>JAQOWZ010000017.1:17797500-20197500 GCA_035578165.1 Stenolophus ochropezus
ACTTTCTACTCATTCTTTCTTTACACTTTCAGCCCTATTTAAAGTGCTTTCAATTTCGCTATAAGTATAATATTTTATGCACTCGTTTTAGGCAAAATTTCTTTGCTTACGTTATGAAAATGCAAAAAGAGTACCAGGACAATTTCCAGAAGTGTTTATGTAGAATGGTTTTATTGAATCTTTGTGATATTTTTCAAACTGCGCTTGTGAAGGCTTGTTCCAAATGATAGACTGATCAGTTTTGGACTGTATTTTAGAAATCTTATTTAAATGTGTCTTCACGACACAGTTATAATTAAAGGTAAAATTATAGAATTAACACATATGCAAACAAATACTTTGTTTCTTGGAGTAGTTTCATTTGTACAAGTTGTGATAATACAGCAAAAAGAATATCTAGTCCAGGGGGCTGAAACAGTATTGCGATGCGTGAAACAAAGTTTCAATCTAGATCTCTTTGAAAATTTTTTCCGAAGCCGATCAGAGATGTCACTACTAGTTCCAAATTTTAGTATTTTTTTTTTAGTAATATTCTATTATTTAGTTCTTTGGTGACATTTATTTAAAATGAATGTTTTCTCATCAAGTATCAAATGAAATTCTTTTACTTTCTATTTTCTTTGACATTTTACAAATATTTTGATTTGAAATCAATGTAAAATATTTGATTATCATTGGTAAGAACAGTATTATTTTTTGTAGGAATTTTATAGGTATTTTGTTATAATACCGTTGATTGAAAAATTAATTGATTCCTCTATCAACGGTAATACTAAAATATACAAAGCAAGATTTTTTTCTACAAATTTTGCATATTTAGTAAATATTAATTCAAATATTTAAATCTGATTTGTAACTTGTATTTAGTTTAAATTATAAATATACCAGAAAATAAGAAAAAAAGTATAAAATTACTAAATATCTCACAATAACATATATATTTTAATAGAAAGTTTTAAAATATTATTTATTATAGTCATAAAAATAAATATTTTACAATATAGTTAATCCTTAATATTGACATTACTAGAAATATCTCTTCATGATAAATATTGTATGAAATACAATATGAAGAAATAAATATCAAACAAAAAACAAAATAATTTGAATTATGGGGTTTGACATTACCGACCGTTAACGCACATGTCAAATTTAGTTCCCGAAACCGACCCTAAGGGGCGCAAAAATTTGTTTTCACAGATGATAAGGTAGATATCCAATCTTCTACAAATATATTTCCTTAATCTATGATCTAGTCTTATTGAATTTAAATGCATAATAAAGACTAACACTTATATTTTCACCATTGTCAAAATGACAAGATAATTTGACAACTTTATTTTGGATGCATTCAAACATGTGTTATACATTCGGATTACTGAATGTGACCATTAAATGTAAATTTTAAAATTCAAAGAAACTTGTTAATAAATTTAATAAGAACACAATATTTTCTTTAATAAAATAACACAGCAAAATGAATATCTAATCTTATTGATTTTAAATTCATTATACAGTCTAATACTTATATAGGCCGTATTTATTTGGGAAATTTGAATACAACCCTAAACTGATCCTAAACTTACCCGTGTTGGTACCAAATAAACAATCAAATTTTATAGTTGGTGAAAATATTAAATGGCAAATTTAAATGATTTATTAAAATTATTTACTAAAGTTTTCCATTTTAACCTACAAAAGATACAACTTCTGACAGATATTAAAAAAGAAGCAATGTGTAAACAAAGATAGAAAACAGGTTCAACTCACCAACCCAGAAAAATAGCTGGGTGAGTTGGGTCAGTTCGGGATCAGTTCTGGGTTACTTTAAATGTGCCAAGTAAACAGAATTAACCTACCAGGTTACTTAAAATATCCCAAATGAATACGGCCATATTCAGCAATGTCAAAATGACAAGATAATTTGACAACTTTATTTTGGACGCGTTCAAACTTGTGTTAAGTGTAAATTTTAAAATTCAATGACACTTGTTATTAAATTTAATTAGAACACAATATTTTTTTAATAAAAATATTATAAATATAACATAACAATTACCAATGGGCCTTTAGGTTCCGAAAATTTACATAAAGGGCAGCCAACAATCAAAGCAGGCCATTTTCTTTTAAATTTTCGAGAATCTAAAGGCTCATTTTTAAATGTTAAATATTTTTAGTTTCTAAATAAATCACTTTAGAATATATCTTATCATTGTAATAGGTACACTTCGTTTATGAAAAAGAATTTTGGATGTCAGATTGACAAATTTGAATTGAATAAAATAAGTAAAATATATGAAATAATATTGTTCATAAAGTAATTTTTATTTACTATCCAATGAATATAAAAGTATAATAATATATATTAAAATGACATATGTCTATAACTACAGAATAATAACTAAAATTAACTGTGGGAACTTGCAAACCTTGCTCACAACTTTCATCATCACAAATTTTGGCAAAAATAATCCATTTTTTAAAACTTTATGGTTGTATCTGAAAGAATATATTATATTTCCTCTTTCTATAGCATCATATATGATAAAAATAGCTTCATTTAATTTCATTTGATTACACTCTGAGCCAGTAACCTAATATGATATCTGTAAGTGATAAAAATTAAAAATGTACTTAAAAATATTTATATCATACTTTAAACTAATATACAATAATTTTCAAATATGCTTTTGCATTAATCCGTAGTAAAAATATGATTTTTCATGCAATCCATACACCTGAGAGCATATGTCAACAAACGCATTTTTTGATTAATATTTGGTTTCAGAAAGTGTTTATTGTTTGAAATATCAATGACAATTGAATAATTGGATAGATACTTTGTGTTTGTAAACGTTTTTATTTAAAAAATCATCTCATTCTCTAACAAAGTACAATAGAATTTTTAAAAATCTACTCGTTGTTGTAATCAACTACTTTCATCTGAAATTTGATAAAAGAATACATAAAGAATGTATAAAATGCAGTTACTTACAGTTTAATATAATCCAGATACATAATTCAAAATAATTATTGTACAATAAATTGTTAAACATTTCTTCCAAGAGGGTATGAAGGGAAGATTTGTCAGTATTTTTAAATAAATGTGTTTATGTCTGAATACGACGCGCCTTGTTTGATTTCCATAATTAAATTTTTGTAAATAGTGTTATTATCCATATTTTTATGTTATTTCTTTTCTGAAAATTAAACTATTTAAAAACTATAACTAAAATGAAAATACATATCTAAATACAGCCAAGAAAAAAGAAAATTACATACATTACAAAATGTAGTGTAATTTTACTTTTAAACTAATTTGACTATATATTTGTCCAGGAAAATACAAGACTTGCATGATCAGTGTTTGATTAGCGCTGACGTTTTGACAAACGTCATATGACATGAATATTTAAATAATGTGTACAATGCACTTGTATGATAATCAGTTACACTTCAGTAGTGCTATTATCAGTAATTTTATGTTATTTCTCTTCTATAAATATACTCTTGTTTGGGTAACCAATTATAAATTGTAACTGAAATGAAAATACACATTTAAATACAGCGAAACATATTTTAAATGATATACCTACATCACAAAGTGTATTGTACATGTTCTTTTAATCATAGTTTACTTTGTATTTCTGTATATTTCTCTTTGCAAATATAAAACTTGTGCCACGAATATTTTGATTGACTGACCCAACTGATGATAAATGTCAATGTCATAAAATTAAATATTTTATATACGCCACAATTAACATTCAGTGTATTTTTATATATTTCGCTCACTATTATAATGTGTAAAAATATAATTACCTTTACAATATCTCTTTTTATTTTCAAAATAAATCAATTAAAAGTTTCATATTGAATTGTCAAAAATGACGGATGGCACAGTAGTTCTTTTTAAATTTAAACCTGGCATCTAAGATATTTTTTTCAGTTTTGTTCCACTTTTCCTTTTTGGCTTAGTTTTCGATTTTTTACACAAAAACTATGCACGGTAAAAATATGGGATACCCAAAAGCGATTGGTCCTTATTAAACCACATCTAATAAAATAATACTAAAATTATTACATGAATGGTTTGACCTGTACCGTGAGCAAAGTTTTTGCGATGCTCGAGATGAATCCAAATATAGATATATATATAGTGAATCTATCAAAATAGTATATGACTAGCGAATTCTCGGCTACGCCGAGCATTCCCTAGAGCTCCGCTGTCAGTGCAAAAAACAAATGCCGATCGACATGAAACAATTATTTCATATTTATACGTCAGGCTTCACCGAGACCTTTTATTAGATTGCAAACACGATATACTTCTAATAATATTTTGCAAAAAACAAAAGCCGGTCGACATGAAACATTTTTGTCATTTATGTACCCCAACTCTCACCGAGACCTTTCATTTGATACCATACACGACATACTTCTGACAACTTTCTGCATTAAACAAAAGTCGATCGACATGAAACATTTTTATCATATCTACACGCTAGCCCACATTAAGATTTTTCATTTGATACCAAACACGATATACTTCTGACAACTTTTTGCAAGAAACAAAAACCGATCGACATAGTACATTTTTGTTAATTCTGCAGGCTAGCCCTCTCGGAGGCCTTTCATTTGATACCAAACACGACATACTTCTGACAACTTTTTGCATAAAACAAAAGCAGATCGACATGGAACATTTTTGTCAATTCTGCACGCCAGCCCTCAACGAGACTTTTTATTTGATACCAAACACCACACACTTCTGACAACTTTTTGCAAAAAACAAATACCGATCGAGATAGCACATTTTTATCAATTCTGCACGCTAGCCCTCTCCGAGACCTTTCATTTGATATCAAACACGATATACTTCTGACAACTTTTTGCAAAAAACAAAAACCGATCGACATAGTACATTTTTGTCAATTCTGCAAGCTAGCCCTCTCCGAGACCTTTCATTTGATACCAAACACGACATACTTCTGACAACTTTTTGCATAAAACAAAAGCCGATCGACATGGAACATTTTTGTCAATTCTGCACGCCAGCCCTCAACGAGACTTTTTATTTGATACCAAACACCACACACTTCTGACAACTTTTTGCAAAAAACAAATACCGATCGAGATAGCACATTTTTATCAATTCTGCACGCTAGCCCTCTCCGAGACCTTTCATTTGATATCAAACACGATATACTTCTGACAACTTTTTGCAAAAAACAAAAACCGATCAACATAGCACATTTTTGTCAATTCTGCAGGCTAGCCCTCTCCGAGACCTTTCATTTGATACCAAACACGACATACTTCTGACAACTTTTTGCATAAAACAAAAGCCGATCGACATGGAACATTTTTGTCAATTCTGCACGCTAGCCCTCAACGAGACCTTTCATTTGAGACCAAACTCGACATATCTTTGAGAAATTTTTGCAAAAACAAAAGCCGATCAACATCGACCTTTTTCCTTAATTCTACACGCCAGCCCTTATCGAGCCTTTTCATTTGACACCAAACACCACATACTTCTCACAACATTTTCCAAAAAACAAAAGCCGTTCGATATAGAACATTTTTGTTCATTCTGCACGCTAGCCCTCATCGTGACCTAGCCTTATATAACATTCACTGTCTTCAGTAACCTTTCATTTCGGAATATTTGTTCTTTGTTTAGTTACTTTATTAAACATTTGGCAACATTGACTTTTGTAATTTGAAAATACCCAAACACGACATTTTTCTGACAACATTATGCAAATAACAACCTTTTACGGAAAACAAATGCAGATCGACATGACACATTTTTTTTGTCATTTTAAAACTGGCTTTTATGGTTTCCTTTCTTTTGTTAACAAACACAGCAAAATATTCTATTTATTTTATTTAGGAATATTTGATTTTTATTTAGTTACTTTAGAATTTGGCAACACTGTTTGTATTAAAAAATAGTAGTTAATTTTTAAATTTATAAATCAATATTGTCAACCCTAATACAACTGCCACCGTCTTCAGTGTTAGTTTAGGAATATTTGGTTTTAATTTAGTTACTTCATCACACATTTGGCTACATTGACTTTTGACATTGGAAACGTCAAAATTTATATTAATTAAATACGTTATGTTTTAAACTTAAATTAGTTGTAACACATTTGCTCAAGTCTATTGTTCATGATACTGTTTTTAAATCTTTGATATCAATGTTCTATTAAAAGATATAATCATTTAAAGTTCATAGGCAGATTGTCAAAAGTGACGGATGACGGCGTGATTCTTCTTAAAGTTAGACATGGCCTCTGGGATCCATTGTTTCAAGGCAGCATTTGTGCAAAGTTTTAATTTTTTACACGAAAACTACTAATAGTAAAAATATGAGACACCCAAAAGGCACCAGATCTCACTAACCCCACATATTAAAAAAAAAATTATAACAATCACTTGCATGGTTCAGGCTGTAGGCGATTACAAAAGTTACTCGATGCTCGTGATGAATCTATAGATAGATATATAGATAGATATATATATATATATATATATATATATATATATATATATATATATATATATATATATATATAGTGAATCTAATCGTTTAGTATAGTGACTAGCGAATGCTCAGCTACGCTGAGCTTTCCCTAGGCCTCCGGCGTCAGTGAAATTTTAACATTTGATAATTAATTTGATTTCATTAAGCTAGCACTTGTCGAATGGTTTCTTTTAATACTAAACACGACATACTTCTGACAACTTTTTGCAGAAAACAAAAGCCGATCAACATGGATCGTTTTTGTAAATTCTGTTCGTTAGCCCGTAACGAGACCTTTCATTTGAGACCAAACACGACATGCTTCTGAGAATTTTCTGCTAAAAAACAAAAACCGATGTCCATCATTTTTTTCATGTCTGCAAAGCCAGCGCTTGTCGAATGCTTTGAATATGGTACCAAACACAAGATAGGTAAAAATTTTGGCGCCTTGTTTAAAAAAATTGAATACGATTCTTATTTCGATTATCAATTTTTTATACATCTATGTAACTCATTGATAATGCTAATACATATTAATTTCATTGTTAGCTTGTAAAATTTGTAGTTTATGCTAATTATTATTTTTCTAATGTCGTCACAGTAATAAAATAATAAATTAAATAAATTAATTTCATCAAGTAAAGAAGTAATTAATATTATCTAACCACAAAAAACGCTAACGCTAACGCGCTTTGACTCGTTGAGTAAAGTGTGACATCTAGGATTCAAATTCCAGTGAGGACAAACCTATAACCAAAAATAAATACCGCTGTGTTCGAGTGGTTCGGAACCGACTCTAAGCTGTAGATCCCGCTGTTCTGTAATTAGATTTCTGTCTGTTAGACAGTGTAAAATAAAATTAAATAAATTAAGATTAAATTGTTCAAAAATAAAATATAGGGATTTACAAATATATGAATAGTAATAAATGAGAAGTATTTAGTAGTAATAATGAAATTAATTAAATTATATATTTTTAATAACTGTAATATTGTTTTTTTTTGGTTGGTATAAATCGGAGATAATCAATACTTTTAAAATAGTTAAAATAAATTTAAATAAATGACTCTAAATATCGACTGGTAAGTATAAGCAAAATTATTGAAAAATTCAAATTTGACAAAATGTGTTTATATTTGTAGAGTACTTTAGTTATAATTATAAAATTATAATTATTAATTTATATAATATCTTGAAGTACAAGTTGTCCAGCCTTCTTTCAACTAATATACAGAAGTTGTTTTGCTATATCTTTTATGAACTTTCACGGTCCACGAAAATTATCAATCATGAACTTTCATTACTCAATATTTTGTTTTAAATAGAGCTTTTTATTTCATGTTTATATTAATGTAATTAATAATTGAATGGATGACATTGTTCATGTGAAGATTTAAATTTCAAATATGATTTTATTTCTTTTCAAACTACTGCCGTGTATTTGGAGATAGATTCACTGTAATATTCAACAAATTTCACGTAGAATGCAATGAAAAGTACAAAGAAATTGTAATATGCACTTACAGATCAATATAATCCTATTAAATATTTATCACAAAACGATTATGATTGCAATTCTTTTTTGAAATTTATTTGTCATCTTCAGTTTTCTGCATAAATAATGTATTTCAGAATACCTTTCTGGTTATATATGAAAGAATATGTGATATTTTTTCCTTTTATAAAAATATTTATATATCTATCTCTATGGCACAACATTCCTCTGAGGAATAGGGCCTCAAGGACAGGGCGGGCTATGTTGCTTATCTACACGATCAGACAAGACACGCCACGACCACACAACCGTACTGGCTGACAGAGGTTTTCTACTAAAATTTCAGTATTAAAACACTACTTCTGAATGTTTATCTCTGTAAAATGCGATTAAATAAAAATATTTGGTATTATGAAAATGGCTGCATTTATTTTTATTTTCTTATATTCTGAGCTGCTAAACAAACATGTGACTTCTGTAATTGATAGCATAAAATTTGTATTTAAAAATGTTTTATCTTAACTTGACCTAATTTCCACCAATTTCCCTAAATTCTATTCTATTATTTCTTAGTGAAAATATTAATATTTTTGCATTACATTCAGTTACGTTGGACAGAAAGTAATCGTAATCCATACAGTTCTCCGTGTTTATTTTGTGTTAAAAAGGATTTATTATGTTATATATCAATTGGATATATATATATTTTAAATAATATGTGTTTGTTAACATTTTTATCTAAAAAAGCATCTCATGCCATTATAAATGTCATAGAATGTTTTAAAATGAAACTTTGTTGTAATCAATTATTCTTATCATATATCTATTTAAATACCTAAAGAATTTGTAAAATGGAGTTACTTACAGTTTAACAAAATTCAGAGACATCATTTAAAATATTTATGGTACAATAAATTGGTAAACATTCTTCTAAAAGAGTAAATTTAGTCCTAAGATTGCAACTCGATATAGAAATGTAGGTTTTTTAATTAAATAATCCAACGTGAAATTATCTCTTGGTTTTATAATAAAATATATGTCGTTTTCTCAATATTTATCAAATTGTCTCATGAATTATTTTAATTTCTTTCAGGAGGGTTCAGCTTTGCTGATACTTCCTGATTTTCTTAATATGGTCCCTTAGCCAATTTTTAAATGTACGTTACTGAATATAATATATTCTTAGTTTTAAACACATTTCACTTTATTATTTCTGTACATATCACCAACAAAATACTAAACTTACATCCATGAATTTTTGAGTTACAGTCAAAACGTCATATGTCAAAAAAAAAAATGTTAAATACACAACATTCAACATTAAATGTAATTGTATATAATTCCATTGTATGGAAATATGTTTCAATTTCTAATTTTTATTTTCATTTTTATAAATATTTTAATTACATTTTACACATTAAATTGTCAAAATTGACTGATGACATCGTGATTTTTTTTACTTTAGATATGGTTTCTAGGATCTTATGTTTCCAGATACCACTTTCGCTCAGTTGTAATTTTTTTTTACATAAAACGTATGCACGGTTAAAATAGTAGACCCTAAATAGATCATATTCCTCATTAAACCACATGTAATGGTAAAAAAATTAAAATTATTACATAAATGGTTTGACCTGTACGGGAAGACCGAACGGCGACTATGATTCCTATTTAAAAAAAAGTGAAATATATTACCCTGGATACAAACAAAATTTATTAGTAATTATTGAAAAGTATAGCAATGGCTAATGAAGAAATGGAGAAAGTTTGCATTGAGGAGGAAGAAAACAGTAAGTAATTTTAATTAATAATTTTACGCTATAAATTATATTATTAAATTTATATTTTTTTACTATAGCAACCATCAGAGATTTAAGACGAGAATTGGAAGACGGCGAAAGGTATGTGGGGGAGCTAAAGAGGAAACTGGGCATGCTGGAGAAGGAAAAGAACGGAGGAGAGAATGAGGTGGAGAAGGAAAAGAACGGAAGAGAGAATGAGGTAGAAAAGGAGAAGAACGGAGGAGAGAACAAGGTGGACAAGAAGTACAGAGAAAGTTCCCGCGCCCGCGGTAGAATTACTAATTACCGCGGCCGGTATGCAGCCCGAGGCCGCTGGTACGGTAATTACCGCCGGTATAATGAAGAAAAGGAGCAGGAGGGAGAGAACAAGAAGGAGGTGGAGAAGAAGAAAGATGGAGAAAGTTCCCGCGGTAGAGGAGGTAATTACCGCGGCCGGTATGCAGGCCGGGACCGCTTTCGCGGTAATTACAGCCGTTATCGCGGGAACCAAACCAACAACACAGTAAGAAACAAACATCAATATATTTATATATTTTAATAACTAATGCAAAATTTCTTTCAGAATACGAGGCAGTGGTGGGCAAAATACCACCTCATTAACAATTTTTTAAACAAATAATTTAAGTTAGAATATAGAATTTAAGAATATAATTAGTTTAAAATAAATAAAAAAAAGTTCTAAATTGTTCATTCATTATTCTTTTCTTCTAATGCTGCTTTGCCATTGTCGGAGTGTTTAGGAATGTTTGCTCGTGCCGGGCGTTCCGATTTTTGTGTGTCGCCTTGTTGTGATAGTGAACTACGATTGACAGATAACAGATCGCATTAGCGCACAGTGAACTTATGGAAGGAGCAAAAGTGAATGTATTTAGGGTGATTAGATATAACAGGAAGATCGGCGTAGTTTGATCTTGTTTTCTGATATTATCCCAATCAAAAACCAATATCAAACTGCACAAATCTTCCATACATATCGTTCTTATAAAAAGTAGATTATAAAGGCCGTATTTATTTGGGAAATTTGAATCCAACCTTCAACAGATCCTAAACGTACCCGGGTTGGTACCAAATAAATAATCAAATTTTACAGTTGGAGAAAATTTTAACCAGTTAATTTAAATTATTTGTTCAAGTTAGTTATTTAAGTTTTTCATTTTAACCTATAAAAGATATAACATCTGACAAAAATAGAAAGAGAAAGCAATGTAAACAAAGAAAGAAAACAGGTTCAACTCACTAACCCAACAAAATAGCTGGGTGAGTTGGATCAGTTCAGGATCATTTCTGGGTTATTTCAAACGTACCAAGTGAACAGAATTAACCTACTAGGTTACTTAAAGTCCCAAATAAATACGGCCACAGTATAAGTATATCTATTTTAGATAATAACTTTATACTTATAAACTTTATTTCATTATTTCAAACTTACCTATTTGTGTTTTTTTTGGCTTATTTGTATGATATTCATTTACTTCATAGTTTTTCGAAAATTATCTAATGCTAATTTGTATTGTTTTAATGTTCAGTTTTTGACATATACCCTTAACAATTTCTCATGTTCGTTTTTACTTAATTTTTTTGAAGTTTATAAAAAAAAACAATTTAATTTTAGAAACACTGTACTGGTGAAGGAAATGTTATGAAATAGATGAATTTGCAAGTTTAAATAAAGTAATTTTAAAATAAAGTTTTACTGATTAGTAAATAGAATTGAAAATTACTGTATGAAAATGGTTATTTCGTGAATTTTACTTTTTTATTATTTAAATCAAATTTGACAACTAAATTGATAATTAAAAATTAGTTTTGACAGAGTTGAAAAAATGAAATGATATATTTATAGTAATAATTTTGTAATTAATAATTTATGATATTAATTAATTTTTTATTAAAATTTAACCCATGTCGTAGTCACATTCATCATTTAAAATCAGTTGTCTTTAATAAATGTTTAATTATAACTTAGGTACACAAAATGGGAAAGTACTATATTATTACAATATTGCAATAAATAATAATGTCAATAAGGTATGTAGCAAAAAAACAAAAAGATTAATGTAAACTAAGGAAACAAACCGGTTAAAAAAAACCACTTACATTAATTAAATATATTGGAATAGTTTCAGCCATAAAGGAAGAGAGTTTTGTCGAAAAAGCAGTAAGCAAAAATTATTATGAATATGACTGACTTTATTAGGACATTGCAGAATATTCTCGTTTCTTTCATATAATGTAGTTATTTTCATGTATAATTTCTGAAAATACAACGAAATAAAGATAGTAGTTAATAAAATAAGTTTTTCCTTTAAATACTTATAATAGACTAATTCTGAACAAATCTGTAAGTCTTACAAATATGTAAATCTGTAAATAATGAATAATACACCAACGAAAGTTGCTACTTTTATGTATAAGTTTACATTAATCAATAAAAATGGATGCGTTTTATCTGTTTTTTACAGATTTACAAATCTATAAGACTTCCAGGTTTGTTCAGAATTGGCCTATAAATTTATTTACCACTATTCTTCTACTACGTCAATATAGATTTTCGATGGCAGCAGAATAGTCAGCGAGTAGGTTTCCATTTCCAGTTCCAAAATATTCAATATTTTTCATGAAACTGCTACCCTATAAATAATCAAGAATAATATAATAAAGAAAGATGATCTTTATTCAAATTATGCCTTTGTTTTAAAATGAATTCATTCTTCCAAATATTGTCTTCACATCAATGTACTATATATTTTTTTTTTATATTAAAATATACCATATGTTTCGATTAAAATTGTATCCTTTTCATGTGATTGTAATTCATGTAATATTCATTTGAAGAAAATTTAACTTGCAGATTTCATCTCAGGATTTGATTCGCTTTCCTGTATTTAGAAAATAATATTATTAATTAATAAAAAATACGTAAACATTCAAACACTTTTTTTCTAAAAGATATTTTCGCCCCAGATGAAAGAACTTCTATATTACGATTTCAGATTGTAATAATTGCAATAGTCCAAATAATGACATAACTCGTATATAATCTTCGATGTACTTCACAGATACAATGCAGTTTAGGCTTCAGTTTCCAATATCTATAAATATAAAATTCAAATGATGTTTTTTAGAATATAAGAAAAACATACCATTTCAAATCGTTGTGAATCATGAAGATTTTTGGTATTTGTGCATCTTTATTACATATTATGAATTTAACTTTTAATTAGTTACATTAGTTTAAGATTTTTCTACAATTTTTTTCTTAAAATTTAGAAATTTTGTTATATTATATATCATTTATTTTAATAAATTATTTGAGTTGCCAGAATACTTTGAATAATATAAAGTTTAGTACCCGTGAGCAAAGTTACTGCGATGCTCGAGATGAATTCAAATATAGATAGTTAGTGAAAAAATATGATATATAATATAATATGAAAAATGAAAAAATATGAACAAAATTTGTATGAAATGAAACTGTCAACTAACTTGTGGAATGTCGGTAACATAGGTATCATTATTAAAAAATGACTACTAATTTTATTCCGTGGAAGATAATTTTTTTCATATAATATTGCAGTCTTTTCATTAACGATATTTAATTTTATTTCGTGTTTGAATTTAAATGAAATATAAATCTAGTAGTAATAAAATGTCCTTGAATGAATGTGTAATTTTATAGTTATTTGAAACTCCACTGTTTGAGAACCGATTTGCTTCAAAATCTACTTCACACCACATTTATAAAAACAAATTTACAAATAACAATTAAGACTTTTTAAAACAACTCATCACTGCTAAACATTTCTATGTAATATAGTTTTGATCAGTTAGATTTGATTATGTTATTATCAAAATGTTTCAGAACTGCTGTGCTTACAAAAGAAATTTTTATAATGAAACGGATAAATTGCAAGCGTAAATAATGTTATTTTAAAATTTAGGTTTTACTTTTATATTTGTTAGATAATAATGTTAAAATTTACCTCATGAAGATGCTTATTCATTATTTTTACTTACTTGAGTTTCTCTGGCGGGAAAATTAAAATATGCAGTAATGACCCAAGATGAATTTTTTGTTTATCGATAATATGGATAAATACGAAATATTTTTTCTAATATTTTATTCGAATATTGTTTAATAGTTTGTGTTCTATATTAATCACATAGCAGTCTATAATAAAATTAATATATGTAACACAAACAAAATGCATTAAAATTTTAACCTCAATGTCAAATGTCAAAAAATGAAGTTAATAATATACCTGTTAAATTACAAGAATACTTTATAAAATCGTACAAATTCTATTAATTTTATAATATACGTACTTTTTGCAGTTAATTAAGTCCTCAATAACGATAGGAATCAAATTGCATTATATTGTATTTAAGTGTTTTTTTAAATCTGACATTCCTAGAGATTAATGGCTCATCCAGTAAGAAACTGACAATGGGGCCTATTCTGTACCTCAGTGGTTAATTTTTAACCAGTTGCTAAAATTATTAACAAATAAAAAACAAACATTACAAGTCATGTTTTGATATTTTCTCCAGTGCTACCTATTTTCATTGGAGAAAAAATTAGCAACTGGTTAAAAATTAATCACTGAGTTACAGAATATACATTTTTAATGAACATGTAGTGAAATTTTAAGAAAATTGTATTAAAAGAAAGGAATTTGTAGCATTTAAAATCAGTTTTCTTTAACAGATGTATAATTATGACTTAGATACACAAAATAGGAAAGCTATATATTATTAAAATATTACAATAAATAATAATGACAATAAACTATGTAGTAAAAATCTTCTGGGCGGAACGAGTGAGTCTTCAGGATTCCCTGTAAATGCTAACGGAAAACCGCCAAAAAACGTTAGCAAAAGACGATAACTAAACAAAAACAATAATGTGAAAGAATGAAACGAAACGGTACTAACACTTACATTATTTAAATATATTGGAATTGCCATAAAGAAAGAGCGTTTTGTCGAAAAAGCAAGGGGAAAAAAGGCCAATTCAGATTTAACCTTTTAAATTTTCTTTTAGTTCGCGTTGTCATAGTAATTGGCATTATTTATTTAATTTCATTGACTGTCAATTAGGAAAATCTGTTGTAATCGTTGAAAATGTCAAAAAACAACGATTTTACCTAATTCAATGCTATGGCAATCGGTCTCATGTTTATCTTTGGGGCCGTTGGAAACAAATAGTTTATGCAAATTATCTTCGACCGAATGTAGAGAATTTAAAAGAGAGAATTAGAGACGCTGTGACGTCTTTAACTCTGGAAGAAAGTCAAAGAAGTTAAAGAATTGCATCGAAGACTAGAATTGTGCACTCAACAAACCGTGAATGGATTGAGTACAATAGTTATTGTTTATATTATTTTTGTTGTTAAATTTATGAAAATAAAGTTAAAGTCATGTTAACAATAATTTCTATGACAACGCAAACTTGTTTTTTGGGACTTACATTTAGAAAAATTCTAAGTCGAACTATTTTCGACTTTTCTCTGAAACTAAAAGAAAATTTGAAAAGGTTAAAACTGAATTGGCAGTTTTGAAACATGCAAAAACTTTTATAAAGAATACATTTTTCTCGTAAAATTAAAAACATTTTTTTTTCCCTTCTTTCCAACTCGATCCGAGGACATACTGTATATCAAAGCCTCAGAGAATGTTAATATGAATTTTGACTTACTTTATTTGGACATTGCAAAGTTTTCTCGTAGAATTTGTGACGCAAAATTTGAAGAATGTTTCTTTCATTTCATGTAGTAATTTATATGTTTACTTTTTGCAAATACGACGAAATTTTCCTCCAGATATGCGTTCTGTTAAATAAAAAATGGTAATAAGTTAATATGTTTTTTTTTTCTTTAAATATAAATGTATTTACCATTCTTGTTCAACTTCGTCAATAATAATATAGTTTTTCCGATGGTAGCAGAATCGTCAGCGAATAGAGTGGTTTCCATTTTAAGTTCCAAAATATTCAATATCGCTTTCCAAAGGAGGTTATTCTTGACAAATTTTCCAAAAATATATTTTTTGTGAAACTGCTACCCTATAAACAATGAAAACTTATATAATAAAGGAAGATAATTTTTATTCAAATGATGCCTTCGTTTTAAAATGGATTCATTTTTCCAAATATTGTTTAACATCAACGTAGTATATATTTGATTTGGACTAATAGTCCATATGCTTCGATTAAAATTGAATCCTTTTCTTGCAATATTGAATGAAGGAAATTTCCATCTCAGGATTTGATCCATTTTTCTGTATTCAGAAGGAAATATTACTAATTAATAAAAAATATGTAAACATTGAACACTTTTTTATAAAAAAAGTTTCGCCTCAGATGAAAGAACTTCTATATTAATTGCAATAGTCCAAATAAGGATATAACTCGTATTTATAATCTTCGATGTACTTCACAGGTACAATGCATTGTATTCTTCAGTTTCCAATATCTATAAATATAAAATTCACAAATGATATTTTTTAGAACATAAGAAAAACATACCATTTCACATCGTTGGGAATCATGAAGATTTTTGATATTTGTGTATCTTTATTATATATTATGAATTTAACTTTTAATTAGTTACATTAGATTTTTCTACAATTATTTTTTTTAAAATTTAGAAATTTTGTTATGATATTATATATCATTTATTTTAATAAATTATTTGAGTTGCCAGAATACTTTGATTAATAAAAAGTTTAATAATTTACAAATATAAATGTACAACAATATTATTAATATTTTCATTTACATTTTAAGTTACAGAATTATTTTATTCAATTAAAAGTGTACAAATAGATTACAAAATGAAGTTCTTGTTAAAATTATAAAATCTTTCATATAAAATTAAAAATAAATTTTTATAACCTGGCAACTCGATTACATACAAACATTCATACTTTTGCGATTTATTACTCTCTTAATTTTCTTTTATTTGATCGCTTTGTGGTTTTTTTTTATTATAATGTTGTAATATGCTTCATTAGCTTCTTACCCACCAGCCAGTTTGTGACGAGTAATTATTATGAAGCTTATTTTTTCTTATTTATTGTTTTAATTTTTTTAACCACGGGCTATTATAATATTGAAGCAAAGTACAGCAAAAATCCCAAATACCACTGGTATAGGGTTTTAAAGTATTATGTAACAAGTCATTGTCTTGCCAAGTCTACCAAGGAATTATAGATAATATGTTACACATTATGTATATAAAAATGTAATTTAAAACAAAAAAAATATAAATTGAATGTGCTGTTACCAAATATTTGTTAATATTTGTACTTTTGTAGTTTTTTAAAAATGAAAATCTTGTTACTCAAATTCATACAACAGTGACAATGACTTGCTTACATAACACTTCAAAACCCACCAGCAGTAGTTGGAATTTTTACCATACTTTGCGGTTTTGTAGTAGTATGTAGTGTATTGCCTAATAAATGTGTATTTATAGTCTGTTGCATGAATTTTGAGGTACAATGGTAGACTGGCCTGCCCACATGTTGCGATTTATTATATACTTTTGTTTAACGTCACATTTTTAATACATATTATAGAGAGACGCAACATGTTTTAACTTAAGCCTGGTATTAGATAGTTTTCGTATAACGTCTTTATTTTTTGATGGTATTAATTAAAAATTATTGACAGCAGTATTGTTTAAGCGCTATTACATTTTTTATTGACAATGAAAAATGTTAATGTTAACTAATGACTGTTGTATTATATTAAAATAAAAAAGTTGCTTAACCAATCTTTTAGTAGTAGTAAAAGGTAAAATATGCATTTAAATATAATTTTATTATAATTGTATTTTAATGTAAAAAATTAAAATTATTTTTTTATACTTACATATAAAATAGGTTTTCATTTAACTATTAAATGTAGGGACCCTTTTATCATTAAATAAAATTTTTAATGTATATTATTGAAAATATTGGTAAAACATACAATATACCAGGATGTAGACGCTATAGAAAATTTTTCTAATACTTAACCATTGCTTTATACTATTTATTTAATTTATGTTTTTCATTGTTAATATTATTTTATTAACTTTTATGTAAAGAATAGTTTTATTTATAATTGCCTTTTATAATTCTTTTTATTGTATTTTCATTTTGGCAAGGTCCGTAAAATTTGTAAAAGGAGCAATGGTATTATCAGACTTAAGTTCTTTTTTATTACCTTTTACAATTTTTTACGAACCACTTTTCATGTTGGAATAATATTTAATACTTATATCAATTACATTTATTAAATATATTGCATATATTATTTAACAAATCAAATTTTACATTTTTTATTGTTTATATTTTAAATTCTTTCTTATTCCTTTTTATATTATTAAGTATTTCTAAATCACATTTTTAAATCATAATTATTGCTTCAACATGCTTTTATTTTATATTTTAAATTTATTATTATTGCTTTCTTATATTTTTATTTTATATTTCATATATACCATCAATAATCCTTTTTATAATATTACATGTTTTTCCGATATTCTAAAAATTTTAAATTTAAAAATTTAAGGTTTTAATGAGCTTCATATGCTTAATTTTAACCAGCCATTATGTGGCGAATAATTTTGATAAAGTTTATTTTTTAATGTATTTAATTTCTCTTATATTTATTTATTTAATCACGGGCTATAATACTAAATCAAAGTACAGCAAAAATTTAAATACCACTGGTATTGGGTTTAATGCATTATGTCCAAGCCATTGTTTTGCCATCTACCAAAGTAATTAAAAATAAAAAGGTATTTTTACCAAAAAATGTATGTTTAAATAAATTGTAGTTAATATTTGTACTTTTATAGTTTTATGAATATCAAAACCTTATTTCTCAAATTCATGCAACAGTCACAATGACATGGAACATAACACATTAAAACCCCAAATGGTTCTTGAAATTTTTACCATACTTGGCGGTTTTGTAGTATAATGCCAAAAACATAAGTACAAATTAGTATTCTGTTGCATGAATTTTGAGATACAATGGTAGAATGGCCTGGTTGTCTGTTATCATTTATTATATACTTTTGTATATTAAATGTTTTTAAATTTTACGTTCATTCATTAATTATTAAATGGATTGCAATTTTTTATATATTTTTATATGTATATGCTAGATTTATTTAGTTTTAGTAAATTTTATTTCAATGTCTTTGTCTTCAAACATTAAATATTTTTTCTTATATAGTTTTAAAATTAATTATAATGAAATTTATGTATTATTGATATTTTGTTCATAATTTTGCAATAAGTTACGAAATGACTATGACATTGTAAATATAACAATTTTTTATCATGATATCTACTTGTTCAATTTAATTTTTTTTCTAAATACTCCATTTGTTCACAATTCAAATCTTTATTTTTAATATTTGAATCTGATAATTTTATCTTTAAGGTTTTTAATAACCTGGCTAAGATACTGCATAATGTTCATCATGTGAAAAGATTGGTTTAATACTTGCACTTTAACTTAAATTTTTTGAAAATTTGTTTATGAAATCCTCTATATAATGTTTTTAAATTTTGAAATAATGATTACAAATATGTACTTCATATAATAATGTTATATAATTTTTTTATTGATTAAAATTTAATTGAAATTATTTCATTATGATTTTAATATCTTGTTTAGTTTAAAATTTCTTTAAATACCACATTCGTCGTTATTCCTTCTTTAGAATTTTCGTTAATATTTGATTCTGGTAATTTTATTTTTAAGTTTTTAGATGACCGTACTCTCGACATTGCAACATATAATTGGCCATGAGTGAAAACTGGATTTTCTAAATTAATTCCAACAAAATTAAACGTTTGACCTTGTGATTTATTAATTGTCATTGAAAATGCTAATCGAATTGGAAATTGGCGACGTTTTAAACCGAATGGTAAATTTGTATCGGTAATTAAATCAAATCTTGGTAGATAGAGTCGGGTACCTGCACTTTGCCCGGTTAATACTTCTACATCAAGGTAATTAGTTTTCATATCTTTTATAATAAATCTTGTACCGTTACATAGCCCACGTTTCGGATTCATGTTTCTTAGTAACATTACTATTGCCCCCACTTTTAACGTTAATTTGTGAGGGGGCATTCCGGTTGGTGTTAACGCATTTAATAATTCGGTTGGATAACTAATTTTATTTTTATCATCGCCTTCACAAAAATCAGCACTGTAATATATTTTTGATTGTCCTACGATTTTATTTAATACTTGTTCGTTTATTACCATTGTATCGTCATTTGTTGGTGCTAAAATGGCGCGGTCTGTAAATTTGTGTATATTATTTGGCTCTATATCATTATCTCCAAATATATCATTAGCTAATGACGTTTGTGATACACAGTGTGCAGGAATTTTGACAACTTCAGTTAAACCATTGCCGATTTTTAGTAAATACTCAGAAAAATCTTTTTCGTCCCTATTTACACGCATGTTTTGTTTTAAAGAAAATTTTTGAAAGAGTTGCCATAAGTGACTTGTTATTACACAAGTTTCTATTATTGTGGTACGATGATTTGTATAATTTACTACCGGTAAACATTGTCTGAAATCACCACCTAATACTATAACTTTCCCGCCAAATGGTACCGTATTGTTCATTAAATCTTTTAAAAGTAAATCGATTGCATTTAACGCGTGTTTCGGTATCATTGTTACTTCGTCACAGATGATTACACTTGCATCTTTTATTAGTTTGCCTGCATTACTATTCGCTTTAACTTTACATACGCAGCCGTCATTTACAGGTACTGGTAACTTGAAAACCGAATGTACAGTTTGTCCACCTTTTAATAAAGTAGCCGCTATTCCTGTCCACGCCACGGCTATTACCTTATTATTTTGACCTCTTAAAATACTGATGAGGGTATTATATAAAAATGTCTTTCCTGTACCACCAGGACCGTCTACAAAGAAATATCTATTTTTGCTATTACTATCTGACACGGCATTCAAAATTAAATCTAAAATTTCTCTTTGATCATTATTAAACAACGCTACATTTTGTTCTCCCTCTAATTTCTCTGCTGCAGTATCAATCAAATCGGTTTCATTTTCGTCTACGTCATCTGGCAGCGGTAAACCGAAATCGCTTAATGTGAATCTATGTATTTCTAATATTTCTTGAATTTTTCTTAAACATTTATTTTGCGCTACTTTTTCGGAATTGTGCAATAAATAATCCTCTATCAAATACTCTTTAAATTTTTCCCACAAAGCTACGGCATTGGTGGACGTGTGGAAACAAATTAAATATGCAAATAATTCTCTTAATTGTCTCGGAAATTTATTTATCACTGCCTCACCTAAACAATTTTCGCATTCTTTATCATTTGCTAAAAGACCTAATGCGCGGGCAGCTTCTTGGTATGTGTTATACAACTTACCATCTACGGTACGCAAGTCTTCGAAACTTGTAGCCCCTTTCGCGTGTACTAATATTAAACGTAGATGGAACCTTTCTATATCTCTGGGACTGACGGAAATCATTCGGCCTATTGGTGGTTTTGACTCGCGTTGCCTAGCCTTCCAAGCGTTATTAACAAATACATAATATTTTGGAATTTGCATATAAACATACTGCCGAGCATTTACATCTGTGCTATTTAGAATAAACCACGCAGTTAAAGTTGTATTTTTTTTCGCTGCCCGTTCTACTGCTTTTTTCTCTTGACCATTAACGAAAAATACCGCCTGTTGGTATTTCAAATGAACAGCTAACTCAAATATTGTATGTGATTTATCGTGTAAGGGATATTCCAGTAGCCTCCAACAACATTCTGGAGCAGAAACATACCTCGCATCTAAATAACCGTTGATTTCATCCCATTGAATTACTTTATCTTTATCTGGTTGACCTAATTTAATACTTGCGCAGTCATGACCCTTACACAGATAATCGCAAATATATTTAACACTTTTAACCGAAGAGCATATTTCGATATTAATATGAGCTTTATACTTTTTTAGCAAATATGGATTGTAAGGTACTATCCATCTGTTATCTATTGTATATTTTACTAAACCGTTTTTCCAGAGAATATATATCTTTGCATTATTATCTGGCCTTTTGTAAAGAGGATAACCGTTAATATTTTCGTGTGTTTCGTTTCGAAATTCTTTAGGGTATCTTTTTGTGCATTTATTTTCATTCATGCAAGGTGAATATTTATTTAATATACCGCAGGGACCGTGGATCATGTGCGTTCGAACTAATTGATACAACTCTGGTTCATCGTCTTCATCTGGAATTTCGGCGCTTACAATTTCGTCTATTTCATCTTTGTTACGGATTTTACTATCGCTATCTAATGTCAACAACAAATGCATATGTGGTAACCCACGTTTTTGGAATTCTATTACAAAAATAAAGGCTACGACTTTTCCAAAAATATCATCGTGAAGAATTTCATTCATCAAACTTTTAATTTTTCCGTTGAAAACTCGCGCTACTATATCTGGCCGATCTGCAGAACTTTGACCTTCGCGTAACTGTTCAATTATTTCAGGCCATTTTGGATTACACGTTACTGTTATGAACAAATCAGGTCGGCCGAATTCTCTAACAATTGACATAGCGTTCTGATACATTTTTAACATAAAACGACTGCCACCTTGGAATGTGGATGGTAAAATAACCATTGTGCCCGCCTTACCGCCCTCATTATCTGCTAAATTATTTACATGGTCCATTAACCCATTATACAGCTCTACTCTGAGGGTAGGCTGATTTAATCTAATATAAGTCAATCTTTCAGCCTCGACTTTCACATATGCATCTACAATGTACTGCTGAGTTAGCTTTCCGGCTTCTAAACACGGATTAAATGTATCTCTAATTGCTAATCTATTCATGTAAAATTGTAGCATGCTTTGTTTTTTAATACCGTCGGCATGCTTTAGGTTCATGTTCCAGCCACATTCACCGCGAGGAAAAAGTATGGGATATGTCATGGGGTCGCAGTTTTCGCTGAATTGATTAATTCTAACAGAACCGCCTGCTCTTGGGTGAACACAAATGTCTCTATCTATTGGTGGCTCTCCGTCATTTGATGTAAAAACTACAGCCACTTCATTACATGTTGGTACATTATACCTACGCTTATCTTTTCGTCTGTCACTAACTATCCACAAATTAATTTCTGGCACTGACTGATTATTAATATTTGCCCTAGCTATTTCTCTTTGCTCTACTTCTTTTAACATCATGTACGCTTGAGAATACGGATTAATTTCTCTAATAATATCATCTAACTGCCCCATTATATTTGGTTTACACTGTTTATTGTATTCTACATTCATTCTTTCCTCTAACGCTTCCGCAGAATTTATAATGTATAACTGCGCATATTTTTCAACATTATTATTAGTTGGATATAAGGAACTGGCTGAATCATGATAAATTTGACCATGTATTCGGAAACAATATGGTCCTCTGCCCGGAGGCATTGAAATTTTAGCCCCAAAGGAAGCAAAAGCTAACGCACTATTGTACTGTCTAATATTATCTTTAAAATTTCTACTGTCCGCGTTATTATTGATCATTAGACTTTTTATGTATTCCGGAAACTCGCCTAATTGATCTGCGTTTAACTTGCCTGTACGGCAGCAGTGTGTGAATTTGCCGTCCGAGGGCTTCTCATACGCGAAGTTTTTGGATGAACAGTAAGTGCACAGTGCAGACATTGGACCCAACGAATGCGGTTCAATTTGCATTCCTATACCTTTGCTAGCTAATCTAACTTTATCATTAACTTTATTTTTGCGTGTCTTTATTTTATTTTTATTTATTACATTATTTTTTAACAAACGCTCTTCTTTCTGTTCCGGTGTTTCTGTTTCAACTACTTTTTTAAAATTATCTTTTAACATATTTAAACGCCGTACTTTATGTTCAGGGCTTTCTATTTCTATAGATTTTTTAAAATTAGTTTTTAACTTATTTAAACGATTTTCTCTTTGTTCCGGTGTTTCTGTTTCAATTGTATTTTTAAAATTATTTTTTAACCTATTTAAACGATTTTCTCTTTGTTCCGGTGTTTCTGTTTCAATTGTATTTTTAAAATTATTTTTTAACCTATTTAAACGATTTTCTCTCTGTTCGGGTGTTTCTGTTTCTATTGAAATTTTAAAATTATTTTTTAAAGTATTTAAACGATTTTCTCTCTGTTCGGGAGTTTCTGTTTCTATTGAAGTTTTTAAATTATTTTTTAACCTATTTAAACGATTTTCTCTTTGTTCCGGTGTTTCTGTTTCAATTGTATTTTTAAAATTATTTTTTAACCTATTTAAACGATTTTCTCTCTGTTCGGGTGTTTCTGTTTCTATTGAAATTTTAAAATTATTTTTTAAAGTATTTAAACGATTTTCTCTCTGTTCGGGAGTTTCTGTTTCTATTGAAGTTTTTAAATTATTTTTTAACCTATTTAAACGTTTTTCTTTTTGTTCATGTGTTTCTATTTGAATCATATTTTGAAAGTTATCTTTTAATCTATTTAAGCGATTTGTTTTTTGTTCAGGTGTTTCATTTTTAATGTATTCTTTGAAATTAAATTTTAATTTATTTAACCTATTTGTTTGTTGATCAAGTGTTTCATTAGCTAAAATTTTTAATTTATTTTCTGTATTTAATTTTAGACGTTTGGACCGTTCTTCAGCTGTTTCATTCTCTTTACGCTTTAAATGATTTTCTCTTAATTTCTGCTGTCGTGTTATCGGAAATAATACTAAATTACGTGTTCGAAACAAATTTAAAGTATGTGACCTAAGCTTATTGATATCATAATTTTCCTGTTCCGGATTGCGGTTAAATATGATACTCGTACAAAACGCAATTGCAAACAACCCACAATCAAAAGTGTTGGTCTGCTGCTGAACCCGGACAAATCTAACTGTTGGTCTATAAGGAAACAGTCTTTCTAAATATAAACTGGCATTTGAATTTAAACATTGAGAATTCATACTGTCGTAAATAATTATCTCTGAACCGTCATAGTACGCGGTAAGCCAATGACCAATACTACCGGTATTTGCACCTGGTACGAATAAAATTTGTAAGTGTTTAGTTCCTTGTTGAACTGGAATGATACGGTCCGGAGCATTTACATACACTGTAGGCTGAGGGTTGAACTCAGTCATAGAACGGACTAAAGAAAAAAAAAAGTCTATGTGTACGTCTTCTAAGTACCCTGCAGGATTTAGCAACGTGTTAATATCCTGGTCTATTAACTGAATCTGATAGTTTACTGTCCTAATTCCTACATTAGCCGTTTGATTACTTGTATGTACATTATTGATATTATTGTCCGCTACTGAAATGACAGATATACTCCTACAACCTGATTGAACCTGACTATTAATAAAGTTTTCTTCTATATTTCCCGTATTATCATTTTTATTATTTTTTGCCGCATTTTTCTCGTTGTTTTGCTTGCGCTTAAGACGTTTAATTCTATCTTTACTTGGCATTTTGTTATGTACTTAAAAATTATACAAAACTTACAATTTTTGAGTGTGTTGTTCTTTTCAATATTTATAATTACCAATAATTACGTCAGGCCTTCGATTATAAGTCGATCAGGTTCTTTTCTGTTAGGATAATGAAATCTTGCACTCTTTCTCTTACTCTGCTGCAGTCAAGTTGTAAACCTACAGTAAAATTAATATTTAAAATATATGCATAGCATTATAAAAAATTAATACGAAATAAATATGTATTTGTATTATTAGATTGCTAAATTACTAAATACTGCAAACTATGTACAATGTCTAGGCCGTGAATCTGCTCTCGTCATAATCAAGCGGCAATTACACAACGTGATATATAATAATATATTTGAGATTGTCCATGTAGTGAACAAACTATAACCGCGCAATTTAAACAACTGTCATCTGTTGTGTTGTTATGTGTAGTTTGTAAGATAATGATATATTTCCCGTTAATTATTAATTAAATGCATATTCATATAAAAATATGTTTATAATTTAATAGTGGATGTATTTAAGACATGGTATCATGGTTGGACTACAAGAAATTTGCGGATAGTTTACATTGTGTGTTTTATTTGTAAATAAATAAAATTTAAATAAAAATGTTGTTTTCGGTAAATATAGGGTGTTCCAGTTAAGTGTGCCACCATTGCTATCTCGAGAACTATAAGAGCTACGAGGTTGTTTAAATTAGCGAGAACCACCATTTTACAAGAACAACATAATGGGCAAAAAAAACCACTCCATATCTTGAGAACCATTGGTTTAAAAAAATATTTGTTTGGCTTATGTTAATAGACTTGTAAAATGGTGATTCCTTGCTAAGTTAACCAACCTGGTAGTTCTTATAGTTTTTAAGATAGCAATGGTGACTCGCTGAAATGGAACAGCCTGTATATTTTAAAGATTTTTCACAAAAAATACATTCATAGATTTCTAATTATATATAACAATAAAATAGTCAACTTTTCGCAATTTTAATTTTTTTTTTGGATGTAACAGAAACGTCTGCTACATTTTAAAATTCTCAGAATAAAAAATTTGCGAGATAAAAGTACTGTTACTAAGACCCAAGAATCAACCACTTAATAAATTTATTTTTTAAATAATTTTGTACCTTTCCTACCCTATATGTTAATAAAAAAAACATGCATTCTTGCATATTAAGCTAAAATAGATTTTATACGGACATATACATAACGAAACATAAGTACACAACAGATGAAAGTTATTTAAATTGAACGGTTATGTGATTTGTTCACCATTACCAAAATTTCAAACCGAAAAATAAATATGTAATTCCCGCTCCATTTTGACGTCACGCTTTCACGGCCTATTAGAGATAGTGTACTGATTATAAATTTAAAGTAAATTACTTATACTTAAATAGAAGATGAACTCTCAAAAACTGTAGGTTGGACTAACTCGCAATTAGTTATAACACGCGGCCCACCAGAGACGATGAAATACCCGCCTAAATATTTTTTTAATTTGTGCAATAAATAATTTAGCATATTTTGGAGCATACTTCAGCTAAATAAAAATAATGGAGACACATCTTTTGTAGGTTTACGGAAAACCGGTTAAAAACTACTGGCGCCGGGTAAACCAGAAAAATATAGAATTTAATAAGAAATAAAATAATATAAAATAATCTGGTGTGTCCAACACAATACCTCCCGCCAATTTAGTAATATATTCTATATAAGTTTTTCAATACATTTAATTTGTAGTTTTAAAATTAGTTGGTTATTGCAGTTCAGAATATTTTTAATTTATTTCATACCTAAAATTTCCTTCATAAATTTTGTATCACCAATATGACAGCTATTTTTGACGTTACTAAAACCGAAACTGAACTTACTTTGATTCACGCATGCAAATACATTCCTAATATATTTCTTCCATCTTTTTAAATTTTAAAATAAAATTACTTCATTTTTTACTTATTTTATCTTTTACACTTACTTACATCAAATTTGACATCATATGTCAAATTTTGTGAACATATGAATAACTCATCTGTTTTATCGAAATTCCTCAGCCTAAACGATATGTAAAATTATTATAATTTATATATTTTTTTTCTATCTAGCTAGAAGTTATATATAAACGTAATTATGCAGATCGGTAGAAAATTAAAAAATCTTTGAATTTATAATAACGAAATTTGCGAAAATATGGTATTTAGAGGTATTTTTTAGGAAAAACGGTTTAAAGCTTCAAGTAAAGTACTACTGCCGGTTAACCAATTGTAGTCAAAATCTAATCAGTTCATCATATTAGAACAGAACTCTTAAATACCAAATATTATATTTTTTACATGTATCGTATTGGAGTTATCGTGGACGAAAAATCGTCACAGACACACACACAGACACACACACACACACACATACAGACATCACGCTAAAAATAGTAAAATCGTATTCTAGGGACCCTAATTCGTGCTCATATGTTGAAAACTCACACTCGAGAAATCTGACCAAAAACAATACCTCCCTTATCTATATATTGATAGGCGGGAGGTAAAAAATAATGAAATCACAAATTAAAATTTCTATTAGCTTGGTTGTAAATGACATTTTTCTAATTGTAAATTGCGAACTTGCAAGTTGATTTTTCGAGGGTTGTAAAAGATATAAAATATTTCTCACCTTAGATTTGAATTTAGCGGCACACTAAACGGGATTTATTTTATTGTGACTACTGCAGCTCTGATCAAAGATAATGAATATTAATTCGCAATATAAATATATTGTAACAAAGCACAATAAATGAAATTACTCTACACACAGGTGAAGAAGCAATATTCTTGATAAACAAATTTTGTTTTCTATGGTGTCCCTGATCTCAAATTAGTATTTCCGAAATGTCGGTAAATGTGAAATTATTAATACCGACACCGTACATACCGATAAATACAAAAATTAAATTATTAAAAATTCAAAAATAATAAATTTTAAATAATAATTTATTGATAATGTTATAACACAAATATACTTTTAATTTAAATGAGAATTTTACTTTAAAACGAAATGAACGTGTTATATACAATAACGAAATAATTATAATACTTACTTTTAGCGTCACAGATGCAAGGTTTGTTGTTCGAATCTTTAACTTCCATTCTAATTGATCATAAGATAAGGGCGAACTGTTGAGCGAAAACTGATACTCTGGCATTAGTGCTTATATTCCAAATGCAACCGTTTTCAAATGGTTGCAACATGAACTTCTTCACTGATTCATACTAATAACGTAATAACATAATAACTGTTAATAAAATACAACGTATTGGTAGAGATTAATTGCACTAAAATGTATACTTACATGAAATACATTCAAAATTTGTGTATAATCATTCATATTGTATTTTTGTTAAAATAAACTGCAACTATTGTTCAGTGTACCTACATTATTATTAATTTTCACATTCATAGCTGTAAAATGAAAATTACAAATTAAAAAAAACATTAGAGGAAGGTCTTTATTGCAGTTACTGTAACTCCAATAAAGACTTTCTTCATATTAACAACCAGTCGATAAACCAATCCTGCATTAAAAACATATTTATTATAAAACGTATTTTATTAAATTTATTTTAAATTCTACTTCGTTCGTTTGATTGTAATTATTTTTTAATAAAAATAAAAATAGTACATCCCCTCCAGCTTGTATTATTTTTTTCATAATAAAGATGTTTTAGGACAACACAATCTGTTATGTACATACATTCATTCGGAGTTAAAACATATCTTCTGCTACTTACAGGTTTTGTTAACAGATTGCAGGAAATTAATACCACGTATTGTTTGTCTAGTATTGTGAAAGATTTTAGCTCAGAATTTAAAATTTCCGATAGTCAGTTATCCCACTTACTTGTTGATTTTAAGTCAAAATCTTCTAATGATATCATGTACTTTTTTATTATAATTATTTAATTTTTTATGGCCTGTCTAATTTAAAATGAAGTACAGTACTCAGGATAGTACTACAAAACACCTATAATAAATAACTTGTTATTCAATATAATAGGAATTTATTTGTAACTTACTATTTCTAATACGTTTGCAAAGTATATTCCGGCTTACAATTATAGGTGTACTTGTCATTTTGCAAATACAATAAACAACAATGTGCTGGCAAGACTTTTAAGTAAATTATGAAGGTCTGACACATAACATGTTTTGACAAATGATTTAATTTCTTCGAACTTGTCGTTCACTAAATAAAATAGAGGGTTGAAACGCATATGAATCAAAAGAAGAACACCGGCTCAAAAAATGCGCGTTATTTGAATTATTCTTATAACTCTCTTGTATATAAAGAACAGAATGTCAATTAATTGAATTATTTTCTGAAAAATAATGTTTCTGCTTTTGCAGGAATAATAAATTGTACTCTTTCGTCTTTCATATTCTTTAGTACTGCTTATTTCCAATCTTTTGTATATTTCTTTCCTTTTTATATCTTTCTCTACATTTCTAAAACATACATATATCATTTTATATTTATTTCAATAATAAATAATAAGTACAAACCAACATATGTTCTAAATATTGTATCAAGTTGCAAAATTTCTAGTATAAATTTATGTTATAACCAATTATAACAAACGTTAAATGTCAGAAAATTTTAATTGTGCCATATACAATTTCTACAATAATAATACATATTTTGCTCAATATTATAAAGTACGGATACATAGTTCAGTTAATAATATCTTTGTCCATTTTCAAAATTATTGTACTTTAATATTCGTACTTTACACTTGTCAAAATTACCTACTTCATCACACATTTGGCAACATTGACTTTTGACATTGGAAACGTCAAAATTTATATTAATTAAATACGTTATGTTTTAAACTTAAATTAGTTGTAACACATTTGCTCAAGTCTATTATTCATGAAATTGTTTTTAAATCTTTGATATCAATGTTCTATTAAAAGATATAATCATTTAAAATTCATAGGCAGATTGTCAAAAGTGACGGATGACGGCGTGATTCTTCTTAAAGTTAGACATGGCCTCTGAGATCCATTGTTTCAAGGCAGCATTTGTGCAAAGTTTTAATTTTTTACACGAAAACTACTAATAGTAAAAATATAAGACACCCAAAAGGCACCAGATCTCATTAGCCCCCACATATTAAAAAAAAATTATAACAATCACTTGCATGGTTCAGGCTGTAGGCGATTACAAAAGTTACTCGATGCTCGTGATGAATCTATAGATAGATATATAGATAGATATATAGATAGTGAATCTAATCGTTTAGTATATGGACTAGCGAATTCTCGCGAGGATTCCCTAGAGCTCCGCTGTCAGTGCAAAAAACAAATGCCAATCGACATGAAACAATTATTTTATATTTGCAGGTCAGGCCTCACCGAGACCTTTCATTAGATTGCAAACACGATATACTTCTAATAATATTTTGCAAAAAAACAAAAGCCGGTCGACATGAAACATTTTTGTCATTTATGTACCCCAACTCTCACCGAGACCTTTCATTTGATACCATACACGACATACTTCTGACAACTTTCTGCATTAAACAAAAGTCGATCGACATGCAACATTTTTATCATATCTACACGCTAGCCCACACCCAGACTTTTCATTTGATACCAAACACGACATACTTCTGACAACTTTTTGCATAAAACAAAAGCCGATCGACATGGAACATTTTTGTCAATTCTGCACGCTAGCCCTCAACGAGACTTTTCATTTGATACCAAACACCACACACTTCTGACAACTTTTTGCAAAAAACAAATACCGATCGACATAGCACATTTTTATCAATTCTGCACGCTAGCCCTCTCCGAGACCTTTCATTTGATATCAAACACGATATACTTGTGACAACCGTTTGCAAAAAACAAAAGCCGATCGACATAGCACATTTTTTGTCAATTCTGCACGCTAGCCCTCTCTAAAATCTTTCATTTGATACCAAACACGACAAACTTCTGACAACTTTTTGCATAAAACAAAAGCCGATCGACATGAAACATTTTTGTCATTTATGTACCCCAACTCTCACCGAGACCTTTCATTTGATACCATACACTATATACTTCTGACAACTTTCTGCATTAAACAAAAGTCGATCGACATGCAACATTTTTATCATATCTACACGCTAGCCCACACCCAGACTTTTCATTTGATACCAAACACGACATACTTCTGACAACTTTTTGCATAAAACAAAAGCCGATCGACATGGAACATTTTTGTCAATTCTGCACGCTAGCCCTCAACGAGACTTTTCATTTGATACCAAACACCACACACTTCTGACAACTTTTTGCAAAAAACAAATGCCGATCGACATAGCACATTTTTATCAATTCTGCACGCTAGCCCTCTCCGAGACCTTTCATTTGATATCAAACACGATATACTTGTGACAACCGTTTGCAAAAAACAAAAGCCGATCGACATAGCACATTTTTTGTCAATTCTGCACGCTAGCCGTCTCTAAAATCTTTCATTTGATACCAAACACGACAAACTTCTGACAACTTTTTGCATAAAACAAAAGCCGATCGACATGGAACATTTTTGTCAATTCTGCACGCTAGCCCTCAACAAGACTTTTCATTTGATACCAAACACCACACACTTCTGACAACTTTTTGCAAAAAACAAATACCGATCGACATAGCACATTTTTATCAATTCTGCACGCTAGCCCTCTCCGAGACCTTTCATTTGATATCAAACACGATATACTTCTGACAACTTTTTGCAAAAAACAAAAACCGATCGACATAGTACATTTTTGTCAATTCTGCAGGCTAGCCCACTACGAGACCTTTCATTTGATACCAAACACGACATACTTCTGACAACTTTTTGCATAAAACAAAAGCCGATCGACATGGAACATTTTTGTCAATTCTGCACGCTAGCTTTCAACGAGACCTTTCATTTGAGACCAAATTCGACATATCTTTGAGAAATTTTTGCAAAAACAAAAGCCGATCAATATTGACCTTTTTTCTTAATTCTACACGCCAGCCCTTATCGAGCCTTTTCATTTGATACCAAACACCACATACTTTTTACAACATTTTCCAAAAAACAAAAGCCGTTCGATATAGAACATTTTTGTTCATTCTGCACGCTAGCCCTCATCGTGACCTAGCCTAATATAACTTTTCTTAAAACCCAAGGATGACCTACTTCTAACAACTTTTTACGGAAAACAAATGCAGATCGACATGACACATTTTTTTTGTCATTTTAAAACTGGCCCTTATGGTTTCCTTTCTTTTGATAACAAACACTGCAAAGTATTCAATTTATTTTATTTAGGAATATTTGATTTTATTTAGTTACTTTATAATTTGGCAACACTGTTTGCATTAAAAAATAGTAGTTAATTTTTAAATTTATAAATTAATATTGTCAACCCTAATACAACTGCCACCGTCTTCAGTGAAGTTAGTTTAGGAATATTTGGTTTTGATTTAGTTACTTCATCACAAATTTGGCAACATTGACTTTTGACATTGGAAACGTCAAAATTTATATTAATTAAATACGTTATGTTTTAAACTTAAATTAGTTGTAACACATTTGCTCAAGTCTATTATTCATGATACTGTTTTTAAATCTTTGATATCAATGTTCTATTAAAAGATATAATCATTTAAAGTTCATAGGCAGATTGTCAAAAGTGACGGATGACGGCGTGATTCTTCTTAAAGTTAGACATGGCTTCTGGGATCCATTGTTTCAAGGCAGCATTTGTGCAAAGTTTTAATTTTTTACACGAAAATTACTAATAGTAAAAATATGAGACAACCAAAAGGCACCAGATCTCATTAGCCCCCACATATTAAAAAAAAAATTGTAACAATCACTTGCATGGTTCAGGCTGTAGGCGATTACAAAAGTTACTCGATGCTTGTGATGAATCTATAGATAGATATATAGATAGATATATAGATATATATATAGTGAATCTAATTGTTTAGTATAGTGACTAGCGAATTCTCGGCTACGCCGAGCATTCCCTAGAGCTCCGCTGTCACTGTAAAAAACAAATGCCGATCGACATAAAACAATTATTTAATATTTCCACGTCAGGCCTCACCGAGACCTTTCATTAGATTGCAAACACGTTATACTTCTAATAATTTTTTGCAAAAAACAAAAGCCGGTCGACATGAAACATTTTTGTCATTTATGTACCCCAACTCTCACCGAGACCTTTCATTTGATACCATACACGACATACTTCTGACAACTTTCTGCATAAAACAAAAGTCGATCGACATGAAACATTTTTATCATATCTACATGCTAGCCCACACCGAGACTTTTTATTTGATACCAAACACTATATACTTGTGTCAACCTTTTGCAAAAAACAAATACCGATCGACATAGGACATTTTTGCCAATTCTGCACGCTAGCCCTCTCTGAGTCCTTTTATTTGATACCAAACACGACATACTTCTGACAACTTTTTGCATAAAACAAATACCGATCGACATAGCACATTTTTGTCAATTCTGCACGCTAGCCCTCTCCGAGACCTTTCATTTGATACCAAACACGACATACTTCTGACAACTTTTTGCATAAAACAAATACCGATCGACATAGCACATTTTTGTCAATTCTGCACGCTAGCCCTCTCCGAGACCTTTCATTTGATACTAAACACGACATACTTCTGACAACTTTTTGCATAAAACAAAAGTCGATTAACATGGAACATTTTTGTCATTTCTGTATGCTAGCCCACACCCAGACTTTTCATTTGATACCAAACACTATATACTTGTGACAACCTTTTGCAAAAAACAAAAGCCGATCGACATAGCACATTTTTTGTCAATTCTGCACGCTAGCCCTCTCCGAGACCTTTCATTTGATACCAAACACGACATACTTCTGACAACTTTTTGCATAAAACAAAAGCCGATCGACATGGAACATTTTTGTCAATTCTGCACGCTAGCCCTCAACGAGACTTTTCATTTGATACCAAACACCACAAAATTCTGACAACTTTTTGCAAAAAACAAATACCGATCGACAAAGCACATTTTTATCAATTCTGCACGCTAGCCCTCTCCGAGACCTTTCATTTTATATCAAACACGATATACTTCTGACAACTTTTTGCAAAAAACAAAAACCGATCGACATAGTACATTTTTGTCAATTCAGCAGGCTAGCCCTCTCCGAGACCTTTCATTTGATACCAAACACGACATACTTCTGACAACTTTTTGCATAAAACAAAAGCCGATCGACATGGAACATTTTTGTCAATTCTGCACGCTAGCCCTCAACAAGACCTTTCATTTGAGACCAAACTCGACATACTTTTGAGAAATTTTTGCAGAAAACAAAAGCCGATCGGAATGTAACATTTTTCTCAATTCTGCACGCTAGTAGATAATGAATCTACCAAAATAGTATATGATGTTTATATCGCTGAATTCAGAAAAAAATGCTCTATCGAATAATCTAAAAATCCAAGAGAGACCAAACTCGACATATCTTTGAGAAATTTTTGCAAAAACAAAAGCCGATCAACATTGACCTTTTTTCTTAATTCTGCACGCCAGCCCTTATCGAGCCTTTTCATTTGATACCAAACACCACATACCACAACATTTTCCAAAAAACAAAAGCCGTTCGATATAGAACATTTTTGTTCATTCTGCACGCTAGCCCTCATCGTGACCTAGCATAATATAACATTCACTGTCTTCAGTAACCTTTCATTTGGGAATATTTGTTCTTTGTTTAGTTAAAACAAATTCTAATCTACATGGAACATTTTTGTCATTCGTGCACACCAGTCCGTATTGTGTCGTTCCCTTAAAACCCAAGGACGACTTACTTCTAACAACTTTTTACGGAAAACAAATGCAGATCGACATGACACATTTTTTTTGTCATTTTAAAATTGGCCCTTATGGTTTCCTTTCTTTTGATAACAAACACAGCAAAGTATTCAATTTATTTTATTTAGGAATATTTGATTTTTATTTAGTTACTTTATAATTTGGCAACACTGTGTGCATTAAAAAATAATAGTTAATTTTTAAATTTATAAATTAATATTGTCAACCCTAATACAACTACCACCGTCTTCAGTGAAGTTAGTTTAGGAATATTTGGTTTTAATTTAGTTACTTCATCACACATTTGGCAACATTGACTTTTTACATTGGAAACGTCAAAATTTATATTAATTAAATACGTTATGTTTTAAACTTAAATTAGTTGTAACACATTTGCTCAAGTCTATTATTCATGATACTGTTTTTAAATCTTCGATATCAATGTTCTATTAAAAGATATAATCATTTAAAGTTCATAGGCAGATTGTCAAAAGTGACGGATGACGGCGTGATTCTTCTTAAAGTTAGACATGGCCTCTGGGATCCATTGTTTCAAGGCAGCATTTGTGCAAAGTTTTAATTTTTTACACGAAAACTACTAATAGTAAAAATATGAGACACCCAAAAGGCACCAGATCTCATTAGCCCCCACATATTAAAAAAAAATTATAACAATCACTTGCATGGTTCAGGCTGTAGGCGATTACAAAAGTTACTCGATGCTCGTGATGAATCTATAGATAGTGAATCTAATCGTTTAGTATAGTGACTAGCGAATTCTCGGCTACGCCGAGCATTCCCTAGAGCTCCGCTGTCAGTGCAAAAAACAAATGCCGATCGACATAAAACAATTATTTAATATTTCCACGTCAGGCCTCACCGAGACCTTTCATTAGATTGCAAACACGTTATACTGTACCCCAACTCTCACCAAAACCTTTCATTTGATACCATACACGACATACTTCTGACAACTTTTTCCAAAAAACAAAAGCCGATCGACATAGCACATTTTTTGTCAATTCTGCACGCTAGCCCTCTCTAAAATCTTTCATTTGATACCAAACACGACAAACTTCTGACAACTTTTTGCATAAAACAAAAGCCGATCGACATGAAACATTTTTGTCATTTATGTACCCCAACTCTCACCGAGACCTTTCATTTGATACCATACACGACATACTTGTGACAACTTTCTGCATTAAACAAAAGTCGATCGACATGCAACATTTTTATCATATCTACACGCTAGCCCACACCCAGACTTTTCATTTGATACCAAACACGACATACTTCTGACAACTTTTTGCATAAAACAAAAGCCGATCGACATGGAACATTTTTGTCAATTCTGCACGCTAGCCCTCAACGAGACTTTTCATTTGATACCAAACACCACACACTTCTGACAACTTTTTGCAAAAAACAAATGCCGATCGACATAGCACATTTTTATCAATTCTGCACGCTAGCCCTCTCCGAGACCTTTCATTTGATATCAAACACGATATACTTGTGACAACCGTTTGCAAAAAACAAAAGCCGATCGACATAGCACATTTTTTGTCAATTCTGCACGCTAGCCGTCTCTAAAATCTTTCATTTGATACCAAACACGACAAACTTCTGACAACTTTTTGCATAAAACAAAAGCCGATCGACATGGAACATTTTTGTCAATTCTGCACGCTAGCCCTCAACAAGACTTTTCATTTGATACCAAACACCACACACTTCTGACAACTTTTTGCAAAAAACAAATACCGATCGACATAGCACATTTTTATCAATTCTGCACGCTAGCCCTCTCCGAGACCTTTCATTTGATATCAAACACGATATACTTCTGACAACTTTTTGCAAAAAACAAAAACCGATCGACATAGTACATTTTTGTCAATTCTGCAGGCTAGCCCACTACGAGACCTTTCATTTGATACCAAACACGACATACTTCTGACAACTTTTTGCATAAAACAAAAGCCGATCGACATGGAACATTTTTGTCAATTCTGCACGCTAGCTTTCAACGAGACCTTTCATTTGAGACCAAATTCGACATATCTTTGAGAAATTTTTGCAAAAACAAAAGCCGATCAATATTGACCTTTTTTCTTAATTCTACACGCCAGCCCTTATCGAGCCTTTTCATTTGATACCAAACACCACATACTTTTTACAACATTTTCCAAAAAACAAAAGCCGTTCGATATAGAACATTTTTGTTCATTCTGCACGCTAGCCCTCATCGTGACCTAGCCTAATATAACTTTTCTTAAAACCCAAGGATGACCTACTTCTAACAACTTTTTACGGAAAACAAATGCAGATCGACATGACACATTTTTTTTGTCATTTTAAAATTGGCCCTTATGGTTTCCTTTCTTTTGATAACAAACACAGCAAAGTATTCAATTTATTTTATTTAGGAATATTTGATTTTTATTTAGTTACTTTATAATTTGGCAACACTGTGTGCATTAAAAAATAATAGTTAATTTTTAAATTTATAAATTAATATTGTCAACCCTAATACAACTACCACCGTCTTCAGTGAAGTTAGTTTAGGAATATTTGGTTTTAATTTAGTTACTTCATCACACATTTGGCAACATTGACTTTTTACATTGGAAACGTCAAAATTTATATTAATTAAATACGTTATGTTTTAAACTTAAATTAGTTGTAACACATTTGCTCAAGTCTATTATTCATGATACTGTTTTTAAATCTTCGATATCAATGTTCTATTAAAAGATATAATCATTTAAAGTTCATAGGCAGATTGTCAAAAGTGACGGATGACGGCGTGATTCTTCTTAAAGTTAGACATGGCCTCTGGGATCCATTGTTTCAAGGCAGCATTTGTGCAAAGTTTTAATTTTTTACACGAAAACTACTAATAGTAAAAATATGAGACACCCAAAAGGCACCAGATCTCATTAGCCCCCACATATTAAAAAAAAATTATAACAATCACTTGCATGGTTCAGGCTGTAGGCGATTACAAAAGTTACTCGATGCTCGTGATGAATCTATAGATAGTGAATCTAATCGTTTAGTATAGTGACTAGCGAATTCTCGGCTACGCCGAGCATTCCCTAGAGCTCCGCTGTCAGTGCAAAAAACAAATGCCGATCGACATAAAACAATTATTTAATATTTCCACGTCAGGCCTCACCGAGACCTTTCATTAGATTGCAAACACGTTATACTGTACCCCAACTCTCACCAAAACCTTTCATTTGATACCATACACGACATACTTCTGACAACTTTTTCCAAAAAACAAAAGCCGTTCGATATAGAACATTTTTGTTCATTCTGCACGCTAGCCCTCATCGTGACCTAGCCTAATATAACATTCACTGTCTTCAGTAACCTTTCATTTGGGAATATTTGTTCTTTGTTTAGTTACTTTATTAAACATTTGGCACCATTGACTTGGTAATTCGAAAATACCCAAACACGACATTTTTCTGACAACATTTTGCAAAAAACAAATTCTAATCCACATAGAACATTTTTGTCATTCGTGCACACCAGTCCGTATTGTGTCGTTTCCTTAAAACCCAAGGACGATCTACTTCTAACAACTTTTTACGGAAAACAAATGCAGATCGACATGACACATTTTTTTTGTCATTTTAAAACTGGTCCTTATGGTTTCCTTTCTTTTGATAACAAACACAGCAAAGTATTCAATTTATTTTATTTCGAAATAATTCATTTTTATTTAGTTACTTTATAATTTGGCAACACTGTTTGTATTAAAAAATAGTAGTTAATTTTTAAATTTATAAATTAATATTGTCAACCCTAATACAACTTCCACCGTCTTCAGTGAAGTTAGTTTAGGAATATTTGGTTTTAATTTAGTTACTTCATCACACATTTGGCAACATTGACTTTTGACATTGGAAACGTCAAAATTTTTATTAATTAAATACGTTTTGTTTTGAACTTAAATTAGTTGTAACACATTTGCTCAAGTCTATTATTCATGATACTGTTTTTAAATCTTTGATATCAATGTTCTATTAAAAGATATAATCATTTAAAGATCATAGACAGATTGTCAAAAGTGACGGATGACGGCGTTATTCTTCTTACATTTAGACATGGCCTCTGGGATCCATTGTTTCCAGGCAGCATTTGTGCACAGTTTTAATTTTTTACACGAAAACTACTAACAGTAAAAATACGAGACACCCAAAAGGCACCAGATCTCATTAGCCCCCACATATTAAAAAAAAATTTATAACAATCACTTTCATGGTTCAGGCTGTACGCGTTTACATATCTTACTTGATGCTCGTGATGAATCTTTAGATAGATATATAGATATATAGTGAATCTAATCGTTTAGTATATATGACTAGCGAATTCTCGGCTACGCCGAGCATTCCCTAGAGCTCCGCTGTCAGTGCAAAAAACATATGCCAATCGACATGAAACAGTTTTTTTATATCTGCACGTCAGCCCTTACCGAGACCTTTCATTAGATTTCAAACACGATATTCTTCTATTAACTTTTGCAAAAAACAAAAGTCGGTCGACATGAAACATTTTAGTCATTTATGTACCCCAACTCTCACCGAGACCTTTCATTTGATACCATACACGACATACTTCTGACAACTTTCTGCATTAAACAAAAGTCGATCGACATGAAACATTTTTATCATATCTACACGCTAGCCCACACCCAGACTTTCCATTTGATACCAAACACTATATACTTGTGACAACCTTTTGCAAGAAACAAAAGCCGATCGACATAGCACATTTTTTGTCAATTCTGTACGCTAGCCCTCTCCGAGACCTTTCATTTGATACCAAACACTTCATACTTCTGACAACTTTTTGCATAAAACAAAAGCCAATCGACATGGAACTTTTTTGTCAATTCTGCACGCTAGCCCTCAACGAGACTTTTCATTTGATACCAAACACCACACACTTCTGACAACTTTTTGCAAAAAACAAATACCGATCGACATAGCACATTTTTATCAATTCTGCACTCTAGCCTTCTCCGAGACCTTTCATTTGATATCAAACACGACATACTTCTGACAACTTTTTGCAAAAAACAAAAACCGATCGACATAGTACATTTTTGTCAATTCTGCAGGCTAGTCCTCTCCGAGACCTTTCATTTGATACCAAACACGACATACTTGAGACAACTTTTTGCATAAAACAAAAGCCGATCGACATGGAACATTTTTGTCAATTCTGCACGCTAGCCCTCAACGAGACCTTTCAGTTGAGACCATACTCGACATATCTTTGAGAAATTTTTGCAAAAACAAAAGCCGGTCAACATTGACCTTTTTTCTTAATTCTACACGCCAGCCCTTATCGAGCCTTTTCATTTAATACCAAACACAACATACTTCTCACAACATTTTCCAAAAAACAAAAGCCGTTCGATATAGAATATTTTTGTTCATTCTGCACGCTAGCCCTCATCGTGACCTAGCCTAATATAACATTCACTGTCTTCAGTAACCTTTCATTAGGGTATATTTGTTCTTTGTTTAGTTACTTTACTAAACATTTGGCAACATTGACTTTTGCAATTCGAAAATAACCAAACACGACATTTTTCTGACAACATTATGCAAAAAACAAATTCTAGTCTGCATACAACATTTTTGTCATTCGTGCATACCAGTCCGTATTGTGTCGTTTCCTTAAAACCCAAGGACGACCTACTTCTAACAACATTTTACGGAAAACAAATGCAGATCGACATGACACATTTTTTTTTGTCATTTTAAAACTGGCCCTTATGGTTTCCTTTCTTTTGATAACAAACACAGCAAAGTATCAATTTATTTTATTTATAAATTAATATTGTCAACCCTAATACAACTGCCACCGTCTTCAGTGAAGTTAGTTTAGGAATATTTGGTTTTAATTTAGTTACTTCATCACACATTTGGCAACATTGACTTTTGATATTGGAAACGTCAAAATTTATATTAATTAAATACGTTATGTTTTAAACTTAAATTAGTTGTAACACATTTGCTCAAGTCTATTATTCATGATACTGTTTTTAAATCATCGATATCAATGTTCTATTAAAAGATATAATCATTTAAAGTTCATAGGCAGATTGTCAAAAGTGACGGATGACGGCGTGATTCTTCTTAAAGTTAGACATGGCCTCTGGGATCCATTGTTTCAAGGCAGCATTTGTGCAAAGTTTTAATTTTTTACACGAAAACTACTAATAGTAAAAATATGAGACACCCAAAAGGCACCAGATCTCATTAGCCCCTACATATTAAATTTTTTTTTTTAACAATAACTTGCATGGTTCAGGATGTAGGCGATTACAAAAGTTACTCGATGCTCGTGATGAATCTATAGATAGATAGATATATAGATATATAGTGAATGTAATCGTTTAGTATAGGGATGTTTATATCGCTGAATTCAGAAAAAAATGCTCTATCGAATAACCTAAAAATAAACATATGTTCCCATCTAAAAAGATAAAGTTGTGTCCCGTATTTTGAGAACCACAGGTCAAAAAAAAGTTTTTTTTGCTCTTTGTATTAGTCTTGTAAAATGGTGGTTCTTTGCTAATTTAACCAACCTCGTAGCTCTTATAGTTCTCGAGATAGAAATGGTGGCACGCTTAAATGGAACACCCTGTATATGAACTACTCACACATAACTTATCAAATAATATCATATATTTAATATTCCAACTTTGGAAATTGATGAATTTTTTTCACACCCTTCTACGGGGGGTACTACTATGTGTTAGACCTAGAAACATTTGTTGTAATGTATATTATTTATTTATAACACGTTCAAAGCGGCACGCGAGACCGTTTAGGAAATAAATAAAAATACATGTTGATAAATAAATGAAATTATAGAGATTTTAAATTTCCCGCGCTTAGGGATTTTGAGATACAACGGTTTAATCATCAAAATACATAAGAAGAAAAGATTTAAATAATACGTTTAACCCAACTTTATGTATTTTTATTATATCTTAACAATATTTGTATTTTCATACAATACATTCAGTTTGACAGAACTTAAATGTCATAACTTGATACAATAAGTATGAAGTTAGTTAAAGAATATATAAAAATAAATTATTTTGAAAATAATTATCTATTTTATAAATATAAATAATGTGAAATAACATACCAAAATTTATAAACTGATACATTTTTATATTGCCAAAAAAAAACATGATTATATTCATGTTTTTCTGTTGCTATGTTCATTTATATATTTATGAAGCTGAATTATATATGTATATCTACAACTATTGTTATTGTTATTAATAATTTATTTTTTATTATAAATATCAATATAAATGATCACAAAAGTATAATAAATACAATTTGAATAGTTATTTTGGAATTTAAGTGATCCTGTTGCGCCATCTGTTGAGGTATATATGAACTACTCACACATAACTAAAAATTTATATGCCTGTTAGTTGTAGATAAAGTAACCAATTTTTATACGTTCTTTTGCATTATTTCTTAATGAAAACATGAATTTTCGTGCAGTACAATCACAGTCAAGTTCGACTAAGAGAATATGAATATTTGGTTTGAAAAGATGTTTATTGTTTCATACATCAATTACAAATGGATAAATGGATAGATAATTTGTTTATGTAAACATTTACATCTGAGAAATCATCTCATTTCATTATAAAATACTACAGAATTTTGAAAAATGTAATCTCTATTGTAATCAAATGTTTTCATCAGAAATGTTAAGAAATGCGTATAAAGAAAGAGTAAATTGCAATTAATAAAAGTTTAATAAAGTCCAGATACATCATTTATTTATATACTAATTATTTTACAATAAATTGTTAAACAATTCCCTCCAAAACTGTATGAAATAAAGGCTTGTCAATTTTGTCCAAGTAATCAGACAAAATCTATAGTCTAACTATCTAAAATATTTATAAATTAGATTTAAAAAGTATTTATTTGTAAGGGAAGAATACTGTACAGTATGAATTTACCTTTGGAAGTGTTTGAATAGTAATCAAATATAGTGTTTTAAACGTCAGAGTGTAAATCAATTTTGAAATGCAGTTTTCTTGATTAAATAATCCATTCTGGAATATTCTTTAGTTTGCATTTAATAAAGAATATGTTTTACTATTACTTATTTTTATAATTATTGCCCAATAGATTGTTTTAGTTTATTAAAAAATCCATGTTAGTGTATCTGAGTACGTGTAGGTTATAGTCTTATCTAAAAAATAAAATATTTAACTATTAATATATAAATATTTATATTCTATATAAAAGAACCTGTATTGGAGATGATTTCTTATTAAATTTCGTACAATATTTCATTATACATTTTAGTAAATATGACATTTTTCACTTAGTTGTGTCCAACTCAAGTGTCAAATGAACCATTTTTGTTAAATTTTATAATATCGTGCAATTTTTCTTGTTTTATTTTCAAGGATACATTATAATAATGATTTTCATCCAACGAATTGCCTTATTATAGAAAACGCATTTCTCGATTAATATTTGGTTGCAGAAAGTGTTTATTGTTTGAAATATCAATGATAAATAAATAATTGGATAGATACGTTGTTTTTATAAACGTTTTTATCTAACAAATCATTTCATTCCATAACAAAATTCAATAGAATTTTTAAAAGTCAAATCTTTGTTGTAATCAACTACTTTCATCTGAAATTTAATGAAAGAATACATAAAGAATGTATAAAATGCAGTTACTTACAGTTTATTATAATCCAGATACATAATTTAAAATAATTATTGTACAATAAATTATTAAACATTTCTTCCAAGTGGGTATGAAGGAAAGGTTTGTCAGTATTTTTAAATAAATGTGTTTATGACTGAATACGACGCGGCTTGATTGATTTCCAGAATTTATTTTTTTGTCAATAGTATTATTATCCGTAATATTATCTTATTTCTTTTCTATAAATATATTCTTGTTTGGATATCTTAACCAATTAAAAACTATAACTGAAATGAAAACACATATCTAAATACAGCCAAGAATATACAAAATTACATACTTACATTACAGAAAGTAGTGTAATTTTACTTTTAAACTAATTTTACTATATATTTCTCCAAGCAAATACAAGACTTGCATTATGATTGTTTGATTATATTGTAAATAAGGTTTGCCGTAAATTATTATGTACAATGCACTTTTATGATAATCAGTTACACTTCAGTAGTGTTATTGTCAGTATTTTTATGTTATTTCTCTTCTATAAATGTACTCTTGTTTGGGTAACCAATTAAAAATTATAACTGAAATGAAAATACATATTTAAATACAGCGAAACAAATTTAAAATGATATACTTACATCACAAAGTGTATTGTACATATTCTTTTAAACAAAGTTTATTTTATATTTCTGTATATTTTTCTTTGAAAATATAAAACTTGTGTAACGACTTTTTTGGTTATAGACTAACGAATGATAAACGTCAAATGTCATAAAATTAAATATTTTAAATACACCACACTTAACATTCAGTTTATTTGTATATATTTCTCTCACTATTATAATGTGTAAAAATATAATTACCTTTACAATATCTCTTTTCATTTTCAAAATAAATCAATTAAAAGTTTCATATTGAATTGTCAAAAATGACGGATGGCACAGTAATTCTTTTTAAATTTAAACCTGGCATCTAGGATATTTTTTTCAGTTTTGTTCCAGTTTTCCTTTTTGTCTTAGTTTTCGATTTTTTACACAAAAACTATGCACGGTAAAAATATGGGACACCCTAAAGCGATTGGTCCTCATTAAACCACATCTAATAAAATATTATTAAAATTATTACATGAATGGTTTGACCTGTACCCGTGAGCAAACTTTTTGCGATGCTCGAGATGAATCCAACTATATATATATATATATATATATATATATATATATATATATATATATATATATATATATATATATATATATATATATATAGAAATATAGAGAGTGAAACTATCAAAATAGTATATGACTAGTGAATTCTCGGCTACGCCGAGGATTCCCTAGGGCTCCGCTGTCAGTGCAAAAAACAAATGCCGATCGATATAAACCAATTACTTTATATATCCACGTCAGGCCTCACCGAGACCTTTCATTAGATTGCAAACACGATATACTTCTAATAAATTTTTGCAAAAAACCAAAGCTGGTCGACATGAAACATTTTTGTCATTTATGTACCCCAACTCTCACCGAGACCTTTCATTTAATACCATACACGACATACTTCTCACAACTTTCTGCATAAAACAAAAGTCGATCGACATGAAACATTTTTATCATATCTACACGCTAGCCCACATTAAGACTTTTCATTTGATACCAAACACGATATACTTCTGACAACTTTTTGCAAGAAACAAAAACCGATCGACATAGTACATTTTTGTTAATTCTGCAGGCTAGCCCTCTCGGAGACCTTTCATTTGAAACTAAACAAGACATACTTCTGACAACTTTTTGCATAAAACAAATACCGATCGACATAGCACATTTTTGTCAATTCTGCACGCTAGCCCTCTCCGAGACCTTTCATTTGATACCAAACACGACATACTTCTGACAAATTTTATGCACACCAGCCTTAAATGAGACCTTTCATTTGATACCAAACGTATTTCTAACAATTATTTGAAAAACAAAAACCGGTCGATGTAAAATATATTTGTCATTTATGCAAGCCAGAAAACATTTATATAGAAAACATACATTTCTAAAATAATTTTAGAATTTTACAAAATTAATAATTAATATCAAATATAACATTGACTAGAATGACATAATAACAATAATAAACTCTCAGATAGAATTTTTTTTATTTCCGTAACTGTCTAATTTTTGCCGAAAAAAGGTACATATTATATTTAATATATTTCATACAATAGACGTGCGGTTCCATCGGTTATGATTTTATCTGATGTAGAGTTGAAATATGAACAACTTTGTACTTTTGTAGTTTTGCTCTAAATATATCAGGAGAGAGAGTATTTACAATTTTTTGAATACTTGGTTTTGTTAAGTGATCATAACTATCAAATTAAAATTAAAATTAAATTTAAAAAATAATGAAATATTAAAATAAAAATTATAAACTTTTTTATTTCATTCATTATACTTTTATTCACATATTTAATTCAAGGCACTCTAATTCCAGGATAAACAATGAATTTTGTTGTTCACATTTAAAATAAAAAAGTTGGGACACATATTTTGAGAACCACTGGTTTTAAAAGAAAATAGTTTGTCTCATGTTAATAGTGTTGTAAAATAGAAATTGTTTGCTAATTTAAATGATCTTGTAGCTCTTATAGTTCTCGAGATAGCAATAGTGGACAAAATAAAATGAACAGCTTTATACACATAATTTTTGTAGGTTTAACAATACCGTTTAAACCAGTATTTCTAAAATTTGTTTCTGTATACATCTGAGAAAATTAATAATTTTAATAGTTTAAAAAAATCACATAGATGGCACTAATTAAGAATTTTTTTTTTTTCTTTTTTTTAGGTTGGAGGCATCGGCTGCTAGGGCCATTAGCCAGACTCAAGGTACGTATATATTTAATCTATTATTATTTTAGTGACTAGAGTATCACAGGTAGGTACCTATATATTAGGTACATAAAAAGGAAAGAAAAACAAAGATAAAATATTATTATTATTTTTAGGACATCACAGACACGTTAAAATGGAATAAAAAATATCAGGTAAGAACCTTCGTCAGAGTTAAAATAATAAATAAATAAATAACATTAACAAACACAGTTTAAATTTTGTCGTAAATATCGACAGCTTTTAAAAATTTCAATGTGCTTCTTAGCATGACATGGTCTGTAAAAATAGTTTGGATATCTTGATCAATACCATATAGCTGTCTCATTGGGCCATACTGTGGACATGTGGTTAGGATGTGCGCCACTGTGATAGTGACATCAGACCTATCACACACAGGGGCGTTGCTCCGATTTAATCGGTAGCCATGCGTCAGACCTGTATGGCCCATTCGAAGACGATGGATCTTGATAAGATTCCTTCTATCCAGGTCTTTTGGAAGAGTAACTGGTTGTACCGACGCTTGGATGAATCTCAGATGGTTCTGTACTCTATCCCACGTTCTTTGCCAGGTGGCCAGAATGTCCCGTTTCAGCTTCAGAGCTGTGTCTGATGGCTTGACGAGCAATACGTCAGCAGAATCATTATTGGCAGCAAGACGGGCTGCCTCGTCAGCCATCTCGTTGCCTCTAATCCCAATGTGGCTTGGAACCCACATGAAAGAGATATCCTTCCCTATATCATGAAGATGTTTCATGAGGGCAAGGATACTCTGAATAATCGGGTCAACGGAATAGGCGTCTGAGATGGCTTGGAGGACGCTTAGCGAGTCGCTCACTACGAGAAACTTCAGTGAAGTTTCGAACTCGCAGTAGCGCAACGCTTGCCAGACAGCGTATGATTCTGCTGAGTATACGGATGTTAAAGCGGGCAACGACCATGAGTGGGACATATTGTTGGCATAGAATGCACAACCAGTACCGTGTTGAGTCTTAGAACCATCTGTGTAAATGACAGTAGTATCCCTGTAGCCATGTACAACTTGCTGGAATGTTGACTTTATGAGGACGGGTGGAGTGTCCTCCTTGTCATAAATCGACAATGTGAAATCCACACGTGGTGCAGGTATGCTCCATGGTGGGATTTCAGATTCTCCTACATGAAGACACGGAGGTAGGTCAAATTGTATATTTTCCAGCAGTTCCTTAGATCGAATGGCTACAGGTTTTGTCAATATTTGCCGTCGGTTATACCAGTCGTTTCTTCTAAAAAGCACATTGAAATTCTTATGATGGGGCAATGATTTAATTTTATTCACGTATAACAAAGTGAATTTCTTGCGTCTAATATCTAGGGGCGTCAGTCCAGATTCGGCGTAAAGATTCAAGTTAGGGGTACTGGGAAAAGCACCTAGAGCATACCGTAAAGCCTGGTTGTGTATCGGGTCTAGTCTGCTGAGAGTTGTACGCTTGGCAGATGCGTACGCGATACACCCGTAGTCAATCTTTGACAGGATCAGAGATTGATATACTCTGATAAGGGTTTTCGGCTCTGCTCCCCATTTTGTACCCGCTAACATTTTAATTACGTTGAGAGCTTTCAAGCATACTGCTCTAACATCCTCAACGTGAGATTTCCAGGTTAATCTTGGATCGAATCTAAGACCAAGGAATCTGACGCTATCCACGATATTAACGACATCATTGCCCATAAATAAGAGTGGTCCGTAGTGAGGTCGGTTGAGTCTGCAGAAGTGCATAGCTTGGGTTTTCTCTTTTGATAGCTTAAAACCTAGTTCGTCAGCATTGTGCATAATTGCATTAATTGCAGATTGCAATTTTTTGTTGATGACTCCCATCTTCTTGGCTGAGCAGAAGATAGTGAGATCATCTACGTACAGACATGTACCAACGTTGTTGTTCACTGACGAGACTAGGTCATTGACCGCAATGGCAAAAAGAGTTACGCTTAGAGTCGAGCCTTGTGGTACACCGTTCTCTTGGGATTTAAGAGAGGACATCGATGTACCGACTCGAACTCTAAATTTGCGGTTTTCTAAAAAAGATGATATAACATGCGGCAGATTGCCACGGAAACCCCAGCTATGCAACTTCTTTAAAATTCCATACCGCCATGTCATGTCATAGGCCTTCTCCAGATCAAAGAACACCGCCACGAGATGTTCTTTGTTGTTAAATGCGGTAAGAATTGCATCTTCAAGATATACAAGATGGTCGATAGTGGATCTGAATTTCCTGAAACCAGCCTGGTGTTCTGACAGGAGACGACGTGTTTCCAGGATCCACATCAGACGGTTATTAACCATCCTTTCGTATATCTTTCCGATGCAAGACGTAAGACTAATAGGCCTATGACTTGACGGTAGTAGAAGATCTTTTCCGACCTTTGGTATAGGAATAATAATGGCTTCCTTCCACTTTTCCGGGTATATACCCTTTTCCCAGAGCTGATTGTATACCGAAAGCAAGTATGTCTTAAAGTCAAGGGTAAGGTGTTTGAGCATGTCGTTTGTAACTTGATCTAATCCTGGCGATGAAGACTTGGACAGAGCCAGTGCATGGTCCAGTTCCGACAGCTGGAAGGGTACACTATATGATAATGTTTCAGCACAGCTGAAATCTAAATGTACTTCCCTATCGGCCTTTGTGCCGCGAAATTCGGCCTCGTAGTTTAACGTACTACTTGCGCTGTGGAACTGGTTTGCCATAATTTCTGCGATCATTAGAGGATCACGAGTATAAGTCTCATCGTCCATTCGTAAACAAGTTACACCGGTAGAGCTTCCATGCCCTGCAACACGTTTTACCCTTGACCAGCACTCCTGAGTGGTAGTATTGGACGAAATGTCCGATACATACCTGTGCCATGTCGAGCGTTTGCTTTCGAGTATACTTTTCCGAGCTAGAGCTCGGGCTCTTTTAAAGGAAATGAGGTTTTCCTCAGAGGGATACCTCTTAAAGCGGTTGAAAGCCATTTTCTTCCTACGGACCAACTCTTTTATCTCGTCGTTCCACCAAGGAACAGACCTCTTTCGAGCGGAAGATCTGCTCAGAGGTATTGCAGCAGAGGCTGCAGATAAAATAGAAGATGTAAGTTCTTCTACGTTAACATTTGGATCAATTGCCAGTGTAGGAGTATTAAGGGATGTGGTGAACCGTGGCCAGTCGGCTTTTGTCAATTCTGCACGCTAGCCCTCAACAAGACGTTTCATTTGAGACTAAATTCGACATACCTTTGAAAACTTTTTGCAGAAAACAAAAGCCGATCGAAATGGAACATTTTTGTCAATTCTGCACGCTAGCCCTCAACGAGACCTTTCATTTGATACCAAACTCGACATACTTTTGAGAAATTTTTGCAAGAAATAAATGCCGGTCGACATGAAACATTTTTGTCATTTATGTACCTCAGCCCAAACCGAGACTTTTCATTTGATACCAAACTCCACACACTTCTGACAACTTTTTGCAAAAAACAAATACCGATCGACATAGCACATTTTTGTTAATTTTGCACGCTAGCCCTCTCCGAGACCTTTCATTTGATACCGAACACAACATACTTCTGACAACTTTTTGCATAAAACAAAAGCCGTTCGACATAAAATATTTTTGTCATTTATGCAAACCAGCCTTAACCGAGACCTTTTATTTTATACCAAACACTACATACTTCTGACAACTTTTTGCGTTAAGCAAAAGTCGATTAACATGGAACATTTTTGTCATTTCTGCATGCTAGCACACAACGAGACCTTTCATTTGATATCAAACATGACATATTTCTAACAATTATTTGAAATTCAAGAACCGGTCGATGTAGAATATATTTGTCATTTATGCAATCCAGAAAACATTTACATAGAAAACATACATTTTTAAAATAATTTTAGAATTTTACAAAATTAATAATTAATATCAAATATAACATTAACTAGAATGACATAATAACAATAATAAACTCTCAGATAGAATTTTTTTTTATTACCGTAACTGTCTAATTTTTGCCGAAAAAGGTACGAACAACTTTGTACTTTTGTAGTTTTGCTCTAAATATATCAGGAGGGAGAGTATTCGCAATTTTTTTGAATACTTGGTTTTGTTAAGTGATCATAACTGTCAAATGAAATTAAAATAAAATTTAAAAAATAATGAAATATTAAAATAAAAATTATAAACTGTTTTATTTCATTCATTATACTTTTATTTGCATATTTAATTCAAGGCACTATAATTCCAGGTTAAACAATGACTTGTATTTTGTTTTTTCCGTCATGGCACTGTTATTATTGTCATATTTTAATCAAATTAATATAAAACTTCAGATGCATTTTTCTCAAAAAAATCGTTATGTTAGGGTATGATAATATTATATCATTGAATTCAGAATAATATTGTCTATTGAATAAGCAAATGAAAAAATAGATTCACATTTAAAATAAAAAAGTAGGGACACGTATTTTCAGAACCACTGGTTTTAAAAAAAATTAGTTTGTCTCATGTTAATAGTGTTGTAAAATAGAAATTGTTTGCTAATTTAACTGACCTTGTGGATCTTATAGTTCTCGAAATAGCGATAGTGGACAAAATAAAATGAACATCTTTATGCACATAATTTTTATAGGTTTAACAATACCGTTTAAACCAGTATTTGTACAATTTGTTTCTGTGTACATCTGAGAAAATCAATAATTTTAAAAAAATCACATAGATGGCACTAATTAAGAATTTTATTGCATCTGCTAAGGAAGGAATCGATATAATTATTTAATTAATTTAATATTTTTATATTTAATTTCATATGTATCTGAATTAAAATATTATTATTATATTAACTGGTAGTGATAGTGTTGTTATATTTATCTCCAAATCACAAGTATGATGTGAAAATAAAAAAACCTGAATCGCCAGAGTAAATACAAAGGGCCCTTATAATATTTATTGTTAAAAAATATGTTATGAAATAAATATAATAATATATATATAAATATGCGTTGGTAACATAAATGTACAATTAAATCTTATTTAGAACAATCTGTATGAAATATTTAAAAAAAAGTCGTGAATCTTTGGAATAAATGTAGATAGAAACTTCTTATCTCTCTCTACGAATAATGAAATATCAAACGGTAATATAAAGCATGTGCTTTGAAAAGTGGAATTGTGTGTAATATTTGTCGGACTTCTTGACTTTAACGTTACTATTTTCATGTTAAGTATTGTTGGTTAGATAATATTACAACATAACAAGTCCATTTTTATGTATAAAATATTAGTTAAAACTTGAAATACTGATCTCGCTTCATTTTCGGTTTCCAAGCCATAACACATAGCTTGATTACAATAAAAATTGTAGCCATTGATTCTTATCAACAACATTTTCATTATAATAATTATTGTCATATTTTCTCTGTACCAGTCTAATTCTATTGGTACATATGTACATCTACAATGAAAGAGTTGATTGCAGAATATATAGAATTATTGCGAATTTGTCTATCGTATGAAATTTTTAATACGGTTTTATTTTTTGATTTCTATTTTCTACTCATTCTCTTTATGATAATACAGCAAAATGAATATCTAGTCTTATTGATTTTAAATGCATAACACATTCTCATACTTATATTTTCAGCAATGTCAAAATGACAAGATAATTTGACAACTTTATTTTGGATGCGTTCAAACATGTGTTATAGAGTCGGATTACTGAATGTGACCGTTAAGTGTAAATTTTTAAATTCTAAGAAACTTGTTAATAAATTTAATTAGAACACAATGGCTCGTATTACGAGCTGACTTTTATAATAAAATTGCGATTTTAACGCCCACTTTTACATCATAATATTATGTAAAATTGAAAGTTAAAATCACGATATTATTATAAAAGTGAGCTAGTTCGCTTTTATAATAAAATCGCGATTTTAACGTTCGTTTTTACAAAAGATTTTAAAGTAAAAGTGAGCGTTAAAATCGCGATTTTATTATAAAAGTGAGCTCGTAATACGGGTCAATATTTTTTTTAATAAATATATTATAAATATACCTTAACAATTAACAATGGGATTTTAGGGTCCCGAAAATTTAAAAAAAGAGCAGATATCAAAGCCGGCCGTTTTCTTTTAAATTTTCGGGAATCTAAAGGCTCACTGTTAAATGTTAAATAATTTTGGTTTCTAAATAAATCTCTTTAAAATATATCTTTTCATTTTAATAGGTACACTTTATTTATGAAAATGAATTTTAGATGTCAGATTGACAAATTTGAATTGAATAAAATAAGTAAAATATATGAAATAATAATGTTCATAAAGTAATTTTTATTTACTCTTCAATGAATATAAAAGTATAATAATATATATAGTAGAATAAAATATGTTTATAATTAGAGAATAATAACTAAAACTAACTGTAGGAATTGCAAACCTTGCTCGCAACTTTCATCATCACAAATTTTATTTCCAAAAGTTCAAATCTGTTTTCTGTTTTCATAAAACCATCGTCACTACATGCTAAGTATGGTTGGTTAGATAATATTAAGCTTGAAATACTGATCTCACTTCACTTTCGATTTTCAAGCCATAACGCATAGGTTGATTACAATAAAAATTGTAGCCATTGATTCTTATCAACAACATTTTCATTATAATAATCATTGTCATATTTTCTCTGTACCAATCTAATTCTTTTGGTACATATGTACATCTACAATGAAAGAGTTCATTGTAGAATATATAGTATTATTGCGAATATGTCTATCGTCTGAAATTTTTATTACAGTTTTTATTTCCTGGCTTCTACTTTCTACTCATCAAAATAAGTAAAATATATGAAATAATAATGTTCATAAAGTAATTTTTATTTACTCTTCAATGAATATAAAAGTATACTAATATATATAGTAGAATAAAATATGTTTATAATTAAAGAATAATTACTAAAATTAACTGTAGGAATTGCAAACCTTGCTCGCAACTTTTATCATCACTAATTTTGGCATAAATAATCCATTATTTAAAAACTTTATGGTTGTATATGAAAGAATATATTATATTTACTCTTAACCAGTAACCTAATATGACATCTGTAAGTGATAAAAATGAATAATGTATTTAATAATATTTATATCGTACCTTAAACTAATATCCAACAATTTTCAAACATTTTTTTGCATTATTTCGTAGTAAAATTATGAATTTTCATGCAATCCATTCACCTGGGAGCAAATGTCATCAAAAGTATTTCTCGATTAATATTTGGTTTCAGAAAGTGTTGTGTTGTAATCAACTACTTTCATCTGAAATTTGATGAAAAAATACATAAGGAATGTATAAAATGCAGTTACTTACAGTTTAATATAATCCAGATACATAATTCAAAATAATTATTGTACATTCAATTATTAAACATTTCTTCCAAGGGGGTATGAAGGAAAGGTTTGTCAGTATTTTTAAATAAATGTGTTTATGACTGAATACGACGCGCCTTGTTTGATTTCCATAATTAAATTTTTATCAATAGTGTTATTATCCGTAATTTTATGTTATTCTTTTCTATAAATATATTCTTGTTTGGATAACTACGAGTATAACTGAAATGAAAACACATATTTAAATACATTCATGAAAATATAAAATTACAGACTTACATTAAAAAATGTAGCGTAATTTTTTTTCAACTAATTTAATAAATTTTCAGTTATGTGTGAGTAGTTCATATATGCCTCAACAGATGGCGCCACAGTAGCACTTAAATTTCAAAATAACTATTCAAATTGTATTTATTATACTTTCATAATGATTTGTATTGATATTTATAATAAAAAATATATTATTTATAAATAGTTGTAGATAAATACAAATATAATTCAGCTTCATAAATATATAAATGAACATAGCAACAGAAAAAACATAAATTTAATCATGTTTTTTAGCAATATAAAAATGTATTAGTTTATAAAATTCATTATGTTGTTTCACATTATTTATACTTATAAAATAGATAATTATTTTCAAAATAATACATTTTTATACATTCAACTAACTTCATACTTATTGTGTCAAGTGATGACATTTAAGTTCTGTCAAACTGAATGTATTGTATGAAAATACAAATTTTGTTAAGATATAATAAAAATACTAAAAATTGGGTTGAACATATTATTTAAATCTTTTCTTCTTATGTATTTTGATGAGATGATTAAACCGTTGTATTTGAAAATGATACCTAGGCGCGGGAAATTTAAAATCTCTATAATTTCATTCATTTATCAACATATATTTTTATTTATTTCCTAAACGGTCTCGCGTGCCGCTTTGAAATTATTATAAATAAATAATATACAGTACAATAGTACAGTGTGTCGTAGGGAGCTTTTACTACATGTCATCTCCTAGGGAGTTAAGCTGGGGTGGAGATTGCACCATACGGGCTATTTTTATATGGAAACCCGTAGTTTCGAACCAAAGCTGATCAACCTAGACCTCAATGTTAATAAATTATGGGTTCAAATAAAATAAATTATATCTTACCTTTACATGAACTTTAAAAAATACACATTCCCGATATATTGTTCACAGATTTTTTATTCCTCAAATAATAACATTTTCCTCAGTACCCAGATAACTATAAGTATATAGGTAGATAAAAATACTTGGTTATTTCACAATAATTGTTATATTAGTGACGATCGTATCGTCCTTTCGGACATCATCAGACTACATAATTAAAGTAATACACCTGTTTATATATACAATTACGTGTTTAGTAGGGGCAAAGTGGTTAGTTGAATCTGGTCATAGACAATTTTTTTTGTTAGAATGAACGGCTGTTCTAATCTCTAAATTTACCAGACAGTTCATTCTTAATTCTTTGTCGGCTAAATGTAATACAAAAAAATCCCCATCGAATGAATATGCATTGTTGATACAATGTTCTGCAAATCCTGAATTAATATTTTTTTTGGGAATAAAAATTAAAAAACATAAATTCAATAAACAAAAAAAACATGAATTCAGAATTGTAGAACATTGTATCAACAATGCACATTCATCCGGTGGGGAATTTTCTGTATCATATCTAGCCGACAAAGGATTACGAATGAACTGACTGGAAGAGATTAGAATAGCCGTTAATTCTAAGATAAACATTGCGAATGATCAAATTGAACAAACCAATTCAATCCCACTTAACTTTTAATTGTATATAGTAATTATTGTGTAATAACTATGTGTTTTTTTTTATCTATATACAAAAATGTTCCATCAAGTGCCCACTACAATATCCATTTCAAGTAACTATAAGTATGTTTCGTTGCCGATTTATGGTATAGTTATAGTTAAGTTAACGTTAAATTAACAAAATTGCTGTAAATGGCATATTACTCAGTTTTAAAAGACAACTACAAAAATTGATATTTACTGGAATTGATTTTATATAAATATCTTTACTTCTTACTCTGAAAAGAAATTTTATAATATAACAGATAATTATTTGCTTGTTTTCCAAATTTTTCGGTACTTGCCTTTTATGAACCGTTTCTCATCAAATATGTTTTGTCAGCCATTTTAATAAATAGCTTTATGACTGGCGGCTGGAGTAGGGGTAAAAATAGACATATGCGCTGTGTGATATGACGCGCCTTGTTCAAATTCTAAGTTTAAGTTTCTTCTCTGTATTTTCTTTATTATTGTTATTTATTTCACTGTTCATTTTATTATAAATCTTACAAATTATATTTAATTATTTAACTATTTGTGCTTTTGCTGGCATACTGTTCGTACTCCACTGTTCTTTGGAAATGACTTTCATTGCTACTTATATTTCTTCTGTATTGATTTTTTATTGTCCATTCCTTGTTAATTGTATATTCCAAAAGGGTTGCTCATTTTTCGTTAATGTTTGTGTTCAACGATCTCTGTATTTCCAAATTTCATCTTGGAATTACTTAACCAATTCAATGATTTTAGCTAAAATTTAAATATATGTATAAATACAGCAAAAACATAATAAAAAACATACTTACGTTCCAGAATGCACTGTATCTTTACTTTAAAATATATGTTAATTTATTAATTCTTTTCCTTTTTTCTACAAAATATAAAACTTGTACCACGAATTTTTGACGGCTCTAACATATGATAAACGTGAAATGTCAAAAAAGAAATATTTTAAATACACCACATTTCACATTTAGTATATTTGTATATATTTCGCTCACTATTATAATATATGAAAACATAATTCAATTCATAATATCCCTTCACATTTTCCAAAAAAATCAAATAAAAGTTTCATATTGAATTGTCAAATTTGACGGATGAGAACCGTGATTCTTCTTAAATGTAGACATGGCCTCTGGGATCCATTGTTTCAGTGTACCAATTTTTCGCAGTTTTTATTTTTTTAAACAAAAACCACTCACAGTAAAAATATAAGACCCCCAAAAGGCACTCTGGCACAATAGACACTACAACTTGGAAAAAAAATTACAGCAATTACTTAAATGGTCCAGGAGTTTAAGCTGGACACAGGATCGGTGATCGTCGAGATGAATCCAAATATATATATATATATATATATATATATATATATATATATATATATATATATATATATATTTTGTGACGAAGTGCTCGTCACAATGCACACATACCTGCCTCCCTCGTTGCTCCACCAGGTCACCACACCGACTTCACGAGGTCCGGACAATAACAATACATAAAGTCAATCTGTCTCACTTTAAAATCAGTAGCTACAGGATTATTTAAATTTTGGGTACAAATACGACCGCCGGGGCCGTATTTCTTCAGTCTACGACGACTATAACGTCTAACAGTCAGCCGAGAAGAGTTCCAGTCCGTTTCCGCACCGTTCTGTTCCGAATCAAGTCTTTTTGTAAGTTGCTTCTTTTTTTGCATTTTTCTTGAATTCCGCTGCTGTCAGAGGATACAGGTTGGTAGCTTCTACCGCCGTTCCTCAGAGCCTTCAGCTCTCTGCATTCCACGCCTAAGGGGAAACTCCGTAGGTGGTTACCACCGCGTGTTTCTACGGCTGTCGGGCAGATCCGCGTTTTAACTTAGTAGTTTTTTTTCTCATTGCTTTACGTTCCGTAGTTATCGGAGAAGACCCGTTGGTGGTTCTCCACCGCGAACTCCGTCGACGGCTGAGTAGAACCGCGATTAGTTTGTCACTATTTCACTTCCTACGGCTCAGTAAAACACTAGGTGTAGTAATTTTAGTACAATAAAATATTAAACTTACTTTTGTCTGTCTGTGCTAAACCTTGGCCCGACCGACCTAGAGTTCCCGTGGCACACGTCACTTTCCTCGCAGGTTCCGCAGATTGGCGCCCGAGAACAACCCGACATCCTGCAAGAGAACCCACGACATCGCGGACCAACAACATCCCGCAGCGGCCCAAGTGATCGTCGCAAATTGGCGCCCCCGAACAGGGACGCGTCACAATATATACAGGGTGAATACTGAAAACCTTGACATAGGGAAATAACATGGGAAAACAGTTTTTTGCTGTTTCCATCTGTCCCGCTAAATAAAATCGGGTGTATATGGTATCGTTAGTTAAATTACTTAATTTTACATCTAATAAAACTAAATGTTGTGTAATAAGACCTTTTCTAACTGAAATATTTGATAAAATAAATTGTATTTTGAAGTTTATCCTTCATATTTTCGAATAAGAAACGTCAAAAACAAAATGCTCCATAGCCGAGGGGATACGAGGGCTGTTTCATAACATAAATAATCTACAAGACCTGGTTCGAGACCACCTCAGCCCTACTTTTTTTTAATTAAATTATGCCTTACGTTCCTTTTGCAACAAAACAGAAGCCGATCGACCATTTTCGGTAATTCTGCACACCAGCCTTCATTGAAACCTTTTATTTGATTGATCAAACATGACATATTTCTAACAATTATTTGAAAAACAAAAACCGGTCGATGTAAAATATATTTGTCATTTATGCAAGCCAGAAAACATTTATATAGAAAACATACATTTTTAAAATAATTTTAGAATTTTACAAAATTAATAATTAATATCAAATATAACATTAATTAGAATGACATAATAACAATAATAAACTCTCAGATAGAATTTTTTTTTATTTCCGTAACTGTCTAATTTTTGCCGAAAAAGGTAAATATTATATTTAATATATTTCATACAATAGACGTGCGATTCCATCGGTTATGATTTCATCTGATGCAGAGTTGAAATATGAACAACTTTGTACTTTTGTAGTTTTGCTCTAAATATATCAGGAGTGAGAGAGTATTCACAATTTTTTGAATACTTGGTTTTGTTAAGTGATCATAACTGTCAAATGAAATTAAAATAAAATTAAAGAAATAATGAAATATTAAAATAAAAATTATAAACTGTTTTATTTCATTCATTATACTTTTATTCACATATTTAATTCAAGGCACTCTAATTCCAGGTTAAACAATGACTTGTATTTTGTTTTCTCCGTCATGGCACTGTTATTATTGTCATATTTTAATCAAATTAATATAAAACTTCAGATGCATTTTTCTCAAAAAAATCCTAATGTTAATTTATGATAATATTATATCATTGAATTCAGAATAATATTATCTATTGAATGAGCAAATGAAAAAATAGGTTCACATTTAAAATAAAAAAGTTGGGACACGTATTTTGAAAACCACTGGTTTCAAAAAAAATAGTTTGTCTCATGTTAATAGTGTTGGAAAATAGAAATTGTTTACTAATTTAACTGACCTTGTAGCTGTTATAGTTCTGGAGATAGCATTAGTGGACAAAATAAAATGAACATCTTTATGCACATAATTTTTATAGGTTTAACAATATCGTTTAAACCAGTATTTGTAAAATTTGTTTCTGTGTACATCTGAGAAAATCAATAATTTTAATAGTTTAAAAAAATCACATAGATGGCAATAATTAAGAATTTTATTGCATCTGCTAAGGAAGGAATCGATAAAATTATTAAATTAATTTAATATTTTTATATTTAATTTCATATGTATATGAATTAAAATATTATTTTTATATTAACTGGTAGTGATAGTGTTGTTATATTTATTTCCAAATCACAAGTTGCAATGACCTGGGTTTCCCTCAGACCCCATCCACTACCAAGTACATTACTTTTTTCTTTTTAATGTTTTATTTGACGCTAATACAACAAACCTTAAATTCTAATTTTACAATAAACTAACGTTCGTAAACACCACCTCGTTTACTTTTCTCTCCGTCTGTTCTTTCTTCTGTGTCTTGGCCACCTCGTGGTCTTCTACTGCTTGGCCAGGATACAAAACCATGGGTGTCGCAATGTCCTTCAGCGCGCACCTTAGTCTTTCTCGTTCCGTCTCTCCAACTGTCACTAACTTTTTCTTTTAACACTGCTTCCACACTTCTTGAACACGTTTTTCTACCATCAACCAAAACCTCCCTTCTTCTTCTCTTAACCTATTTTTCCCGCTCTCCTTTCGCTTCCCTACCGCAGTGCCACACACGGCCATCCTCTCAACCATTTTTTCCAGGACCGTACTAGCTCTAACAAAATCCAATCTGGGCCATTACATCACCCCCCATTTAATTAAGACTTATGGCTAAACAAAACTTAACTACAATTCACATTTAACTTACAGACTAAGAATTAATTAAATTCTTAAAACATAACATTTTGGCTTTCAATACATTTCTTTAAGTTTACAACATTGTGAGTACCTTTGACTCGGCGTACATCATCATGAAGCAAATATGAGTTAGAACCCATTATTTTGTGAACTGTGTAAGGACCTTCGTATAACAAAAATAGTTTTTTAATTACATTTTTACAAGGGTCTGATTGTGGATGGGTTCTTAGCCATACCCGGTCTCCGCCTTTGAAAGATATAATTTTATTTAATTTATTATTATGACGGTCGTGTCTTTTTTCGGCTTTACTTCTCAGTCTTTCACGTGCCAACATAATTATTTGGTTTCTATCTTCCTCTGGACTGGGTCTTTCTGGAAATTCAATTAACTTAACAACCTCATTCTCATGGTTTATTCCAAAATATAGATAATTCGGTGTAAAACCAGTAGAATCATGGGTTGTTGCATTTAAAAGCATCTCAACTGATTTCGCTTCACACGCCCATTTACTATGCTTCTGGAAACATAAGCATCTTAATAATCGTCCAATTTCCCGATTTACTCGTTCTGTCATGTTTCCCTGTGTTTCTAACTCTTTTTCCCAGTTCTGAGAAAATTGGGTGCCATTATCAGATAGTATACATTCCGGTTTACCCATTTTAGGAATATAACTATTAACGACTCTATGAAGGATAGCTTTGGTGGTAGCCCGTTTTAGGGGATACAAGCACACATACTTGCTAAACGCATCTACCATCACTAATAACTGGGTAACACCAGCCCGAGATGTTGGTAATGGTCCCATTAAATCAATACATACTATGGAATTTGGTTTATCAGGCAGTACACTGAACATTTGACCTTTTGAAATTTTACTCTTTTGGCATAATTCACAAGAAGCTGCATAATTTGAAATATTTTTCTTCATTTTCGGCCAAAAATAGTATTGCTTTAAAGCGCTATAATTTTTATGCCCTCCAAAGTGTCCATTTTTCTGGTGTTCAATTCCCACTAATGTTTTTACCAAGATTAGCGGTATACCAATCTTATAAGATTCTTCATCTTTGTTCGGATTTTTAAATATTACACCTTTATGAATCGTATATACTCTCTTTAAACGGCTAGGACAATTTTCTGTGTTTAATTTATTTTCAATATCTAAGCAATATTTATCTTAAATTCTAATTTTACAATAAACTAACGTTCGTAAACACCACCTCGTTTACTTTTCTCTCCGTCTGTTCTTTCTTCTGTGTTTTTCTACCATCAACCAAAACCTCCCTTCTTCTTCTCTTAACCTATTTTTCCCGCTCTCCTTTCGCTTCCCTATCGCAGTGCCACACACGGCCATCCCCTCAACCATTTTTTCCAGGACCGTACTAGCTCTAACAAAATCTAATCTGGGCCATTACAAAGTATGATGTGAAAAGAAAAAAACCTGAATCTCCAGAGTAAATACAAAGGGCTCTTATAATATTTATTATTAAAAATTATGTTATGAAATAAATATAATAATATATATAAATATGCGTTGGTACATTAATGTACAATTAAATCTTATTTAGAACAATCTGTATAAAATATTTAAAAAAAGTCGTGAATCTTTGGAATAAATGTAGATAGAAACTTCTTATCTCTCTCTACGAATAATGAAATGGCTAACGGTAATATAAAGCATGTGCTTTAAAAAGTGGACTTGTGTGTAATATTTGTCGGACTTCTTGACTTTAACGTTACAATTTTCATGTTAAGTATTGTTGGTTAGATAATATTACAACATAACAAGTCTATTTTCATGTATAATATATTAGTAGAAGCTTGAAATACTGATCTCGCTTCACTTTCAGTTTTCAAGCCATAACGCATAGCTTGATTACAATAAAAATTGTAGCCTTTGATTCTTATCAACAACATTTTCATTATAACAATCAGTGTCATATTATCTCTGTATTAATCTAATTCTATTGGTACATATGTACATCTACAATGAAAGAGTTCATTGCAGAATATGTAGTATTATTGCGAATTTGTCTATTGTATGAAATATTTATGACGGTTTCTATTTTTTTTTATTTCTTCTTTCTACTGACTTTATTTTTGCACTTCCAGCCCTATTTAATGTGCTTTCAATTTCGCTATAAGTATAATACTTTATGAACTCGTTTCAGACAAAATTTGTTTGCTTATGTTCTGAAAATGTAAAAAGAATATCAAGACAATTTCCAGACGTTTTTATGTAGAATGATTTTATTGAAACTTTATGATATTTTCCTAACTGCGCTTGTAAAGGCTTGACTGATCAGTTTTGGACTGTATTTTAGAATTCTTATTTAAATGTGACTTCACTACACAGTTATAGTTAAAGACAAAATTCTATTGGTAGATATGTACATCTACAATGAAAGAGTTGATTGCCGAATATATAGAATTATTGCGAATTTGTCTATCGTATGAAATTTTTAATACGGTTTTATTTTTTGATTTCTACTTTCTACTCACTTTCTTTATGATAATACAGCAAAATGAATATCTAGTCTTATTGATTTTAAATGCATAACACATTCTCATACTTATATTTTCAGCAATGTCAAAATGACAAGATAATTTGACAACTTTATTTTGGATGCGTTCAAACATGTGTTATACAGTCGGATTACTGAATGTGACCGTTAATTATAAATTTTTAAATTCAAAGAAACTTGTTAATAAATTTAATTAGAACACAATATTTTTTTTAATAAAAATATTATAAATATACCTTAACAATTAACAATGGGATTTTAGGGTCCCGAAAATTTACAAAAAGAGCAGCTATCAAAACCGGCCGTTTTCTTTTAAATTTTCGAGAATCTAAAGGCTCACTGTTAAATGTTAAATATTTTTAATAGGTACACTCCATTTATGAAAATGAATTTTAGATGTCAGATTGACAAATTTGAATTGAAAAAAATAAGTAAAATATATGAAATAATAATGTTCATACAGTAATTTTTATTTACTCTTCAATGAATATAAAAGTATAATAATATATATAGTAAAATGAAATATGTTTATAATTAGAGAATAATAACTAAAACTAACTGTAGAAATTGCAAACCTTGCTCGCAACTTTCATCATCACAAATTTTGGCATAAATAATCCATTATTTAAAAACTTTATGGCTGTATATGAAAGAATATATTATATTTACTCTTTTTATAGCATTATTTATGATAAAAATAGCTTCTTTTAATTTCATTTGATTACACTCTGAACCAGTAATCTAATATGACATCTGTAAGTGATAAAAATTAAAAATGTACTTAATAATATTTATATCGTACCTTAAACTAATATCCAACAATTTTCAAACATTTTTTTGCATTATTTCGTTGTAAAAATATGAATTTTCATGCAATCCATTCACCTGGGAGCACATGTCATCAAAGCATTTCTCGATTAATATTTGGTTTCAGAAAGTGTTTATTGTTTGAAATATCAATGATAAATGAATAATTGGATAGATACTTTGTTTTTGTAAACGTTTTCATTTAAAAATTCATCTCATTCCATAACAAAATATAATAGAAATTTTAAAAATCTAATGGTTGTTGTAATCAACTATTTTCATCAGAAATTTGATGAAAGAATACATGAAGAATGTATAAAATGCAGTTACTTACAGTTTAATAAAATCCAGATACATAATTGAAAATAATTATTATACAATAAATTATTCAACATTTCTTCCAAGATGTATGAAGGAAAGGTTAGTCAGTATTTTAAAATAAATGTGTTTATGACTGAATACGACGCGTCTTTTTTGATTTCAATAATTAAATGTTTATCAATAGTGTTATTATCCGTAATTTTATGTTATTCTTTTCTATGAAAATATTCTTGTTTGGATAACTACGAGTATAACTGAAATGAAAACACATATTTAAATACATTCAAGAAAATATAAAATTACATACTTACATTATAAAATGTAGTGTAATTTTACTTTATATATCTCCAAGCTTTTACTATATATTTCTCCAAGCTAATACAAGACTTGCATTATGATTGTTTGATTGTAACTGACGTTTTGACAAACGTTATATGTCATGAAAACTTAAATATTGTAAAAAAGGTTTGCCGTAAATGATTATGTACAATGCACTTTTATGATAATCAGTTACACTTCAGTAGTGTTATTACCAGTAATTTTATGTTATTTCTCTTCTATAAATGTACTCTTGTTTGGGTATCCAATTAAAAATTGTAACTGAAATGAAAATACATCTTTAAATACAACGAAACAAATTTAAAATTATATACCTACATCACAAAGAGTATTGTAAATAGTTTACGTTATATTTTTGTATATTTCTCTTTGAAAATATAAAACTTGTGTAACGAATGTTTTGGTTATAGACCAACGGATGACAAACGTCAGATTTCATAAAATTAAATATTTTAAATACACCACACTTAACATTCAGTGTATTTGTATATATTTCGCTCACTATTATAATGTGTAAAAATATAATTACCTTTACAATATCTCTTTTCATTTTCAAAATAAATCAAATAAAAGTTTCATATTAAATTGTCAAAAATGACGGATGGCACAGTAATTCTTTTTAAATTTAAACCTGGTATCTAGGATATTTTTTTTCAGTTTTGTTCCAGTTTTCCTTTTTCGCTTAGTTTTCGATTTTTTACACAAAAACTATCAAAATAGTATATGACTAGCGAATTCTCGGCTGCGCCGAGCATTCCCTAGAGCACCGCTGTCAATGTAAAAAAACAAATGCCGATCGACATTATATAAATAAATTATATCTGCTTGTCAGCCCTCAATTAGACCTTTTATTAGATTCCAAACATGATATATTTCTAATAACTTTTTGCATAAAACAAAAGCCGATCGGTATGGAACATTTTTGTCAATTCAACACGCTAGCCCTCAACCAGACGTTTTGTTTGATACCAAACTCGACATACTTTTAAGAACTTCTTGCAGAAAACAAAAGCCGATCGGAATGGAACATTTTTGTCAATTTTGCACGCTAGCCCTCAACGAGACCTTTCATTTGAGACCAAACTCGACATACTTCTAAAAACTTTTTTCAAAAAACAAAAGCCGATCAACATTAACCATTTTTGTTAATTCTGCACACCAGCCCTTATCGAAACCTTTCATTTGATACCAAACACCACACAATTGTAACAACTTTTTGCAAAAAAAAAAAAAAAACAATCGACATAACACATTTTTGGCAATTATGTACGCTAGCGCTCAACGAGACGTTTCATTTGAGCCCAAACTCGACAAACCTTTGAGAACTTTTTGCAGAAAACAAAAGCCGATCGGAATGGAACATTTTTGTCAATTCTGTTCGGTAGCCCTCAACGAGACCTTTCATTTGAGACCAAACTCGACTTACCTTTGAGAAATTTTTGCAAAAAACAAAAGCCGATCAACATTGATCATTTTTATTAATTTTACACGCCAGCCCTTATCGAGCCCTTTCATTTGATACCAAACACCACACACTTGTGACAACTTTTTGCAAAAAACAAAAACCAATCGACATAGCACATTTTTGTCAATTCTGCACGCTAGCCCTCAACGAGACGTTTCATTTGAGCCCAAACTCGACATACCTTTGAGAACTTTTTGCACAAAACAAAAGCCGATCGGAATGGAACATTTTTGTCAATTCTGTTCGGTAGCCCTCAACGAGACCTTTCAGTTGAGACCAAACTCGACTTACCTTTGAGAAATTTTTGCAAAAAACAAAAGCCGATCAACATTAACCATTTTTGTTAATTCTGCACACCAGCCCTTATCGAAACCTTTCATTTGATACCAAACACCACACACTTGTTACAACTTGTTGCAAAAAACAAAAGCCGATTGACATGGTACATTTTTGTCAATTCTGCACGCTAGCCCTCAACCAGACGTTTTGTTTGATACCATACTCGACATACTTTTGAAAACTTTTTGCAGAAAACAAAAGCCAATCGGAATGGAACATTTTTGTCAATTTTGCACGCTAGCCCTCCACGAGATCTTTCATTTGAGACCAAACTCGACATACTTCTGAAAACTTTTTGCAAAGAACAAAAGCCGATCAACATTAACCATTTTTGTTAGTTCTGTACACCAGCCCTTATCGAAACCTTTCATTTGATACCAAACAACACACTCTTCTGACAAGTTTTTGCAAAAAACAAAAACCGATCGACGTAGTACATTTTTTTCAATTCTGCTCGCTAGCCCTCAACGAGACCTTTCATTTGAGACCAAACTCGACATACTCCTAAAAACTTTTTGCAAAAAACAAAAGCCGGTCAACATTAACCATTTTTGTTAATTCTGCACACCAGCCCTTATCGAAACCTTTCATTTGATACCAAACACCACACACTTGTGACAACTTCTTGCAAAAAACAAAAACCAATCGACATAGCACATTTTTGTCGACTCGACGTACCTTTGAGAAAAGTTTTGCAAAAAACAAAAGCCGATCAACATTGATCATTTTTGTTAATTTTACACGCCAGCACTTATCGAGCCCTTTCATTTGATACTAAACACCACATACTTCTCACAATTTTTTCCAAACACAAAATATTTCTGACAACATTTTGCAAAAAACAAATTCTAATCTACGTAGAACATTTTTGTCATTCATGCACACCCTTCTACATTGTGTCGTTTCCTTAAAACCCAAGGACGACCTACTTCTAAGAACTTTTTACGAAAAACAAATGCAAATCGACATGACACATTTTTTTGTCATTTCAAAACCGGCCCTTATGGTTTTCTTTCTTTTGATATCAAACAAAGCAAAGTGTTTTAATTTAATTACGAACATTTAATTTTTATTTAGTTACTTAATAATTTGGCAACACTGTTTGTATTAAAATAATGTAGTTAATTTTTAAATTTATAAATTACCATCGGCAATCCTAATATATAATAGCCACTGTCTTCAGTGAAATTCATTTAGGAATATTTATTTTTTGTTTAGTAATTTCATCACACATTTGGCAGCATTGACTTATGTAATTCGAAACGTCAAAATTTAAAATAATTAAATGTGTTGTGTAATAAACTTAAAATAATGGTAAAACCTTTGCTCAGGACTATTATTCATGACACTGTTTTCAAATCTTTGATATCAATGTTCTATTAAAAGATACAATCATTTAAAGTTCATAGACAGATTGTCAAAAGTGACGGATAACTGCGTGATTCTTCTTAAAGATAGACATGGCCTCTAAGATCCATTGTTTCAAGGTACCAATTATGCACAGTTTTTGATTTTTTACACAAAAACCACTCACAGTAAAAATATGAGACCCCAAAAAGGCTCTATTCCACTTTAAACCACATCTAATAAAATAATATTAAAATTATTCCATGAATGGTTTGACCTGTACCCGTGAGCAAAATTTTTGCGATGCTCGAGATGATTTAAAATATATATATATAGATATATAGATAGTGAATCTATCAAAATAGTATATGACTAGCGAATTCTCGGCTACGCCGAGCATTCCCTAGAGCTCCGCTGTCAGTGCAAAAAACAAATGCCGATCGACATAAAACAATTATTTAATATTTCCACGTTAGGCCTCACCGAGACCTTTCATTAGATTGCAAACACGTTATACTTTTAATAATTTTTTGCAAAAAACAAAAGCCGGTCGACATGAAACATTTTTGTCATTTATGTACCCCAACTCTCACCGAGACCTTTCGTTTGATACTATACACGACATACTTCTGACAACTTTCTGCATAAAACAAAAGTCGATCGACATGAAACATTTTTATCATATCTACACGCTAGCCCATACCGAGACTTTTTATTTGATACCAAACACTATATACTTGTGTCAACCTTTTGCATAAAACAAAAGTCGATTAACATGGAACATTTTTGTCATTTCTGTACGCTAGCCCACAACAAGACCTTTCATTTGATACCAAACATGACATATTTCTAACAATTATTTGAAATACAAGAACCGGTCGATGTAAAATATATTTGTCATTTATGCAAGCCAGAAAACATTTATATAGAAAACATACATTTTTAAAATAATTTTAGAATTTTACAAAATTAATAATTAATATCAAATATAACATTAATTAGAATGACATAATAACAATAATAAACTCTCAGATAGAATTTTTTTTTATTTCCGTAACTGTCTAATTTTTGCCGAAAAAGGTAAATATTATATTTAATATATTTCATACAATAGACGTGCGGTTCCATCGGTTATGATTTTATCTGATGTAGAGTTGAAATATGAACAACTTTGTACTTTTATAGTTTTGCTCTAAATATATCAGGAGAGAGAGTATTCGCAATTTTTTGAATACTTGGTTTTGTTAAGTGATCATAACTGTCAAATGAAATTAAAATAAAATTTAAAAAATAATGAAATATGAAAATAAAAATTATAAACTGTTTTTCCTACGACCACTGTTAAAAATAGTATTTTTAATGGTTGCTTAGCAAGTTAAAAATAATAGTTTATAACACAGTAAATACTTTTAAAACGTTGTCATTGACAACCTGTTAAAAGTAAAAAACAAATTTACTTTTAACACTTCTTATGTTCAGTTGTTCATAACCTGTCATAAATGTTATTCTATAATACTTAGTTTTTATTTACTAATAGGTACATAACTGGGGCGTAGGAAAAATAGTGTATGATATTTGTGTTAAAAGTGATTTTATTTCGTTCGTGGGGTTTGTTAAACTCGGCTTTGCCTCGTTTCAAACTTCCCCACTCACTCATAAAATGTCACTTTTCACACTTATATCATAAATAACTATTATTTCATTCATTATACTTTTATTCACATATTTAATTCAAGGCACTCTAATTCCAGGTAAAACAATTACTTGTATTTTGTGTTTTTCCGCCATGGCACTGTTATTATTGTCATATTTTAATCAAATTAATATAAAACTTCAGATGCATTTTTCTCAAAAAAATCGTTATGTTAGGGTATGATAATATTATATCATTGAATTCAGAATAATATTCTCTATTGTATAAGCAAATGAAAAAATAGGTTCACATTTAAAATAAAAAAGTTGGGACACGTATTTTGAGAACCACTGGTTTAAAAAAAAATTAGTTTGTCTCATGTTAATAGTGTTGTAAAATAGATTTTTTTTGCTAATTTAATTGACCTTGTAGCTCTTATAGTTCTCGAGATAGCAATTGTGGACAAAATAAAATGAACACCTTTATACACATAATTTTTATAGGTTTAACAATACCGTTTAAACCAGTATTTGTAAAATTTGTTTCTGTATACATCTGAGAAAATCAATAATTTTAATAGTTTAAAAAAATCACATAGATGGCACTAATTAAGAATTTTATTGCATCCGCTGAGGAAGGAATCGCTATAATTATTAAATTAATTTAATATTTTTATATTTAATTCCATATGTATATGAATTAAAATATTATTATTATATTAACTGGTAGTGATATTTATTTCCAAATCACAAGTATGATGTGAAAAGAAAAAAACCTGAATCTCCACAGTAAATACAAAGGGCTCTTATAATATTTATTATTAAAAATTATGTTATGAAATAAATATAATAATATATATAAATATGCGTTGGTAACATAAATGTACAATTACATCTTATTTAGACCAATCTGTATGAAATATTTTTAAAAAAGTCGTAAATCTTTGGAATAAATGTAGATAGAAAATTCTTATCTCTCTCTACGAATAATGAAATGGCAAACGGTAATATAAAGCATGTGCTTTGGAAAGTGGACTTGTGTGTAATATTTGTCGTACTTCTTGATTTTAACGTTACTATTTTCATGTTAAGTATGGTTGGTTAGATAATATTACAACATATCAAGTCCATTTTCGTGTATAAAATATTAGTTCAAACTTGAAATACTGATCTCGCTTCACTTTCGGTTTCCAAGCCATAACACATAGCTTGATTACAATAAAAATTGTAGCCATTGATTCTTATCAACAACATTTTCATTATAATAATCATTGTCATATTTTCTCGGTACCAATCTAATTCTATTGGTACATATGTACATCTACAATGAAAGAGTTCATTGCAGAATATGTAGTATTATTGCGAATTTATCTATCGTATGACATTTTTATTACGGTTTTTATATTTTGACTTCTTCTTTCTACTGATTTTTTCTTTGCACTTCCAACCCTATTTAATGTGCTTTCAATTTCGCTATAAGTATAATACTTTTCAGCAATGACAAAATGACAAGATGATTTGATAACTGTATTTTGGATGCGTTCAAACATGTGTTATACAGTCGGATTACTGAATGTGACCAGTGTAAATTTTTAAATTCAAAGAAACTTGTTAATAAATTTAATAAGAACACAAATTTTTTTTTAATAAAAATATTATAAATATACCTTAACAAATAACAATGAGCCTTTAGGGTCCCGAAAATTTACAAAAAGAGCAGCTAACAATCAAAGCCGGCCGTTTTCTTTTAAATTTTCGGGAATCTAAAGGCCCATTGTTAAACGTTAAATATTTTTGATTTCTAAATAAATCATTTTAAAATATATCTTATCATTTTAATAGATACACTTCGTTTATGAAAATGAATTTTAGATGTCAGATTGTCAAATTTGAATTGAATAAAATAAGTAAAATATATGAAATAATAATGTTCATAAAGTAATTTTTATTTACTCTCCAATGAATATAAAAGTATAATAATATATATAGTAAAATGACATATTTTTATAATTAGAGAATAATAACTAAAACTTACTGTAGGAATTGCAAACCTTGCTCGCAACTTTCATCATCACAAATTTTGACATAAATAATCCATTATTTAAAAACTTTATGGTTGTATATGAAAAAATATATTATATTTACTCTTTTTATAGCATTATTTATGATAAAAATAGCTTCTTTTAATTTCATTTGATTACACTTTGAACCAGTAACCTAATATGACATCTGTAAGTGATAAAAATTAAAAATGTACCTAATAATATTTATATCGTACCTTAAACTAATATCCAACAATTTTCAAACATTTTTTTGCATTATTTCTTAGTAAAAAAATTAATTTTCATGTAATTCATTCACCTGGGAGCACATGTCATCAAAGCATTTCTCGATTAATATTTGGTTTCAGAAAGTGTTTATTGTTTAAAATATCAATGATAATTGAATAATTGGATAGATACTTTGTTTTTGTATACGTTTTCATTTAAAAAATCATCTCATTCCATAACAAAATACAGTAGAAATTTTAAAAATCTAATTGTTGTTGTACTAAACTACTTTCATCTGAAATTTGATGAAAGAATACATAAAGAATGTATAAAATGCAGTTACTTACAGTTTAATATAATCCAGATACATAATTCAAAATAATTATTGTACAATAAATTATTAAACATTTCTTCCAAGGGGGTATGAAGGAAAGGTTTGTCAGTATTTTTAAATAAATGTGTTTATGACTGAATACGACGCGCCTTGTTTGATTTCCATAAATAAATTTTTGTCAATAGTGTTATTATCCGTAATTTTATGTTATTCTTTTCTATGAATATATTCTTGTTTGGATAACTACGAGTATAACTGAAATGAAAACACATATTTAAATACATTCAAGAAAATATAAAATTACATATTTACATTATAAAATGTAGTGTAATTTTACTTTTAAACTAATTTTACTATATATTTCTCCAAGCAAATACAAGACTTGCAAGATGATTTTTGGATTAGAGCTGACGTTTTCACAAACGTCATATGTCATGAAAATTTAAATATTGTAAATAAGGTTTGCCATAAATTATTATGTACAATGCACTTTTATGATAATCAGTTACACTTCAGTAGTATTATTATCAGTAATTTTATGTTATTTCTCTTCCATAAATGTACTCTTGTTTGGATAACCAATTAAAAATTGTAACTGAAATGAAAATACATCTTTAAATACAACGAAACAAATTTAAAATAATATACTTACATCACAAAGTGTATTGTACATATTTTACTTTATATTTCTGTATATTTCTCTTTGAAAATATAAAACTTGTGCCACGAATTTTTTGATTGACTGACCCAACAGATGATAAACGTCATACGTAATAAAATTAAATATTTTAAATGCACCACACTTAACATTCAGTGTATTTGTATATATTTCGCTCACTATTATAATGTGTCAAAATATAATTACCTTTACAATATCTCTTTTAATTTTCAAAATAAATCAATTAAAAGTTTCATATTGAATTGTCAAAAATGACGGATGGCACAGTAATCCTTTTTAAATTTAAACCTGGCATTCCCTAAAGCTCCGCTGTCAGTGCAAAAAACAAATGCCGATCGACATGAAACAATTATTTCATATTTCCACATCAGGCCTCACCGAGACCTTTCATTAGATTGCAAACACGATATACTTCTAATAATTTTTTGCGAAAAACAAAAGCCGGTCGACATGAAGCATTTTTGTCATTTATGTCCCCAACTCTCACCGAGACCTTTCATTTGGTACCACACACGACATACTTTTGACAACTTTCTGCATAAAACAAAAGTCGATCGACATGAAACATTTTTATCATATCTACACGCTAGCCCACACCGAGACTTTTCAATTGATACCAAACACTATATACTTGTAACAAACTTTTGCAAAAAACAAAAGCCGATCGACTTTGACCATTTTCGTCAATTCTGCACGCCAGCCATCCACGAGACCTTTCATTTGATACCAAACACCACACCCTTCTGACAACTTTTTGCAAATAACAAATACCGATTGACATAGCACATTTTTATCAATTCTGCATGATAGCCCTCTCCGAGACTTTTTATTTGATATCAAATACGACATACTTCTGACAACTTTTTGCAAAAAACAAAAACCCATCGACATAGTACATTTGTGTCAATTCTGCACGGTAGCCCTCTCCGAGACCTTTCATTTGATACCAAATACGACATACTTCTGCCAACTTTTTGCATAAAACAAAAGCCGATCGACATGGAACATTTTTCTCAATTTTGCACGCTAGCCCTCAACAAGACCTTTCATTTGAGACCAAACTCGACATATCTTTGAAAAATTGTTGCAATTACAAAAGCCGATCAACATTGACCTTTTTTCTTAATTCTACACGCCAGCCGTTATCGAGCCTTTTCATTTGATACCCAACACCACATACTTCTCACAAGTTTTTCCAAAAAACAAAAGCCGTTTGATATAGAACATTTTTGTTCATTCTGCACGCTAGCCCTCATCGTTACATAGCATAATATAACATTCACTGTTTTCAGTAACCTTTCATTTGGGAATATTTGTTCTTTGTTTAGTTACTTTATTAAACATTTGGCAACATTGACTTTTGTTATTCGAAAATACCCAAACACGACATTTTTCTGACAACATTTTGAAAAAAACAAATTCTAATCTACATAGAACATTTTTGTCATTCATGCACACCAGTCGTTTCCATTAAACCCAAGGACGACCTACTTCTAACAACGTTTTACGGAAAACAAGTGCAGATAGATATGACACATTTTTTTTGTCATTTTAAAACTGGCCCTTATGGTTTCCTTTCTTTTGATAACAAATACAGCAAAGTATTCAATTTATTTTATTTAGGAATATTTGATTTGTATTTAGTTACTTTATAATTAGCCCCCACATATTGAAAAAAAAAATATAACAATCACTTGCATGGTTCAGGCTGTAGGCGATTACAAAAGTTACTCGATGCTCGTGATGAATCTATAGATAGATAGATATATAGATATATAGTAAATGTAATCGTTTAGTATAGGGACTAGCGAATTTCGGCAACGCCGAGCATTCTCTAGAGCTCCGCTGTCACTGTAAAAAACAAATGCCGATCGACATGAAACAATTATTTCATATTTCCACGTCAGGCCTCACCGAGACCTTTCATTAGATTGCAAACACGATATACTTCTAATAATTTTTTGCAAAAAACAAAAGCCGGTCGACATGAAACATTTTTGTCATTTATGTACCCCAACTCTCACCGAGACCTTTCATTTGATACCATACACGACATACTTCTGACAACTTTCTGCATAAAACAAAAGTCGATCGACATGAAACATTTTTATCATATCTACACGCTAGCCCACACCGTGACTTTTCATTTGATACCAAACACTATATACTTGTGACAACCTTTTGCAAAAAAAAAGCCGATCGACATTGACCATTTTCGTTAATTCTGCACACCAGCCGTCATTGAAACATACTTCTGACAATTTTTTTCATAAAACAAAAGCCGATCGACATGGAACATTTTTGTCAATTCTGCACGCTAGCTCTCAACGAGACCTTTCATTTGAGACCAAACTCGACATATCTTTGAGAATTTTTTGCAAAAAACAAAAGCCGATCAACATTGACCTTTTTTATTAATTTTACTCGCCAGCCCTTATCGAGCCTTTTCATTTGATACCAAACACCACATACTTCTCACAACTTTTTGTAAAAAACAAAAGCCGTTCGGTATAGAACATGTTTGGACATTTTGCACGCTAGCCCTCATCGTGACCTAGCCTAATATAACGTTCACTGTCTTCAGTAACGTTCATTTGGGAATATTTGTTTAGTTACTTTATTAAACATTTGGCAATAATGACTTATGTAATTCGAAAATACCCAAACACGACTTTTTTCTGACAACATTTTTCAAAAAACAAATTCTAATCTGTGTAGAACATTTTGATCATTCGTGCACACCAGTCCGTATTGTGTAGTTTCCTTAAAACCCAAGGACGACCTACTTCTAACATCTTTTTACGAAAAACAAATGCAGATCGGCATGTCACATTTTTTTTGTGATTTTAAAACTGGTCCTTATGGTTTCCTTTCTTTTAATAACAAATACAGCAAAGTATTTAATTTATTTTATTTAGGAATATTTGATTTTTATTTAGTTACTTTATAATTTGGCAACACTGTTTGTATTAAAAAATAGTAGTTAATTTTTAAATTTATAAATTAATATTGGCAACCCTAATACAACTGCCACCGTCTTCAGTGAAGTTAGTTTAGGAATATTTGGTTTTAATTTAGTTACTTCATCACACATTTGGCAACATTGACTTTTGACATTCGAAACGTCAAAATTTATATTAATTAAATACGTTATGTTTTAAACTTAAATTAGTTGTAACACATTTGCTCAGGTCTATTATTCATGAAATTGTTTTTAAATCTTTGATATCAATGTTCTATTAAAAGATATACGGCTCTATCATGTAACTCATCGCTTATATTAATCGATATAGCTTAATTTTAACTATCGACTATGTTTTAAGCGAGCATTGCTAAAATGCTTAATATATAACAAGTGTCGCTAAAACGATAGCTACACTTTAAATTTTACCGATGTCGATAACAAATAAGAGTGACTGTAATAACAATTTAGGAAAAAATATGTTTGACAACAGTGTAATTTTGTACATATGCGATTGTTTTGACATTTTTCTTGTCAAATTGATTTTTAAAAATAGGGTACAGTAACTCAAGTTAATGACATTTGATTAGTTTTGTTCTGCCATCTATTGGTTGATTCCCAGAAGTTGAATAAAAATAATAATTTAGTTGGCTTTCAATTTTTATACAATACATTTGATTTCTTTGTAATAAATTGAGTACTTTAGTACGATTGACAAAAATGACAGCTGTCAGAATATACTTCTTGAGAAATAGGTAGCAAATAAGTGAAAACAGTTATCTATTTCTGTGCAAGTTTTTGAGCGATTAAATTTTGTGTTATGGAATAAAGAATAGTGACAAACATTTTAATAAAATTTTGTAAAAGATTTGGGAAGGAAATTGGAATATGCAAAACGACTGGAAGTTGAAGTGATGACACATCTAGCTATATATAGTTAGATATTTCTAAATGAATTATACGAAACATAAAGACCGAAAATTTGTAGAAATTGTAAACACATAGAAATCAATATGTCACCTTTTATTACAAAAATATGAATTTACTGAAACTATGCAATATTAGACTCAAAATTGAGAAGAGAGAAGAAAATAAGTTAAATTTTGACATTTAAAAAATGTCTTTAATATTTTAGAGACAGTTCGTACCTTGTCTTTAATTATTAACATATTAGCGAGTATTATTAGCTATGATCGCTTAAATATTTGATACAATGATAAGATTTTAATACCAATGTCTTTAAACACGTTTAACTACGTCGCCTAATATAAGCGATGTGTTACATGCTAGAGCCGATAATCAGTTCAAGTTCATAGACAGATTGTCAAAAGTGACGGATGACGGCCTGATTCTTCTTAAATTTAGACATGGCCTCTGGGATCCATTGTTTCCAGGCAGCATTTGTACACAGTTTTAATTTTTGACACGAAAACTACTAACAGTAAAAATATGAGACACCCAAAAGGCACCAGATCTCATTAGCCCCCACATATTAAAAAAAAATATAGCAATCACTTGCATGGTTCAGGCTGTAGGCGTTTACAAATGTTACTTGATGCTCGTGATGAATCTATAGATAGATAGATATATAGATATATAGTGAATGTAATCGTTTAGTATAGGGACTAGCGAAGGCTCAGCTATGCTGAGCTTTACTAGGCCTCCGGCATCAATAAAGTATTTACAGTTGACGCCTAATTTCATTTCTGTACACCAGCTCTCGACGAGACCTTTCATATGATACCAAACACGACATACTCGTGACAAATTTTGCAAAAAAAAAAACAAAAGCCGAACGACCTGGCAAATTTTTGTTATTCCAGTATAGCTGCCCTACTCGAGTGCTTTCATTTGATACCAAACACGGCACACTTCTGACAGTTTTTCACAAAAAACAAAAGACGATCGAAAATTTTGTGATTTTTGCAAGTCAGCTCTTATCGCCTCCTTTCATACGATACCAAACACAACATACTTCTGACAACTTTTTGCTGAAAACAAAAGCCGATCGACATAGGACTATTTTATCATTTTTGCAAGCTAAGCCCTTGTCAAGTACTTTCAATTAATATCAAGCACGGTATAACTTAGACAAATTTTTCATTGCTATAATCAAATTTTTAGGCTGTAAACCTTAATTACAAGTTCATTTTTGTTAAAAAAAGGATTAATTAAAATACGCCTTGTGGTTGATATAATCAAAATAAAAATTTTATAAAATTTGATTGCATTTTCTTCTATTATCTTACTCAAAATTTTCACTTCGTTTTAGACTATTGCATTTAACGAACAAACCTTTTGAATGGATAATTTTGGGGAACAAATTATAATAATTTGAAGAAGAATTTATAATATTTACCGACATACCTTCTTAATAAAACTGTTATTATTCAACAAAGTACATTACTTGCTTTACTTCAAAGTAATTTTGGTTACATTTGAGGAAGTTACTACAAGTCTTTTAGTTGATATAATGAAATGTGTTGTTTGTAAACCTTAATGGGATATATGACCTAATTTATTTTCTTCCATTTTATGGTTTTGTACAAAAAATAAAATACCGGTATTTTTTTAAATCGGTCTATTATTGATAATTCCGGAGAAAAACAATAATAAAATTTTGAAGAGGGGATTTGTGACATCACGTAGGAAACTTTGAGAATTTGAATTCATTCGATAAAAATCATTTATCGTGGAATTATGTACATTTGGCAAATTACCCCGATTCCATTTTCAAAACAATGTACATATTGTAACGTTTTATTTATTTAGGTGAAGTGTAAAATTGATTAAAACACTAATATTTATATAACTAAGTTTAATTAAAGAAATATGAATTATAAAGAATAATGAAAAATAACTAACACTAAGAATTAACAAATATAAACACTATTTTAGAACTAATTATTATTACTAAAGACTTAAACACTAAGATAATTTATTTAAACAATTATAACTACGCAATATTTATTTTTACAATATTTATATCACTCTTTACTTATTTATATCACCATGTGTTCACTACCCGTATCGATACAAGACTGTCCTCGTGATCTTTTGCTAAGGGTATTTATATTAAAACACTTCATTCTAGAATATTCGACGATATGAATCAGAACAATGGGGAGCGGACGGACGTGTTCTGACCTGTTCGCTAGCGGCCGCAGCCCGCGCCGCGACCGTGGGATCGCTACATTGCCCCCTCCTTAAGACTGTTTCGTCTCGGAACACTTCGTTATGATGAAATCTGCATGCATCACCCTTGGTGCATCTGGAAGTCTTGAAAAAATAACAGTCGACGGTCCGTTTGAGTTCTTCTTGGCTGGTAGAGTTGAAGCTGCAGACTAGAATTTCCACTCCGGTAAAGCGGAAGATTGTCTCTAACATGCTTCTAACAACCCTCCAATCCAAACCATCTAGTCCACAGCCAATCTTCGGTACTGCCAGCTTCATGATGTCATTCTGCAACAAATGGTCCCTCATATCGCACAGCGAGTCCCATAAACTGCGGTAAGACGGCTGCTGATATGAATATTGTTTCGTAACGAGATAATAAATGTACCGCTTGTGTTCTTCGTTATCATCCTTCAGTTGTAGTGTTTTTTCGACAGTTGGACGTTGATTGGCCAGTTCTTGTACTCGTCCAAATTTTCTTTTAAAAACTGAAGCGATGCCGCGGGACATTTTAATGTCTTTCGCTACACAGTGAACGAGAGAATATTCTGGGGACACGGTGAACAGATCTCGTTGTTCTTCTCGTGTCACGCCATACCGTGCTTTGTGACCAGTGGAATGGCTTTCCATAAAGTCTTCAAATGTAGGTTCCTCAGGTAAAACCCGGCGAACCGTCGCTCCACGATGATCGTCAAAGTTATCACCAGCGAAAGGGGCTAACCGATTGAAGTGGACTACTCTCGGCTTTCCATTAGGTGTTTTTCTAATTCTGTAGACCACATTATTTATTCTCTTTACGATCTCGTAGGGACCTTCCCAATTCTTTTGTAGCTTCGGTGATAAGCCACGACGTCTTTGTGGATTGTAAAGCCACAACAAATTCCCAGGTTGAAAACCACCTTTTTCAGCCTTGACGTCATACTGGTCCTTCATCCGATCGCTGGCACCTTGAATGTTGGCGCGGACTTTTTCATGGATGTCATTCATTCTTCTCCGTAAGTCCGTTACATAGTCCTCCCCGACTAGATCTTCACCGGGTTTACTGCCAAATACCAGGTCGCATGGTATGCGCAACTCCCGCCCGAATAAGATGTTAGCTGGTGTCTGCCCTGTTGTCTCATGCACGGATGAACGGTAAGCCACCAAGAACAGATAAAGATGTCGGTCCCAGTCCCGTTGATGGTTAGAGACTACCTTTGACAAATACCGATTTATTGTTCTATTCATCCATTCAACCATGCCATCAGACTGCGGGTGTAATGCAGTAGTTCTGGTTTTCTTTATTCCTAATATCTTACAGATATTTTGGAACAGAGCAGACTCGAAATTCCTTCCTTGGTCGGAATGTATCTCTCGCGGTACTCCAAATCGGCAGATGCATTCTTTAACCAAAACTTCAGCGACCGTTACGGCATCCTGGTTGAGTAATGGGTAGGCCTCAACCCACTTAGTAAAGTAGTCCATTACTATTACTATGTATTTATTTCCATTATCAGTTTCGGGGAATGGTCCGGCCACGTCAATCGCAATGCGTTCAAAGGGACTTCCAACGTTATATTGGCGCATAGGAGCTCTTCTTTTCCTATGTGGCCCGTTACTTCCCGCGTAGACCACACATTTCTTACACCACTCTTTATCATCTTCTTTGCAATTTACCCAGTAAAATCGTTGGCGCAATCTCTCGAGGGTTTTATTTACTCGAAAATGTCCAGATCCGTCGTGGATCTCCTCCAATACTTCCGGTACTCTGTTCCTAGGAATTATCAACTGGGTTCTACTCTCAGTACCATCCGTATTTTCTACGACACGTTTCAGGAGGCCCTCTTCAACCACAATAGAATCCCACTGCGCCCAGTACGATTTTACATTTTGTGAGTGTCGTGCAACGTCTTCCCAAACTGGCCTGCCATCGCCATGCTTCCAGTCAAGTATGATCTTTAAGTCCGGATAATTCGCTTGGTCCCTCCGTAAGTCTTCAGGTTGCCATCTCCCGTCCACAACCGTTGTCGTTTTGACGGTGGCAAGTTTCGTTTCCAAATGACAAGAGTGCTTGCACTCTTCTTCACGGGTCTTCTGTCTCGCCAGGCTTACTACGTGAACTACTTTCTTCACTCCTACTTCTTTAACAGCAAGAGGAGCTATTGCTACTTTTTCACCCGTTTTCTGTTTTTGTAGTTTCCCGCACAGCCTTGGCGGGTGGCCTAACTGTCCACATTTCCAGCAATGAAGTATCTTTCTTTCAGCATGAATTTCAGATACAACTCGCTTTATCTTGTCTTCAATTCCCTCAGCATCGATATTTTGCACTTGTGATAGGTTACGTGAAGCTTGTTTAGCTGCTTCATACTCTAAGGCGTATGACAGTGTATCAACTACAGTTTTCGGTCGAGCTAAAACTAGTGCTTGCTGGGTATCATTATCTCGGACCCCATATATAAATGCTTGTGTGGCTAGACATTCCAAAACACTGTCAGGGGCTGTGGGATGTGCAAGACGAACTAAACGGGCTATATCAGCTTCGAATTCTTGAAGGTTTTCTTTAGAACTCTGATATCGGTTCCTCAGTTGCGTCTGGTACACTTGCTCCAGATGCGCATTGCCATATCGCATATCCAATCGTTTAACAAGTTGTTCGTAATCTTCTTGTTCATCTTCTTTTAGCGTTTGTAGGATATCGGTGGTTTCTCCACGCAGCGAAACTGTCAACGCTGTAGCTTTTTCTTTGGAAGTCCAGCCATTCGCTTTGGCAGCAGCTTCAAACTGTTTTACATAATTCGGCCACGAAGTCTTGCCGTCAAATTCTGGTGTTTTTATATGCAGCCTAGAACTACTTTCTGGTTTCTTTTCCTGAGTTTCATCAGTCTTAGCTGTATTAAAATTTGAAACCGATGGTAACGTAATTTTGGAGAAATTTTGCTGTAAATCTGCAATCCTCATATCATATTCATCTTTCAGATTTTTTAAATTGTCTTCTAAAGTTCTAGAATTTTCTTTCATTTGTTCTTTTAATGTTCGAGAATTATCCGTCAATTTTTGTTCTAAATTTTCTATCAGTTCTGATTTCAATGCTCTAGAATTTTCTTCGGATTTTCTAGAACTTTCCTCTAACTTTTCCTCCATAATTTTACCAAAATCGGGCAAGCTACCCGTAATTTCGAATAAAAAGTCATCAGAATTTTCACCAGCTTCTACCAAAGCTTGCCTTAGACGATGTTGTAAAACAGACTTGATTCCCGATGTCTCCAACTCTCGTTCTTCCAGCTCCCTCTTAAGATCGGTCACTTTTAATTCACTTAATTTAGCCATTTTATTTATTTTTATTTTACACTTCACAGTTTATTAACCCTCACACCTGACACCAATTGTAACGTTTTATTTATTTAGGTGAAGTGTAAAATGGTTGAAACACTAATATTTATATAACTAGGTTTAATAAGAGAAATGTGAATATAAAGAATAATTAAAAATAACTAACACTACAGAATTAACAAATATAAACACTAATTAAGACTAACATATATCAATAAAGACTTAAACACTAAGATAATTTATTTAAACAATTAGAACTACGCAATATTTATTTCAACAATATTTATATCACTCTTTATTTATATCACTATCTATTTATTTATATCACCATCTGTTCACTACACGTATCGATACAAGACTGTCCTCGCGATCTTTTGCTTGGGGTATTTATATTAAAACAGTTTATTCTAGATTATTCTGTGATTCCTTGAAATCAGAACAATGGGGAGCGAACGGACGTGTTCTGACCTGCTCGCTAGCGGTCGCCGCCCGCGCCGCCGCCCGCGCCGCGACCCTGGGTTCGCTACAATATATACATTTGCACGATTACTGCATATATAAAGTGTTAAAATTTAAATAATATTTTAAATATTTTTAACTAATAGAGTTTTCAGAAATATAGATAATTTTAATAACATTACGGTTTCGGAAAACAATATTTGTTAAAAATTACTCTTGCATCAAAATTTTAAATACCTGTGCTGTTTAACTATGCACATGTATATTTGTATTTATGTGAAATTAAGCCAACAATTATGTTTTTTATATCCTAATATAATTTTTTAATCTTAATTTGTTTTTTTTTTTTGATTATTTTAATTTTTTATTATTTTCATTATGATTAAATAAAACTGTTGAAATTAAACAGTTCACTTATTCACTTTTTATTAGTTACTGTTTGTTATTTTTTTCATACCTACTAAAATACGATGAAATGATATAATTTATTATTAGAACTTACAGGAGAAAATTGGGTACATCATTTTCTTGTCAAATTAATTATTCTAAACATTGTTTTAATGTTTATTTTCCTCAATTAAGTGCAGATTTGTGCAATTCTACATACGTATTAAAATTAATCGTTTTGAAAAAAAATCTAGTAAATAATATTGATTTTATTGTTGTTAATTTAAGATATACATATATTGTTAAGATGAAGTTAATATTTTGCCGTGAATAAAGAATACGGTTTTTAATTATGGAATAATATCATTTAAAATATCTCTCAATGTTGTTATTGTTGGAATGTTTGTAGGACTAATTTTACATAATGAAATACACGTTTTGCACTATATAAAATCATTATATCCGACAAATGGTGTTGTCAAATAGTTATTTTTTTTTTGTAACTCAATAATATTACTTCATTCTCTTATATAAGTTCTACCATTTTATCATCACTTTGAAATTTTTCTTTTTACTGTGATAACTGTTTTTTATTACAAATGTTTAAAATTATATAATATTCTATAAAGATTTTTTATCGAAAACAGTTTGAGAAATTAACCATTTAAAAACGAATTTCTGAATAATAAACCCATTAGTGACTTATGACGTATTTTCTTTATCTAAAAACATCATAATATTGTAATACAGAGTGTTGGATAAATATTTTAAAAAATAATTTAATACTTGACGTTATAATAATGATATTTTCAAACGTCATAAATGTGGAATTAATTTCTACCTTTTGAATCAAGGAACAAAAAATGTCACTTTTATGAATTTTAAAGAAAATAAATTTTTCTTGTTTTGGCGGCTGCGAATACACGGGTTACATAGTCGCTTGAGCAGGCCTTGTATAGCTCTATCTCTGTCTACTCGGCTAAAAATCCCGAAAATCTCATCATCGCTAGATGTGAAAGTTTTGAAAGTTGATGGTAGATGACAGCATTGCATGACTCATTTTAACCAGAGATATAGAGGTAGGGAGAATACGCTTCGACGACTGCGCATCCAATATTCGATGTACAAACTGGAGGTAGCCATTTTGCAGGTCATCTGTCAATTTGCTTTGTTAGCACGCGGTTAGGATTGTTTATTTCATCATTTTGTTTTCTTGTGTTACTGAAATCGGTGTAATAGAATAAAATCATGGTATTATTTTAGTAAAGGACATTATTTACTGTTATACGAGAATAAGGTTTTTTAATCTACTGAAAACATACACAGAACTAATTTAAGGAAAATTGGTTAGGAGAGAATTAAATAAATTAATATTATTTTACCATCAATAGTTATTAGTTAAAGTTGATAATTTTATGCAAATGCATATTTTTTTAATAGGTTTATTTTAAATTTAAAAATGCGTACTTCACCATATCTTGTAAAATTTTGACGTTTGGTACCGATTGTTGTGCGTCTGTTTTTGTAATATCGTAATTTAATTTTGTTAATGTACAAAAATATTTAAGATGTCGTACCAAAAATTTCTAAATAACGATACATTTAGTACAATAATTATTGTTTTCTATAAACATTTATATATTTTTTATAAAAACCTGGTTATTCAATAAAATGGACAAATGCATATTTTGATTTTCTTTTGTGCATAAAATGATTACCAATGTAAATGCATAATTTTATAGTATTTTTATGCATAAATCTATCAACTCTAGTTATTATGTATTATTATTGTTATGAAATTTATAGCGTCATATTTTAAATAAAGTTTTGTACAAGATTATATCATAATTATAATGTTTTATAATTCTTCATTTAAAATTTCCGCCTGTATGAACCTGCAAAATGGCGTCCTTCTATTCTTGTATACCCGCGTAGGATGTACGATCATTCTCTCTACCTCTATATCTCTGATTTTAACAGCATTTGTTAGCGAATAAGTGTTTCGGGAATCCGTTTATATTCTAATAATCACATGATAAACAAGAAAAATAATACATAATTTGTGTTAATTAAAGATCAATTTATGCCGAAACGGCAATAGTTTTTTGAAAATTTCTTCTAATATTAAGTAATTTTGCTCAGAAAAGTTTAACGATAGCAAAGATATGACGGGATTACAAAATCACTTTTTCGCATATTTCCAAGGGGGTGCATCATACTCTTAACAAATGTATGTTAGAGATGAAAATAAAAGTTGTTCCTGTTCTGCAAAAATTTATTATAAACCCAAAATACAGAATAAATATATATAATCAATGTGGCAGGGACTGTCAGCAGGGCAGATAACACCTGGGATAGGTTTAAAAATCAAGCTCCTGAAAAGAAAGAATCTATGAGTAAATAAACTCAGCGAGTGGTTTATCTGAAAATAAAACATTATTACACAATATTTATTTCGCATCCGTTAGAGGCTTAAATAAGCATAATAGATAAATAATTTCCATCAATAACCCCGAAACATACTCAGGAAGATTCAACTGCTAACGACTCGAAGATACACTCACAACGAGTTAATATGTATCGGTAACCCCGAGACACACTCAAGAGGCTTCATATATCAGGCAACCCCGAGACACACTCAAGAGGCTTCATATATCAGGCAACCCCGAGACACACTCAAGAGGCTCCATCAGCGACGGATATAAACGCACCGGTAACCCCGAGACACACTCAAGAGGCTCCGTATATCAGGCAACCCCGAGACACACTCAAGAGGCTCCATCCGCGACGGATTTAAACGCACCGGTAACCCCGAGACACACTCAAGAGGCTCCGTATATCAGGCAACCCCGAGACACACTCAAGAGGCTCCATCCGCGACGGATGCGAACGCACCGGTAACCCCGAGACACACTCAAGAGGCTCCGTATATCAGGCAACCCCGAGACACACTCAAGAGGCTCCATCCGCGACGGATTAAAACGCACCGGTAACCCCGAGACACACTCAAGAGGCTCCGTATATCAGGCAACCCCGAGACACACTCAAGAGGCTCCATCCGCGGTGCTACAACCCGGAGACACACTCACGACGGGTTCTACGTATCGGTAACCCCGAGACACACTCAAGAGGCTCCATCCGCGACGGATTCAAACGCACCGGTAACCCCGAGACACACTCAAGAGGCTCCGTATATCAGGCAACCCCGAGACACACTCAAGAGGCTCCATCCGCGACGGATTCAAACGCACCGGTAACCCCGAGACACACTCAAGAGGCTCCGTATATCAGGCAACCCCGAGACACACTCAAGAGGCTCCATCCGCGCCAAACGTATCACATTCTACATCGCTCTACGAGTTGATCGTCGAATAAAGCATCTCAAACCAAGCGTTAACCCACAAATATACTATCTCCCATTATACGTTAACTATCAAATAAACTATTCCGTACTACGCATTAACCATTAAATAAAATATCTCACAATACGCTTTAAACATAAAATAAAACCGCTCACACTACGCGTTAAGTATAAGACAAAAACCCTCTCACACTACGCGTTAAGTATAAGATAAAAACCCTCTCACCTGTTGTCACAACACGCTCTCTTAATAAGAATTCACAAAGAGATCACTTCACGTTGTTTACTACTAGAATATCAAAACGGAACTATTTAAAATTAACTTACGGAGTTGAAGTAATAGTGTACCGTAACCATTTACGTAAGACAATAGATAAAAAAATAGTAAATACATTCCTAAATTCATAAGGGAATTAAATTAAATAAAAGTGGTTATAACATTCGGCCATCCTGACTTAGTCCTCGTCCTCGAGGACATCTTGTACTGCTAACGTATCATCATGCTGTGCTGGGGTGTCGCTTTCTGAACTCTCAGATAGATCTTTTACTGGTACCCATCATTTCATATTGTCCACTGCTATTACGTTTTTGTATCCGCGTCTCATACTCCTATTTGATCCACTCATTTCTACAACTAGATATCTATCATTTGTATAAACCTTCTCTATTGTAAATGGTCCAGCATAATGTGTTATTTTTTTTTGCTTTTTCTCCTATTATTGTATGTTGTTTCTTTACAAAAACAATATCTCCGCAATTGAATTCTTGTGGAGCTTTTCTTTTTAAGTTAAATCAAACTGCTTGTTTTCGTTGATCGTTTTCTATTTTCTCAGCAACCTCTGGCCACGTTTCTGCTATATCGATAATTACTACTCTGAATTCTGTTCGTCAGCCTTGAGTCATTTGGTGCTCTTGGACGGTAACCGTACAATAATTCACTAGGCGTTTTTCCGGTTCCTGTGCAATTAGTATTGTTAACTGTGAACTAAACTCCTGATACTCTCTTATCCCAATGTTTGTCGTCGGTCCTGGAAATTGCTAACGCAGCTAAAGCTGTTCCGTTGAACCTCTCACCACTGGTCCATAATGTTTGCAAAGTTGTTCACATTCTTTAGATGTAAAGCTGATCCAAGTTACTAATTGATCTTGTCGGTACACCAAACATATCGATTATGTATTGTAAGAAACTTGGAACTGGTTTTGTTTTCGTTGTTTTTTTTTTTACTGCTCGTAGCAAAGTGAATTTTGTAAATGCTTCTAGGACAACAACTACATACATGTTGCCCGAACCGCTCTTGTTGAATGGTCCTAAGTGGTCCATATGAATGGTATGAAAAGGCACAACTACTTTTCGTATTGGGTGAAGAAATCTTTCTCGTTTTCCTTTTGGTACTTTATGCTACATTCCTGGTTTGCAGCAGTTTATATATTTCCTCACATATTCTCGCATTTTAGGAAACCAATATGTTTCAGTTAGCTTGTTTAATATTTTCTCCACCTCGAAGTCACCGAAATCATCATGAGAATTCTTCACTATCTCTCGTGTTAGACTCCGGGGTACAACCCATTCCAATCCTTTACAAGTAATGCGATATATACGACCGTTTTTTTTTAGCAATAATCTTTATAAATTTATTTTTTCGTAGTCAGTTTCAGTTGTTTTGCTGAGAACCTGTGATATTTAGTTTTTTTTTTTTTGTCATACGAGTCCGTTGTGTCTTGGCCTTCTATCGACTTAACGCATCTACATGACTCATCCTCGTACCCTGTCAGTATTCCACGGTAAACGTAAATTCTGGAGTTGTAACCTACAGCAAATGCATTAATGAATTTCCTAAAAAAAAGTTTACTAGTCCGATAAACTGCCGAATTTGAAGTACGTTTTCTGGTGTTTGGAAGTCACTTATAGCACGGATCTTTTCTTTACCGGGAAGTACTCCGTCAGCGTCAATATCAAAACCTAAGTAACTTACCGATGTTCTCTAAAAACTTCTAATATAATTTTCAATTTTCGAAATCCTTCTTCGAAGTCTAGGACTGAACAAAGTATGTCATCTAGATATGCTAGTGCTATCGAATCTCGTAATCGTCCCAATATTTTATTCACCATACGTTGAAATACACTTAGAGCATTAATTAAACCGATGGGCTTCCTGGTAAATTCAAAACTGGCCATCTCTTTCAGTTACAGGTATCTGATAGTATCCTGAGATCATATCTAGGCTGTGTTCCTTGCATATGGTTCCTCGCGCAACAACCTTTTTTTTTTTTATTATAAGATCATTATTTGATAAATTTATGTAATATGGGAGTCCCTTTTTCATCTGTCGAAAGTACGCATCGTGGTATGCATTGTTCTTGATTTTCCTTAGAACATCTGCTACGGTCAATAAACCTGTTTCCCGTACAGTTCGCATGATGTATTATATTCCCAGCATAACCTGGAGATATAACTACTGCTTCCTTTGTCCATAACGTTGTTTTCCTTACTGGTAACGCATCGATCTGCGGTAAACTAACTTCATCGGCTGTAAATAAACGCAACGTCTTATCATCTTTAAAAATTCGTACATGTACAAATTCTGTCAGTGATTATCCTACAATCATAGCAATGACTTGTACCGAATTCGGTACAATTGAAATGTCTACTGTTGCTTTCACTTGGTCAATCTCTAAGGCTTTCTGCATAACGGTTCCCAATGTTTGTGTACATCCATGACCAAATCCCCGTAATTCGCGTTGTAGGGTAGAATTGTAGTTTACGTTTAAATGTTCCGCTTCATCTTTCCTTAGGGTTATACCTCGGGTTATACAATTTGCTCCTAAATCCACATATGCACGTACTACTGCACCATTTATGCATACATTCATAAAATACTTTTGTTGCATTTCATTACGAGTACTTTTCGAAATTCTTAGTGTAACAAAAGGTTGCTTACCGTCATTCGATGAGGATGGTTGTGGTCGGTTGTTTAGTAGCGGTAGTCGGTCATGCGTAGTTGGTCTGAAAGCGTTGCTAGAAGTAGATGCTTGTCTAACTGCACGACAATCTCTTTTCAAATGTCCGGTTTTACCGGCCTGTTCTTTCGTTGATACTGTTTTCCGCCATTCGTATCAAAATGTTGATTTTAAGAGACGCGTTCCCATTTCCAGTAGATTCGTTATCCTGATGATATGACATGTTAAAACAATTAAAGAATCCTAATCCAGGTTCTATCCCACTTCTGAATTTGTTAGAGATGAAAATAAAAGTTGTTCCTGTTCTGCAAAAATTTATTATAAACCCAAAATACAGAATAAATATATATAATCAATGTGGCAGGGACTGTCAGCAGGGCAGATAACACCTGGGATAGGTTTAAAAATCAAGCTCCTGAAAAGAAAGAATCTATGAGTAAATAAACTCAGCGAGTGGTTTATCTGAAAATAAAACATTATTACACAATATTTATTTCGCATCCGTTAGAGGCTTAAATAAGCATAATAGATAAATAATTTCCATCAATAACCCCGAAACATACTCAGGAAGATTCAACTGCTAACGACTCGAAGATACACTCACAACGAGTTAATACGTATCGGTAACCCCGAGACACACTCAAGAGGCTTCATATATCAGGCAACCCCGAGACACACTCAAGAGGCTTCATATATCAGGCAACCCCGAGACACACTCAAGAGGCTCCATCAGCGACGGATATAAACGCACCGGTAACCCCGAGACACACTCAAGAGGCTCCGTATATCAGGCAACCCCGAGACACACTCAAGAGGCTCCATCCGCGACGGATTTAAACGCACCGGTAACCCCGAGACACACTCAAGAGGCTCCGTATATCAGGCAACCCCGAGACACACTCAAGAGGCTCCATCCGCGACGGATGCGAACGCACCGGTAACCCCGAGACACACTCAAGAGGCTCCGTATATCAGGCAACCCCGAGACACACTCAAGAGGCTCCATCCGCGACGGATTAAAACGCACCGGTAACCCCGAGACACACTCAAGAGGCTCCGTATATCAGGCAACCCCGAGACACACTCAAGAGGCTCCATCCGCGGTGCTACAACCCGGAGACACACTCACGACGGGTTCTACGTATCGGTAACCCCGAGACACACTCAAGAGGCTCCGTATATCAGGCAACCCCGAGACACACTCAAGAGGCTCCATCCGCGACGGATTCAAACGCACCGGTAACCCCGAGACACACTCAAGAGGCTCCGTATATCAGGCAACCCCGAGACACACTCAAGAGGCTCCATCCGCGCCAAACGTATCACATTCTACATCGCTCTACGAGTTGATCGTCGAATAAAGCATCTCAAACCAAGCGTTAACCCACAAATATACTATCTCCCATTATACGTTAACTATCAAATAAACTATTCCGTACTACGCATTAACCATTAAATAAAATATCTCACAATACGCTTTAAAAATAAAATAAAACCGCTCACACTACGCGTTAAGTATAAGACAAAAACCCTCTCACACTACGCGTTAAGTATAAGATAAAAACCCTCTCACCTGTTGTCACAACACGCTCTCTTAATAAGAATTCACAAAGAGATCACTTCACGTTGTTTACTACTAGAATATCAAAACGGAACTATTTAAAATTAACTTACGGAGTTGAAGTAATAGTGTACCGTAACCATTTACGTAAGACAATAGATAAAAAAATAGTAAATACATTCCTAAATTAATAAGGGAATTAAATTAAATAAAAGTGGTTATAACATGTATTTATTAAATGCACAATTGAACCGAAGACCTACGAATCTGTAGGCCATTATTCTAACCCCATGACCACGAATTGACATAAATGTCACTTTGCCTATTAGAAATAAAAACGTCACGCAAAAAGAGATTCTTTTCTACAAATTACATTGAATTATGCTATTAAAATGAAGTAATCTGTATTAAATAAAATGTAAAAATACATATAGTATTGTCCTGTACAATATGGTGACTTAATAGTTAACCGGACAGTTTCATTTCAAAAAATTGCGGGTACTCTGTCTCCTGATATATTTATTGCAAAACTACAGGAGTAAATAGTTGTTTAAAATTATAAAGTACGTGTCATAAGAGTACGAGATATATTACAGATAATATATAATTATAGATAAAATTTAATATTTTCGTTAAAAATTAGACAGCCATGGAAAGAATATATACATCTGTCAGTTTAGAGAAGTATCACTGATTATAATTCTTATTGTTTGTATTTTAAAATTATTTAATTTGCATTTGGATCATTTTTCTTAAATAATATACTAATATTATTAAAATAAAGAATTATCTATAATGACATGTTATTAACTGTCACAACTGACACATAGATATTTTCATTTCTTTTCATGGATGCCTGATTTTGAACAAAATTGTTACATTTTATATTTAATAAATCTCGTACTGTAGACGTACTGTTGCATAAATTATGATCTTATCTAATGTAGAATTTAATTTTGAACAACATTTTGCTCCTGTAGTTTCGCTCTAAATCTATCAAGAGAGAGAATAACCGCAGTAATTTGAAATCTCATGTTAAAGTTTTATGTTCCGCATTTCTTTGCGCACACTGTGTATACAGGGTGTTTACTCGAACACCCGAACATAGGGATTTAACATGTAAAATCATATTTTCGTAATTTCCTGCTTCCCTAATTGTTTTAGGTAAAAAAGCTTCAAATAAAAGTTGTGGAGCATAAAATTTTGTATCTGAATCAATAAACAAAATAAATTTTACATGCCTTGCAAGCTCAGCAATTAGGTATGAAAATTATGTATATCACCCTAAAAATAGCAGTACCCATGGAATTGAGACAAAAATAACAAATGTTTACCGGTTTATCTGTCAAGTTAGTTGCGTTAGTTTATTTTTATTACTAGTAGTATTTACTGTTTTGTCAAGTATCGCTTAAAAATATAGCAATTTTATTTTGTTTTAAATTCAAAATTAATTTATGGAATATAGTTCACTTCAACAGTATTTTCAAATAATAATATAAATAAAGATAAACCATTAAACATTTGTTATTTTTGTCCTAATTCCATATGGCTACTGGTATTTTTAAGTTGATTTATCATTTTCATACCTAATTTCTGAGCTTGCAAGGAATGTAAAATTAATTTTGTTTATTGAATCAGATGTAAAATTTTATGCTCTACAACTTTTATTTGAAGATTTTTTACCTAAAATAATTAGGGAAGCAGGAAATTACGAAAATATGATTTTACATGTTAAATCCCTATGTTCGGGTGTTCGAGTCAACACCCTGTATATCCATAAATTACGTAATGCTCTAAGAGGGGGAGTAGATCCACAGTAGCGTTACATAGGGGATAAGGAGTTTAATGTGCGCGTTATGTAAGGATAAAAAATATAATTTAAAATATATTTTTAAACTTGCTTTCCACATTTAATTAAAAAAACTTTATTGTTAAGTAATGCGTTACGCAATATTCAGAGGGGGTTTCTATATGCATTACAGATGCGTTACAAGGGAGGGGGGATATCAAAAAATATTATACGTATTTTTTATAAATCCTATTAATAACCGAGTAATAAATTAGTGATTTCCTTTAGAGAACATAAGCAAATGACAATCCGCATTACAGGGACTAGAAACTGAGTTCCTTGAGCAAATGACGTTTTAATTTTCAGTACTATTTATGTGGTTGTATGTGACCCTTCAGCCAAACATCCCAAAAAGAAATTAAGTGAAAGATATGAATTACTTAAGAAATGGTCCGGGTGTAACACTGAGAGTTTTTGGGTTGATGCATATTTTAATGTAAATATAAAAATTAAATATACTTTAAGGTATATTTTAAAAAGTAATCAAAAATTTTTCAGAATTCAGTGAGGGAATATATAATAGATAATTTACGAGCAGATATCAACTATACTGTAACCGTTATAGGGGTGAACGAATACAAAGGAAATTATAGCATTGTAAAGAGTTCTTTAATAACTAGTGCCGAACCACCTAGTCTAGACCCAGCTTTATACTCATTGTTCTTATTATTTTTAATTGTCCCTATAATTGGGTTCATTATATGGAAGTAAGTATATTGCATGACCTTAGAACAATACTGCTAGTTATCTTGCCATATGTACTTACTATTATAAGTGTTTTGGTGGTTGCAAGGTTACGAGGTAATTTAATAAATATATATTTTAGATACATGCGTAAATCCAACAACAACGTTCAAGCATTAGAACTTACAGGTAAATATGCGAACTAAAATATATATGAATGCAATGGACTAATTATTATTAATATATTTATTTCGCAGATAGACCTCTTAATAGAAATCACTCAGTCACTTCTATTTTCAGAAGTATTTCTAAATTATCTTTAGAGGTAAAAAAAAGATACAAAAATAAATTTTATATTTCACATTTTTTTTGTAGAGATCACAGCTAGCCGAACCATTAATACAAAATAAAGATGTAGAAGTACATAGTAAATTAGTAAAAGTCTGTGATTTGTCACAATATGTGAAAGAATCAATTGAAAATCAAACTTTAGCTAAACAACATGCAGTAAGTTTTTGCATTCTCCACTATAATTGAAGGGCTCGTTATTTAACTATATTGGTTTATTGTAAGATTAATCTGTTCATAATAAGAGTGAATTTATTTATAATAATCGACGACGTTGATTGTTCTATTGTTCGCATATATGAATAGGAAAATAAATATAAAACTATTCTATGCTGCCTCATATAAATTAGGTGAAGAAACCTATTTCATTTATTGTTATATATTTCAGATGTTTCCAAAAGGGCCAATACACCTTTGGGATTATGGTATGTGCAGTCTAAATAAGTACAAAAACAGATTCAACAATATTACCGCTTGTAAGTATTATTTATTTCAATCACAAACTTCATATAGAAATAAGTAGATTATTTTTAAATACGCATGCGCATACCAATCGTATATGTTCGGTAAAATTCGGTTTAATATTTGTTATATAAAATTTTTTCTTATAAAATAAAACATTACTCATTGTGTTCAAATATGAAAAGGGCTGAATCTGTAATAAAAAATATATTTATCGTAGATGACTACAACAGAGTGATTTTGAATAAAGTTAATGACGATCTATTTTCTGATTTTATAAATGCCAGTTATATAGATGTACGTACTCCAATATTCATAACAATAGTATCTATTTGCACAAATTTAAACATGTATTTAACAGGGGTATAACCAACCTAAGGCTTATATAGCAACCCAAGAACCAAAACCTAACACAGTGGGTGATTTTTGGCGAATGATCTGGCAAGAAGAAGTTATTTGTATTGTGATGCTGGCAAATCTTGTAGAAAACAAAAAAGTAAGTAATATTATCTACCGAAAATATAACGTGCATGTTATAAACGGGACTGAGTTCGCAAGCACAATCAAGCAAATAGGCGAGGATGTATTTTTTTTGAGAACAAATCTAGAAATAAATACACTAAATTCGTCGACAAAAAATAATTTTCTTTAAAAATTGTTCTTTCATATTCTATATCTTACTAGTCATATATAATCAGGGTTATATTGATTTAAATAACTCTATTTTAAACACATTGGCTCGTATTACGAGCTCACTTTTATAATAAAATCGCGATTTTATCGCCCACTTTTACATCATAATCTTATGTAAAATTGAAAGTTAAAATCACGATATTATTATAAAAGTGAGCTAGTTCGCTTTTATAATAAAATCGCGATTTTACTTTCGGTTTTACAAAAGATTTTGATGTAAAAGTGAGCGTTAAAATCGCGATTTTATTATAAAAGTGAGCTCGTAATACGGGCCATTGTTTTTAAAAAAATCATTGATTTAAATCATTTGTTCCCCAATTGTTATTTAACATTTCAGCGTGTGGGTATAATTACCACGTATAGTTTGTACCAAATTATTTGCAAAAATACAGATTGTAAAGCCTGATTTATACATTGCATAGAATAGAATGGAATAGAATAAAATAAGGAATGGAATAGAATAGAAATATGAAACAATGTAAACGCATGGAACCATTTATACTTGCACAGAATGGAATAGAATGGAATGGAATAGAATAGGAAATGAATTATTTTTATTTCCTATTCTGTTCCATTCCATTCCTGTTCCATTCGTGTTACTCCGAGGATATTCGTGGAGTTACGTCTGTTGGATTACGCGTTTTGTTGTTAGGTTTGGTTATGAGTATAGACGATATAAAAATAATTTCATTTATTGAAAAATATCCCATTTTGTACGATAAATAAATTATAAAAAAATTATGTTGCCATTTGTTTGAGAAAGCCATTTTATTTATGTATATTCAGTTTTACAAATTTGTTGCAAACGTTTTAAAAATTATAGCAAAAAACATGAAAATTTATTTTTGTAGTAATAAGAAAATGTAAACATAAATAATAAAAAAGATGGACTTTTGATGCATAATTTTTAATTGTAGAAAAACTTCAGGTAAATACATATAATAATGGACATGTGTGAACAATAATTAGGAAATATTTTAAAAAGTTATTTTCATATATAATATTAATTTTGCTTGTTTATGGGACAATTTTTATAAAATTCCAGCTTCTAGTTTAACCAGAGTTTTGATATTTTAGTGACAAAGTGAGGTTATTCTATTCCAAGTTATTCTGTTCTATGCAATGTATAAATGGGTGCTACGTATTTCTGTGCCTATTCCATTCTATTCCTTATTCCATTCTATTCCATTCTATTCTATGCAATGTATAAATCAGGCTTAAGGGTCACCGAACAGGATTGTAACGATATATTTGAATTGAGGCACACGAAAAATTTGTTTATTTATAATGTTTAACTTAAATTTTAAGATATACGTTACATATGAATATGAAATAAAAAGTTATGAAAACATGTATTTAATAGAATTTACACAAAATTATAATTCAATGGCATGTAATGTACTATTACAATGGGGAAGTTTAGCAAGGTTGAAATTATATGTAAAATATCTTTTGGTCGTAAGCTCGTAAGTATATAAATAATTATAACTTACAAGGTAATTGGAAATTAAAATTATGTTGCCAATTATTTATAATTAATGATTTATCTTCGAACCACACTGAAGTCATAAGTGAGTTATGCGCTTGCGCAGAAGGGATGGTGAGACTTTTTAAACGTAGGTTGTATTTTGAGGCATTACACCACACGCTTCTCTATTGCCATGGGAACCCAGCGCGCGCTGGTTAACATAGACGATACGTTCTCCGCGAGCCACACTGATGTAATTTTTGTATAAAATTTCATTTTTTGAGAAACCTAGGCATCTTTGGGTAAAATAAAATGTAGAATTTCACTTTTGAGGGCAATCTTGATAAAATAAAAAAATGAAAAATATTCGTTAAACTTCCCCATTGTTAATATTATCATGAAAATGTAAGTATTACATAGGTACATATGTACGTAGATTAGTATTCATCTCCAATTATGCTTTTGTCACAATTACTATTATTACTTACATTACTATCATTGCTGTCACTATCGTTTATACAAATTTTGGTAATCCTCCCGTGGCTCATAGGAAGGCAAATGCCTTGCTCTGATGCAGTACACCGACGGATTGAGAATTCACGTCATTTGTAAAAATCTTGGAACAAACTGTAGCAATACTTCCAAAAACTATACTAAATCTGTTTAATTTCGTCAGTAAAACGACTTTATTGGTATATTATTTTGAATTTACAAATCAACATTTTATTGCAATGTGTTAATATGTGATTTTTTTATTAATTATTTTATAATAAATGCTATTTTGTGAAAGATGATTCTGAATTATAATACAACTTTTAAAAAAATTAAATAATCCTGTATAAAATTATAGTATATTATTTAACAAGCATAATATGTAGGCTATATTACACGAGGATGTAATTAAAAATACGAGCGGTAGCGAGTATATTTAATCATCCGAGTGTAATGTAGCCATATTATGCGAGTCAAATACTATACTGTATCTACAACTAACAGGCATATAAAAAATCTGATATTATTTGTTAAATATTCAGTTAGGTGTGAGTAGTTCATATATAGCTTAACAGATGGCGCCACAGTAGCACTTAAATGTCAAAATAACTATTCAAATTGTATTTATTATACTTTTATAATCATTTATATTGATATTTATAATAAAAAATATATTATTAATAAATTAACAGTTTAGTAAAATGTTATGTGTTAAATTATATGCTCTATTTATTATAGAAAAATGTAGCGTGTAATATAACACTTCATATTACACTTGTGTAATATGAGTAGTATATTATATGTAGTATCACGCGTATAATGTACCCATATTTCAATAGTTGTAGATAAAAATTTTTGTATTTTATTTCACAGAATAAATGCCATCATTATTGGCCAGAACCAAATTCAACAGAGGAATATTACGATATATCTATAAAAATAACTTCTGCAGATATATCAGCTGATTTTGTCTATAGATATTTTGATGTTACGTTTAAAGGAGAAACCAGAAAGGTACAGTAAATTATTATATTAATAATAGATAGATTCTTTTGTATTATATTCATAATTTAATTGTACCATGCCAAAATAAATTCTACACTATGTATTTCTCACATAAAAAAGCCTTTATAAATCATTACTGTGAAAGAAACAGAATAATTGAAATTAATTTACTTCAATCAAAATTGCATTAGATAAATTTCATTTGTTATTATGTGAATAAAACAACAAAAACAACTATGAACCTAGTGGCACTTCACATGTTTCCTTTAAGTAAACCAGCTTTAATTTTGCGAATTTTTGAAACTCTTTTTATGGCTTTTTCAGTATGAGGTGTGCTTAAAGTTTGATCCGTAAGTACAGAAACACCTTGCATGGGTACTAAAATAAATATACTAATTCCCTATAGTAGAATGAAAGTCGTACACATTTCCGCGGTCTGGGTGACACCATTCTAGAGGTGTCATTTAAATTACGAATTAAAAAAAATCAAAAATAAGCTGCATTTTTGAAAAATTGCAGTAAAAGAAAATAGCTTCACAGTATTGTAGTTTTCGTTCAAATTTAGGCTACGAGCCAAATTTATTTTATTTTCTAAAATAATTTTAGCGGCAACATTGAAGTTCAAACTTCTGTCTCCGGCATTTCTCGTAAACTCCTAAGTATTATTATCATAAAGCTAGTCTCCGACTAAACAGTACCGCACCCAATTAAAGAAATTCGCTCCCGCGGCACAGAATAGTTATAGTGCTGGACAACATAATTGAGTATTGGATTACCTCACCTTCTATAGTAGAAGTTCAGATAATTGAAACTGACTTAAGCGGGTTTTACAACCTTTTATGGATGGGTAAGAGGCTTTGTGGTCAGGTGTTATAAATTATCCCAACTCAAAGATATCACTTGAAAAGTAAGAACAGGTCCGTAATAAATAAATTCATACTATACTTACTTTGTATAAATGTTGTAAACTGAAAATATATAATAAGAAATAAGACACAATAAATATATAATTTTAGTTAACTACAGAAATATATTTATATGAATAAAAATAAAATTAATTTTTTTAAACAATCAAGTATTTCTTATATTTACTTAATTTTGTATTTAAAATTTACGGTTGAATTTATTTTAATAATTTAATATTCTCAATTTACAAATTAAAATGAGAAGACGGCATTTAAAATGCATTATTATTTGAATATTTTACTCTAGATTTAAAAGTTAAGTTAAAAGGAAACATTTTGAAAGAAAATTTCTGGTACAGCCCTTAACATCATACGACAGAAAAATCTACCTGCCTAAAAGTACCAATACCGCAAGTCCCATAAAACTTTATAAGGGCCAATCGGCTTATCCGAAAGTGAATTTCATTTATCTGAGCTTCTACTATACTAGCATACCGTAAACATGGGATTATCCCCAAATTTATGGGCCAGAAATGCAGAGACTGATTTCAAATTTTTAAATAGGTATATACCATACAGATATAAATGTTTGATTGAGGTACTAAAACGGTTAATTTGAAAGTTAATAAAAACTAATCCAGCCTAATGAGAATTGTTAATTTTCTTTCCATTTTTGATCCTCATTACAGTTATAAGAATATGACATTTTTCTTAATACCGCCCCAACATATTTACGACTCATCACCCGCATCCATTACCTAGCTTAACGGATTAACCAAATATCTTGTCCTGTACTATACATACAGAAGCGACATTCCGTGTCGGCACCTTTCATGTTCCCCTCTTCAGTTGACCTTGAAGCATTGTGTAGACCTTTAAATTTGTGCTCGTCTTGTATCTCTCTCTAAGATGTGGGGAAACTTTCCGATTTTAAACAATGAGCCCTTTAAATTTGTGCACATTCTCCATCTTTCTAATTTTCGTTTCTCTGACTTACTAGGCGTTTTCGTTTATTGTCTCGGAGAATTCCGAACGATCGTAAGCGTTCGTTTATTGTCTCGGAGCGTACCTATCTGCGTTCGTATTTTGTCTCGTATGTCTCCGAGAGGAACGCTCCGAGAGTCTTCAAGCGCTCTGACAAATCAGTAGGGTTGATGCATGATATGCGCGGGAATCTGCGAAATTCATCTTAACCTAAACATTCATAGCGTTGATAAGATAAAAATATACGTATATTATTGGTAACAAATAGTTCAAAGATATTTAAAAAAAAATAATATCATAAAATTTTATAATCAGTGTTTTAATCTTAAGTTTTCGGTTCCAATTCGTACGACCCAATTTTGTATTTGGGTCATGATTAATAAACCAAAATCTATCGGTAAATTTTACTACGATTATGTTTTAAAATAATTATTTATATTATAGCTTAATTTTTTTAAATTACATTGTAAACAGAAATTTTATGTTTAAAACATTATCGTCCACATTACAATTTGAAACAATTTTTTCTATGTAATCATTTATTTTAATACGTTTGACTCTACTAATTTTAATAGAATAATTTACAATTTGTTTTAAAATAATTTCTTCCATTTCATCTTTAAAAAATTAATTTATTTACAATTAAAGGTAAGATGTTCTACCTTTTATTTGAAAAAGACATGATTCCCACTTTTGACACGCTCTTAACCGTTCTTAAACTACACAAACACTCTGAACAATCTGAACCATCTGATGACGTCACAAGAGAACTCTGACTAACCGCTCAGAGAGAATAAACGAAAACGCCTACTGTCGCTTCTGTATAAACCTATTCTGTGCCCGCGGTCTGGAGAGGGTACATGAAATGAATCACAGAAAATATGTGCTATCGTGTCATTTTGGACAGTTTCGTGAATGTCATACTGCACACAGTGTCTTGTAGTCTTAAGTCTTGCATTTTGCAGTGTATAACTAACTTTAAGTGAGAAAAAGATAAGATTAAAAGCAATCGGTGCTAATTATTTGTCTTAAAAATTCTGTTGGTTTAGAAAAGGTAAGTATTTATTTTTTATGAGATTCCAGTTATGATTTGAATATCGGCAGAGTAAAATTCATTTGATTCTATAAATAAAATATTATTTGCATGTATGTATATTAAATTTAAAAATATACATATATCTATATATTATATTTCTTTTTAAATAATAATTTATCATGTAGGTACTATAATAAATTAGGAAGAAGTTAACTCTCATGATTTTTGTATATGACCCTTCATTCGGCCAAAAATTGCAATTGAATTAATTTTATTCAATCGGTACATAATACAATGGGCTCTTCCCACATTTTTTTTTGTTTGTTTATAAATATTTTTTATATTATAATCTCTGTTTTAAGACAAATACGAAGAAAATAAATTCCATAAAAATTCAAATTAGCTCGCGACATATTTCTGCCGTTTTCGTTGCGACAGCACTCCATATTTCCGGTATCTCAGAACAAAAAAAAGACGATTCTGTTCGAATATATAATAAACTTAAAGAATACGAATATAACTATAATTATAATTATGTAATAGTTATTTACATAACAAGCGTGGAAAGTGGTAAATAGCAAGCGTGTGTAGAGACTGAAGAACGAGGCGTGTAGCGCCGAGTGATTTAATACACGAGAGTTGCTATATACTTTTAAGCGAGTTATGTACACTATTTTTCAGACGACCACAAAATATTATAATAAAAACAGGGTTTATACAAAAATGTCAATGTCAAACACAACTCACGAAAGCATTGACGTTTGGGTTTGAGGTTAAGTATCACTAGTTAACCGGAAACTGATTTGGAAGTCTAGTACGTATTATTTGAACAATTAATAAAACTATCAGTACATTTTGACTCTTTACTTTTGTTATTAATTCACTACCAATTTTAAAATCGTAGTTTTAAGCAAATTTTCATTAATTTTGTTACATTTCATTATCAAAGTTCCATCTATTGACCACTAATCGTCATATCCAGTTATATAACACACAAGTGTGTTATTATAACACACGCCGTGTGCTATGTTACATTTTCTGGTGTTAATTACAGTGTAAATATGGCTACTTTCATATGTGATCGTCTAAAAAATGAATAACCGACTTCTCCCTGTTGACAATGAAGTTTTTGTATGTCTCTCTCTTTCATCGTATGTATCCCTTTCTTTACAGGCGATCATACTCATACGTCATTATAGATAAATAGCGGTAAAACTTAATAATTTATTATAAATTATCTATATACTTTTTAGGTGTAATTTAATTATATATTAGTTAACATTTTTGAAATTTGAAAACATATTCAAAATATTTTTGGTAAAAGGCTGAAAAATATGGAATTGCAGTTGAAAAAAGAATAAGTATTAAGAAGAGAATGGCTGGCGAGGAAGCACGCGATGCTAGTTTGCCTTTACAAGAAGCAAATAAAAGGGAAATGTTAGAGAACCTTGATCGCTTTTATTCGGAATTTCAAACTAGTTCGAAATCAATGGCAAATATATCGTCCACTTTTGAAGCTATACAAACTAAGAATCTCATATCGAGCAATGAAGCAGAACTGGAAGAGTCTATTAAAAAATTGACATCGTTTTATGACGAAATATCTGCCAATGGTCTTCTGGTAGAAATACCAAGGTTGAAAAGACATTGAAAAGCAGCCGGCATCAACTTAAAAGAAGCTATAACGTCTAAGGCTAAGGTCATCCGTACAAATTTTGAATTTCGTTACTGAGTGGGACTTCGTAGAATCTCTTCCAAATCTTTCACTTAGTTTAAAACTATTTCTCACGATTTGTGTATCTGTTGCATCGTGTGAAAGAAGCTTCTCGAAACTAAAATTTAAAAAGTCTTACTTGCAGTCAACAATGAGTCAGGCATGGCAAGATTCTCTGATTTAACACTATTATCAATCGGAAATGAAGTAGCATCAAAAATTGATTTTGATGAAATTATAGATAAATTTGAGCCTTAAAATCTCGAAGAGCTTTAAATGTAGACAAACAGAAGTTAGTTTTATTTTCGTTAGTGTAAATATATTTTTATTTTTAATAAAAACATATTGAAATTTTTATTAAACAGTGTGGTATATATATTTATATTCAATTAAAATGGGGGGGGGGGGAGGGTGTTACGACACTATCCCTATTGCCCCGGGTGACACCAACACTAGCTACGCAATCTTCTTTCATTGGTTTTTATCAAAAAAAGTTTTGCAACATATATCAACAGAATTTCCAAAAATTATTCTATTAAATGTGTCTAAACTAAGGCTGCCAAAATAGACAATATAACGATTTAAGTGGACTTTTTAAAAAAAATTGTTCCATCGATTTTTGAAAAGCATAGTATCGGTTAATTGAATTTAGACTTTCGACTTTTGTTTCGTCGACTTTTTCAATTAATTAGACTTTATTGACTTTTGTTTTCAAATAACTTTCTCGACTTTTAGACTTCGACTTTTGATTTTCGATTACCTGAAACTATAAAATCTTTTATAATTTTTTACCCTTAAACTTTTATAATATTAAAGTTTTTTAATAAGTTGTTGAATATTTCTTTATATTTAAATTTAAAGAAAATGTATTTTCAGCTTCATGATGGGAAAAAATATTACAAGAATAAATCACTGATTGTAACAATGATTATATACAAGGATTAAATAATTAAATCTTGCCGGCAATTTTTTGGAAAGAATTGTCCTGTCAAAATCCTTTTAACAAATTGCCAAACAACCAAACACCAAGTATTCATATAAATTTAAAAAATATCCGATCATATCAAATCTCTAGTGGTATTCCATCGTTAATAAGTTTATTTGTTACTCACTTGTAAACTTCACTTATTAACTCCGCCTACTACTTTTGAAAATTAATCTTTACTAGCTACTAACTTGTAAAAAAATCACTATTAACTTGTTATAAGTCACTATTAACTTGTTAAAAAGTTACTAACTTTGACATGTGAAAATTTTGTTTTGTTACTGTAATAAATATTAAAAATAAGTGTCAAATTGATAATTATGATGTATAATTCTAATTTTTATTTGTTTATAATATTTTAAAATATAATTTTGGTTAAAAAATATTTTGGTATTGATTACTAGCGACATCTATTACTCAGTTGGTAAAGTAGTAATATCTAAAAATCATTTATTATTGTGTCTTATAGGTTTTATTGTTTGTTGATTAATTTCTTATATTTTTTTATTATAGTCTGTTATTGTGTATTATTTAATAATAAATCCAAAAGTTTATCAATTTAAACAATTTATTTAAATTAAAATCAGTTAAGCTACTAACTTTTTTTAGGTTAGTTATTAGTAGTATTAGAAAATTCTGTTTTGTTGTTGTCATACATATTAAAAATAAATGTACAATTTTGATTGCCACTTATATTAAACTTTGCAGTCGAAGTGCAGTCGCTTACGACTGAGCCCCGAACTGCAGATTCGGCCGAAGAAGTAATTGTAGGCGGTGCCACAGAATTCTGTAACGGTGCAGAGTTTGTTGATTCAGGGGCAGTTGGAAACATATTTTTAGAAACTTTAAGTTTTTGGTGGATGGAATCATCAATATATCCTTCCGCCACCGAATTTGATTTCCATCCGCCAGCACGTTTTAAGGTTAAAATATCTCCCCCGGCATCCACAACCATTGTTGCTGCAGACCGGCGAAACGAATGGCCGGTAAATAATTCTGGATCTTTTAATCCTAAAAATTTTGCAATTTTCTTCGGTGCACCGCCAATAGTATGTTGACCAGCATTGAGAGAGATACATTTACCATTACGGTATGTTAAAAATAACCGTAGGTTCTTGTCACCAGAAGGACGAAGAGCTGCATACTTGCGGTACAAAACGCAAGGTTGAAAACTGCAGTCCTCATCTGTTATGGTAAATCTCCTAGATGTCAAATTTTTTGTGTCTCTTAAACTGACGACAATATATTTTCCAGTGTCCTCCACATCATTTAAAGTTAATGATAGAAGTTCGTCACACCGACATGCACCAAAAATGCCAAAAATTGTAATTATTTTTAAAAGCAACCATTGATCGTCTGGAGCTTCCAAAAGAAAGGTTTCAATTTGTTCTCTTGTTAAAATTTTAGCTTTTTTTGGAACATATCGTTCATGTTTTCTTTTCAGAAAAGCAATTATCTTGTGAAATCTATAAATAATGATCAATGAAATTTCATTTCCTTCGGTAAATTCTATAATAGAATATCAAACCTGCGAACTTCAATATTTTCTTTTATTTCCAGGCAGCTTTTTAACATTGACCATTTTGACCATAAGGAATTAGGGCTAAATTTCTTGGACATTTGGTGGATATAGGCCAGTAGCACGTCCTCAGTTACACCGATTATTTGATTCTTTTTTTGCCACTGTTTAAAATCGGTATATTCTTTTTCATACCTTGTAGATGATTTTTGTGGTAATAAACTTGAAGCCACGCTTTTGGCTTCATCAATAATAAATTCTGGTATTATTTCGGACATTTTTATCGAAAGTTTATTTAATTAAATAATAAACAACTAAACAAACGATGCGCGTTGCTTTAGTAATACTCTCCAAAGGCTGCTGGGAAATCATTTAAGTCTATTTTGACAATTGCAGTAGACATATTTTGGTTATAATAATAATTTTAAATTTGATTTATAAGTGAGTAACAAATAAAATATTGTACAATACACGCCAGGTAACGATTTTACTGCCTCAAGGAGGTGACAGGCTCGCCTTTTGGGCTCGCCCGTCATATCCTCCTATCAGCAGTAAAATCTACTTTACCTGGCTTGTAATGTAAAATACTATAACAGTACCTGCTAATAAAACTCGATAAATGAACAAAAATTAGAGGGTGTTTCTAGATGACATTAAAAATTAACCCCCCCCCCCCTTTAATTCAAAACGTTAAATAAAAAAAAACGACATTAAACGGGATTACTAATTTTATTCTAATGCAAAAATATGAATGTAATTTGCAAATAATTTTATGTTACATACCTACTTATAAATACAATTGTATGCTGTGTAGGAAAATGTTAAAATTAATCATACTCATTTACGTTTATACCCCATTTTACGTTTATGAAGCTGTTTCGAGTGAATAATGAAACTGCAAGTTTTGTAATTGACTAGTTAAAACTTCATATCCGGAGGACATATAAGGTATATACCAAAATTTGTGAAACTACTGGCCACTCTCCGCTTTTTCACCCATGGGAGTATATTATTTTTAACGGCATGCGGCATGCTAAAAATTAGCAGGTTATATACAGAATACAACCCAGTATCTCAATTTCAGTTTAATTTTCAGATAAAGCTTTCTTCTACTTGTAATAATTATTATTTTCAATAATACAGAAACACTTTTTAGGGATCAGAATATCAAATTCGCTTAATACAATTCAAAAATTGGAACAGAGAAGAACTTGTTCCTGGGAATTCCGAGGAATTCTTAAAGCTACTGGAGGAGGCACAAAGTTTGTCTAGACAAGGAACACCAGCAGTCGTTACGTGCTAGTAAGTATTTATTAAAAGTATGGATACTTGAAATTTTAAATTTTAAAATAAAACTTAATCGAGTAATAAAGTAATAAGATGACTGCATATGCATCATATTTATTATCAGTTGACACTTTATATTTATACATTCATATCATCTTTTATAACAAAACCGCATTGAAATTTATCATTGCTATTATAAACTAGAGTAGAACATTTTTAAATTGTGTCAATGAGTAATTTTGTTGTTTATTCAAGTAGCCTATATATTTGGTTTTAATAAAAATAAATATGAAACAATTTTATTAATAAATAAGTACAATGAAATGAATGAATGAAAACTTTAGATATTGACTTAAAATTCTTCTATGATTTGTCACCTTAACTTTGCGTCAGGATAATTTAGAAAAACACTCATATCTGCCAAATATTTTTTTAGTGTGTCTTAAGTTAATCGGTTAATAATTAGTTCACAAAACGATTTCTTGTGATCTATTTCAGTGACGGAGCCAAGGCAAGCGGTCTATACGTAGCGCTGTCCTTCGTTGTAGAAAAAATGAAACTAGAACAAATTTGTGATGTATGTCAAGCAGTTCGAACTGTGCGAATTAACAGGCCTCAGTTCGTTTCCCACATTCAACAATTTGACTTTCTCTATCATGCTGCACTTAACTTCCTCTTATCGTTTGATGAATATTCTAACTTTGAGGTGTTACGAAAGTAACTACTTTCTTACTTTTTCAGGTGATTATTTTGTAAAACATTATTTATAAGTGACGTAGAACACAGAACATAATTTCGCACAGAAAACATACCATTTCAGTCATAGGAAAGTGATATATCCATTTATAACAAACACAGGGCACAAAATAGACCTGCACAGTTCGGAAATTGATTAATGTTTATTTTCTATATTCAATAGTTATATCACAAGTACGTAGGAAATACCTGAATATGCTGATATATTTGCCATGCAAGAGTGATATATTAGCAGAATGTAAATATTTAATATTTATATGTAACTGTGATATAAACGTCATGAGCAATATTCGATTTTCATTGGTCGAAATTAAAAAAATATATTATAATCTGATTGGTTAAATTTATTCGAGAGAAATATTCGTACATATTCGGCGCCATTCGGTATACTTCGTGGTAGTACAAATAAATTGTACTGGAGGAATGGGAAAAACATATTTATGTTTAATGCATGACGTCATGTTTGAGGGAGACAATGGACGACGTAAAATTAATCAGTTTAGTGAATATTCTGCCAATTTCAGAAGAAGGCAGATTATAAAAATAAATTTAATCAGTCAGACCCATGTCCGAAATCTGTTTGTCTTGTGTGACATGTATAAAATCCCTAAAGAAAATTCTATGTTTTGTATTATAATCCATGTTCTATTTGTTCTGCAGTTATAAATCCAATTTTAAACAGTATTTTTATGTTTTAAATATTAAAAATTGTGTTAAATTTATTATACAATTATTTATAAACTCAGAATAAAATACAATACAATATTACTTCCAAAGTTTTTTTATTTATATTATTAAAAAAAAATTCAACAAATGTCGTCAGAGTATATTATTTGATGGATAAATGACATAAGTCATTAACAAGGGACCCAGGCTTTTTATTTATTTATTCAATTTACACTGTCCAACAGACCGAAGTCCAATTACAGGACAGGGAACCTACAGCTTATAGTGGGTTCAGAACCACTCGGATACAGCGGGATTTATTTTTGGTTACAGGAATTTAAACCCCAGATCACACGCTTCGCTCAGCGAGTCGAAGCGCGCTAACCAACTAAGCCACCACTGCCCGTAACTAATCGATAAAAGAAAATATCATTTTTTCTACATTTGTATCTCTTTATCTTTGGACCCCCCCTTCAAAAATTTCTAGTTACGCTACTGTGAGTGAGATGTTAGTCATTTGTGAACAGTGTTGATCTAGATCAAGATCAAGATCTTCACGTCTTATATTTTCTAGATTTTATTAGATATTATCAGGAATTAATTATCTTTTTTTATGATCATAAAAAAGATCACAGGATGCTAATACACCATTCCAAGATAATAAAAATTACAGTATAAGAACTATAACACAAAAGAAAGGGAAAAGTGAAATTTATAGTATAGCATATTCAAAACCAGTTGTAGTATTTAAGAGTGGATTGGCAAAACTGGGGAGAGTAGTAATGGACTCCGGCAGAGATTGTACTTGTAGTAGTTAAATATAGAATAATTAAAATTAATAAAGTTGTTTTATCAAACTGTGAATGCTACATTTTGGCGACGAGGTAAAAAAAAGCTGGAAGAAAAGGGTTTTTGAAACTCAAGAACTGAAGAAAATAGAAGAAAAAAATCTAATCTAGAAAAAAAAAACATGGAGAAATAAGAAATAGAAAAATTTAATACAGAGGGAACACCAGCAGAAATATAGAAGATAATAGAAAAAATAACGAAATTGACAAGAGAAAAGAGATAAAGAAGACGCCGGTACGCCAATTAGACGAGAAAGAAGAACATACATTGGACCAAGAATATGCGTTTCAAATAAATAAAATAGATAACAATAATGTAAATCTAAATGTTACAGTGGGAGGAGTGAACCTAGGAGTATTAATTGATTCAGGTTCTACCTGTAGTGTTGTAGGTTCTGACACTTGGAAATACTTAAAGAAGAATCACACATTATGTGAAAATGAAAAGAGCCATGACAAATTAAAGCCGTATGGGGAAACAGAGCCACTACCAGTGAAAGGTATTTTTAAAACTATGGTACAAACTGAAAACGGTTTGCAAACATATGCAAGATTTTATGTTTTGAAAGGGAAAGGTATGCCTATATTAGGGAAAGATACGTCAATAAAGGTAAAAGTATTAAAGATTGGGAATAAGATAAATATGATTAGTAGAAAAGAATTCCCTAAATTAAAAGATTTTCAGTTACGGATTCCGCTTAAACCAGATACAATTCCTGTCATAACATCACCAAGAAGAATTCCTACAAGACAAATTGCACAAGAAAATAAGTGAAATGGAAGATCAAGGAATTATTGAAAAAGTCCAAGGACCAACCGAATGGTGCTCACAAATAGTAGCGGCCCAAAGGAAAAGATGACGTCAGAATTTGCCTTGATATGCGCAGAATAAACGAAATGATTCTTAGAGAGCGATATCCTATTCCTACGATCAACGATCTTACGGTGGAACTACAATGTAGTACTTATTTTACTAAATTAGATATCAATAATGCAATTAATCAAATAGAATTGCACCCTGAGTTTAGAAAATTAACAACTTTTCAAACTAATAAAGGCTTGTATCAATATAAGCGACTAGTATTTGGGATTAGCAATGCACCTGAATTGTTCCAGAAAATAATGACACAAGTGTTATAGGCCGTACAGCGAGAACTGGCGGGTGAATTACCTTTGCGCAGACACACAAATTCGTCGTGGGAGGGGTTATTGAGCCCCTCTTCACCGCTCTTCATTTATTGCTACGCTAGTTTGATTTACGATTCTTATTTGTGAAGAGTACAAACAACGTAGAAAATTTTGCTAGGAAATATTTTGGTGTGACATCATAATTACTGTGATTTTTTCTATTTGTATTGTGATATTATTGTTCAATATGAGTTTCAAGACAAAGCTGAAACATACCAGGCTTACCGGACATGAACAATAGATGAAGAAATCGATAGGATTATTATATCTTGCATATATTAACTGTTATTTGTTATTTTTGTAATATTGCTTTGATTTAGATTGGGAACTTAAAAGCCCAAAATTTCTCCTTCATATTTATTTTTGTTAAGTTTTAATAATTATTAATAATATTCTTACAATATTCTACAACTTTTTGTTTTAACATTTCGTATGTATATATGTATATATTTGATTATTGTTCTTCATAAATTTTTTGTTTCTTGTTGTACTTTATTAATTTTGCACATCCATCTTACATAATCCTATGTTGCTTGTAAACTACAAAATATCTTTTACTTAGGTTATCTATAATCGGTAAGTATTAATATTATGTTTTGACACTGAATATTTGTAATAACTGAAAGACCGCTGGTTTCCAAACTTGTATCTCATACTGTACCTCCGATTCCTAAATACCGCCTAGTTAAACCTACTTGCGCGGCTCCACCCGGCCAGCCGCCAGTTCTCGCTGTACGGCCTATACAAGACTGTGAAGGAACATTTGTTTACATAGACTATAGCTCATCCAAAATAGAAAAGTACCTGTTAATCATTCTCGCGCATATAATGCAACAAACAAGTTGAAAGAGACGGCAACATAAATATAGTTTTTTTCTAATAGTGTTCAATGTGCCGCACAGTACATACTATACGCATCGTAGACCTATGCCTGGCCTACCAGTGGCCCTGTGCAGTCCTGGGTTATAGTAGCTATACCTACCCCATATAAACGAAGTTCAAAACTGCACTGATCCAATAAAGTAGGGGCGTAAACCATAAATGGGAAAACAATCTACCAGTGGCGTGGGATTATTTTAATACAAACGGAATTTTTGTAAATAGTTATATTTTAAAACAACAACATTTATGAACATCATCAACGTCTTCTCGGATACCGTCTGACTGTGCATTGATGTACAAATTAACAGTATATATACTATTTTTCTAATTAAGTAGAGGAGAATGGTTTATATCGGTTTGATCATTATCAATATTTTTCTTTGAAATAACAGCTTCTTTAATCTCTAGATTAAAATGTACACGTGAATGGATTACATCGGTTTGGTCATTGTCTATATTTTTCTTTCAAATAACAGCTTCTTTAATCTCTATATTTTCAAGCTAAATTATTGTAAATTCTTTTTCTGCTACATGCAAGATTACCAATCACCCTTTCCATAAATGATTATTACCTGCTAATATAATCGTCGGCAAATTCTGTGCTGTTTTCTGTTTATTGCAGTTATATGTTCTTTAAATCTTAATTTCGAATTTCCTAAATATTATATAATAATTTCCTATTATAGTGTCCCCATATGAACTAGGAACTAAGTACGCCACTGGTAAAAAACGCAATGGGGGGGGGTACCTTCTCCCATTGGTTGCTCAAAATATGAACGAAAATACGACTTTCGCGCAGGTTAATTTCTATTTTGGACGAGCTATAGTACATGGGAAAAGTAAACAAGAACATGATGAAAGACTAAAAGTAGTTCTAGAGAAATTAAAAGACAGTGGGATCGAGCTAAATGATAGAAAATGTCTATATAGCAAAAATCAAATGAAGTATTTGGAACATACTTTGACACAGCATGGTATAAAAGCAGATTTATTTTTACGTTCTTTATATTCTAAAAATCTTAAAGAAACTGCTATATTAAACAGAATTGATTTAGTGCTGTACGATGACTTGTGACGGTCGCGCTCGCGTCTGGAAGCGCTCGGTCACCTAGTTCCTGAAACTTAAGGGCGCTCCGGAGTGCGTGTAAAATCGCTTAAAATACATTACCATTTTTTTTCCTGAACTTAATAAGTTGGAGCATTCAAATTTTCTATGAATGATGACAACATTTTAATAATAACATTTGTCAAGGCTTTTTTGTTAAACCTTATAATAAGGCAGATATATAGATACATATGTTTTAATATATTAACGATTTTTATGGAATAGAGAACACTTTGAAGTACAATCTAGGAACGAAATGAAAGATAATCAAAAAACGAAGAAATTTGTCACCCACTTTTTTAATTAAATTTCGGGTTTCAGAGAAAAGTGTAAATATATTTTCTGTAAATCACTAAAAATTTTTAATTTTTAACGCCTTTTGCAAAAATCGACGCAACCAAAGTAACATCGACTACCTGCTATAATGAAGAGTGGAGTTCTGAACAAGGGTTCTAAAAATAGCGCACTTTCTAGTATTACCCTTCATGACTCATAACAGCAAGTGTTTGAAAGAGTATTATATATAATATTTAAAAATTCCTAAATTTGTATCTTACCAAATAATATATGAAAATGAAATATTTGGATGGTCAATAAATAATGTTGTAAATATATGTAATAATATAATTACATCCTGTAAATATTACACAGACAATACAAGAACAGGTATAGAGTAAATTAGGAAACATATTTACAGAACACAATGTTTACAAAAATAATATAGATACATGTATAAAAATTCCTAATTTTTTTTTTTAAATATCACGAATAGGCAAGCCTCTACAGTACCTAGAATCAATTATTTCAGGCAACAATGAATTATAAAAAAAGTTTGTAACTTGCGGAATAATTTTGTTTTCCCAAAATAAATTGTCTCGTTGAATTTCTTGTACGAATGTATCAATATTGGTATATACAACAAAATAGCATATTTTTCTTTTACAAATACTTAGCTGCCCTTGCACTTGATACATATAATCGTGATTTTCTTTTAAATAAATTTCACCATTTCGAATTTCCAAGAGTTTTTTATTTTTTTTCCTCCTACGAATTTTGCTACTATAGAGTTATATAATTCTGCCATATTATTGTTTACATTCTCTATCAAACTGTCAGCTTTTATAGATACATTTTGAGCAGCCTGCAATATTTTCGAAAAAACATGTGTGGGTATTGAAGGTACCAAATTTAGTTCACTTTCAGACCTCTTGCAAAAATAACCCCTTTCCGAACAATTTTGGTGGTCTCCGAATATAATTATGACGAGATCCATTAAGGATATCTTTACAGACAAAGCATTGTAGTTTGATCTGTAGGATCTTTTGCTCCAGGCACCATCAAATACTACAGATATCATAGGAATACCGTCACTATTTACATTTCCTTCGGCAATTGCTAAAGCATGTTCCTCTTCGCCAGCTTTTTTCATTTCTTCAAACGTTAAATCCTTTACGGTTGAAGATATTTCGTCATGGTGTCGATTGTATGTTTTATCTGACATACAAGGTATATCCATAACAGCGCATATTTCTTCTAACTGACTGAATCCGCCGCCAGTGGAAATCACAGCAGATACAGCTAATTTGTTTAAAACCGCAGTATCAGAATGTTCTGTGTACACTACATTTTCTAGACCACAGATGTCACATTTGAATTTGAAAATACTTTCCAATCCAACACGTTTTTCTGATTTTAAACTGAGGTCAAAAAAGAGCAACCGAAACCGTCGTGTTTGAGAGATTTTAATTGTTGAAATAAATATTGTATATCAACAATTCTTCTACCGGAAATCTCGTCATTTTCGTCATTTCTTTGAGATGCTGGTTCTATAACGAATTCCTGAGCTAATGAAGATGCGGGCTCTATGGGACCAGGAATCTCCTCCACATTTGTGACTCTCATATCTGCGTTAGACACTCCAGATAACGTTGACGACTCGGATTTGCTTCTATTACTAAAAATAAAGAAATATTTTTCTCTGTTTCGGAAATAGAATGTCATATTCCAGCACGCTTATTGATGTTGGAAGAAGCTTCATTCTTAAACGATTTTTGGTTATATTTTGTTATTTGAGATTGGCATGACTGCATTAAATACACAAAATATCTAGGCAACTGACCTAGCACCTAGGCAACAGACGAAACGAAACAGTGATTTGGTGACAGTGATTTCTGTCACCAACCTAACTATTCTATCAAAAAAATCCCTTAATGGAAATTGTCAAATATTATTATAAAAAATAATGTAAATAAAAGCCGAAACAGAGAAAATAGTATAAAACATTCGTTATAGAAGGCAATTCAAGCACTCGTTCGTTCGGGCACTCGCTGCTTCGCGCTCGTTCCCGAATTTCAAACTCGTGCTTGAAAAGGTTGCCTTCTACAACTTGTGTTTTAATATACTATATTATATATACAAAGTCCCTTCTTCAAAGTTGCACAATTGTAAATCATTTATGTATGTAGGTACTTTTAACTTAATTATTTAATCAAAATTTTGAAATAGTAAAGTCGGTTTTCTCTAGTGATCTTCAAGTCAATAGTAAATATGTATAATTCAAATTGCCAAGGTATACAATGGGATTGGTGACATCGTCTTGTCAAGTGAAATCGTGGGATTTCCAAAGTAAATTAATGACAAAAGTGACGAAAACAAATATACTGGATAAAATATACAAAAAGAGTTGTTGACTAAACACAAAAATCACCTTCATAGAGGATTCTAATTTAATCAAACTTTGTACATAATTGAAACTATCCGTTACCGTGGTTATAATACTGCTTTTATTTCATTCTGATCATTGGTTGAACGTACACTTACAATAATGAGATAACGAGAAGTCTCAACTATGCCGTGCATCCACCAAAAATGCTAGATAATATAATAATTCTTGCAACAGAAGTTGATGACGTGAGTATCAACTATGGGAAAAACCGATCGTACCTTCATTTGTAATTCAAGTGTACATTGAAATGTATTTTAGTTTTGTATTTAAATTAATATAAATTATATCGAGCAGAGATTTAATTATATAATATATTTGTTACTTACCGCACTATCATTGCACGTTGATGTTTTAAAAGTTGATGTTTAGTCATGAGTTTCTTTCCTTTTTCCATACTGCACAGTATGTAAAAATACTCAAAACCGAAAAACACACAAACACAATAATTAAAATGCAAGTGAATACTTAATATGTAAAGTATAAAATAGTCCACAAGACTGGTCACAATGCGCATACAACAATACTGTATAACTGTCTGTTGTACAATACTTGTAAAATTAAAAACGCAGTATTTATATGTTCACAAATAGCGGTTTACAAAAGATAAGAAGGTACCCAAAACGGCATTAACAAAATATCGGTACACCTGTAATTAATGTGGTTGTTTCTGGGTTATGGTATTAGCAAATTTTAAAAGAAGATTATCTAATGATGAAAGATCTGCATTTAGTAGATGTTTATTAAATCAACAAATAGAAAAGAGAGGAATTCAAAAGGAAATTTATGCTGTATTTCTAAAAACAAGGAAGATATCGAAGACGGACATTTCGATGACTCATCCTGTACCTATACTAAATAAATAAACAAAAATCTTTTCGCGCTTCCGTCCGATATTACAGTATTACAGAACTCAAAATCCTTCTCTACCCTATCTTTTATTAAGTGTCATTTTGAAATGTCAACTGTCAAAAAACCTTTATGTGTATTATATCATTGATTAAAAGGTGTTGGATAAAATGTTGTATGGCACATGGGTGTTAATTACCTAAGTCACTTGAGAAAAATAATAAAAACGTTTCTCACGTGACTTATTTGTAATGTAACACCCTTGTACCATAAATAACTGTTAAGTAGTAATAATATTTCTTTAATAAATTAAAAGTGTCGACGACGCAATAGTTTTACACAGACATACATAAATTTACAAAAACGGTGTTGAATATGAAAAACTGAGTTATAGCAAAAAACCCAACATGCTAGAGCAATAGTTACGAAGAAAAATACCTGGTAAATACAGATCATTCCCCATTATTAGATAATCCTCTTTTGAAAATTGTTAATACCTTAACCAGAAAACAATCACCCTAATTAAAGATGTAGGTACCGGTTTTGATACCATCTTAATACCACTGTTCATATCCTTTTATCTCTTGTATTCCCATTAGGACCTGATTTTTGTAATTTTTCTTTATTGTTACAAAATAATTTTTCCAATTTACATTTCTCCGTAATTATTGTTTTAATATGAAAACTTAATATATCAGGTAATACATTGCGATGAGACAACAGTAAAAAGAAATAATATTGTATGACAGAGGGATCATCACTGAGACTGACATATTAATTTATAAGGGGTGGGCATATTCTGGGAAACAGGGTTTATAACAGTTATACGTAAACATTGTTTGACTCAGTGGTAGTTTAGTGAGTAGGCATTTCAACTTGCTTCTTGAATTTACGGGGTTGTATAAAATCTAGGCGTAAAACCAATATTTTATCTGACGCCGGAGCGCCCTTAACAGGGATCGGGTCAGCTTTTAGGAGATGAGTAGGGTTCTCGGTGTTTGAAATGATAAACAGAATTTTGTTCACAGTTTTTATTAAAAAAAAAAACAATAATAAAATTTAAATCTGCCGTGCCGGCGTGATTTCGCTTTACAGATTGCAGCGGTTTTTGCCGGCGGGGATCTGATTGCCAACTGATTAACTGACTCTGCAGCACAAAGCATGCTTTCTTGGACAGATTGCTACAAGTCCCATCTCGATCCAATCAACGACTTCCAAGTCACAGAGTACAGCAGAAAAATACGACAAAGTAATTCTAAGTCCCAAAAATAAACTATGATCAGAACCGGGAGCCAGTAATTGACAATGACAGTAATAAAATTTCACTTACCAGAATTCTCGTTGTCGCAAACGGTAGACTTTAGTATTTAGACCCGGAACCTCACCCGCTGGTACATAGTGGACGTCGTGCCCACGGGATGGACGGTGGACGACGCCAGACGTCCTTCGGAGGTAGGTGGTGCCGAAGGCCCCCGACTCAAGCCTCGTTTCCCGACGGTTTTTGACGCCGGCAATCGCAGTTCCGAGTTAACACCCTCTCCTTCTTACAGTTCCAGCAGAAGAGCTTCGGCGCGTTCTGACAACCTTATCGGAAGTGCCCGGGTTGGCCGCACCTCCAGCACATGTCCGTCGCCTCTGCTCGTCGGCCCGTGGAGGCGGGGGTCTGGGGCGCCGGCTGTACGGCGTGGAGCTGCTTCTTGGAGGTGGCGGACGCGAGTTCCTGTTGCAGCATCTCGTATTCGGCCAGTTCGTAGCCGATTTCGCACAGAGTCGCGAGGTCCCGCCTCCGGACGTACTGGCGGTACTCTGGGCGCAAATTGTTGAATATCTGGTGGAGCTCTTCTTTGGCCGAAAACCCTCCGTGGTGTCAAATAAGGGTACGTATATCGATGACGAAATCCTAACCGTTTTCATGCGGTTTCTGCCTTCGTTGGGCTATGCGCTCCCGCAACTGGAGCTTGTAGTTAGCCCCGACGTAGGTATCCTGAAAGTCCGTCAGGAAATCGGACTAGTCGGCCCAGTCCCCGCGGTTATTCCGCATCCATTGTAGCGGAGCCCCACGTAACAGCTCTGGGAGTACCGGGAGGAGCTGCTCGGGTTGGAGGCGGTATAGTCCTTGTAGTTCCGTTATCCGTTCCAAGAACGATACGGGGTCGGTCTTCCCGTCAAACTGTGTGTTCCATTTCCTAGCTACTTCACAGATATTATTCTGCACAGGTGGAACGTTGGGTATGATGTTGACGCTGTTAGCTGCGTTGATGATGGTGACGGCGAGCGCTTCGGCGAACACATCCCGAAGAGCTCCTCTGCCAGCTCGCCCAGGGTGGTGGTCGCCCTGGGAGTGTCTTCTTTCCCCCTTGCCCTGGGGATGGGCTCCATGCAGGACACGTTCCTGGAGATGGCCGGGATTGGCTCTGGCAGCGACGGATCTGGGGATGGCCTCGTCCTCTGCGCCTCTTCCGCCAACGGCAGCCGCGGGACTCGCGACACCCTCCGCGGCGGAGAACGGGAGAGGAGCGGCTCGATGGGCAATGAAAGCCGCAGAGGCACATCCGGTCGGCGAGCATTGCAACTTGTCAGGCTCAGGAAGCTCGGTTTTCAAGAACCGCTCTTTCTTCTGCTCTGGGAGTGCCGGGAGGAGCTGGTCGGGTTGGAGGCGGTATGCTCCTTGTAGATCCGTTATCCGTTCCAAGAACGATATGGGGTCAGACTTCCTGTCAAAATGTGTGTTCCATTTTCTTATGATTTCGCAGATGTTGGTGGTCGCCGGTATCGGCGCTGGTGTGGCAATTTCAGCGGCTGTGTCGTCGGGAGGTAGTACGTCGGCGGGACCGTCGGCAGACCCTCCGGGGGCCTGTAGTAGTCGTACCAGGGTAACCAACCGTGCCCGTAGCTGAACGACGGTGCCGGTGCTGTCTCTGCCGAACTCCTTCAGTCTGACCTCGAGTTCGGTTTTCCGGAGATCGTATATCTATCCTACGGCCGTTGGAGGTGGTATAGGTTTCTGCTCAACATCCGGCTCGCCGTCGGATCCGGAGCCCGTGTGGTCGTCTTTCGTGGCTTTGGGCATTGCGGTCGACCGTCGTGGATTTCGTTCCGGGTGGACCTAAAGACCCTGTTCGAGCGCCAATTTTGTGACGGTTGCGCTCGCGTCTGGAAACGCTCGGTCACCTAGTTCCTGAAACTTAACAGGGGTCCGGACAGCTTTTTAGGAGATGGGTAGGGTTCCCGGTGTTTCGAATTGATGAACCGAATTTTGTACACAGTTTTTATTACAAAATAATAATAACGTCTAAAGCATAACAAAATTTGAACAAGTCCTAAAGCGCAATGTACGCGTTTCTTCCACAGGTTACCACGGTGTGGCCATCGGAGACCTGGGTAGAACTTGGTAAATAAATCTGCCGTTCAGACGTGATTTCGCTTACAGATTGCCCCGGTTTTTGCCGTCGGGGATCTGATTGCGAACTGTTTAAATGATTCTGCAGCACAGAGCGTGCTTTCTTGGACAGATTGCTGCGGTGTTTGCCGTCGGGGATCTGAACTAGAGCCTCTGTGATTTTGTTAATCTGTCAACTTTTACGGACGTACAAGTCCCGTCTCGATCCAATCAACGACTTCCAAGTCACAGAGTACAGCAGAAAAATAGTCCAAAAATAAACTATGACCAGAGCCGGGAGCCAGCAATTGACAATGACAGTAATAAAATATCACTCACTAGAATTCTCGTTGTCGCAGACGGTAGACTTTTAGTGGTGAAGAACACACCCAAGTCTGTTCTTTACAGCGGCAGAAGGCCTCTATTTATACGAAGAAATTTAAAGAATCGGTTTTAAACTGTTTGTAGTGCGACAAGCAGCATTCGGTGTTCTAGAACAATATCATTCTATCTTTATCCTAACATGAGATTGCTGCATTAAAAAAATAACAATTTTTATAATAATGAATGCCGATCAAAATACATCCTAAATTAGATGACAGATCTAGAATTTGAATTTAAACTAGATAAAATGAACTGTCAAAACTCCCCGCAGATGGCGGAACAGTCTCGATTAGCTGTCAGAATCACATACTTTGAAGGTTAAACACATGATAAACAACTTCAAATACAATTACAGTGTGATTATACCTATTTAAATTAAATCACAGGTGAGTTTAACATATTTACAAGAGTTCAGTCGTTACAGTTTGACATTATCTGTGAAAAGGTATGATTAGCAAATTTATTTAGAATTAATACTTACGTTCATTAAGAATGTATCATGTATCTGCTTTAATTTTTATTATTATTATCTGTGTTTATAATAGGGAAAATAAAAGTAGGAAACTATTGCGGCTACGAGACGGCTGTTCCGGCTAAGACTGCCACGATTATAATTTAATACAGAAAAATTGTTATATAAAAAAAGATTGTAGTTACAAAAAAACATTAAAATATTTTGACATGTTTAGTAAATATATAAATATTTGGGTCGTTCAAGCCGGATTATATTATTTATACAGGTAATTCAGACGCTACATTGGTCCTTCGAAAGTCAAATCAGCATTTAGAAATTACTGTTCAACAATGTCAGATACAATTCGTCGTAGTGTACGAATTCAATCAAAACAAGAATTACATAGTGAGGTTGAACAACAGCGAAGTACTACCGAAAAACCTAAAACAACTTGCGAAAAAGATACGACTGACAAGATAGTAACTGTTCCTGAAGACGACCGGGCCAGCGTTATTAGTCATCAAAGTCATAAATCTCATCGATCATCGACTAATAGTTTATCTGCAGTACGTCGCCAGAAACTAGCAGTTCAGTTAGAATATGCTCGAAAAAAGAAAGAACAAGAAGAGAAACTTGTAGACCTGGAAATGCTATTAAGATTGGCAGAAATAGACGAAGAAAACGATTTAAATGATAATGACGACATGTCAGTGGGTGCTCAGGCTGATAAGGGAAAAACTATTGAATCGTGGATAATGGATAATAAAGTACATGACAAAGTTCAACATCATCCACAATTGAAACAGAAGATGTTAATATCAATAAAAGTACAGATTTAAATAAAATAATGTCAAGACAGTCATTATCGAAAGAATTGCCAGTATTCCATGGGGATCCAACAGAGTGGCCTAATTTTATATGTTAATTCAGAAATTCGACTTCCATTTGTGGATTCACCGACGAAGAAAACCAATACAGTATTCAGAAATGTTTGAAGGGAAAAGCAAGAGAAGTAGTCAATAGTCTATTAATTCTCCCTAAAAACATGAATAAAGTTATAAGCGTGTTAGAAAAAAGATTTGGAAGATCAGAACATATTATTTCATTACTGTTGGAACGAATTAGAAAAGTGTGACCTGCCAAAGAAGACAAACTAGATTTGTTAATTGATTTCTCATACAATGTCTATAATTTAGTATACACGCTACAAAATTTAAACGAAACCGAGCATCTAAGGAATCCTTTATTATTATAAGTACCTGTGAGAATAAGATGGATACGAAGAAGTACAGAGTTGAAGCCAATGACAAGTTGTAAAAGTTTCAAGAATGGTTAATGAAACAAACTTTCAATTCAATTTCAAATTCTATATTTTTTGAACAATGAAAATAGACATATCAATTCAATCAAAAAATGTGTTTCTTACTAATAAAGATCAAAATTACTCTTCGTGCTGTTGTTGTCAACTCGGAAAACATCATTTGAGTAAATGCCAAAAATTTCTATCGCTGACCGTTAACGAACGTTGGAAATTTGTATCTGAAAAACATATTTGTTTCTCATGTTTACTACCTAGTTATGGTGTTATGAACTGTCAAAATAAAAAATTCTGCAAGATAAATGAGTGCAAGCGATCACATCGTAATCTTTTGCATTCTAAAATTAAGAATGTCAAGAAAACAGAAACGTCGAAAGATAAAAATGACATAGAAACTAATTGTCACATGTCACAATTATGAAGTGACATATTATTGAAAATTATACCTGTCAAACTGTCAAGCAATACAAGTACAATTGACACACTTACTCTATTAGATGATGCATCAACGGTTACTTTAATTGACGACAAAGTAACTAGAAATCTTGGACTAGACGGACCTGAGAAACCGCTGCAAATTCAATGGACAAATGATGAAATCAAACAAAATTTGACGTCAAAAATTGTAAATTTGACAATATTCGGGAAGAAGTCTAAATCTTTCTACATACGGAACGCTCAAACCATTAAAAATTTACCATTGCCGACTCAAGTCATTACTATAGAAGATTTAGTCAAGAAATATCCTTATTTTAATATACCAGACATCTATGATACAATATACGACCCTTGGCATGGACCAGCACTCATCAAGACAATTCTCGGTTGGGTTATTCACGGAAACACTGGAAACTCAAAAAATGTATCTTCTCATCATTCTATCTGTCACGTCTATCAAGAAAAGGACAATGTAGATATCCTTCATAACGTTGTTAAAAAACAATGGAAAATTTAAAATTTTGGACTCAAGTCAATTACCAACACATCGTTATCAAAACAAGACGTACGAGCAGAAATAATTTTAGACACTACTATGAAACGAATTGGAAATAGATACGAATCTGGTTTGCTTTGGAAAGAAGATAATATTACTTTCCCAGAAAGTAAACAGAACGCGTTTCAAAGACTGAAACACACCGAACGAAAAATTAAGAATATGCAAAAATTTATTGCAATAAAATAGATGATTTAGTTAGGTTATTTATACCAAGAAATCTAATGAATCGGTTTTAAACTGTTTGTTGTGTAACAAGGAGCATTCGGTGTTCTAGAACGATATCATTCTATCTCTTTCTCAACATGAGATTCCTGCATTAAAAAAAAAATAACAATTTCTATAACCGTGAATACCGATCTAAATACATCTTAAATTAGATCACAGATCTAGAATTTGAATTTAAACTAGATAAACGTCAACATTCCCGCATAGGGCGGAACAGTCGCGATTAGCTGTCAGAATCACAAACTCTAAAGGTTACATACATGATAAACAATATCAAATGTACAGTGCGAAATATCTACTTAAATTAAATCACAGGTGAGTTTAACATATTTACAATAGTTCAGTTGTTACAGTTTGACATTTCAGGTACAAATGTGTTTGAATCATGGAGAAAGAATATGGTTATAACCAACAAAAATACATGTGCTTACAATCCAAATTATTACATTATTTGATAAGGAAACAATAATCATAACAATATGGTAAGTTGACATCTTGTCTGAATACATCTGTTTAAATTCTGACTCTGTCGAGTGAAACCGTAAGCAGTAAGAATTAAAGTTAACAAGCATTGCAATAATGGAACAGTCCTGGATTAAGGGCGAATCATCACACCCTCCATGTACTTCGGTAAAAAAGAAAAATTAACCCGAATGATTTTTTTTTCAACTAAATCCAGAAGCTAATAAACTGAAGCGAAGTGCAATTGAACTAATACAAGGTAAGAAAATAGAGGTAGGTCTATGCCCCACAACGGTGACGCTGTGGACAAGCGGCGAGCCGGCCGGCTACCTGCCGGCTGAAGGACCTGGGGCGTACGTGGTGTCCGGGCGCGTGGTGGTGTGGCCAGGATCGGCGACGAGTCCAGCACCAGGCAGTCTCCACCCGGAGACGGTGGCGGGGTCGCGTGCCTGGGTCGACGTGTCGGCGTTGGTGGCAGCGATGACAGGACGGCAGGATGGACGGCGGCCTGTCGGGCGGCTGCTAGCCGCGCTGGCGATGATTTTGGGGAGCGCTTCGGTGAACACATCCAGAAGAGCTCCTCTACCAGCTCGTCCAGGGTGGTGGTCGCCCTGGGAGTATCCTCTGTTCCCCTTGCCCTGGGGATGAGCTCCAGGCAGGACACGTTCCTGGAGGTGGCAGGGGTTGGCTCTGGCTCCGACGGGTCTGGGGATGGCCTCGTCCTCTGCGCCTCTTTCGCCGACGGCAGCCGCGGGACTCGCGACACCCTCCGTGAATAACGGGAGAGGAGCGGCTCGATGGGCAGTGGGAGCCGTAGAGGCACATCCGGTCGGCGGGCATGGATCAGCGCCAACCCCACCGGTCTGACCTTTCGCCTCTAGGTCACCAGCCGTGGGTACCGTACCTGGAGGTCGGCCACGGCGTCGTGGGCGAGGAGCTTCCATGACCGGAACCGGCGGCTTGTTGGTCTCGGAGAGGTTGGCATGGTTAGGTATGTCTGTAACACACTTTTTTAGATCTTTCACGTGGATATTGGTTAATCGTTGGCCGACCTAATTTGTTAGGTTGTAGGGTTTTTGAACCGTCCATGGTCCCGAATACCGTGGACATAACTTGGCGGTGACGCCTTTGATGCCTGAAGATAAGGCATGTTCGCGTCGCATTACTAGATCGCAGGGACGGTACTGTACGGCCCGCCGCCGTAGATTATAGTGCCCGGCCTGGACAGTCGTAGCTCGAGCAATATCAATGTTGGCGAACTCTTGGGCATCTCGAATCGCTTTCAACCGGTCGAGGTGGTCTGCCGAAATTTCTGGCTCTGGGTCGCTCCGTGGCTCATTGTCCAGGGCGGTTGGCAGACGTAGCTTCCTCCCAAAGTTAAGGTATGCTGTCGAGTACTCCGTGGAGCTGTGCTGGCTGGAATTAATGGTTAGCACGAACTCTGGTAAGAGCGCATCCCACTTACGGTGGTTGTCTTGGCAAAACTGTGGTGTTCACGGAGGAAGCGCCAGGCGGTTGTCAAACTCGGTACCATTGTCGGTGATAAGTTTCCTTGGGCACTTATACCAGCATAACACCAGCTCCCGGAAGGCCTGGACGACGGCGGCGTTCGGTGGCCCTATGTGGCCTGCTGGTCCTTGCTGGTCAACCTTAAATTGCTGGCAGCTGCGGCAACTTCTCACGTAGGCGGTGGCCTCCCTGAACATGCCCGGCCAGTAGTAGCGGAGTGCGAGTCGAGCATTAGTTTTGGCTATACCCAGGTGTCCAGCCGTCGGGTGGTCATGGTTCTCGACGAGTACCTGTCTGCGTTGGTTGGTGGGGACGCACAGCTTCCACTCCCGCTACGGCTCGGTGTCTCACAGGTCGGCGGGGTCCCAGAACCGCCGGTGAAGACGTCCGTCCCGTATCTGGTATTCCGGGTGTAGTTTGGGATTGTCCTGGACGGTTTGACACATCCGACTCTATCAGGTACATATTGAGAGCCGGGAGTGGTTTGCGACTCAGTAGGTCTGCCAGCTGGTTTAATGTGCCCTTGCGGTAAGTGATCTTGAAGTCATATTGTTGGAGTGCCATCACACAGCGCGCGAGCCGTCCCGTGGGCTCTTTCATTGAATTCAGTTATTTCATTCCCTGATGATCGGTGGCGATAGTAAAGTGATATGCTTCCAGATACCCCCGGAGCTTCTTGACGGCCCAGACGATGGCGAGGAACCGTGTAATTTCCCTCAGCTGGAGAGAGGGTCCGACTAATATAGGCTATGGCTCTGGGCTCCTCCTGGCTATCTTGGATGAGGGCGGCTCTGATGCCGACGTCGGAGGCGACGGTCTGTAGTGTCATTTGTTGCGAATAGTCGGGGCAGGCCAGGGTTGGTGCTGACGTGAGGGCTCTCTGCAGGTGTCTATAAGCCGCCTCCTGGTCTGGTCCCCACCTCCAGGTCTACTTCTTCCGAAGCAGCGTTTTCAGGGGTGCTATCATGGTGGAGAAATGCGGGATAAACCGCCGATACGCTAGTGGGCGGCGACATCTTGGTGATAGCTGCGACTTTCTCGGGGTCCGTCTCGATGCCCTTTTCGCTCACGATGTGCCCTAGGTATCGACTGGATCGTAAGCCGAACTGGCATTTCTCGGGGTGGATCCGCAGATTGGCTTCCCGAAGCCGCTTGAATACCTCCCTCAAGTGTTGGATGTGCTCCTCGAGACTGCCGCTGGCGACCACGATGTCGTCGAGGTAGGCAAAGGCATACGGCTCGAGTTCAGGGCCGATGACGGTGTCGAGTAGTCGCTGGAAGGTGGCTGGGGCCGCGTGCAAGTCAAAGAGCATTACCCGGAACTGGAACAGCCTTTTTCCGGGGACTGTGAAGGCGGTGAATGGTTTGCTCTCTTCGATGAGTGCCACTTGCCAGTAACCGTTCTTGAGGTCAATCGTGGAAAAGTACTTGGCCCCCCGCAACTTATCTAGTATCGCGGTGATGTACGGGAGCGGGTAGCCATCCTTCTCCGTGACCTGGTTCAACTGGCAGAAGTCGATACAGAACCGGGCGCGGCCGTCTTTCTTCTTGTCGATGACGGCGGGTGAGTTCCATGGGCTCTGCGAGCGCTTAATGATGCCTTCTGCCAACATCTTTTCAACCTTCTCGTTGATGATTTGTTGGGTCCGGGGATTTCTCGGTAAGTATCGTTGTTTAATGGAAGTGGCGTCCTTAAGTTTGATATGATGTCGTACCCTAGGTGTCACCCCTTGCAACTTGTCGAGCTTAGGGAACTCGGTTGCCAAGAACTGCTGGAGAGGGTCCTCGTGAACTGCGTGGGTCCTACCTAGGAGCGCGACTGTGGCAAGGGACGGATTAAGCGTGATCTGCTATTTCGCCACGTCGATGCGCGCGCCGTAGGTATGCAATGTGCCTCGACGGGGTGGGCGAGTCCGGGCAGACACTACAGTGATATCCGCTTCTATATGCTGCCAAGCATGCACCCTACGTCTAGTGCCCCGTTGGTGGAGGTGACGGTGCCGTCGGCTATCATCATCTCGTGGCATAGTATGGGTGTATGCGTGTCCTGGCATCAGTGAGAGTGGCGGCCACCTCGGCGTTGATGTAGGGTAGGACCTCCTTCGTGTCCACCAGGGCCTGGATCTGGTGATCCCTGATGGTGACGTCCACGAACAGCCAGCCATCTCCGGTGGCAGTCGGTCCGGCAAAAGGTAAATAGTGTGACGGTGAGTTGATGGGCTTATCCTTGAGCTGGCGTCCCCTGGGTTGGTCCAGCTCAAGCCTCGTGTCCCGACGGTTTTTGACGCCGGCAATCGCAGTTTCGGGTTAACACCCCCTCCTTCTTACAGTTCCTGCAGAAAAGCTTCGGTGCGTTCCGACAACCTGGTCAAAAGTGCCCGAGTTAGCCGCACCTCCAGCACATGTCCGTCGCCTCTGCTCGTCGGCCCGTGGAGGCGGGAGCGTGGGGTGCCGGCTGAACGGCGTGGAGCTGCTTCTTGGAGGTGGCGGACGCGAGTTCCTGTTGCAGACTCTCGTATTCAGCCAGTTCGTGGCCGACTTCGCGCAGAGTCATGAGGTCCCGCCTCCGGATGTACTGGCGGTACTCTAGGCGCAAATTGTTGAAGATCTGGTGGAGCTCTTCTTTGGCCGAAAACTCTCCGTGGCGTCGGATAAGGGTACATATATCGGTAACGAAATCCTGACCGAACTCCGCCAATCTTGCAGCGAGTTCGTCTTTCGACAGCCTGTAAACCCAACTGACGGCTGGCGGCCTGGTATCTGGCTTCGCGTCGGCCGAGTTCTCTTCGTCGCCGCTCATGCTGTTAATCTTGTTTTACTGTCCCTGTTCGGGTGCCAATTTTGTGGCGGTCACGCTCGCGTCTGGAAGCATTCGGTCATCTAGTTCCTGAAACTTAATTAGGGATCCGGACAGCTTTTAGGAGAAGGGTAGGGTTCTCGGTGTTTGAAATGATAAACACAATTTTATCCACAGTTTTTATTAAAAAATAATAATGAAATTTAAAATTGTCGTGTGGGAGTGATTTCGCCTCTGTGATTTTGTCTCGATCCAGGCAACGACTTCCATGTCACAAAATACAGCAGAAAAATACGACAAAATAACTATAGGCAAAAATAAACTATGACCAGAGCCGGGAGCCAGCAATTGATTATGACAGTAATAAAAGTTCACTCACCAGAATTCTCGTTGTCGCAGCCGGTAGACTTTAGTGGACAAGAACACACCCAAGTCTCCGGTAGACTTTAGTGGACAAGACCACATCCAAGTCTGTCTTTATAGCGGCAGAAGGCCCCTATTTATACCAAGAAATCTAATGAATCGGTTTTAAACTGTTTGTTGTATGACAAGGAGCATTCGGTGTTCTAGAACGATATCATTCTATCTTTTTCTCAACATGAGATTCCTGCATTAAAAAAATAACAATTTTTATAACCGTGAATGCCGATCTAAATACATCCTAAATTAGATCACAGATCTAGAATTTGAATTTAAACTAGATAAATGAACTGTCAACATTCCCGCATATGGCGGAACAGTCGCGATTAACTGTCAGAATCACAAACTCTGAAGGTTACATACATGATAAACAATGTCAAATGTACAGTGCGAAATACTTATTTAAATTAAATCACAGGTGAGTTTAACATATTTACAATAGTTCAGTTGTTACAGTTTGACATTTCAGGTACAAATGTGTTTGAATTATGGAGAAAGAATATGGTTATAACCAACAAAAATACATGTTCTTACAATCCAAACTATTACATTGTTTGATAAGGAAACAATAATCATAACAATACGGTAAGTTGACATCTTGTCTGAATACATCTGTTTAAATTCTGACTTGTTACAGCTCGAGTGAAACCGGAGGCAGTAAGAATTAAAGTTAACATGCATTGAAATAATGGAACATGTGTGATTCGCTTCGTGAACAGTCCTGAATTAAGGGCGAATCATCACACAATCCACCGTCAGCTCCACACATGGGCGGAACATGAGAGCGATTAATACAGATTGTAAAAAAGAATATCTCACAAGTATTAAAAGAAAGATATCCTCAGGTATATGTGCTTCGTACACTATTTGCTGAGATAGAAAACATAGTAAATAGTAGACCGCTTACACATATATCTATCGACCCAGAGGATGAGGAAGCACTGATCCCAAACCATTTTTTGATTGGACCATCTTACTCAGCATATCCTTGTGTAAAAAATGACGACAAAAATATATGTTTGTTATCAAAAAGGCAAGCAGCGCAACGACTCGCAGATATATTTTGGAAACGATGGACGAATGAATATTTACCAGCGTTGTTAACGCGAAAAAAAAAAAAATGGAGAGAACAACATAACAAGTATCTATAAATGTTATTGTTTTCATAGTAACTTAACTAGTTTTTCATTGCTTATATTAATTGTTATACATTTAATTTTGTATTCTGCTTTGATAATGTTTTTATCGCCACATAGACAAACTTGAAAAGCATAATATTTTTGACCCCCAGATGCAAAAATGTTTATACAAGAATCCTTACCATATTTATCGAGCTCGTTTGTCAAATCACCCAGGAAATTTCCGTGTTCTGGTGTATATTCATCAGGCTTTTGTGTGTAGATAATACTATCAGTATCACAGTAAAGTGCCTGAGCTCCAAGTTTGTCTAAATATTTGTACAGGTGAATTCTTGCTAATGTTGTTGTAATACAGCTATGTATAGATTTGTGGTAGGAGTGACTTGTTTTTTTATTGTCTTTCTCCGTAATGTGCATAATTTCTTCACTGACATGTATGGTAGACTGTACATCATAATTTGGATTGGAGAAATATGTTAATAACTTCATACGTAGAAATAATTTAAGTGTGACTTAAGTCATCCCTCATACCAAAACGGCCCCATAAACTGTTCAATTCTAATTTTGCAACAGATCTTAAATCAGGATTATTTTGTATTTTATTTTTATCTAACAGAATTCCCTCCTTTTTTATAAAAATCTTGAATATATTTTTCTTTTAAAAATTCATTATTCAAACATTCAGAAGGCCGGTCGTTAGCTTCTTGTTTAATTTTCAAAAAATTGTTGACATATTCTGTAAATAAACCACCAGTTTTTGTCTATGGATCATATTTTACACAGTTTCAAATTTCCACACTTCATATGTCTGAATAATTTTATAACCTTTAGAAACAGCTAAGCGAATTTCATCAACGACCCATGTAGAGATCAACTGTCTGTCGCTATCTGGGTGTTTGCAATCATAAATATTCAGTGTCTCAGCGCAAGTTTGACATAAACCAAATATACATTTTTTGTTTATTTTCATCGGTAATACGGGGTGATATAATTCTCGTGGAGGTAATACTGTATATTTAATTAAACCTTCAAATTCATAAATGTCTGAGCAATCATAGCCTACATATATAATGGGATGACCAACTGGGTACCGTCCGTATTTATTAATAAATGGATATAAACTTCAGATATCAGAATAAAAGATTTCTTCGTTTTTGCTATCATTAATTTTATAATAAGATGTCATTGTTTCAACCCTTCCTCCCTAAAAACTATCACGTGGATTTAAAGGTTTTATTGATATTATATTACCTGTATTTAAAAACTGTTGCAAATTAATATCATTTTTACAATTTTTTTCAAATTCACATTCCCACATTTCTATTACTTTAAATCCTGCACTTTTTAATATTTCTATTTTTGGAATTATTGATTCATATCTAAAATTCATTGTGTCGTCTGCAGTGTTCAATAAAGAAATATTACGATTATGTGGAAAGCATTTAGGACAACCATGGTACCAACAACCTTCATATTCGAATATAACTTTTTTATTTTCTATTTCTGTGTAACCGTCCACTTTAAAGCCTAATTTTAATGTTTCTTTCTTTCTCCTACCACAATAACCAAATAGTTGCTTCAAAAGAATATTTTTGTTTAGACCGGTAACCAGATGATGGTACAATAGCAATTTTATTTACAGGCAAATATTTTTTCTGTACGAATCAGGGCATGTAACCGAAAAAAATACTGGTTAACGGTTAACCCTTATAGAGAACTAATAATAACAGTTTTAGTTCAAAAACCGGTTTTTAAAAATTAGAAACCGGTTTAAACTGGTTAATATAATGAAAAAATAATTAAAATAAAGTAATTATAAAAATTTATTCAAAAAATAAATAGAAAATTAATTAAAAAAATAAGAAAAACATTACCATCTGAAAAAAATATAACAAATAAAAGAATGCAATTTAATTAACGAATATTTACAAAAATTCCCGTAATAAAGGTATACTTTAGAAAAGCGCAGGTCACTTTTAGATTGTAGACTTGCCTAATGCCGATTATAAAAAATATTATAACAATTTCTCGCTAAATGATATTAAAATACAGGTTAATGTTCGCTACAACCGGTTTATTTTTTTTGGTTAACGGTTACCGGTATTTTCAGCCTTAAAAATATCGGTTAAAATGACGGTTAAAATTCGCAATTTTCGTTCAAAATATCGGTTACCGGTTTTTATTAACCAGTTTTTTTAACCGGTTACATGCTCTGGTACGAATAAAGACATGCACTAGCTATAGCAATTGATCGTCTAAAAATATCAGCATTATTATTTTCGAAAATAAATCTTTAAATATTATACACTCTTCACGTAATATATTAACATCGTTTATACAGTAATATATTAATTCTTTCTGCATATTAAAAATATAATTCGACTGTTTTCTTTCATTGTACCAACCATTTTTACCTCCCGCCTATCAATATGTAGATAAGGGAGGTATTGTTTTTGGTCAGATTTCTCGAGTTTGGGTTTTCAACATATGAGCACGAATTAGGGTCCCTAGAATACGATTTTACTATTTTTAGCTTGATGTCTGTATTTTTGTGTGTGTCTGTGTGTGTGTGTGTGTCTGTGACGATTTTTCGTCCACGATAACTCCAATACGAGACATATAAAAATATAATATTTGGTATTTAAGACTTATACTCAAATATGATGAACTGATTTGATTTTGACTACAATTGGTTAAACGGAAGTAGTACTTTACTTGAAGCTTTAAAGCGTTTTTCCTAAAAAATACCTTCAAAACCATTTTTTTACAAATTACGTTTTTATTAAATATAAAGATTTTTTAATTTTCTACCGATCTGCATAATTACGTTTATATATAACTTCTAGCTAGATAGAAAAAAAAAATATATTATAATAATTTTACATATCGTTTAGGCCGAGGAATTTCGATAAAACAGATGAGTTATTCATATGTTCACAAAATTTGACATGTGATGTCAAATTTGATGTAAGTAAGTGTAAAAGATAAAATAAGTAAAATGAAGTAATTTTATTGTAAAATTTAAAAAGATGGAAGCAGTGGCGTATTAAGCAATATAAGCGCCCAAAGCCCGGAACCTTTTGCGCCCTTTTTGATTATAGTTTTTTTTATGTTTTAAGTAAGATATACCTAACCTAGTACAAATATATGGCCATATAGACTTTATTGCATCCTTATTTAATTAAATAAAATTTTCAGTTTCTGTTTCTTACTATTGTTGTATTAACTCCAATATACATAAAGAATGTAACAAAAATTATACTATAGAAGACAAACAGGAACATAAGAAATATAAACACAGCCACATTATGTGATAAAACAAAAAAACATAGAAATATATTATATTAATTAAAACACTTTTTTCGAGATTTGTTAATCCAAACGTTTCAATAATCTGCGCAAAATCTAGATTATTCAGTAAATCATTTTCAGTAGCCATTATAGCTAAACTGCTCAATTTTGAGTTTGACAGTTTCGGCCTTAAATATTTTTATCTACAACTATTGAAATATGGGTACATTATACGTGTGATACTACATATAATATACTACTCATATTACACAAGTGTAATATGAAAAGTTATATTACACGCTACACTTTTCTGTAATAAATAGAGCATATAAATTAACACATAACATTTTAATAAATTGTTACTTTATTAATAATATATTTTTTATTAAAAATATCAATATAAATGATTATAAAAGTATAGTAAATACAATTTGAATAGTTATTTTGACATTTAAGTGCTACTGTGGCGCCATCTGTTAAGCTATATATGAACTACTAACAGTTAACTGAATATTTAACAAATAATTATCAGATTTTTTATGTGCCTGATAGTTGTAGATAAAGTATAATATTTGACTCGCATAATATGGCTACATTACACTCGGATGATTAAGACTACTCACTATCGCTCGTATTTTTAATTACATCCTCGTGTAATATAGCCTACATATTATGCTTGTTAAATAATATACTATTTTATTCTTTTAAGGGTCGAAAACGATCTTTCTCCTGAACAGTTAGTCACTGCTTTACAGGCGAAGATTCTTAGTGCTACTTTCACATTGGGAAATATACCTGTTATATTTTTAGCTTCTTAAGTAGGTTTAAATGTTGATATTTTATAACAATACTGGTATCGCTGAAACCATGAATCTGTTCAGTATATGTATCTGCTTCACTTGAGGCCGATGAAGATGTAATATTCTCTTTTTCTGGTGGCGGTGAAGCCAGGAAAAAGGTATATATTTTCTTTATTTTTTGTAAAAGGTTCTCTACTTTTTCAGCTTTTTCCTTAGCTTTTTTTCGGAATTGTGCACCAGTCATTTTTTTGTTTATACCACTCATATGACTCGTATAATAAACTATCACAGCACTCTCTATTACTGTAACATCAACATACGATAGGAAGTAACTACCGAATATGGAATACCGAACAATGAACACAACACCAACAAGCGAATAACAATGTAAAATGCAACAAACAATGTCAAAATTCCCCGAATTTCATAGCAACAGCTCGTTTTAACTTCTATCTGCGTGGAGTGCGCGGTGTCGGTTCTTCACGATGGTAACGCGCAACCTCGCAATGTTCAACACGCTCAGACGCTCGACAATCGCCGAAAATCAACCGCTAACTTCATAGGTGTCCGTCAACTGCGGTTTAGCTCAAAACTTTAATAAATTTTACAGTTACAGTTATGTTTAAAATTAATTTTAATTAAAAAATAATAAAAAATAAATAAACTGCTGTTGCGCCCCTAAAATTTTTGCGCTACAAGCCCGGGCTTTGTGGGCTTGTAGGATAATACGCCACTGGATGGAAGAAATGTATTAGGAATGTATTTGCATGCGTGAATCAAAGTAAGTTCGGTTCCGGTTTTAGTAACGTCAAAAATAGCGGTCATATTGGTCATACAAATTTTATGAAGGAAATTTTAGGTATGAAATGAATTAAAAATATGCTTAACTGCAATAACACACTAATTTTAAAACTACAAATTAAATGTATTGAAAAACTTATATAGAATATATTACTACAGTGGCGGGAGGTATTGTGTTGGACACATCAGATTTTTATATATAATATTATATTTCCTGGGTACTCATAGTTTCTGTAGGATAATAGTGCTTTGGAGGTACAGATCCAATATAATCAAAATTTTCACTTTGAATAAAGTAATAAGGGAAATATTCTTTTTCCAGAACATAATCACATTTCAAGTTTAAAGCAGCAGGCATTTTACTTAATTTCATAGGCAAAAAATTTAAACTATCTAGAAAATTTATGTTTTTTAAACGAATATTTAGTATTTTCGTGCCTCGAATTAATACGTCAGGTGTTAATTTTAAAGTATCCGCTATGTATCTTAAAAGAAAATGTCCGTCATATGATCTTAAATTATGAGCAATTACAATATTCTCCTTCAGATTTTGCCGTGGTAACATTAGATATTCAAAAAATTTTTTTATAGGATTTTCTGTAAATACATTCACGTATGCCACAAATATTACAAAATTTATTACTTATGCTAATACAGACATGCATGCAGTCTACAACATAGAACCAGAACATGTTCGATTGAATTATTTTCTTTCTTCTTTTTGGAATTATTGTCGTCGTCGTAGTTGAATGGTGTATTTTGTGAACATTCCAAATCAAAGAAGATGTAAAGCACTTGTGCAGCTGTTTTTAAATCGTCAGTTGTAATAACTTTCATAAAAAAAAAGTACAAAGATATAAAATAGTTAGTTAACAATAAATTACAGTATAATAAAATAACTTAGATAGCATACAGAACAAAATATTTCAAAGCATTCTTGCGGTGATGTTCTTTTGTTCAAATTATAAGTTTTAGAACATTTATTTCAATATTTATTAACTTAACACATTGATCTGTTATTACTTTAAGTATTAATTGTTTTATGATGTTGGAAACAAATCTGCTCAGCAAATTGTCTGTTACATTCGTTACAGGATACAAGTATGTTATTTTTATTTTCGATGTGTGAACTATTACATCGAGAACATGAAAACGGACATTTCTGTGCACCTTTCTGTTTATAACCTAAGTGACATTTACGACAATAATATGATATATTATTAAATGCACCAGTTATAGTGATTATTGGATTATAGTGATTGTCAAAATATAAAATATCAATATATTCGTTGGTACCATTACATACGTCAGGTCCTAATTTCCCGTCCAAATCTATCATCCCCAAAGAGTGTAATCTTAAATTTTTCCAAATTATTTTGAAACTCTTGTAATTCTTCAAGTCCGGCACAGTTGCCTAAGTTTATATTAAATTTTTGACATAATTCAATGGCGTGTTGATTTTGTAGTTTTTCATTTTTACGTAATTTTTTAAACAAACCTTGATTTTCCAAATATGAAATACTAAGAACAATAGCTCTGGCTAAGCACAAATTATCGCTATTTTTTGTCTGAATTATCGAATGTTTTCGGCGACAGTATTCTTCAAACGGTATATATTTTTAATTTGATTTTCCTTTACCTGATGGCATAATTGTATGAGCTACAGATAACATAAGTTTATCATTTAAGAGAAAATTATTGTTACTCTGTCAGACACTTTGTGTAGCGTTCTCAATGACATTTGATGTTAAATCTGAGAAATTCTTATAACATATACCGATTGAATAATCTGGAGAATTTTTACTAAAAATTTCAATACCTATACGGTCTGAAGGTAAAATTTTCATTTCATCACCCAAATATTTTATTATATGATCAAAGTAGAATATAACCATTGAATAGGATCTTCGTTTGAGGAATTCGTTTTCATTAGAATATTAATATCATGCCATGCAGATTTGAATTTTTTCATTTTTCTTTGACGAATATTTAAAATTTTGAATAATTGATTATCAATATGTGAAGTCATATCTGTATTTTGTTCAAAAGTGATCACCGCAGAATCCTTTAAAGACTAGCAGTGGTATTCTACAGTCACTGCTAAAGTTTCTTAGAGACGATCTCTAGCTAGAGGTGACTGTTAGTTTTTATAGGTGATGTTATTCTGCTGTCAGTAACAAAGCGCTGCTAGCAAAAGATGCTCTCTAAGCAAAATAATATGTGGCAACACTGTATTACCTGTCAAATTGAAATTTAACCATATTAATAATCAGTAATAATAACAAACTTAAACTATTGCATTTTATAAAATAACTTTGTTTGACTACAAAGAAGAAATCAGTTATAATATATAATTTATTATTATGTATTAGAGTACAGAATTAACCCATTATAGGTATTATATAAAAATAAAAAAATGTAAATATAATATTACATGAACTTATATTAAATGATTTATTTATTCTTAATTAATAATAATAAAGAAAAACGTAGCATACCGAAAAAAAATTCAGACATGGAGAAATTATTAATTGTAGAGTTTGTTAAAAAAAATTCTTCAATATTAGAAAATACGGGAAACTCTCCCTGCGTTCATTTAAAAAATATATTGTGGCTAGAGTTGCAAAAGAAACTACATGCCACGGGCTGCATAAGAACAGTACCAGCGATAAAAGAACTTTAAGATTAAAAGTTTCAGCCTAAACGGTTATTTGTAACTTTAAAAAATACTCCTCAGGAACTGGTGGCGGCCCAAAATCCAAAGATCCTTCAGCGTACAATGTTCCCATATACGTGCATCGTGTATACTACCTCGCCATCTCGCCACTGTATCAATGATTCGACATTTCGCGTCGCAAACCACTTGCACACTTAATGAGTGAAATCCTTTCCGATTACAATATTGCACGGGGTGTTCCTTATCCGGATTTTTAATACGCACATGTGTACAATCAACACAACCGACTACCATGGGAAAACCACCAATGTTATAAAATTCCGTCTTTAGCTCGTCCAGACGATCTGGAAACTTTACAAAATCTTTCACTCTTGATGCCAATGTCCGCAACACTCTTGCTACGATTCTTGTTACAGTGGCTTGATTGACACCATGCAAATCTCCTTAAATTAAATAAACCATTAACATTATAACACGAGCACTATTGGATTTTACAATGACATCTGAAATCAAGTAGACTAAAAATAAAAATAAATAACATAGTTGTCAATCATAAAATAAATAAAAATACATTTGTCAAATACAGAAAATAAAAAGGTTTATCAAGTTAAAGTTGTATTTAATCTAGCAATACTATAAAATACCAAGAGGTTATGGGCCCAGGTACCCGCACGTTATAAAGAGTATAATAATTAGAATGGATTCAGAAAAAGTTTTAATATCAAAACTGAATAATTCAAATTATTCAATATGGAAGTATAAAGTAAAAATTTTGTTAATAAAGGAAGGTTTATGGAGTACCGTAAATAATAATAAACCTGATGAAAAGGACAAGGATTATAATGACTGGGAAAGAAAAGATAATATGGCAATGGCAACAATTGGTTTATTGGTAGAAGATAACCAGTTGATTCACATAAGACATGCTGAAACAGCTAAAGAATCGTGGGACAACTTACAGGCATATCACGAAAAGTCAACGCTAAGCAATAAAGTATATTTAATGAGAAAAATATGCAATTTGAAGATGCCAAGCAATGGAAATTTAGAAGAACACGTTAATGAAATGATGAATTTATTTGAAAAGCTGACAGCATTAGGAGAAAAAATGTTAACAGATAAATGGATAATAGCAATGTTATTGAGTAGTTTGCCAAGTAGTTATGACACATTAATTTCAGTTATAGAAACAAAGTCAGAAGAAGAATTAACACTAGAATTCGTGAAAAGTAAATTATTAGAAAATTATGAAAGACAATGTAAACATGAAGAGAAAACAACAGAAACAGCTTTGAAAACGAAGAATGTCGTCTTTGATAAGAAAAAAGAAGCAAGAGAATGCTATTTTTGTCACAAGAAAGGACATTTAAAGCAAAATTGTTATAAATACAAAACATTGAAGACAAACAAGGAAAGACAGAAAGCTAATAATGTTACAGCTACTGAATATGAAATTAAAGATAGCAGGAACATGTTTTTTGGCGTAAACAGAGAAAAGCAAAATAAAAATGATTGGTTTATTGATTCTGGGGCTACATGTCACATATCTGTCAATAAAGATTATTTTACAGAATTAGATGTTACTATTCATGAGACTGTATATGTAGCTAATGGTCAATCTGTTATTGCACAAGGCAAAGGTACATATGTAATTAAACTTCTAAATCCAGAAAATAAGGAAACATCAGTAACTATAGAAAATGTATTATATATACCTGATATGGAATCCAATTTATTATCAGTTAGACAACTAACAGAAAAAGGATTTTATGTTATATTTAGTAATTATAAATGTTCAATTAAACGGAACAATTTGATTGTAGCTGATGCTTATTTATCTTGCAATCTATATAAACTGCGACAACCAGAGAAAGTTTTTATAGTACAGAATAAATTTCAGACACATTGCATACACGAATGGCATAAAATTTTTGGACATAGAGATTTTCAAGCAGTTAAGAGTATTTTTAATAATAATCTTGCAACAGGAATAAAGTTATCTTCATGTACAAATAAAGATATGCAGTGTGAAGTGTGCATTCAAGGAAAATTAGCAAGAAAATCATTTCCAAAGCAAACAGAAAGTAAGTTTAAAGAAATATTGGAATTAATACATACAGACCTTTGTGGACCAATGGAAAATATGACTCCAAGTGGTAAAAGATATTTGCTTACATTTATTGATGATTTTAGTAGATATACGGTTATTTATCTATTAAAATTCAAGTCAGAAGTTTCTGAGAAATTGAAAGAATACGTCAAATCTGTCAAAAATAAATTTTCACGAGCTCCTAAAATAATACGTTCAGATAGAGGAGAAGAATATGTTAACAAAGAAGTCAGTAAATTTCTAAAAGAAGAAGGTATACATCACCAGTACACAACACCGTATACTCCACAGCAAAACGGAGTAGCATAAAGGAAAAACAGATATTTGATAGAAATGGTACGTTGTATTTTGATTGATGCTAATTTTGAAAAGAAGTATTGGGGAAAAGCAGTTACTGCTGCAAATTATCAACAAAATTTGTTACCAACTAAAGGAACTCAAACTTTAACTACACCATATGAAGCAAGGTATGGTAAGAAACCCAAACTTGATCATTTGAATAATTTCGGATCAGAAGTATTTGTTCACATACCAGAACAAAGAACGAGAAAATTAGATTCTAAAGCTAAACAATTATATTTTGTTGGATATGATCAACATTCAATAGGTTACAGATTATTAAATAAAAGTTATAATAAAATAACAATAAGTAGAGATGTTATTTTCTTAGAAAGGAATAAATATACAACAGAAGATAAAGATAAAACAGAAGATAAAGATTCAGTAATTGAAGTAAGACTTGAGTCAAGAGAAGATAAAAATGAAAACAAGAAACAACAAATTGAAGATGAAGTACATTTAGAAGAACAAACTGAACCAGAACCAGCAAAGAACAATGAACATGAGAAGAAAAAATATCAAGGAAGAAGAGAATCATCAAGAAGTAATAAGGGTGTACCACCTAAAATGTATACACCAGGAATAAATATAGTTCAAGTAGAAAAAGAAGAACCAAAATCATTTAAAAAAGCACTGTCATCACCAGATAGAATACATTGGATAGATGCTATGAAAGACGAGATAAATTCTTTAATGGACAAACAAACTTGGGATTTGGTTGAATTACCAGATAACAGAAAAACAATTGGTTGTAAATGGATTTTTAAAATCAAGAAAGATGAAAATGGGAAGATATCAAAATACAAAGCAAGATTGGTTGCCCAAGGATATTCCCAAAAGTATGGCTCTGATTATGACGAAGTGTTCGCGCCTGTTATCAGACAAACAACTTTAAGAACTTTTCTGTCAACCGCTGGAATGAGAAAGATGAAAGTATTCCATTATGACGTGAAAACAGCGTTTTTAAATGGAGATCTTAAGGAAACTATTTATATGAAGCAACCACCCGGTTTCGAAGAAGAAAATAAAGAACATTTTGTATGCAAGTTAAAAAAGAGTTTATCTGGTTTAAAGCAAGCTGCTAGATCCTGGTATAAAGCAATACATCAAGTACTAATAGATCAAGGGTTTACTAACAGTGAAAATGATCAATGTTTATATATGAAATGGACTGACGGACATTGGTGTTATATTTTAATATATGTAGATGACATACTTATTGCTGCAAATACAGAAGAGGAAATACTAACCATTGGAGCAAATATTGGAAGAAAATATGAGATAAATAATTTAGGAGAAGTAAAACATTACATAGGACTAAAAATTGACCGAGACAATTATGGGAATTTCAGCATATGTCAAAAGAATTACATCGATAAAACAATAAAATTATTTAATTTAGAAGATGCGAAAGTCTCAAATATTCCTCTAGATCCAGGATATGTAACAACAAACATAGGAGGAGAAGTAATGATTGATAATACACAGTTTCAAAAATTTATTGGATGTTTGTTGTACATTAGTGTAAATTCAAGACCAGATATATCTTCAAGTGTATCGATTTTGAGTAGAAAAATAAGCAAACCAACAAAGACGGATTGGATAGAAGCAAAAAGAATTTTAAAATATTTAAAAGGAACATCAAATTTAAAGCTAAAATTAAGTAATAATATTTCTAATGAAAATGCTTTCCACGGATATGCAGATGCAGATTGGGTGCAAAATATGAATGATAGAAAATCGAATAGTGGGTATATTATCAAGATTAATGGAGGAACTATTAGTTGTGCGTGTAGAAAACAAACATGCATTTCACTCTCATCAACAGAAGCAGAATTTATTTCTTTAGCAGAAGCTGTGCAAGAAGCATCCTGGTTAAGAAGATTGCTTCAGGATTTAAATTATGTTTTTAATTCTCCAGTAACTATTCTAGAAGATAACCAAAGTTGTTTAAAACTAATAGCTGGAGAAAGATTTAGTAACAGAACAAAACATATCGATACAAAATATCATTTTGTAAAAGAATTCAGCCAAGATGGTATATTTAAATATGAATACTGCCCAACAGAAGACATGGTAGCTGATTTATTGACCAAACCATTATCTGCAAAACGAGTTGAGAAACTACGAGCATTGAGCGGACTACAGTGATGTCATTGAGGAGGAGTATTGGATTTTACAATGACATCCGAAATCAAGTAGACTAAAAATAAAAATAAATAACATAGTTGTCAATCATAAAATAAATAAAAATACATTTGTCGAATACAGAAAATAAAAAGGTTTATCAAGTTAAAGTTGTATTTAATCTATCAATACTATAAAATACCAAGAGGTTATGGGCCCAGGTCCCCGCACGTTATAAAGAGTATAATAATTAGAATGGATTAAGCAAAAGTTTTAATATCGAAACTGAATAATTCAAATTATTCAATATGGAAGTATAAAGTAAAACTTTTGTTAATAAAGGAAGGTTTATGGAGTACCGTAAATAATAATAAACCTGATGAAAAGGACAAGGATTATAATGACTGGGAAAGAAAAGATAATATGGCAATGGCAACAATTGGTTTATTGGTAGAAGATAACCAGTTGATTCACATAAGACATGCTGAAACAGATAAAGAATCGTGGGACAACTTACAGGCTTATCACGAAAAGGCAACCCTAAGCAATAAAGTATATTTAATGAGAAAAATACCAAGAAGCACTACAAAAACCTAAGTAATATTTTGAGGTTAGGTAATATATTAATAATTATTTATATTTCCCTACCTGATTCTACTTGATAGCAGCCTTTCGCAAAGTACCGTAATATTAACAGCACTTGCAATTCCGCGATAATATTTTTTTCTTGCTGCGAAATTGGTTCTATTTCTAATCCAATCAAATCAGTGACGAAATTCATAGTTTCTTTCCTCAGTCGATATCTTCTTCTGAATTCTTCATCATTGTATCATTCAAATGGGTTTATTCTTTCCCGTACAACTCTAATTTGTCCTTTATTCATATCAAAACATCCCTCATAACCTGATTTTCTTGTAACTCACGATGTTCTTCCGCCATATTGGAAAACTTAACAGAGCTCTGCTAAACGCTTAAAAATACCCCTAGCTACATCTATGGTTACAGAGCAATGTTAGCGCTAACAGCGGTAAAATTTGACTGTAGAATACGTTTTTCTTAGAGACCACCTCTAAATTCAGTTAGAGACGATTTCTAAATTTAACAGTGACAGTAGAATACCACTGGATGTCTATAAAACAGTGGAACTTGTAGAGGCATTCTTCTTATTAATATTAGCTGTTGTAGTAATAGAACTCAGTACTGGTTTGTGATGGTGGATAGGTGATGTGGTCTTTACTGTTAAAATGGAAGACTTTATTATAACATTTACAAAATATTCAAATATATATATATATATATATATATATATATATATATATATATATATATATATATAATCATACTTGAGATGTAGGCGGTTGCAAATCCAACCCTGGAGGACCTTGTTGCATATTATCGTTTATGAAATCTTTTGCTGCTTTTTCGGCCGTTACAAATTCAGCAGTACCAGGTACCAGAGTTTTAAAATTTATTAGAATTGCAGGTTGGCGTCTACCACTCATATCTTTTAGACCCGTAAAAATAACCGCCAAGTAAGGTGTATCATTGAGAGACTTGATATCTTCATGCCTTAATAAGGAAAATCTCTTCGGTAAAAATACCATAAAGAATCCCAAATCACATAAAATTTTATCACCGAAAGAAGGTTTATTTAATACTAGTTCTCGCCATTTCTTTGTCGGCTTAAAATTGGACAATTGTCTTATTTCGTTGATTTTTTCATATCAATATTTTAATTTCTAATTACGTACTGTGATCGAACTCACGAACGAACTTGATGCAGAATGACAAGCAATCGACTAAAACGGTATATTTTATATTGTGATCTTAAACAGGAAAGATAATTTAATATTGCAAAATAGCACTTAACAACAATAATAAATAGTATTTAAGAACTTAATCAAATAAATCTTTAAGTTTCAATATTATAAACTATTAATTAAGAACATAAATAAATAGCACTTATTCATATTCATATAAATCATAATCAATTAATAACAACAATAAATACAAATACTACGCATTACTAAACACGTCTGATGAAGTATGAAAATTTATAAAATTTAAACTTATTATTATTCATCGTTACTTAATATACAAGTTAGATCATCCATTCCCACAGGAACTGCTGATCCAAACAAGATCCCCTTACAGTATTTTTCCACTATATTATATTTTGTAATTATAAGCATTTTTAACATAATTTCATTTTGTATTATTTTAGTTAGTCATAGTTGAGAGACTGTAGTGTAAACTTGAATTAAATATTGTATCTAATTTTCCGTTGTAATTCAAATAAAATAAATTTTTTTCTTAATCGTCGAACCCGATTATTTAACTGGCGCAGTCGGTAGGATTCCCAAACGCGATTACAAAATAAATTATTGTGCGTGTTTCGTTTTAACGATTTGTTGGGAATCCTGAACTACAGCGGAAACGTCGTCGAGACACTGCACGAGAGAACATCGTGACCCAGAGATCTCCTGAGGCCCTGCTGAACACAGAGCTCCAGACACCGACACCCGTCCACAAGGAACAAGAGGAATCCATGGACAAGCTGATCATCACGTAAGTGCTTATGTCATCCAGTGATATCAGTAATTTAGATACAGATTCGGACACTAATTCAGTCGCTTCCTGTGATTCACCATTACCTACTTTAGAAAATTTAGACGATATATTATCTGAAATTCAAAGCTTATCCTTAGTAGATAAAATGGCTACCACACCAAGAATTCAGAAAGAATACTTAGATATGATCCCCGATTTTTACGGAGATCCAAAATTATTAGCACGATTCACAACAGTGTGTGAAAAAGTTGTAAATGTTTTCTTTAATACACGACAGCCAGAAGACTTTCAAAATGAATTTCTTATGGCGTCTATATTAGCTAAAATAAAAGGCGACGCAGCCATCCAATTAGCGAGTACCACTATAACATCATGGGACGACATTAAAACAGCCCTTATAAACTCGTACTCAGACAAAAGAGATTGTTATACGCTTAGTATAGAACTAGCCGAATTAAAACAAGGCAATGAATCTCCATTTGACTATTATAACAAAGTTCAAGACCTGTTAAATTTACAAATCTCTTATGTGAACTTAAATAAACCCGCCGAAGCACCCGTATTAGCTTCATATTTTAGAGAATACGCCCTGCGAGTACTTTTACGCGGTTTAAAAGATCCACTTGGCACGCTTATGCGGACAAAGAACCCAACTGATATGAACTCAGCCTTAAACATGCTGACGAATGACTTTCAGATCGAGAGTAGTACACGCGCGTATAAAAATCACACTAATAATACTACAAACAAACCAAAACAGTTCAATCAACAAATACACAACACACAATTTAAATATCCAATGCCACCACTACAAATCAGACAACCACTACCGCAATTTAGACAATCATACACTCCACAATTAACATACAGACCCGACCTACATCCCAAGTATCACCAACAAAAACCACTCAACAACGTACAAATACCTAACCAAAACGCATTCAAATCTAATCCAAATGCAAAACTCCCAAAACCGACTCCAATGAGCATTAGCACGCGTCAATCTTACCAACCAAGACCAGGCCCTTCAGGCTACAATAATCGACCACAACAATTCGCACCCAGACAGTACACCCAAACTACACCAAAATTTGTGTTTGAAGAACTACATAACACAGAAGTAAATGACTATAATGACGAGTATTATTACGACACAGACATGACGCTACCGTATGTCGAAGAACCGGACGAACAAATCGTCGATTGCGAACCAGAACAATCAACGAATAATTTTTTAGAAATCCCAGCCTCGGAAACCAATTTGAATTCATGTTTTTAACACATAATCAGAGCGAATTGCCATTCATAATTTATCCAGAACATAGCTTAAAAGTACTTATCGATACCGGTAGTACTCGTTCCTTCATAAAACCCGAAATTGCACAAAAATTTTATAATGAAAAAATTCAACATGATCCCTTCAAAATTACCACTGCTCACGGTACGTCATTAGAAAATTATAGTTTAATATTACCTTGTTCGAAATTATTCAATAAACCAAATGTTTCATTAAAATACCATCTTTTTGATTTTCATAATCAATTTGACATATTGTTAGGCCTTGATAATTTAAAACATTTAGAAGCGGTAATCGACCTTACACGCGATAAAATTATGACACCGACTCGGGAGATAAAAATCCACTATCATCAGCTAAAGCCTCGTCCACACTACACTCAAGTAGAACCAAAGTCAGAAAAAATTATAAAATTTCACACAAATAATATAGAGAACGGTGAAGCATTTATTCCAGAAACAAACTTAAATAATTTGATAATTCCAGAAGGAATTGCAAAAATCGAAAATCATTCTTTCTTTTATCCTGTTATAAATCCCAATGATATTCCCAAAATTATGAATGCACAAGATAGCGAAATTCTCCCAGAACCCTTAGAAAATTTCGAAATAAATAATATAAATTTTAGTGATCAATATCCAAAACCATCCTTCGATTTATCCCAAATTAGAATGGAACATATGAACTCTGAAGAAAGATTAGCTGTCACAAAATTACTTAAAGAATATTCTTCCATATTTCACACAGACAATAAATCACTTACATTTACAAATGAAATCAGACACAGAATACGAACTAAAGACGAATTACCGATATACACAAAATCCTATCGATACCCTGAAATCCACAGGCAAGAGGTAGAAGAACAAACCGAGAAAATGTTAAAACAAAATATAATTAGGCCGTCACATTCACCGTGGTCTTCACCCGTGTGGATTGTCCCCAAGAAATTAGACGCGTCCGGGAAGAAAAAGTGGCGGATGGTCATCGACTACCGCAAACTAAACGAAAAGACCATCGATGACAAGTACCCTATCCCAAATATTAACACGCTATTAGATAAACTCGGAAGGTGCCAATATTTTACCACCCTAGATTTGGCCTCGGGTTTCCACCAAATTGAGATGCACGAAGATGACATCCAAAAAACGGCTTTCTCGACAGAAAACGGGCACTATGAGTTTTTGAGAATGCCATTTGGCCTAAAAAATGCACCTGCTACTTTCCAGCGTATAATGGACAATGTATTAAGGAATCTAACTAATAACATCTGTCTTGTTTACTTAGATGATGTTATAATCTTTAGTACTAGTCTACAAGAACATCTCGAAAGTCTGCGAGCTGTATTCGATAGACTCAAATCGGCTAATCTAAAAATTCAGATGGATAAGTCTGAATTCTTACGGAGAAGTCGCATATTTAGGACACGTAGTCACATCCGAAGGGGTAAAACCCAATCCTGATAAAATCCTGGCCATTAAAAACTACCCTGTACCCAAAACTCCTAAACAAATAAAAGGTTTCCTCGGATTATTAGGCTATTATAGAAAATTTATTAAAAATTTTGCAGATATCACGAAACCTCTTACTAAATGCCTCAAAAAAGGATCCATAATAAATATCCAAAATCCCGAATATATTGCATGCTTTAACACCTGCAAAAATCTTTTAATTAACGAACCCATCCTCCAATACCCTGACTTCTCGAAACCTTTTAACCTGACGACCGACGCGAGCAACTTTGCTATCGGTGCTATCCTATCTCAAGGCTCTATTGGTTCAGATTTGCCAATCGCTTATGCAAGTAGGACATTAAATGACAGCGAACAAAATTACTCCGCAATAGAAAAAGAACTACTCGCGATTGTTTGGGCCACGAAATATTTCAGACCTTACTTATTTGGCAGAAAGTTTAAAATTATTACGGACCATAAACCTCTACAGTGGTTATTTTCTCTAAAAGAACCAAATTCAAAATTAGTAAGATGGCGTCTTAAACTAGAAGAGTATGACTACGAAATTATCTATAAAAAGGGTAAACTAAACACAAACGCTGACGCACTGAGTCGCATCCCACGCCCACCGGAAAATCCTGAACACAAATCCCCAACACACACAAAAAACATACCACAGAATAACAAATACAAACACTTTTTAGAAAACAGAGACACCATTGACACTAATTATAAAATTATCGAAGTAGAAGGAAATTTATTCGATGCACCATTTACGGACAGTTTAGCACACTGTATTAGTAAAGACCTAAAAATGTTAGCTGGTATAGCAAAACATTTTAGAAAACGATTTCAAAACATAGACATCTTGCAAAACCAAAATCCTAAATTACACAATTTAGTATATTTAAAAGACAAAAATAGATTCATCATTTATTTAATTACAAAAAATAATTATTCTGATCTCCCCGAACATTCCGATATATTTTACACCTTATTAAATCTTAAGTCTTTCTGCTTAAACAACAAAATAAAATGTTTAAGCATGCCGAAAATAGGCTGCGGAAAAGACTTATTACAATGGGATGACGTAAAATTAATGCTCGAATTTATCTTCCAAAATACGAACATAATAATCACCGTATACACACTACCTCCACATACCACACCTAATCTCAACACCAACGAAACAAATGACACAAATAGTGATACATTCTTTAAATACATGGAAAACTTCAATAAAAAATTTGAAAACAAAAATCAAAACGACAGCGATTCTCTAGTAGTAGAAATAGAAGATAGCGTACAAGACAATGACCTAATACAAGACCAAACAGACGCAACAATACACTCAAATCCTGAATACCCCGTCACTGGAATCCCCATCAGTGAAAGCCCTGTAAACGTAGGTAAATATCAGGTAATAATATCAGAAGTAATACATTCCCCAGACAAACCCAAAATTTCCAAGATACACGAGGATAAAATGAGACTTCACATTCAAATCTCAAAAAACAATTTTGAAAACGATGTAATAGATTTTATTAAACAATACATCGTACCCAATGTAAAATATAATTTATACTTCGAGCACCCTATCTACGAAAAATTTAGCGTAACCTTACAAAAATATTTCAAAAATTCTGAACTAAAGTTTGTTAAATGCAATACTAAATTAATAGACATAGAAAATAAATTTGACATATCTGAAACAATAAAAAATTATCACGAGGGGAAAACCAACCATAGAGGTATTCAAGAAACACATAATCAAATTAAAAAATTGTATTACTGGCCTAACCAGATAAAAGATATTAGCGACTACATAAACCAATGCGAAATCTGTTTAAAATCTAAATACGAACGAAACCCAATAAAAACTCAATATAACATAACCCCAACTCCTAACAAACCTTTCCAGACAATTCACGTTGACACTCTGAGCTTAGAAAACCGCAAATTCCTAACTATTATTGACGCATTCTCCAAATATGCCCAAGCCTATTTACTAGATTCAACAAACGCTATAGAAATCTGCAACAAATTAACCAAATTCTTTTCACATCATGGCATTCCCGCACTAATCATATCCGACAACGGTCTAGAATTTAAAAATAACGTTATTAGAGAATTACTAACTCTACATAAAATCGAAATCCATTTTATTAGTTCGCAACATCCAAATTCCAACGGTCTAGTAGAACGTTTTCACTCTACACTTATCGAACACATTCGGCTATTCAATCTGCAAGCAAATTTCAAAAACGAAACAATAGAAAACAAAGTTCACTATGCCTTACTAGCATATAACAACACAAATCACAGTTCCACTAATCTTAAACCAATCGAGATAATAAATGGGCACTTCGAAACAAATTCACCTCTGGACATAGAACTCGAAAAGCAAATCACACAAGACTATATTCAAAATCATCGCAAAAAAACAAAATTAGCATATAAAAATATTAATTTAAAATTACAGACCGATAAGACAAATATCATAGGAAAGCTAAACGAGAAACGCGAAAATTTACCAAAAATTCCGGAAATAGTATATGTGCACAACAAGCAAAAAGTGAATAAGACAAAAAATGCAAAATTCAAAAAAGAACAAATTAAGCGCGTCAATAAAGAACTAAAAACCGCCACTATAATAACAGATCCTAAAGATAACAAAAAACAACCGAAAATTCATCTGTCAAACATAAAAAGACCTAGAAAAATCAATAACAACACTAATTCAAAATTAAATATTGCAGATCCCTCTTGCTCACATACGTCCACGGACTAAGAATTAAAAACATAACACATAACACTGGACTACTAACAATCGACTTAGGACCAGCAAGACTACAAAAGACAACACATACTTTCTTACACTACTACGACCTGCAACCTATACTTGACCAGTATAAAAACTTAAAAACACAACACAAATCATTGCAACAAGCCATTCATAGCAATAATATTAGCTTAACAGAATCCGTTACCTATGATAAGACAATTAGTTATATAGAAAATGCTATAGACGATAAGTTTAGCCATTTAATTAAAGATTTCAATAAAGCTAGACATAAGAGAGGACTAATAAACGGTTTAGGGACCATTGTTAAAACAATAACTGGTAATTTAGACGCGGAAGACGAAAAAAGATACACCAAAATTTTAAAACATTTAGAAAACAATCAAAATAAATTAAATGAACAAGTCAAAAACCAATATTCTATTAACCATCAACTAATAGAACAATTTAACAATTCTATAAATATAATGAATCATAATGGACTAGAACTGAAATCAAAAATAGAGCAGTTGACCCAAGTAGTTATCAGTGGAACTCACTCATGGAACAAACTCGTCACTCACGACATTTACAATCAATTAAACACCCTGTTTAGTATGATTTTTGGTATCCTACAAGATGTAGAAAATTCCCTAACATTTTGCAGACTGCATGTAATGCACCCGAGTATTATCAAAATTAATGATCTCTATTTAGAACTTAGCAAAATTCATAAATACTACAACAACGAATTCCCTCTAGAACCTACTCCAGATAATATACTAGAATTCGAAAACTTGATAACTGTAAATTGTAAATCAATCTCAAACAAAATCATATACTTTCTAGAAATACCTATTAATCACGAAATTGAATTCCACTTATTTCACTTAATCCCTGTTCCCACAAAACTCAAAACTGAATTCGTGACCGTCATTCCCGATAAAAATTATTTTTTAAAATCTAATGACTACATAAAATCACTGAATGGCGTATGCACAAAAGGACCAGTCCATCAATGTCCCAATGTAGCGGAAGATATACTCGACGAAGCCTGCGAGAGAAATATAATCCTCCACAACAGTAACAAAAATTGCCGGTACACAAAAATTAATATCAACAAAAATCACATAGAGATCATCGAAGAAATTAATCAATTCCTGGCAGTACTACCACATTCCGAAACAATCCACGCTTCATGTCAACAAGTCGATGAATACAAGTCACTACAAGGAATATTCCTAATAAACGACAACAATTGTGATTTGAAATTCAAAAATCAAACACTGAAGTTCAAAGACATTACACTTGGAAAACCAATAATCTTAGATGATTTCCACATTACCTTCGACGCAAACCAAGCTCCTACTATGTCAATCAACATCACCAAGATTGAAGACCTAAGACTACCCCTAAACACAATCAACAACATTGAAGAAGATGACACCCTGAACAGCACCGATTACTCCATAATAACATTATACGTCATCGTAATCATTATTGGTAGTATCGTCTTCGCTGTGTTCGTCCAGAAAAGACTCCAGCAGGGACAACCCCGAGCCGTAGAAGACCAGAACGCAGAACTTCAACAAATAGCCACATCTTCAACCCCCAGCCATAAACAACCCCAGCTGATCCTCACCGGCGGCGCTCATTCTTAGGCGGGAGGAGTTAGATCATCCATTCCCACAGGAACTGCTGATCCAAACAAGATCCCCTTACAGTATTTTTCCACTATATTATATTTTGTAATTATAAGCATTTTTAACATAATTTCATTTTGTATTATTTTAGTTAGTCATAGTTGAGAGACTGTAGTGTAAACTTGAATTAAATATTGTATCTAATCTTCCGTTGTAATTCAAATAAAATAAAATTTTTTCTTAATCGTCGAACCCGATTATTTAACTTACATAAATCAGATATTTATATATGGGATAGACTGCAGTTCGAAATAAATGAAACCAATGTAAAGTTCAATACATGCTGTTGCTTCGTTTAAAGTATACCGGATGTCCCAGCTCGACCGACACATGAGAGATTTACATGGGAAATCAGTTAATTATGAATAGTATCTCCCCAGTGCAAGACATTAACTTGAAATTTTGTATGCTTATTGGGGAATATTATTTCTATGGATTACAGTTATTTGAAATATGTAATTTCGTCTCTAAGACAAGATTTATTAAATTATAAAATCTAACATTTTCGTTCAAAATCAGTCAGCCATGGAAATAAAAAAAAATATCTACGTGACAGTTCTGACAGTTAATGACATGCCATTGTAGATATTTATATTTTTGTAATATTGGTATATTATTTAACAAAAAGAAACTAAATTCAACCTAAATAATATTAAAATACAGGGAATAAGAATTAAAATCAGTGATGATTCACTAAACTGTCAGATAAATATTTTCTTTTATTTCCATGGCTGTCTGATTTTGAACGAAAATATTAGATTTTAAATTTAATAAATCTCGCCATTCAGACGAAATTGCATATTTCAAATAAGTGTGATCCATAGAATTAATATTCTCCGATAAGTATACAAAATTTCAAGTTAATATCTTGCACTGGGGAGATACTATTCATAATTAACTGATTTCCCATGTAAAACTCCCATGTGTCGGTCGAGCTGGGACACCCGGTATGTGAAAACATGTGGGCTGCGTACGTGTCAATAGAAAACGCTACTAATCTATAATCAGCTATAACAAATTTAACAAAACATTGCTATTATTCGGCATGGGACTACAATCATGAAATATGTTGCAAGCGCACGCGCTTCGATGAAGATTTCGAAAAACTTTTAAATGATTCCTACAGAGATACTTCAGACCGATATACTGAAGGCAAAAAAAATGTTATAGTTATCTTAGTAATGAAATTAATATTATTCAGTTACTTGTAAAATTTAAGAAAATTAAACTATTATATGAATTAGAAAGTTAAGTCGTTAATTATCTTGAAGAAGGGCTAAAGGAATTTTATAACTTTTTAAAATCTCAAAACGACGCTGAAAAAAATTGATAGACAAGGTAAGGTAATATATAAACATCAATTATTATATATTATATTTGATATTTTACTCTTTCTATAGAATAACCCAGGAAATGATAACCAGTTATGAATCTCAATTATTACTACAACAAGCCTACAACCTATGCAAAATGAATGAAAGCGTCCTATACGTTTGTATTTACCCTATAAATATAGAAGTCGTTGTCAAAATTGTAAACTATAATTCGCAGAACAGTATTGTATTCGGTATGTCAGATTGGTTTTTTTTTTGTGGAATATATTAAAAATTTAATAAGTAGCACTGACGATGAAGACGACGAAAAACATACTGAGTTTCATAGACTAGCAACTGACTATTCAATTTCTAATAAAATAGATGAAAAATAAAATGTTGTTGGATAAAATCTCACTAAAACTTATATATGACTTGAGTGACATTTTATCTGATACGCTAAATTATTTAAAATCTCTTCTTTTTGACGAATATTACAGGGACGTTAATACTCAAGCTTATTTAATTCCTGGAAAATCTCTTGACAATATAAAGAAACTTATATCCAAAAATGATAAAATTGTCTAAGATATATAAAGGAATGTTGTTTTTTTATCCAAATTTCATAGAAGATGATTTAAAAACAAATATGTACTATGTCTCTAGTAAGTATAATAAATTTAAACATTTAGTTTATGAAAGTTGTAAATAAACTGTTATATGCTTATGTAATATATCACAAAACATACCTTCTTTTTACTATTACTGTTGTATATATGAAAATTATTTATTGGAAATTTGAAAATATATTACAAGTAAAATTTACATGTATGTGATTACAAACCTTATATACTCAAATTCACGTATAAATGGCATTTTTGAAATTCCAATGTGATGACGTCACTAGAGTGTATGTATTGTAGCGAACCCAGGGTCGCGGTGCGGGCGGCGGCGCGGGCGGCGGAAGCTAGCGAACAGGTCACAACACGTCCGTCCGCTTCCCATTGTTCTGATTTTCAAGGAATGAAAGAATCTTCTAGAATGATGTATTTTAATATAAATACCCCGACCAAAAGATCGCGAGGACAGTCTTGTATCGATACGTGTAGTGAACAGATGGTGATATAAATAAATAGACAGTGATATAAATAGTGTTGAAATAAATATTGCGTAGTTCTAATTGTTTAAATAAATTATCTTAGTGTTTAAGTCTTTAGTAATAATAATTAGTTCTAAATTAGTGTGTATATTTGTTAATTCTTAGTGTTAGTTATTTTACATTATTCTTTATAATTCATATTTCTTGTTATTAAACATAGTTATATAAATATTAGTGTTTTAATCAACTTTACACTTCACCTAAATAAATAAAAACGTTACAATTGGTGTCAGGTGTGAGGGTTGTTAATAAACTGTGAAGTGTAAAATAAAAATAAATAAAATGGCGACTAAACAAGTTAAATTAAGTGAATTAAATGTGGCTGATCTCAAGAGGGAGCTGGAAGAACGAGAGTTGGAGACATCGGGAACCAAGACTGTTCTACAACATCGTCTACGGCAAGCTCTTACAGAAGCTGGTGAAAATCCTAATGACTTTTTATTCAAAATTGATGATTTTGGTACAACTTTAGAACAAATGAAAGAAAGTTCTAAAGTATTGAAAGAAGAACTAATAGAAAAATCTAGAACATTAGAACAAAAATTAGAAGAAATGAAAGAAAGTTCTAAAACATTGGAACAAAAATTAGAGGAAAGTTCTAGAAAATCTGAAGAAAATTCTCGAACATTGAAAGAAGAGTTGCTAGAAAATTCTAGAACTTTAGAACAAAAGTTGGCAGAAAATTCTCAAACGTTAAAAGAAGAATTAAAAGAAAATTCTAGAATTTTAAAAGAAGAACTAACAGAAAATTCTAGAATATGGGAAGAGAAATTAATGGAAAATTCTAGAAGTTTGGAAGAAAAACTGAACGAGCAATTGAAAGACCGTTCTAGAATATTGGAAGAGAGAATAGAAATTTACGAGAAGAAAGTTGAAGAATTACAGCAAAATTTCTCCAAAATTACGTTACCATCGGTTGCAAATTTTAATACAGCTAAGACTGATGAAACTCAGGAAAAGAAACCAGATAGTAGTTCTAGACTGCATGTAAAAACACCAGAATTTGACGGCAAGACTTCGTGGCCGAATTATGTAAAACAGTTTGAAGCTGCTGCCAAAGCGAATGGCTGGACTTCCAAAGAAAAAACTACAGCGTTGACAGTTTCGCTGCGTGGAGAAGCCATCGATATCCTACAAACGCTAAAAGAAGATGAACAAGAAGATTACGAACAACTTGTTAAACGATTGGATATGCGATATGGCAATGCGCATCTGGAACAAGTGTACCAGACGCAACTGAGGAACCGATATCAGAGTTCTAAAGAAAACCCTCAAGAATTCGAAGCTGATATAGCTCGTTTAGTTCGTCTTGCACATCCCACAGCTCCTGACAGTGTTTTGGAATGTCTGGCCACTCAATCATTTATCTATGGGGTCCGTGACAATGAAACTCAACAAGCACTGCGATTGGCTCGACCAAAAACTCTGGTTGACGCACTTTCATATGCCTTAGATCATGAAGCAGCCAAACAAGCTTCACGTAACCAGTCGCGAGTGCGAAATATCGATGCTGAGAGTATCGAGGACCTAGATGATAGGATAAGACGTATTACATCCGAAATTCATGCTTCTGGAAGAAAGAAACTCCGCTGTTGGAATTGCGGTGAAGTAGGTCACCCGCAAAGGCTCTGCAGAAAACAACAGAGGAAAGCAGAACCAAGAAAGGAAGAAAGGGAGTCGGAAAACTAAGTCGGGTTGATGCGAAGGGGCAATCGTCGACCCGTAATCCAGTAGCCCCAGAATCTATTACTTATGTCGCATCCATTCATCATCAAGCTAACAGTATCTATGTAGACGGCTCTATCGACAGCAGGCCGCTTAAAATGTTGCTGGATACGGGTGCGACAAAAACAATAATCAGACCCGACTTAGCAAGAAAACTGTGCAGAAAACATCTACTTCCAACAAAGTGGCAGATACGCACAGCCATCGGAGAACAAGCTACCGCATCTGGAGAAATAGATTTGAACATCACTGTTGGAAAAACGTGCATTAAACATCGTGTGCTGGTAGCTGATGTAGAAGATGAATTCATTCTCGGCATGGACATTATGAAAAAGCATGGATTTAAACTTGACCTGAAGAATGGAGTGATGATGGTCAATGATGAAGAACTGGTATTAAATCCACGAGACGACAATGCCATGCGAGTATTAATAACGGAAGATGTAACCCTCCCAGAACGAAGTGAATCAATCGTGGAAGCACAACTAGAGGGTAGCTTCTGTGAGGGAAACATTGTCATGCTCCAGCCAAAAAACGATGATGCCAAAACTGGGACTGGAGTTGTAATTGGAAAAGCCTTGCTCAAAACCGACAAGGTTATCCCAGTTCGAGTAATGAACATAAATTTTTATCCCGTTATACTGAAGAAAGGGACCATAGTAGTAGAATGCTCAACGGTATCATCGATTATTCGAACTGTGACGGCCAAAGACAACACATCCTGTGCAGTTCCGGATATTCTGTTGAAAGAGCTGTCAACATCGTTCCAGGACTTGACCGCCGACCAGAAAACCAAGGCTATGGGTTTAATTGGCAAATTTCAAGATGTGTTTCAATTGGACAAGAAGGACAAAGGAAGAACCAATGTAGTCCATCATAAAATAGACACCGGAGACGCAAGACCCATCCGCCAAACAGCAAGAAGATTACCACTGGCGAAGCGGGAAGAAGCAGAAGAAATTATAGAGGACATGAGGACGGAAGGTGTGATTGAACCTTCAAGCAGTCCATGGGCTTCACCAGTAGTGCTAGTGAAGAAGAAGGATGGCTCTACAAGATTTTGCGTCGATTATCGTCAACTTAACAACGTGACGAAGAAGGATAGCTACCCGCTACCCCGAATAGACGATACACTGGACACATTGGCAGGATCAAAGATCTTCTCCACTCTTGATTTAAAGAGCGGATACTGGCAAGTGGATTTAGATCCAAAAGACAAAGAAAAGACAGCTTTTACCATCGGTACCGGTCTGTGGCAATTTACTGTTATGCCATTTGGGCTCTGCAATGCCCCAGCAACGTTTGAACGACTTATGGAAACCGTGTTGGCTGGACTGTCGTGGAAAACATGTTTGGTTTACCTCGACGATATTATTGTGGTAGGAAAAACGTTCGAGGACCACATGAAGAACTTGGAAGAGGTTTTCCAAAGATTGAGAAAGGCTAACCTGAAACTCGGTCCAAAGAAGTGTCACTTATTTCAAAAAGAAGTGCATTATCTTGGACACGTAGTTTCTGGTAAGGGAATTGCAGTTGACCCGGAGAAAATAAGGGCTGTGAGTGACTGGCCAGTACCGAGAGATAAACATGAATTGAGAAGTTTCCTTGGTCTCTGTACATACTACCGACGTTATGTACCTGGATTTGCCAACATAGCAAAGCCATTGACAAGGCTTACTGAAGAAGGTAGAAGATTTATCTGGGAGATGGACTGTCAAGCCGCATTCAAACAACTTAAATATTCCTTGACAAGTGCACCTGTCCTAAGTTATCCTTTACCAGAAGGAGAATTCGTTTTAGATACAGATGCCAGCAACGTTGGAATTGGTGGCGTTCTTTCCCAGATACAAAACGGACAAGAGAAGGTTATTGCCTATTTTAGTAAGACCTTGTCAAAACCAGAGAGGAATTATTGCGTCACCAGAAAAGAACTTTTGGCTGTCGTGAAATCCGTGGAGCACTTCTACAAATATTTGTACGGTAGAAGATTTCTTATAAGAACTGACCACGCTGCTCTCAAATGGCTGCTTCAATTTAAGAATCCTGAGGGTCAGGCAGCTAGATGGATTGAAAGATTGCAAGAATATAACTTCGTTATTGAGCATCGAGCAGGTACAAGCCGTCGTAATGCTGACGCATTATCAAGAAGACCTTGCCAGGACGAATGCAAGCATTGCAGTCGTCTAGAAGAAAAACTCTCGACCATCGCCAGAACAACAGTAGTGAATGATAGTTGGCAAACGGAAGACCTTCGCAAGGACCAAGAGAATGACTCGGACTTGAAAATCATACGGGATTGGAAACGTGGCGATAGCAGACCAGTTTGGGAAGATGTTGCACGACACTCACAAAGTGTAAAATCTTACTGGGCGCAGTGGGACTCTATTGTGGTTGAAGAGGGCCTCCTGAAACGTGTCATAGAGAATACTGAAGGTACTGTGAGTAGGACCCAGCTAATAATTCCTAGGAATAGAGTACCGGAAGTATTGGAGGAGATCCACGACGGATATTTGTCAAAGGTAGTCTCTAACCATCAACGAGACTAGGACCGACATCTTCATCTGTTCTTGTTGGCTTACCGTTCATCCGTGCATGAGACAACAGGGCAGACACCAGCAAACATCTTATTGGGCGGGAGTTACGCTTACCATGCGACCTGGTATTTGGCAGTAAACCCGGTGAAGACCTAGCCGGGGAGGACTATGTAACGGACTTACGGAGAAGAATGAATGACATCCATGAACAAGTCCGTACAAATATTCAAGGTGCCAGCGATCGGATGAAAGACCAGTACGATGTCAAGGCTGAAAAAGGTGGTTATCAACCTGGGAATTTGGTGTGGCTTTACAATCCACAAAGACGTCGCGGCTTATCACCGAAGCTGCAAAAGAATTGGGAAGGTCCCTACGAGATCGTAAAGAGAATAAATGATGTGGTCTACAGAATTAAGAAAACACGTAATGGAAAGCCGAGAGTAGTCCACTTCAATCGGTTAGCCCCTTTCGCTGGTGATAACTTTGACGATCATCGTAAAGCGACGGTTCGCCGGGTTATAGCTGAGGAACCCACATTTGATGACTTTATGGAAAGCCATTCCACTGGTCACAAAGCACGGTATGGCGTGACACGAGAAGAACAACGAGATCTGTTCACCGTGTCCCCAGAATATTCCCTCGCTCACTGTGTAGCGAAAGACATTAAAATGTCCCGCGGCATCGCTTCAGTTTTTAAAAGAAAATTTGGACGAGTACAAGAACTGGCCAACCAACGTCCAACTGTCGGGAAAACGCTACAACTGAAGGATGATAACGTAGAACTCAAGCGGTACATTTACTATCTCGTTACGAAACAATACTCTTATCAGAAGCCGTCATACCGCAATTTATGGGACTCGCTGTGCGACATGAAGGACCATCTGTTGGAAAACGACATCATGAAACTGGCAGTACCGAAGATAGGCTGTGGACTAGATGGTTTGGATTGGAGGATTGTTAGAAGTATGTTAGAAACAATCTTTCGCTTTACCGGAGTGGAAATTCTAGTCTGCAGCTTCAACTCTACCGGGCAAGAAGAGCTCAAACGGACCATCGACTGTTACTTCTTCAAGACTTCCAGATGCACCAAGTGTGATGCATGCAGATTTCGTCATAACGAACTGTTCCGGGACGAAACAGTCTTAAGGAGGGGGCAATGTAGCGAACCCAGGGTCGCGGTGCGGGCGGCGGCGCGGGCGGCGGGAGCTAGCGAACAGGTCACAACACGTCCGTCCGCTTCCCATTGTTCTGATTTTCAAGGAATGAAAGAATCTTCTAGAATGATGTATTTTAATATAAATACCTCGACCAAAAGATCGCGAGGACAGTCTTGTATCGATACGTGTAGTGAACAGATGGTGATATAAATAAATAGACAGTGATATAAATAGTGTTGAAATAAATATTGCGTAGTTCTAATTGTTTAAATAAATTATCTTAGTGTTTAAGTCTTTAGTAATAATAATTAGTTCTAAATTAGTGTTTATATTTGTTAATTCTTAGTGTTAGTTATTTTACATTATTCTTTATAATTCATATTTCTTGTTATTAAACATAGTTATATAAATATTAGTGTTTTAATCAACTTTACACTTCACCTAAATAAATAAAACGTTACAGTATTAAGTCACGCAAATGCATTAGTAGCTACGCGATTGTTTGGAGTGTTGCTAATATCATAAAGCGTGTGTTGACGTATGTCTGAATTTGAACTGCATAAATATTTTCTGTGTTTATATTCGCACTTCGTCGTTTTGTATTTGAACATGAGTGGTAAAAAATTATCTAGACGTTGCAAACTAATTATTTTGAATGCTTCTGCATTCTTTCATGAAGAAAAACGTTTAGTTGGTCCGCTAATTCCATTTTCTTCTTCAGAAGATGTAAGTTTTATATTTTGAGGCTATATGTTTAATGACAGTAAATGTTATTTATATTTATACATTTTTCATTATTATTATTGTCTTAGAGAGTTTGTGCTGCTTTGGGTGTGTCACATCCCACAATATCAAACATCCAGAATAAAATGAAATGTGGAACCTTATCATCGCAAAAAAAAACGTAAAAAGCAAGTTACAGGAATTAATGAATTTACTCAATCTGCAATTCAATGAATTATTTATGATATGATTAGTAAAACTAAATTTATTACATTTATTTAATTTTGACGTTTTAAACTGTTCTGCATGCCAACTCAACAGATATTAAAAATTTCAATTTTTACTACTATCTCATATAATCGTAGTGAGTGACGTCATCACATTGGAATGCCATTTATACGTGAATTCGACTATACCTACTTTATTCCTGTTTTAATCCTTGATCAGGTTTTTTAGAAATTTATAGCTGAAAAAAAGTAAGTAAAGTACACTGGATAAATATATATGCTTAAACAAGCAACACAATTATATTTACAAGATTTTATTTTCAACATATAAAAGTACAGTATTTTTAACATATGTATTTTGATAATACAATAGAAAATATAGGTTCACAAATCAAAATGGATCATGCTCTTGTTTTCTAGTCAGCCACGCGTGAATTGTGAATACATTTCGAAGGGCACAAGTCGGCGTCGAATATCTTCGCGTTGAAAATGCTTTATGAGAAAAACAATTAACATTTGAAGTATACTTGTTCTCCATTGCTAGTGACGGTGGTATTTCATCGAATTCAGACATACCAAATCAACTATAGTACACATATTATTATCTTCCAGTAACTTTTCCATAAGTTTTCTTTTCGCCTTTCCTTTCAAATATATTGTACATTCACATGACAATATGTTCTTTATTATATTATGAGCTGTCCAATAATCTATATAGCCATCATTCAATGATAAACTGTGGTAATTATGTTCTAGCCACCAAATTTGTTTACGTAATGAAAAACTGACGTCACTCCAACAACATGGAGGTTGTACGTATAAGTGTTGTAATTGCGTATCATATTTTGTTAAGATTTGTACTTCTTTTAAAATAAATTGATTTTTACGGCCTCCTTATCCCTGAATATCAATAATAAACTCTTTCATTTTACAAACAGATTTTTGTATGGACCAGCGCAATAGTTTCTTAATTATTATTATTATTAGCTGTACCCAACAGGCATATGTCTAATTATAAGGTAAGGAGGAAACAAAAAAAAAATCAAAACAAATACACGCACAGCTTTATGTCTTTAATAGTTTCATGAAAAATGTCATTATTCTTTTGAATGGTATAGTAATTCTTTATCTTATAAAAAATAGGTGTCTTTAGTAGAGTATTAGAACGGGCAGTGGACAAATGGAAAGTATTGTTTGAACGTGAGGACACTCTAGGAACAAGTAAAGAAATTTTGTTTAACAAAAATGGGCAATCAATATTATTATGTAGTATATTATACAAAATAATTATTGAATTCATGTTTCTTCTTTGAGACAAAAACTGAAGGTCCAACGTTTCTAATAGGATATATTGTGGAGTACCTCGTGTTGAGTAAGATCCCTTTAAAATAAATGTGGTAGCTTTAATAAATTTTCTTTGTATTTTCTCAATCATATTCATGTGATTAATATGAGGCGGATTCGAAATTACTGAACAGTATTCAAGAGGGCCTCATCATCATCACCACTAGTGAGACATACAGCAATTTTAATACGCTTTCGTTTTTAAACATATCAGAATGGCGGATAATAAATCCCAAACATGCAGTAGCTATTTTAGTTTCAATATGTGTAGAAAATTGTAGTTTCGAATCGAATATTACACCTAGATCATTGAAAATTTGCTGTCTCTTTAAGACATGATTTGTGAGCGTGTAATTATAAATAATGGGAGACATTTTTCGTGTAAGAGTCATAACATTACATTTTTCAATATTGAGATAAAGTTTGTTACTAGCACACCAATCAAATACTTTGTTTAAATTATGCTGAAATTGTTCACAATCGTTGATGTTGAGTATTTTGAGGAATATTTTTAAATAGTCAGCATATATAAGGTATTCCTAATCTAGGTATATGGTGATATCATTGATAAAAATAATGAACAACAGTGGCCCAAGAACAGATCATTGGGGCACACCAGAAGTTTGTAAAAATTTAGTGGACTTGTACCCATGAGTCTGCACATACTAATATCTATCTATAAGATATGATGCTGAGGATAAACCGAAGGAGTTGAGTTTTTGTAAAAGGAGGAAATTTTATCAAATGCTTTCGATAGATACCTACGTGAATATTACATCAACTTGACCATGAACCTCAAAAACTTCACTAATATATTGCGTTATGTACATTAAATTTGTGGTGGTTGATCTACCCTTTATAAAGTCATGCTGATATATAGATATTTCATTTGATACATGGTTAAATATTCTGTCATGCAAAATAAATTCAAATATTTTACTGAAATTGGATATAATGGACATAGGACGATAATTATCAATGTTATTTCTATCTCCTTTCTTAAAAACTGGATTAATTTTGAATAACTTTAAAAATTCAGGATATGTAGAATGTTTAATAATTTAGTTGATAATGAAAGTTAATGGTTTTATAAAAATGTAAGCACAATCTTTTACAAAAAAAAAAGCTGGAACTGAGTCAGGGCCCATTGTGCTGTTATCCGTTGTTGGCATACTAAAAGAATTTACTAAATATTCAGCAAAAGAGTCCACAATCGATTGTGGATCATTAATTACACGGTTATTGTAATTTAAGACGTTAGGTATGTAGGATTGATTCCTTTTACTATTTACGAAAGACCAAAATGCTTCAGGATCCTCTTTGATTTTGTGTTGTATTTTCTTACCATAATTAATATATTCAGCCCTAATTTCATATTTAACCTCTGATCTGAGAGTAATAAAATTAGCCTTATCAGTTAAGTTACCAGAATTTTTGTAATGTTTTAAGAAATTATTTTTTAATTTAATTTTGTGTATTATCGAACCTGTAAACCAAGGAGGATATGTTCTGTTGCATGACTTTTTAAGTGGAACATTATTAATAAATGCTGAATTTAGAATTGAGTAGAATTTACTTATAGTTAAGTCAACATCATTGCATTCATAAAGACCATCCCAGTTAATATGATATAACTCACTGTAGAGAGCCGGATAGTTTGCTTTTTTGAAATTAAAATCCTTATTGGTAACTGCATAAAATTTATTGTTACACTTTTTAATAAGTATTCGGTACACAACGAAAGATGATGATTATCTTCACATAGAATAGGATCACTACATCGCCTAACAACACACTTATTATTAGAAAAAATCAAATCTAAGATTTTTATCATTATTGTTAAGTATAGAAATTGCACTGTTATAAATCATAAAAATTGATAAAATTGTTACATGTATTAAAAATAGAAGAAGGTAATTTGCCTTGAGAGCATTGTAAATAAAGTGGTATGTTAAAATCGCCCATGATAATATGATCAGAATTATATAAGAATTGCAGGTAACATAAAGATTCAAATAATTTATAATAGTCATCTACACTAGAGGAAGGAGGGATGTAAAGATTAATCATGTACAAAGGTCGATGTTGCAAAATAATTTTAATAACTAATATATCAATATGAAATATATCTAAAAGTTTATCACAGTATGGGGTAATATCAATTTTATATGCTTTGTATTTATTTTTTACGGTAAAAAGAACACCGCCACCACGTGTAGTTTTAGTTTTGTTGAAATTTCGATCAGTACGGAAAACTCAAAAATAATTTGGTTTAAATAATTCCATATCCTTTAAGCTGTCATTGTACCAAGTTTCCGATAATGCAAATATATCATATTGAGTCGAGGCTAAACTATTTAAGAACACATCTGTGCATTTCCCAATGTTAATCCTCTAACATTCTGGTAATAAAAACAAAAATTTAGGCTGCTGGATTTATTACATAAGTTATCGGAAATAATTGATTTGGAATTAAAGTCACTAGCCGTTGAATGCTTTGATTGCTATATATCATTTAACAATACATTTTTCTTAAACTTATTTAAAGTTTCCTTGTACACATGGCAGTAATTATCCCATACAGCATTATTAGAAGGAATATGAAGCTTGTGTGACATTTTAATTTGTGTGCAATGAATACATTTTAGGTAGTAGATTTGCAATACTTGAGAGAATATGATTCACTGCATTTAGGGTATGTAGGGCTTTGTTTAGTACGTAGGTCTATCGTATCATAGACAGAACAGAAATCATATCCAATAAATACTTTCCATTGTTCAAAATCCTGTGATATATGCTACGATCAACTTGAATAAGAGCTTGGTAAATTTTATTATTTTTACGCGTAGGCTTGACTGAAATTATTTCACAGATACTATTTTCGGAGAGTAATAATTTGTTTTGTGATTTAAGGTAACATAATATTGTATTTGAATCCAAATTTTCAAAGCCGACTATTTTTAATCTTGAATTTAGTAGAGGAAGCTGCTTAACATCATATTTATCACATAAACATTCCGAAGCAAGTTGTTTAAATTTATTTGTATCATCATTATTGTCACAACTAACAACAAATCCTCCATTACGAATATTTTTTATTTTTGAAATATTTATTTCAGATTCAACTACTGACTGAAGCATATCATTTTTCGTGACTCGATTATTTTGATTGTTTATTTTGGGTTTAACAATGACGGGTGGCATTAGAGTATTTACTTACAGCATTAGCAAATGACGTAGCAGTAGTGGGAAAAGAAATATTGAAATAATTATTAACTTTTTTGTCTATTTCTTCAATGTTATTATTTAATGTACTCTGAAATTCATCCTTGAATGAGGGAATGAAGGACTTAACTTTATTTTCAAAATCAGATTGTACAGTTTTTAATATCTCCGAAATATCAGTGACTTGAGCTAGTTTTGATACACTATTTTGTAGAACTTTCATATTTGTTTTAATATTGTTTGACTTGGATTTATCTACAATATTACAGGTTCGTTTACAGGTGTCGCAAAGGTGTAGCAAATTATGGTTTTTTTTCTATTAATTTAAATTCAGCATCGCTCATATTGATGCAAGTGTAGTGAAACCATTTCGAACGAGAGACCTCACAGATCACCAATCCATCTTTTGTTTTAAGTTTACATTTAGCACAGGACATGGTGACATAGGATGAAAGAAAGAATAAGAAACAGATTATTTAAATTAAAAACGAATATAGAGTTGGATAAGGAACTAAATACGAAGATGTAACACAATAATGATCAATATAAAATAAACATCAAAGACAAACCTACAAAATAAAATAATGAAAATGAGTGAATCATTAAGGAGGCGCCTGTTCGGTCCTTCACGGCTTAAGGTTTAAAACGCACAGGAGTAAGACCACGGAGGGAAACACATTAGAGCAAAATATGTTACTGGCTGTGCAGAAAACGAATGATCGAATATGATAATATCATATTAATATCCAGAACTAATAAAATTAAGTCTTATAACTACATAAAATTGACGATTTAAATATTGTAGCGATCCCAGGGACGGGGCGCGGGCGGCGGTCGCTAACGGACAGGTCACAACAGGTCCGTCTGCTCCCCATTGTTCTGTTTCCAGAGAGTTGGCGAATATTTCGAATATTAAGTGTTTTACTTTAAATACCTTGAGCAAGAGATCGCGAGGGCAGTCTTATATTAATACGTGTAATGAACAGATGGTGATATAAATAAATACAGAGTAATATAAATATTGCGAAAATAAATATTGTGTAGTTTTAGGTGTTTAAATAAATAATCTTAGTGTTTAAGTTTTTATTAATAATTGTTACTTTTAAAATAGTATTTATGTTTATTTATTCTGTGACGAAGTGTCACTAACCTGCATTCTTTTTGCAACCACGTGCACTCCCGCTGACTCAACCAACACCGTTCCGTCATCTGTTTCATCCGGTCATCATCATATCAAGCCTTCCAAACCAGGGGGAGCTGTTCAAAGCCGTTTTTTCACCAAGTACATGGTATAACCTAACTTCGAGACCACGTGGTCGGACAAGTGACAGTTCCAGATTCACCTACAAAACCATGCTCATAAAACATCACCCTGTTACCAATAATTATACTCACATTAAACATCTCTGCGTAAAATGTATATTTTCACAGTTATACCACTCTACAGAACGCTGTCAAAGTCACCACCAAGACGCCACTGCGCAGATGCGGCAAATATCCGTACTTCCGACCGAAGCCGAGATTCAAATGTTCAAAGAATTCAAATATAATTTTTGAAATATTCTAAAATAACATAAAATGTAATATAATAATTTGTAAAACGCAGGGAAGTCAAACAACGACATTTAGAATAAAATTTATTTTATTAAACAGAAATAACACTGCCGTAGAACTCTCCATCTCTGTCGTACATTTTGTTTAAACGAGTTTAATTAGTAATCTGGGTATAAATACGGCCTCCGGGGCTGAGCATGATCACTTGTTTTCTAGCTTCTGATAGCGACCTAAACTGAGTTCTCTAGCGACATTTGCGATTTATCTCCGAGACACACCGATCCACCGACCGACCTTTTGTAGGTAAGACCGTATTACCGTCCTGACCGCTAACCCTGACGAGTAGAACTTTAAGTTGGTGTCCAGTTTAGTAATACTCGTCGTCCTGACTCCGACCGTTGACCACCAAGACGATACCACCTGAAGATGGCGTCCAGCTTGGTAGTATTCGCCTTCCTGACACGACCGCGACCCATTCCTACAGTACAGCCTCAAGCTGGTATCCGGTTTGGCTGTACTTCCCTCCAGACCTTGATAAATTCAGACCGCGACTACGACCGTGACTTCCCAGCGTTACCGGGGTGTGGAACTGCAAGGATCTAAAATAAAGACTTGTTTTTAGGAATTCTGGGTTTTAGTGTTATCACCCTAGCCTAACCGACCTAGAGCTCCCGTGGCACATTATTTTTCTTCCACAGAACCCTCTGATTAGCGCCCGAGAAAAACCCGACGTCCTGGGGAAGAACCACGACATCACGGACCGACAAAGTCGCTGCGGCCCAAGCGATCGTCACAATTCATAGTGTTACTTATTTTAATAATTCTTTATAATTCCTTTTTCTTTTATTAAACATTATATAAATAGTAGTGTTTTAATCAATTTTACACTTTACTTAAATAAATAAAACGTTATAATTGATGTCAGGTGTGAGGGTTAATAAATTGTGAATTGTAAAACAAAAATAAAGAAAATGGCGACTAAAAAAGTAAAATTAAGTAAATTTAAAAGTAGCCAATCTCAAGAGGGAGCTGGAAGAACGGGAGTTGGAGACATCGGGAACCAAGTCTGTCCTACAACATCGTCTACGGCAAGCTCTAATAGAAAGCTGAGAGTAGTTCTCTTCAATCGGTTAGCTTCTTTCGCTGATGATAACTATGACGATCATCGTGGAGCGACGAGAAGAACAACGAGATCTGTTCACCGTGTCCCCAGAGTATTGTGTAGCGAAAGACATTATAATGTCCCGCGGCATTGCTTCAGTTTTTCAAAGAAAATTTGGACGAGTACAAGAACTGGCCAACCAACGTCCATCCGTCGGAAAAACGCTACAACTGAAGGATGATAACGTAGAACACAAGCGGTACATTTACTATGTGGTTATGAAACAATACTCAAATCAGAAGCCGTCATACCACAGTTTATGGGACTCGCTGTGCGATATGAGGAACCATCTGTTGCAGAACGACATCATGAAGCTGGCAGTACCGAAGATAGGTTGTGGACTAGATGGTTTGGATTGGAGGACTGTTAGAAGCATGTTAGAGACAATCTTCCGCTTTACCGGAGTGGAAATTCTAGTCTGCATCTTCAACTCTACCGGGCAAGAAGAGCTCAAACGGACCGTCGACTGTTACTTCTTTAGGACTTTCAGATGCACCAAGGGTGATGCGTACAGATTTCGTCATAACGAACTGTTTTGGGACGAAACAGTCTTAAGGAGGGGGCAATGTAGCGATCCCATTGTTCTGTTTTCCAAAGAGTTGGCGAATATTCCAGAAATTAAGTGTTTTACTTTAAATACCCCGAGCAAGATATTGCGAGGACAGTCTTTTGTTGATACGTGTAGTGAACGGATGGTGATATAAATAAATAGAGAGTAATTTAAATATTGTGGAAATAAATATCGCGTAGCTTTAGGTGTTTAAATAAATAATCTTAATGTTTTAGTTTTTATTAATAATTTTTAGTCTTAAAATAGTGTTTATGTTTATTTATTCATAGTGTTACTTATTTTAATTATTGTTTATAATTCATATTTCTTTTATTAAACATAGTTATATAAATATTAGTGTTTTAATCATTCTTTACACTTCACCTAAATAAATAAAACGTTATAATATTGTAGCTAAAAAATACAAATAATAAATTTGATATTGATAATATAAAATAAAATGTTATAGTTCTATAATATAAATAGTCATATACTATTTTGATAGATTCACTAAATATATATATATATATATATATATATATATATATATATATATATATATATATATATATATACATATATATATATATATATATATACATATATATATATATATATATATATATATATATATATATAGATATATATTTAGTGAATCTATCAAAATAGTATATGACTAGCGAATTCTCGGCTACGCCGAGCATTTCCTAGAGCTCCGCTATCAGTGCAAAAAACAAATGTCGATCGACATGAAACAATTATTTCATATTTGCACTTCAGGCCTCTCCAGGACCTTTCATTAGATTGCAAACACAATATACTTCCAACAATTTTTTGCAAAAAACAAAAGCCGGTCGGCATGAATCATTTTTGTCATTTATGTATCCCAGCCCACACCGAGACCTTTCATTTGATAACAAACACGATATACTTCTGACAACTTTCTACATAGAACAAAAGTCGATCGACGTGAAACATTTTTATCATATCTGCACGCTAGCCTACACCAAGACTTTTCATTTGATACCAAACACTATATACTTGTGACAACCTTTTGCAAAAGACAAAAGCCGATCGACATTGACATTTTTTGTTAATTCTGCACACCAGCCCTCATTGAAACCTTTCATTTGATACCAAACACCATACACTTCTGACAACTTTTTGCAAAAAACAAAAACCGATCGACATAGCACATTTTTGTCAATTCTGCACGCTAGCCCTCAACGAGACCTTTTATTAGAGACCAAACTCGACATACTTTTGAGAAATTTTTGCAAAAAACAAAAGCCGGTCGACATGAAACATTTTTGTCATTTATGTACCCCAACTCTCACCGAGACCTTTCATTTGATACCAAACACGACATACTTCTGACAACTTTCTGCAAAAAACAAATATCAATCGACATAGCACATTTTTGTCAATTCTGCACGCTAGCCCTCTCCGAGACCTTTCGTTTGATACTAAACACCACATACTTCTGACAACTTTTTGTATAAAACAAAAGCCGATCGACATGGAACATTTTTGTCAATTCTGCACGCTAGCCCTCAACGAGACCTTTCATTTGAGACCAAACACCACATACTTCTCACAACTTTTTCTAATAAACAAAAGCCGTTCGATATAGAACATTTTTGTTCATTTTGCATCGAGTAATATTTGTAAAGGCCTACAGCCTGACCCATGTGGGGGCTAATGAGATCTTGTGCCTTTTGGGTGTCTCATATTTTTACTGTTAGTAGTTTTCGTGTAAAAAAATAAAACTGTGCACAAATGCTGCCTTGAAACAATGGATCCCAGAGGCCATGTCTAAATTTAAGAAGAATCACGCCGTCATCCGTCACTTTTGACAATCTGTCTACGAACTTTAAATGAGTACATCTTTTAATAGAACATTGATATCAAGGATTTAAAAACAATTTTATGAATAATAGACTTGAGCAAAGGTGTTACAAGTAATTTAAGTTTAAAACATAACGTATTTAATTAATATAAATTTTAACGTTTCCAATGTCAAAAGTCAATGAAGTAACTAAATTAAAACCAAATATTCCTAAACTAACTTCACTGAAGACGGTGGCAGTTGTATTAGGGTTGACAATATTTATAAATTTAAAAATTAACTACTATTTTTTAATACAAACAGTGTTGCCAAATTATGAAGTAACTAAATAAAAATAAAATATTCCTAAATAAAATAAATTGAATACTTTGCTGTGTTTGTTATCAAAAGAAAGGAAACCATGAGAGCCAGATTTAAAATGACAAAAAAAATGTGTCATGTCGATCTGCATTTGTTTTTCGTAAAAAGTTGTTAGAAGTAGGTCGTCCTTGGGTCTTAAGGAAACGACACAATACAGACTGGTGTGCACGAATGACTAAAATGTTCTACATAGATTAGAATGTGTTTTTTACCTCCCGCCTATCAATATATAGATAAGGGATGTATTGTTTTTGGTCAGATTTCTCGAGTGTGGGTTTTCAACATATGAGCACGAATTAGAGTCCCTAGAATACGATTTTACTATTTTTACCGTGATGTCTGTATGTCTGTGTGTGTGTGTGTCTGTGTGTATGTGTGTGTGTCTGTGACGATTTTTCGTCCACGATAACTCCAATACGATACATGTAAAAAATATAATATTTGGTATTTAAGAGTACTATTCTAATATGATGAACTGATTAGATTTTGACTACATTTGGTTAACCGGAAGTAGTACTTTACTTGAAGCTTTAAACCGTTTTTCCTAAAAAATACCTCTAAATACCATATTTTCGCAAATTTCGTTATTATAAATACAAAGATTTTTTAATTTTCTACCGATCTGCATAATTACGTTTATATATAACTTCTAGGTAGATAGAAAAAAAAAATATATAATTATAATAATTTTACATATCGTTTAGGCTGAGGATTTTCGATAAAACAGATGAGTTATTCATATGTTCACAAAATTTGACATATGATGTCAAATTTGATGTAAGTAAGTATAAAAGATAACATAAGTAAAAATGAAGTCATTTTATTGTAAAAATTAAAAATGTGGAAGAAATATATTAGGAATGTATTTGCATGCGTGAATCAAAATAAGTTCAGTTCCGGTTTTAGTAACGTCAAAAATAGCTGTCATATTGGTCATACAAAATTTATGAAGGAAATTTTAGGTATGAAATGAATTAAAAATATTCTGAACTGCAATAGCACACTAATTTGAAAACTACAATTTAAATGTATTGAAAAACTTATGTAGAATATATTACTACAGTGGCGGGAGGTATTGTGTTGGACACACCAGATTTTTTCCAATGTTGTCAGAAAAATGTCGTGTTTAGGTATTTTCGAATTACATATGTAAGTCAATATTGCCTAATGTTTAATAAAGTAACTAAACAAAGAACAAATATTCCCAAATAAACGTTACTGAAGACAGTGAATGTTATAATAGGCTAGGTCACGATGAGGGCTAGCATGCAAAATGAACAAAAATGTTCTATATTGAACGGCTTTTGTCTTTTGGAAAAAGTTGTGAGAAGTATGTGATGTTTGGTATCAAATGAAAAGGCTTGATAAGGGCTGGCGTGTAGAATTAACAAAAAAGGTCAGTGTTGATCGGCTTTTGTTTTTTTGCAAAAATTTCTCCAGTTTGGTTTCAAATGAAAGGTCTCGTTGAGGACTAGCGTGCAGAATTGACAAAAAATGTTTCATGTCGATCGGCTTTTGTTTTATGCAAAAAGTTGTCAAAAGTATGTCGTGTTTGGTATCAAATGAAAGGTCTCGGAGAATGTGCTATGTCGATCGGTATTTGTTTTTTGCAAAAAGTTGTCAGAAGTGTTTGGTGTTTAGTATCAAATGAAAGTTTTCAACGAAGACTGGTGGGCAGAATTAACGAAAATGGTCAATGTCAATCGACTTTTGTTTTTTGTAAAAGGTTGTCACAAGTATATAGTGTTTGGTATCAAATGAAAAGTCTCGGTTTGGCCAGCTTGTAGATAGGATGTCGTGTTTGGTATCAAATGAAAGGTCTCGGTAAGTGGGGTACATAAATGACAAAAATGTTTCATGTCGACAGGCTTTTATTTCTTGCAAAAATTTCTTAAAAGTATATCGTGTTTAGTCTCAAATGAAAGGCTTCAAGCAGGGCTGGGGTACATGAATGACAAAAATATTTTATGTCGACTGGCTTTTATTTCTTGCAAAGATTTGTCAAAAGTATGTCGAGTTTGGTCTCAAATAAAAGGTCTCGTTGAGGGCTAGCGTGCAGAATTGACAAAAATGCTCCATTCCGATCGGCTTTTGTTTTCTGCAAAAAGTTCTCAAAGGTTTGTCCGAGTTTGGTCTCAAATGAAACGTCTTGTTGAGGGCTAGCGTGCAGAATTGACAAAAATGTGCTATGTCGATCGGTTTTTGTTTTTTGCAAAAAGTTGTGAGAAGTATGTGGTATTTGGTATCAAATGAAAAGGCTCGATAAGGGCTGACATGTAGAATTAACAAAAAAGGTCAATGTTGATCGGCTTTTGTTTTTTGCAAAAATTTCTCAAATGTATGTCGAGTTTGGTGTCAAATGAAAGGTCTCGTTGAGGGCTAGCGTGCAGAATTGACAAAAATGTTCCATGTCGATCGGCTTTTGTTTTATGCAAAAAGTTGTCAGAAGTATGTCGTATTTGGTATCAAATGAAAGGTCTCGGAGAGGGCTAGCGCGCAGAATTGACAAAAAATGTGCTATGACGATCTGTTTTTGTTCTTTGCAAAAACTTGTCAGAAGTGTATTGTGTTTGGTATCAAATGAAAGGTTTCTATGAGGGCTGGTGTGCAGAATTATCAAAAATTGTCAATGTCGATCGGCTTTTTTTGGCAAAAGGTTGTCACAAGTATATACTGTTTTGTATCAAATGAAAAGTCTCGGTGTGTGCTAGCGTGTAGATATGATAAAAATGTTTAATGTCGATCGCCTTTTGTTTTATGCAGAAATTTGTCAGAAGTATGTCGTGTATGGTATCAAATGAAAGGTCTCGGTGAGGGCTGGCGTGTATAATTGAGAAAAATGTTTCATGTCGACCGGCTTTTGTTTTTTGCAAAATGTTATTACAAGTATATTGTGTTTGGAATCTAATGAAAGGTTTTGTTGAAAGCTGACATGCAGATATGAAAAAACTGTTTCATGTCGATTGGCATTTGTTTTTTGTACTGACAGCGGAGCTCTAGGGAATGCTCGGGGTAGCCGAGAATTAGCTAGTCTCCTATACTAAACGATTAGATTCACTATATATCTATCTATAGATTCATCACGAGCATCGAGTAACATTTGTAAAGGCCTACAGCCTGAACATTGCAAGTGATTGTTATAATTTTTTTTTTAATATGTGGGGTCTAATAAGATCTGCTGCCCTTTGGGTGTCTCATATTTTTACTGTTAGTAGTTTTCGTGTAAAAAAAAACTGTGCACAAGTGCTGCCTGGAAACAATGGATCTCAGAGGCCATGTCTAAATTTAAGAAGAATCACGCCGTCATCCGTCAATTTTGACAATCAGACTATGAACTTTAAACGATTATATCTTTTTATAGAGTATGGAAATCAAAGATTTAAAAACAATTTCATGAATAATAGACTTGAGCAAAGGTGTTACAACTAATTTAAGTTTAAAATATAACGTATTTAATTAATATAATTTTGACGTTTCCAATGTCAAAAGTCTATGTTGAAATGTGTGATGAAGTAACTAAATTAAAACCAAATATTCCTAAACTAACTTCACTGAAGACGGTGGCAGTTGTATTAGGGTTGACAATATTTATAAATTTAAAAATTAACTACTATTTTTTAATACAAACAGTGTTTGCTGTGTTTGTTATCAAAAGAAAGAAAACCACAAGGGCCAGTTTTAAAATGACAAAGAAATGTATCATGTCGATCTGCATTTGTTTTCCGTAAAAAGTTGTTAGAAGTAGGTCGTCCTTGGGTTTTAAGGAAACGACACAATACGGACTGGTGTGCAGGAATAACAAAAATGTTCTACGTAGATTAAAATTTGTTTTTTGCAAAATGTTGTCAGAAAAATGTCGTGTTTGGGTTATTTTCGAATTACTGTTAGCGTAACGAGTTAAGGTGTTGCGTCAGAGGGATGGCGTAACATGTATAGATATATTAATAAAGAATTTTGGGTATTGAGTTAGTTGTATTTCAGGTCTGGAATAATAAACTTTATTTTCGAATACTTTGTGTCTTATATTTTATACCAAAAGCCAACAATATCAGAAGTGGGATAGACCCGTATTACTATAAAAAAAAAAGTAATTTACGAGGCGCCCGCTTTCCGAAACGAAATCGAAATGATAGTGATAGTGACAGTGATAGTGATGACGAAATTAAATATCGGGAAGGCCGTGATAACATAAGTGATTGTGATAGTGAAGGAAGATGCAGCAAAATTAGAAAGTTCAGTGTTAGTGATGACGCGAGAATTATTCGAGCTGTACTAGCCGCTCTGAAGGAGCAATCTGGAAACGAAGGATCGTCTCATCAAAATAATCACAGCGAGCATCTCATACTAACATTCGACCCCGAGGAAGGAAATATTAACTGCAAGAATTGGATTTTAAAAATTGAACAGATTGCGGCCATTCATAATTGGTCTGAACCCCTCAAAATATATAACATGTAGTTAAGATTACGCGGTATTGCTAAAGTGTGGTACAACCAGTTAAATGATTACGACTTAACATGGAGTGGATGGAAGAATGCATTGATAAAAGCGTTTCCTCATAAAGTTGACTATTATATGTGTCTTTCCGAAATGATGGGACGTGTAAAGGGAAGGAATGAAAGTATCACGAAATACTTTTATGAGAAACAAGCTCTCCTTCAAAGCTGTAAAATAGTTGGTGAAGGTGCTGTATCTTGCATAATCGCCGGCTTATGTAATGAAGAACATAAGAATAATGCCAGAGCAGGACATTATAAAACACCGGAAGAACTGTTCCATAACTTTTTATACTCTTTAGAGAACCGAAGCAACAATACTCCATTTAAGAACCGGGCTAATTTCTTAGGTCAGATAAGCAATTCATTTAATCTTCGTAACAGACATCGAGAAGTGAAAAGAATTGTCAGTAATCAACAAAATATATGCTACAACTGTAAGAAGCCGGGTCACATTGCAAGGGATTGTAGACTCCCAAGGAAAGAATGTGGAATCTGTAAGAAATTAGGTCACTTGTCATATGAATGTCGGAACAAGCAACCGACTCAAGATAAAAGACATGTAAATTTAATAGATGCATCACAAAATAGCGGGAGATTTTTCATCAAGGAAATATTAGTGGAGGACAAGTCATTTCGAGCACTAATCGATACAGGTAGTGAACTAGTAACAATAACGAAAAAAGTGAAAAACTTACTAGATCTATTCACAAATAAAGAAAAACTCTTAACTATAAAAACATTCGGAGCAGGTGAAGTACAATCGTTAGGTTGTGCCAAGCTTACTATCCAGGTTGATGAAATAGAAGCTGTAGTGGAAGTTACCATTGTTCCAGATGACTGTCAGTCATATCCCTTCATTATAGGACAGCCTCTATTAAATTGCCTTGGCGTGTCCGCAGAAATCAAAGATGGTAGAATATGTTTCTATAATTCTGTGTTCAACGAAATGCCGAAAATTGAATCTGACGTCGAGGATGAACAAAAAATCATTATTCAGAGTCTTGAGAACTTACAGTTAGAACCCAAGTCAACAAACATCGTCCCAGTAAGTGCATCCGGTACGTCACTTACCAGAATAACCATTCCAGCTATAGTGAACGGACCACCTGGATTTCAGTATTGTACCTTGGTTCCGAAGCAGATGGTAACAGGATCAGGTATGTGTCTTACATTATTCAATTTTTCAGAAAATCCAGTAAAGATAAAAAGCGGTAGAACAATTGCCAGATGTTATCACGCAAATGCATCTAGTTTGTTAAATAGGCAGAGTAACGACTCTGATCCTCTGAATTTGAAACTAGATCAAGTCGAAATTTCGGAAAGTGAAAAGAGTAAATTACAAAAATTAATTTATTCCTTTAAAGATAGGTTTGCATTTCAAACAAAAGACATTGGTAAAACCTCCTTAACGGAAATGGATATTGTTTTAACGGATAATACTCCTGTTTCACATAAACCGTACCGAAAGTCATTTGCAGAACGTATTGTAGTTCAGGAACACATTGATGATTTACTTAAAAATGACATAATCCAGGAATCAGAGTCCCCTTTTGCGAGTCCTATAATATTGGTCAAAAAGAAATCCGGAGAAACGCGTTTATGCATCGATTATCGGGCACTCAATAAAATAACTGTCAAATGTATATCCCATGCCTAATATTGAAGATCAGTTGAACAGATTATTCGGTTATTATTTTTATACTAGTTTAGATCTATCTGAGGGCTATTACCACATACCAATGTCGAAGGAAGCCATTCCTAAAACTGCATTTGTGACCCCGGATGGTCATTTTGAGTTTAAAAGATTACCGTTCGGTCTTGTAAATGCTCCAGCGCGTAGTTCATAAAGCACTCGAACCGGTAAAACATTTAAACATTTTAATTTACATGGATGATATTCTCATTCCTTCCAAATCTATCGAATCCGGTTTAGAAATCCTTGAAGAAGTATTAGAATGCTTACGCAAAGCAAATTTAACGGTGAAATTATCGAAATGTAGTTTCTTTAAGAAAAAAATAGATTATTTAGGATATGAGGTAACAAGCGCAGGCATTAGACCGGGAAAATGCAAGATACGAGCGGTAGAACAATTTAAGACGCCTACGAACGTTCATGAAGTAAGGCAGTTCATTGGATTACGTAGTTACTTTAGGAAATTTATTAATAACTTTGCTACTGTCGCAAAACCGTTAACAGATCTTACCAAAGAAGACATCCCTTGGAAATGGTGTTCTGAACAAGACGAATCATTTAAAATATTAAAAGAACAGTTAGCACAACGACTAATTTTAGCGTTATATTCAGTTAATGCACGTACAGAACTCCATACAGATGCTAGTAAGGTAGGGCTGGGTGGTATTCTAATGCAACAGCAAACTGACAAATCGTTAAAACCAATTGCTTATTTTAGCAGAGTAACATCTAAGGAAGAAAAGAACTATCATAGTTTCGAATTAGAAACATTAGCAGTAGTAGAAAGTGTAAAAAGATTTAGAGTTTATTTGTTAGGAATAGAATTTACAATTTTAACAGACTGTAACGCTATTCGCGCAACGCTCGTGAAAAGAGATCTAAACCCTCGAATAGCTCGATGGTGGTTAAATTTATTAGAATATAGATTCAATATAGAATATAGACCGGGAAATCGAATGAAACACGTTGACGCGTTAAGCAGAAATCCTATTGAAAAGTCCATCAACATGTTATCAACCTCTGATTGGGTACTAGCATTACAGTTACAAGATCCCTATTTAAACAAAATTAAAAGTATTTTAGAATCTACCCCTACTACAGTAGAGGAACGTAATATCCATAAAGAATTCCGAATTAAGGAAAACAGAATTGAGAAATTAGTAAATAAAGAATATAAATTAGCTATACCTAAATCCGCACGTTGGTATATATTACGTTAAATGCATGACGAATTCGGTCATTTTGGTTTTGATAAGACACTAGATCTTATTAAACGTGATTATTGGTTTGTAAAACTGAGAAGGTTTGTTCGTAAATATGTAGATTCTTGTATACCTTGCGCTTATCGCAAGAGTAAGCCCGGTAAAAAGCCTGGATTTCTTCATCCTATTCCCAAGGACCCGGTCCCGATACAAACACTTCATATTGATCATGTAGGACCATTTGTAAAAAGTAAACGCGGCAATACCTATATTATTGTTGTTATAGATTCATTTACTAAATATGTGTTCATGAAGGCAGTAAAGAATACACAAACTGTCCCTGTCATAACGTTTCTAAATGAAATATTCACACTATTCGGTACACCGGGTAGAATAATTAGTGATCGAGGATCCGCGTTCATAAGTAAAATATTTGGAAATTTTTGTAAAAGCTGTTCTATTGTACATGTTAAAAATGCCGTAGCAACCCCACGCGCAAACGGTCAAGTCGAACGTTTCAATAGAACCATATTAGATTCTTTAGCTACTTGCACCGATGCGGAAATACATTGGGATAAATATGTCAGTACAATTAATTTTGCTTTAAAACAGTTTCGAAAAGTACAAAATTTACTCCCTTTGAACTAATGTTCAATTATCGCAGTCGAGGAGATCATAATCAACTTAAAAACGTTATGGGAGACCTCGATAGTGAAACGTACGAGACGGCAAATGTAATTGAAAAAAGATTACAGGCTGTTGAAAATATTAACGAAAACGCGGAACATATGGAAAGAAACTTCAATAAAAAGCGCACACCTGCAAAACAATACAATTTAGGCGATTTAGTTTATTTTAATAAATTAATGTGTACAAACGATGGCGAAAGTAAAAAGCTACTCCCGAGATATAAAGGTCCGTACAAGATCATTAAAGTGTTAGAGAACGATAGATATGTAATTGGTGACATTCCTGGAATGCAAAGAACGCAGCGAAAATACGAAAATATTGTTTCGGTTGATAGGCTAAAACCTTTTATAGGCCCTAATATATCCGAGAGTAGCGAAAGTGAGGAAAATGATAAGTTTAAAACTACAGACGATTTAGTTGACCTATTAGAATCGTAACTGAGATGAAGTATAATATGATTAAAGTGCGGTGATACTGACACTGGACTGGCTTAGCGATACTGACGCTATTAAATGTAGGTTATAAAGCAATGATACTGACATTGCTCTCCAAATATGTAAGGTAATGATACTGACGTTACCGATCAAATGCAATAAGAGTAAAGCAATGATACCGACATTGCTCCTCAAATAGGTCAAGTAATGGTAACGATACTGACGTTACCGACCAAGTACAAAAAGAGCAATCAATGATACTGATATTGTTTGTAATTGAGGCTACAATACTTGACGATACTGACGTTAAGATGTAGTCTTTAAGCGTACGTACGTCTACTGTTCATAATTTTCTGTTACAGAATAGCTGAAAATTGCAGAGACGCAATACCGCAGGATGGCCGAATGTTAGCGTAACGAGTTAACGTCGGGGATGGCGTAACATGTATAGATATATTAATAAAGAATTTTGGGTATTGAGTTAGTTGTATTTCAGGTCTGGAATAATAAACTTCATTTTCGAATACTTTGTGTCTTATTTTTTATACCAAAAGCCAACATTACATAAGTCAATATTGCCAAATGTTTAATAAAGTAACTAAACAAAGAACAAATATTTCCATATGAACATTACTGAAGACAGTGAATGTTATATTAGGCTAGGTCACGATGAGGGCATGCGTGCAAAATAAACAAATATGTTCTATATAGAACGGCTTTTGTTTTTTGGAAAAAGTTGTGAGAAGTATGTGGTGTTTGGTATCAAATGAAATGGCTCGATAAGGGCTGGGTGTAGAATTAACAAAAAAGTTTAATTTTGACCGGCTTTTGTTTTTTGCAAAAATTTCTCAAAGGTATGTCGAGTTTGGTCTCAAATGAAAGGTCTCGTTGAGGGCTAGCGTGCAGAATTGACAAAAATGTTCCATGTCAATCGGCTTTTGTTTTATGCAAAAAGGTTATCAGAAGTATGTCGTGTTAGGAATAAAATGAAAGGTCTCGGTGAGGCCTGACGTGGAAATATAAAATAATTGTTTCATGTCGTTCGGCATTTTTTTTTTGCACTGACAGCGGAGTTCTAGGTAATGCTCGGCTAGTCTTATATACTAAAACGATAGATTCACTATATATATTTGGATTCATCTCGAGCATCGCAAAAACTTTGCTCACGGGTACAGATCAAACCATTCATGTAATAATTGTAATATTATTTTATTAGATGTGGTTTAATGAGGACCAAGTGCTTTTGGGTGTCTCATATTTTTACCGTGCATAGTTTTTGTGTAAAAAATCGAAAACTAAGCTAAAAAGTATAACTGGAACAAAACTGAAAAAAATATCCTAGATGCCATGTATACATTTAAGAAGAATCACGCAGACATCCGTCACTTTTGACAATCTGTCTATGAACTTTAATCGATTGTATCTTTTAATAGAACATTGATATCAAAGATCTGAAAACAGTGTCATGAATAATAGTCCTGAGCAAAGGTTTTACCAATATTTTAAGTTTATAACACAACACATTTATTTATTTTAAATTTTGACGTTTCGAATTACATAAGTCAATGTTGCCAAATGTGTGATGAAATAACTAAACAAATAACAAATATTCCTAAATGAACTTCACTGAAGACAGTGGCTGTTATATTAGGATTGCCGATGGTAATTTATAAATTTAAAAATTAACTACAATATTTTAATACAAACATTGTTGCCAAATTATGAAGTAACTAAATAAAAAACAAATGTTCCTAATTAAATTAAACACTTTGCTGTGTTTGATATCAAAAGAAAGAAAACCATCAGGGCCGATTTTGAAATGACAAAAAAAATGTGTCATGTCGATCTGCATTTGTTTTTCGTAAAAAGTTGTTAGAAGATGGTCGTCCTTGGGTTTTAAGAAAATGACACAATGTGGACTGGTGTGCACGAAAGACAAAAATGTTCTAGGTACATTATAACTTGTTTTTTGCCAAATGTTGTCAGAAAAATGTCGTGTTTGGGTATTTTCGAATTACATAAGTCAATGTTGGCAAATGTGTAATGAAGTAACTAAACAAAGAACAAATATGCCCAAATGAACTTTACTGCAGACAGTGTACATTGTATTAGGCTAGGTCTTGATGTGGGCTAGCGTGCAGAATGAACAAAAATGTTCCATATCGAACGGCTTTTGTTTTTTGGAAAAAGTTGTTAGAAGTATGTGGTGTTTAGTATCAAATGAAAGAGCTCGATAAAAGCTGGCGTGTAGAATTAACAAAAATGGTCAATGTCGATCGGTTTTTGTTTTTTGCAAAGAGTTGTCAGAAGTGTGTGGTGTTTGGTATCAAATGAAAGATTTCGATAAGGGCTGATGTGCAGAATTAACAAAAATGGTTAATGTAGATCGGCTTTTGTTTTTTGCAAAAAATTTTTAGAAGTATATCGAGTTTAGTCTCGTATGAAAGGTCTCGTTGAGGCCTAGCGTGCAGAATTGACAAAAATGTTCCATTCCGATCGGCTTTTGTTTTCTGCAAGAAGTTCTCAAATGTATGTCGAGTTTGGTCTCAAACAAAACGTCTGGTTGAGGGCTAGCGTGCAGAATTAACAAAAATGTGCCATGTCAATCGGCTTTTGTTTTTTGCAAAAAGTTGTCAGAAATGTGTAGTGTTTGGTCTCAAATGAAAGGTGTCGTTGAGGGCTAGCGTGCAGAATTGACAAAAATATGCTATGTCGATCGGTTTTTGTTTTTTGCAAAAAGTTCTCAAAGGTATGTCGAGTTTGGTCTTAAATTAAACGTCTTGTTGAGGGCTAGCGTGCAGAATTAACAAAAATGTGTCATGTCGATCGGTTTTTGTTTTTTGCAAAGAGTTGTCAGAAGTGTGTGGTGTTTGGTATCAAATAAAAGATTTCGATAAGGGCTGATGTACAGAATTAACAAAAATGGTTAATGTAGATCGGCTTTTGTTTTTTGCAAAAATTTTTTAGAAGTATGTCGAGTTCAGTCTCGTATGAAAGGTCTCGTTGAGGCCTAGCGTGCAGAATTGACAAAAATGTTCCATACCGATCGGCGTTTGTTTTCTGCAAGAAGTTCTCAAAAGTATGTCGAGTTTGGTCTCAAACAAAACGTCTAGTTGAGGGCTAGCGTGCAGAATTGACAAAAATGTGCCATGTCAATCGGCTTTTGTTTTTTGCAAAAAGTTGTCAGAAATGTGTAGTGTTTGGTCTCAAATGAAAGGTGTCGTTGAGGGCTAGCGTGCAGAATTGACAAAAATATTCCATGCCGATCGGCTTTTCTTTTTAGAAAAAGTTGTCAGAAGTTCATAGTATTTAGTATCAAATGTAAGATCTCGGTGTCGGTTAGCCTGTAGAAATTGCAAAAAGGTCTCACGTCGATTGACTTTTGTTTTATGGAAAAAGTTATTAGAAGTATATTGTGTTTGGAATGTGCAGATATGAAAAATTGTTTCATGTCGATCGGCATTTGTTTTTTACACTGATAGCGGAGCTCTAGGGAATGCTCGGCGTAGCCGAGAATTCGCTAGTCTTATATACTAAAACGATAGATTCACTATATATATTTGGATCGAGCATCGCAAAAACTTTGCTCACGGGTACAAGTCAAACCATTCATATAATAATTTTAATATTATTTTATTAGATGTGGTTTAATGAGGATCAATCGCTTTTGGGTGTCCCATATTTTTACCGTGCATAGTTTTTGTGTAAAAAGTCGAAAACTAAGCTAAAAAGTATAACTGGAACAAAACTGAAAAAAATATCCTAGATGCCAGTTTTAAATTTAAAAAGAATTACTATGCCATCCGTCATTTTTGACAATTCAATATGAAACTTTTAACTGATTTATTTTGAAAATGAAAAGAGTGTATCACAACTTGTACCAAAGAAACTACGGCAAGAAACAAAGTATTTGTTTACGTATGTGTTATTTCTGTAATTTTACCTTCAATTATAACTGTGTAGAGAAGTCACATTTAAATAAGAATTCTAAAATACAGTCTATGATTTGGAACAAGCCTTTACAAGCCCAGTTAGAAAAATATCACAAAGTTTCAATAAAATCATTCTATATAAATACGTCTGGAAATTTTCTTGATACTCTTTTTACATTTTCAAAACATAAGCAAAGAAATTTTGTCTGAAACGAGTGCATAAAGTATTATATTTATAGCGAAATTGAAAGCAAATTAAATAGGGCTGGAAGTGTAAAGAAAAAATGAGTAGAAAGAAGAAATTCGCAATAATACTACATATTCTGTAATGAACTCTTTCATTGTAGATGTACATATGTACCAATAGAATTAGACTGGTTCAGAGAAAATATGACAATGATTGTTGAAATGAAAATGTTGTTGATAAGAATCAATGGCTACAATTTTTATTGTAATCAAGATATGCGTTATGGCTTGGAAACCGAAAGTGAAGCGAGATCAGTATTTCAAGCTTCAACTAATATATTGTACATGAAATTGGACTTGTGTTGTAGAATTATCTAACCAATCATACGTAGCATATAGTGATGATGGTTTTATGAAAACAAAAAACGGATTTGAACTTCTGGAAATAAAATGTCCTTATTCCTGTCAAAACAAAATCATTGTAGATTTACAAAATAAGAAATCAGCTGTTAATGATTTAGAATTCGATGAAAATAGTAACGTTAAACTCAAAAAAATCGACAAATATTACACACAAGACCACTTTTTAAAGCACATATTTTATATTACCGTTTACCATTTCATTATTCTTAGAAAGAGATGAGAAGTTTCTATCTACATTAATTCTAAAGATTCAAGACTTTTATTTAAAATATTTCATTCAGTTTGTTCTGAATAAGTTTCAATAGATTGCATTAGTGTAACGGTCATTTTGTGGCGCCAAATTCAAACTGAAACCCTAACTTGCCTCCGCCGATTTATGCGCCCATGTTATTCTTATGTGAATAAAAATATTCTATCTTTAAGCTGCTGGAAAGTATTATAAAATGCAAATCCTAATTACTAAACCGTATAAATACTAATCTCTAATGTTTTATCTATCTTCTAATGTAATATACACACCCAAAAAACATAATATTATTTAATAAACTTCAATTTAAACAGTAGGTGCAAATTTCTGAAAACGTATGTCGTAGCTGTCTTAGTATTCAGTTGAACCTGCCACTTTAAGGGGATCGTCTACCGCACAAATTTAGTGTGTTGCATTGGTATCTTCCTTCCATGATTACTCTGTATTGCGATAACTTATAGTAATTTTTCAAATTTTATTATGTTTATAAAGGATGGCTCTTTGTCACTAGCTTTTTAATTTTGTCCTTTGATTTTTGAGTTCGCAGGAAATATTTTATAAAAAACACATTTTTTCGCATATTTCAATTAAATATTTCGGGTTAATTAAAGGGTATACTGCCTATTCTGAAAAGATAGGAACAAAGAACCAATCTTCCTTATGAAGATACAATTTGTTTCATTATTATCCTTAATCAAATGAAAGAGTTATTATGGAAGTTGTAAGTGTACTTTCTGTGTTTAAATTTTTCGTTTTCATGTGCTCTCCTAGTTCAGGTAAGGTTGCGTAGGGTAATAGTGGGGGTAATAAAATTTGGACTAATAATAGTGGGGTCGCTCGTTGTCTCGTCGCCCTCCGGACACTCACGTGAAAGCAAACATTATTTATTTTTATGTTGGCACAATACATTTTATTGGAAATTATTATTATTATTTTCCCTGTAACGCGGATCGTGTGTATCAATAATTCTTATATTTGTGTATAATACTGTAATTTTTTACATTTATTTATTTTGGAAATCACACAATACACCCGACAAGATAATGTCATCAATCCCCCTTCCTCTACAAAGATTTGTATCATATGGTTACAATTGATGACGTGAGGATCAATAGCGAAAAATGAGGTGCGTGAAGTTAGCAGAATGAAGTAAAGCACTAACGAAACAATTTATATACAAAGTTAGTGCCTCGTTAGTGCTCTTTGGTGCTTCTTCAATTTCTCTAACAGGAGTCACCATGCCGCTACAAAAAGCATTCGACTTTTTTTCCTGCCAAGTTCACACTAGCAGGAACTTTGAAAGATAAATTAATGAACTTGGTGTCAAAAGTTAGTGCTTCGTTAGTGCTCTTTAGTGCTTCTATTAAAAAAATCACAAATCATACTATATCCCTACCAGGAGCATTCGACTGTTTTCCTGCCAAGTTCACACTAGCAGAAACTTTGAAAGATAAATTAATGAACTTGGTGTCAAAAGTTAGTGCTTTTTAGTGCTTCTATTAAAAAAATCACAAGTCACACTACGTCGTTACAAGAAGCAGTCGTCATTTGCCAATTTATGTTGATCGAAAGTATGTTATAAAGTTTATAATAAAATATCAAAAATTATTTTTATTATTAGCAACTATTTGCTCATTTTGTGCTATTTATTGCTACATTGTATTAATTTTGTGCTCATTTCTAACAATTGTCATTATCAAAATAAAATGAATACGATGTGTTTACGTTTGCTTATTCACTCAGAAAAATTTAAAATTAATATAGCAGTAATTTTTCTGATCTAGTTTCATTTATTGCTTTATTTTTAAAAAATTTTATTCATCTCGTTTTATTACACTTGCTAATAGCCTTACCATTTTTATATAAATAAAGTAGCGCATAACTAGTGGATTGCAGGTATATTATCTCATTGCTTATTGTTTCGTACCTATAATAGTATTACGTTAAGTAAGCTTATCTACATTATTTTTATTATTATATGTTTTATATATATATATATATATATATATATATATATAAAATTTACAATATTTTGTATATGTATAAACGCGGAAAATAATGTGTTCGCCGTACCAAATTTATATAATAAAAGTATCATAAAAGTTTAGGAACACATTCTTTATACCGAGTTATACGAGTATATTTGAAGATTTGTTGATACGAGTAATAAATAAGATTTTTTGTAAATCAAAGGATTAGATACATTTTTATTTCAAAAGATCTCTTGCTTCAGTAATCGAGTCAACTCTAAAATAAAATTATTGAAACAATATTCACGCGGAATAAGCGTACTTGTATAGGGATCACAATGTTAATTTGTAAATGTGTAGGTATTAAGTTATTTTTTTCTCAATTATTTCTCATTAAAACATATAAAAAGATTGGGAAAATAAATTATATCTTCCAACGCCAAAACCTATATTCAAATTAATTATTTTTATTTTTTGTAATGTGCGTTTATTGAAAAAATAATAATACTTTACGTTTGTTTAGTATTATAATAACAATTTTACTGTATTATACTCCAATTATACATAGATAATCACCCTAATTCTCTTAAGGATGTTGCTGGCTCTTAGCAATGTTATTAAAAATTGTGATCTGTAGAAATAATTGTAAAACCTGTCATTTCCATATTTTATTTAGTATCTGCTATTGTTATTGGCTGATGATGTTAGTAACGTTGCTAAGAGCTAGCAACTTCCTTACAGAATTACGGTGAATATGTATTAATTGATTTATTAGCCAAACTGTTATTACTAATCCTTCGAAATAGTTATTTACGTATAGAGGGTTGAAAGAGAATGTTTATGCCCACGGACGAAATTTGAAGCCCGACGCGTAGCGGAGTGCTTTTATTCGTCCATGGGCATAAATCTCTTTCGGCCCGAGGTATGTACAACGTTTTACGCACAATTGCATAAAAATATATAATTATTTTTATCTCGAAATTTTAAAAACGTTGGAAAAGGTGCCGATGGTAACAAAGACTCATATCATGTTGTCATGTGTCAAACAATTAATTTTGTTTATATGTAAACAAAGATCGTAAAAATTAGTAAATTGTGTACGACATGGAGATTCCAAACGGAATTTTGGCTGAAGCTGAAGAAGCGTTGGGGGATTTGTGTCCCAAGAAATCACAAGAGAGGTATAAAAAAGAGTTTAAAGACATGGAAAACTGGACGACAGTAAAAAAAAATAGAAACCATCAACGAAACTGTTTTGTTGGCATATGTTAATCAACTGGTAAATAACACAATCATGTTTTGCACATTTGTTACATAATTTAAATTTTTCGATTTTCGGTCCCAAGTATACAAATGCAGTTCTTTGTCAAAATATTCCGTGCTTAAAAAGATGCTTATAATTAAGAAAAATGTGAATATTACCACTTACTACAAGCTAATTTCATTTAAAAAAAAAGTATTGGCCATGAACCAAAGAAAGCTATGGTGTTGTCCAAAAATAATATTATAAAATTTATGACTGAATCTCTAGACTGCTCATATCTGATGATTAAGGTATGACAATTATTAAAATTCTGAAATTTTATTGATTTAAACATTATGATGTTTTGAATTGTAGAATGCTTTATTATTTGGTATATACGGAGCATGACATAGAGAAGAACTCGCAAATATTGAAATAGACGATGTAGAAGACAGGGGTTCCGTCATTCTTGTGACCATACCAAATACAAAAACTAATAAAAAACGTCAGTTTAGTATAGCAGATGACGAAATAGCTGCATTGGAGCTTTGTAGAAAATATATTGCTATGCGGCCAGGGAATTTGATCCATCGTCGTTTTTTTCTTCAATTTAGAAATAAAATCTGCACTTCCCAGCCTGTGGGTAAAAATACTTTCAGAGCTATTCTCAAAACTATTGCAAAATATCTCTAGCTTCCTGATCCAGAGAGATATACTGGGCATACCTTTCGCAGAACATCTGCGACATTACTAGCAGATAGTGGGACAGATATAACATCTGTAAAAAGGCATGGGGGTTGAAAAAGTACTTAGGTTGCAGAAGGATACCTAGAAGACTCTGTAGAATCAAAAACTAAGACGGCTAGATTAATTCACAATATTAAGACTAATGTAAGTACATCGAGCAATATATCTACAGTCACACAGGAGGAGAACGAAATAAATAATTAAAATATTCAATTAAATAAATCGGCTGGCGGAGTTTCATTCCATTATTTAAATAATAATTTTGCACATTAATAAGTAAATAAAAATTAGTTGTATTTTTCACATTAATAAATAAATTAATTCCCTCGCTCACCATAACTTGACTTTATAAACAATAGCAAACAAAACAGAGTTCACTACTTTACCGCCCATGGGCATTTTTCTCTACTTTACCGCCCAAGGGCGTAAAGTAAAACTTACCGCCATGGTAACCACGTTGTAATTAAACAATTACAATACAGTTGTGCGTAAAATATATATTTTTTTCTTTTGTATAATACTACTACATTTCTAAATTTTTAGGCAGTCAGTGATATAACAATAACAATAGGCAGTTACAATTTTGATGTTATATGCAAAAATAAAAAGAAAGTAGATCAGAATACCGACTACGAATATTACTAATTTGAAATAATTGCCAGAGCAGGATCTAGATTTTCGAGCGCCCCGGTTGAAAAAAATTTTGGCGCCCTTTTTATCCGATAACGTAATGTATAATATAATTTTATTCACAACCACTATTGTAATATGTCAATTCCTAACCTGTCAAAGGTTGGAAACGTATGTCATTTTTTACTGTAATGACAATCTCACGGGTGGGAAATACTTTAAAATCCCTTGGGGGGGAAGTGTTTACTATGGTTGGCTAGTAATACTGTCATAAATCTCTAAAAGTAAGGTGATCAGTGCTGCCAAACATATTAAAATAAATTTAAACATTTGTTTTCATAGACTACTACCGTACATTAATTTAGTTTATTGGAAAAAGGCGATATACGAGTAAAAGTTAATTTGGATAATTGTGAATAAAATAGTATACATAGTTCGGTGAGAGTTTCATTACAGCCTTGCGCTATATCTGAGCCTCGAGGCTTCGCCTCTCGGTCATATAATAAGCCCTCGGCTGTAATGAAACAGTTCCCACCTCACATGTAATATACTATTACTGTTTTGAAAATAAAAGTAATATTGCTACAACATAAAAAAATAACAAAAATATAATTATATTTATAAAGGTAATAAATAATTTAATTTAAACAAATATAATATATTTTATTAAATAATGTTAGTTTAATATAAAAATCACAGTAAATATTTTTCACAAACAAAAACAAAACTCATCATCATCATCATCATCAGTAGCTGCACAGCCTTCCATTGGCCTTAGCTTCCTCCAGAGTTTTCTTCCATTCTTCTTTACGCTTGGCTACTTCCCACCATCTACCGATGCTGAGTGTGCTTAGATCCTGCTGCACTCCATCCATCCATCGTTGTTTTGGTCTTCCGATCCTCCTTTTTCCTTCTACTGTAGCATTTAGTATTTTTAGCGGCATTCTGTCATCCTCCATGAGTTTTATGTGCCCTATCCATCTTAAACGCCCTCTCTTAATAAAGCTTATGACATCCTCATCATAAAATTCCTTGTATAACTCAAAGTTATACCTTCTTCTCCACATACCGTTCTGTTGAACACCTCCGTAGATTTTCCGTAATATTTTCCGCTCGAATCTTGCCAGGAGATTAATATCTTCTTTCCCTAGTGTCCATGTCTCAGAGGCATATACTAGGACTGGCCTTACTAATGACTTGTATAATACACATTTTGTTTCACGCTCAAGGAGCCTGGATTTGAAATGTTTCAGAAGCCCATAATAGGCCCTCTCTGCTACCGTGATTCTATGTTTTATTTCTATAGTGTTGTTGTTTTTGCAATGTATAAGGCTACCGAGATAAATAAAATTCTCCACTATTTCGAAGTTATAGCTACCTATAGTCATACTCTGTCCTACTCTCTGGCGCCCTTCTTTGTTTGTAGCTATTAGCATCTTAGTCTTATCTTCATTAACAGACAGTCCCATCTTTTTGGCGGATTTCTCCAGTGCTATAAATGCCTCTTTTATCTTGATGACACTACTAGCGATTATGTCGACATCGTCCGCATACGCTAATATTTGCGTTGATTTGTTAAAAACATGTCCTTTTGTTTGTATTTTGGATTCCCGGATGGCTTTCTCGAGTATGATGTTGAACAGCAAACATGCCAGTGCGTCTCCTTGTCGCAATCCTTTCCTTGCTTCGAAACTCTCTGATGTATCCGATTGAATTTTTACGCAGCACATAACTTTGCTCATCGTAAGTTTTGTCAAATCTACCAGCTTTTTGGGAATTCCAAATTCGTCCATGGTCTTAAACAGTTCATTTCTGTTAACGCTGTCATACGCGGTTTTGAAGTCAACAAATAAGTGGTATGTATCGACACTGTGTTCAAGTCCTTTTTCTAATATTTGTCTTACCGTAAAGATTTGGTCGGTAGTGGATTTGTTCGAGCGGAATCCACACTGATAATCCTCTACACTTTGTTCTACATATAGTTTTAGCCGACCATATAGTATATTGGAGAATATCTTGAATGCTGTATTTAACAAAGTGATCCCTCTATAATTGCGGCAGTCCAACTTATCACCCTTTTTGTGCAACGGTATAACCTGTCCTATTTGCCACTCTTCTGGAATTATACCAGTTTCCCATACCTCCGTTATGATATCATATATAACACGGTGAAGATTTCCACCTCCTTGTTTTATGAGCTCTGCTGGAATTCCGTCCGTTCCTGCAGCTTTGCTGTTATTTAGTTTTGTAATTGCATGGACTACTTCGTCAAATGCTGGTTCTCTCTCTGTTTCATTTTGTTCTATTCTTTGTCCTTGCTCTTGTTCTTGATCCTCTTCGTTTACAATTTCGCTAGGGTTTAATAATTCATTAAAATGTTCGGCCCATCTGCCGAGGATATCCTTCTTCTCTGTAAGAATAATTCCATTTTTGTTTGTACACATTGATGTTCTTGGCTTGAAATCTTTTCTTTGATTATTCACTTTATTATAGAACATTTTAGTATTACGTCTATAGTCATATTTTTCTAGTTCTAGTAGATTTCTGTTTTCATGCTCTTTTTTCTTTATCTTGTGGATTCGCTTTTCTTCACGTCTCTTTATCTTATATTCTTCAACAGTACTTCTCGTATGTCTTTGGATCATCTTTTTCCTAGCTTCATTCTTTCTTTGCGTTGCACCTGCGCATTCTTCATCAAACCAACTGTTTCTCCTTTGTTTGCTTTCTTTTCCCAGAACGTTTTCCGTTACTTCTAATATTTTCCTTTTGGTTTCCGACCATCTGTTATCTAAGCTATTGCTTGTAATGCACTCTGTTGCTACTTGTTCACTTATTGCGTCGGCGTAGGTCTTGGATATATTTTCATCCTTAAGTTTAGCAAGATTGAATTTTTGACTTTTCGTAACTCTTTCTTTTTTAACATTGCTGATCCTTTCCCTTAATTTTGCAATAACTAGGAAGTGGTCAGACTCAATATTCGCGCCTCTGTAGCTCCGTACGTCAAGAAGATTTGAGAAGTGTCTGCCATCGATCAACAAATGATCAATTTGGTTTGTTGTCAGCCCATCTGGCGATGTCCACGTCCCTTTGTGTATATTTTTATGTTCAAAATGCGTCCCTCCTATCGACATATTTCTTTGCGATGCGAAGAAGGACAATCTTGTTCCATTATCATTGCTATTATCATGCAGACTAAATTTTCCGATTGTATTACCTAGTACGTTTTCTTTTCCAACTTTGGCGTTCATGTCTCCTAGTACTATTTTAATGTCATTCTTTGGTGAGTCGTCATATATCTTCTCTAACAAGTCATAGAACTCATCCTTCTCCTCGTCTCCTTTGTCCTCTGTTGGGGCATGCGCATTTATTAAGGTGTAGTTGAAAAACTTGCCTTTCAGTCTTAGTGCACAAATCCTTTGGTTTATAGGTTTAAAATCTATGATTGCATGGTTTTTTGCGTTATTCACCACAAATCCTGTTCCCAGTTGGTGATACTTATTTTGGCAGCTATAATATAATGTATACTTCTTCGTTCTCAATATATCCTTTCCTGTCCAACGCATTTCTTGTAGTGCAGTTATATCTATTTTATAACTATCTAAAGTATCTGCTAGTATTTTTAGACTAGCCAGTCTGTACAGTGTTAAAACGTTCCATGTAGCTATTCTCATATCGTTATCCTTTATCCTTGCTTTGGGTCGTCTCCTTTGTATTGATCCGGTTTCTTTCTCTAGAAGTCTCGTAACATGTTGTTTTTTTCCAAGACCGGGTTGTCAGCCCTGTGCTTAACCCCCAACCTGGAGGGCCAGGTAATTTTTATTTGAGGTGTTCTTCCTCTAGCCTTTAGAGCGCCAACTCTTTACTACAAGGCAGCAGCTGCTGGTTTTGGTCCGCCCCGGGTATTTTATTTCCCCGGTACCCACCATATCTGGTGAGCGTTCCCCTATCCGCCACCTGGGGAGGCGCCCGATGGGGGACCAGCAACCCCACACGGGCAAAAACAAAACTATTAAACAAAAATTGACACTATTATAAACCAAAATATATACATATAACATACATATAACAAAACTTGTACTAAGGTATGAATAAATATAGATAATTTAAAAATATTTTTTCTGGCTTTTAAATCGGCAAAATTTTTAATATTATGTGTAATGTCTATGTTCTTCGCAATTTCATTTTCTATAGACAAAATTGCCAAATTATTTATCCTTTCGTTTATCATTGTAGACCGCAGGTATGTTTTAATAAGTTTTAACTTCCTAAAACTACGTTCACAAGCTGCAACAGTCACAGGAATTGTTAATAATATTCTTAAAGATGTCCACAAATTCGGCATAAGCGTATACAAGTGATTATATTTTAAAAATTCAAATATTTTGACTGCCATCTAGTGAGTTGAAAAGCAAATTTAGTGGCTAGATTCAGTGGCCATCTTTTGAGTAGAAAAATATTTAATAATTAGTTATGTAGTGAACAAGGTTTAGCCGAGGGTTTAACTCTAGGAGTTTGACGTATATCACCTGATGCACCACGTGACTTTAGTGATATTGCATTCTGATTGGGTGAATTGACCTTGCTAGCTTCGATTGTAAATGCACCTTAAATTTTATGCACAAAATAAACAATTTGAATATATAAATCAATAAATATTACTGATATTAAAATTTATTTAATTTTTTGATTCGGCCCCTAAAAAATTAGCGCCCCTGGCGGCCGCCCGTGTCGCCCGCCCCTTTATCCGGGCCTGATAATTGCCTCGTTGGTGACTACATAACTTTTTATTGTTTTGTGAGTAACTATAGGTACTGTTACACTTAAAATTGAATTTAACATATAATAATAAAAATAGTGTAGATAAGCTTACTTAACGTAATGTAATACTATTATAGGTACGAAACAATAAGCAATGAGAAAAGATACTTTTAACCCACTAATGACTTATGAGCTACTTTATTTATATAAAAATGGTAAGGCTATTAGCAGATGTTGGATAAAAAAACTATGCAATATGAATACTAACATAAAAATTAAAGAAAACCATAATTTTAAACTAATGCTGTCTCAACCTCTGATAAAAATAAACAATTAAAAAAGATTAGGCTAAATATATGGCTATAGCTAGTAGGTACCTAATGTAATGGTTTCTTCGATCAATTGAATAGTATATATTTCCTCCAGCTTACTTATAATAAACCGAAATGAATAAAAAAATTTAAAAATAAGGCAATAAATGAAACGAGATCAGAAAAAATTACTGCTATATTAATTTTAAATTTTTCATTATGAATGAGCAAACGTAAACATATCGTATTCATATTATTTTGATAATGACAATTGTAGGAGATGAGCACAAAAGTAATACACTGTAGCAATAAATAGCACAAAATGAACAAAAAAGTTGCTAATAATAAAAATAATTTTTGATATTTTATTACAATAAAAAATAAAATAATAAAAAAAAATTTAATAGAAGCACTAAAGAGCATTAACGAAGCACTAACTTTTGACACCAAGTTCATTAATTTATCTTTCAAAGTTCCTGCTAATGTGAACTTGGCAGGAAAACAGTCGAATGCTCCTGGTAGCGATATAGTATGATTTGTGATTTTTTTAATAGAAGCACTAAGGAGCACTACCGAAGCACTAACTTTTGACACCAAGTTCATTAATTTATCTTTCAAAGTTCCTGCTAGTGTGAACTTGGCAGGAAAAAAAGTCGAATGCTCCTGGTAGCGATATAGTATGATTTGTGATGTTTTTAATAGAAGCACTAAGGAGCACTACTGAAGCACTAACTTTTGACACCAAGTTCATTAATTTATCTTTCAAAGTTCCTGCTAGTGTGAACTTGGCAGGAAAAAAAGTCGAATGCTCCTGGTAGCGATATAGTATGATTTGTGATTTTTTTAATAGAAGCACTAAGGAGCACTACCGAAGCACTAACTTTTGACACCAAGTTCATTAATTTATCTTTCAAAGTTCCTGCTAGTGTGAACTTGGCAGGAAAAAAAGTCGAATGCTCCTGGTAGCGATATAGTATGATTTGTGATGTTTTTAATAGAAGCACTAAGGAGCACTAACGAAGCACTAACTTTTGACACCAAGTTCATTAATTTATCTTTCAAAGTTCCTGCTAGTGTGAACTTGGCAGGAAAAAAAGTCGAATGCTCCTGGTAGCGATACAGTATGATTTGTGATTTTTTTAATAGAAGCACTAAAGAGCACTAACGAAGCACTAACTTTTGACACCACGTTCATTAATTTATCTTTCAAAGTTCCTGCTAGTGTGAACTTGGCAGGAAAAAAAGTCGAATGCTTTTTGTAGCGGCATGGTGACTCCTGTTAGAGAAATTGAAGAAGCACCAAAGAGCACTAACGAGGCACTAACTTTGTATATAAATTGTTTCGTTAGTGCTTACTTCATTCTGCTAACTTCACGCACCTCGAAAAATGGACTTTACATTTATTATTGTTAAATCATTTTTTTTGTACTATCGGTCATTACACTTACATACCTATACGTATTACTATTCAAAAAATCAGACGTAACTAGCACTTTACTTTTTGTCCAGAATTTTATGTATCTACATATTTTATATACATTTTCCAATATACCCTTTTCATGTTTTCATTATAACTTGAGTTATAAATACTTTCTTCTACTCCTGTTTAAATATATGCACATTTTTTCAATTTTTTCGAATAATTATAGTAGGCATATTTTAATATTTTACGTTTATTTTACATTTGGATCACTCTTCTTCCGGCCATCTGACAGCTGACGGTATAGTCATTGTATATTTTTAAGTTGTCATTTTCTAATTTTTTTTTGCGTTTTTCCGAATTTACAGGATTATGGTCGTTATTCTCTCATATGATTTGCATCACTCGCTTACGGCTTTTGACGTAAATTTCATTTTCGCGAATAATGACTATCATAATCCCTTATATAATTATATACTATTAATTTATTAACTTTTGCAACAGTTTCTAGAGCAAAATAAATGCCTTATTTCAACACTTTATTCTTTGTATGCATTGTTATAATTCTTAATTATTGTAATTGTTTTCATTTGTTTATTTATATATACATGAAAATATGCTCGAATATATGTATATATTTCTATCACCTTTCAAATATCTCAATTAGTTTTAATTCGAATACTCGTAATACCAAGTAGAGAAACACCGTACATGTATCGTAACAATGAACACGCGATAAATATTACCCTCGACTACAATAGTATTTCTATTTGAGTAAATAGTTTATGCAACTACTGTATTCAGTGGTATCAATCAACACAGGCCAACTTAGAACAAGGATTCTACAATCAGTCAGTAGTTTATTGCTTGATATTTGTTTTCATATGTTCCACTGTAAAAATGGCTACTGAAGTACCCCCTCGCCGCGCCACATCACTCAGCGGGCGATGGGGTTTGAAAGTTCGGGCCAGCATGAACTATCCGCTTAACTCGGCGTTTTTAATCTGCTGCACCAAGTAACGACATATGTTACTATTTCCGATACTACTTTCTTTAAAATGAAATTTTGCTTAATTCATTATTCTATTTGTACTTTACATAAAAAATCTCTGTTATAATTAAGAATCGCCAAAATGCTTTAATATTGTGAATTGAAAATGTACTCCCATACGAAATGCATGCACTCAGATTTGAATTCGAGTTTCGCGCCAAATGTAAATCTTAACCTCACTATATAAAATTAAATATAAAAATATTTCATTGTTGAATAATTATATCGATTCCTTCCTTAGAAGATGTAATAATATTCATAATTAGTGCCATCTATGTGATTTTTTTAAACTTAAAAATATTAATTTTCTCTGATATACACAGAAACAAATTTTACAAAGACTGGTTTAAACGATATAGTTAAACCTATAAAAATTATGTTCATATATTATTTAAAAATATAGATTTATTAATACAAAAAAATTATTATATAGTAATTAAATTTATAAATAAAGTTATAGTAATTTTTAATACAAGAATACAATAATTTTAAATAAAATAATAATTTACCGATGAGTCAAAAGTGTTGATAGATAATTTATTCAAAAATTTGTTTTATTTATCAAGGCAATCTTAATTCATTTTCCAAAAAACCTTAAATTCTATTTAATTAATATATCGTTAAATATGAATATTTATGAAAGTAATTTGACTTTATAGGATGCCTTTTTATGGATAAATTTTTGTAAAATTAAAGCAAGTACAAATTTATCATATTCTTATCTTTGTGAAGATCATTTTGATATTAATTCTTTTTACAACATATCGAAACACTGTTTACTAAAAATGCATTCATTCTGGCTCCTAGACACTTTTAAACTCCGATACAAATGCAGATCTGTCATGTCATCTAATCAATTGGTAGAAAATATTGTAAAACGGGTTAATAAAATTCCTTTTATGTTCATTAAATCACAGTTGAAAACATCTCTCCAAACTTTTGCTGAGAGAGCATCGCTCCAAAAATTTCGTCGAGAAAACATCACTTCCACAAATGACACCGAGAGAATATCTCTCCAAAAATTTTGCAGAAAGAATATCGCTTCGAGAAATTTCACCGAGAGAACATTTCTTCCACAAATGGCACCGAGAGAACATCTCTCCAATACTTTTGCTGAGAGAACATCATTTCGATAAATTTCACCGAGAGAACATCTTCCACAAATGACACCGAGAGAATATCTCTCCAAAACTTTTGATGAGAGAACATCGCTTCGACGAATGGCACCAAGAGAACATGTTTCATCATATATGTTTAGTTTAAATGAATAAATAAATAATAAATATAATAATAACAAATGTATATCTTTTATTTAAAATTAAAATATTCAGTAGTAATAAATGAACTAATGAAAATTGACAGCTGCATTTGACGTTTATATACAAAATTTAATGATCAAGTAGGCTTAGAGTAACTCTACCCCGAGAACATCAGATGGCAGCAGTTCCGTGCTGCACAATTGATCCATTGGGTTACTCTTCTTGTTATGTTAATGTTTTGTGGATTCAACTTTTATTTACAACAGCTAGAAAACATGGAATCAAATTTGGCTGACATTGAAATGTCTGTACTTATCTGTTAACATTGTCAATGTCGTATGATTTTCAAAGGCTGTTTAGTTTTTACATATTGTAGCGAACCCAGGGTCGCGGCGCGGGCTGCGGCCGCTAGCGAACAGGTCAGAACACGTCCGTCCGCTCCCCATTGTTCTGATTCACAGAATCGTCGAATATTCTAGAATGAAGTGTTTTAATATAAATACCCTTAGCAAAAGATCACGAGGACAGTCTTGTATCGATACGGGTAGTGAACACATGGTGATATAAATAAGTAAAGAGTGATATAAATATTGTAAAAATAAATATTGCGTAGTTATAATTGTTTAAATAAATTATTTCAGTGTTTAAGTCTTTAGTAATAATAATTAGTTCTAAAATAGTGTTTATATTTGTTAATTCTTGGTGTTAGTTATTTTTCATTATTCTTTATAATTCATATTTCTTTAATTAAACTTAGTTATATAAATATTAGTGTTTTAATCAATTTTACACTTCACCTAAATAAATAAAACGTTACAATTGGTGTCAGGTGTGGGGTTAAAAAAATTGTGAAGTGTTAATTAAAATAAATAAAATGGCTACTAAACAAGTAAAATTAAGTGAATTAAAAGTGGCCGATCTCAAGAGGGAGCTGGAAGAACGGGACAGGAGACACAGACATGAGAAAGGGATGAAAGAAATGGAAGGCATAGAAGTCGCAGTCGAAGTCGAAGCAGAAGCGACAGGGAACGGGACAGGAGACACAGACATGAGAAAGGGATGAAAGAAATGGAAGGCATAGAAGTCGCAGTCGAAGTCGAAGCAGAAGCGACAGGGAACGGGACAGGAGACACAGACATGAGAAAGGGATGAAAGAAATGGAAGGCATAGAAGTCGCAGTCAAAGTCGAAGCAGAAGCGACAGGGAACGGGACAGGAGACACAGACATGAGAAAGGGATGAAAAAAAATAGTTCGAGAATGCATATAAAAACACCTGAATTTGACGGCAAGACATCGTGGCCGAATTATGTAAAACAGTTTGAAGCTGCTGCCAAAGCGAATGGCTGGACTTCCAAAGAAAAAGCTACAGCGTTGACAGTTTCGCTGCGTGGAGAAGCCATCGATATCCTACAAACGCTAAAAGAAGATGAACAAGAAGATTACGAACAACTTGTTAAACGATTGGATATGCGATATGGCAATGCGCATCTGGAGCAAGTGTACCAGACGCAACTGAGGAACCGATATCAGAGTTCTAAAGAAAACCTTCAAGAATTCGAAGCTGATATAGCCCGTTTAGTTCGTCTTGCACATCCCACAGCCCCTGACAGTGTTTTGGAATGTCTAGCCACACAAGCATTTATATATGGGGTCCGAGATAATGATACCCAGCAAGCACTAGTTTTAGCTCGACCGAAAACTGTAGTTGATACACTGTCATACGCCTTAGAGTATGAAGCAGCTAAACAAGCTTCACGTAACCTATCACAAGTGCAAAATATCGATGCTGAGGGAATTGAAGACAAGATAAAGCGAGTTGTATCTGAAATTCATGCTGAAAGAAAGATACTTCATTGCTGGAAATGTGGACAGTTAGGCCACCCGCCAAGGCTGTGCGGGAAACTGCAAAAACAGAAAACGGGTGAAAAAGTAGCAATAGCTCCTCTTGCTGTTAAAGAAGTAGGAGTGAAGAAAGTAGTTCACGTAGTAAGCCTGGCGAGACAGAAGACCCGTGAAGAAGAGTGCAAGCACTCTTGTCATTTGGAAACGAAACTTGCCACCGTCAAAACGACAACGGTTGTGGACGGGAGATGGCAACCTGAAGACTTACGGAGGGACCAAGAGAATTATCCGGACTTAAAGATCATACTTGACTGGAAGCATGGCGATGGCAGGCCAGTTTGGGAAGACGTTGCACGACACTCACAAAATGTAAAATCGTACTGGGCGCAGTGGGATTCTATTGTGGTTGAAGAGGGCCTCCTGAAACGTGTCGTAGAAAATACGGATGGTACTGAGAGTAGAACCCAGTTGATAATTCCTAGGAACAGAGTACCGGAAGTATTGGAGGAGATCCACGACGGATCTGGACATTTTCGAGTAAATAAAACCCTCGAGAGATTGCGCCAACGATTTTACTGGGTAAATTGCAAAGAAGATGATAAAGAGTGGTGTAAGAAATGTGTGGTCTGCGCGGGAAGTAACGGGCCACATAGGAAAAAAAGAGCTCCTATGCGCCAATATAACGTTGGAAGTCCCTTTGAAAGCATTGCGATTGACGTGGCCGGACCATTCCCCGAAACTGATGATGGAAATAAATACATAGTAATAGTAATGGACTACTTTACTAAGTGGGTTGAGGCCTACCCATTACTCAACCAGGATGCCGTAACGGTCGCTGAAGTTTTGGTTAAAGAATGCATCTGCCGATTTGGAGTACCGCGAGAGATACATTCCGACCAAGGAAGGAATTTCGAGTCTGCTCTGTTCCAAAATATCTGTAAGATATTAGGAATAAAGAAAACCAGAACTACTGCATTACACCCGCAGTCTGATGGCATGGTTGAATCGATGAATAGAACAATAAATCGGTATTTGTCAAAGGTAGTCTCTAACCATCAACGGGACTGGGACCGACATCTTTATCTGTTCTTGTTGGCTTACCGTTCATCCGTGCATGAGACAACAGGGCAGACACCAGCTAACATCTTATTCGGGCGGGAGTTGCGCATACCATGCGACCTGGTATTTGGCAGTAAACCCGGTGAAGATCTAGTCGGGGAGGACTATGTAACGGACTTACGGAGAAGAATGAATGACATCCATGAAAAAGTCCGCGCCAACATTCAAGGTGCCAGCGATCGGATGAAGGACCAGTATGACGTCAAGGCTGAAAAAGGTGGTTTTCAACCTGGGAATTTGTTGTGGCTTTACAATCCACAAAGACGTCGTGGCTTATCACCGAAGCTACAAAAGAATTGGGAAGGTCCCTACGAGATCGTAAAGAGAATAAATAATGTGGTCTACAGAATTAGAAAAACACCTAATGGAAAGCCGAGAGTAGTCCACTTCAATCGGTTAGCCCCTTTCGCTGGTGATAACTTTGACGATCATCGTGGAGCGACGGTTCGCCGGGTTTTACCTGAGGAACCTACATTTGAAGACTTTATGGAAAGCCATTCCACTGGTCACAAAGCACGGTATGGCGTGACACGAGAAGAACAACGAGATCTGTTCACCGTGTCCCCAGAATATTCTCTCGTTCACTGTGTAGCGAAAGACATTAAAATGTCCCGCGGCATCGCTTCAGTTTTTAAAAGAAAATTTGGACGAGTACAAGAACTGGCCAATCAACGTCCAACTGTCGAAAAAACACTACAACTGAAGGATGATAACGAAGAACACAAGCGGTACATTTACTATCTCGTTACGAAACAATATTCATATCAGCAGCCGTCTTACCGCAGTTTATGGGACTCGCTGTGCGATATGAGGGACCATTTGTTGCAGAATGACATCATGAAGCTGGCAGTACCGAAGATTAGCTGTGGACTAGATGGTTTGGATTGGAGGGTTGTTAGAAGCATGTTAGAGACAATCTTCCGCTTTACCGGAGTGGAAATTCTAGTCTGCAGCTTCAACTCTACCAGCCAAGAAGAACTCAAACGGACCGTCGACTGTTATTTTTTCAAGACTTCCAGATGCACCAAGGGTGATGCATGCAGATTTCATCATAACGAAGTGTTCCGAGACGAAACAGTCTTAAGGAGGGGGCAATGTAGCGATCCCACGGTCGCGGCGCGGGCTGCGGCCGCTAGCGAACAGGTCAGAACACGTCCGTCCGCTCCCCATTGTTCTGATTCACAGAATCGTCGAATATTCTACAATGAAGTGTTTTAATATAAATACCCTTAGCAAAAGATCACGAGGACAGTCTTGTATCGATACGGGTAGTGAACACATGGTGATATAAATAAGTAAAGAGTGATATAAATATTGTAAAAATAAATATTGCGTAGTTATAATTGTTTAAATAAATTATCTTAGTGTTTAAGTCTTTAGTAATAATAATTAGTTCTAAAATAGTGTTTATATTTGTTAATTCTTAGTGTTAGTTATTTTTCATTATTCTTTATAATTCATATTTCTTTAATTAAACTTAGTTATATAAATATTAGTGTTTTAATCAATTTTACACTTCACCTAAATAAATAAAACGTTACAATATGTACATTGTTTTGAAAATGGAATCGGGGTAATTTGCCAAATGTACATAATTCCACGATAAATGATTTTTATCGAATGAATTCAAATTCTCAAAGTTTCCTACGTGATGTCACAAATCCCCTCTTCAAAATTTTATTATTGTTTTTCTCCGGAATTATCAATAATAGACCGATTTAAAAAAATACCGGTATTTTATTTTTTGTACAAAACCATAAAATGGAAGAAAATAAATTAGGTCATATATCCCATTAAGGTTTACAAACAACACATTTCATTATATCAACTAAAAGACTTGTAGTAACTTCCTCAAATGTAACCAAAATTACTTTGAAGTAAAGCAAGTAATGTACTTTGTTGAATAATAACAGTTTTATTAAGAAGGTATGTCGGTAAATATTATAAATTCTTCTTCAAATTATTATAATTTGTTCCCCAAAATTATCCATTCAAAAGGTTTGTTCGTTAAATGCAATAGTCTAAAACGAAGTGAAAATTTTGAGTAAGATAATAGAAGAAAATGCAATCAAATTTTATAAAATTTTAATTTTGATTATATCAACCACAAGGCGTATTTTAATTAATCCTTTTTTTAACAAAAATGAACTTGTAATTAAGGTTTACAGCCTAAAAATTTGATTATAGCAATGAAAAATTTGTCTAAGTTATACCGTGCTTGATATTAATTGAAAGCACTTGACAAGGGCTTAGCTTGCAAAAATGATAAAATAGTCCCATGTCGATCGGCTTTTGTTTTCAGCAAAAAGTTGTCAGAAGTATGTTGTGTTTGGTATCGTATGAAAGGAGGCGATAAGAGTTGACTTGCAAAAATCACAAAATTTTCCATCGTCTTTTGTTTTTTGTGAAAAACTGTCAGAAGTGTGCCGTGTTTGGTATCAAATGAAAGCACTCGAGTAGGGCAGCTATACTGGAATAACAAAAATTTGCCAGGTCGTTCGGCTTTTGTTTTTTTTTTTGCAAAATTTGTCACGAGTATGTCGTGTTTGGTATCATATGAAAGGTCTCGTCGAGAGCTGGTGTACAGAAATGAAATTAGGCGTCAACTGTAAATACTTTATTGATGCCGGAGGCCTAGTAAAGCTCAGCTTAGCTGAGCCTTCGCTAGTCCCTATACTAAACGATTACATTCACTATATATCTATATATCTATCTATCTATAGATTCATCACGAGCATCAAGTAACATTTGTAAACGCCTACAGCCTGAACCATGCAAGTGATTGCTATATTTTTTTTTTAATATGTGGGGGCTAATGAGATCTGGTGCCTTTTGGGTGTCTCATATTTTTACTGTTAGTAGTTTTCGTGTCAAAAATTAAAACTGTGTACAAATGCTGCCTGGAAACAATGGATCCCAGAGGCCATGTCTAAATTTAAGAAGAATCAGGCCGTCATCCGTCACTTTTGACAATCTGTCTATGAACTTGAACTGATTATCGGCTCTAGCATGTAACACATCGCTTATATTAAGCGACGTAGTTAAACGTGTTTAAAGACATTGGTATTAAAATCTTATCATTGTATCAAATATTTAAGCGATCATAGCTAATAATACTCGCTAATATGTTAATAATTAAAGACAAGGTACGAACTGTCTCTAAAATATTAAAGACATTTTTTAAATGTCAAAATTTAACTTATTTTCTTCTCTCTTCTCAATTTTGAGTCTAATATTGCATAGTTTCAGTAAATTCATATTTTTGTAATAAAAGGTGACATATTGATTTCTATGTGTTTACAATTTCTACAAATTTTCGGTCTTTATGTTTCGTATAATTCATTTAGAAATATCTAACTATATATAGCTAGATGTGTCATCACTTCAACTTCCAGTCGTTTTGCATATTCCAATTTCCTTCCCAAATCTTTTACAAAATTTTATTAAAATGTTTGTCACTATTCTTTATTCCATAACACAAAATTTAATCGCTCAAAAACTTGCACAGAAATAGATAACTGTTTTCACTTATTTGCTACCTATTTCTCAAGAAATATATTCTGACAGCTGTCATTTTTGTCAATCGTACTAAAGTACTCAATTTATTACAAAGAAATCAAATGTATTGTATAAAAATTGAAAGCCAACTAAATTATTATTTTTATTCAACTTCTGGGAATCAACCAATAGATGGCAGAACAAAACTAATCAAATGTCATTAACTTGAGTTACTGTACCCTATTTTTAAAAATCAATTTGACAAGAAAAATGTCAAAACAATCGCATATGTACAAAATTACACTGTTGTCAAACATATTTTTTCCTAAATTGTTATTACAGTCACTCTTATTTGTTATCGACATCGGTAAAATTTAAAGTGTAGCTATCGTTTTAGCGACACTTGTTATATATTAAGCATTTTAGCAATGCTCGCTTAAAACATAGTCGATAGTTAAAATTAAGCTATATCGATTAATATAAGCGATGAGTTACATGATAGAGCCGTATATCTTTTAATAGAACATTGATATCAAAGATTTAAAAACAATTTCATGAATAATAGACCTGAGCAAAGGTGTTACAACTAATTTAAGTTTAAAACATAACGTATTTAATTAATATAAATTTTGACGTTTCGAATGTCAAAAGTCAATGTTGCCAAATGTGTGATGAAGTAACTAAATTAAAACCAAATATTCCTAAACTAACTTCACTGAAGACGGTGGCAGTTGTATTAGGGTTGCCAATATTAATTTATAAATTTAAAAATTAATTACTATTTTTTAATACAAACAGTGTTGCCAAATTATAAAGTAACTAAATAAAAATCAAATATTCCTAAATAAAATAAATTAAATACTTTGCTGTATTTGTTATTAAAAGAAAGGAAACCATAAGAACCAGTTTTAAAATCACAAAAAAAATGTGACATGCCGATCTGCATTTGTTTTTCGTAAAAAGATGTTAGAAGTAGGTCGTCCTTGGGTTTTAAGGAAACTACACAATACGGACTGGTGTGCACGAATGATCAAAATGTTCTACACAGATTAGAATTTGTTTTTTGAAAAATGTTGTCAGAAAAAAGTCGTGTTTGGGTATTTTCGAATTACATAAGTCATTATTGCCAAATGTTTAATAAAGTAACTAAACAAATATTCCCAAATGAACGTTACTGAAGACAGTGAACGTTATATTAGGCTAGGTCACGATGAGGGCTAGCGTGCAAAATGTCCAAACATGTTCTATACCGAACGGCTTTTGTTTTTTACAAAAAGTTGTGAGAAGTATGTGGTGTTTGGTATCAAATGAAAAGGCTCGATAAGGGCTGGCGAGTAAAATTAATAAAAAAGGTCAATGTTGATCGGCTTTTGTTTTTTGCAAAAAAATCTCAAAGATATGTCGAGTTTGGTCTCAAATGAAAGGTCTCGTTGAGAGCTAGCGTGCAGAATTGACAAAAATGTTCCATGTCGATCGGCTTTTGTTTTATGCAAAAAGTTGTCAGAAGTATGTTTCAATGACGGCTGGTGTGCAGAATTAACGAAAATGGTCAATGTCGATCGGCTTTTTTTTTGCAAAAGGTTGTCACAAGTATATAGTGTTTGGTATCAAATGAAAAGTCACGGTGTGGGCTAGCGTGTAGATATGATAAAAATGTTTCATGTCGATCGACTTTGGTTTTATGCAGAAAGTTGTAAGAAGAATGTCGTTTATGGTATCAAATGAAAGGTCTCGATGAGAGCTGGGGTACATAAATGACGAAAATGTTTAATGTCGACCGGCTTTTGTTTTTTGCAAAAAATTATTAGAAGTATATCGTGTTTGCAATCTAATGAAAGGTCTCGGTGAGGCCTGACGTGGAAATATGAAATAATTGTTTCATGTCGATCGGCATTTGTTTTTTGCACTGACAGCGGAGCTCTAGAGAATGCTCGGCGTTGCCGAAATTCGCTAGTCCCTATACTAAACGATTACATTTACTATATATCTATATATCTATCTATCTATAGATTCATCACGAGCATCGAGTAACTTTTGTAATCGCCTACAGCCTGAACCATGCAAGTGATTGTTATATTTTTTTTTCAATATGTGGGGGCTAATTATAAAGTAACTAAATACAAATCAAATATTCCTAAATAAAATAAATTGAATACTTTGCTGTATTTGTTATCAAAAGAAAGGAAACCATAAGGGCCAGTTTTAAAATGACAAAAAAAATGTGTAATGTCGATCTGCACTTGTTTTCCGTAAAACGTTGTTAGAAGTAGGTCGTCCTTGGGTTTAATGGAAACGACTGGTGTGCATGAATGACAAAAATGTTCTATGTAGATTAGAATTTGTTTTTTTCAAAATGTTGTCAGAAAAATGTCGTGTTTCGGTATTTTCGAATAACAAAAGTCAATGTTGCCAAATGTTTAATAAAGTAACTAAACAAAGAACAAATATTCCCAAATGAAAGGTTACTGAAAACAGTGAATGTTATATTATGCTATGTAACGATGAGGGCTAGCGTGCAGAATGAACAAAAATGTTCTATATCGAACGGCTTTTGTTTTTTGGAAAAACTTGTGAGAAGTATGTGGTGTTTGGTATCAAATGAAAAGGCTCGATAACGGCTGGCGTGTAGAATTAAGAAAAAAGGTCAATGTTGATCGGCTTTTGTAATTGCAACAATTTCTCAAAGATATGTCGAGTTTGGTCTCAAATGAAAGGTCTTGTTGAGGGCTAGCGTGCAAAATTGAGAAAAATGTTCCATGTCGATCGGCTTTTGTTTTATGCAAAAAGTTGGCAGAAGTATGTCGTATTTGGTATCAAATGAAAGGTCTCGAAGAGGGCTAGCGTGCAGAATTGACACAAATGTACTATGTCGATGGGTTTTTGTTTTTTGCAAAAAGTTGTCAGAAGTATGTCGTATTTGATATCAAATAAAAAGTCTCGGAGAGGGCTATCATGCAGAATTGATAAAAATGTGCTATGTCAATCGGTATTTGTTATTTGCAAAAAGTTGTCAGAAGGGTGTGGTGTTTGGTATCAAATGAAAGGTCTCGTGGATGGCTGGCGTGCAGAATTGACGAAAATGGTCAAAGTCGATCGGCTTTTGTTTTTTGCAAAAGTTTGTTACAAGTATATAGTGTTTGGTATCAATTGAAAAGTCTCGGTGTGGGCTAGCGTGTAGATATGATAAAAATGTTTCATGTCGATCGACTTTTGTTTTATGCAGAAAGTTGTCAAAAGTATGTCGTGTGTGGTACCAAATGAAAGGTCTCGGTGAGAGTTGGGGACATAAATGACAAAAATGCTTCATGTCGACCGGCTTTTGTTTTTCGCAAAAAATTATTAGAAGTATATCGTGTTTGCAATCTAATGAAAGGTCTCGGTGAGGCCTGATGTGGAAATATGAAATAATTGTTTCATGTCGATCGGCATTTGTTTTTTGCACTGACAGCGGAGCTTTAGGGAATGCCAGGTTTAAATTTAAAAAGGATTACTGTGCCATCCGTCATTTTTGACAATTCAATATGAAACTTTTAATTGATTTATTTTGAAAATTAAAAGAGATATTGTAAAGGTAATTATATTTTGACACATTATAATAGTGAGCGAAATATATACAAATACACTGAATGTTAAGTGTGGTGCATTTAAAATATTTAATTTTATTACGTATGACGTTTATCATCTGTTGGGTCAGTCAATCAAAAAATTCGTGGCACAAGTTTTATATTTTCAAAGAGAAATATACAGAAATATAAAGTAAAATATGTACAATACACTTTGTGATGTAAGTATATTATTTTAAATTTGTTTCGTTGTATTTAAAGATGTATTTTCATTTCAGTTACAATTTTTAATTGGTTATCCAAACAAGAGTACATTTATGGAAGAGAAATAACATAAAATTACTGATAATAATACTACTGAAGTGTAACTGATTATCATAAAAGTGCATTGTACATAATAATTTATGGCAAACCTTATTTACAATATTTAAATTTTCATGACATATGACGTTTGTGAAAACGTCAGCTCTAATCCAAAAATCATCTTGCAAGTCTTGTATTTGCTTGGAGAAATATATAGTAAAATTAGTTTAAAAGTAAAATTACACTACATTTTATAATGTAAATATGTAATTTTATATTTTCTTGAATGTATTTAAATATGTGTTTTCATTTCAGTTATACTCGTAGTTATCCAAACAAGAATATATTCATAGAAAAGAATAACATAAAATTACGGATAATAACACTATTGACAAAAATTTATTTATGGAAATCAAACAAGGCGCGTCGTATTCAGTCATAAACACATTTATTTAAAAATACTGACAAACCTTTCCTTCATACCCCCTTGGAAGAAATGTTTAATAATTTATTGTACAATAATTATTTTGAATTATGTATCTGGATTATATTAAACTGTAAGTAACTGCATTTTATACATTCTTTATGTATTCTTTCATCAAATTTCAGATGAAAGTAGTTTAGTACAACAACAATTAGATTTTTAAAATTTCTACTGTATTTTGTTATGGAATGAGATGATTTTTTAAATGAAAACGTATACAAAAACAAAGTATCTATCCAATTATTCAATTATCATTGATATTTTAAACAATAAACACTTTCTGAAACCAAATATTAATCGAGAAATGCTTTGATGACATGTGCTCCCAGGTGAATGGATTACATGAAAATTCATTTTTTTACTAAGAAATAATGCAAAAAAATGTTTGAAAATTGTTGGATATTAGTTTAAGGTACGATATAAATATGATTAGGTACATTTTTAATTTTTATCACTTACAGATGTCATATTAGGTTACTGGTTCAAAGTGTAATCAAATGAAATTAAAAGAAGCTATTTTTATCATAAATAATGCTATAAAAAGAGTAAATATAATATATTTTTTCATATACAACCATAAAGTTTTTAAATAATGGATTATTTATGTCAAAATTTGTGATGATGAAAGTTGCGAGCAAGGTTTGCAATTCCTACAGTAAGTTTTAGTTATTATTCTCTAATTATAAAAATATGTCATTTTACTATATATATTATAATACTTTTATATTCATTGGAGAGTAAATAAAAATTACTTTATGAACATTATTATTTCATATATTTTACTTATTTTATTCAATTCAAATTTGACAATCTGACATCTAAAATTCATTTTCATAAACGAAGTGTATCTATTAAAATGATAAGATATATTTTAAAATAATTTATTTAGAAATCAAAAATATTTAACGTTTAACAATGGGCCTTTAGATTCCCGAAAATTTAAAAGAAAACGGCCGGCTTTGATTGTTAGCTGCTCTTTTTGTAAATTTTCGGGACCCTAAAGGCTCATTGTTATTTGTTAAGGTATATTTATAATATTTTTATTAAAAAAAAATTTGTGTTCTTATTAAATTTATTAACAAGTTTCTTTGAATTTAAAAATTTACACTGGTCACATTCAGTAATCCGACTGTATAACACATGTTTGAACGCATCCAAAATACAGTTATCAAATCATCTTGTCATTTTGTCATTGCTGAAAAGTATTATACTTATAGCGAAATTGAAAGCACATTAAATAGGGTTGGAAGTGCAAAGAAAAAATCAGTAGAAAGAAGAAGTCAAAATATAAAAACCGTAATAAAAATGTCATACGATAGATAAATTCGCAATAATACTACATATTCTGCAATGAACTCTTTCATTGTAGATGTACATATGTACCAATAGAATTAGATTGGTACCGAGAAAATATGACAATGATTATTATAATGAAAATGTTGTTGATAAGAATCAATGGCTACAATTTTTATTGTAATCAAGCTATGTGTTATGGCTTGGAAACCGAAAGTGAAGCGAGATCAGTATTTCAAGTTTGAACTAATATTTTATACACGAAAATGGACTTGATATGTTGTAATATTATCTAACCAACCATACTTAACATGAAAATAGTAACGTTAAAATCAAGAAGTACGACAAATATTACACACAAGTCCACTTTCCAAAGCACATGCTTTATATTACCGTTTGCCATTTCATTATTCGTAGAGAGAGATAAGAATTTTCTATCTACATTTATTCCAAAGATTTACGACTTTTTTAAAAATATTTCATACAGATTGGTCTAAATAAGATGTAATTGTACATTTATGTTACCAACGCATATTTATATATATTATTATATTTATTTCATAACATAATTTTTAATAATAAATATTATAAGAGCCCTTTGTATTTACTGTGGAGATTCAGGTTTTTTTCTTTTCACATCATACTTGTGATTTGGAAATAAATATAACAACACTATCACTACCAGTTAATATAATAATAATATTTTAATTCATATACATATGGTATTAAATATAAAAATATTAAATTAATTTAATAATTATAGCGATTCCTTCCTCAGCGGATGCAATAAAATTCTTAATTAGTGCCATCTATGTGATTTTTTTAAACTATTAAAATTATTGATTTTCTCAGATGTATACAGAAACAAATTTTACAAATACTGGTTTAAACGGTATTGTTAAACCTATAAAAATTATGTGTATAAAGGTGTTCATTTTATTTTGTCCACAATTGCTATCTCGAGAACTATAAGAGCTACAAGGTCAATTAAATTAGCAAAAAAAATCTATTTTACAACACTATTAACATGAGACAAACTAATTTTTTTTTAAACCAGTGGTTCTCAAAATACGTGTCCCAACTTTTTTATTTTAAATGTGAACCTATTTTTTCATTTGCTTATACAATAGAGAATATTATTCTGAATTCAATGATATAATATTATCATACCCTAACATAACGATTTTTTTGAGAAAAATGCATCTGAAGTTTTATATTAATTTGATTAAAATATGACAATAATAACAGTGCCATGGCGGAAAAACACAAAATACAAGTAATTGTTTTACCTGGAATTAGAGTGCCTTGAATTAAATATGTGAATAAAAGTATAATGAATGAAATAATAGTTATTTATGATATAAGTGTGAAAAGTGACATTTTATGAGTGAGTGGGGAAGTTTGAAACGAGGCAAAGCCGAGTTTAACAAACCCCACGAACGAAATAAAATCACTTTTAACACAAATATCATACACTATTTTTCCTACGACCCCTTTTATGTACCTGTTAGTAAATAAAAACTAAGTATTATAGAATGACATTTATGACAGGTTATGAACAACTGAACATAAGAAGTGTTAAAAGCAAATTTGTTTTTTACTTTTAACACGTTGTCAATGACAACGTTTTAAAAGTATTTACTGTGTTATAAACTATTATTTTTAACTTGCTAAGCAACCATTAAAAATACTATTTTTAACAGTGGTCGTAGGAAAAACAGTTTATAATTTTTATTTTCATATTTCATTATTTTTTTAATTTTATTTTAATTTCATTTTACAGTTATGATCACTTAACAAAACCAAGTATTCAAAAAATTGCGAATACTCTCTCTCCTGATATATTTAGAGCAAAACTACAAAAGTACAAAGTTGTTCATATTTCAACTCTACATCAGATAAAATCATAACCGATGGAACCGCACGTCTATTGTATGAAATATATTAAATATAATATTTACCTTTTTCGGCAAAAATTAGACAGTTACGGAAATAAAAAAAATTCTATCTGAGAGTTTATTATTGTTATTATGTCATTCTAATTAATGTTATATTTGATAATAATTATTAATTTTGTAAAATTCTAAAATTATTTTAAAAATGTATGTTTTCTATATAAATGTTTTCTGGCTTGCATAAATGACAAATATATTTTACATCGACCGGTTCTTGTATTTCAAATAATTGTTAGAAATATGTCATGTTTGGTATCAAATGAAAGGTCTTGTTGTGGGCTAGCGTACAGAAATGACAAAAATGTTCCATGTTAATCGACTTTTGTTTTATGCAAAAAGTTGTCAGAAGTATTTCGTGTTTGGTATCAAATGAAAGGTCTCGGAGAGGGCTAGCGTGCAGAATTGGCAAAAATGTTCTATGTCGATCGGCATTTGTTTTTTTGCAAAAAGTTGTCAGAAGTGTGTGGTGTTTGGTATCAAATGAAAGGTTTCAATGAAGGATGGTGTGCAGAATTAACGAAAATGATCAATGTCGATCGGCTTTTGTTTTTTGCAAAAGGTTGACACAAGTATATAGTGTTTGGTATCAAATAAAAAGTCTCGGTGTGGGCTAGCGTGTAGATATGATAAAAATGTTTCATGTCGATCGACTTTTGTTTTATGCAGAAAGTTGTCAGAAGTATGTCGTGTATAGTATCAAACGAAAGGTCTCGGTGAGAGTTGGGGTACATAAATGACAAAAATGTTTCATGTCGACCGGCTTTTGTTTTTTGCAAAAAATTATTAAAAGTATAACGTGTTTGCAATCTAATGTAAGGTCTCGGTGAGGCCTAACGTGGAAATATTAAATAATTGTTTTATGTCGATCGGCATTTGTTTTTTGCACTGACAGCGGAGCTCTAGGGAATGCTCGGCGTAGCCGAGAATTCGCTAGTCACTATACTAAACGATTACATTCACTATATATCTATCTATCTATCTATCTATCTATCTATCTATCTATCTATCTATCTATCTATCTATAGATTCATCACGAGCATCGAGTAACTTTTGTAATCGCCTACAGCCTGAACCATGCAAGTGATTGTTATAATTTTTTTTTAATATGTGGGGGCTAATGAGATCTGGTGCCTTTTGAGTGTCTCATATTTTTACCGTTAGTAGTTTTCGTGTAAAAAATTAAAACTGTGCACAAATGATGCCTGGAAACAATGAATCCCAGAGGCCATGTCTAACTTTAAGAAGAATCACGCCGTCATCCGTCACTTTTGACAATCTGCCTATGAACTTTAAATGATTATATCTTTTAATAGAACATTGATATCAAAGATTTAAAAACAGTATCATGAATAATAGACTTGAGCAAATGTGTTACAACTAATTTAAGTTTAAAACATAACGTATTTAATTAATATAAATTTTGACGTTTGCAATGTCAAAAGTCAATGTTGCCAAATGTGTGATGAAGTAACTAAATTAAAACCAAATATTCCTAAACTAACTTCACTGAAGACGGTGGCAGTTGTATTAGGGTTGCCAATATTAATTTATAAATTTAAAATTAACTACTATTTTTTAATACAAACAGTGTTGCCAAATTATAAAGTAACTAAATAAAAATCAAATATTCATAAATAAAATAAATTGAATACTTTGCTGTATTTGTTATTAAAAGAAAGGAAACCATAAGGGCCAGTTTTAAAATGACAAAAAAAATGTGTCATGTCGATCTGCATTTGCTTTTCGTAAAAAGATGTTAGAAGTAGGTCGTCTTTGGGTTTTAAGGAAGCGACATAATACGGACTGGTGTGCACGAATGACAAAAATGTTCTACGTAGATTAGAATTTGTTTTTTGCAAAATGTTGTCAGTAAAATGTCGTGTTTGGGTATTTTCGAATTACATAAGTCAATATTGCCAAATGTTTAATAAAGTAACTAAACAAAGAACAAATATTCCCAAATGAACGTTACTGAAGACAGTGAATGTTATATTAGGCTAGGTCACGATGAGGGTTGCGTGCAAAATGTCCAAAAATATTCTATATCGAACGGCTTTTGTTTTTTAGAAAAAGTTGTGAGAAGTATGTGGTGTTTAGTATTAAATGAAAAGGCTCGATAAGGGCTGGCGAGTAAAATTAACAAAAAAGGTCAATGTCGATCGGCTTTTGTTTTTTGCAAAAATTTCTCAAATGTATGTCGAGTTTGGTCTCAAATGAAAGGTCTCGTTGAGGGCTAGCGTGCAGAATTGACAAAAATGTTCCATGTCGATCGACTTTTGTTTTATGCAAAAATTTGTCGGAAGTATGTTGTGTTTGGTATCAAATGAAAAGTCTCGGAGAGGGCTAGCGGGCAGAATTGACAAAAATGTGATATGTTGATCGTTTTTTGTTTTTTGGAAAAAGTTGTGAAAAGTATGTGGTGTTTGGTATCAAATGAAAAGGCTCGATAAGGGCTGGCGTGTAGAATTAACAAAAAAGGTCAATGTTGATCGGCTTTTGTTTTTTGCGAAAAATTCTCAAAGATATATCGAGTTTGGTCTCAAATGAAAGGTCTCGTTGAGAGCTAGCGTGCAGAATTGACAAAAATGTTCCATGTCGATCGGCTTTTGTTTTATGCAAAAAGTTGTCAGAAGTATGTCGTGGTTGGTATCAAATGAAAGGTCTCGGAGAGGGCTAGAGGGCAGAATAAGAAAATGTGCTATGTCGATCGGTTTTTGTTTCTTGCAAAAAATTGTCAGAAGTGTGTAATGTTTGGTATCAAATGAAAGGTTTCAATGAAGGCTGGTGTGCAGAATTAACGAAAATGGTCAATGTCGATCGGCTTTTGTTTTTTGCAAAAGGTTGTCACAAGTATATAGTGTTTGGTATCAAATGAAAAGTCACGGTGTGGGCTAGCATGTAGATATGATAAAAATGTTTCATGTCGATCGACTTTTGTTTTATACAGAAAGTTGTAAGAAGAATGTCGTGTATAGTATTAAATGAAAGGTCTCGATGAGAGCTGGGGTACATAAATGACAAAAATGTTTCATGTCGACCGGTTTTTGTTTTTTGCAAAAAATTATTAGAAGTATATCGTGTTTGCAATCTAATGAAAGGTCTCGGTGAGGCCTGACGTGGAAATATGAAATAATTGTTTCATGTCGATCGGCATTTGTTTTTTGCACTGACAGCGGAGCTCTAGGGAATGCTCGGCGTAGCCGAGAATTCGCTAGTCATATACTATTTTGATTGATTCACTATCTATATATCTATCTATCTATCTATCTATCTATCTATCTATCTATATTTGGATTCATCACGACGATCAGGCATCGTTTGTCCAGCTCAAACTCCTAGACCATTCAAGTAATTGCTGTAATTTTTTTTCCAAGTTGTAGTGTCTATTGTGCCGGAGTGCCTTTTGGGGGTCTCATATTTTTACTGTGAGTGGTTTTTGTTTAAAAAAATAAAAACTGAGTAAAATTGGTACCTTGAAACAAAAAATCCCAGAAGCCATGTCAAATGTGAGAAGAATCACGGTTGTCATACGTCAAATTTGACAATTCAATATGAAACTTTTATTTGATTTATTTTGAAAATGAAAAGGGATATTGTAAATATAAATATATTTTTATACATTATAATAGTGAGCGAAATATATACAAATACACTGAATGGTAAGTGTGGTGTTTTTAAAATATTTAATTTTATGAAATTTGACGTTTGACATCCGTTAGGCTATAATTAAAAAATTCACAAGATTTCTATTTTCAAAGAGAAATATACAGAAATATAAAGTAAACTTGTTTAAAAGAATATGTACAATACTCTTTGTGATGTAAGTATATCACTTTAAATTTGTTTCGCTGTATTTAAATATGTATTTTCATTTCAGTTACAATTTTTAATTGGTTATCCAAACAAGAGTACATTATAGAAGAGAAATAACATAAAATTACTGATAATAATACTACTGGAGTGTAACTGATTATCATAAAAGTGCATTGTACATAATAATTTACGACAAACCTTATTTACAATATTTAAGTTTTCATGAAATATGACGTTTGTTAAAACGTCAGTTATAATCAAACAATCATAATGCAAGTCTTGCATTTGCTTGGAGAAATATATAGTAATATTAGATTAGAAGTTAAATTACACTTCATTTTGTAATGTAAGTATGTAATTTTATATTTTCTTGGCTGTATTTAGATGTGTTTTCTATTTTCAAAGAGAAATATACAGAAATATAAAGTAAACTTGTTTAAAAGAATATGTACAATACACTTTGTAATGTTAGTATATCATTTTAACCTATAAAAGGTATAACATCTGACAGAAATAGAAAGAGAAAGCAATGTAAACAAAGAAAGAAAATAGCTGGGTGAGTTGGATCAGTTCTGGGTTATGTCAAACGTACCAAGTAAACAGAATTAACCTACTAGATTACTTAAAAAATCCCAAATAAATACGGCCCATGTACATTATTTAAATAAGAAGTAAGCTGTAAATAATTTAGAATTCGATGAAAATAGTAACGTTAAATTCAAGAAGTATATTAAAATCAAAATTTTATTATGTTCTTGTTTTTGTTCAGAATAAATAATAAATAATTGTTATAAAAAGTCCCAAATAAATACGGCCCATGTACATTATTTAAATAAGAAGTAAGCTGTAAATAATTTAGAATGCGATGAAAATAGTAACGCTAAATTCAAGAAGTATATTAAAATCAAAATTTTATTATGTTCTTGTTTTTGTTCAGAATAAATAATTGTTATACATATAAAATTAAATATGAAAATATTTAATTGTTGAATTACTGCCATCTATGTTTTTTTTAATCTATTTAAAATATTGATTTTCTCTGATATACACAGATTTTTTTTTTACCTACCTATAACTATAAAAATTCTTGGTATATATTATTTAAAAATATAGATTTAGTAATTTAAAAATAATATTGTATACTAATTAAATTTATCAACAAAGTTGTAGTTATTTTGAATACAAAAAATACAATAATTTTAAATAAAATAATAAAATAAAGTAATTCCAAGATGAAATTTGGAAATACAGAGATCTTTAAACACAAACATTAACGAAAAATGAGCAACTCTTTTGGAATATACAATTAACAAGAAATGAACAATAATAAATCAATACAGGAGAAATATAAATAGCAATGACAGTTATTTCCAAAGAACACTGGAGTACGAACATATATGCCAGCAAAAGCACAAATAGTTAAATAATTAAATGGAGTTTCTAAGATTTATAATAAAATGAAAAATATAATAATTAACAATAATAAAGATATACAGAGAAGAAATTTAAATCTGGAATTTGAACAAGGCGCGTCATATGACACAGCGTACATGTCTGTTGTTACTCCTACCCTTATCGTACATTCAGTCCACAAAACATTAACATAACGAGAAGTGAAACTCAATGGATCAAGTGGGCAGCACGGAGTTGCTGCCATCTGAAGTGTAAGGGTAGAGTTACTCACAACCTTCTTGATCATTAAATTTCGTATATGTCACATAAACGTCAAATGTAGCTGTCAATATTCATTTGTTTATTTACTACTAGATATTTTAATTTTAAATAAAAGATATAAATTAATTTTCATGAAATTTATTGCCTGCATAGGTATTACAAAATTATTCAAATCATTTAAAATAAATTAATACGATTAGTGCAGAAATCGGAAGAGATGTTCTGTTGGCGAATTTTGTAGAAGTGATATTCTCTTAACGAAATGAGTAGATGTTTTCTCGGAGAAATATATAAGATGATTCTTCGGCGATATTCATGGAAGAGGTGTTCTCTGGGCGAATTTTGTAGAAGTGATGTTCTCTCGGCGGAATTTATTTATTTTTCTGGGTGTCCTTTATAGAAGAAATGTTCTTTCGCCGAAATTTGTAGCAGAGATGTTCTCTCAGCCGGATGAAATTTATAAGATATTCTCTCGGTGCCACTTGTGGAGAATATGTTCTGTCGGCAAATTTTGTAGAACTGATTATTCTCTTGACGAAATTTGTGATGTTCTCTCGGAACCATTCGTGGAAGAATGTTCTTTCGCCGAAATTTGTAGAAGAAATGTCTTCTCCGCGAAATTTGTAGAAGAGATGTCATCTCCACGAAATTTGTAAGGTGTTTTCTCGATAACATTCGTGGTAGTTATCTTTGGTCGAAATTTGTAGCAGGGATGTTCTCTCGAAGTAATGTATAAGATGTTTTCTCGGTGACATTCGTGGCACAGTTCTTTGATCAAAATTTGTACATCCAGATTCTAATTCGAAATTCGATTCTTGAAAATTCAATTAAATATCCACATTTGTAACGGAGTTTAAAAGTGTCTGAGAACCAGAATGAATTATTGGCACTTCATTTTTTAATAATCGGTGATTTGATGCGTTATAAAAAAATTAATATCAAAATGATCTTAAAATTAATTTTGTAGATTTTTTCATATCTCACAATTCGGCAAATCTTTGATTATAAATTTGTAAAAATGTTTATTTTGTGGGCCTCTCATTTACAACCACGTTGATCTGCTGATCTATAAGTAATAAATATTGTAATTTATTTTTCATATAAGTAGATAAAATAAGTAAAATAATATTACTTACGGTGAATGCATTTTTGTTCAATTCAATATAATTTTATTCTTATTGTTTTACAATCACCCGGGTGAAACTTGAATAGGGAAATTGGCAGCATAAAGTAGGCTAGGAATAACTCTACCCTTTACTGATTAGATGGCATTAGTAGTACTCAGAATCTGGGGGAAAAATTTGGTAACTTTTGGTTTTAATTATCGTTTTATATTCGTTTGACATTTAAACCTAAGTAAACTGGGGAAACAATTTAAAACAATTATAATATAATTGTCAAATTGTCAATCATAGACAAGATACAATATTGTAAAACAATAAGAATAAAATTATATTGAATTGAACAAAAATGCATTCACCGTAAGTAATATTATTTTACATATTTTATCTACTTATATGAAAAATAAATTACAATATTTATTACTTATAGATCAGCAGATCAACATAGTTGTAAATACCCCAGCGGGAATAAAAGGAGAGTGAACGTGAGAGGCCCACAAAATAAACATTTTTACAAATTTACAATCAAAGATTTGCCGAATTGTGAGATTTGAAAAAATTGCAAAATTAATTCAAGTTAAAATTTATCATTTACTTTTTTTGTAAAGATCATTTTGACATTAATTTTTTTATAACGCATCAAATCACCGATTATTAAAAAATGGAGTGCCAACAATTCATTTTGGTTCTCAGACACTTTTAAACTCCGTTACAAATGTGGATATTTAATTGAATTTTCAAGAATCGAATTTCGAATTAGAATCTGGATGTACAAATTTTGATCAAAGAAGTATGCCACGAATGTCACCGAGAAAACATCTTATAAATTTCGTGGAGAGAACATCTCTTCTACAAATTTCGCGGAGAAGACATTTCTTCCACAAATTTCGGCGAAAGAACATTCTTCCACGGATGGTTCCGAGAGAACATCTTTCTTATAAGTTTTTCTGAAAGAACATCACAAATTTCGTCAAGAGAATATCAGTTCTACAAAATTTGCCGATAGAACATATTTTCCACAAGTGGCACCGAAAGAATATCTTATAAATTTCATCCCGCTGAGAGAACATCTTTGCTACAAATTTCGGCGAAAGAACATTTCTTCCATAAAGGACACCGAGAAAAATAAATAAATTCCGCCGAGAGAACATCACTTCTACAAAATTCACCCAGAGAACACCTCTTCCATGAATATCGCCGAAGAATCATCTTATATATTTCTCCGAGAAAACATCTACTCATTTCGTCAAGAGAATATCACTTCTACAAAATTCGCCGACAGAACATCTCTTCCGGTTTCTGCACTAATCGTATTAATTTATTTTAAATGATTTCAATAATTTTGTACTACTTATGCAGGCAATAAATTTCATGAAAATTAATTTATATCTTTTATTTAAAATTAAAATATCTAGTAGTAAATAAACAAATGAATATTGACAGCTACATTTGACGTTTAGTGACATATACCAAATTTAATGATCAAGAAGGTTGTGAGTAACTCTACCCATTACACTTCAGATGGCAGCAACTCCGTGCTGCCCACTTGATCCATTGAGTTTCGCTTCTCGTTATGTTAATGTTTTGTGTTTACAATGTTGACAATTTGACAATTATATTATAATTGTTTCCCCAGTTTACTTTATTTTAAATTTCAAACGAATATAAAATGAAAATTAAAACCAAAAGTTACCAAATTTTTCCCCCAGATTCTGAGTACTACTAATGCCATCTAACCTGTAAAGGGTAGAGTTATTCCCAGCCTACTTTATGCTGCCGATTTCCCTATACAAGTTTCACCCGGGTGTTTACAATGTTGACAATTTGACAATTATATTATAATTGTTTGAAATTGTTTCCCCAGTTTACTTTATTTTAAATTTCAAACGAATATAAAATGATAATTAAAACCAAAAGTTACCAAATTTTTTCCCCAGATTCTGAGTACTACTAATGCCATCTAACCTGTGAAGGGTAGAGTTATTCCCAGCCTACTTTATGCTGCCAATTTCCCTATACAAGTTTCACCCGGGTGATTCAGTCATGAGGCTATTAAAATTGCTGTCAAAACATGTTCAATATAAACAGGTGTATTACTTTAATTATGTAGTCTGATGATGTCCGAAAGGACGAAATGATCACCACTAATATAACAATTATTGTGGAATAACCAAGTGTTTTTATTTACTTATATACTTATAGTTATCTGGGTAATGAGGAAAATGTGATTATTTGAGGTATAAAAAATCTGTGAAGAATATATCGGGAATGTGTAATTTTTAAAGTTCATGGAAAGGTAAGATATAATTTATTTGATTTGAACCTATAATTTATTAACATTGAAGTCTAGGCTGATCAACTATGGTTCGCACGGGTTACTATATAAAAATAGTCCGTGTGGTGCAATCTCCACACTGCCTAGGAGGTGAAATCTAGTAAAAGCTTCCTACGACACACCTAGTGCCGAGAATGAAGAGATTTAAGCTGCAACCTTTTTTGAATATTGCCATTTTGAAATAAGCCATCGACTTGCACATGCTACTCAACTTTGTATGTTTATATTAATTACATAAAAGGTAAATTTGAATCATATCTTATAATATCTGGAATTTAATTTTTTTATTTTATAATTGTATTCATACAAAATTATGCTACAATAAAATCTTATTTAAAATTGTACTCATTTTTAAAATGCATCATTGGTAATTAATGTTTTCGGTTCTAATTTTTTTTAAGTATCTACTTTACCGATAATGATAACCGGTCAATGAGGAATAGGTATTACTGATAATATTTAAATATTTAAACTTTTGATCATATCACCCTTTGGAAACAATATTTGTTTACTTTATTGATGCTTTATTGCTTTTTCACCTTTGTGTGTGAAGCAGTATTATCTATTGTAATTCTTTGCAATAATTTCTATTGTGTATAAAAATTCATTTATTGTTATTCTGTTCTGCTGCAATTTGAAAAATTTATAAAAATCCCGTTATTTGTACCACTAGACAAATCTAAGGTGAGAATTTTTCTAATTAATTTTATTTAATTAGTTTGGTTATGCTCTGTAATATATGTTAAATGCCTCTCGAATAATTATTTTAGCATTACGAAAGTAATGTCATATGTGTATTTAATTATATTTTTAATGTAGGTATATAAATTGACTGCAGTGGAGAGAAGAGTGTGACATATTATCGTTCGAAAAGAAAAGAAATCGATCCAGTTCTAATCAGTGAAGTAACCTGTGAAAACTGTTGGTAATTATAATTCTGAAAAAAAAAACAACGCACCCAAAAAAAGAGTAAGTTTTTTAAATCCTATTCTTACAACAAATACATACATATACTCGTATATCAAAATGCCAAATAAGAATAGAGTCAGCAGCCTTAAGCGTAAACAAAAACATAAAAATGATGTAGCAAATAAAAATAATAGTAACAATACGGGAATTAATAATATAATAAACAAAGTAGATAACCAACGAAATTTAGAAAAAAAGACTCAGGTTACACCAAATAGTACCAATGGATCGTCAATTATATTAGATAATAAAGTTCATAAAATAAATATTGTAGAAAAGACGGGATTAAATAATTTAAATTTAGGAAATAAGCCGATAGGCAATCAAATTCCATTGATAGACCGTGATATTAACACATTAATAAATCCTGCGGGATATTTAGAAGATATACATATCGATTATTATTTCTCATTAGTCCGGTCCATGACTGAGTTCAATCCTCAGCCTACGATTTATTTGAATGCTCCACACCGAATAGTACCAATCAGACAGGGAACTAAACATTTACAAATTTTATTCGTATCAGGTGCGAATATTAGTAGTGTCGGTCATTGGCTGACGGCGTACTATGATGGTACTGAAATAATAATTTATGATAGCATGAATTCAAAATGTTCAAACGCTGATGTAAATTTATATTTAGAAAGATTGTTTCCGTACAGACCGTCAGTTAGATTTGTACAAGTTCAGCAGCAAACTAATAGTTACGATTGTGGGTTATTTGCCATTGCATTTTTCACGAGTATATTATTTAACCGTAATCCGGAGCATGAAAATTATGACAATAGTAGACTTCGGTCACATGTTTTACAAATGTTTCGTACACGTAATTTAACAGTTTTTCCAGTAACTCGTCAGCAAAATTTAAGGGAAAATTATTTTAAACGGAAAGCAAATGAAACAGAGGAAGAACGAGCTAAACGTCTAAAATCAAATTACGAATATAAATTAAAATACGTGGTTATTGAAACACCTGAAAAAAAAACACATCGTATAGAGAAACAGAAAGAAATTAATTTAAATAATCTTGTAAATGAAACATTAGAACAAAAAAATAATAGGTTACAAACACTTAAAATAAATTTTAATAACTACATTCTAAATGAAACTACCGAACAAAAAGAATATAGGTTAGAAAGACTCAAAACAAATTTTAATAATTATGTACAAAATGAAACAGTAGAGCAAAAGGAAGATAGGTTACAAAGAATAAAAGCAAATTTTAATAATTACATGCAAAATGAAACTATTGAACAAAAAGAATATAGGTTAGAAAGACTCAAAACAAATTTTAACAATTATATGCAAAACGAAACAGTAGAACAAAAGGAAGATAGGTTAGAAAGACTCAAAACAAATTTTAACAATTATATGCAAAACGAAACAGTAGAACAAAAGGAAGATAGGTTAGAAAGACTCAAAACAAATTTTAACAATTATATGCAAAACGAAACAGTAGAACAAAAGGAAGATAGGTTACAAAGAATAAAAGCAAATTTTAATAATTACATGCAAAATGAAACTACTGAACAAAAAGAATATAGGTTAGAAAGACTCAAAACAAATTTTAACAATTATATGCAAAACGAAACTACCGAACAAAAAGAATATAGGTTAGAAAGACTCAAAACAAATTTTAATAATTATGTACAAAATGAGACTGTAGAACAAAAGGAAAGTAGATTAGAAAGACTTAAACTTAATTTAAATAATTATATAAACAAGGAAAATCCTCAACAAAAAACGAATAGGTTACAAAAGTTAAAATTCAATTTTAAAGAGTACATTAAGAATGAAACTCCTGAACAAAAACAAAAACGTTTAGAAAAGTATAGAGATAATTTTGATAATTTGGTTGAAACTGAAACTGTAGAACAGAAACAAGAAAGACTAACAAAAAATAATATGATTAATAAAAATAAAATAAAAGCGCGTAAAAACAAGGTTTCCAATGATAACTATATGTTAGCTAGAAAAGGATTAGGAGTTCAAATTGAGCCCCATTCTTTGGGACCAATGAATGTTGTCTGTTCACATTGTTCCTCTGTTAATTTTTCATATGAAAAACCGTCAGACGGCAAATTCACTTACTGCTGTCGAAAAGGAAAATTAAACGTAGATCAATTAAATGAGTTCCCTGAATATATTAAAAATCTAATGTTAGGTAAAGATTCAGATAGCAGAAACTTTAGAGAAAATATTAGGCAATACAATAGCGCGTTAGCATTCGCATCGTTTGGGGCTAAAATTGCTGCGCCTCCTGGCAGGGGGCCCTACTGTTTCCGAATCCACGGCCAAATTTACCATGATTCTGCCAGCTCAATGTACCCTAAACCAAATGAAACAGAAAAATATGCCCAATTATACATAATTAATTCAAATGAAGCGTTAGAGAAACGAATGAACGTAGAGTATAATAAAAATTGTAAGCCAAATATCATGGGTCAATTAGATGTAATACTTAGGGAGGTTAATCCGTATTGTCAGGCGTATATGATGTTGAAAGAAGTAGAGCAGCGGGAATTAGCCAAAGCTAACCAAACAAATCAGTCGGTGCCAGAAATAAATTTGTGGATTGTAAATGACAGAAAAAAAGATAAACGTAGGTACAATATCCCCACATGTAATGAGGTGGCAGTTGTTTTTACGTCCAATGACGGTGAGCCACCAATAGATAGGGACATTTGTGTCCACCCAAAAGTTGGCGGTTTAGTTCGAATTAATCAGTTTAGTGAAAACTGCGACCCCATGTCCTATCCTTTATTATTTCCTCGCGGTGAATGTGGCTGGAACATGAATTCAAAACAAGCTGACGGTATTAAAAAACAAAGCATGTTACAGTTTTACATGAACAGATTAGCGGTTAGAAACACATTTAACCCATGTTTAGAAGCCGGTAAACTAACTCAACAATACATTGTAGATGCGTATGTTAAAGTCGAAGCCGAAAGATTAACGTACATTAGACTAAATCAGCCTACTCTCAGGGTAGAGCTATATAGTGGGTTGATGGACCACATTAATAATTTGGCAGAGAATGAAGGCGGAAAAGCAGGCACCATGATTATTCTACCGTCTACATTTCAAGGTGGTAGTCGATTCATGCTAAAAATGTACCAAAATGCCATGTCTATTGTTAGAGAATTTGGCCGCCCTGATCTATTTATAACAGTGACATGTAACCCTAAATGGCCAGAAATTGTACAACAGTTGCGCGAGGGTCAAACCTCTGCAGACCGCCCAGACATAACCGCCAGAGTTTTTAACGGAAAAATAAAAAGTATGTTGCATGAATTTTTACATGACAATATTTTTGGGAAAGTTGTGGCATTCATATATGTAATTGAATTCCAAAAACGCGGTCTGCCTCACATGCATTTATTATTAACTTTAGATAGTGCAAGTAAAATCCGTAACAAAGATGACATTGACGAAATAGTCAGTGCAGAAATTCCCGACGAGGACGCAGAACCGGAATTGTACCAATTAGTTCGTTCACATATGATTCACGGTCCGTGCGGTATTCTAAACAAAAATTCGCCGTGTATGAACGAAAATAAATGTTCAAAAATGTTCCCTAAAGATTTTAGAAATGAAACACATGAAAACATTAACGGTTACCCCCTGTATAAACGGTCAAATAATAATGCAAAAATGTACATTCTTTGGAAAAATGGTTTAGTTAAATACACGGTAGACAATAGGTGGATAGTTCCGTACAATCCGTATTTGTTAAAAAAATATAGAACCCACATAAATGTTGAAATATGCGCATCAGTAAAAAGTATAAAATATATTTGTGATTATTTATGCAAGGGGCATGATTGCGCGAGCGTCAAATTAGGACAGCTTGATAAAAATAAAGTTGTACAGTGGGATGAAATAAACGGTTATTTAGATGCTAGGTATGTATCTGCCCCAGAATGTTGTTGGAGGCTTTTAGAATATCCGTTGCATGACAAGTCTCATACAATAATGGAATTAGCAGTACATTTAAAAAATCAACAGGCAGTATTTTTCACTAACGGTCAAGAAAAAAAAGCTGTTGAACGAGCAGCGAAAAAAAATACAACATTAACAGCTTGGTTCCTACTCAATGAATTAGACGTTAATGCCCGGCAATATGTTTACATGGAAATTCCTAAATATTATGTATTTGTTAATAATGCATGGAAAGCTAGACAACGTGAGACAAAGCCACCTATCGGCCGAATGATTTCCGTTAGCCCTAGAGATATTGAAAGATTTCATTTAAGATTAATTTTAGTGCATGCAAAAGGTGTCACAAGCTTCGAAGACTTGCGTACCGTCGACGGAAAATTATATAATACATATCAGGAAGCTGCCCGTGCATTAGGTCTTTTAGCTAATGATAAAGAGTGCGAAAATTGTTTAGACGAGGCTGTGTTGAGTAAATTTCCCAGACAATTACGTGAATTATTTGCTTATTTAATTTGCTTCCATACGTCAACCAATGCCTTAAGCTTATGGGAAAAATTTAAACATTATTTAATGGAAGACTATTTATTACATAATTCTGAAAAAGTTGCACAAAGTAAATGTTTATTAAAAATACAGGAAATACTCGATATGCATAAATTCACCTTAAGTGATTTCGGTTTGCCCCAACCCGAAAATATTGATGATTTAGAAAATGAAACTAATTCTTTTGATGTAGCAGCCGAAAAATTAGAGGGAGAACAAAATGTAGCTTTATTTAATAGAGACCAAATAGAAATTTTAAATAACATATTAAATGCCGTAAATGACAATAATTGCACAAGTAGATATTTCTTTGTTGACGGTCCCGGGGGAACAGGGAAAACATTTCTGTATAACACATTGATAAGTATTTTAAGGGGCCAAAATCAAAAAGTTATAGCTGTAGCTTGGACGGGAATAGCAGCTACTCTGTTAAAAGGTGGTCAAACAGTTCACTCAGTATTCAAGTTACCAGTGCCTGTAAATGACGGATGTGTATGTAGAGTGAAATCAAATAGCAAAGCGGGTAAATTAATAAAAGAGGCAAGTGTAATAATCTGTGATGAGGTAACAATGATACCTAAACACGCACTCGATGCAATAAATTTATTATTACAAGATTTGATGGATAATAAAATACCATTTGGGGGAAAAGTAATAGTTTTAGGTGGCGTTTTCAGACAGTGCTTGCCAATAGTCAATTACACAAACCATCGAACTGTAATAATTGAAACATGTGTTGTAAAAAGTCATTTATGGCCACTATTTACAAAATTTTCATTAAAACAAAATATGCGCGTAAATAAAGACGAAAAAGAATTTTCAGAATATTTATTGAAAATAGGCAACGGTGAAAATGAAATTGTCAAAATTCCTGCACATTGCGTTTCCGAAACATGTCTAGCAAATGAAATATTCGGTGAAGATGACATACAACCTGATGATATTTATAAATTTACAGATAGAGCCATTTTAGCACCAAAAAATGATGACACAATGATAATTAATGAACACGTATTAAATAAAGTTGTAGGGTCATCTAGAGTATATTTAAGTGCTGATTCTTGTGAATGTGATGAGATAAACAAAATTAATTACCCCGCCGAATTATTGAATGGCCTAACACCAACCGGAATGCCTCCTCACAAATTAACACTAAAAATTGGAGCAATAGTAATGTTATTAAGAAATATGAATCCCAAGCGTGGTCTGTGTAATGGAACAAGGTTCATAATAAAAGACATGAAAACTAATTATTTAGATGTAGAAGTTCTAACAGGACAGAGTGCAGGTAGCCGGCTCTATTTACCACGTTTTGATTTAATTACCGAAACAGATTTACCATTCACCTTGAAACGAAGGCAATTCCCAATAAGATTAGCTTTCTCAATGACAATAAATAAATCCCAAGGCCAAACATTTAATTATGTAGGAATAAATTTAGAAAATCCAGTCTTTTCACATGGCCAATTGTATGTTGCGATGTCAAGAGTAAGAAGTTCAAACAATTTAAAGATAAAATTGCCAGATTCAAATATTATTAAAAATTCAAAAGAAGCATTCACAACGAATGTAGTGTTTAAAGAAATTTTAAATTAAACAAGTTTAAATCATTTAAAACAAGTGACAAATTTGAAATATGAATATGAAAGAAATATTTAAATTGTATTAAAATTAATTTAAAAACTACCGAGCAAAATATTTAATGTTAAAAGTAAAAGATATTAAAATCATGTTAAAAAATACAATATATGTCCAATTACATTTTAATCAGTAACATAATTATATAACAAAAATTTCTTATACAAGTTTATAAAAATTAAATCATATTTTAAAAATCAATTATGAGAAAGCAATAAAGATCAATTTAAAGTATAAAATAAAAGTATGTAGATATATTCATAATAAATTTGAAACGCAAATTAAAAATATGTAATAATATAAAAAGGAATAATATGAATTAAATATATAAATTTAAAATGTTAAATTATACAAGTAGAAATCAATGAATACAATTTTAACTGACTATGAACGAAATAGCAATAAAATGTAAATTGTATTATAATTAAATTAAAAACTATTAAGCTAAATATACAATTTTAAATGTAAAAGATATTAAAATAATGTCAAAATGAACATGAAAGAAAGATATATTTATAATATCTAAATTGTATTAAAATTAATTTAAAAACTACCGAGCAAAATATTTCATGTTAAAAGTAAAAGATATTAAAATCATGTTTAAAAATTCAACAATTACATTTTAATCAGTAAACTAATTATATAACAAAAAAATGTCATATTATTTATATGTTTATAAAAATTAAATGATATATTAAAAATCAAATATGAGAAAAAAAGCAAGAAAGATCTATTTGAAGTATTAAATAAAAGCATGTAGAAACATTCATAATAAATTTGAAACGTTAATTAAAAAATATGTATGTAATAATATATAAAGAAATAAAATGAATAAATTGAAAATATTAAATTAAACAAGTAGAAATCTTTGAAAACAATTGATAAATTTTAAATATGATTATGAAATTGTATTATAAATAATTTAAAAACTATTTAGCGAAATATTTAATGTTAAAAGTATAATATATTAAAATCATGTTGAAAAGTACAATGTACAATTACATTCTACTCATTGAACCAATTATACAACAAAAAAAAAATATTAAGTACATGTTTATAAAAATTAAATTAATAAAATATAAAAATCTTATATAAGAAAGCAATAAAGATCAATTTAAATTATAAATTAAAAACATGTTGAAACATTATTGATAAATTTGATACAAAATAATATGAATGAAATAAATAAATTAAAACATGTATTATAATAAAAAAGTTATTATGATGACAATATTTGATTTGTTAAATATAATATAATATACAATATATTTTATATACACTGCATGTAATTAATATAAAAATGAAAAATTATTTCAACATGAAAAGTGGTTCGTAAAATATTGTAAAAGATTAAAACAAAAAGAACTTAAGTCTGATAAAACCATTGCGCCTTTTACATATTTTACGGACCTTGCCAAAATGAAGGTATAATAAAAAGAATAATTGTAAAAAGCAATTATTTATAAAACTAATTATTATAAGTATGTAATAAATTATATATAAAGCAATCACAATCTAAACAAAATGAAAATGTAAGAAATATTATGATAAAAGATAATAAAAAAATACTCACAATGAAAATCATAAATAAAATAAAAAGTATAAAGCAATGGTTTAGTATTAGAAAAAGTTTCTATAACGTCTAAAATCCTGGTTTAGTCTATGTGTTACTAATATTTTAAAAAAATATATGTACATTACAAATTTTATTTTCTGATAAAAAGGTCCCTACATCTAATGGTAAAAATGAAACTTATTTTAGATGCAGGTTTATATAAAAAATATTTATTGTTTTTTACATTAAAAGACAAATTTAATAAAATTATATTTTATTCCATTTATTTTCCCTCTATTTGGTTAAAGAAACATTCTTTTATTATAATACAACAGTCATTAGTTTGCATTAATATTTTTCTTTAATGTAATAGAGCTTAAACAATACTTCTGTCAATAATTTTTAATTAATACCATCAAAAAGAAAGACGTTATACGAAAACTATCTAATACCAGGCTTAAGTTAAAACATGTTGCGTCTCTCTATAATATGTATTAGAAATGTGACGTTAAACAAAAGTATATAATAAATCGCAACATGTGGGCGGGCCAGTCTACCATTGTACCTCAAAATTCATGCAACAGAATATAAATCCACATTTATTTGGCAATATACTACATACTACTACAAAACCGCAAAGTATGGTAAAAATTCCATCTACTGCTGGTGGGTTTTGAAGTGTTATGTAATTAAGTCATTGTCACTGTTGTATGATTTTGAGTAACAAGATTTTCATTTTAAAAAACTACAAAAGTACAAATATTAACTGCAATTTATTTGGTAAGAGTACATTCAATTTATATTTTTTTTGTTTTAAATTACATTTTTATGTACATAATGTGTACCATATTATCTATAATTCCTTGGTAGACTTGGCAAGACAATGACTTGTTACATAATACTTTAAAACCCTATACCAGTGGTATTTGGGATTTTTGCTGTACTTTAATATTATAATAGCCCGTGGTTAAAAAAATTTAAAAAATAAATAAGAAAAAATAAGCTTCATCATAATTAATCGTCACAAATTGGCTGGCTGGAATGAAGCAAATGAAGCACAAGACATTATAAAATAATAATAATAATAATAAAAAAAACCACAAAGCGATCCAATAAAAGAAAAATAAGAGAGTAATAAATCGCAAAAGTATGAAAGTGTGTAAATGTTTGTATGAAATCGAGTTGCCAGGTTATCAAAATTTGTATTTTATTTTATATGAAAGATTATACAATTTTAACAATAATAACTACAGTTAGTAAACAAATCGTATTCTTTTAATATTTTGTTGAGTTGAGTGACATATTTCTATAAATTATTTAAAATGTAAATGAAATTTTTATTAATATTATTATACATTCATATTTTTAAATTATTTAATTTATTTGTATTAAAAATTATCTGGCAACTCAAATAATTTCTAATAAAAATTAAAATATAATGTCAGAAAACTTTTTCAAAATTATATATTTCTTAAAAAAAATGTAGAATGATTTGTTTAACTTTTGTAACTAATTAAAAGTTAAATTCATAGTATATAATAAAGATACACAAATATCAAAAAAATTTCATTTGATTCACATCGATATAATATGGTATGTTATTATCAAGTTCTGGGAAATAAAATTTTTGTATTTCATATTTTTAGATAATAAAAACTGAAATCTACACTGCATTATGGCTGTAAACTATGTCGAATAGAATAAATATGGGATACAAGTATACCAGTATTTGGACAATTACTTATGTGAAATCGTAATACCGAAGTTTTTTCAACTGGGGCGAACATTTTTTTTTATAAAAAAAGTGTTTGAATGTTTACATATTTTATATAAATTAATAATGTTCCTTTTTAAAAACAGAAAACTGGATCGATCATACCCTGGGATAAAATCTACAAGTTGAATGTTTCTTCGTTAAATATTTCATTCATTTCAATCACAAGAAAATAATTCAATTTTAATCGAAGCATATAGCATATTTTAATTCAAATGATAAATGAAATATAGTAGTTTAAATTTTGATGTCAGACACTGAATCCACTGTAAAAAGGAGGTAACAATTAAAAGAAAATAATCTTCCTCAATTATATTAGTCTTTATTTGTAGAGGACAGGAGTTCCACCAGAATGTCTTTTTGAAATACTTGTCAACAATAATCTCGACTGAGAAGCGATATTGAATATTTTGGAACCGAACTTTGAAACCTATTCGCTGACAATTTTCCTGCCATTGGAAAAACTTCAATATTATAGACAAAGTTTAATAAGAATGGTAAATACATTTATATTAAAAAAAAACATCTTTATTAATTATTATTTTTTATTTAACAGAATGCACAACGCTTTCATCACTGGCAGAATACTTCTTCGAATTATCAAATAATTTATTAAACATAGGTAATATTTATTTGTAACTAATTATTAATATTTACTCATTAAATTTTTTTCAGACAAAATATACAATAAAGTTACTACATTAGCTGAAAGAACAATTTCTCAAATATTGCATTATAAATTCTACAAGAAAAGTTTGCAGTGTTCAAATAAAGTAAGTCAAATTCTTACTAAAGTTCTTTGCGGCCATAATATATTTTATTTTATTTGGTTATAGATTATAGATACTTAGCCCAATCCTTCTGCGACAAAACGCTCATCCTTTATAGATGAAACAATTCCAATATATTTAAATAATGTAAGTCATTTTTTTACTACTGATATATCTCATTATTTCAAATTATTCTTTGTGTATAGTGATCGTCTTTTGCTAACGTTTTTTGGACGGTTTTCCGTTAGCATTTACAGGGAATCCTGAAGACTGATTCGTCCCGTCCAGAAGCTTCTTGCTGTATAACTTATTGATGTTATTATATATTGTAATGTTTTAATAATTTATTACTTTCCTATTTTGTGTATCTAAGTTATAATTAAACATTTGTTTAAGACGTTGTTATTTTTGATTCTAGATTGTGAAATGTCACTTTTGCACTCGAGAATACAAAAGCATTTCGCAATCAAGAATCAAACAACATTTTTTAGAAAACTAAATTCCAAAATTAGTTAAAATGCGAAAAGAAAATTTTGACGTTTATCAAATCAAATATTTTTCACAGCTGACAGTTAGTTGACAGCAGAAATCAAACAACTGTTTTAAATTATATCATTTTTTAAATGAAATATTTCAATACTTCATTGTATAATACTATTAAAATGATAAAAAAAGTTGCAGTTTGTAAAAGTCTTTTGCTTTTGTTACAATAACTATTTAACAATTTTCAAATAAAATATTGGTAAAAAATATGGTCCGTAATGCATATTCAAATTTTCCCGCCAAAGAATAATGGCGGTACATCAGCCAATTCTATATTTTCTTTATTTGGAAAGCTAGACCTTAATTTTTTAATTTTGTTACCTCAACCAAAACCACTAATTCTACCTATGCCACTAATTTGTTTGATGTGAATGCACCTTCAATTTTTATTAATTATAGGGCACGAGAGCACCGTCAACCTGTGCCCAAGTCTCAGCTCATTTCACACCATTCTATGTTCTCAGTTCGCACTTATTTCAGGCGGAAAAGAAGTGGCAGAAATTTAAATCGACGGCATTGGCGGGTTTTGTATTCATTCCATTCTGCCTCTGCGATCTCTGTGTGGTTTATCCATTGCACCTTTTAGTGTTTCTTGTGTCAGTATTAGTTGTTGTTGATTTTGTTATTGTTGTTGAGTTTGTTATTGTTTTTGCATTCCAGGACGCAGTAGACACTAGCCAAATCATATATCACTTCTCATTCTCAATAAAGAACAAAAATAACAATAACGAACTCAACAACAATAACAAACTCAACAATAATAACAAAATCGACAACAAATAACTAACACGAGAAACACTTAAAAGAGCGCAATTGATAAACCACACATGGAAATCGCAAAATGGAATGAATACAAAACCCGCCAATGCCGTCGATTTAAATTTCTGCCACCACTTTTTCTCTTCCGCCTGGATTGGTATGAAATAAGGCAATCATGGAATGACGTTAAATGAAACAATCATAGAATGGTCTGAAGTGAGATAAGAGGGACAAGATCGACATTTGAAAGCAAATTTTATTAGTAAGTTTTAAATGATTTATTAAACGTAAAATAGTATAACAATGTCAGTGAACATTAAATCTATATAAATACCACTTGTTTTCGATGGGAAGAGTATATTTTGACTTTTATTTAAATTTCCGCCACTGGAATTCTGTGAAATGAGATGAGAGGCTTGGGCAAAGTCGACGGTGCTGCTCTCGTGCCCTACACATGGAATAAAATTAGTTGTCATTTATTAATTATGGTACCTTTGTTACCGACATTCCGATAAATCAATGACGTTTGCAATTTCATTCTATACAAATTATGTTCATATTTGTTCTTAGGAATAAAAAAGTAAGTAGAGAACTGGACAAAGCTTCAATATAATGTATTATAATTTATAATTGGTTATATTTAACTGTAAATGTTTGCTAGATGACATTTACTTTAAACGTCAAATTTGAAAATTCAATATAACCTCAAATTTTAAAAATATTTTAGTAGGCTGTATTTATTTGGAAAATGTGAATGCAAACTTAAACTTATTCATATTGGTACCAAATAAACAATCAAATTTCATAGTAAGTGAAAATTTTAAGTGGTGTTCTGACAGATATAGAACGAGAAAGAAATGTCTAAACAAAGATAGAAAATATGTATGTTCAACTCATCATCCCAGCAAAATAGCTGGATAAGTTTGATCAGTTCGAGATCTGTTCTAGGTTACTTCAAACGTACGAAGTAAACAGAATTAACATATCAGGTTACTTAAAAAGTTACAAATAAATACGGTCTATGACACCAAATATTATATATTTTTTTACAATACTGTATAGTTGTTAGCATTAACTGAGTTTGCATGCGATCATTGTTAAAATTAATAAATTACATTGGTTTCTTGAATATAATTTGGTTTGATTGACACACGATTTTATTAATTACAAACATTACATATTAATCTGTTCATTATACACTGGGAGTATATAAAAATTCTTTTTATCATGTCCATATGTCATAATAATCTTTTAACAGCAATTAATTTATAAAGTCTTGTATACGGAGCTTGGGTAGAATTTATTTATAAAATTTTGATAATATAAATAAAAAGAGGAATAAGAAAAGTTAGAGACTCATACGTGCTTTAATAGAATTAATAAAAATAATTTTCTTTTCCTGACTCTATTCTAAACACTCTGAATACATTCATTTTTGCTCCTATAAGTTCACTGTGCGCTAATTCGATCTGTCAATCGTAGGTCACTACCACAACAAGGCGACAAATAAAAAATCAGAACGAAGCAGCTCGGGCAAACATTCACTCTAACACAGCATTGAGCCTTGCGACATCCAGGGCATCCCTGGCAGTAGGCTAGCTAGCTTCATTGAAGCAGCGGGACTCTGTTAGGACTCTGTGTACACTCGGGTAGCACAATGGGCCTTCAGGCCTAAGTGCATGCGGCTTCTTTGAGGCCCCCCGATTATAACAACAACAACAACAACAACAACGCAGCATTAGAAGAAAACAATGAAGAATGAACAATTTATAACTTAAGAACAAATTTTATTAACTAAAAAAAAAAATTATTTACTTAGTAATTTATTTACTAATTTGTACGCCGCCCACCACTTCTTAGTATTCTATAAAAAAAATTTGTATGAGTTATAAAAATATATAAATATGTTGATGTTTCTTCCTTACTGTAGCATTGTGGTGGGCCCAATATGAACGGCCACGATTCCATCCACGGTAATTTCTCTGGCCTCGGCCGCCACGGTAATTACCATTACCTCGAAAATTTCCTCGGCCACGAAAACTTCCACGGCCGCGGAAACTTTCGAGACTTCTGCCGCGAATAGTTTCTTCCTTCCCGTCCTCCTTCCCGTCCTCCTTCGCGTCCTCCTTCCCGTCCTCCTTCGTGTCCTCCTTCCCGTCCTCCTTCCCTTCCAATGTCTTTAGTTGGCGCCTTAATTCCTTCACATAATTTTCACTTTCTTTAATCTCTCGTTTTAGATCTTCCATTGTACCTGCCGTAGGAAAATATAAATCTATTAATAACAATAAGTAATAAATTATAATTTACAATAATTACTTACTCTTTTCTTCTTCCATTTCTGCTGCACTACAAGATCGAATCAATTTTTTTTTTTTCAATAATTACTAATAAATTTTATTTGTACCCATGGCAATATTTTTCAAAAAATATATATATATATATATATATATATATGTGAAATTAGTTCCTATTTTTATTGCTATTATAATGAAAGTTTCGTTTAAGAAATACAATTATACACAAATAAAACATCACATCAGATGTACAATTTTTATTTTAGAAATTTTGACGTTTCCCATTTATATAAATATATTATTATTAAAATACTTTTCATAATATAAATACATATTCCACCAAATTTTAATTTTAAATAATTTCACGTCAGTGAAAAAAATTTTGGAATCGCAGTCGTCGGTTTTTGGTCATCCCATACAGGTCAAACTATTTATGTAATAATTTAAAATTTTATACCGTTATATGTGCTTTCATAAGGAATAGTGCCTTTTTGAGGTCTCATATTTTTACCGTGCATACTTTTGCGTAATTAAATTAAAACTGAGCCAAAGTGTAACTTGACACAGAAGATCCAGAAACCATGTCTAAATTTAAGAAGAATTACTGTCATCGCTGGAAAGTGAGATCATTCTACGGCTAATCATGCTTTAACTTCCATTCGTTTCATAACTTCGAACTTCCCTTCAAAATGGATCATTTAAAAAAAATATATATAAAAAATTTTATCACTATTTCTTATTGCACTACACAAAATTATTGTAATCGCTGGAAAACTTGTAAAGAAAGAGATGTTGTTATCATTTATTTCGTTCATAATTCTCAGTAATATATTTTGCCAGCTGTCAATGTCAATTTAATAAATTAAATGTTTCCTACAAAAATTATACTACTCTTTTGGAAAGGACAATTGGAACCAAAAATGGAGGTAATAACTAGATATTATAGCAAACAAAATTTCAACATTCTACTGTTAATCTTTTCTGAGTTATGTTAAAAATTCAAGAAAACACTATAAGCAAAGTGCCCTTTTGGCAATGCCGATTGCAATAAAAAAATTTGTTTTTGAGACATACGTACGTTTTGTCACGCTGAAACTAGGCAAAATGGATTCAGGGATGGTCAAAATAAATATTTCCGTTGAAAACTCAAAACCGAAAATTTTCGCGAGTACAATACTTCCTTTTACTTAGTACAAATTGAAATGAAAATGTGTGTTCGTGTTTAGTACAGCATGTCTTATACTTACGGTTAGATTTCTATGTATTTTTCTAAATGAAAACTGGTAAATTTTAGGCCTATAAGATATTCGACGTTACTATAAAACGAAATACGAAACAAAAAAAACGACAAATTATAAACTCTAGAACCAAATAATCGTTATAAAAAGACTTGATTTTATTAGTAAATATACGGAAGTAGGTAATATTTCTGTGAAACTACATAAATAAAGTATGTGTTTACGGATTCGTTTCTACTTTATTTATTAATTACAACCGTGAAATGAAATCAAAACTAAATGTGTATTCTAAACGACACGTTAGTAACAATGTAATGCTTTATGGATGGTGTAAGTAAATATGAAGATATTTGTTCCCTTTTCTGTTGAATTTTTTTAATTGAATAAAATTACAATGAGGAATGTGACTAAATTTTGATTTTTATATATGTAATACAGAAAAAAAATCCATATTTTTGTAAATTATTAAAGATTTGGGGAGGGGATGCTGCGACATCATCTTGGCCGAACCGTAAAAGAAGTTAGGTAGGCGGTTACTGTAAGAAACAGTCTACCTAGTTTTTGTAAATGATGAAATTGCTAATAACTTTCTTCTTACAAACAATTGTTTAGTTTTTATTATTACAATGAGAAGTTAGGGTGGTTAGTTGTTATATTTTAGGACTTATGTACTGAAATTTAATTATAGTCACATACCCCATTTGTAATTTAAATAACGCGCGCTTATACAAAATTCTTCTTATTGTGCTTAGAGTACAGAGAACAAAACATATGCATTCATATATATTTAAAATTTTACATAAGAAACATGATGACGATGTGTCATTATTTAAATGTAAAAAATAAATACAATGATCTCTGGTTTATGAAAAACATACAAAAAACGGTTGACGTTTACTAACTGGTACGTAACTATCTTCAAACGTAAGGCAGAGTGCACATTATACTCGCGCATTCTCAATTCCAGCGAATATCAATAGGTATGGGTGTTACCGCCATTATCATATACTCAGTTATGAAAGGTTAATTTTAAGGTAATTTTTTTTTTAATTTATGTAAATTTTTAACTGTTGTAGATATCAAGGAAATTAGAATTTAAATTACGCAATTATTTTAGGTGATTTTATTATACTATATTTATATTTCATTTTCAATCTGACAAGAAATAAAATTAAATATCGTTAATGAAAAAACTACGATATTACAATACAATCAGAATTATCTTTCACGGAATGAAATTAGTAGTCATTTATTATGATGGTACTCTAGGTACTTATGTTACCGACATTCTTTCATTATTCGTAGAAAGAGATGAAAAGTTTCTATCTACATTAATTCCAAAGATTCACGACTTTTATTTTAAATATTTCATTCAGTTTGTTCTGAATAAGTTTTAATTGTATATTTGTTACAAACACATGAAATAATGGGTATAGTAATCTATTATTGTACATAGTAATAAAGTTTTATGCATTTTGATTAAATATTTCATAATTTTATTTTCAATAATAAATATTATAAAAGCCCTTTAGAATTACTCTGGAGATTCAGTTTTTTTATTTTCACATCATACTGGTGATTTGGAAATAAATAAAACAACACTAGCGCCACCAGTTAGTTTGGCATGTCGCAATGTAACCAAAATATTATTATGTTCTTGTTTTAGCTTAGAATATAAATTTCATTTATGCCTGAAAATAATATTTTAATGCTTATACATATAAAATTAAATATAAAAATATTTAATTGTTGAATACTTATATCGATTCCTTCTTTAGCAGATGCAATAATATTCGTCCGATATACACAGAAACAAATTTTACAAAGACTGGTTTAAACGGTATTGTTAAACCTATAAAAATTATGTGTATATATTGCTTAAAAACATAGATGTATTAATTCAAAAATAATATTGTATGGTAATTAATTTTATGAACAAAGTTATTGTTATCTTTAATACAAGAATACAATAATTTTAAATAAAATAATAATTTATTGATGAGTGAAAAGTGTTGATAGATAATTTAATCAAAAATTTGTTTTATTTACCAAGGCAATCTTAATTCATTTTCTAAAAAACTATAAATTTTATTTAATTAATATATCGTTAAATATGAATAATTATGAAAGTAATTTGAATTTATAGGAAGCCTTTTTAATTTTTGAACTACTTATATTCTAAAGCTTTTAGCGCTAAAATGAATAGGTAAAGAGATACAGAAGTATGAAAAAAATAACATTGAAATCGCTATGTGCCACTTTTCATTTCTACACCCGGTACCTATACAACTGTGCAATAAAACACGGAATATAGGACTTTAACATGGGATTTCAAAAAATTACGAATACTTTCTCTCCTGATGCATTTAGAGCAAAACTACAAAAGTACAAAGATGTTCAAATTTCAATTCTACATCAAATAATATCATATCTGATGGAACTGCATGTCTGTAGTATGAGATATATTAAATAAAAAATGTAACTTTTGCGCTAAAAATCAGACAGTTACGGAAATAAAAAAATATTTACCTGAGAGTTTATTATTGTTATTATGTCATTATAATTAATGTTTTCTGATGTGCAGAAATGACAAATATGTTTTACGTCGGCCGACTTTTTTTTTTTTAATTCTTTATGTATGTTATTAAATTACTGATGAAATTTTCCGATTACAAAACGGTTAGATTTTACGAAATTCTATGATATTTTAAAATGAAATAAGATGATTTCTCATAAGTAAATAGTGCAAAACAAAGCTTAAATTATGATTACATTTAATTTATAAAATTTAAACTTTGATCACTACAATCATAAGGCATGTTTTAATTAAGTTAATTTTTAACAACAATGATAAACGGAGATATCCTCAAAGTTTCCTACGTGACGTCACATATCCCCTCTCCAAAATTTTATTAATGTTTTTCTCCGGAATTATCAATACTAGAGCGATTTAAAAAATACGGGTATTTTATTTTTTGTACAGAACCATAAAATGGAAAAAAAGAAATTAGGTCATATATACCATTAAGGTTTACAAACAACACATTTGATTATATCAACTAAAAAACTTGTAGTAACTTCCTTAAATGTAAGCAAAATTACTTTCAAGTGAAGCAAGTAATCTACTTTGTTGAATAATAACTGTTTTATTAAGGAGGTATGTCGGTAAATATTATAAAATCTTCTTCAAATTATTATAATTTGTTCCCCAAAATTATCCATTCAAAAGGTTTGTTCGTTAAATGCAATAGTCTAAAACGAAGTGAAAATTTTGAGTAAGATAATAGAAGAAAATGTAATCAAATTTTATAAAATTTTAATTTTGATTATATCAACCACAAGGCGTATTTTAATTAATCCTTTTTTTTAACAAAAATTAACTTGTAATTAAGGTTTACAGCCTAAAAATTTGATTATAGCAATGAAAAATTTGTCTAAGGTATACCGTGCTTGGTATTAATGGGGTATTCCAAGCCTACGGCTTTTAAAGAAATTCTTATTGGATATCATTGTTTACCATATATAAGTAATATTAAAGTGAATATAATCATTATTTTTCTGATTTTTAATACCATAATATCAAAATGAAATTGTAATGCATTTGAATCGAGTACGTAAAATTCAGTATCAGCCTTGCTGTGACAAAGAAGGCACTCGCGTCAGCCTATTGGCTATTGTTCGAACGCGCCACGCCTCTGACTCAGACCTACGAATGATGTTCTCAGCTGATTCTCAGTGCCTGTGACGTCACACGCACGGCCGGTTTTCTAGGGTGTAATTTATTGAAACTTTAAAAATTTATTTCTGGCGTGTTTGAAACCTTTCGGCGAAAAGAAAAAATACGGGTCTAATATTTTTATGCATAGAATAACATATTAAAAAATAAAAAAAACTTGGAATACCCCATTGAAAGCACTGGACAAGGGCTTAGCTTGCAAAAATGATAAAATAGTCCCATGTCGATCGGCTTTTGTTTTCAGCGAAAAGTTGTCAGAAGTATGTTGTGTTTGGTATCGTATGAAAGGAGTCGATAAGAGCTGGTTTGCAGAAATCACAAAATTTTTGATCGGCTTTTGTTTTTGTGAAAAAATGTCAGAAGTATGCCGTGTTTGGTATCAAATGAAAGCACTCGAGTAGGGCAGCCATATTGAAATAACAAAAATTTGTCAGGTCGATCGGCTTTTGTTTTTTTTGCAAAATTTGTCACAAGTATGTCGTGTTTGGTATCATATGAAAGGTCTCGTCGAGAGCTGGTGTACAGAAATGAAATTAGACGTCAACTGTAAATATTTCAATGATGCCGGAGGCCTAGTGAAGCTCAGCGTAGCTGAGCCTTCGCTAGTCTTATATACTAAAACGATAGATTCACTATATATATTTGGATTCATCTCGAGCATCGCAAAAACTTTGCTCACGGGTACAGGTCAAACCATTCATGTAATAATTGTAATATTATTTTATTAGATGTTGTTTAATGAGGACCAAGTGCTTTTGGGTGTCTCATATTTTTACTGTGCATAGTTTTTGTGTAAAAAATCGAAAACTAAGCCAAAAAGGAAAACTGGAACAAAACTGAAAAAAATATCCTAGATGCCAGGTTTAAATTTAAAAAGAATTACTGTGCCATCCGTCATTTTTGACAATTCAATATGAAACTTTTAATTGATTTATTTTGAAAATGAAAAGAGATATTGTAAATGTAATTATATTTTTACACATTATAATAGTGAGCGAAATATATACAAATACACTGAATGTTAAGTGTTGTGTATTTAAAATATTTAATTTTATGACATCTGACGTTGGTCTATAACCAAAAAATTCGTTACACATGTTTTATATTTTCAAAGAGAGATATACAGAAATATAAAGTAAACTATGTTTAAAAGAATATGTACAATACACTTTGTGATGTAAGTGTCTTTGAATTTTACAATTTACGCTTAACACAAGTTGTCAAATTATCTTGTCATTTTGACATTGCTGAAAATATAAGTATTAGACTGTATTATGCATTTAAAATCAATAATATAATATTCATTTTGCTGTATTATCATAAAGAGACTTCATTTTATTAAGAAATGTAAAGAAGCTACCAATTTATTGTGTATCACAACTTGTACCAAAGAAACTACTGCAAGAAACAAAGTATTTGTTTACATATGTATTATTTCTGTAATTTTACCTTCAATTATAACTGTGTAGAGAAGTCACATTTAAATAAGAATTCTAAAATACAGTCTAAAACTGATCAGTCTATCATTTGGAACAAGCCTTTACAAGCCCAGTTAGAAAAATATCACAAAGTTTCAATAAAATCATTCTACATAAATACGTCTGGAAATTTTCTTGATACTCTTTTTACATTTTCAAAATATAAGCAAAGAAATTTTGTCTGAAACGAGTGCATAAAGTATTATATTTATAGCGAAATTGAAAGCACATTAAATAGGGCTGGAAGTCTAAAGAAAAATGAGTAGAAAGAAGAAATCAAAAAATAAAAACCTTCATAAAAATTTCATACGATAGACAAATTCGCAATAATACTACATTTTCTGTAATGAACTCTTTCATTGTAGATGTACATATGTACCATTAGAATTAGATTGGTACAGAGAAAAAATGATTATTATAATGAAAATGTTGTTGATAAGAATTAATGGCTACAATTTCTATTGTAATCAAGCTATGCGTTATGGCTTGGAAACCGAAAGTGAAGCGAGATCAGTATTTCAAGCTTCAACTAATATATTATACATGAAATATTATCTAACCAATCATACGTAGCATGTAGTGTTGATGGTTTTATGAAAACGAAAAACGGATTTGAACTTCTAGAAATAAAATGTCCTTATTCCTGTCAAAACAAAATCATTGTAGATTTACAAAATAAGAAGTCAGCTGTAAATGATTTAGAATTCGATGAAAATAGTAACGTTAAACTCAAAAAAATTGACAAATATTACACACAATACCACTTTTTAAAGCACATACTTTATATTACCGTTTACCATTTCATTATTCGTAGAAAGAGATGAGAAGTTTCTTTGTACATTAATTCTAAAGATTCAAGACTTTTATTTGAAATATTTTATTCAGTTTGTTCTGAATAAGTTTTAATAGATTGCATTAGTGTAACGGTCATTTTGTGGCGGCAAATTCAAACTGAAACCTTAACTCGCCTCCGTCGATTTATGCGCCCATGTTATTCTTATGTGAATAAAAATATGCTATCTTTAAGCTGCTGGAAAGTATTATAAAATGCAAATCTTAATTATTAAACCGTATAAATACTTATCTCTAATGTTTTATCTATCTTCTTCTTCTTCTAATATAATATACACACCCAAAAAACATAATATTATTTAATAAAATTCAATTTAAACAATAGGTGCAAATTTCTGAAAACGTATGTCGTAGCTGTCTTAGTATTCAGTTGAACCTGTCATTTTTACGCGTCGTTTTTAAGCTGGTGCACCAAGTAACGACATATGTTACTATTTCTTCTATTCTTTAAAATCAATTTTTTCTTAATTTATTCTTCTATTTGTACTTTTTCTGTACGGAAACCAAAGAGTAATGTTTTAGAATATAAAAAAACCCTATGTTATAATTAAGAATGTTATGTTAATGTTTTGTGATTGAACCTGCCACTTTAACTCATCGACATATGTCTATGCTTTAACTCGGCGTTTTTAATCTGCTGCACCAAGTAACGACATATGTTACTATTTGCGATACTACTTTCTTTAAAATGAAATTTTTCATAATTTATTATTTTATTTGTACTTTACATGAAAAATCTATGTTATAATTAAGAATCGCCAAAATGCTTTAATATCGTGAATTGAAAATGTACTCCCATACGAAATGCATGCACTCAGATTTGAATTAGGGTTTCGCGCCTAATGTAAATCTTAACCTCAATGTAAAATTGTGAAATTAAACAACAACTATAAATCTTAATTCTAAACAACACATTTACAACAAGACATTGTATTGCTGAATGAAAAGATTTTTTTTAATGTGAGTATATTATTTCGTTTTATTGTACATTATATTAATAATATTAATTATAATTGGCAGCCAGTACAATTGTGAAATTGGGATCTATCTAACAATTTATATCAACACATGATTTTTGTGGTGTCAAGCATGAAATAATTTGAACATGTAAATGGTTATTTGCGAAAAGTAATTACAAGAACAATAAAGAAGTGCAAAAAAATGTGTACAATAATTATAAATCCACACACATTCGGAGAAAACAGGAATTATATTTGAAATAATAGTTCAAAATATTTACATTCATTGTACATATAAACCAATGGATAAAGTATGTATTTATCTGTATGATATTTATTTGTTATAGACTTCTAAAATTTTTAGATGAGATTCAGGTTAGCAGATGTATCATTATTTAAAAGTAGAATTAGACATTTCTTTCTTGGAACAATTGTTCCTAATAGAGTCTGGTGTATAAAAAATTATCGGATCATTGTAAAATGATTTACTTTTGCAGTTTAGAATAATCAAGTGGAAGTAGTACAGGCAACAAAGTATAAGTTTACTTTAATGGTTTTCTATTTATTTATATTTATTATCATTTACAGCTTTTAATTTGAATGAGAAGTAAATGTGAAGACTGAACAAGTTCTGCATTTTTTATAATTCTACATAGTGAGGAGAAGAATTTTTTGTTTATGGAATGCAAGGTATGGAAGATAAGAATCATTTCATTTTATGTGAGTCTATATTTTAATTATTGTACATACCAAGAAGTGCCAAAAAATGTGTACAATAATTATAAATCCACACACATTCGGAGAAAACAGGAATTATATTTGAAACTACTTTTAATAATATATAATTGTTTCGTTATTGACATTTATCAAAATATAATTTCATTTTTATAATTAGGCATGCTTAGGAAAACAAAAATTGTTTATTTACTTAATTGTTCTTTCACTTCTGTGTAAAACAGTTATATTTACTGTGATTTCAATAAATCTACTTTTGAATCAAATTGATATTTTTGAAAATTTGTTCTCAACTGCAGAATAATTCATTTTAAAAATCCCGTTTGTTGTGCCGCCTAATTTGAATCTAAGGTGAGAATTTATTTTTCATAACTTTTATTTAACTATAGGTGATTTCATGGATGAATATTTAATGTTTTTTTCCTTCTAATTATTAATGAAATAAAATAATTTACCCGCGGAATTACCATAATTTTTATATACATATATTTATAATGTTGGACAAGTATTTTAATTTTTATTTTACTGTAGGTGTGAAAATAATCTGCAGTTGCCAGGCCGTAAGAGTGCAAGACTATCTCTTCAAGATAGAAAATAAAGTGATCCTCTTTGAAGCTAAAGCCTGACGCATTGCTGATAATATTAACACAGAACCCTGACTTATTGCTGGTAAAGGTAACACTGAAAATAACAACGCACTCAAAACCTGTAAGTGTTTATTTTAATTTCTGTAATAAAACAAGTGTAACAAAATGCCAACTAAAAGTCAAAAAAATCGCCTTAAGCGTAAACAAAGACACGCGAAAAATATAATTAATAATAATAGCTGCATAAATACGGATAATAGCATTGTAGAAAATGAATGTTTAAATCGTCAGGTAATGTCAGGCAATTCAGGAGAATTATTTATAGAACGAAGTAAAGATTATGAAGTAGAAAATAATATTCAAACGGGTAATTTAAATACAGATATTGAAAGAGTTGGCAATGAAATACAGCTAATAGAACATGATTATAATACTTTAATAAATCCAGCAGGATATTTAGAAGACATTCATATAGACTTTTACTTTTCTTTAGTACGTTCAGTAACTGAGTTCGACCCTCAGCCCACAGTGTATGTAGATGCTCCAGACCGAATAGTTGCAATCGAGCAGGGAACTAGACACCTACAAATTTTATTCGTGCCAGGTGCAAATATTGGGAGCGTTGGTCATTGGTTAACAGTATATTATGACGGATTAGAAATTACGATTTACGATAGCATGAATTCCCAATATTTAAATGCAGGTGTTAAATTATATTTAGAAAGATTATTTCCTTGCAGTCCCACAATTAGATTCGTACGAGTTCAACACCAGACTAATACTTATGATTGCGGGTTGTTTGCAATAGCTTTCTGTACAAGTTTAATTCTTAATCGTAATCCTGAGCATGAAACTTACGATATTAATAGACTTAGATCACACGTTTTGCAAATGTTTCGAACACGTAATATAACAGCTTTTCCAGTAAATCGCCAGCAACAATTAAAAGAAAATTATTTAAAACGTAAGGCGAACGAAACGGACGAAGTACGAGCTAAACGTCTTAGAGAGAACGACAACTATAAATTAAAATATTTAGCTGATGAAAAAATTGAAGATAAAATAAAACGTTTAGAGAAACAAAAAGAAATAATTTCTAATTCTATTGCTCGCGAAACGTCACAGCAAAAAGCAAATAGATTGGAGAAATTAAAATTTAATTTAAAAGAGTACATAAAGAACGAAACTTTTGAACAAAAACAGAAACGATTAGAAAAGTATAAAAATAATTTTGATAATTTAATTAAAACGGAAACAGTAGAACAAAAACAGGAACGATTAAAGAAAAATAATATTATTAATAAAAATAAAATAAAAGCGCGCAAAAACAAGGTTTTTAATGATACATATTTGTTAGCTAGAAAGGGATTAGGAGTTCAAATTGAGCCCCACTCCTTGGGATCAATGAATGTTTTATGTTCATATTGTTCATCTCTTAATTTTTCATATGAAAAACCGTCAGACGGAAAATTCACTTACTGCTGTCGAAAAGGAAAATTAAACGCAGACCAATTAAACGAGTTCCCTGAATATATCAAAAATCTAATGTTAGGTAAAGATTCAGATAGCAGAAATTTTAGAGAAAATATTAGGCAATACAATAGTGCTTTAGCATTCGCATCGTTTGGGACAAAAATTTCCGCCCCTCCAGGCAAAGGGCCCTACTGTTTCCGTATCCACGGCCAAATTTACCATGATTCTGCCAGCTCAATGTACCCTAAACCAAATGAAACAGAAAAATATGCCCAATTATATATAATTAATTCAAATGAAGCGTTAGAGAAACGAATGAACGTAGAGTATAATAAAAATTGTAAGCCAAATATCATGGGTCAATTAGATGTAATACTTAGGGAGGTTAATCCGTATTGTCAGGCGTATATGATGTTGAAAGAAGTAGAACAACGGGAAATAGCCAAAGCTAACCAAACAAATCAGTCGGTACCAGAAATAAATTTGTGGATTGTAAATGATAGAAAAAAAGATAAACGTAGGTACAATATCCCAACATGTAATGAGGTGGCAGTCGTTTTTACATCCAATGACGGTGAGCCACCAATAGATAGGGACATTTGTGTCCATCCAAAAGTTGGCGGTTTAGTTCGAATAAATCAGTTTAGTGAAAACTGCGATCCCATGTCCTATCCTTTACTATTTCCTCGCGGTGAATGTGGCTGGAACATGAATTCAAAGCAAGCTGACGGTGTTAAAAAACAAAGCATGTTACAGTTTTACATGAACAGATTAGCGGTTAGAAACACATTTAACCCATGTTTAGAAGCCGGTAAACTAACCCAACAATACATTGTAGATGCGTATGTTAAAGTCGAAGCCGAAAGATTAACGTACATTAGATTAAATCAGCCTACTCTCAGGGTAGAGCTATATAGTGGGTTGATGGACCACATTAATAATTTGGCAGAGAATGAAGGCGGAAAAGCAGGCACCATGATTATTTTACCGTCAACATTTCAGGGTGGCAGTAGATTTATGTTGAAAATGTATCAAAATGCCATGTCCATTGTTAGAGAATTTGGCCGACCTGATCTATTTATAACAGTGACATGTAACCCAAAATGGCCAGCAATAGTAGCACAGTTGCGTGAGGGTCAAACCTCAGCAGACCGTCCCGATATAACGGCAAGAGTTTTTAACGGAAAAATAAAAAGTATGTTGCATGAATTTTTACACGATGATATTTTTGGAAAAGTTGTGGCATTCATATATGTAATTGAATTCCAAAAACGCGGTTTGCCTCACATGCATTTATTATTAACTTTAGATAGTGCAAGTAAAATTCGTAACAAAGATGACATTGATGAAATAGTCAGTGCAGAAATTCCAGACGAAGACGCAGAACCGGAATTGTACCAATTAGTTCGCTCACATATGATTCACGGTCCGTGCGGTATTCTAAACAACAATTCGCCGTGTATGAACGAAAATAAATGTTCAAAAATGTTTCCCAAAGATTTTAGAAATGAAACACATGAAAATATTAACGGTTACCCCCTGTATAAACGGTCAAATAATAATGCAAAAATGTATATTCTTTGGAAAAATGGTTTAGTTAAATACACGGTAGACAATAGGTGGATAGTTTCGTACAATCCGTATTTGTTAAAAAAATATAGAACCCACATAAATGTTGAAATATGCGCATCAGTAAAAAGTATAAAATATATATGTGATTATTTGTGCAAGGGGCATGATTGCGCAAGCGTCAAATTAGGACAACTTGATAAAAATAAAGTTATACAGTGGGATGAAATAAACGGTTATTTAGATGCTAGGTATGTATCTGCCCCAGAATGTTGTTGGAGACTTTTAGAATATCCGTTGCATGACAAGTCTCATACAATAATGGAATTAGCAGTACATTTAAAAAATCAACAAGCGGTATTTTTCACTAACGGTCAAGAAAAAAAAGCTGTTGAACGAGCAGCGAAAAAAAATACAACATTAACAGCTTGGTTCCTACTCAATGAAATAGACGTTAATGCCCGGCAATATGTTTACATGGAAATTCCTAAATATTATGTATTTACAAATAATGCATGGAAAGCTAGACAACGTGAGAAAAAGCCACCTATCGGCCGAATGATTTTCGTTAGCCCTAGAGATATTGAAAGATTTCATTTAAGATTAATTTTAGTGCATGCAAAAGGTGTCACAAGCTTCCAAGACTTGCGTACCGTCGACGGAAAATTATATAATACATATCAGGAAGCTGCCCGTGCATTAGGTCTTTTAGCTAATGATAAAGAGTGCGAAAATTGTTTAGACGAGGCTGTGTTGAGTAAATTTCCCAGACAATTGCGTGAATTATTTGCTTATTTAATTTGCTTCCATACGTCAACCAATGCCTTAAGCTTATGGGAAAAATTTAAACATTATTTAATGGAAGACTATTTATTACATAATTCTGAAAAAGTTGCACAAAGTAAATGTTTATTAAAAATACAGGAAATACTCGATATGCATAAATTCACCTTAAGTGATTTCGGTTTGCCCCAACCCGAAAATATTGATGATTTAGAAAATGAAACTAATTCTTTTGATGTAGCAGCCGAAAAATTAGAGGGAGAACAAAATGTAGCTTTATTTAACAGAGACCAAATAGAAATTTTAAATAACATATTAAATGCCGTAAATGACAATAATTGCACAAGTAGATATTTCTTTGTTGACGGTCCCGGGGGAACAGGGAAAACATTTCTATATAACACATTGATAAGTATTTTAAGGGGCCAAAATCAAAAAGTTATAGCTGTAGCTTGGACGGGAATAGCAGCTACTCTGTTAAAAGGTGGTCAAACAGTTCACTCAGTGTTCAAGTTACCAGTGCCTGTAAATGACGGATGTGTATGTAGAGTGAAATCAAATAGCAAAGCGGGTAAATTAATAAAAGAGGCAAGTGTAATAATCTGTGATGAGGTAACAATGATACCTAAACACGCACTCGATGCAATAAATTTATTATTACAAGATTTGATGGATAATAAAATACCATTTGGGGGAAAAGTAATAGTTTTAGGTGGCGTTTTCAGACAGTGCTTGCCAATAGTCAATTACACAAACCATCGAACTGTCATAATTGAAACATGTGTTGTAAAAAGTCATTTATGGCCACTATTTACAAAATTTTCATTAAAACAAAATATGCGCGTAAATAAAGACGAAAAAGAATTTTCAGAATATTTATTGAAAATAGGCAACGGTGAAAATGAAATTGTCAAAATTCCTGCACATTGCGTTTCCGAAACATGTCTAGCAAATGAAATATTCGGTGAAGATGACATACAACCTGATGATATTTATAAATTTACAGATAGAGCCATTTTAGCACCAAAAAATGATGACACAATGATAATTAATGAACACGTATTAAATAAAGTTGTAGGGTCATCTAGAGTATATTTAAGTGCTGATTCTTGTGAATGTGATGAGATAAACAAAATTAATTACCCCGCCGAATTATTGAATGGCCTAACACCAACCGGAATGCCTCCTCACAAATTAACACTAAAAATTGGAGCAATAGTTATGTTATTAAGAAATATGAATCCAAAGCGTGGTCTGTGTAATGGAACAAGGTTCATAATAAAAGACATGAAAACAAATTATTTAGATGTAGAAGTTTTAACAGGACAGAGTGCAGGTAGCCGGCTCTATTTACCACGTTTTGATTTAACTACCGAAACAGATTTACCATTCACCTTGAAACGAAGGCAATTCCCAATAAGATTAGCTTTTTCAATGACAATAAATAAATCCCAAGGCCAAACATTTAATTATGTAGGAATAAATTTAGAAAATCCAGTCTTTTCACATGGCCAATTGTATATGGCAATGTCAAGAGTAAGAAGTTCAAACAATTTAAAGATAAAATTGCCAGATTCAAATATTATTAAAAATACAAAAGAAGCATTCACAAGGAATGTAGTGTTTAAAGAAATTTTAAATTAAACAAGTTTAAATCATTTACAACAAGTGACAAATTTTAAATAAGAATATGAAAAAAATATGTATAATATCTATATTGTATTAAAATTAATTTAAAAACTACCGAGCAAAATATTTAATGTTAAAAGTAAAAGATATTAAAATCATGTTAAAAAATACAACATATATCCAATTACATTTTAATCAGTAAACTAATTATATAACAAAAAAATTTCATATACAAGTTTATAAAAATTAAATCATATTTTAAAAATCAAATATGAGAAAGCAATAAAGATCAATTTAAAGTATAAAATAAAAGTATGTAGATATATTCATAATAAATTTGAAACGTAAAATAAAAATATGTAATAATATAAAAAGGAATAATATGAATTAAATATATAAATTTAAAATGTTATATTAAACAAGTAGAAATCAATGAATACAATTGACAAATTTTAAAGACTATGAACTATAATTAAATTAAAAATTATTAAGTTAAATATACAATTTAAAATGAATATGAAAGAAATTTTTTTTTATAATATCTGAATTGTATTAAAATGAATTTAAAAACTACCGAGCAAAATATTTAATGTTAAAACAAAAAAAAAGATATCAAAATCATGTTTAAAAATTCAACATATGTACAATTACATTTTAATCAGTAAACTAATTATATAACAAAAAAATGTCATATCATTTACATGTTTATAAAAATTAAATGATATATTAAAAATCAAATATGAGAAAAAAAGCAATAAAGATCTATTTAAAGTATAAAATAAAAGTATGTAGAAACATTCATAATAACTTTGAAACGTAAATTAAAAAATATTTATGTAATAATATAAAAAGAAATAAAATGAATAAATTGAAACTATTAAATTAAACAAGTAGAAATCTTTGGAAACAATTGATAAATTTTAAATATGATTATGAATCAAATAATTATAATATCTAAATTATATTATAAATAATTTAAAAACTATTAAACGAAATATTTATTTTATTATGTCAAAAGTAAAATATATTAAAATCATGTTGAAAAGTACTACAATGTACAATTATATTTTACTCACTGAACCAATTATATAACAAAAAAAAATAATATCAAGTACATTTTTATAAAAATTAAATTAATAAAATTTTAAAATCTAATATAAGTTAGCAATAAAGATCAATTTAAAATGAAAATTAAAAGCATGTTGAAACATTATTGATAAATTTGATACAAAATAATATGAATGACATAAATAAATTGAAACATGTAATATAATAAAAAAGTTATTATGATGGCAATATTTGATTTGTTAAATATAATATACAAGATATTTAATATACAGGGTGTGCAACGAAACGCGGAACGTAGGGCTTTATCATGAGATATCAAAAAATAGCGAATACTCTCTCTTCTGATACATTTAGAACAAAACTACAACTGTAAAAAAGTTGTTTAAAATTAAATTCTACATTATCTGAAATAGAATTTAATGTTGGACAAATTTGTACTCTTATAGTTATGCTCTAAATCTATCAGGAAAGAGAGTATAGGCAATTTTTTTAAACCCATGTTAAAGTCTTACGTTTTGCGTTTCGTTGCATACACTGCATGTAATTAATATAAAATGAAAAAATATTTTAACATGAAAAGTGGTTCGTAAAATATTGTAAAAGATTAAAAAAAAGAACTTAAGTCTGATAAAACCATTGCGCCTTTTACAAATTTTACGGACCTTGCCAAAAAGAAAGTACAATAAAAAGAATTATTATAAAAGGCAATTATATGAAACTAATTATTATAAGTATATAATAAATAAAATAAAAAATATAAAGCATTGACAATCTTAACAAAATAAAAATGTAAGAAATATTATGATAAAAGATAATCAAAAAATACTCACAATGAAAATCAAAAATAAAATAAAAAGTATAAAGCAATGGTTTAGTATTAGAAAAAATTTCTATAACGTCTAAAATCCTGGTTTAGTGTATTTTTAAAAAATATATGTACATTAAAAATTTTATTTTCTGATAAAAAGATCCCTACATCCAATGGTAAAAAGGAAACTTATTTTATATGCAGGTTTATAAAAAATATTTATAGTTTTTTATATTAAAAAACAAATATAATCAAATTATATTTCATTTCATTCATTTTCCCTCTATTTGGTTAAAGAAACATTCTTTTATTATAATACAACAGTCATTAGTTTGCATTAATATTTTTCTTTAATGTTATAGAGCTTAAACAATATTGCTGTCAATAATTTTTAATTAATACCATCAAAAAGAAAGACGTTATACGAAAACTATCTAATACCAGGCTTAAGTTAAAACATGTTGCGTCTCTCTATAATATGTATTAGAAATGTGACGTTAAACAAAAGTATATAATAAATCGCAACATGTGGGCGGGCCAGTCTACCATTGTACCTCAAAATTCATGCAACAGAATATAAATCCACATTTATTTGGCAATATACTACATACTACTACAAAACCGCAAAGTATGGTAAAAATTCCATCTACTGCTGGTGGGTTTTGAAGTGTTATGTAATTAAGTCATTGTCACTGTTGTATGATTTTGAGTAACAAGATTTTCATTTTAAAAAACTACAAAAGTACAATATTAACTGCAATTTATTTGGTAAGAGTACATTCAATTTATATTTTTTTTGTTTTAAATTACATTTTTATGTACATAATGTGTACCGTATTATCTATAATTCCTTGGTAGACTTGGCAAGACAATGACTTGTTACATAATACTTTAAAACCCTATACCAGTGGTATTTGGGATTTTTGCTGTACTTTGCTTCAATATTATAATAGCCCGTGGTTAAAAAAATTAAAACAATAAATAAGAAAAAATAAGCTTCATAATAATTACTCGTCACAAACCGGCTGGTGGGTATGAAGCTAATGAAGCATATTACAAATTTATAATAAAAAAAAACCACAAAGCGATCAAATAAAAGAAAATTAAGAGAGTAATAAATCGCAAAAGTATGAATGTTTGTGTGAATGTTTGTATGAAATCGAGTTGCCAGGTTATAAAAATTTATTTTTAATATTATATGAAAGATTTTATAATTTTAACAAGAACTACATTTTGTAATCTATTTATACACTTTTAATTGAATAAAATAATTCTTTAACTTAAAATGTAAATGAAAATATTAATAATATTGTTATACATTTATATTTGTAAATTATTAAACTTTTTATTATTCGAAGTATTCTGGCAACTCAAATAATTTATTAAAATAAATTATATATAATATCATAACAAAATTTCAAAATTAAAAAAAAAAATGTAGAAAAATTTTAAACTAATGTAACTATTTAAAAGTTAAATTCATAATATATAATAAAGATACACAAATACCAAAAATCTTCATGATTCACAACGATGTGAAATGGTATGTTTTTCTTATGTTCTAAAAAAATATCATTTGTGAATTTCATATTTATAGATATTGGAAACTGAAGTATACACTGAAGTACATCGAAGATTATAAATACGAGTTATGTGATTATTTGGATTATTGCAATTATTACAATCTGAAATCGTAATATAGAAGTTCTTTCATCTGAGGCGAAACTTTTTTTATAAAAAAGTGTTCAATGTTTACATATTTTTTATTCATTAGTAATATTTCCTTCTGAATACAGAAAAATGGATCAAATCCTGAGATGGAATTTTCCTTCATTGAATATTACAAGAAAAGGATTCAATTTCAATCGAAGCATATGGACTATTAGTCCAAATAAAATATATACTACGTTGATGTTAAACAATATTTGGAAAAATGAATCCATTTTAAAACGAAGGCATCATTTGAATAAAAATTATCTTCCTTTATTATATAAGTTTTCATTGTTTATAGGGTAGCAGTTTCACAAAAAATATATTTTTGGAAAATTTGTCAAGAATAACCTCCTTTGGAAAGCGATATTGAATATTTTGGAACTTAAAATGGAAACCACTCTATTCGCTGACGATTCTGCTACCATCGGAAAAACTATATTATTATTGACGAAGTTGAACAAGAATGGTAAATACATTTATATTTAAAGAAAAAAAAAACATATTAACTAATTACTATTTTTTATTTAACAGAACGCATATCTGGAGGAAAATTTCGTCGTATTTGCAAAAAGTAAACATATAAATTACTACATGAAATGAAAGAAACATTCTTCAAATTTTGCGTGACAAATTCTACGAGAAAACTTTTCAATGTCCAAATAAAGTAAGTCAAAATTCATATTAACATTCTCTGAGGCTTTGATATACAGTATGTCCTCGGATCGAGTTGGAAAGAAGGGAAAAAAAATGTTTTTAATTTTACGAGAAAAATGTATTCTTTATAAAAGTTTTTGCATGTTTCAAAACTGCCAATTCAGTTTTAACCTTTTCAAATTTTCTTTTAGTTTCAGAGAAAAGTCGAAAATAGTTCGATAGTAATATAGTAATAGTTAATAGTAAGTCCCAAAAAACAAGTTTGCGTTGTCATAGAAATTATTGTTAACATGACTTTAACTTTAGTTTCATAAATTTAACAACAAAAATAATATAAACAATAACTATTGTACTCAACCCATTCACGGTTTGTTGAGTGCACAATTCTAGTCTTCGATGCAATTCTTTAACTTCTTTGACTTTCTTCCAGAGTTAAAGACGTCACAGCGTCTCTAATTCTCTCTTTTAAATTCTCTACATTCGGTCGAAGATAATTTGCATAAACTATTTGTTTCCAACGGCCCCAAAGATAAACATGAGACCGATTGCCATAGCATTGAATTAGGTAAAATCGTTGTTTTTTGACATTTTCAACGATTACAACAGATTTTCCTAATTGACAGTCAATGAAATTAAATAAATAATGCCAATTACTATGACAACGCGAACTAAAAGAAAATTTAAAAGGTTAAATCTGAATTGGCCTTTTTTCCCCTTGCTTTTTCGACAAAACGCTCTTTCTTTATGGCAATTCCAATATATTTAAATAATGTAAGTGTTAGTACCGTTTCGTTTCATTCTTTCACATTATTGTTTTTGTTTAGTTATCGTCTTTTGCTAACGTTTTTTGGCGGTTTTCCGTTAGCATTTACAGGGAATCCTGAAGACTCACTCGTTCCGCCTAGAAGATTTTTACTACATAGTTTATTGTCATTATTATTTATTGTAATATTTTAATAATATATAGCTTTCCTATTTTGTGTATCTAAGTCATAATTATACATCTGTTAAAGAAAACTGATTTTAAATGCTACAAATTCCTTTCTTTTAATACAATTTTCTTAAAATTTCACTACATGTTCATTAAAAATGTATATTCTGTAACTCAGTGATTAATTTTTAACCTGTTGCTAATTTTTTCTCCAATGAAAATAGGTAGCACTGGAGAAAATATCAAAACATGACTTGTAATGTTTGTTTTTTATTTGTTAATAATTTTAGCAACTGGTTAAAAGTTAACCACTGAGGTACAGAATAGGCCCCATTGTCAGTTTCTTACTGGATGAGCCATTAATCTCTAGGAATGTCAGATTTAAAAAAAACACTTAAATACAATATAATGCAATTTGATTCCTATCGTTATTGAGGACTTAATTAACTGCAAAAAGTACGTATATTATAAAATTAATAGAATTTGTACGATTTTATAAAGTATTCTTGTAATTTAACAGGTATATTATTAACTTCATTTTTTGACATTTGACATTGAGGTTAAAATTTTAATGCATTTTGTTTGTGTTACATATATTAATTTTATTATAGACTGCTATGTGATTAATATAGAACACAAACTATTAAACAATATTCGAATAAAATATTAGAAAAAATATTTCGTATTTATCCATATTATCGATAAACAAAAAATTCATCTTGGGTCATTACTGCATATTTTAATTTTCCCGCCAGAGAAACTCAAGTAAGTAAAAATAATGAATAAGCATCTTCATGAGGTAAATTTTAACTTTATTATCTAACAAATATAAAAGTAAAACCTAAATTTTAAAATAACATTATTTACGCTTGCAATTTATCCGTTTCATTATAAAAATTTCTTTTGTAAGCACAGCAGTTCTGAAACATTTTGATAATAACATAATCAAATCTAACTGATCAAAACTATATTACATAGAAATGTTTAGCAGTGATGAGTTGTTTTAAAAAGTCTTAATTGTTATATGTAAATTTGTTTTTATAAATGTGGTGTGAAGTAGATTTTGAAGCAAATCGGTTCTCAAACAGTGGAGTTTCAAATAACTATAAAATTACACATTCATTCAAGGAGATTTTATTACTACTATATTTATATATCATTTAAATTCAAACACGAAATAAAATTAAATATCGTTAATGAAAAGACTGCAATATTATATGAAAAAAATTATCTTCCACGGAATAAAATTAGTAGTCATTTTTTAATAATGATACCTATGTTACCGACATTCCACAAGTTAGTTGACAGTTTCATTTCATACAAATTTTGTTCATATTTTTTCATTACTAAACTTTATTATTCAAAGTATTCTGGCAACTCAAATAATTTATTAAAATAAATGATATATAATATCATAACAAAATTTCTAAATTTTAAGAAAAAAATTGTAGAAAAATCTTAAACTAATGTAACTAATTAAAAGTTAAATTCATAATATATAATAAAGATGCACAAATACCAAAAATCTTCATGATTCACAACGATTTGAAATGGTATGTTTTTCTTATATTCTAAAAAACATCATTTGAATTTTATATTTATAGATATTGGAAACTGAAGCCTAAACTGCATTGTATCTGTGAAGTACATCGAAGATTATATACGAGTTATGTCATTATTTGGACTATTGCAATTATTACAATCTGAAATCGTAATATAGAAGTTCTTTCATCTGGGGCGAAGATATCTTTTAGAAAAAAAGTGTTTGAATGTTTACGTATTTTTTATTAATTAATAATATTCTTTTCTCAATACAGGAAAGCGAATCAAATCCTGAGATGAAATCTGCAAGTTAAATTTTCTTCAAATTAATATTACATGAATTACAATCACATGAAAAGGATACAATTTTAATCGAAACATATGGTATATTTTAATATAAAAAAAAATTATAGTACATTGATGTGAAGACAATATTTGGAAGAATGAATTCATTTTAAAACAAAGGCATAATTTGAATAAAGATCATCTTTCTTTATTATATTATTCTTGATTATTTATAGGGTAGCAGTTTCATGAAAAATATTTTTTGGAGTACTTGTCAGTCACGTTTGAAAAGCCGTATTGAATATTTTGGAACTGGAAATGGAAACCTACTCGCTGACTATTCTGCTGCCATCGAAAATCTATATTGACGTAGTAGAAGAATAGTGGTAAATAAATTTATAGGCCAATTCTGAACAAACCTGGAAGTCTTATAGATTTGTAAATCTGTAAAAAACAGATAAAACGCATCCATTTTTATTGATTAATGTAAACTTATACATAAAAGTGGCTACTTTCGTTGGTGTATTATTCATTATTTACAGATTTACATATTTGTAAGACTTACAGATTTGTTCAGAATTAGTCTATTATAAGTATTTAAAGGAAAAACTTATTTTATTAACTACTATCTTTATTTCGTTGTATTTTCAGAAATTATACATAAAAATAACTACATTATATGAAAGAAACGAGAATATTCTGCAATGTCCTAATAAAGTCAGTCATATTCATAATAATTTTTGCTAACTGTTTTTTCGACAAAACTCTCTTCCTTTATGGCGGAAACTATTCCAATATATTTAATTAATGTAAGTGGTTTTTTTTAACCGGTTTGTTTCCTTAGTTTACATTAATCTTTTTGTTTAGTTAACGTCTTTTGCTAACGATTTTAGCGGTTTTCCGTTAGCATTTACAGGGAATCCTTAAGACACAGTTGCGCGCGCACCCCCCAAAAGTTTTTTGCTACATACCTTATTGACATTATTATTTATTGTAATATTGTAATAATATAGTACTTTCCCATTTTGTGTACCTAAGTTATAATTAAACATTTATTAAAGACAACTGATTTTAAATGATGAATGTGACTACGACATGGGTTAAATTTTAATAAAAAATTAATTAATATCATAAATTATTAATTACAAAATTATTACTATAAATATATCATTTCATTTTTTCAACTCTGTCAAAACTAATTTTTAATTATCAATTTAGTTGTCAAATTTGATTTAAATAATAAAAAAGTAAAATTCACGAAATAACCATTTTCATACAGTAATTTTCATTTCTATTTACTAATCAGTAAAACTTTATTTTAAAATTACTTTATTTAAACTTGCAAATTCATCTATTTCATAACATTTCCTTCACCAGTACAGTGTTTCTAAAATTAAATTGTTTTTTTTTATAAACTTCAAAAAAATTAACTAAAAACGAACATGAGAAATTGTTAAGGGTATATGTCAAAAACTGAACATTAAAACAATACAAATTAGCATTAGATAATTTTCGAAAAACTATGAAGTAACTGAATATCATACAAATAAGCCAAAAAAAAACACAAATAGGTAAGTTTGAAATAATGAAATAAAGTTTATAAGTATAAAGTTATTATCTAAAATAGATATACTTATACTGTGGCCGTATTTATTTGGGACTTTAAGTAACCTAGTAGGTTAATTCTGTTCACTTGGTACGTTTGAAATAACCTAGAAATGATCCTGAACTGATCCAACTCACCCAGCTATTTTGTTGGGTTAGTGAGTTGAACCTGTTTTCTTTCTTTGTTTACATTGCTTTCTCTTTCTATTTTTGTCAAATGTTATATCTTTTATAGGTTAAAATGAAAAACTTAAATAAGTAACTTGAACAAATAATTTAAATTAACTGGTTAAAATTTTCTCCAACTGTAAAATTTGATTATTTATTTGGTACCAACCCGGGTACGTTTAGGATCTGTTGAAGGTTGGATTCAAATTTCCCAAATAAATACGGCCTTTATAATCTACTTTTTATAAGAACGATATGTATGGAAGATTTGTGCAGTTTGATATTAGTTTTTGATTGGAATAATATCAGAAAACAAGATCAAACTACGCCGATCTTCCCGTTATATCATTGTTATAAAATTATTTATCTACAACTATTGAAATATGGGTACATTATACGTGTGATACTACATATAATATACTACTCATATTACACAAGTGTAATATGAAATGTCATGATACACGCTATACTTTTCTGTAATAAATAGGGCATATAATTTAACACATAATATTTTATTAAACTGTTAATTTATTAATAACATATTTTTTATTATAAATATCAATATATATGCTTATAAAAGTATAATAAATACAATTTGAAAAATTATTTTGACATTTAAGTGCTACTGTGGCGCCATCTGTTAAGCTATATATGAACTACTCAAACCTAACTGAATATTTAACAAATAATATCAAATTTTTTATATGCCTGATAGTTGTAGATAAAGTATAGTATTTGACTCGCATAATATGGCTACATTACACGCGGATGATTAAAAATACTCGCTACCGCTCGTATTTTTAATTACATCCTCGTGTAATATAGCCTACATATTATGCTTGTTAAATAATATACTATTTTATCATATCCATATTTATGTTAAACAAACTTCATAAAATCTTGTCTACGGATATTGTGCAGAATTTGTTTATAGCAATTTATTAGTAATTATTATAAAGGGGAATAAGAAAAAATAAAACTCATACGTTTTTTTATTCTCTATTCTAATCACCCTAAATACATTCACTTTTGCTCCTTCCATAAGTTCACTGTGCGCTAATGCGATCTGTTATCTGTCAATCGTAGTTCACTATCACAACAAGGCGACACACAAAAATCGGAACGCCCGGCACGAGCAAACATTCCTAAACACTCCGACAATGGCAAAGCAGCATTAGAAGAAAAGAATAATGAATGAACAATTTAGAACTTTTTTTTATTTATTTTAAACTAATTATATTCTCAAATTCTATATTCTAACTTAAATTATTTGTTTAAAAAATTGTTTATGAGGTGGTATTTTGCCCACCACTGCCTCGTATTCTGAAAGAAATTTTGCATTAGTTATTAAAATATATAAATATATTGATGTTTGTTTCTTACTGTGTTGTTGGTTTGGTTCCCGCGATAACGGTTGTAATTACCGCGAAAGCGGTCCCGGCCTGCATACCGGCCGCGGTAATTACCTCCTCTACCGCGGGAACTTTCTCCATCTTTCTTCTTCTCCACCTCCTTCTTGTTCTCTCCCTCCTGCTCCTTTTCTTCATTATACCGGCGGTAATTACCGTACCAGCGGCCTCGGGCTGCATACCGGCCGCGGTAATTAGTAATTCTACCGCGGGCGCGGGAACTTTCTCTGTACTTCTTGTCCACCTTGTTCTCTCCTCCGTTCTTCTCCTTTTCTACCTCATTCTCTCTTCCGTTCTTTTCCTTCTCCACCTCATTCTCTCCTCCGTTCTTTTCCTTCTCCAGCATGCCCAGTTTCCTCCTTAGCTCCCCCACATACCTTTCGCCGTCTTCCAATTCTCGTCTTAAATCTCTGATGGTTGCTATAGTAAAAAAATATAAATTTAATAATATAATTTATAGTGTAAAATTATTAATTAAAATTACTTACTGTTTTCTTCCTCCTCAATGCAAACTTTCTCCATTTCTTCATTAGCCATTGCTATACTTTTCAATAATTACTAATAAATTTTGTTTGTATCCAGGGTAATATATTTCACTTTTTTTTAAATAGGAATCATAGTCGCCGTTCGGTCTTCCCGTACAGGTCAAACCATTTATGTAATAATTTTAATTTTTTTACCATTACATGTGGTTTAATGAGGAATATGATCTATTTAGGGTCTACTATTTTAACCGTGCATACGTTTTATGTAAAAAAAAATACAACTGAGCGAAAGTGGTATCTGGAAACATAAGATCCTAGAAACCATGTCTAAAGTAAAAAAAATCACGATGTCATCAGTCAATTTTGACAATTTAATGTGTAAAATGTAATTAAAATATTTATAAAAATGAAAATAAAAATTAGAAATTGAAACATATTTCCATACAATGGAATTATATACAATTACATTTAATGTTGAATGTTGTGTATTTAACATTTTTTTTTTTTGACATATGACGTTTTGACTGTAACTCAAAAATTCATGGATGTAAGTTTAGTATTTTGTTGGTGATATGTACAGAAATAATAAAGTGAAATGTGTTTAAAACTAAGAATATATTATATTCAGTAACGTACATTTAAAAATTGGCTAAGGGACCATATTAAGAAAATCAGGAAGTATCAGCAAAGCTGAACCCTCCTGAAATAAATTAAAATAATTCATGAGACAATTTGATAAATATTGTCAAAATAATTGAGAAAACGACATATATTTTATTATAAAACCAAGAGATAATTTCACGTTGGATTATTTAATTAAAAAACCTACATTTCTATATCGAGTTGCAATCTTACGACTAAATTTACTCTTTTAGAAGAATGTTTACCAATTTATTGTACCATAAATATTTTAAATGATGTCTCTGAATTTTGTTAAACTGTAAGTAACTCCATTTTACAAATTCTTTAGGTATTTAAATAGATATATGATAAGAATAATTGATTACAACAAAGTTTCATTTTAAAACATTCTATGACATTTATAATGGCATGAGATGCTTTTTTGGATAAAAATGTTAACAAACACATATTATTTAAAATATTTCTCAATTTCCAATTGATATATAACATAATAAATCCTTTTTAACACAAAATAAACACGGAGAACTGCATGGATTACGATTACTTTCTGTCCAACGTAACTGAATGTAATGCAAAAATATTAATATTTTCACTAAGAAATAATAGAATAGAATTTAGGGAAATTGGTGGAAATTAGGTCAAGTTAAGATAAAACATTTTTAAATACAAATTTTATGCTACCAGTTACAGAAGTCACATGTTTGTTTAGCAGCTCAGAATATAAGAAAATAAAAATAAATGCAGCCATTTTCATAATACCAAATATTTTTATTTAATCGCATTTTACAGAGATAAACATTCAGAAGTAGTGTTTTAATACTGAAATTTTAGTAGAAAACCTCTGTCAGCCAGTACGGTTGTGTGGTCGTGGCGTGTCTTGTCTGATCGTGTAGATAAGCAACATAGCCCGCCCTCTCCTTGAGGCCCTATTCCTCAGAGGAATGTTGTGCCATAGAGATAGATATATAAATATTTTTATAAAAGGAAAAAATATCACATATTCTTTCATATATAACCAGAAAGGTATTCTGAAATACATTATTTATGCAGAAAACTGAAGATGACAAATAAATTTCAAAAAAGAATTGCAATCATAATCGTTTTGTGATAAATATTTAATAGGATTATATTGATCTGTAAGTGCATATTACAATTTCTTTGTATTGCATTCTACGTGAAATTTGTTGAATATTACAGTGAATCTATCTCCAAATACACGGCAGTAGTTTGAAAAGAAACAAAATCATATTTGAAATTTAAATCTTCACATGAACAATGTCATCCATTCAATTATTAATTACATTAATATAAACATGAAATAAAAAGCTCTATTTAAAACAAAATATTGAGTAATGAAAGTTCATGATTGATAAGTTTCGTGGACCGTGAAAGTTCATAAAAGATATAGCAAAACAACTTCTGTATATTAGTTGAAAGAAGGCTGGACAACTTGTACTTCAAGATATTATATAAATTAATAATTATAATTTTATAATTATAACTAAAGTACTCTACAAATATAAACACATTTTGTCAAATTTGAATTTTTCAATAATTTTGCTTATACTTACCAGTCGATATTTAGAGTCATTTATTTAAATTTATTTTAACTATTTTAAAAGTATTGTTTATCTCCGATTTATACCAACAAAAAAAAAACAATATTACAGTTATTAAAAATATATAATTTAATTAATTTCATTATTACTACTAAATACTTCTCATTTATTACTATTCATATATTTGTAAATCCCTATATTTTATTTTTGAACAATTTAATCTTAATTTATTTAATTTTATTTTACACTGTCTAACAGACAGAAATCTAATTACAGAACAGCGGGATCTACAGCTTAGAGTCGGTTCCGAACCACTCGAACACAGCGGTATTTATTTTTGGTTATAGGTTTGTCCTCACTGGAATTTGAATCTTAGATGTCACACTTTACTCAACGAGTCAAAGCGCGTTAGCCACCGTTTTTTGTGGTTAGATAATATTAATTACTTCTTTACTTGATGAAATTAATTTATTTAATTTATTATTTTATTACTGTGACGACATTAGAAAAATAATAATTAGCATAAACTACAAATTTTACAAGCTAACAATGAAATTAATATGTATTAGCATTATCAATGAGTTACATAGATGTATAAAAAATTGATAATCGAAATAAGAATCGTATTCAAGTTTTTTAAACAAGGCGCCAAAATTTTTACCTATCTTGTGTTTGGTACCATATTCAAAGCATTCGACAAGGGCTGGCTTTGCAGACATGAAAAAAATGATGGACATCGGTTTTTGTTTTTTAGCAGAAAATTCTCAGAAGCATGTCGTGTTTGGTCTCAAATGAAAGGTCTCGTTACGGGCTAACGAACAGAATTTACAAAAACGATCCATGTTGATCGGCTTTTGTTTTCTGCAAAAAGTTGTCATAAGTATGTCGTGTTTAGTATTAAAAGAAACCATTCGACAAGTGCTAGCTTAACGAAATCAAATTAATTATCAAATGTTAAAATTTCACTGACGCCGGAGGCCTAGGGAAAGCTCAGCGTAGCTGAGCATTCGCTAGTCATATACTATTTTGATAGATTCACTATCTATATATCTATCTATATTTGGATTCATCTCGAGCATCGCAAAAATTTTGCTCACGGGTACAGGTCAAACCATTCATTGAATAATTTTAATATTATTTTATTAGATGTGGTTTAAAGTGGAATAGGGCCTTTTTGGGGTCTCATATTTTTACTGTGAGTGGTTTTCGTGTAAAAAATCAAAAGCTGTGCATAATTGGTACCTTGAAACAATGGATCCCAGAGGCCATGTCTATCTTTAAGAAGAATCACGCAGTTATCCGTCACTTTTGACAATCTGTCTATGAACTTTAAATTATTGTATCTTTTAATAGAACATTGATATCAAAGATTTGAAAACAGTGTCATGAATAATAGCACTGAGCAAAGGTTTTACCATTATTTTAAGTTTATTACGCAACACATTTAATTATTTTAAATTTTGACGTTCCGAATTACATAAGTCAATGTTGCCAAATGTGTGATGAAATTACTAAACAAAAAACAAATATTCCTAAATAAATTTCACTGAAGACAGTGGCTATTATATATTAGGATTGCCGATGGTAATTTACAAATTTAAAAATTAACTACATTATTTTAATACAAACAGTGTTGCCAAATTACTAAGTAACTAAATAAAAATCAAATGTTCGTAATTAAATTAAAACACTTTGCTTTGTTTGATATCAAAAGAAAGAAAACCATAAGGGCCGGTTTTGAAATGACAAAAAAAATGTGTCATGTCGATCTGCATTTGTTTATCGTAAAAAGTTCTTAGAAGTAGGTCGTCCTTGGGTTTTAAGGAAACGACACAATGTGGACGGGTGTGCATGAATGACAAAAATGTTCTACGTAGATTAGAATTTGTTTTTTGCAAAATGTTGTCAGAAATATTTTGTGTTTGGAAAAAGTAGGTCGATCGGTTTTTGTTTTTGGCAAGAAGTTGTCAAAGGTATGTGGAGTTTGGTCTCAAATGAAACGTCTCGTTGAGGGCAAGCCTGCAAAATTGACAAAAATGTTCCATTCCGATTGGCTTTTGTTTTCTGCAAAAAGTTTTGAAAAGTATGTCGAGTATGGTATCAAACAAAACGTTTGGTTGAGGGCTAGCGTGCAGAATTGACAAAAATGTGCTATGTCGATTGGTTTTTGTTTTTGCAAAAAGTTGTCATAAGTGTGTGGTGTTTGGTATCAAATGAAAGGTTTCGATAAGGGCTGGTGTGCAGAATTAACAAAAATGGTTAATGTTGATCGGCTTTTGTTTTTTGCAAAAAGTTTTTAGAAGCATGTCGAGTTTGGTCTCAAATGAAAGGTCTCATTGAGGACTAGCGTGCAGAATTGACAAAAATGTTCCATTCCGATCGGCTTTTGTTTTCTGCAAAAAGTTTTCAAAAGTATGTTGAGTATGGTATCAAACAAAACGTCTGGTTGTGGGCTAGCGTGCAGAATTGACAAAAATGTGCTATGTCGATTGGTTTTTGTTTTTTGCAAAAAGTTGTCATAAGTGTGTGGTGTTTGGTATCAAATGAAAGGTTTCGATAAGGGCTGGTGTGCAGAATTAACAAAAATGGTTAAAGTTGATCGGCTTTTGTTTTTTGCAAAATTTTTTTAGAATTATGTCGAGTTTGGTATCAAATGAAAGGTCTCGTTGAGGGCTAGCGTGCAAAATTGACAAACATGTTCCATTCTGATCGGCTTTTGTTTTCTGGAAAAAGTTTTCAAAAGTATGTCGAGTATGGTATCAAACAAAACGTCTGGTTGAGGGCTAGCGTGCAAAATTGACAAAAATGTGCCATGTCAATCGGCTTTTGTTTTTTGCAACAAGTTGTCACAAGTGTGTTGTGTTTGGTATCAAATGAAAGGTTTTGATAAGGGCTGGTGTGCAGAATTAACAAAAATATTTAATGTTGATCGGCTTTTGTTTTTTGCAAAAAGTTTTTAGAAGTATGTCGAGTTTAGTCTCAAATGAAAGGTCTCGTTGAGGGCTAGCGTGCAGAATTGACAAAAATGTACTACGTCGATCGGTTTTTGTTTTTTGCAAGAAATTCTCAAAAGTATGTCGAGTTTGGTATTAAACAAAACGCCTGGTTGAGGGCTAGCGTCCAGAATTAACAAAAATGTTCCATACCGATCGGCTTTTGTTTTTCGCAAATAGTTGTCAGAAGTATGTGGTGTTTGGTATCAAATGAAAGTTCTCGGTGTGGGCTAGCCTGTAGGAATTGCAAAAATGTTCCATCTTGATCGGCTTTTGTTTTATGTAAAAAAAATGTCAAAAGTATGTTGTGTTTGGTGTCAAATGAAAGGTCTCAGTAAGGACTGACGTGCATAATTGACAAAAATGTTTCATGTCGACCGGCTTTTGTTTTTTTCAAAATTTAATAGAAGTATATCGTGTTCGAAATCTAATGAAAGGTCTTGGTGAGGGCTGACGTGCAGATATGAAAAAACTGTTTCATGTCGATTGGCATTTGTTTTTTGCACTGACAGCGGAGCTCTAGGGAATGCTCGGCGTAGCCGAGAATTCGCTAGTCATATACTATTTTGATAGTTTTTGTGTAAAAAATCGAAAACTAAGCGAAAAAGGAAAACTGGAACAAAACTGAAAAAAATTATCCTAGACACCAGGTTTAAAATTAAAAAAAATTACTGTGCCATCCGTCATTTTTGACAATTTAATATGAAACTTTTATTTGATTTATTTTGAAAATGAAAAGAGATATTGTAAAGGTAATTATATTTTTACACACTATAATAGTGAGCGAAATATATACAAATACACTGAATGTTAAGTGTGGTGTATTTAAAATATTTAATTTTATGAAATCTGACGTTTGTCATCCGTTGGTCTATAACCAAAACATTCGTTACACAAGTTTTATATTTTCAAAGAGAAATATACAAAAATATAACGTAAACTATTTACAATACTCTTTGTGATGTAGGTATATAATTTTAAATTTGTTTCGTTGTATTTAAAGATGTATTTTCATTTCAGTTACAATTTTTAATTGGATACCCAAACAAGAGTACATTTATAGAAGAGAAATAACATAAAATTACTGGTAATAACACTTCTGAAGTGTAACTGATTATCATAAAAGTGCATTGTACATAATAATTTACGGCAAACCTTTTTTACAATATTTAAGTTTTCATGACATATAACGTTTGTCAAAACGTCAGTTACAATCAAACAATCATAATGCAAGTCTTGTATTAGCTTGGAGAAATATATAGTAAAAGCTTGGAGATATATAAAGTAAAATTACACTACATTTTATAATGTAAGTATGTAATTTTATATTTTCTTGAATGTATTTAAATATGTGTTTTCATTTCAGTTATACTCGTAGTTATCCAAACAAGAATATTTTCATAGAAAAGAATAACATAAAATTACGGATAATAACACTATTGATAAACATTTAATTATTGAAATCAAAAAAGTCGCGTCGTATTCAGTCATAAACACATTTATTTTAAAATACTGACTAACCTTTCCTTCATACATCTTGGAAGAAAAGTTGAATAATTTATTGTATAATAATTATTTTCAATTATGTATCTGGATTTTATTAAACTGTAAGTAACTGCATTTTATACATTCTTCATGTATTCTTTCATCAAATTTCTGATGAAAATAGTTGATTACAACAACCATTAGATTTTTAAAATTTCTATTATATTTTGTTATGGAATGAGATGAATTTTTAAATGAAAACGTTTACAAAAACAAAGTATCTATCCAATTATTCATTTATCATTGATATTTCAAACAATAAACACATTCTGAAACCAAATATTAATCGAGAAATGCTTTGATGACATGTGCTCTCAGGTGAATGGATTGCATGAAAATTCATATTTTTACAAACGAAATAATGCAAAAAAATGTTTGAAAATTGTTGGATATTAGTTTAAGGTACGATATAAATATTATTAAGTACATTTTTAATTTTTATCACTTACAGATGTCATATTAGATTACTGGTTCAGAGTGTAATCAAATGAAATTAAAAGAAGCTATTTTTATCATAAATAATGCTATAAAAAGAGTAAATATAATATATTCTTTCATATACAGCCATAAAGTTTTTAAATAATGGATTATTTATGCCAAAATTTGTGATGATGAAAGTTGCGAGCAAGGTTTGCAATTCCTACAGTTAGTTTTAGTTATTATTCTCTAATTATAAACATATTTCATTTTACTATATATATTATTATACTTTTATATTCATTGAAGAGTAAATAAAAATTACTGTATGAACAATATTATTTCATATATTTTACTTATTTTTTTCAATTCAAATTTGTCAATCTGACATCTAAAATTCTTTTTCATAAACGAAGTGTACCTATTACAATGATAAGATATATTCTAAAGTGATTTATTTAGAAACTAAAAATATTTAACATTTAAAAATGAGCCTTTAGACTCTCGAAAATTTAAAAGAAAATGGCCTGCTCTGATTGTTGTCTGCCTTTTATGTACCTATTAAAAATATTTAACATTTAACAGTGAGCCTTTAGATTCTCGAAAATTTAAAAGAAAACGGCCGGTTTTGATAGCTGCTCTTTTTGTAAATTTTCGGGACCCTAAAATCCCATTGTTAATTGTTAAGGTATATTTATAATATTTTTATTAAAAAAAATATTGTGTTCTAATTAAATTTATTAACAAGTTTCTTTGAATTTAAAAATTTATAATTAACGGTCACATTCAGTAATCCGACTGTATAACACATGTTTGAACGCATCCAAAATAAAGTTGTCAAATTATCTTGTCATTTTGACATTGCTGAAAATATAAGTACGAGAATGTGTTATGCATTTAAAATCAATAAGACTAGATATTCATTTTGCTGTATTATCATAAAGAAAGTGAGTAGAAAGTAGAAATCAAAAAATAAAACCGTATTAAAAATTTCATACGATAGACAAATTCGCAATAATTCTATATATTCTGCAATCAACTCTTTCATTGTAGATGTACATATCTACCAATAGAATTTTATCTTTAACTATAACTGTGTAGTGAAGTCACATTTAAATAAGAATTCTAAAATACAGTCCAAAACTGATCAGTCAAGCCTTTACAAGCGCAGTTAGGAAAATATCATAAAGTTTCAATAAAATCATTCTACATAAAAACGTCTGGAAATTGTCTTGATATTCTTTTTACATTTTCAGAACATAAGCAAACAAATTTTGTCTGAAACGAGTTCATAAAGTATTATACTTATAGCGAAATTGAAAGCACATTAAATAGGGCTGGAAGTGCAAAAATAAAGTCAGTAGAAAGAAGAAATAAAAAAAATAGAAACCGTCATAAATATTTCATACAATAGACAAATTCGCAATAATACTACATATTCTGCAATGAACTCTTTCATTGTAGATGTACATATGTACCAATAGAATTAGATTAATACAGAGATAATATGACACTGATTGTTATAATGAAAATGTTGTTGATAAGAATCAAAGGCTACAATTTTTATTGTAATCAAGCTATGCGTTATGGCTTGAAAACTGAAAGTGAAGCGAGATCAGTATTTCAAGCTTCTACTAATATATTATACATGAAAATAGACTTGTTATGTTGTAATATTATCTAACCAACAATACTTAACATGAAAATTGTAACGTTAAAGTCAAGAAGTCCGACAAATATTACACACAAGTCCACTTTTTAAAGCACATGCTTTATATTACCGTTTGCCATTTCATTATTCGTAGAGAGAGATAAGAAGTTTCTATCTACATTTATTCCAAAGATTCACGACTTTTTTTAAATATTTTATACAGATTGTTCTAAATAAGATTTAATTGTAAATTTATGTTACCAACGCATATTTATATATATTATTATATTTATTTCATAACATAATTTTTAATAATAAATATTATAAGAGCCCTTTGTATTTACTCTGGAGATTCAGGTTTTTTTTCTTTTCACATCATACTTTGTAATGGCCCAGATTAGATTTTGTTAGAGCTAGTACGGTCCTGGAAAAAATGGTTGAGGGGATGGCCGTGTGTGGCACTGCGGTAGGGAAGCGAAAGGAGAGCGGGAAAAATAGGTTAAGAGAAGAAGAAGGGAGGTTTTGGTTGATGGTAGAAAAACACAGAAGAAAGAACAGACGGAGAGAAAAGTAAACGAGGTGGTGTTTACGAACGTTAGTTTATTGTAAAATTAGAATTTAAGGTTTGTTGTATTAGCATCAAATAAAACATTAAAAAGAAAAAGTAATGTACTTGGTAGTGGATGGGGTCTGAGGGAAACCCAGGTCATTGCAATTTGGCGCCCAACGAGTAGGCTAAACAAATTTTCACGTTGCTTACAACCTCAAAACAGTATTTACATAATTATACATTAATACATGTTGTCTAGGTTAGAAAAAATATAAAATGACGGGAAGAAAAAGCAAAAGACAAACCTACATAGAAGAGGCTCGAGAAGACGACAAGGAAACAGTATCTAAACTCTCAGCTTTGGAACAAACGATGGAACAGCTATCACGAAATGTTGCAGTTATGGCTAATAGTTTAAAATACATGGTTAACGTTAAAAGTGAGGCAAAGACTTCAGAAGAAAAAATAATTAGGCCAGACGAAATGAGCGAAGTTAAAAATACTGCAAAAGATAGATCGTATATATCCTATTGGAAAGATATAGGTGGTACTTTGTTAACGTTTGCGCCAGGTGGAGGAATGCAACCCATACAGTTTATTAAGAAAGTATCTTCAATGTTAGTAGATGCGGGTGTTCCGGAAAATAAAAGGATAGATATAGCAACAAATTGCTTAAGAGGATCGGCTGCAGATTGGGCAATGTTAAACAAAAAAAAATTTAAAAGATTTTGGGGACTTTAAGAAAAAGTTTTTAGATCGATACTGGGGGGTAGAGGAGGAGCGTGAAGCGTATAAGAGAATCAAATATGGGCAACACGAGAAAGGCAGTCGTGCTGATTATTTCCTAAAATTAGCTAAAGAGGTAAGCTATTTGTCATAAGGACTTGAGGAAAGGAAGCTGATAGAAATGTTAAGCGCACATTTTCCAAGTGACATTAGAAGAGGGATGATGACTATTGAAGAAACGGAGAGCTATTTACGGCTAATTGATAAAACATTTATGGAAGAAAGAGAAAACGGTGGTCATAATACAACCCAAAATAATTGGAAAAATCAACGTTCAACACGAAACAACAATACTAGCATCAATTATGTTCAAGATGATAATCGACAAGAGGTTGCTCGATCCAATACGATTTTCAATCAAGATCCAGCAGAAATTTTATTATCTGATGAGAATGAGGAAGAAAATACTGATAAAAAGATGATGAAACCAGTTACGGAAGTAAAAATTGAAGGTGTTGAAGTGGTAGCACTGATCGACTCGGGAAGTCAATTTTCTTGTATATCCGAGAAGTTTTATGAACGAATCAAATATCTTACATTACCGACGTTTCCGGTAATGGGAGTGACATTGGGTGGAGCGTTTGGTGCACTCACTCAAAAAGTAACCAAACAAGTTTTGATAAAGCTCGAAATGAAGGGAAAAATTAGTGAAACAGTTGTGTTAATAGTCCCAAAATTAACTAGGGATTTAATCCTAGGTTACGACTGGATGCAAGAAGTTAAAGCTGAATTATCTTGTGAAGGCAGCAAATTAAAGATCACAATAGATGAGAAACCCTTATTAATAAAATTAGGACATAATGAAAAGCAGTTGCCAACAAGCATTATAATTAATGAAATTTAGAAAATAGAAGAAAAAAGAGTACATGATACGAAAAAAGGGTACACCGAAGAAGAAAGAAGGAAAGTTGCAGAGAGTGCTGGAGTGGAAACTGAAGAGCAGAAAACGCAAGTCTTAGAAGTTTTGAACCAGTTTTCAAACCTATTCTCAAATGAACCAGGTCTGACACAACAATATGAACATAAAATTGAAATGCGAGATGATACACCATTTAACAAGAAATCATTTCCCATACCAAATGCTTATAAAGATGCAGTTAAGAAGCAGATTCATGAAATAAAGAAGTGGGGGGTAATACAGGAAGCACCTACAGAGTATGTTAGTCCTCTTGTAGTTGTATCAAAGAAAGATAAAGGAGTGCGAGTATGTTTAGACGCAAGGCACCTTAATACTCAAATGAGGAAAGAGCATATAGAGCCACCAAACCCAGAAGAACTATTCACTAAAATAAATGGGAAGGTCTTTAGTTCTATTGACTTAACATGTTCTTATTGGCAAATACCTGTAAGAGAAAGCGACCAGAAATATACTGGTTTTGCATATGAAGGCCGTACGTATATTTTTAAAGTCTTACCTTTTGGTCTTCGTACGTCGGTAAGCAGTTTCATACGAGGGTTGGAGAAAATATTAGGCCCTGAAGTTGAACAATTCTGTATTCCATACGTTGACGATTTGTTGGTGATATCGAATAATTTCCAAGAACATTTAGAACATCTCACAATTATATTCAAGAAACTTCAAGATGCCAATTTAACCGTTAAACTGAAGAAATGTCAATTTTTTCAAGAAAAAATCTATTTTTTGGGTCACATTATTACCCCAAATGGTATTGCGGTAGATCCTGAACAGATTAGATCTATATTGGAATTTCCTAGACCGCGTAACATAAAACATTTGCAATCATTTTTGGGTTTATGCAATTATGACAAAAGGTTCTGTCACAAATATGCAACGTTAATCCATCCTTTGTTACCACTTTTAATGAAAAATAGTATTTGGCATTGGGGTAAAGAAGAAGATAAAGCATTTAACCAAGTGAAAGAGGCATTTGTAAATCTACAACCTCTTAGTTTTCCGGATTGGAATCGACGTTTGTATATACAGACCGACAGTTCATAGAAAGGTCTGGGAGGATGGCTTTACCAACTGGATGATGAAGGCGAAATAAATACTATTGCGTTTACTAGTAGAACTTTAAGGACAAGCGAGAAGAATTACTTTACAACGGAAATCGAAGCGCTTGCTATAGTATTTTGTTTAAGAAAATGGCGTTCTCTGGTTTTAGGACAGCAGTTAACTATTAAAACTGATCATAAAGCATTGGCATTTATGAAGAGATGCAAATTGTTGAGTCCAAGGTTAACACGATGGATTCTACTCATTCAAGAATATGATTTCACCATTGAATATTGCAAAGGAAGCGAAAATGTGGTAGCAGATGCCCTGTCGCGATACCCAGCCACTGAAACAGACTATGTAGAAGAAGAGAAAGTTTTAATCTGTATTGAAATGATTACAAGTGAAATTAATGATTTAAAAATTCAATTTAAAGATATAGAAAATCTACAAAAACAAGATAAATATTGCTTAGATATTGAAAATAAATTAAACACAGAAAATTGTCCTAGCCGTTTAAAGAGAGTATATACGATTCATAAAGGTGTAATATTTAAAAATCCGAACAAAGATGAAGAATCTTATAAGATTGGTATACCGCTAATCTTGGTAAAAACATTAGTGGGAATTGAACACCAGAAAAATGGACACTTTGGAGGGCATAAAAATTATAGCGCTTTAAAGCAATACTATTTTTGGCCGAAAATGAAGAAAAATATTTCAAATTATGCAGCTTCTTGTGAATTATGCCAAAAGAGTAAAATTTCAAAAGGTCAAATGTTCAGTGTACTGCCTGATAAACCAAATTCCATAGTATGTATTGATTTAATGGGACCATTACCAACATCTCGGGCTGGTGTTACCCAGTTATTAGTGATGGTAGATGCGTTTAGCAAGTATGTGTGCTTGTATCCCCTAAAACGGGCTACCACCAAAGCTATCCTTCATAGAGTCGTTAATAGTTATATTCCTAAAATGGGTAAACCGGAATGTATACTATCTGATAATGGCACCCAATTTTCTCAGAACTGGGAAAAAGAGTTAGAAACACAGGGAAACATGACAGAACGAGTAAATCGGGAAATTGGACGATTATTAAGATGCTTATGCTTCCAGAAGCATAGTAAATGGGCGTGTGAAGTGAAATCAGTTGAGATGCTTTTAAATGCAACAACCCATGATTCTACTGGTTTTACACCGAATTATCTACATTTTGGAATAAACCATGAGAATGAGGTTGTTAAGTTAATTGAATTTCCAGAAAGACCCAGTCCAGAGGAAGATAGAAACCAAATAATTATGTTGGCACGTGAAAGACTGAGAAGTAAAGCCGAAAAAAGACACGACCGTCATAATAATAAATTAAATAAAATTATATCTTTCAAAGACGGAGACCGGGTATGGCTAAGAACCCATCCACAATCAGACCCTTGTAAAAATGTAATTAAAAAACTATTTTTGTTATATGAAGGTCCTTACACAGTTCACAAAATAATGGGTTCTAACTCATATTTGCTTCATGATGATGTAGGCCGAGTCAAAGGTACTCACAATGTTGTAAACTTAAAGAAATGTATTGAAAGCCAAAATGTTATGTTATAAGAATTTAATTAATCCTTAGTCTGTAAGTTAAATGTGAATTGTAGTTAAGTTTTGTTTAGCCATAAGTCTTAATTAAATGGGGGGTGATGTAATGGCCCAGATTGGATTTTGTTAGAGCTAGTACGGTCCTGGAAAAAATGGTTGAGAGGATGGCCGTGTGTGGCACTGCGGTAGGGAAGCGAAAGGAGAGCGGGAAAAATAGGTTAAGAGAAGAAGAAGGGAGGTTTTGGTTGATGGTAGAAAAACGTGTTCAAGAAGTGTGGAAGCAGTGTTAAAAGAAAAAGTTAGTGACAGTTGGAGAGACGGAACGAGAAAGACTAAGGTGCGCGCTGAAGGACGTTGCGACACCCATGGTTTTGTATCCTGGCCAAGTAGTAGAAGACCACGAGGTGGCCAAGACACAGAAGAAAGAACAGACGGAGAGAAAAGTAAACGAGGTGGTGTTTACGAACGTTAGTTTATTGTAAAATTAGAATTTAAGGTTTGTTGTATTAGCATCAAATAAAAAAAAGAAAAAAGTAATGTACTTGGTAGTGGATGGGGTCTGAGGGAAACCCAGGTCATTGCAACTTGTGATTTGGAAATAAATATAACAACACTATCACTACCAGTTAATATAAAAATAATATTTTAATTCATATACATATGAAATTAAATATAAAAATATTAAATTAATTTAATAATTTTATCGATTCCTTCCTTAGCAGATGCAATAAAATTCTTAATTATTGCCATCTATGTGATTTTTTTAAACTATTAAAATTATTGATTTTCTCAGATGTACACAGAAACAAATTTTACAAATACTGGTTTAAACGATATTGTTAAACCTATAAAAATTATGTGCATAAAGATGTTCATTTTATTTTGTCCACTAATGCTATCTCCAGAACTATAACAGCTACAAGGTCAGTTAAATTAGTAAACAATTTCTATTTTCCAACACTATTAACATGAGACAAACTATTTTTTTTGAAACCAGTGGTTTTCAAAATACGTGTCCCAACTTTTTTATTTTAAATGTGAACCTATTTTTTCATTTTCTCATTCAATAGATAATATTATTCTGAATTCAATGATATAATATTATCATAAATTAACATAAGGATTTTTTTGAGAAAAATGCATCTGAAGTTTTATATTAATTTGATTAAAATATGACAATAATAACAGTGCCATGACGGAAAAAACAAAATACAAGTCATTGTTTAACCTGGAATTAGTGTGCCTTGAATTAAATATGTGAATAAAAGTATAATGAATGAAATAAAACAGTTTATAATTTTTATTTTAATATTTCATTATTTTTTTAATTTTATTTTAATTTCATTTGACAGTTATGATCACTTAACAAAACCAAGTATTCAAAAAATTGTGAATACTCTCTCACTCCTGATATATTTAGAGCAAAACTACAAAAGTACAAAGTTGTTCATATTTCAACTCTGCATCAGATGAAATCATAACCGATGGAATCGCACGTCTATTGTATGAAATATATTAAATATAATATTTACCTTTTTCGGCAAAAATTAGACAGTTACGGAAATAAAAAAAAATTCTATCTGAGAGTTTATTATTGTTATTATGTCATTCTAATTAATGTTATATTTGATATTAATTATTAATTTTGTAAAATTTTAAAATTATTTTAAAAATGTATGTTTTCTGTATAAATGTTTTCTGGCTTGCATAAATGACAAATATATTTTACATCGACCGGTTTTTGTTTTTCAAATAATTGTTAGAAATATGTCATGTTTTATCAATCAAATAAAAGGTTTCAATGAAGGCTGGTGTGCAGAATTACCGAAAATGGTCGATCGGCTTCTGTTTTGTTGCAAAAGGTTGTCACAAGTATATAGTGTTTGGTATCAAATGAAAAGTCTCGGTGTGGGCTAGCGTGTAGATATGATAAAAATGTTTCATGTCGGTCGACTTTTGTTTTATGCAGAAAGTTGTCAGAAGTATGTCGTGTATGGTATCAAAAGAAAGGTCTCGGTGAGAGTTGGGGTACATAAATGACAAAAATGTTTCATGTCGACCGGCTTTTGTGTTTTGCAATAATATATTGGAAGTATATCGTGTTTGCAATCTAATGAAAGGTCTCGGTGAGGCCTGACGTGGAAATATGAAATAATTGTTTCATGTCGATCGGCATTTGTTTTTTTTTGCACTGACAGCGGGGTTCTAGGGAATGCTAGAGAATTCGCTAGTCATATACTATTTTGATAGATTCACTATATATATATATATATATATATTGTGACGCGTCCCTGTTCGGGGGCGCCAATTTGCGACGATCACTTGGGCCGCTGCGGGATGTTGTTGGTCTGCGATGTCGTGGGTTCTCTTGCAGGATGTCGGGTTGTTCTCGGGCGCCAATCTGCGGAACCTGCGAGGAAAGTGACGTGTGCCACGGGAACTCTAGGTCGGTCGGGCCAAGGTTTAGCACAGACAGACAAAAGTAAGTTTAATATTTTATTGTACTAAAATTACTACACCTAGTGTTTTACTGAGCCGTAGGAAGTGAAATAGTGACAAACTAATCGCGGTTCTACTCAGCCGTCGACGGAGTTCGCGGTGGGGAACCACCAACGGGTCTTCTCCGATAACTACGGAACGTAAAGCAATGAGAAAAAAAACTACTAAGTTAAAACGCGGATCTGCCCGACAGCCGTAGAAACACGGGGTGGTAACCACCTACGGAGTTTCCCCTTAGGCGTGGAATGCAGCGAGCTGAAGGCTCTGAGGAACGGCGGTAGAAGCTACCAACCTGTATCCTCTGACAGCAGCGGAATTCAAGAAAAATGCAAAAAAATAAGCAACTTACAAAAAGACTTGATTCGGAACAGAACGGTGCGGAAACGGACTGGAACTCTTCTCGGCTGACTGTTAGACGTTATAGTCGTCGTAGACTGAAGAAATACGGCCCCGGCGGTCGTATTTATACCCGAAATTTAATTAATCCTGTAGCTACTGATTTTAAAGTGAGACAGATTGACTTTATGTATTGTTATTTTCGTTTAATAAATTGATTTTTATTTTAAAAAATTCGCAAAATCACTTCCCTTGGCTTTACAGAATTTTGTATTGTATTTGATCTGATTTACATATTTTATAAAAATATATCATGGGAATTCGGTCCTCCGAAGCGTTTTGTGTTTGAAGTTGGCAGTACTGCGGTCGCGCGCACGCGCTGTCGCGGCGAACAGGTGTTTCTGTGAAAATTTGAAAACTGTGAAAATAACGAGAAAAGATAAGGAAAAGTAACAGCGGTAAATGTTAAAATGTATTTATTATTGTTTCCCCAAGTGCTGTGGTTGTAGGTTAAATATTGGTGCAAGTTTAGACCCACGTGTTCTTGAGGTTATGTCTCCGGCCATGTGCGTTCTACAAAAGTGTTTCCCGGCGACTATTCGGGAATCCGGCAGACTGTTGGAGATGTCGCACCGCCTCCTGAAGATGTTTCCAGCGGTTGGCGGCTACTGGTTTCGACGGCGGGTTCGCTTGACCTGGTGTGCGGTCCGGACTTCGTGAAGTCGGTGTGGTGACCTGGTGGAGCAACGAGGGAGGCAGGTATGTGTGCATTGTGACGAGCACTTCGTCACAATATATATATATATATATATATATATATATATATATATATATATATATATATATATATATATATATATATATATTTGGATTCATCTCGACGATCACCGATCCTGTGTCCAGCTTAAACTCCTGGACCGTTTAAGTAATTTCTGTTGTAGTGTCTATTGTGCCAGAGTGCCTTTTGGGGGTCTTATATTTTTACTGTGAGTGGTTTTTGTTTAAAAAAATAAAAACTGCGAAAAATTGGTACACTGAAACAATGGATCCCATGTCTACATTTAAGAAGAATCACGGTTCTCATCCGTCAAATTTGACAATTCAATATGAAACTTTTATTTGATTTTTTTGGAAAATGTGAAGGGATATTATGAATTGAATTATGTTTTCATATATTATAATAGTGAGCGAAATATATACAAATATACTAAATGTGAAATGTGGTGTATTTAAAATATTTCTTTTTTGACATTTCACGTTTATCATATGTTAGTGCCGTCAAAAATTCGTGGTACAAGTTTTATATTTTGTAGAAGAAAGGAAAAGAATTAATAAATTAACATATATTTTAAAGTAAAGATACAGTGCATTCTGGAACGTAAGTATGTTTTTTATTATGTTTTTGCTGTATTTATACATATATTTAAATTTTAGCTAAAATCATTGAATTGGTTAAGTAATTCCAAGATGAAATTTGGAAATACAGAGATCGTTGAACACAAACATTAACGAAAAATGAGCAACCCTTTTGGAATATACAATTAACAAGGAATGGACAATAAAAAATCAATACAGAAGAAATATAAGTAGCAATGAAAGTCATTTCCAAAGAACAGTGGAGTACGAACAGTATGCCAGCAAAAGCACAAATAGTTAAATAATTAAATATAATTTGTAAGATTTATAATAAAATGAACAGTGAAATAAATAACAATAATAAAGAAAATACAGAGAAGAAACTTAAACTTGGAATTTGAACAAGGCGCGTCATATCACACAGCGCATATGTCTATTTTTACCCCTACTCCAGCCGCCAGTCATAAAGCTATTTATTAAAATGGCTGACAAAATATATTTGATGAGAAACGGTTCATAAAAGGCAAGTACCGAAAAATTTGGAAAACAAGCAAATAATTATCTGTTATATTATAAAATTTCTTTTCAGAGTAAGAAGTAAAGATATTTATATAAAATCAATTCCAGTAAATATCAATTTTTGTAGTTGTCTTTTAAAACTGAGTAATATACCATTTACAGCAATTTTGTTAATTTAACGTTAACTTAACTATAACTATACCATAAATCGGCAACGAAACATACTTATAGTTACTTGAAATGGATATTGTAGTGGGCACTTGATGGAACATTTTTGTATATAGATAAAAAAAAACACATAGTTATTACACAATAATTACTATATACAATTAAAAGTTAAGTGGGATTGAATTGGTTTGTTCAATTTGATCATTCGCAATGTTTATCTTAGAATTAACGGCTATTCTAATCTCTTCCAGTCAGTTCATTCGTAATCCTTTGTCGGCTAGATATGATACAGAAAATTCCCCACCGGATGAATGTGCATTGTTGATACAATGTTCTACAATTCTGAATTCATGTTTTTTTTGTTTATTGAATTTATGTTTTTTAATTTTTATTCCCAAAAAAAATATTAATTCAGGATTTGCAGAACATTGTATCAACAATGCATATTCATTCGATGGGGATTTTTTTGTATAACATTTAGCCGACAAAGAATTAAGAATGAACTGTCTGGTAAATTTAGAGATTAGAACAGCCGTTCATTCTAACAAAAAAAATTGTCTATGACCAGATTCAACTAACCACTTTGCCCCTACTAAACACGTAATTGTATATATAAACAGGTGTATTACTTTAATTATGTAGTCTGATGATGTCCGAAAGGACGATACGATCGTCACTAATATAACAATTATTGTGAAATAACCAAGTATTTTTATCTACCTATATACTTATAGTTATCTGGGTACTGAGGAAAATGTTATTATTTGAGGAATAAAAAATCTGTGAACAATATATCGGGAATGTGTATTTTTTAAAGTTCATGTAAAGGTAAGATATAATTTATTTTATTTGAACCCATAATTTATTAACATTGAGGTCTAGGTTGATCAGCTTTGGTTCGAAACTACGGGTTTCCATATAAAAATAGCCCGTATGGTGCAATCTCCACCCCAGCTTAACTCCCTAGGAGATGACATGTAGTAAAAGCTCCCTACGACACACTGTACTATTGTACTGTATATTATTTATTTATAATAATTTCAAAGCGGCACGCGAGACCGTTTAGGAAATAAATAAAAATATATGTTGATAAATGAATGAAATTATAGAGATTTTAAATATCCCGCGCCTAGGTATCATTTTCAAATACAACGGTTTAATCATCTCATCAAAATACATCAGAAGAAAAGATTTAAATAATATGTTCAACCCAATTTTTAGTATTTTTATTATATCTTAACAAAATTTGTATTTTCATACAATACATTCAGTTTGACAGAACTTAAATGTCATCACTTGACACAATAAGTATGAAGTTAGTTGAATGTATAAAAATGTATTATTTTGAAAATAATTATCTATTTTATAAGTATAAATAATGTGAAACAACATAATGAATTTTATAAACTAATACATTTTTATATTGCTAAAAAACATGATTAAATTTATGTTTTTCTGTTGCTATGTTCATTTATATATTTATGAAGCTGAATTATATTTGTATTTATCTACAACTATTTATAAATAATATATTTTTTATTATAAATATCAATACAAATGATTATGAAAGTATAATAAATACAATTTGAATAGTTATTTTGAAATTTAAGTGCTACTGTGGCGCCATCTGTTGAGGTATATATGAACTACTCACACATAACTGAAAATTTATTAAATTAGTTGAAAAAAAATTACGCTACATTTTTTAATGTAAGTCTGTAATTTTATATTTTCATGAATGTATTTAAATATGTGTTTTCATTTCAGTTATACTCGTAGTTATCCAAACAAGAATATATTTATAGAAAAGAATAACATAAAATTATGGATAATAACACTATTGATAAAAATTTAATTATGGAAATCAAACAAGGCGCGTCGTATTCAGTCATAAACACATTTATTTAAAAATACTGACAAACCTTTCCTTCATACCCCCTTGGAAGAAATGTTTAATAATTGAATGTACAATAATTATTTTGAATTATGTATCTGGATTATATTAAACTGTAAGTAACTGCATTTTATACATTCCTTATGTATTTTTTCATCAAATTTCAGATGAAAGTAGTTGATTACAACACAACACTTTCTGAAACCAAATATTAATCGAGAAATACTTTTGATGACATTTGCTCCCAGGTGAATGGATTGCATGAAAATTCATAATTTTACTACGAAATAATGCAAAAAAATGTTTGAAAATTGTTGGATATTAGTTTAAGGTACGATATAAATATTATTAAATACATTATTCATTTTTATCACTTACAGATGTCATATTAGGTTACTGGTTAAGAGTAAATATAATATATTCTTTCATATACAACCATAAAGTTTTTAAATAATGGATTATTTATGCCAAAATTTTTGATGATAAAAGTTGCGAGCAAGGTTTGCAATTCCTACAGTTAATTTTAGTAATTATTCTTTAATTATAAACATATTTTATTCTACTATATATATTATTATACTTTTATATTCATTGAAGAGTAAATAAAAATTACTTTATGAACATTATTATTTCATATATTTTACTTATTTTGATGAGTAGAAAGTAGAAGCCAGGAAATAAAAACTGTAATAAAAATTTCAGACGATAGACATATTCGCAATAATACTACATATTCTACAATGAACTCTTTCATTGTAGATGTACATATGTACCAAAAGAATTAGATTGGTACAGAGAAAATATGACAATGATTATTATAATGAAAATGTTGTTGATAAGAATCAATGGCTACAATTTTTATTGTAATCAACCTATGCGTTATGGCTTGAAAATCGAAAGTGAAGTGAGATCAGTATTTCAAGCTTAATATTATCTAACCAACCATACTTAGCATGTAGTGACGATGGTTTTATGAAAACAGAAAACAGATTTGAACTTTTGGAAATAAAATTTGTGATGATGAAAGTTGCGAGCAAGGTTTGCAATTCCTACAGTTAGTTTTAGTTATTATTCTCTAATTATAAACATATTTTATTCTACTATATATATTATTATACTTTTATATTCATTGAAGAGTAAATAAAAATTACTTTATGAACATTATTATTTCATATATTTTACTTATTTTATTCAATTCAAATTTGTCAATCTGACATCTAAAATTCATTTTCATAAATAAAGTGTACCTATTAAAATGAAAAGATATATTTTAAAGAGATTTATTTAGAAACCAAAAATATTTAACATTTAACAGTGAGCCTTTAGATTCCCGAAAATTTAAAAGAAAACGGCCGGCTTTGATATCTGCTCTTTTTTTAAATTTTCTGGACCCTAAAATCCCATTGTTAATTGTTAAGGTATATTTATAATATATTTATTAAAAAAAATATTGACCCGTATTACGAGCTCACTTTTATAATAAAATCGCGATTTTAACGCTCACTTTTACTTTAAAATCTTTTGTAAAAACGAACGTTAAAATCGCGATTTTATTATAAAAGCGAACTAGCTCACTTTTATAATAATATCGTGATTTTAACTTTCAATTTTACATATTATTATGATGTAAAAGTGGGCGTTAAAATCGCAATTTTATTATAAAAGTCAGCTCGTAATACGAGCCATTGTGTTCTAATTAAATTTATTAACAAGTTTCTTAGAATTTAAAAATTTACACTTAACGGTCACATTCAGTAATCCGACTCTATAACACATGTTTGAACGCATCCAAAATAAAGTTGTCAAATTATCTTGTCATTTTGACATTGCTGAAAATATAAGTATGAGAATGTGTTATGCATTTAAAATCAATAAGGCTAGATATTCATTTTGCTGTATTATCATAAAGAGAATGAGTAGAAAATAGAAATCAAAAAATAAAACCGTATTAAAAATTTCATACGATAGACAAATTCGCAATAATTCTATATATTCTGCAATCAACTCTTTCATTGTAGATGTACATATGTACCAATAGAATTAGACTGGTACAGAGAAAATATGACAATAATTATTATAATGAAAATGTTGTTGATAAGAATCAATGGCTACAATTTTTATTGTAATCAAGCTATGTGTTATGGCTTGGAAACCGAAAATGAAGCGAGATCAGTATTTCAAGTTTTAACTAATATTTGATACATAAAAATGGACTTGTTATGTTGTAATATTATCTAACCAACAATACTTAACATGAAAATAGTAACGTTAAAGTCAAGAAGTCCGACAAATATTACACACAATTCCACTTTTCAAAGCACATGCTTTATATTACCGTTTGATATTTCATTATTTTTGTTATCTACATTTATTCCAAAGATTCACGACTTTTTTTTAAATATTTCATACAGATTGTTCTAAATAAGATTTAATTGTACATTTATGTTACCAACGCATATTTATATATATTATTATATTTATTTCATAACATATTTTTTAACAATAAATATTATAAGGGCCCTTTGTATTTACTCTGGCGATTCAGGTTTTTTTATTTTCACATCATACTTGTGATTTGGAGATAAATATAACAACACTATCACTACCAGTTAATATAATAATAATATTCTAATTCATATACATATGAAATTAAATATAAAAATATTAAATTAATTAAATAATTATATCGATTCCTTCCTTAGCAGATGCAATAAAATTCTTAATTAGTGCCATCTATGTGATTTTTTTAAACTATTAAAATTATTGATTTTCTCAGATGTATACAAAAATCAAATTTTACAAATACTGGTTTAAACGGTATTGTTAAACCTACAAAAATTATGTGTATAAAGCTGTTCATTTTATTTTGTCCACTATTGCTATCTCGAGAACTATAAGAGCTACAAGATCATTTAAATTAGCAAACAATTTCTATTTTACAACACTATTAACATGAGACAAACTATTTTCTTTTAAAACCAGTGGTTCTCAAAATATGTGTCCCAACTTTTTTATTTTAAATGTGAACAACAAAATTCATTGTTTAACCTGGAATTAGAGTGCCTTGAATTAAATATGTGAATAAAAGTATAATGAATGAAATAAAAAAGTTTATAATTTTTATTTTAATATTTCATTATTTTTTTAATTTAATTTTAATTTAATTTGACAGTTATGATCACTTAACAAAACCAAGTATTCAAAAAATTGTAAATACTCTCTCTCCTGATATATTTAGAGCAAAAGTACAAAGTTGTTCATATTTCAACTCTACATCAGATAAAATCATAACCGATGGAACCGCACTTCTATTGTATGAAATATATTAAATATAATATGTACCTTTTTTCGGCAAAAATTAGACAGTTACGGAAATAAAAAAAATTCTATCTGAGAGTTTATTATTGTTATTATGTCATTCTAGTCAATGTTATATTTGATATTAATTATTAATTTTGTAAAATTCTAAAATTATTTTAGAAATGTATGTTTTCTATATAAATGTTTTCTGGCTTGCATAAATGACAAATATATTTTACATCGACCGGTTTTTGTTTTTCAAATAATTGTTAGAAATACGTTTGGTATCAAATGAAAGGTCTCATTTAAGGCTGGTGTGCATAAAATTTGTCAGAAGTATGTCGTGTTTGGTATCAAATGAAAGGTCTCGGAGAGGGCTAGCGTGCAGAATTGACAAAAATGTGCTTTGTCGATCGGTATTTGTTTTATGCAAAAAGTTGTCAGAAGTATGTCTTGTTTAGTTTCAAATGAAAGGTCTCAGAGAGGGCTAGCGTGCAGAATTGACAAAAATGTGCTATGTCGATCGGTATTTGTTTTTTTGCAAAAAGTTGTCAGAAGTGTGTGGTGTTTAGTATCAAATGAAAAGTCTCGGTGTGGGCTAGCGTGTAGATATGATAAAAATGTTTCATGTCGATCGACTTTTGTTTTATGCAGAAAGTTGTGAGAAGTATGTCGTGTATGGTATTAAATGAAAGGTTTCGGTGAGAGTTGGGGTACATAAATGACAAAAATGTTTCATGTCGACCAGCTTTTGTTTTTTGCAAAAATTTATTAGAAGTATATCGTGTTTACAATCTAATGAAAGGTCTCGGTGAGGCCTGACGTGGATATATAAAGTAATTGTTTTATATCGATCGGCATTTGTTTTTTGCACTGACAGCGGAGCTCTAGGAAATCTAGTCATATACTATTTTGATAGATTCCCTATATATATATCTATATTTGGATTCATCTCGAGCATCGCAAAAACTTTGCTCACGGTACAGGTCAAACCATTCATGTAATAATTTTAGTATTATTTTATTAGATGTGGTTTAATGAGGACCAATCGCTTTTGGGTATCCCATATTTTTACCGTGCATAGTTTTTGTGTAAAAAATCGAAAACTAAGCCAAAAAGGAAAAGTGGAACAAAACTGAAAAAAATATCTTAGATGCCAGGTTTAAATTTAAAAAGAACTACTGTGCCATCCGTCATTTTTGACAATTCAATATGAAACTTTTAATTGATTTATTTTGAAAATAAAAAGAGATATTGTAAAGGTAATTATATTTTTACACATTATAATAGTGAGCGAAATATATACAAATACACTGAATGTTAATTGTGGCGTATATAAAATATTTAATTTTATGACATTGACATTTATCATCAGTTGGGTCAGTCAATCAAAATATTCGTGACACAAGTTTTATATTTGCAAAGAGAAATATACAGAAATACAAAGTAAACTATGATTAAAAGAACATGTACAATACACTTTGTGATGTAGGTATATCATTTAAAAAATGTTTCGCTGTATTTAAATGTGTATTTTCATTTCAGTTACAATTTTTAATTGGTTACCCAAACAAGAGTATATTTATAGAAGAGAAATAACATAAAATTACTGATAATAGCACTACCGAAGTGTAACTGATTATCATACAAGTGCATTGTACACATTATTTAAATATTCATGTCATATGACGTTTGTCAAAACGTCAGCTCTAATCAAACACTGATCATGCAAGTCTTGTATTTTCCTGGACAAATATATAGTCAAATTAGTTTAAAAGTAAAATTACACTACATTTTGTAATGTATGTAATTTTCTTTTTTCTTGGCTGTATTTAGATATGTATTTTCATTTTAGTTATAGTTTTTAAATAGTTTAATTTACAGAAAAGAAATAACATAAAAATATGGATAATAACACTATTTACAAAAATTTAATTATGGAAATCAAACAAGGCGCGTCGTATTCAGACATAAACACATTTATTTAAAAATACTGACAAATCTTCCCTTCATACCCTCTTGGAAGAAATGTTTAACAATTTATTGTACAATAATTATTTTGAATTATGTATCTGGATTATATTAAACTGTAAGTAACTGCATTTTATACATTCTTTATGTATTCTTTTATCAAATTTCAGATGAAAGTAGTTGATTACAACAACGAGTAGATTTTTAAAAATTCTATTGTACTTTGTTAGAGAATGAGATGATTTTTTAAATAAAAACGTTTACAAACACAAAGTATCTATCCAATTATTCAATTGTCATTGATATTTCAAACAATAAACACTTTCTGAAACCAAATATTAATCAAAAAATGCGTTTGTTGACATTTGCTCTCAGGTGTATGGATTGCATGAAAAATCATATTTTTACTACGGATTAATGCAAAAGCATATTTGAAAATTATTGTATATTAGTTTAAAGTATGATATAAATATTTTTAAGTACATTTTTAATTTTTATCACTTACAGATATCATATTAGGTTACTGGCTCAGAGTGTAATCAAATGAAATTAAATGAAGCTATTTTTATCATATATGATGCTATAGAAAGAGGAAATATAATATATTCTTTCATATACAACCATAAAGTTTTAAAAAATGGATTATTTATGCCAAAATTTGTGATGATGAAAGTTGTGAGCAAGGTTTGCAAGTTCCCACAGTTAATTTTAGTTATTATTCTGTAGTTATAGACATATGTCATTTTAATATATATTATTATACTTTTATATTCATTGGATAGTAAATAAAAATTACTTTATGAACAATATTATTTCATATATTTTACTTATTTTATTCAATTCAAATTTGTCAATCTGACATCCAAAATTCTTTTTCATAAACGAAGTGTACCTATTACAATGATAAGATATATTCTAAAGTGATTTATTTAGAAACTAAAAATATTTAACATTTAAAAATGAGCCTTTAGACTCTCGAAAATTTAAAAGAAAATGGCCTGCTTTGATTGTTGTCTGCCTTTTATGTAAATTTTCGGAACCTAAAGGCCCATTGGTAATTGTTATGTTATATTTATAATATTTTTATTAAAAAAATATTGTGTTCTAATTAAATTTATTAACAAGTGTCATTGAATTTTAAAATTTACACTTAACACAAGTTTGAATGCGTCCAAAATAAAGTTGTCAAATTATCTTGTCATTTTGACATTGCTGAATATGGCCGTATTTATTTGGGATATTTTAAGTAACCTAGTAGGTTAATTCCGTTTACTTGGCACATTTAAAGTAACCCAGAACTGATCCCGAACTGACCCAACTCACCCAGCTATTTTTCTGGGTTGGTGAGTTGAACCTGTTTTCTATCTTTGTTTACACATTGCTTCTTTTTTAATATCTGTCAGAAGTTGTATCTTTTATAGGTTAAAATGGAAAACTTTAGTAAATAATTTTAATAAATCATTTAAATTTACCATTTAATATTTTCACCAACTATAAAATTTGATTGTTTATTTGGTACCAACACGGGTAAGTTTAGGATCAGTTTAGGGTTGTATTCAAATTTCCCAAATAAATACGGCCTATATAAGTATTAGACTGTATAATGAATTTAAAATCAATAAGATTAGATATTCATTTTGCTGTGTTATTTTATTAAAGAAAATATTGTGTTCTTATTAAATTTATTAACAAGTTTCTTTGAATTTTAAAATTTACATTTAATGGTCACATTCAGTAATCCGAATGTATAACACATGTTTGAATGCATCCAAAATAAAGTTGTCAAATTATCTTGTCATTTTGACAATGGTGAAAATATAAGTGTTAGTCTTTATTATGCATTTAAATTCAATAAGACTAGATCATAGATTAAGGAAATATATTTGTAGAAGATTGGATATCTACCTTATCATCTGTGAAAACAAATTTTTGCGCCCCTTAGGGTCGGTTTCGGGAACTAAATTTGACATGTGCGTTAACGGTCGGTAATGTCAAACCCCATAATTCAAATTATTTTTGTTTTTTGTTTGATATTTATTTCTTCATATTGTATTTCATACAATATTTATCATGAAGAGATATTTCTAGTAATGTCAATATTAAGGATTAACTATATTGTAAAATATTTATTTTTATGACTATAATAAATAATATTTTAAAACTTTCTATTAAAATATATATGTTATTGTGAGATATTTAGTAATTTTATACTTTTTTTCTTATTTTCTGGTATATTTATAATTTAAACTAAATACAAGTTACAAATCAGATTTAAATATTTGAATTAATATTTACTAAATATGCAAAATTTGTAGAAAAAAATCTTGCTTTGTATATTTTAGTATTACCGTTGATACAGGAATCAATTAATTTTTCAATCAACGGTATTATAACAAAATACCTATAAAATTCCTACAAAAAATAATACTGTTCTTACCAATGATAATCAAATATTTTACATTGATTTCAAATCAAAATATTTGTAAAATGTCAAAGAAAATAGAAAGTAAAAGAATTTCATGTGATACTTGATGAGAAAACATTCATTTTAAATAAATGTCACCAAAGAACTAAATAATATAATATTACTAAAAAAAAAATACTAAAATTTGGAACTAGTAGTGACATCTCTGATCGGCTTCGGAAAAAATTTTCAAAGAGATCTAGATTGAAACTTTGTTTCACGCATCGCAATACTGTTTCAGCCCCCTGGACTAGATATTCTTTTTGCTGTATTATCACAACTTGTACAAATGAAACTACTCCAAGAAACAAAGTATTTGTTTGCATATGTGTTAATTCTATAATTTTACCTTTAATTATAACTGTGTCGTGAAGACACATTTAAATAAGATTTCTAAAATACAGTCCAAAACTGATCAGTCTATCATTTGGAACAAGCCTTCACAAGCGCAGTTTGAAAAATATCACAAAGATTCAATAAAACCATTCTACATAAACACTTCTGGAAATTGTCCTGGTACTCTTTTTGCATTTTCATAACGTAAGCAAAGAAATTTTGCCTAAAACGAGTGCATAAAATATTATACTTATAGCGAAATTGAAAGCACTTTAAATAGGGCTGAAAGTGTAAAGAAAGAATGAGTAGAAAGTAGAAGCCAGGAAATAAAAACTGTAATGAACTCTTTCATTGTAGATGTACATATGTACCAAAAGAATTAGATTGGTACAGAGAAAATATGACAATGATTATTATAATGAAAATGTTGTTGATAAGAATCAATGGCTACAATTTTTATTGTAATCAACCTATGCGTTATGGCTTGAAAATCGAAAGTGAAGCGAGATCAGTATTTCAAGCTTAATATTATCTAACCAACCATACTTAGCATGTAGTGATGATGGTTTTATGAAAACAGAAAACGGATTTGAACTTTTGGAAATAAAATTTGTGATGATGAAAGTTGCGAGCAAGGTTTGCAATTCCTACAGTTAGTTTTAGTTATTATTCTCTAATTATAAACATATTTCATTTTACTATATATATTATTACACTTTTATTTTCATTGAAGAGTAAATAAAAATTACTGTTTGAACATTATTATTTCATATATTTTACTTATTTTATTCAATTCAAATTTGTCAATCTGACATCTAAAATTCATTTTCATAAATGAAGTGTACCTATTAAAATGATAAGATATATTTTAAAGAGATTTATTTAGAAACCAAAAATATTTAACATTTAAGAGTGAGCCTTTAGATCCCCGAAAATTTAAAAGAAAACGGCCGGCTTTGATAGCTGCTCTTTTTGCCAATTTTCGGGACCCTAAAATCCCATTATTAATTGTTAAGGTAAATTTATAATATTTTTATTGAAAAAAATATTGTGTTCTAATAAAATTTATTAACAAGTGTCGTTGAATTTAAAAATGTATATTATAAAAACAGAAAACGGATTTGAACTTCTGAAAATAAAATGTCCTTATTCCTGTCAAAACAAATTCATTCTAGATTTACAAAATAAGAAGTCAGCTGTAAATGATTTTTTTTTTTTCACATCATACTGGTGATTTGGAAATAAGTAAAACAACACTAACGCCACCAGTTAGTTTGATTTGTCACAAAGTATTCAAAATATTATTATGTTCTTGTTTTTGCTTAGAATAATAAATTACATTTATACCTAAAAATAATATTTTTATTCATATACATATAAAATTAAATATAAAAATATTTAATTGTTGAATAATTATATCGATTCCTTCCTTAGCAGATGCAATGAAATTCATAATTAGTACCATTTACGTGATTTTTTTTAACTATTAAAATATTGATTTTTTCTGATGTACACAGAAACAAATTTTACAAAGACTGGTTTAAACGGTATTGTTAAACCTATAAAAATTATGTGTATATATTATTTCAAAATATAGATTTATTAATTCAAAAATATTATTGCATAGTAATTAAATTTATAAACAAAGTTATAGTTATTTTTAATACAAGAATAGAATAATTTTAAATAAAATAATAAATTATCGATGAGCGGAAAGTGTTAATAGATAATTTATTCAAAAATTTGTTTCATTTATCAAGGCAACCTTAATTCATTTTCTAAAACACCTTAAATTTTATTTTATTAATATATCATTAAATATGAATAATTATGAAAGCTGACTTTATAGGATGCCTACATAATTTTTGAACAAATTATTTTCCTACACTTTTAGCGCTTAAATGAATAGGTAAAGAGATAAAGAAGTATGAAAAAAATAACATTGAAATCTATACCCGGTATACAGCTGTGCAATAAAACAAGAAACATAGGACTTTAAAATGGGATTTCAAAAAATTTTGAATACTCTCTCTCCTGATATATTTAGAGCAAAACTACAAAAGTACAAAGTTGTTCAAATTTCAATTCTACATCAGATATAATCATAACCGATTGTACTGCACGTCTATTGTATGAAATATATTAAATATAAAATGTAACTCTTTCGCTAAAAATCAGACAGTTACGGAAATAAAAAAAATCTGGTGTGTCCAACACAATACCTCCCGCCACTGTAGTAATAGTTACTATATCAGTTTTTCAATACATTTAATTTGTAGTTTTAAAATTAGTTTGTTATTGCAGTTCAGAATATTTTTAATTCAGTTCATACCTAAAATTACCTTCATAAAATTTGTATGACCAATATGGCAGCTATTTTTGACGTTACTAAATCCGGAACCGAACTTACTTTGATACACGCATGCAAATACATTCCTAATATATTTCTTCCATCTTTTTAAATTTTTCAATAAGATTACTTCATTTTTACTTATTTTATCTTTTATATTTACTCAAATCAAATTTGACATCATATGTCAAATTTTGTGAACATATTAATAACTCCTCTGTTTTATCAAAATTCCTCAGCCTAAACGATATGTAAAATTATTAAAATTTATATATTTTTTTCTATGTAGCTAGAAGTTTTATGCAAACATAATTATGCAGATCAAAGTTTCAAGTAAAGTACTACTACCGGTCAACCAATTGTAGTCAAAATCTAATCAGTTCATCATGTTAGAATAAAACTCTTAAATATCAAATATTATATTTTTTACATGTATCGTATTGGAGTTATCGTGGACGAAAAATCGTCACAGACACACTTACACACACAGACACACATACACACACAGGCATACAGACATCACGGTAAAAATAGTAAAATCTTATTCTAGGGACTCCAATTCGTGCTCATATGTTGAAATCTCACACTCGAAAAATCTGACCAAAAACAATACCTCCCTTATCTATATATTGATAGGCGGGAGGTAAAAATATTTATCAGAGAGTTTATTATTGTTATTATATCAGTAAATGTTATAATTGATATTAGTTTTTAATTTTTGTTAAAGTCAAATATTATTTTAAAAATGGATGTTTTCTTTGTAAATGTTTTCTGGCTTGCATAAATGACATATATTTTACGTCGACCGGCTTTTGTTTTTTTTCAAAAAATTGTTAGAAATATGTCATATTTGGTATAAAATGAAACGTCTCGTTGTGGGCTAGCGTGCAGAAATGACAAAAAAGATCCATGTCGATCGACTTTTGTTTTATGCAAAAAGTTATTGGAAATATATCGTGTTTGGAATCTAATGAAAGGTCTCAGTAAGGGCTAACGCGCAGATATGAAAAAATTGTTTCATGTCGATTGGCATTTGTTTTTTGTACTGACAGCGGAGCTCTAAGGAATGCTCGGCGTAGCCGAGAATTCGCTAGTCCTATATACTAAACGATTACATTCACTATATATCTATCTATCTATAGATTCATCACGAGCATCGAGTAACTTTTGTAATCGCCTACAGCCTGAACCATGCAAGTGATTGTTATAATATTTTTTAATATGTGGGGGCTAATGAGATCTGGTGCCTTTTGGGTGTCTCATATTTTTACTGTTAGTAGTTTTCGTGTAAAAAATTAAAACTTTGCACAAATGCTGCCTTGAAACAATGGATCCCAGAGGCCATGTCTAACTTTAAGAAGAATCACGCCGTCATCCGTCACTTTTGACAATCTGCCTATGAACTTTAAATGATCATATCTTTTAACAGAACATTGATATCAAAAATGTAAAAACAGTATCATGAATAATAGACTTGAGCAAATGTGTTAAAACTAATTTAAGTTTAAAACATAACGTATTTAATTAATATAAATTTTGACGTTTCCAATGTCAAAAGTCAATGTTGCCAAATGTATGATGAAGTAACTAAATTAAAATCAAATATTCCTAAACTAATTTCACTGAAGACGATGGCAGTTGTATTAGGATTGACAATATTAATTTATAAATTTAAAAATTAACTACTATTTTTTAATACAAACAGTGCTGCCAAATTATAAAGCAACTAAATAAAAATCAAATATTCCTAAATATAATAAATTGAATACTTTGCTGTGTTTGTTATCAAAAGAAAGGAAACCATAAGGGCCAGTTTTAAAATGACAAAAGAAAAATGTATCATGTCGATCTGCATTTGTTTTCCGTAAAAAGTTGTTAGAAGTAGGTCGTCCTTGGGTTTTAAGGAAACGACACAATATGGACCTGGTGTGCACGAATGACAAAAATGTTCTATGTAGATTAGAATTTGTTTTTTGCATAATGTTGTCAGAAAAATGTCGTGTTTGGGTATTTTCGAATTACAAAAGTCAATGTTGCCAAATGTTTAATAAAGTAACTAAACAAAGAACAAATATTCCCAAATTAAAGGTTACTGAAGACAGTGAATGTTATATTAGGCTAGGTCACGATGAGGGCTAGCGTGCAAAATGAACAAAAAAGTTCTATTTCGAACGGCTTTTGTTTTTTGTAAAAAGTTGTGAGAAGTATGTGGAGTTTGGTATCAAATGAAAAGGCTCAATAAGGACTGGCGTGTATAGAATTAACTAAAAAGGTCAATGTTGATCGGCTTTTGTTTTTTGCAAAAATTTCTCAAAGGTATGTCGAGTTTGGTCTCAAATGAAAGGTCTCGTTGAGGACTGGCGTGCAGAATTGACAAAAATATTCCATGTCGATCGGCTTTTGTTTTATGCAAGAAGTTATCAGAAGTATGTCGTGTTTGGTATCAAATGAAAGGTCTCGGAGAGGGCTAGCCTGCAGAATTGAGAAAAATGTACTATGTCGATCGGTTTTTGTTTTTTGCAAAAAGTTGTCAGAAGTATGTCGTGTTTGGTATCAAATGAAAGGTCTCGGAGAGGGCTAGCGTGCAGAATTGATAAAAATGTGCTATGTCGATCGGTTTTTGTTTTTTGCAAAAAGTTGTCAGAAGTGTGTGGTGTTTGGTATCACATGAAAAGTCTCGTTGAGGGCTAGCGTGCAGAAATTACAAAAAATGTGCTATGTCGATCGGTATTTGTTTTTTGCAAAAAGTTGCCAGAAGTGTGTGGTGTTTGGTATCAAATAAAAGGTTACAATGAAGGCTGGTGTGCAGAATTAACGAAAATGGTCAATGTCGATCGGCTTTTGTTTTTTGCAAAAGGTTGTCATAAGTATATAGTGTTTGGTATCAAATGAAAAGTCTGGGTGTGGGCTAGCGTGTAGATATGATAAAAATGTTTCATGTCGATCGACTTTTGTTTAATGCAGAAAATTGTCAGAAGTATGTCGTGTATGGTATCAAATGAAAGGTCCCGGTGAGATTTGGAGTACATAAATGACAAAAATGTTTAATGTCGATCGGCATTTGTTTTTTGCACTGACAGCGGAGCTCTAGGGAATGCTCGGCGTAGCCGAGAATTCGCTATCCTATATACTAAAAGGCATGTGTCCGTGATGTTTATTTATTTTCATCATGACGATCGCCAAATTTTGTCACAAGCCTAACTGCCTGAACCATGAACGAGATTGCTGTAAATTTTTTTTTAGGTTGCAGGGAATAATGTGTAGTTGTGCCTTTTGGGGGTCTCATATTTTTACTGTGAGTGGTTCTTGTGTAAAAAAATAAAAACTGTGCAAAATTAATAACTTGAAACAATGGATCCTAGTAGCCATGTCTAAATTTAAGAAGAGTCACGAGGTCATCCGTCACTTTTGATGTCTATGAACTTTAAACTGTAACGAACCCTGGGTCGCGGCGCGGGCGGCGGCCGCTAGCGAACAGATCAGTACACGTCCGTCCGCTCCCTATTGTTCTGACCTTCAAGGAATCAGAGAATATTCTAGAAGGAAATATTTTACTTAAATACCCCGAGCAAAAAATCGGGAGGACAGTCTTGTATCGATACGTGTTGTGAACAGATGGTGATATAAATATAGATAGTGATATAAATAAAGAGTGATATAAATATTGTTGAAATAAATATTGCGTAGTTCTAATTGTTTAAATAAATTATCTTAGTGTTTAAGTCTTTATTGGTATATGTTAGTCTTAAATTAATGTTTATATTTGTTAATTCTTAGTGTTAGTTATTTTTTCATTATTCTTTATAATTCATATTTCTTTAATTAAACTTTGTTATATAAATATTAGCGTTTCAATCAATTTTACACTTCACCTAAATAAATAAAACGTTACAATTGGTGTCAGGTGTGAGGGTTATTGTTGATGACGTGTCAATGACATATGTCAATAATCTTGACATATTTAGTTATTTCATATTTTTTATTATTGATATTTATATGTAGTAGTCTGAGATAAAAAAAAATATGTTGTTATTGATAAAATAAAAAGAAGAATTTGACATGTAATAATTTGAAGAAATAAATAAATAATATATTTTCTGATAATTTGGTCTTTCCGAGCCGGATTAATTATTTATTTATTATATTTAAAGGTAATTCACCAAAACATATATTGGCTAGTGGAAACACCTGATTCGCTACATCTTATTTGTGTAATATTATAATTGTCTTCCACAATGTCAGTAAGAAAAAGTACACGTCTGCAAAATAAATGTAAATCTAACATTGAAGTACAAGAAACCAATGAAGAAGTTGAAGTAGTAAATGATCTTATCAAATCTTCAAAACAATCTGTAAAAAGTACAAAAACACAGATTTCCGGTAGATCTTCTAAACATTCTGTCAAAAGTATACGTCGACAGAAACTTGAAGTACAATTAGAATATGAACGACTGAAAAAGCAAAAAGAACAAGAACTTCTAGATTTAGAGCTAGCTGTGAAGTTAGCCAAAATAGAAGAAGACAACGAAGAAACTGATGTATCTGATAATAGTATATTATCAGAGAAAACAAGTAAATCAAAGAAACTGCAAAAGAACAATGACATTCATAAGTGGTTAAATTCACAATGCAATGAAAGAAATATTTCAGAGAAAAATGAGTCGACATCCGAAACTAAATTTACAATTCCTCAATTTTCTAAAATGATATCAAGACAGTCATTACCTAAAGATTTACCCATATTTAATGGTAATCCTTCAGACTGGCCGAATTTCATAACACAATTTCGAAATTCGACAAAAATATGTGGATTTTCTAAAGAAGAAAATTTAAATCGACTTCAAAAAAGTTTGAAAGGAAAAGCGAAAGAAATTGTAAATTCATTATTGATTTTACCCCAAAACGTCGATAGAATTATCGAAATATTGGAAAAAAGATTTGGTCGTCCTGAGAACATTATCCTGTCACAATTAGAAAGTATTAGAAAAATTAATTTGATAAAGGAAAATAATTTAGAAAGTTTAATTGACTTTTCTGATAATGTTCGAAATCTTGTTTTTACAATGCAAGCTTTAAATGCAGAAGATCATTTAAGAAATCCTATTCTGCTACAAGAATTTGTAAATAAATTGCCAATTAGTTATAAACTAATGTGGACAAGATTTAGTAAAAACTTAGAAGTTTCAAAATTAAAACTTGTAAAATTTCAAGTTTGGTTAGAGGAACAAGCGGAAATAGCGTCTGAATTACACATTCTGAAATCAGAAGATTTTGAAAATGTCAAATCAAAATCAAGTAAAAGTTACGTTTTAATCACTACTGATAAGAAAACTTATTCAAGGAAACCCTGCTCGTTTTGTGAATTAGAAAGTTATCATCATTTAAGTAAATGTAAAAAATTTCAAGCAAGTGACATTGACAGAAGATGGGAATATGTGTCAAAAAATAAATTCTGTTTTTCATGTTTGACACCATACCATTGTATTACAAATTGTAGAAACAGGAAAAACTGTGGTAAGAATGATTGTAAAAAATGGCATCATTATTTATTACATAAAGATCTTCCTGTAAAAGAAGAAATCGTTCCTGCGAAAGAAGAAATAGTAGAAACAAACTGTCATATTGACTCACCGATGAACAACAAAGTATTGCTGAAAATATTACCAGTAAAACTTTCAAGTCAATTTAAAACGATAGAAACATACGCTTTATTAGACGACGCATCAACAGTAACTTTACTGGATGAATCTCTAGCAGAAGAACTTAATTTGGATGGTCCCATTAAACCTCTTCACATACAATGGACAACGAATGCTATCGAAAAACAAGAAGAATCAAAAATTTTGAATTTAACAATAACTGGAACAAATTCAAAATCGTTTTGTTTGAGACATGTTAGAACGATGAAAGATTTGACACTACCAGAACAAACTGTTGATATGAAGCAACAAAGAAAAGAATATCCTTATTTAAATGACAAATTTTCCAGTATCATTAAAGCAAGACCAAGAATTCTTATTGGACAAGATAATTGGCCACTACTAGTTAGCAGGAAAATAATAAATGGACCCTGGAATGGACCAGTATTAAGTAATACATTACTTGGATGGGTACTACATGGTAACTCAACAATAAACTCTTATGATCGACAATTTACTCTTCATATTCATGAAAAGGAAAAAGATGAGATAGATATGATTCATGATATGATAAAAGATCAATGGAAAATAGATAATTTTGGTTTGAAACCAGTAATTAATTCTCTTTCAAGACAAGACAGAAGGGCACAAGAGATTTTAGATTTGCATATGGTACGAATTGGAGATAGATATGAAACTTCACTATTGTGGAAAAATGATAATATTAAATATCCAGAAAGCAAAGAAAATGCAAAAATGAGACTAAAATGTTTGGAAAGAAAAATGGATAAAAATCCTTTGTATGCTAAAACATACTGCGAAAAAATGAACGATTTATTGAGTAAAGGCTACATAAAAAAATTGTCTAACGAAGAAAAACTTATTTCAAGTCCGAAGATATGGTATCTACCTCATTTTGGTGTAGTAAATCCAAACAAACCATCAAAACTTCGAATTGTATTTGATGCAGCCGCAAAAACGAATGGAGTGAGTTTTAACGAGAACCTGTTGACTGGACCAGACTTATACAATTCACTTTTTACCATTTTAATAAATTTTAGAATACATAATATTGCATTTGTAGCAGATATAAAAGAAATGTTTCTACAAGTTCGAGTAAGACAAGAAGATCGTTGCGCCCAACGATTTCTATGGCGAGGTATAGAACGAAACAAAGAACCTGATGAATACGAAATACAAGTTGTTTTCTTCGGATCAACGAGTGGACCTTGCTTGGCTCAAGAAGCTAAAAATAAAAATGCCCGATATTTTATGTCCCAATATCCCGACGCAGCAAAAGCAATCATTGAAGACCACTATATGGACGATTATCTTGGCGGCGCTAAAAATGAAGAACAAGCATTAAAACTAGTAGCAGATGTAATAACTGTACATAAAAGAGGTGGATTCATTATATGTAATTGGATATCAAATTCTGAAAATGTTCTTCGAAAAATAGATCCAAATTTAAGAGCCAGCGGTGAAAAATGTATGGAAACTGGATTTGAAATGTCAATTGAACGAATTTTAGGATTGTGGTGGAATCCTAAAAAAGATAGTTTTCAATTTTTAATAAAATTTCATAAAGTACCGAAAGAAGTAATGATGGGAACAAGACGACCGACAAAAAGAGAGGTTTTGAAAACTGTAATGTCGATATATGATCCACTCGGCTTCATTATTCCCTTCATAATTAAAGGTAAAATTCTTCTACAAGAAATTTGGAGAAGTGGAATTAACTGGGATGATGAAATCACCGATAAAATGAATAAAAAATGGAAATATTGGTTACAAGATTTAAAATTTATTAAAGATTTTAAAATACCAAGACAATACAATTGTTTAAAGTTAGAAGAATGTGAAACAGATCTACATATTTTCTGTGATGCGTCCGAAGATGCGTATGCTGCAGTAGCATATCTAGTAAGCAAGAACAAAGAAGAAACTAAAATTTCCTTTGTTTGCGGTAAAGCAAGAGTTGCACCACTGAAACCTACTTCGATTCCGCGTCTTGAACTTCAGGCTGCTTTAATGGGATCACGTTTAGGACAAGCACTAAAAAATGAACTCAAAGTTAATATTAAAACAGTTGTATATTGGACTGTTTCTCACACGGTTTTACATTGGGTAAAATCTGAAGCGAAGCGTTTTAAAGTATTTGTTGCGCAACGAATTGGTGAAATCCAAGAAATAACAAATCCAGAAGATTGGCACTACATCACATCCAAGAACAATGTCGCTGATGATGCTACCAAATGGAAAGAAAGATTACAATTCTCAGAAGAAAATTATAGATGGATAACAGGTCCAACAATTCTGTTATCACCAAATGAAGAACAAAATATAGAAGAAAAAATACATACAGAAGATTTGGAAATAAGAAGTTCAGAATTTGTAGCAACTATAAATGAAAATAAAAGTATCGAAATACCAAATCCAGAAAGATTTTCAAAATGGTTTAAAATTTTGAGAAGTACAGCATGGATGTTGCGATTTATTAATAATTGCAGAAAAATCTCAACAAATTTAAATGAACTTCAGCCAGGTGAAATTGAATGGGCAGAAAAATTACTGCTTAAACGACTTCAAGAAGATTGTTTTAGATATGAAATAAAATTATTAAAAAACAATAATATACTACCAAAACAAAGCAGACTTTATCCACTTAATTGTTTTATGGATGAAGATGGACTCGTAAAAATAAATGGAAGATTAAATAAAGCTTTAAGTTTACATGAAACCACTCGAAATCCTATTATTTTGGACCCCAAACATCAGCTCACAAAGTTATTGATACATATGTATCATGAAAAAATGAAACATCATGGACGAGAAACAGTAGTCAACGAACTTCGACAGAAATTTTGGATAATAAATGTGAGAGAAGCAGTAAAGAAAGTCTGGGCAAATTGTCAAATTTGTAAAAATAGGAAGGTTTTGCCAGTAATTCCACTTATGGGACAGTTACCCAACTGTAGAATAGAAAAGACTGTCAGACCGTTCATCAAGACAGGTATAGATTATTTTGGACCTTTTTATGTAACAGTGAAAAGAAGTAGAGAAAAAAGATATGGGGTTATTTTCACATGTATGGTAGTACGAGCTATTCACATTGAAATAGCCAATGATTTGTCAACTAATGCCTTTATTCATACTCTTCGTCAATTTGGATGTAGAAGAGGATTTCCAGAAGAAATTTATTCTGACAATGGAACAAATTTTAAAGGAGCTGAAAAAGAATTGAAAGAATTATTGCACAAGTTTGATCAAAATGAAATAACTAGACAACTGTCTTTAACCAAAACGAAATGGTACTTCAATCCTCCATTGGCACCACATATGGGAGGAGCTTGGGAAAGGTTAATAAGATCCATAAAACAAATATTGAAAGAAATGTTACAAGAAAAATTTCCCCAAGAATATGTTCTCAGAACTTTATTTGCTGAAATTGAGAATATTGTAAACAGTCGTCCATTAACACACGTTTCTGTTGATCCAGAAGATGAGGAATCTCTGACTCCAAATCATTTTTTAATTGGTCCATCGTATGCTGCTTTATCTTGTGAAGAAGTAAATGATAATAATTTATGTTTATTATCAAAATGGCGAGCAGCGCAAAAATTAACTGATATTTTTTGGACACGTTGGTTACGCGAATATTTACCTACTTTAATTGGAAGAAGTAAATGGAATAGAGATCAGGCAAGAGATATTGAAGTAAACGACATCGTAGTAATAGTGGATCCAAATGGACCACGAAACATGTGGCCAAAAGGGAAAATCATTGCTACATATCCAGGCAAGGATGGGAAAATTAGAGTAGCAGACGTTAAAACTACTGAAGGAATTTATCGGCGTCCTGTTACTAAATTGGCCGTCTTAGATGTAAAGAAGGAGTAATTTCATCTCTATGATGACGGAGAAATTACTGTGGGGGAGAATGTTGATGACGTGTCAATGACATATGTCAATAATCTTGACATATTTAGTTATTTCATATTTTTTATTATTGATATTTATATGTAGTAGTCTGAGATAAAAAAAAATATGTTGTTATTGATAAAATAAAAAGAAGAATTTGACATGTAATAATTTGAAGAAATAAATAAATAATATATTTTCTGATAATTTGGTCTTTCCGAGCCGGATTAATTATTTATTTATTATATTTAAAGGTAATTCACCAAAACAGTTATTAAAAACTGTGAAGTGTAAAATAAAAATAAATAAAATGGCGAGTAAACAAGTAAAATTAAGTGAATTAAAAGTAACCGATCTCAAGGGGGAGCTGGAAGACCGAGAGTTAGAGACATCGGGATCCAAGGCTGTTCTGCAACTTCGTCTACGGCAAGCTTTAGTAGAAGCTGGTGAAAATCCAGATGAGTTTGTATTCGAAATTGCGGGTGGTTTCACCGATTTTGGTAAAATTATGGAGGAGAAGTTAGCGGAAAATTCTAGAACTTTGAAAGCAGAACTGATAGAAAATTTAGAACAAAAATTGATGGATAATTCTCGAACATAAGAACAAAAATTAGAAGAAATGAAAGAAAGTTCTAAAACATTGGAACAAAAATTAAAGGAAAGTTCTAGAAAATCTGAAGAAAATTCTCGAACATTGAAAAAAGTCTTGCTAGAAAATTCTAGAAGTTTAGAACAAAAGTTGGCGGAAAATTCTCAAACATTAAAAGAAGAATTACAAGAAAATTCTAGAATTTTAGAAGAGAAACTAATGGAAAATTCTAGAAGTTTGGAGGACAAACATTGGTATAAGTAGCTGGTAGTTATTGGATGTTTTTTTAGCAGTGTCTAAGTATTTGTATATTTTATATTAAAAATGTACACTATTTAAAAATAGTTTTGTGCAAAAATAATAATAATTGTGCGCTTAATAATATCATATTGTTATAATTTCTGTGCGTGCTCTAGATTTATCTAAATCCGCAATTTAAGTCAAAATTCAGTGCTATTATTCTCATATTTCTCATGTGCATTTAATTAATCGAACATAAACTACTCATTCTCTGACTTAAAGTTCAATCACCTATAGTGGACCAAAACATTATTTCATTCATTTTTGCGAACCAACTCCTACCAGACAACATGGTCAACACCTGCGCCGAGTGCAATCTCATTGTCAACAGAAGTAATAGTGGGGTGATTTGCGCTGGGCGTTGCCAATCTTATTATCATTATACATGTGGTGGCATTGGTTAATCTGAAAAAAATGCTTTACAGGCCTCAACCATTCTTAAATGGTTTTGTACAAAATGCCGGAATGTCACCGCCTATCCATCATCCTCCAATAGTGTTCAACAACCGACTCTAGCCGATATTATGAACGTTTTGAATGAATTAAAACACTCAGTGGAATTCTGCTGCAGTAAAATCGATGATTTTGAAGCGAAATTAAAAACTATATCTGAAAAAGTCAGCACTATTGATAAAATAAAAACCGAATGTAACATACTTAAGGAGAAGATAAACGATATGGAGCAACGTTCACGATTGAACAACGTAGAAATTACTGGAATCTCAGAAAAAAGCAATGAAAATCTTATAAATATTGTTACTGATTTAAGTAAAATAATTAATTACCCAGTTACTGAAAATGACATTGATGCAATTCACCGAGTGGCACCATTTGTTCACAATAGTAACCGGCCTAAAAATATTATTGTAAGATTCATTTCCCGAATAAAAAAAGATAACTTCGTTTCGTCCGCACGCAATATAAAAACAATTAATTCCACTCAATTGAATTTCGCTGAGCAACACCAAATATATGTAAATGATCATCTGAGTCCATCTAATAAAAATCTTCTAAGACAGGTAAAAATTAAGGCTAATGAAAACAATTACAAATTTTCATGGGTAAAATCTAATAAAATTTATGCGCGAAAAAATGAAACCTCACCAATAATATATATCAAAAATGAAAATGACCTTAATAAATAAAATAAATAAACACACAATTATCTTGTTTGTAATATTGATAATCTTCATTTAATATGGATCTAAAAATCTATTATCAGAACGTCAGAGGAATAAAATCTAAATTAATAAATATCTATAATGAATTAGCTGCAAATAATTATGACCTGGTCATATTAACGGAAACATGGCTTAACTGTAGTGTGACTAACTCCGAATTCTGTAATTTGAATAAATATAATGTCTATAGACAAGACAGGAATGACCCTAATAAACAGCAAGGTGGTGGTGTTTTAATTCTTGTAAACACTAGTCTACATTCAAAAGTTCAACTGTCCTAGTGTTCCACAGTAGAAGACTTATGGGTAACAATTTCGTGTGATAGTGTTAAAATTCATGTGTGCTGTGTTTACATCTCACCCTCATCTGGTCCAGAAATTTACAACGATTTTCTTCATAACTTGATAAACATCAGTTTAAAAAATAATAACCATGAATTGCTTGTGTGTGGTGATTTTAACCTCCCCTCAATCAACTGGACTTCATTCTCAAATTACTTTGAACCTAGTGCCCTACAAAGAAATGATACCAACTCCAATTTCATAAACATTATAAGTGCTTGTAACCTGCAACAATACAACGGTATCCCTAATAATAAAAACAGAATTCTAGATCTTGTTCGAAGTACACTAGACTGTAAAGTAATGCTTAATCACTCACCTATAAGTAATATTGATCTGCATCATCCCCCCCTTGACATAATAATCACCCTTAAGTCTTTTAAACAGCTTCCTACTAATTCACACAACACACAACATTTTTGATTTCAACCAAGCTAATTATGAGGGAATAATTTATAAACTTTCTTGTGTGGATTGGGAAAACAGATTAAATAAATGCAATGATAATGAAAATGTAGACATATTTTATAGAATATTATATTCATTGATTAATGAGTATGTGCCAAGTAAAACCATCGCTAATAATTCATACCCAAAATGGTTCACAGGTTCATTAATAAAACTTATAAAAGAAAAACATAAGATGCATAGAAAATGGAAAACTTATGGAAACATGGCTGATTACGCATTATTTACATGTTTGCGAGATAGAGTAAAATCACGAATGAAATATGATTTCCGTACTTACATTTTACGCATTGAACAAAACATTAAAACTAATCCTAAGTCATTCTGGAGTTACTCTAAATCGTTGAGAAAATCAAATGTATTACCTAATGTTATTCGCTATAAAGATCAAGAAGCTAGCAACGGTCAGGGAATTTGTGATTTGTTTGCAGAACACTTTGAATCTGCTTTAATTGAAAATTGTAACCATATTGTACAAAACAATTCTTTGGACGAACGTAGCTCAAACTCCACAAACTTACACTCTGTTCTGTTAAGTCCTTGTAATATATTTCATTATTTGTCTACACTTGATATTAATAAGGGTCATTGACCTGATCAGATACCTCCTAAATTCATTCGTACTTGCGCTTGGTATCTTACTGAACCATTACATATTATTTACAATCAGTCTTTATAATCCGGAATTTTTCCTGATGCTTGGAAAACTTCTTATATAGCACCTATTTACAAATCTGGGGATGTTAACGAGGCAGTTAATTATAGGCCTATATCATTATTATCCACCTTCGGCAAAATCTTTGAAGCTCTATTAGTTCAAGAAATAAAAGTACCATTACAAAATCTTATTATACCTGAGCAACATGGATTTTGTACCGAAAGATCAATACTAACCAATTTAGTTCCCTTTAAAGAATATTTAAGCTCAAATATGGACGAACGGAAACAAGTGGATGTAATATATACGGATTTTAGTAAGGCGTTTGATCGGGTTCATCATCCTACACTTATATTCAAACTTTCTAAACTTGGAATACTTGGAACTTTGTTAAGATGGATTGAATCATATATATCCCATAGGTCACAACTCGTTTATTGCAATGGTTATAAGTCGCGATCAATAACAGTAACATCAGGAGTGCCTCAAGGTTCGCATCTTGGCCCCATATTATTCAATTTATATATAAACGATGTAAGTACTTGTTTCCAAAATTCACATTTCCTAATGTACGCAGATAATCTTAAAATATTCAAAACTATAACCAATGTAAACGATTCTGTTGACCTACAACATGATTTAGATAAATTCTATTCTTATTGCAGAAATAACTTAACATTGCTAAGTGTCATTATGTCAATTTCACTAGAAATAAAGGTATTATAAATTTTCCCTACAATTTTAATAATAATGCAATAAAAAAAGAATTAATTGTTAAAGACTTAGGAATTATGTTTGATCCAAAATTATTACATAACTTCCATATAGATTCTATGGTTAAACACTCTTACCGAATGCTTGGTGTTGTTATACGTACTTGTAAAAGTTTTACTGACCCATTTCCTATTATATGTTTGTATAACGCTTTCGTACGTTCTAAACTAGAATATGCATCAGTGATATGGAACCCGACGTATAAAAAGAACATACATCTAATAGAAGGTATACGAAAAAGATTTTTATATGTACTATGCGCTAAATTTAATGTGGATATTCCGAACTATGAAGCTAGACTTAAATATTTCAAAATAAATAGTCTTGAAACTAGAAGAGTTTTATCAGACATGATAATACTATATAAATTATTTAACAACAATGTAGACTGTAGTTCATTTTTACAATATTTTAATTTTCATGTCCCTCAAAAAACGACTCGTTCTATCTCACTTTTTCACATACACGAAGCTGCTACTAATAACCATAAAAATTCTCCCATTAATAGACTAATGTCATCATACAATAATAATTTTAGCCACGTAGATATTTTTCATACAAGTTTCATGACATTTAAAAGAGAAATATTGAAGTCTTGTGTTAATAATTAGTTAATCATGTAAGTCAGTGTTTTAAACAATTATCTGTTGTATTTTTGTGTATACATGGAATTTCTAAATTTTTCATTGTTTATTTTTGTGCTACTTATTGCATTGTTAATATAAATGTATTATTCAGTGGGAACCTATAATTGGTTTGAGAAAACTGTTGGTTCTCCAAATGTTCATAAATGAAATTAAAAAAAACAAACTAAACGAACAATTTAAAAAACAATTGAAAGAAAGTTCGGGAATATTAGAAGAGAGAATAGAAATTTATGAGAAGAAACTTGAAGAGTTACAGCAAAATTTCTCCAAAATTACGTTACCATCGGTTTCAAATTCTAATACAGTTAAGACTGATATAATTCAAGAAAACAAAACAGTAAAAGCGGAACATAATTCAAGACTGCACATTAAAACACCCGAATTCGACGGCAAGTCATCATAGCCGAATTATATAAAACAATTTGAAGCCGCTGCCAAAGCAAATGGCTGGATTTCGAAGGAGAAGGCTACAGCGCTGACAGTTTTGCTGCGTGAAGAAGCTGTCGATATCCTCCAGACGCTAAAAGAGGATGAACAGGAAGATTATGACCAACTTGTCAAGCGGTTGGATATGCGATATGGCAATGCGCATCTGGAGCAGGTGTACCAAACGCAATTAAGAAACCGGTATCAAAATTCTAAAGAGAACTTGCAAGAATTTGAAGCCGACATAGCTCGCCTGGTTCGTCTTGCACACCCTACAGCTCCTGACAGTGTTTTGGAATGTCTGGCCACTCAATCATTTATCTATGGGATCCGTGACAATGAAACTCAACAAGTATTGCAATTGGCTCGACCAAAAACTCTGGTTGACGCACTTTCATATGCCTTAGATCATGAAGCAGCCAAACAAGCTTCACGTAATCAGTCGCGAGTGCGAAATATCGATGCAGAGAGGAATGAAGTCACTGAAGATCTAGATGACAGGATAAGACGAATTTCATCTGAAATTCATGGCGCGGGAAGAAAGAAACTCCGCTGTTAGAATTACGGTGAATTAGGTCACCTGCAAAGGCTGTGCGGGAAACTGCAAAAACAGAATACTGCAGCGAATACTGAAAAGAGGTTTAAAAAGAAAACGGGTGAAAAAGTAGCAATAGCTCCTCTTGCTGTTAAAGAAGTAGGAGTGAAGAAAGTAGTTCACGTAGTAAGCCTGGCGAGAGAGAAGACCCGTGAAGAAGAGTGCAAGCACTCTTGTCATTTGGAAACGAAACTTGCCACCGTCAAAAGGACAACGGTAGTGGACAGGAGATGGCAATCTGAAGACTTACGGAGGGACCAAGAGAATGATCCGGACTTAAAGATCATACTTGATTGGAAGCATGGCGATGGCAGGCCAGTTTGGGCAGACGTTGCACGACACTCACAAAGTGTAAAATCGTACTGGGCGCAGTGGGATTCTATTGTGGTTGAAGAGGGCCTCCTGAAACGTGTAGTAGAAAATACGGATGGTACTGAGAGTAGAACCCAGTTGATAATTCCTAGGTACAGAGTACCGGAAGTATTGGAAGAGATCCATAACGGATCTAGTAGAGGACATTTTGGAGTGAATAAAACCCTCGAGAGGCTACGCCTACGATTTTACTGGGTAAATTGCAAGGAGGATGTTAAAGAGTGGTGCAAGAAATGTGTTGTCTGCGCGGGAAGTAACGGGCCACATAAGAAAAGAAGAGCTCCTATGCGCCAATATAACGTTGGAAGTCCCTTTGAACGCATTGCGATTGACGTGGCCGGACCATTCCCCGAAACAGATGATGGAAATAAATACATAGTAGTAGTAATGGACTACTTTACTAAGTGGGTCGAAGTCTATCCATTACCCAACCAGGAAGCCGTAACGGTCGCTGAAGTCTTGGTAAAAGAATGCATCTGCCGATTTGGTGTACCGCGAGAGATACATTCCGACCAAGGAAGGAATTTCGAGTCTGCTCTGTTCCAAAATATCTGTAAGATATTAGGAATAAAGAAAACCAGAACTACTGCATTACACCCGCAGTCTGATGGCATGGTTGAACGGATGAATAGAACAATAAATCGGTATTTGTCAAAGGTAGTCTCTAACCATCAACGGGACTGGGACCGACATCTTTATCTGTTCTTGTTGGCTTACCGTTCATCCGTGCATGAGACAACAGGGCAGACACCAGCTAACATCTTATTCGGGCGGGAGTTGCGCATACCATGCGACCTGGTATTTGGCAGTAAACCCGGTGAAGATCTAGCCGGGGAGGACTATGTAACGGACTTACGGAGAAGAATGAATGACATCCATGAACAAGTCCGTACAAATATTCAAGGTGCCAGCGATCGGATGAAAGACCAGTACGATGTCAAGGCTGAAAAAGGTGGTTATCAACCTGGGAACTTGGTGTGGCTGTACAATCCACAAAGATGTCGTGGCTTATCACCGAAGCTGCAAAAGAATTGGGAAGGTCCCTACGAGATCGTAAAAAGAATAAATGATGTGGTCTACAGAATTAGGAAAACACCTAATGGAAAGCCGAGAGTAGTCCACTTCAATCGGTTAGCCCCTTTCGCTGGTGATAATTTTGACGATCATCGTGAAGCGACGGGACGCCGGGTTGTAGCTGAGGAACCTACATTTGAAGACTTCATGGAAAGTCATTCTACTGGTCATAAGGCACGGTATGGCGTGACACGAGAAGAACAACGAGATCTGTTCACTGTGTCCCCAGAGTATTCCCTCGCACATTGTGTAGCGAAAGATATTAAAATGTCCCGCGGCATCGCTTCAGTTTTTAAAAGAAAATTTGGGAGAGTACAAGAACTGGCCAACCAACGTCCAACTGTCGGAAAAACGCTACAACTGAAGGATGATAACGTAGGAAACAAGCGGTACCTTTACTACCTGGTTACCAAACAATACTCATATCAGAAGCCGTCATACCGCAGTTTATGGAACTCGTTGCGCGATATGAAGGACCATATTTTGAAGAACGACATCATGAAGCTGGCAGTACCGAAAATAGGCTGTGGACTAGATGGTTTGGACTGGAGGATTGTTAGAAGCATGTTAGAAACAATCTTCCGCTTTACCGGAGTGAAAATTCTAGTCTGCAGCTTCAACTCTACCGGCCAAGAAGAGCTCAAACGGACCGTCGACTGTTATTTCTTCAAGACTTCCAGATGCACCAAGGGTGATGCATGCAGATTTCGTCATAACGAACTGTTCCGGGACGAAACAGTCTTAAGGAGGGGGCAATGTAGCGAACCCTGGGTCGCGGCGAGGGCGGCGGCCGCTAGCGAACAGATCAGAACACGTCCGTCCGCTCCCTATTGTTCTGACCTTCAAGGAATCAGAGAATATTCTAGAAGGAAATATTTTACTTAACACGTTAACTGCCACCATTAAAAAAAAAGTTGGGTCCCTTGGGCCATTTTTTCTTTTTTACAGATTTAGGGTGTTTTCATATTAGAAAATATAAGTATGATAACAAAATTGATTTCTTTTTAATGTTGCTCTAAAATTTGAAGAATTTTATCGAGGCACAATATATGCTCCTCACCTCAGTATTTTATCATTTCAGAGACTAAAAAACAAAAAGAATCATGCGCTAAGGATAGGTTTTGGTCTGCCAGGCCACCGAGAATTAAACTACGTTCACAGATATGCGTTGTGAGGTACAAACATTAGACCACGGAGCATAATGTGTATTCAAACACTGAGGCACAAACGATGTATCTCAGAGCATACGACGATATTTTAGTGAGACACATAAGATGTACCTCATGGCAGTTAACGTGTTAAATACTCTGAGAAAAAGATCGGGAGGACAGTCTTGTATCGATACGTGTTGTGAACAGATGGTGATATAAATATAGATAGTGATATAAATAAAGAGTGATATAAATATTGTTGAAATAAATATTGCGTAGTTCTAATTGTTTAAATAAATTATCTTAGTGTTTAAGTCTTTATTGATATATGTTAGTCTTAAATTAGTGTTTATATTTGTTAATTCTTAGTGTTAGTTATTTTTTCATTATTCTTTATAATTCATATTTCTTTAATTAAACTTAGTTATATAAATATTAGCGTTTCAATCAATTTTACACTTCACCTAAATAAATAAAACGTTACAAAACGATTATAACTTCTTTTAGAACATTAATATTAAAGAAGTAAATACAGTTTCAAGTATATTACACTTGAGCAAAGGTGTTACAACTAATTTAAGTTTAAAACATAACGTATTTAAGTAATATAAATTTTGACGTTTCCAATGTCAAAAGTCAATGTTGCCAAATGTGTGATGAAGTAACTAAATTAAAACCGAATATTCCTAAACACTTTGCTGTGTTTGATATCAAAAGAAAAAAAACCATAAGGGCCGGTTTTGAAATGACAAAAAAAAATATGTCACGTCGATCTGCATTTGTTTTGCGCAAAAAGTTGTTACAAGTAGGTCGTCCTTGGATTTTATGAAACGACACAATGTGGATTGGAGTGCACGAATGACAAAAGTATTCTACGTCGATTAGAATTTGTTTTTTGCAAAATGTTATCAGAAATATGTGTTTTGTATCGAATGGAAAGTCTCGGTGAGGGCTGGTGTACAAAATAGAAAATTTTCAATGTTGATCGACTTTTGTTTTATGCAGAAAGTTGTAAGAAGTATGTCGTGTTTGGTATCAAATGAAAGGTCTCGGCGAGGGCTCGCGTAGAGATTTGACAAAAATGATCTATGTCGATCGGCTTTTGTTTTTTTGCAAAAAGCAGTATAAAGTATATCATGTTTGGTCTCAAATAAAAGGTCTTGTTGAGGGCTCGCGTGCAGAACTGACAGAAACGGTCTATGTTGATCGGGTTTTTGTTTTATGCAAAAAGTTAATAGAAGTATGTCGTGTTTGGTATCTAATGAAAGGTCTCGTTGAGGGCTGAAATGCAAAATTGACATAAATGTTCTATGTCGATCGGCTTTTGTTTTTTGCAAAAAGTCAGAAATATGTCGTGTTTGGTATCGAATGAAAGGTCTTGGCGAGGGCTCGCATAGAGAATTGACAAAATGATCTATGTCGATCTGCTTTTGTTTTATGCAAAAAATTCTCAAAAGTATGTCGCGTTTGGTCTCAAATGAAACGTCTTGTAGAGGGATAGCGTGCAGAATTGACAAAAATGTTCCATTTCGATCGGCTTTTGTTTTTTGCAAAAAGTTGTCAGAAATATGTCGTGTTTGGTATCGAATGAAAGGTCTTGGCGAGGGCTCGCGTAGAGAATTGACAAAAATGATCTATGTCGATCGGCTTTTGTTTTATGCAAAAATTTCTGAAAAGTATGCCGAGTTTGGTCTCAAATGAAACGTCTTGTTGAGGGCTAGCGTGCAGAATTGACAAAAATGTTCCATTTCGATCGGTATTTGTTTTTTGCAAAAAGTTGTCAGAAGTGTGTGGTGTGTGGTATCAAATGAAAGGTTTCAATGAAGGCTGGTGTGCAGAATTAACGAAAATGGGCAATGTCGATTGGTTTTTGTTTTTTGCAAAAGGTTGTCACAAGAATATAGTGTTTGGTATCAAATGAAAAGTCTCGGTGTGTGCTAGCGTGTAGATATGTGAAAAATGTTTCATGTCGAGCGACTTTTGTTTTATGCAGAAAGTTGTCAGAAGTATGTCGAGTATAGTATTAAATGAAAGGTCTCGGTGAGAGTTGGGGTACATAAATGACAAAAATGTTTCATGTCGACCGGCTTTTGTTTTTTGCAAAAAATTATTAGAAGTATTTCGTTTTTTCAATCTAATGGAAGGTCTCGGTGAGGCCTGACGTGGAATAATGAAATAATTGTTTCATGTCGATCTGCATTTGTTTTTTGCACTGACAGCAGAGCTCTAGGGAATGCTCGTAGCCGAGAATTCGCTAGTCATATACTATTTTGATGGATTCATTATCTATATTTCTATATATAGTTGGATTCATCTCGAGCATCGCAAAAACTTTGCTCACGGGTACAGGTCAAACGATTCATGGAATAATTTTAATATTATTTTATAAGATGTGGTTTAATGAGGACCAATCGATATTTTTACCGTACATAGTTTCTGTGTAAAAAATCAAAAACTAAGCCATAAAGGGAAACTGAGACAAAACTAAAAAAAATATCGTAGTTGCCATGTTTACATTTTAAAAGAATTACTGTGTCATCCGTCATTTTTGACAATTCAATATGAAACTTTTATTTGATTTATTTTGAAAATGAAATGAGATTTTGTAAATGTAATTATATTTGTACACCCTATAACAGTGAGCGAAATATATACAAATACACTGAATGTTTTAAGTGTGGTGTATTTAAAATATTTAATTTCATGAAATCTGACTTTTGTTATCCGTTGGTCTATAACCAAAAAATTCGTTACACAAGTTTTATATTTTCAAAGAGAAATATACAGAAATATAAAGTAAACTATTTACAATACACTTTGAGATGTAAGTATATCATTTTAAATTTGTTTCGTTGTATTTAATGATGTATTTTCATTTCAGTTACATTTTTTAATTGGTCACCCTAACAAGAGTACATTTATAGAAGAGAAATAACATAAAATTACTGGTAATAACACTACTGAAGTGTAACTGATTATCATAAAAGTGCATTGTACATAATAATTTACGGCAAACCTTATTTACAATATTTAAGTTTTCATGACATATAACGTATGTCAAAACGTCAGTTATAATCAAACAATCATAATGCAAGTCTTGTATTAGCTTGGAGAAATATATAGTAAAATTAGTTTAAAAGTAAAATTACAATATATTTTATAATATAAGTATGTAATTTTATATTTTCTTGAATGTATTTAAATATGTGTTTTCATTTCAGTTATAGTTATCCAAACAAGAATATTTTCATAGAAAAGAATAACATAAAATTACGGATAATAACACTATTGACAAAAATTTAATTATAGAAATCAAACAAGGCGCGTCGTATTCAGTCATAAACATATTTATTTAAAAATACTGATAAACCTTTCCTTCATACCCCTTTGGAAGAAAGGTTTAATAATTTATTGTACAATAATTATTTTCAATTATGTATCTGGAATATATTAAACTGTAAGTAACTGCATTTTATACATTCTTTATGTATTCTTTCTTCAAATTTCAGATGAAAATAGTTGATTTCAACAAAGGTTAGATTTTTAAAATTTCTATTGTATTTTGTTATGGAATGAGATGATTTTTTAAATGAAAATGTTTACAAAAACAAAGTATCTATCCAATTATTCATTTATCATTGATATTTCAAACAATAAACACTTTCTGAAACCAAATATTAATCGAGAAATGCTTTTGATGACATGTGCTCCCAACTGAATAGATTGCATAAAAATTCATATTTTTGCAACAAAATAATGCAAAAAAATTTTTGGATATTAGTTTAAGGTACGATATAAATATTATTAAGTACATTTTTAATTTTTATCACTTACAGATGTCATATTAGATTACTGGTTCAGAGTGTAATGAAATGAAATTAAAAAAAGCTATTTTTATCATAAATAGCTTTTATATACAGCCATAAAGTTTTTAAATAATGGATTATTTATGCCAAAATTTGTGATGATGAAAGTTGCGAGCAAGGTTTGCAATTCCTACAGTTAGTTTTAGTTATTATTCTCTAATTATAAACATATTTCATTTTACTATATATATATTATTATACTTTTATATTCATTGGAGAGTAAATAAAAATTACTTTATGAACATTATTATTTCATATATTTTACTTATTTTATTCAATTCAAATTTGTCAATCTGACATCTAAAATTCATTTTTATAAATGAAGTGTACCTATTAAAAATTTAATAGTGAGCTTATAGATTCTCGAAAATTTAAAAGAAAACGGCCGGTTTTGAATGCTGCTCTTTTTGTAAATTTTCGGGACCCTAAAATCCCATTGTTAATTGTTAAGGTATATTTATAATATTTTTATTAAAAAAAATATTGTGTTCTAATCAAATTTATTAACAAGTTTCTTTGAATTTAAAAATTTACACTTAACGGTCACATTCAGAAATCCGACTCTATAACACATGTTTGAACGCATCCAAAATAAAGTTGTCAAATTATCTTGTCATTTTGACATTGCTGAAAATATAAGTATGAGAATGTGTTATGCATTTAAACTCAATAAGACTAGATATTCATTTTGCTGTATTATCATAAAGAGAATGCGTAGAAAGTAGAAATCAAAAAATAAAACCGTATTAAAAATTTCATACGATAGACAAATTCGCAATAATTCTATATATTCTGCAATCAACTCTTTCATTGTAGATGTACATATCTACCAATAGAATTAGATTGGTACAGAGATAATATGACACTGATTATTATAATGAAAATGTTGTCAGCTGTAAATGATTTTTTTTCTTTTCACATCATACTTGTGATTTGGAAATAAATAAAACAATGCTAGCGCCACCAGTTAGTTTGATAAGTCACAAAGTATTCAAAATATTATTATGTTCTTGTCTTTGCTTAGAATAATAAATTTCATTTATGCCTAAAAATAATATTTTAATTCATATACATAATCAAATACAAGAGTAATTATATCGATTCCTTCCTTAGCAGATACAATAAAATACATAATTAGTGCCATCTATGAGATTTTTTTAAATGAGAGAATGAGTAGAAAGTAGAAATCAAAAAATAAAACCGTGTTAAAAATTTCATACGATAGACAAATTCGCAATAATTCTATATATTCTGCCATCAACTCTTTCATTGTAGATGTACATATGTACCAATAGAATTAGACTGGTACAGAGAAAATATGACAATGATTATTATAATGAAAATGTTGTTGATAAGAATCAATGGGTACAATTTTTATTGTAATCAAGCTATGTGTTATGGCTTGAAAACCGAAAGTGAAGCCAGATCAGTATTTCAAGTTTCAACTAATATTTTATACATGAAAATGGACTTGTTATGTTGTAATATTATCTAACCAACCATACTTAACATGAAAATATTAACGTTAAAGTCAAGAAGTCCGACAAATATTACACACAAATCCACTTTTTAAAGCACCTGCTTTATATTATCGTTTGCCATTTCATTATTCTTAGAGAGAGATAAGAAGTTTCTATCTACATTTATTCCAAAGATTCCCAACTTTTTTAAAATATTTCATACAGATTGTTCTAAATAAGATTTAATTGTACATTTATGTTACCAACGCATATTTATATATATTATTATATTTATTTCATAACAATTTTTAATAATAAATATTATAAGAGCCCTTTGTATTTACTCTGGAGATTCAGGTTTTTTTCTTTTCACATCATACTTGTGATTTGGAAATAAATATAACAAGACTATCACTACCAGTTAATATAAAAATAATATTTTAATTCATATACATATGAAATTAAATATAAAAATATTAAATTAATTTAATAATTATATCGATTCCTTCCAGAGCAGATGCAATAAAATTCTTAATTAGTGCCATCTATGTGATTTTTTTAAAATTATTGATTTTCTCAGATGTACACAGAAACAAATTGTACAAATACTGGTTTAAACGGTATTGTTAAACCTATAAAAATTATGTGCATAAAGATGTTCATTTTATTTTGTCCACTATCGCTATCTCGAGAACTATAAGATCCACAAGGTCAGTTAAATTAGCAAACAATTTCTATTTTACAACACTATTAACATGAGACAAACTAATTTTTTTTAAAACCAGTGGTTCTGAAAATACGTGTCCCAACTTTTTTATTTTAAATGTGAATCTATTTTTTCATTTGCTTATTCAATAGACAATATTATTCTGAATTCAATGATATAATATTATCATACCCTAACATAACGATTTTTTTGAGAAAAATGCATCTGAAGTTTTATATTAATTTGATTAAAATATGACAATAATAACAGTGCCATGACGGAAAAAACAAAATACAAGTCATTGTTTAACCTGGAATTATAGTGCCTTGAATTAAATATGCAAATAAAAGTATAATGAATGAAATAAAACAGTTTATAATTTTTATTTTAATATTTCATTATTTTTTAAATTTTATTTTAATTTCATTTGACAGTTATGATCACTTAACAAAACCAAGTATTCAAAAAATTGCGAATACTCTCCCTCCTGATATATTTAGAGCAAAACTACAAAAGTACAAAGTTGTTCGTACCTTTTTCGGCAAAAATTAGACAGTTACGGAAATAAAAAAAAATTCTATCTGAGAGTTTATTATTGTTATTATGTCATTCTAGTTAATGTTATATTTGATATTAATTATTAATTTTGTAAAATTCTAAAATTATTTTAAAAATGTATGTTTTCTATGTAAATGTTTTCTGGATTGCATAAATGACAAATATATTTTACATCGACCGGTTCTTGAATTTCAAATAATTGTTAGAAATATGTCATGTTTGATATCAAGGTCTCGGTTAAGGCTGGTTTGCATAAATGACAAAAATATTTTATGTCGAACGGCTTTTGTTTTATGCAAAAAGTTGTCAGAAGTATGTTGTGTTCGGTATCAAATGAAAGGTCTCGGAGAGGGCTAGCGTGCAAAATTAACAAAAATGTGCTATGTCGATCGGTATTTGTTTTTTTGCAAAAAGTTGTCAGAAGTGTGTGGAGTTTGGTATCAAATGAAAAGTCTCGGTTTCGGCTGAGGTACATAAATGACAAAAATGTTTCATGTCGACCGGCATTTATTTCTTGCAAAAATTTCTCAAAAGTATGTCGAGTTTGGTATCAAATAAAAGGTCTCGTTGAGGGCTAGCGTGCAGAATTGACAAAAATGTTCCATTTCGATCGGCTTTTGTTTTCTGCAAAAAGTTTTCAAAGGTATGTCGAGTTTAGTCTCAAATGAAACGTCTTGTTGAGGGCTAGCGTGCAGAATTGACAAAAATGTGCTCTGTCGATCGATTTTTGTTTTTTACAAAAAGAAAGTGTGTGATGTTTAGTATCAAATGAAAGGTTTCAGTGAGGGCTGGTGTGCAGAATTAACGAAAATGGTCAATGACGATCGGCTTTTGTTTTTTGCAAAAGGTTGTCATAAGTGCACAGTATTTGGTATCAAATGAAAAGTCTCGGTGTGGGCTAGCGTGCAGATATGATAAAAATGTTTCATATCGATCGACTTTTGTTCCATTCAGAAAGTTGTCAGAAGTATGTCGTGTATGGTATCAAATGAAAGATCTCGGTGAGAGTTGGGTTACATAAATGACAAAAATGTTTCATGACGACCGGCTTTTGTGTTTTGCAAAAAAATATTGGAAGTATATCGTGTTTGCAATCTAATGAAAGGTCTCGGTGAGGCCTGACGTGGAAATATGAAATAATTGTTTCATGTCGATCGGCATTTGTTTTTGCACTGACAGCGGAGCTGTAGGGAATGCTCGGCGTATTTAAAATATTTAAATTCATGATTTCTGACGTTTATCACACGTAAGGCTACCAAAAATATAAATAGTATTCGTATTTATTTCGTACATATACATTTCAATAAAAATGTATTTTAAATAAAAATATTAATTCCATTTTGACGTTCATTTCCACTTTTGTTTGAGAACTGCATTCCACCATTACAGGTACATTTCAAAAGAATAAATCTTGAGAAATAAGGCGAATTGCAAGGTTATGTTTGTATTATTATGTCTATTACTATAAAACTTAATTTATCTATATATTTTCTTTTCAATTAAAACACATTAAATTATAAAGTTTTGCATGACCGGCATTTTTGACAGATGCTTCCTGGGACCAAAAATTGACGGATAGCTCGGTGAAAAGGACTATTTGTTCTAAAATTACAGCGAGATATTGTATGAAAATTATCGCGAATCATCATTAATACATGAACGTTAAAGTATAATATAAATATTTGCATATTAATAGTAGATTTGTTTATTTTTATTTAGTTATCCTAACCTACATGAATTCTGACATATCGAGATTGAATTTTAAATAAAATAAAGCAATAAGTTGGTTGAAAATAATTATTATAAGTGAGAATATAACGTATCTTTTATAGTGAATCTAGAAAATTGTATGATATAATAAAATTTAACAAAAATGCCGCATTTGACACTTGAGTTGGAGACACGAGCGGTTTATCTGCGTCAAAAATGCCATTTTTACTAAAATGTGTAGTGAAATAATGTACGATATTTTATTAAAATCATCTCTAATACAGATACTTTAATGCAGAATATAAATATTTACATGTTAATAGTTAAATATTTCAATTTTTAGATGCGACCATAATATACATGTACTCTGATATACTCAGATGGAATTTCACATAAACTAAAACAATTTATTGGGCAATTATTGTTAAAATAATTAATAATATATCATATTCTTTAAAATACAACCCAAAGAATATTCCAGAATGGATTATTTAATCAAGAAAACTACATTTCATAATCGATTTACAATCTGACGTTTAAAAGTTGATATTTGATTACAATTTAAATACTTCCAAAGGTAAATGCAAACGGTACAGCATACTTCCCTTATAAAAAAATACTTTTTTTATCTAATTTATACATATTTTAGGTAGTTAGACAATGGTTTTTGTGAGACTACGTTGAAATTTTGATACGCCTTTGCTTCATATCTTTTTGGAGGGAATTTTTAACAATTTAATGTACAATAATTATTATATAAATAAATTATGTATCTGGACCTTATTAAACTTTAATTAATTGCATTTTACACATTCTTTAAATTTAAATTATTTGTCAAAATTCTGTAGTATTTTATAAAGAAATAAGATGATTTTTTAGATGTAAACGTTTACATAAATAAAGTATCTATCCATTTATTCATTTGTAACTGATGTATGAAACAATAAACATCTTTTCAAACCAAATATTCACCGAGTAGTAAATTGAATGTACGGAAAAACTTATGTAGAATATATTGTTATATTATATATATATATATATATATATATATATATATATATATATATATATATAAGTTAATGTGTTGGACACATCAGATTTTTTTATATCTGTGTTATCTATTTGTATTTAAATATAAGTGATGAGAGATTCTATAATTTAAATTTTATTGGAGTCATAAAATTAGGTAGTCTTTGCCAACTTTATGCAGGTTTACATTTAAAATGATCTACATTTCTGTAAAGGTATTATGGGAATATGACCCTTTTTAAATAGTCCATAGTTTATACCACAAGACTTTTAGGTTGGTATTCAACTTACCGAGTAATTTAATTTTAAATTTAAATCTAAGATTAATACTCAGATTTTGATTACATTCAACATAATATAAATATTAAAATTTGAATAATTAAATTGCATTTTTATTTTTTATATTTCGGTTGATTACAATATAGAAAAATTGTAAATTAAAAAATAATCAAATTTTATTTGGAAATACAGTAACACAATGAATTTCAATTGGTTGATATGATGTTTAGTACATTTACTTAAGGTATAACATTAATATTTATATATAAATAGTTAATTGTTTACCAGTTACATATGTAAAAAGGTTCAAATGTCTTCATCACAGGTTCGGGTATAATTATAACAAAATTGATATTTTTCTATAAGTTTAAAAAACCAATACGCTTTTCTTCTTATTCTTCTTAAACTAATTAGTTCAAATATGTTGGCTGTACTATCTTTTAAGTACATACATTTGTGACATAAGTTAAAGGTTTTGATTACAGCTTTGAATGTAGTCTAATCACTTCTAAAATAGTGAAACCTATTTCTATAATAAATAATGTTCTACAAATATATATATATATATATATATATATATATATATATATATATATATATATATATATATATATATATATAGTCAGTCATCCTTCTACCCAATTTCATAATCATTTGTATTGATATTTATAAAAAAAAATATATTATTTACAAATAGTTGTAGATAAATACATATATAATTCAGGTTCATTAAGATATAAATGAACCAATAGGAACAGAAAAACATAACTGTAATCATGTTTTTGGTAATATAAAAATGTATCAGTTTATAAATTTCGGTATGTTATTTCACATTATTTATATTTATAAAATAGATAATTATTTTCAAAATAATACATTTTTATATATTCTTTAACTAACTTCATACTTATTGTATCAAGTGATGACAGTTACGCTGTCAAACTTAACGTGTTGTATGAAAATACAAATTTTGCTAAGATATAATAAAAAAGAATGTATGAAAATTAGTTAAATTCATCTTTGAATAATTTTTTTCAAGGTATGATATAAATAATAAATATAAATAATAAAAAAAAATTAGGATCGAGGCGGTCTCAAACCAGAGCAAGTGGTAAGTTATTATTATTTATTTTCTAAACGGTCTCGCGTGCCACTTTGAAATTGTTATAAATAAATAATATAAATTACAACAAATGTTTCTAGGTATAACACATAGTAGCGCCTGCCGTAAGAGGGTGTGAAAAAAATTCCTCAAGTTCACAACTTCTCAAATTCAACGTATATTTTTATTTATTTCCTAAACGGTCTCGCGTCCTGCTTCGAAATTGTTATAAATAAATAATATACATTACAACAAATGTTTCTTAGTTTTATCATCGTCATAATATATTATTAAATGTAATCTTAATAGTATGATTGGTTATTGCAAAACTGCAAAGTTCTTAAATTTTATTTCCTGGAAATAGATAATAACATTTGCTTCCACAGGCGTTTATTGTTATTATTTTTTTGTACAATCAATTTGATGTCAATACTTCAAATATACCTTACATTCATTATTTATTATTATCTTCTTCATTATCTGCTTGGTTTTGAATTTAATCAAATTACTAAAATAAAAACACGGTATAATAAAAATTCTCACGTCCATGAACATAAATTTAAAATTTTCTTCCTATATCACTTGCTTTTGATCATGTTTTGTTTTGCAAAAAGTTTTTAGAAGTATGTCGAGTTTGGTCTCAAATGAAAGGTCTCGTTGAGGACTAGCGTGCAGAATTGACAAAAATGTGCCATGTCAATCGGCTTTTGTTATTTGCAAAAAGTTGTCAGAAGTTTATACTGTTTAGTATCAAATGAAAAATGTCGGTGTAGGCTAGCCTGTAGAAATTGCAAAAAGGTTCCATGTCGATTGACTTTTGTTTTATGGAAAAAAAATGACGAAGTATGTTGTTTTTGGTATCTAATGAAAGGTTTCGTTGTGTTATTAGAAGTATATCGTGTTTTGAATCTAATGAATGGTCTCAGTGATGTCTGACGTGCAGATATGAAAAAACTGTTTCATGTCCATTGGCAGTTGTTTTTTGCACTGACAGCGGAGCTCTAGGGAATGCTCGACGTAGCCGAGAATTCGCTAGTCATATACTATTTTGATATATTCATTATCTATATTTCTATATATAGTTGGATTCATCTCGAGCATCGCAAAAACTTTGCTCACGGGTACAGGTCAAACCATTCATAGAATAATTTTAATATTATTTTATTAGATGTGGTTTAATGAGGACCAATCGCTTTTGAGTGTCATATTTTTCCCTGCATAGTTTTTGTGTAAAAAATCGAAAACTAAGCCAAAAAGGAAAACTGGAACAAAACTGAAAAAAATATCCTAGATGCTAGGTTTAAATTTAAAAAAAATTACTGTGCCATCCGTCATTTTTGACAATTCAATCTGAAACTTTTAACTGATTTATTTTGAAAATGAAAAGAGATATTGCAAATGTAATTATATTTTTACACATTATAATAGTGAGCGAAATATATACAAATACACTGAATATTAAGTGTGGTGTATTTAAATTATTTAATTTTATGACATCATCCGTTGGTCTATAACCAAAAAATTCGTTACACAAGTTTTATATTTTCAAAGAGAAATATACACAAATATAAAGTAAACTATGTTTAAAAGAATATGTACAATACACTTTGTGATCTAAGTATATCATTTTAAATTTGTTTCGCTGTATTTAAATATGTATTTTCATTTCAGTTATAATTTTTAATTGGTTACCCAAATAAGAATACATTTATAGAAGAGAAATAACATAAAATTACTGATAATAACATTACTGAAGTGTAACTGATTATCATAAAAGTGCATTGTACAAAATATTTTACGGCAAACCTTATTTACAATATAATCAAACAATCATAATGCAAGTCTTGTGCTTGCTTGGAGAAATATATAGAAAAATTGGTTTAAAAGTAAAATTACATACCGTTCTGTAATGTAAGTATGTAATTTTATATATTCTTGGCTGTATTTAGATATGTGTTTTTATTTCAGTTATAGTTTTTAATAGGTTAAGATATCCAAACAATAATATATTTATAGAAAAGCAATAACATAATATTACGGATAATAACAGTATTGACAAAAAAATAAATTCTGGAAAATCAATCAAGGCGCGTCGTATTCAGTCATAAACACATTTATTTTAAAATACTGACAAACCTTTCCTTCATACCTACTTGGAAGAAATGTTTAATAACTTATTGTACAATAATTATTTTCAATTATGTATCTGGATTATAATAAACTGTAAGTAACTTCATTTGATACATTCTTTATGTATTCTTTCATCAAATTTCAGATGAAAGTAGCTTATTACAACAAAGATTTGATTTTTAAAAATTCTATTGTATTTTATTATGGAATGAAATGATTTTTTCGATAAAAACGTTTCTAAAAACAACGTTTCTATCCAATTATTCATTTATCATTGATATTTCAAACAATAAACACTTTCTGAAACCAAATATTAATCGAGAAATGCGTTTTCTATAATAAAGCAATTTGTTGGATGAAAATCATTATTATATCGTATCCTTGAAAATGAAACCAGAAAAATTGCACGATATTATAAAATTTAACAAAAATGGTTCATTTGACACTTGAGTTAGAGACAACTAAGTGAAAAATGTCATATTTACTAAAATGTATAATGAAATATTGTGCGAAATTTAATAAGAAATCATCTCTAATACAGGTACTTTTATATGGAATATAAATATTTATATATTAATAGTTAAATATTTTATTTTTTAGATGAGACTATAACCTACACGTACTCAGATACTCTAACATGGAAATTTTAATAAACTAAAACAATCTATTGGGCAATAGTTATAAAAATAAGTAATAGTAAAACATATTCTTTATTAAATGCAAACTAAAGAATGTTCCAGAATGGATTATTTAATCAAGAAAACTGCATTTCAAAATTGATTTACAATCTGACGTTTAAAAAACTTATTTGATTACTATTCAAACACTTCCAAAGGTAAATTCATACTGTACAGTATTCTTCCCTTATATATAAATACTTTTAAATCTAATTTATACATATTTTAGATAGTTAGACTATAGATTTTGTCTGATTACGTGGACAAGCTTTTATTTCATACAGTTTTGGTGGGAATTGTTTAACAATTCAATGTACAATAATTAATATATAAATAAATTATGTACCTGGAATTAATTAAACTTTTATTATTTGCAATTTACTCTTTCTTTACGCATTTCTTAACATTTCTGATGAAAACATTTGATTACAATAGAGATTACATTTTTCAAAATTCTGTGGTATTTTATAATGAAATGAGATGATTTCTCAGATGTAAACGTTTACGTAAACAAAGAATCTATCCATTTATCCATTTGTAACTGATATATGAAACAATAAACATCTTTTCAAACCAAATATTCACCGAGTAGTGCGTTTGATTACCAGCTGATGGCATCTGCTCTTAGTCGAACTTGAATGTGATTGTACTGCACGAAAATTCATGTTTTCATTAAGAAATAATGCAAAAGAACGTATAAAAATTGGTTAATTTATCTACAACTAACAGGCATATAAATTTTCAGTTATGTGTGAGTAGTTCTTATATACGTCAACAGATGGCGCCACAGTAGCACTTAAATTTCAAAATAACTATTCAAATTGTATTTAATATACTTTTATAATCATTTATATTGTTATTTATAATAAAAAATAAATTATGAATAACAATAACAATAGTTGTAGATAAATACATATATAATTCAGCTTCATAAATATATAAATGAACATAGCAACATAAAAACATGAATATAATCACGTTTTTTTTGGTAATATAAAATTATAATTAATATATTAATAAATAATTATTTGCAAAATAATAAATTTTTATACAATCTTTAACTAACTTTATACTTATTGTGTCAAGTTATGACATTTAAGTTCTGTCGAACTGAATGTATTGTAAGAAAATACAAATATTGTTAAGATATAATAAAAATACATAAAATTGGGTTAAACATTATTTAAATCTTTTCTTCTTATGTATTTTGATGAGATGATTAAACCGTTGTATTTGAAAATGATACCTAAGCGCGAGAAATTTAAAATCTCTATAATTTCATTTATTTATCAACATATATTTTTATTTATTTCCTAAACGGTCTCGCGTGCCGCTTTGAACGTGTTATAAATAAATAATATACATTACAACAAATGTTTCTAGGTATAACACATAGTAGCACCCCCCGTAGAAGGGTTTGAAAACAATTCTTAAATTTCCAAAGTTGGAATATTAAATATGTGATATTATTGGATAAGTTATGTGTGAGTAGTTCATATATACCTCAACAGATGGCGCCACAGTAGCACTTAAATTTCAAAATAACTATTCAAATTGTATTTATTATACTTTCATAGTCATGTGTATTGATATTTAAAATAAAAAATATATTATTTATAAATAGTTGTAGATAAATACATATATAATTCGGGTTCATAAAGATATAAATGAACATAGGGAAAAAAAACATAATTGTAATCATGTTTTTGGGTAATATAAAAATGTATCAGGTTATTAATTTCGGTATTTTATTTCACATTATTTATATTTATAAAATAGATAATTATTTTCAAAATCATACATTTTTATACATTCTTTAACTAACTTCATACTTTTTGTGTTACGCTGTCAAACTTAACGTGTTGTATGAAAATACAAATTTTGCTAAGATATAATAAAAAAGAATCTATGAAAATTAGTTAAATTCATCTTTGAATAATTTTTCTCAAGGTATGATATAAATAATAAATATAAATAATAAAAAAAATTAGGATCAAGGCGGTCTCAAATCAGAGCAAGTGGTAAGTTATTATTATTTATTTTCTAAACGGTCTCGCGTACCGCTTTGAAATTGTTATAAATAAATAATATACATTACAACAAATGTTTCTAGGTACAACACATAGTAGCAACCCCCGTAGAAGAGTGTGAAAAAAATTCCTCAAGTTCAAAACTTGACAAATTCAACATATATTTTTATTTATTCCCTAAACGGTCTCGCGGGCCGCTTTGCAATTGTTATAAACAAATAATATACATTACAACAAATGTTTATTTATTTCATCATCGTCATTATATATTATTAAAAGTAGTCTTAATAGTACGATTGGTTATTGCAAAATTGCGAATTTCTTAAATTTTATTTCCTGGAAATAAATATTAACATTTGCTTCCACAGGCGTTTATTGTTATTATTTTTTTGTACTGTGACGAAGCGTCACGATGCAGTTTTATTTGACAGTATTTTTTGAACGTAAATTTATAGTAAAATTTACCGAAGCTCTACCTTCCAAATATTTTAAAATTATTGCCTAGAATTTGTATTTGAATTAAGCAACCGCGCAAGGCCAGCGCACGCATGTCTAGTAATGGCAGAACAATATGGAGTTCTATTTGTTTACATCGTGTTTTTGGAAGTTGTTCTACAAACCATTACTCGGATTTTCTTGATTCGAACACCATAAGATGCAAGATAATGTTCTACGTAGTGTAGTGCCAAACATATCGCAGTGGATTTTGTGAAAGTGGTGTTTTGAAAAACATAACCATCGAACATGTGTTTGGATTGTAGTCAAGTTACTCGTTCAGTTAATTTCATGCGGCGAAATTAACTCGTTTAGTGACTTAAGGCAATAGTAAGTGTTTTTATTACTGTTTGTATCGTATTAATGTTAAATGTTATTTATTTATATTTTTATATTGTATTTGTAATTGTTTTGTGACTATGTTCACCTCTGATGATGGGTACGAGGGGAAGGGGTGAACATTTTTTTAAAAGCGCGGTCGTTGACCGACTCAGGGCTTTTTTTAGTGAGTTTTTGGCCAAATAAAGACGTTAAAAATAAAAGTTGTGAAGCAGAGTTTTTTATTTGAATTATTTTCATTTGTTTTCCTATCCTTCCACTGGTGAACGTAAGGTAAGTGGAAGTGAAGTATTTATGGGAAAATTGGAATATTGTTTTGCCGTTTTTGACACCCTTATGAGAGCAAAACATGTGTTTCAGAAAATTGTTCTTTTTCATCCCGTGCACGAGTTGTGCGTAAGTTGCGATAGTTTGTTAAATCTGATTACTAGGGGCAGAGAAGAACTAGTGATTGCGCTACCACTATCGAGATAATTTTGGATGAATTTCGGCGTAGAAAGAATCCTCGAATCCGTCATTTTGCTTCGTGAGCCGCGGAACAGGATTCGGCTTGTCCATCGGTCACCGCCAGGACTAATCAAAGATAGTTCTGCTGAATTTGGTTCTGCGTTCGTTTTTACCTCGCCCTCGTATCGCGTGCACGTGGGTGAACGAGCAACGCAGGTTTTAAGAATAACCGATTTTTATCCGAAATTTATTTATGCTTTTATTTACCTACGTCTTTTACTGTCTTTTTTTTGGAAAGTTGCTCCGTGATGTTGTGTTCAAGCGAGTGACCACAACCAATGTTGGAATCCGTACCTTGGACATTTTTCTCCATTGAGATATCCGTGGCCGTCGTCACTGGAAGCCTGCGAGTTAGACGTCTCTACCGTTACGTAGAGCAGCGCCCGAGATTTGGAAACGAGTAGTGCGACAGTGTTTGTATATTTTATTATACCTTGCCTGTCGACTAATTATTGTGCTTTTGCACGAGTTATTGTTTTGTAGGCTGTGACGACGTATTTTACATTGTGTGACGCGAAGGTAACGCCGTAGTCCGTCACACGTTTTCGAGAACGATACGGACTGACGTCACAGTACAATCAATATGATGTCAATACTTCAAATATACCTTACATTCATTATTTATTATTATCTTCTTCATTATCTGCATGGTTTGAATTTAATCAAATTACTAAAATAAAAATACGGTATAATAAAAATTCGCACATCCATGAACATAAATTTAAAATTTTCTTCCTAGACTTATAGTTTAGTTGATTTTAAAGAAAATTGGTTGTCCCGTGATTATCACTTGCTTTTGATCATGTCAATCGGCTTTTGTTTTTTGCAAAAAGTTATCAGAAGTATGTGGTGTTTGGTCTCAAATGAAAGGTCTCGTTGAAGGCTAGCGTGCAGAATTGACAAAAATGTGCTATGTCGATCGGTTTTTGTTTTTTGCAAAAAGTTGTCAAAAGTGTGTGGTGTTTGGTATCAAATGAAAGGTTTCGATAAGGGCTGATGTGCAGAATGAACAAAAATGGTTAATGTTGATCGGCTTTTGTTTTTTGCAAAAAGTTTTTAAAAGTATGTCGAGTTTGGTCTCAAATGAAAGGTCTCGTTGAGGGCTAGCGTGCATAATTGACAAAAATGTTCCATTCCGATCGGCTTTTGTTTTCTGCAAGAAGTTATCAAAAGTATGACGAGTTTGGTATCAAACAAAACATCTGGTTAAAGGCTAGCCAGCAGAATTGACAAAAATGTGCCATGTCAACCGGCTTATGTTTTTTGAGAAAAAGTTGTCAGAAGTATGTGGTGTTTGGTCTTAAATGAAAGGTTTCGTTGAGGGCTAGCGTGCAGAATTAACAAAAATGTTCCATGCAGATCGGCTTTTGTTTTTCGCAAATAGTTGTCAGAAGTATGTGTTGTTTGGTATCAAAATAAAGGTCTCGATTCGGATTTGCGTGAAAAGTTAACAAAATTGTTTAATGTTGATCGGATTTTGTTTCTTTTGCGTAAAGTTCTTAGAAATATATCGAGTTTTGTCTCAAATTAAAAGTCTCGTTGAAGGCTAGCATGCAGAATTGACAAAAATGTTTCATGTCAATTTGCTTTTCTTTTTACAAAAAATTGTCAGAAGTCAAAAAGTTGTTAGAAATATGTTATGTTTGGTATCAAATGAAACATCTCGGTGTCGGCTAGACTGTAGAAATTGCAAAAAGGTTCCATGTCGATTGACTTTTGTTTTATGAAAAAAAACTGTCAGAAGTATGTTGTATTTGGTATCAAATGAAAGGTCTCGTTGTGGGCTAGCGTGCAGAAATGACAAAAATGTTCCATGTGGATCGACTTTTGTTTTATGCAAAAAGATATTAGAAGTATATCGTGTTTGGAATCTAATGAAAGGTCTCAATGAGGCCTGACGTGCAAATATAAAAAAATTGTTTCATGTCGATCGGCATTTCTTTTTTAGACTGATAGCGTAGCTCTAGGGAATGCTCGGCGTATACTATTTTGATAGATTCACTATCTATGTGAATCTATCAAAATAGTATACCATTCAGGTAATAATTTTAATATTATTTTATTAGATGTGGTTTAATGAGGACCAATCGCTTTTGGATGTCCCATATTTTTACCGTGCATAGTTTTTGTGTAAAAAATCGAAAACTAAGCCAAAAAGGAAAACTGGAACAAAACTGAAAAAAATATTCTAGATGCCAGGTTTAAATTTAAAAAGAATTACTGTGCCATCCGTCATTTTTGACAATTCAATATGAAACTTTTAATTGATTTATTTTGAAAATGAAAAGAGATATTGTAAAGGTAATTATATTTTTACAAATTATAATAGTGAGCGAAATATATACAAATACACTGAATGTTAAGTGTGGCGTATATAAAATATTTAATTTTATAAAATCTGACATTTGTCATCCGTTGCTCTATAACCAAAAAAATTCGTTACACAAGTTTTATATTTTCAAAGAGAAATATACAGAAATATAAAGTAAACTATTTACAATACACTTTGTGTTGTAAGTATATCATTTTAAATTTGTTTCGTTTTATTTAAAGATGTATTTTCATTTCAGTTACAATTTTTAATTGGTTACCCAAACAAGAGTACATTTATAGAAGAAAAATAACATAAAATTACTGGTAATAACACTACTGAAGTGTAACTGATTATCATAAAAGTGCATTGTACATAATAATTTACGGCAAACCTCATTTACAATATTTAAGTTTTCATGACATATAACGTTTGTCAAAACGTCAATTATAATCAAACAATCATAATGCAAGTCTTGTATTAGCTTGGAGAAATGTATAGTAAAATTAGTTTAAAAGTAAAATTACACTACATTTTATAATGTAAGTATGTAATTTTATATTTTCTTGAATGTATTTAAATATTTGTTTTCATTTCAGTTATAGTTTTCCAAAGAAGAATATATTCATAGAAAAGAATAACATAAAATTACGGATAATAACACTATTGACAAAAATTTAATTATGGAAATCAAACAAGGCGCGTCGTATTCAGTCATAAACACATTTATTTAAAAATACTGACAAACCTTTCCTTCATACCCCTTTGGAAGAAATGTTTAATAATTTATTGTACAATAATTATTTTCAATTATGTATCTGGATTATATTAAACTGTAAGTAACTGCATTTTATACATTCTTTATGTATTCTTTCATCAAATTTTAGATGAAAGAAGTTGATTACAACAACGAATAGATTTTTAAAATTTTTATTGTATTTTGTTATGAAATGAGATGATTTTTAAATGAAAACGTTTACAAAAACAAAGTATTTATCCAATTATTCATTTATCATTGATATTTCAAACAATAAACACTTTCTGAAACCAAATATTAATCGAGAAATGCTTTTGATGACATGTGCTTCCAAGTAAATGGATTGCATAAAAATTCATATTTTTACAACAAATAAAGTTTTTAAATAATGGATTATTGATGCCAAAATTTGTGATGATAAAAGTTGCGAGCAAGGTTTGTAATTCCTAGAGTTAGTTTTAGTTATTATTCTCTAATTATAAACATATTTCATTTTACTATATATATTATTATACTTTTATATTCATTGGAGAGTAAATAACAATTACTTTATGAACATTGTTATTTCATATATTTTACTTATTTTATTTAATTCAAATTTTTCAATCTGACATCTAAAATTCATTTTCATAAATGAAGTGTACCTACTAAAAATATTTAACATTTAACAGTGAGCCTTTAGATTCTCGAAAATTTAAGAGAAAACGGCCTGTTTCGATATCTGCTCTTTTTGTAAATTTTCGGGACCCTAAAATACCATTGTTAATTGTTAAGATCTATTTATAATATTTTTATTAAAAAAAATATTGTTTTCTAATTAAATTTATTAACAACTTTCTTTAAATTTAAAAATTTACACTTAACGGTCACATTCGGTAATCCGACTGTATAACACATGTTTGAACGCATCCAAAATAAAGTTGTCAAATTATCTTGTCATTTTGACATTGCTGAAAATATAAGTATGAGAATGTGTTATGCATTTAAAATCAGTAAGACTAGATATTCATTTTGCTGTATTATCATAAAGAGAATGAGTAGAAAGTAGAAATCAAAAAATAAAACCGTATTAAAAAATTCATACGATAGACAAATTCGAAATAATTCTATATATTCTACAATCAACTCTTTAATTGTAGATGTACATATGTACCAATAGAATTAGATTGGTACAGAGATAATATGACACTGATTATTATAATGAAAATGTTGTTGATAAAAATAAATGACTACAATTTTTATTGTAATCAAGCTATGCGTTATGGCTTGAAAACTGAAAGTGAAGCGAGATCAGTATTTCAAGCTTCTACTAATATATTATACATGAAATTGGACTTGTTGTGTTATAATATTAACTAACCAACCATACTTAGCATATAGTGATGATGGTTTTATGAAGACAGAAAACGGATTTGAACTTCTGGAAATAAAATGTCCTTATTCCTATTAAAATAAATTCATTCTAGATTTACAAAATAAAAAGTCAGCTGTAAATGATTTTTTTCTTTTCACATCATACCTGTGATTTGGAAATAAATAAAACAATACTAGCGCCACCAGTTATTTTGATACGTCACAAAGTATTCAAAATATTATTATGTTCTTGTCTTTGCTTAGAATAATAAATTTCGTTTATGCCTAAAAATAATATTTTAATTCATATACATATTCAAATACAAGAGTAATTATATCGATTCCTTCCTTAGCAGATACAATAAAATACATAATTAGTGCCATCTATGAGATTTTTTTAATGTGAGACAATGATTAGAAAGTAGAAATCAAAAAATAAAAGCATATTAAAAATTTCATACCATAGACAAATTCGCAATAATTCTATATTTTCTGCAATCAACTCTTTCATTGTAGATGTAAATATGATAAGAATCAATGGGTACAATTTTTATTGTAATCAAGCTATGTGTTATGGCTTGGAAACCGAAAGTGAAGCGAGATCAGTATTTCAAGTTTCAACTAATATTTTATTTATGAAAATGGACTAGTTATGTTGTAATATTATCTAACCAACCATACTTAACATGAAAATAGTAACGTTAAAGTCAAGAAGTCCGACAAATATTACACACAAGTCCACTTTTTAAAGCACATGCTTTATATTACCGTTTGCCATTTCATTATTCGTAGAGAGAGATAAGAAGTTTCTATCTACATTTATTTCAAAGATTCCCGACTTTTTAAAAATATTTCATACAGATTGTTCTAAATAAGATTTAATTGTACATTTATGTTACCAACGCATATTTATATATATTATTATATTTATTTCATAACAATTTTTAATAATAAATATTATAAGAGCCCTTTGTATTTACTCTGGAAATTCAGGTTTTTTTCTTTTCACATCATACTTGTGATTTGGAAATAAATATAACAACACTATCACTACCAGTTAATATAAAAATAATATTTTAATTCATATACGTATGAAATTAAATATAAAAATATTAAATTAATTTAATAATTATATCGATTCCTTCCTTAGCAGATGCAATAAAATTCTTAATTAGTGCCATCTATGTGATTTTTTTTAACTATTAAAATTATTGATTTTCTCAAATGTATACAGAATCAAATTTTACAAATACTGGTTTAAACGGTAATGTTAAACCTATAAAAATTATATGTATAAAGGTGTTCCTTTTATTTTGTCCACTATTGCTATCTTGAGAACTATAAGAGCTACAAGGTCAGTTAAATTAGCAAACAATTTCTATTTTACAACACTATTAACATGAGACAAACTATTTTTTTTTTAAACCGGTGGTACTCAATATACGTGTCCCAACTTTTTTATTTTAAATGTGAACCTATTTTTGCATTTGCTTATTCAATAGAGAATATTATTCTGAATTCAATGATATAATATTATCATACCCTAACATAACAATTTTTTTTGAGAAAAATGCATCTGAAGTTTTATATTAATTTGATTAAAATATGACAATAATAACAGTGCCATAACGGAAAAAAACAAAATACAAGTCATTGTTTATCTTGGAATTAGAGTGCCTTGAATTAAAAATGTGAAGAAAAGTATAATGAATGAAATAAAACAGTTTATAATTCTTATTTTAATATTACATTCTTTTTTAAATTTTATTCTAATTTCATTTTACAGTTATGTTCACTTAACAAAACCAAGTATTCAAAAAATTGCGAATACTCTCTCTCCTGATATATTTAGAGCAAAACTACAAAAGTACAAAGTTGTTCATATTTTTACTCTACATAAGATAAAATCATAACCGATGGAACCGCAAGTCTATTGTATGAAATATATTAAATATAATATGTACCTTTTTTGGCAAAAAGTAGACAGTTACGGAAATAAAAAAAAAATCTATCTGAGAGTTTATTATTGTTATTGTGTCATTCCAGTTAATGTTATATTTGATTTTAATTATTAATTTTGTAAAATTCTAAAATTATTTTAAAAATGTATGTTTTCTATATAAATGTTGTCCGGCTTGCATAAATGACAAATATATTTTACATCGACCGGTTTTTGTTTTTCAAATAATTGTTAGAAATATGTCATGTTTGGTATCAAATGTAAGGTCTCGTTGTGGGCTAGCATGCAGAAATGACAAAAATGTTCCATGTTAATCGACTTTTGTTTTATGCAGAAAGTTGTGAGAAGTATGTCGTGTATGGTATCAAATGAAAGGTCTCGGTGAGAGTTGGGGTACATAAATGACAAAAATGTTTTATGTCGACCGGCTTTTGTTTTTTGCAAAAGTTTATTAGAAGTATATCGTGTTTGCAATCTAATGAAAGGTCTCGGTGAGGCCTGACGTGGAAATATAAAATAATTGTTTCATGTTGATCGGCATTTGTTTTATGCACTGACAGCGGAGCTCTAGGGAATGCTCGGCGTAGCCGAGAATTCGCTAGTCATATACTATTTTGATAGATTCACTATCTATATATCTATATATATATATTTTAAATCATCTCGAGCATCGCAAAAATTTTGCTCAATGGTACAGGTCAAACCATTCATGGAATAATTTTAATATTATTTTATTAGATGTGGTTTAAAGTGGAATAGGGCCTTTTTGGGGTCTCATATTTTTACTGTGAGTGGTTTTCGTGTAAAAAATCAAAAAATGTGCATAGTTGGTACCTTGAAACAATGGATCCCAGAGGCCATGTCTATCTTTAAGAAGAATCACGCAGTTATCCGTCACTTTTGACAATCTGTCTATGAACTTTAAATGATTGTATCTTTTAATAGAACATTGATATCAAAGATTTGAAAACAGTGTCATGAATAATAGTCCTGAGCAAAAGTTTTACCATTATTTTAAGTTTATTACACAACACATTTAATTATTTTAAATTTTGACGTTTCGAATTATATAAGTCAATGTTGCCAAATGTGTGATGAAATTACTAAACAAAAAACAAATATTCCTAAATGAATTTCACTGAAGACAGTGGCTATTATATATTAGGATTGCCGATGGTAATTTATAAATTTAAAAATTAACTACATTATTTTAATACAAACAGTGTTGCAAATTATTAAGTAACTAAATAAAAATCAAATGTTCGTAATTAAATTAAAACACTTTGTTTTGTTTGATATCAAAAGAAAGAAAACCATAAGGGCCGGTTTTGAAATGACAAAAAAAATGTGTCATGTCGATCTGCATTTGTTTTTCGTAAAAAGTTCTTAGAAGTAGGTCGTCCTTGGGTTTTAAGGAAACGACACAATGTGGACGGGTGTGCATGAATGACAAAAATGTTCTACGTAGATTAGAATTTGTTTTTTGTAAAATGTTGTCAGAAATATTTTGTGTTTGGAAAAAGTTGTGAGAAGCATGTGGTGTTTAGCATCAAATGAAAGGGCTCGATAAGGGCTGGCGTGTAAAATTAACAAAAATGATCAATGTTGATCGGCTTTTGTTTTTTGCTGAACTTTCTAAAAGGTACGTCGAGTTTGGTCTCAAATGAAACGTTTCGTTGAGAGCTAGCGTGCAGAATTGACAAAAATGTGCCATGTCAATCGGCTTTTGTTTTTTGCAACAAGTTGTCACAAGTGTATGGTGTTTGGTATCAAATGAAAGGTTTCGATAAGGACTGGTGTGCAGAATTAACAAAAATGGTTAATGTTGATCGGCTTTTGTTTTTTGCAAAAAGTTTTTAGAAGTATGTCGAGTTTGATCTCAAATGAAAGGTCTCGTTGAGGGCTAGCGTGCAGAATTGACAAAAATGTGCTATGTCGATTGGTTTTTGTTTTTTGCAAAAAGTTATCACAAGTGTGTGGTCTTTGGTATCAAATGATAGGTTTCGATAAGTTCTGGTGTGCAGAATTAACAAAAATGGTTAATGTTGATCGGCTTTTGTTTTTTGCAAAAAGTTTTTAGAAGTATGTCGAGTTTGGTCTAAAAATGAAAGGTCTCGTTGAGGGCTAGCGTGCAGAATTGACAAAAATGTGCTATGTCGATTGGTTTTTGTTTTTCGCAAAAAGTTGTCACAAGTGTGTGGTGTTTGGTATCAAATGTAAGGTTTCGATAAGGGCTGGTGTGCAGAATTAACAAAAATGGTTAATGTTGATCGGCTTTTGTTTTTTGCAAAAAGTTTTTAGAAGTATGTCGAGTTTGGTCTCAAATGAAAGGTCTCGTTGAGGGCTAGCGTGCAGAATTGACAAAAATGTACTACGTCGATCGGTTTTTGTTTTTTGCAATAAGTTCTCAAAGGTATGTCGAGTTTGGTGCCAAATGAAAGATCTCGTTGAGGGCTAGCGTGCAGAATTGACAAAAATGTGCTATGTCGATTGGTTTTTGTTTTTTGCAAAAAGTCGTCACAAGTGTGTGGTCTTTGGTATCAAATGATAGGTTTCGATAAGTTCTGGTGTGCAGTATTAACAAAAATGGTTAATGTTGATCGGCTTTTGTTTTTTGCAAAAAGTTCTCAAAGGTATGTCGAGTTTGGTCTCAAATGAAACGTCTCGTTGAGGGCTAGCGTGCAGAATTGACAAAAATGTGCTATGTCGATTGTTTTTTGTTTTTCGCAAAAAGTTGTCACAAGTGTGTGGTGTTTGGTATCAAATGTAAGGTTTCGATAAGGGTTGGTGTGCAGTATTAACAAAAATGGTTAATGTTGATCGGCTTTTGTTTTTTGCAAAAAGTTTTTAGAAGTATGTCGAGTTTGGTCTCAAATGAAAGGTCTCGTTAAAGGCTAGCGTGCAGAATTGACAAAAATGTTCCATGACGATCGGCTTTTGTTTTTCGCAAATAGTTGTCAGAAGCATGTGGTGTTTAGCATCAAATGAAAGGGCTCGATAAGGGCTGGCGTGTAAAATTAACAAAAATGATCAATGTTGATCGGCTTTTGTTTTTTGCAAAAAGTTTTAGAAGTATGTCGAGTTTGGTCTCAAATGAAAGGTCTCGTTGAGGGCTAGCGTGCAGAATTGACAAAAATGTACTACGTCGATCGGTTTTTGTTTTTTGCAATAAGTTCTCAAAGGTATGTCGAGTTTGGTGCCAAATGAAAGATCTCGTTGAGGGCTAGCGTGCAGAATTGACAAAAATGTGCTATGTCGATTGGTTTTTTTTTTTGCAAAAAGTTGTCACAAGTGTGTGGTCTTTGGTATCAAATGATAGGTTTCGATAAGTTCTGGTGTGCAGTATTAACAAAAATGGTTAATGTTGATCGGCTTTTGTTTTTTGCGAAAAGTTTTTAGAAGTATGTCGAGTTTGGTCTCAAATGAAAGGTCTCGTTGAGGGCTAGCGTGCAGAATTGACAAAAATGTTCCATGACGATCGGCTTTTGTTTTTCGCAAATAGTTGTCAGAAGTATGTGGTGTTTGGTATCAAATGAAAGGTTTCGATGAGGGCTGGTGTGCAGAATTGACAAAAATGGTTCATGTCGACCGGCTTTTGTTTTTCTCAAAAGTTAATAGAAGTATAACGTGTTTGAAATCTAATGAAAGGTCTCGGTGAGGGCTGACGTGCAGATATAAAAAAACTGTTTCATGTCGATCGGCATTTGCTTTTTACACTGACAGCGAAGCTCTAGGGAATGCTCGGCGAAGCCGAGAATTCGCTAGTCATATACTATTTTGATAGATTCTCTATCTATATATCTATATATATATATATATATATATATATATATATATATATATATATATATATTTTAAATAATCATGCGCATCAAGTAAATTTTGCTCCTTTGTACAAGTCAAACCATTCATGTAATAATTTTAAATTTTATTCCGTTAGATGTGGTTTAAAGTGGAATAGGGTTTTTTTAGGGTCTGATATTTTTAATGTGAGTGGTTTTCGTGTAAAAAATCAAAAACTGTGCAAAATTGGTACCTTGAAACAATGGATCCCAGAGGCCATGTCTAACTTTAAGAAGAATCACGCAGTTATCCGTCACTTTTGACAATCTGTCTATGAACTTTAAATGATTGTATCTTTTAATAGAAAATTGATATCAAAGATTTGAAAACAGTGTCATGAATAATAGTCCTGAGCAAAGGTTTTACCATTATTTCAAGTTTATTACGCAACACATTTAATTATTTTAAATTTTGACGTTTCGAATTACATAAGTCAATGTTGCCAAATGTGTGATGAAATTACTAAACAAAAAACAAATATTCTTAAATGAATTTCACTGAATACAGTAGCTATTATATATTAGGATTGCCGATGGTAATTTATAAATTTAAAAATTAACTACAGTATTTTAATACAAACAGTGTTGCCAAATTATTGAGTAACTAAATAAAAAACAAATGATTAAAAATAAATTGATATCAAAAGAAAGAAAACCATAAGGGCCGATATTGAAATGACAAAAAAAATGTGTCATGTCGATCTGCATTTGTTTTTCGTAAAAAGTTCTTAGAAGTAGGTCGTCCTTGGGTTTTAAGGAAACGACATAATGTGGACGGGTGTGCATGAATGACAAAAATGTTCAACGTAGATTAGAATTTGTTTTTTGCAAAATGTTTACAGAAAAGTGTCGTGTTTGGACAATGTTGTGAGAAGTATGTGGTGTTTAGTATCAAATGAAAGGGCTCGATAAGGGCTGGCGTGTAAAATTAACAAAAATGATCAATGTTGATCGGCTTTTGTTTTTTGCAAAACTTTTCTCAAAGGTACGTCGAGTTTGGTCTCAAATGAAAGGTCTCGTTGATGGCTAGCGAACAGAATTGACAAAAATGTTCCATTCCGATCGGCTTTTGTTTTCTGCAAAAAGTTCTCAAAGGTATGTCGAGTTTGGTCTCAAATGAAACGTCTCGTTGAGGGCTAGCGTGCAGAATTGACGAAAATATGCTATTTAGATTTGTTTTTGTTTTTTGCAAAATGTTGTCACAAGTGTGTGGTGTTTGGTCTCAAATGAAACGTCTTGTTGAGGGCAAGCGTGCAGAATTGACAAAAATGTGCTATATCGATCGGTTTTTGTTTTTTGCAATAAGTTGTCAGAAGTGTGTGGTGTTTGGTATCAAATGAAAGGTTTCGATAAGGGCTGGTGTACAGAATTAACAAAAGTTGTTAATGTTGATCGGCTTTTGATCTTTGCAAAAAGTTTTTAGAAGTATGTCGAGTTTGCTCTTAAATGAAAGATCTCGCTGAGGGCAAGCGTTCAAAAATGATAAAAATGTTCCATTCCGATCGGCTTTTGTAGCAGAATTGACAAAAATTTGCCATGTTAATCGTCTTTTGTTTTTTGCAAAAAGTTGTCAGAAGTGTGTGGTGTTTGGTCTCAAATGAAAGGTTTCGTTGAGGGCTAGCGTGCAGAATTGACAAAAATGTTCCATGCCGATCGGCTTTTGTTTTTCGCCAAAAGTTTTTTGAAGTATGTCGAGTTTGGTCTCAATTGAAAGGTCTCGTTGAGAGCTAGCGTGCAAAATTGACAAAAATGTTCCATTCAGAACGGCTTTTGTTTTCTGCAACAAGTTCTCAAAACTATCTCGAGTTTGGTATCAAACAAAACGTCTGGTTGAGGGCTAACGAGAAAAATTGACAAAAATGTGCCATGTCAATCGGGTTTTGTTTTTTGCAAAAAGTTGTGACAAGTGTGTGGTGTTTGGTATCAAATAAAAGGTTTCGATAAGGGCTAGCGTGCAGAATTGACAAAAATGTTCCATGCCGATCGGCTTTTGTTTTTCGCAAATATTTGTCAGAAGTATGTGGTGTTTGGTATCAAATGAAAGTTCTCGGTGTGGGCTAGCCTGTAGAAATTGCAAAAATGTTGATCGGCTTTTGTTTTATGTAAAAAAAATGTCGGAAGTATGTTGTGTTTGGTGTCAAATAAAATGTCTCGGTAAGGACTGACGTGCATAATTGACAAAAATGTTTTATGTCGACCGGCTTTTGTTTTTTGCAAAAATTAATAGAAGTATATCGTGTTTTCAATCTAATGAAAGGTCTCGGTGAGGATTGACGTGGAAATATGAAATAATTGTTTCATGTCGATCGGCATTTGTTTTTTGCACTGACAGCGGAGCTCTAGGGAATGCTCGGCGTAGCCGAGAATTCGCTAGTCTTATATACTAAAACGATAGATTCACTATCTATATATATATATTTGGATTCATCTCGACGATCACCGATCCTGTGTCCAGCTTAAACTCCTGGCCCATTCAAGTAATTGCTGTAATTTTTTTTCAAAGTTGTAGTGTCTATTGTGCCGGAGTGCCTTTTGGGGGTCTCATATTTTTACTGTGAGTGGTTTTTGTTTAAAAAAATAAAAACTGCGTAAAATTGGTACATTGAAACAATGGATGCCAGAGGCCATGTCTACATTTAAGAAGAATCACGCTGTCATCCGTCACTTTTGACAATCTGTCTATGAACTTTAAATGATTATATCTTTTAATAGAACAATGATATCAAAGATGTAAAAACAATTTCATGAATAATAGACTTGAGCAAAGGTGTTACAACTAATTGAAGTTTAAAACATAACGTATTTAATTAATATAAATTTTGACGTTTCCAATGTCAAAAGTCAATGTTGCCAAATGTGTGATGAAGTAACTAAATTAAAACCAAATATTCCTAAACTAACTTCAATGAAGACGGTGACAGTTTTAGTAGGGTTGACAATATTAATTTATAAATTAAAAAATGAACTACTATTTTTTAATACAAACAGTTCTGCATAAAGTTCTCAAAGGAAACCGTAAGGGCCAGTTTTAAAATGACAAAAAAAATGTCTCATGTCGATCTGCTTTTGTTTTTCGTAAAAAGTTGTTATAAGTAGGTCGTAATTGGGTTTCAAGGAAACGACATAATACGGACTGGTGTGCACGAATGACAAAAAGGTTCTACGTAGATTAGAATTTGTTTTTTGCAAAATGTTGTCAGAAAAATGTCGTGTTTGGGTATTTTCGACTTACATAAATCAATATTGCCAAATGTTTAATAAAGTAACTAAACAAAGAACAAATATTCCCAAATGAAAGGGTACTGAAGACAGTGAATGTTATATTAGGCTAGGTCACGATGAGAGCTAGCGTGCAGAATGAACAAAAATGTTCTATATCGAACGACTTTTGTTTTTTGGAAAAAGTTGTGAGAAGTATGTGGTGTTTGATATCAAATGAAAAGGCTCGATAAGGGTTAGCGTGTAGAATTAACAAAAAAGTTCAATGTTGATCGGCTTTTGTTTTTTGCAAAAATTTTACTAAGGTATGTCGAGTTTGGTCTCAAATGAAAGGTCTCGTTGAGGGCTAGCGTGCAGAATTGACAAAAATGTTCCATGTCGATCGGCTTTTGTTTTATGCAAAAAGTTGTCAGAAGTATGTCGTGATTGGTATCAAATGAAAGATTTTGGAGAGGGCTAGCGTGCAGAATTGACAAAAAATGTGCTATGTCGATCGGCTTTTGTTTTTTGCAAAAGGTTATCACAAGTATATCGTGTTTGATATCAAATGAAAGGTCTCGGAGAGGGCTAGCGTGCAGAATTGATAAAAATGTGCTATGTCGATCGGTATTTGTTTTTTGCAAAAAGTTGTCAGAAGTGTGTGGTGTTTGGTATCAAATGAAAAGTCTCGTTGAGGGCTAGCGTGCAGAATTGACAAAAATGTTCCATGTCGATCGGCTTTTGTTTTATGCAAAAAGTTGTCAGAAGTATGTCGTGTTTGGTATCAAATGAAAAGTCTGGGTGTGGGCTAGCGTGTAGATATGATAAAAATGTTGCATGTCGATCGACTTTTGTTTAATGCAGAAAGTTGTCAGAAGTATATCGTGGATGGTATCAAATGAAAGGTCTCAGTGAGAGTTGGGGTACATAAATGACAAAAATGTTTCATGTCGACCAGCTTTTGTTTTTTTGCAAAATATTATTAGAAGTATATCGTGTTTGCAATCTAATGAAAGGTCTCGGTGAGGCCTGACGTGCCAATATGAAATAATTGTTTCATGTCGATTGGCATTTGTTTTTTGCACTGACAGCGGAGCTCTAGGGAATGCTCGGCGTAGCCGAGAATTCGCTAGTCATATACTATTTTGATAGATTCACTATCTATATATCTATCTATCTATCTATCTATCTATCTATATTTGGATTCATCACGACCATCGAGCTTCGTTTGTCCAGCGCAAACTCTTAGACCATTCAAGTAATTGCTGTATTTTTTTTTTAGTTGTAGGGTCTATTGTGCTGGAGTGCCTTTTGGGGGTCTCATATTTTTACTGTGAGTGGTTTTTGTTTAAAAAAATTAAAACTGTGCAAAATTGGTACCTTGAAACAAAAAATCCCAGAAGCCATGTCAAATGTGAGAAGAATCACGGTTGTCATACGTCAAATTTGACAATTCAATATGAACCTTTTATTTGATTTATTTTGAAAATGAAAAGGGATATTGTAAATATAAATATATTTTTATACATTATAATAGTGAGCGAAATATATACAAATACACTGAATGTTAAGTGTGGTGTTTTTAAAATATTTAATTTTATGATATTTGACGTTTGACATCCGTTAGACTATAATAAAAAAATTCACAAGTTTTCTATTTTCAAAGAGAAATATAAAGAAATATAAAGTAAACTTTGTTTAAAAGAATATGTACAATACACTTTGTAATGTAAGTATATCACTTTAAATTTGTTTTGCTGTATTTAAATATGTATTTTCATTTCAGTTACAATTTTTAATTGGTTATCCAAACAAGAGTACATTATAGAAGAGAAATAACATAAAATTACTGATAATAATACTACTGGAGTGTAACTGATTATTAAAAGTGCATTGTACATAATAATTTACGACAAACCTTATTTACAATATTTAAGTTTTCATGAAATATGACGTTTGTTAAAACGTCAGTTATAATCAAACAATCATAACGCAAGTCTTGTATTTGCTTGGAGAAATATATAGTAAAATTAGATTAAAAGTTAAATTACACTTCATTTTGTAATGTAAGTATGTAATTTTATATTTTCTTGGCTGTATTTAGATGTGTTTTCTATTTTCAAAGAGAAATATACAGAAATATAAAGTAAACTTTGTTTAAAAGAATATGTACAATACACTTTGTAATGTAAGTATATCATTTTAACCTATAAAAGGTATAACATCTGACAGAAATAGAAAGAGAAAGCAATGTAAAAAAATAAAGAAAATAGCTGGGTGAGTTGGATCAGTTCTGGGTTATGTCAAACGTACCAAATAAACAGAATTAACCCACTAGATTACTTAAAAAGTCCCAAATAAATACGGCCCATGTACATTAATTAAATAAGAAGTAAGCTGTAAATAATTTAAAATTCGATGAAAATAGTAATGTTAAATTCAAGAAGTATATTAAAATCAAAATTTTATTATGTTCTTGGTTTTGTTCAGAATAAATAATTGTTATACATATAAAATTAAATATGAAAATATTTAATTGTTGAATGATTATATCGATTCCTTCTTTAGCAGATGCAATAAAATTCATAATTACTGCCATCTATGTTTTTTTAATCTATTTAAAATATTTATTTTCTCTGTTATACATAGAATTTTTTCTACCTACCTATAACTATAAAAATTCTTGGTATATATTATTTAAAAATACAGATTTAGTAATTTAAAAATAATATTGTATACTAATTAAATTTATCAACAAAGTTGTAGTTATTTTTAATACAAAAAATACAATAATTTTAAATAAAATAATAAAATAAAATAATTCCAAGATGAAATTTGGAAATACAGAGATCTTTAAATACAAACATTAACGAAAAATGAGCAACTCTTTTGGAATGTGTCGTGTGTACTGGCGGCGAAAGGTAAACACTCTAATTTAGATAGTAGTGAATACACTAAAATTGTATGTAAACTGTGTAATATATCAGCAGTGAACAAACTAATCAAGTGTGTGAACTGTGACAGTGCTCTCCACAAAAATTGTTGTGAAAGAAAAGGATTAACAATCCAAGACTCTGCAACAAATTGTTGCAATGAAAAAATTGACGACTCGGGCAATGCACGTGGTTACGTTTCAGACCCTATAAACGTAATAAATGAACTACGTAGAGAAATTACTTTCCTAAAACAAATTATACGAGAGAAAGAAAAATTAATCAGTGATAAACGTACTATTATCAGTGACAAATCTACAATCATAAAATTGTTAGAAACTAAAATTTATAAAAATAATCAAGAGCCACTTACAAAAAACAACAAACATAATAATAAAAAGAAGAATAATGAACACGAAGAAGAAATAACTCACACGCCTCCTAACTGTTTGAACACTGAAACTGAAATGACCCTGACCGTTGACAGCAATTCAATGTCAAATAATATAAATAAAACAGGCGCTATATACTCAAAAAATGATATTTACCACGACACTACCATAACAAAAGAATCTAGTCAAAAGCGAACTGATATTATACATTATAACGAAGAAGGTAAATGGGAAAAAGTTGGAAAAAATTTCCGTAAAAACAATTCTAATTCTAATAATGTAGTAATTGGAAAATCACAAGGTCTATCTAATATAATTGTAGCACCAAAGAAAGCTTTTATATTTGTGTCTCGCATCAAACCAGGTACCAAACCAGACGATATAATTGCACATTTGAAAACGAATTATCCGGAGATAAAATGCGAACAAATTGGATCTAAATATCCGGACCACTATACATCCTTTAAAGTAACAGTGAACCTAGCAAACTTTGAAGAAATCATCTGTGCAGATAAGTGGCCGTACGGAGCGTACCTCTCGCGTTTTTTTCAGAAAAAATCGAGGAAGAATCCCACAGGATAATAAGTTGTGGTATACCATCTCTCAACTCTCACGCTTCAACAACCAAAAAGCACCCAAAAATAGCAACACCCCTACATGAAGATATACTGTTATTAAACTGTCAATCATTGACACAAGAAAAAGTGGACTTTATATCTTCAGAATATGTTCACAAGTTAAGTAATTTAAAATTTCTCTGTCTAACAGAAACATGGCGTTCATCACATGAGGTAGATTTAATAGACTTTCATAATTTTATTCACGGGTCTAGTTATTGCCGAACAAACTTCAAAGGGGGTGGAGTCGGAATATGGTATCGTAAAGACCTAGAGATATCGGGCATAAACCTTAATGACTGTTGCATAGACAAAATTTTTGAAATTTGTGGTATTCATTGGAAACCGGACAAATATAGTTCCGTCCTAATTCTCACGTGTTATCGAACTCCAGGTTCCGACTTTAACCTATTAATTAATAAATTGACCGATGCTTTAGATAAAGTATTTCAAACAAATCGGAAAATAATTTTTTAATATAGACCCTAATAGAGACCCTCTAGACCATAATATTCTCTGTGATGTATTAATTACTTACAATTTAATAAATATTGTAAATAATCCTACTCGGGGAAAACATCTTCTAGATTACATTTTTGCAAATTTTAACAGTAATAGTCATGTTTTAGTGAATGTCATTTCAGATCATAGAAGCATATTTTGTAATCTGACTCATAGCTTCCAAAAAAATAATTTAACTTCATCGAAAAGAATATTTTCCCAAAATAACATAAATAATTTTTACAATAGTTTGTCTCAAGAAAATTGGGAGCATGTTCTGAATGAGCCTGATGCTAATAAAGCGTTTAATCTATTTTATAACACATTTTTGTATTTGTTTCAGGTTCATTTTCCTGCTACAAAAGTCATGAAACCTACTGATAAAAGCTGGGTAAACAAAGAAATAATAACATCAAGCAAATTGTTAAAAGAGTTATTTCTTTTGCAAAAACGCTTTCCTGAGTTTTCTCAAATATACAAGGAAGCTAGACGTAAACACTCTCTTCTGATCACCACGGCAAAGAAATCTTTCTATCAAAGGAAAATCATGCTATCCGATAATATTTCCAAATCGGTGTGGAACTTAATTAATAGTTCAAACAAGAATACACAATCGCGTAGTAATATCACATTAAAAATTGGTAATAACGTTATAGAGGAACCAGGTATAGTAGCGGAAAATTTTAACAGTTTTTTCAGGGATGTGTCTCGGTCCTCTTTAGCAAATACGAACCAGTCCACCTGCTCAACTTTGCCTAGATCACAGAGACAGCCTGCATCTCTATTTTTGTATCCTTATACTGAGGAAGAGTTATTCAATTTAATTAACTCAAAAATCAAAAACAAGAAGTCATCGGGCCCGGATGGAATTCCGAGTTTTCTTATAAAAATAGTAGCAGATGTTCTGACCGCACCGCTAACACATTGCATAAATATTTCTTTTGCATCCGGGCAGTTTCCAGAAGCAATTAAAGTAAATAAAATCATTCCTATCTTCAAGAAAGGTGATAAACAAGAGTTAAATAACTACAGACCAGTAGCTATTCCCTCTGTTTTTTCCAAAGTGTTTGAATACAGTTGCTTACAACGACTCGATTCATTTTTAAAAAAAACCAATTCAATCAATAACAATCAGTTCGGGTTTAGAAAAAACTGCTCAACAGTTAAAGCCGTCCATCTTATATATGAAAAGAAAATTACATATTTAGAGAGTGGCGAATGCCCGGTTGCTGTTTTCTGTGATCTGAGCAAGGCGTTCGACTGTATAAATCATAATCGTCTTATATCCAAATTGGAGCTGGCCGGGATCAGAGGTACACCCCTGAATTGGCTAAGAAGTTTTTTAAAAGACCGCCAACAGTTTGTGTGCATCCAAAGCTATAGCGGCTCCCACTCTGATAAAACGCACTCCAACCGTTTAACCATAAACACTGGCTGCCCACAAGGTAGCATCCTAGCTCCCATACTATTTGTCCTTTACAGTAATGGTCTTAGTATGATTTTTAATGACGACATAGATTCAATACTTTATGCAGACGACACAACTTTGATAATATCTAGTAAAGATAATATTACATTGCAAATTAAATGTAATGATAATCTCAAAAAGTTTAAAAGTTGGTGTAATAAAAATTCACTTCACCTCAATACGTCTGAAACAAACTACATGCGTTTTCATACATATCAAAATTCAAAAAATATGAATATTGATATCAGTACCGGAAACAACACAATTAATAAGGTATCAAATGCAAAAATTTTAGGATTCACGTTTGATACTTACTTAATGTGGAATAATCATTGCGAGATTATCATTTCAATTTTAAATAAGACATGCTTTCAAATTAGATATCTGAAACAATATTTAACAATTAACCAACTATTAATGTTTTATTTCGCAAAAGTCGAATCTATCATTAGATACGGGATCTGCTTTTGGGGCGCGTCAACACAAGCGGTAAACGTATTTGTGAGTCAGAAGAGAGTGTTACGATATTTAACAGGGACAAATAGGCGGGTTTCATGTAGAAATATTTTCATTTCAAACGGTATTCTAACCCTAACTTGCTTATTGATAATGGAATCAAGCATTTTCATATATGAAAATAAAGACTCTCTCTCATACAATAAAGATTTTCATGACTTCAATACTAGAACGAAAAGTGAACCTAGAATTTCTTTCAGCAAATTAAAGATCAGTAGATTAGCACCTGGCTCAATTGGAGTTAAAATTTACAATAAATTACCCCATACCATAAAAGACAGTGCAAGTTTCAGTATATTTAAGCGAAAACTTAAACACTTTCTTAAACAAAACTGTTTTTATGATCTAAACGAATATTTTAATGGTGGCAACCACATAACTTGATTGTTACATAAATTTTAAATTAAATGTATGTAATTTATTGATATTATGTACTTGAATACTCTGTGTTTATACGTATATGTTTATGGCGCTTCCCATAAAATTATTGTATATTTTCTCGAGGAATAAAGCTACTATTACTATTAATATACAATTAACAAGGAATGAACAATAATAAATCAATACAGGAGAAATATAAATAGCAATGACAGTTATTTCCAAAGAACAGTGGAGTACGAACATATATGCCAGCAAAAGCACAAATAGTTAAATAATTAAATGGAGTTTCTAAGATTTATAATAAAATGAAAAATATAATAATTAACAATAATAAAGATATACAGAGAAGAAATTTAAATCTGGAATTTGAACAAGGCGCATCATATGACACAGCGTACATGTCTGTTGTTACTCCTACCCGTATCCCTTATCGTACATTCAGTCGTGAAGCTATTAAAATTGCTGTCAAAACATGTTCAATATAAACAGGTGTATTACTTTAATTATGTAGTCTGATGATGTCCGAAAGGATGAAACGATCACCACTAATATAACAATTATTGTGGAATAACCAAGTGTTTTTATTTACTTATATACTTATAGTTATCTGGGTAATGAGGAAAATGTGATTATTTGAGGTATAAAAAATCTGTGAAGAATATATCGGGAATGTGTAATTTTTAAAGTTCATGGAAAGGTAAGATATAATTTATTTGATTTGAACCTATAATTTATTAACATTGAAGTCTAGGCTGATCAACTATGGTTCGCACGGGATTCTATATAAAAATAGTTCGTGTGGTGCTCCACACTGCCTAGGAGGTGAAATCTAGTAAAAGCTTTCTACGACACACCTAGTGCCGAGAATGAAGAGATTTAAGCTGCAACCTTTTTTGAATATTGCCATTTTGAAATAAGCCATCGACTTGCACATGCTACTCAACTTTGTATGTTTATATTAATTATATAAAAGGTAAATTTGAATCATATCTTATAATATCTGGAATTTAATTTTTTTATTTTATTATTGTATTCATACAAAATTATGCTACAATAAAATCTAATTTAAAATTGTACTCATTTTTAAAATGCATCATTGGTAATTGATGTTTTCGGTTCTAATTTTTTTAAGTATCTACTTTACCGATAATGATAACCGGTCAATGAGGAATAGGTATTACCGATAATATTTAAATATTTAAACTTTTAATCATATCACCCTTTGGAAACAATATTTGTTTACTTTATTGATGCTTCATTGCTTTTTCACCTTTGTGTGTGAAGCAGTATTATCTATTGTAATTCTTTGCAATAATTTCCATTGTGTATAAAAATTCATTTATTGTTATTCTATTCTGCTGCAATTTGAAAAATTTATAAAAATCCCGTTATTCGTACCACTAGACAAATCTAAGGTGAGAATTTTTGTAATTAATTTTATTTAATTAGTTTGGTTATGCTCTGTAATATATATTAAATGCCTCTCGAATACTTATTTTAGCATTACGAAAGTAATGACATATGTGTATTTAATTATATTTTTAATGTAGGTACAGAAATTGACTACAGTGGAGAGAAGAGTGTGACATATTATCGTTCGAAAAGAAAAGAAATCGATCCAGTTCTAATCAGTGAAGTAACCTGTCAAAACTGTTCGTAATTATAATTCTGACAAAAAAACAACGCACCAAAAAAAAAGAGTAAGTTTTTTAAATCCTATTCTTACAACAAATACATACATACATATATATATATATATATATATATATATATATATATATATATATATACATATATATCAAAATGCCAAGTAAGAACAGAATCAGCAGCCTTAAGCGTAAACAAAAACATAAAAATAATGTAGCAAATAAAAAATAATAGTAACAATACGGGAATTAATAATATAATAAACAAAGTAGATAACCAACGAAATTTAGAAAAAAAGACTCAGGTTACACCAAATAGTACCAATGGATCGTCAATTATATTAGATAATAAAGTTCATAAAATAAATATAGTAGAAAAGACGGGATTAAATAATTTAAATTTAGGAAATAAGCCGATAGGCAATCAAATTCCATTGATGGACCGAGATATTAACACATTAATAAATCCTGCGGGATATTTAGAAGATATACATATCGATTATTATTTCTCATTAGTCCGGTCCATTACTGAGTTCAATCCTCAGCCTACGATTTATTTGAATACTCCAAACCGAATAGTACCAATCAGACAGGGAACTAAACATTTACAAATTTTATTCGTATCAGGTGCGAATATTAGTAGTGTCGGTCATTGGCTGACGGCGTACTATGATGGTACTGAAATAATAATTTATGATAGCATGAATTCAAAATGTTCAAACGCTGATGTAAATTTATATTTAGAAAGATTGTTTCCATACAGACCGTCAGGTAGATTTGTTCAGCAGCAAACTAATAGTTACGATTGTGGGTTATTTGCCATTGCATTTTTCACGAGTATATTATTTAACTGTAATCCGGAGCATGAAAATTATGACAATAGTAGACTTCGGTCACATGTTTTACAAATGTTTCGTACAAGTAATTTAACAGTTTTTCCAGTAACTCGTCAGCAAAATTTAAGGGAAAATTATTTTAAACGGAAAGCAAATGAAACAGAGGAAGAACGAGCTAAACGTCTAAAATCAAATTACGAATATAAATTAAAATACGTGGTTATTGAAACACCTGAAAAAAAAAAACACATCGTATAGAGAAACAGAAAGAAATTAATTTGAATAATCTTGTAAATGAAACATTAGAACAAAAAAATAATAGGTTACAAATACTTAAAAGAAATTTTAATAACTACATTCTAAATGAATCTACTGAACAAAAAGAATATAGGTTAGAAAGACTCAAAATAAATTTTAATAATTATGTACAAAATGAAACAGTAGAACAAAAGGAAGATAGGTTACAAAGAATAAAAGCAAATTTTAATAATTACATGCAAAATGAAACTACTGAACAAAAAGAATGTAGGTTAGAAAGACTCAAAAAAAAATTAATAATTATGTACAAAATGAAACAGTAGAACAAAAGGAAGATAGGTTACAAAGAATAAAAGCAAATTTTAATAATTACATGCAAAATGAAACTACTGAACAAAACGAATATAGGTTAGAAAAACTCAAAACAAATTTTAACAATTATATGCAAAACGAAACTACCGAACAAAAAGAATATAGGTTAGAAAGACTCAAAACAAATTTTAATAATTATGTACAAAATGAGACTGTAGAACAAAAGGAAAGTAGATTAGAAAGACTTAAACTTAATTTAAATAATTATATAAACAAGGAAAATCCTGAACAAAAAACGAATAGGTTACAAAAGTTAAAATTCAATTTTAAAGAGTACATTAAGAATGAAACTCCTGAACAGAAACAAAAACGTTTAGAAAAGTATAGAGATAATTTTGATAATTTGGTTGAAACTGAAACTGTAGAACAGAAACAAGAAAGACTAACAAAAAATAATATGATTAATAAAAATAAAATAAAAGCGCGTAAAAACAAGGTTTCCAATGATAACTATATGTTAGCTAGAAAAGGATTAGGAGTTCAAATTGAGCCTCATTCTTTGGGAACAATGAATGTTGTCTGTTCCTCTGTTAATTTTTCATATGAAAAACCGGCAGACGGCAAATTCACTTACTGCTGTCGAAAAGGAAAATTAAACGTAGATCAATTAAATGAGTTCCCTGAATATATTAAAAATCTAATGTTAGGTAAAGATTCAGATAGCAGAAACTTTAGAGAAAATATTAGGCAATACAATAGCGCATTAGCATTCGCATCGTTTGGGTCTAAAATTTCCGCGCCTCCAGGCAAAGGGCCCTACTGTTTCCGTATCCACGGCCAAATTTACTATGATTCTGCCAGCTCAATGTACCCTAAACCAAATGAAATAGAAAAATATGCCCAATTATACATAATTAATTCAAATGAAGCGTTAGAGAAACGAATGAACGTAGAGTATAATAAAAATTGTAAGCCAAATATCATGGGTCAATTAGATGTAATACTTAGGGAGGTAAATCCGCATTGTCAGGTGTATATGATGTTGAAAGAAGTAGAGCAGCGGGAATTAGCCAAAGCTAACCAAACAAATCAGTCGATGCTAGAAATAAATTTGTGGATTGTAAATGACAAAAAAAAAACGTTGGTACAATATCCCCACATGTAATGAGGTGGCAGTTGTTTTACGTCCAATGACGGTGAGCCACCAATAGATAGGGACATTTGTGTCCACCCAAAAGTTGGCGGTTTAGTTCGAATAAATCAGTTTAGTGAAAACTGCGACCCCATTTCCTATCCTTTACTATTTCCTCGCGGTGAATGTGGCTGGAACATGAATTCAAAACCAGCTGACGGTGTTAAAAAACAAAGTATGTTACAATTTTACATGAACAGATTAGCGGTTAGAAGCACATTTAACCCATGTTAAATTGTAGATGCGTATGTTAAAATCGAAGCCGAAAGAATAACGTACATTAGATTAAATCAGCCTACTCTCAGGGTAGAGCTATATATTGGGTTAATGGACCACATTAATAATTTGGCAGACAATGAAGGTTGAAAAGCAGGCACCATGATTATTTTACCGTCAACATTTCAAGGTGGCAGTAGATTCATGTTGAAAATGTATCAAAATGCCATGTCCATTGTTAGAGAATTTGGCCGCTCCGATCTATTTATAACAGTGACATGTAACCCGAAATGGCCAGAAATTGTACAACAGTTGCGCGAGGGTCAAACCTCTGCAGACCGCCAAGACATAACCGCCAGAGTTTTTAACGGATAAATAAAAAGTATGTTGCATGAATTTTTACATGACAATATTTTTGGGAAAGTTGTAGAATTCATATATGTAATTGAATTCCAAAAACGCGGTCTACCTCACATGCATTTATTATTAACTTTAGATAGTGCAAGTAAAATTCGTAACAAAGATGACATTGACGAAATAGTCAGTGCAGAAATTCCCGACGAGGACGCAGAACCGGAATTGTACCATTTAGTTCGTTCACATATGATTCACGGTCCGTGCGGTATTCTAAACAAAAATTCGCCATGTATGAACGAAAATAAATGTTCAAAAATGTTCCCTAAAGATTTTAGAAATGAAACACATGAAAACATTAACGGTTACCCCCTGTATAAACGGTCAAATAATAATGCAAAAATGTACGTTCTTTGGAAAAATGGTTTAGTTAAATATACGGTAGACAATAGGTGGATAGTTCCGTACAATCCGTATTTGTTAAAAAAATATAGAACCCACATAAATGTTGAAATATGCGCATTAGTAAAAAGTATAAAATATATTTGTGATTATTTGTGCAAGGGGCATGATTGCGCGAGCGTCAAATTAGGACAACTTGATAATAACAAAGTTGTTCAGTGGGATGAAATAAACGGTTATTTAGATGCTAGGTATGTATCTGCCCCAGAATGTTGTTGGAGGCTTTTAGAATATCCGTTGCATGACAAGTCTCATACAATAATGGAATTAGCAGTACATTTAAAAAATCAACAGGCGATATTTTTCACTAACGGTCAAGAAAAAAAAGCAGTTGAACGAGCAGCGAAAAAAACATACAACATTAACAGCTTGGTTCCTACTCAATGAAATAGACGTTAATGCCCGGCAATATGTTTACATGGAAGTTCCTAAATATTATGTATTTACAAATAATGCATGGAAAGCTAGACAACGTGAGAAAAAGCCACCTATCGGCCGAATGATTTCCGTTCGCCCTAGAGATATTGAAAGATTCCATTTAAGATTAATTTTGGTACACGCAAAAGGTACCACAAGTTTCGAAGACTTGTGTACCGTCGACGGCAAGTTATATAATACATACCAGGAAGCTGCCCGTGCATTAGGTCTTTTAGCTAATGATAAAAAGTACGAAAATTGTTTAGACGAGGCTGTGTTGAGTAAATTTCCCAGACAACTGCGTGAATTATTTGCTTATTTAATTTGCTTCCATACGTCAACCAATGCCCTCAGCTTATGGGAAAAATTTAAGCATTATTTAATGGAAGATTATTTATTACATAATTCTGACAAAGTTGCACAAAGTAAATGTTTATTAAAAATACAGGAAATACTCGATATACATAAATTCACCTTAAGTGATTTCAGTTTGCCCCAACCAGAAAATATTGATGATTTAGGAAATGAAATTAATTCTTTTGATGTAGCAGCCGAAAAATTAGAGGGAGAACAAAATGTAGCTTTATTTAACAGAGACCAAACAGAAATTTTAAATAACATATTAAATACCGTAAATGACATTAATTGCATAAGTAGTTATTTCTTTGTTGACGGTCCCGGGGGAACAGGGAAAACATTTCTGTATAACACATTGATAAGTATTTTAAGGGGCCAAAATCAAAAAGTTATAGCTTTAGCTTGGACGGGAATAGCAGCTACTCTGTTAAAAGGTGGTCAAACAGTTCACTCAGTATTCCAATTACCAGTACCTGTAAATGACGGATGTGTATGTAGAGTGAAATCAAATAGTAACGCGGGTAAATTAATAAAAGAAGCAACTGTAATAATCTGTGATGAGGTAACAATGATACCCAAACACGCACTCAATGCAATAAATTTATTATTACAAGATTTGATGGATAATACAATACCATTTGGGGGAAAAGTTATAGTTTTAGGTGGCGATTTTAGACAGTGCTTGCCAATAGTCAATTACACAAACCATCGAACTGTAATAATTGAAACATGTGTTGTAAAAAGTCATTTATGGCCACTATTTACAAAATTTTCATTAAAACCAAATATCCGCGTAAATAAAGACGAAAAAGAATTTTCAGAATATTTATTGAAAATAGGCAACGGTGAAAATGAAATTGTCAAAATTCCTGCACATTGCGTTTCTGAAACATGTCTAGCAAATGAAATATTCGCTGAAGATAACATACAACCTGATGATATTTATAAATTTACAGATAGAGCCATTTTAGCACCAAAAAATGATGACACAATGATAATTAATGAACACGTATTAATTAAAGTTGCAGGGTCATCTAGAGTATATTTAAGTGCTGATTCTTGTGAATGTGATGAGATAAATAAAATTAATTACCCCGCTGAATTATTGAATGGCCTAACACCAACCGGAATGCCTCCTCACAAATTAACACTAAAAATTGGAGCAATAGTTATGTTATTAAGAAATATGAATCCAAAGCGTGGTCTGTGTAATGGTACAAGGTTCATAATAAAAGACATGAAAACTAATTATTTAGATGTGGAAGTTCTAACAGGACAGAGAGCAGGTAGCCGGCTCTATTTACCACGTTTTGATTTAACTACCGAAACAGATTTACCATTCACCTTGAAACGAAGGCAATTCCCAATAAGATTAGCTTTTTCAATGACAATAAATAAATCCCAAGGCCAAACATTTAATTATGTAGGAATAAATTTAGAAAATCCAGTCTTTTCACATGGCCAATTGTATGTGGCAATGTCAAGAGTAAGAAGTTCAAATAATTTAAAGATAAAATTGCCAGATTCAAATATTATTAAAAATTCAAAAGAAGCATTCACAAGGAATGTAGTGTTTAAAGAAATTTTAAATTAAACAAGTTTAAATCATTTAAAACAAGTGACAAATTTTAAATAAGAATATGAAAAAAATATTTATAATATCTAAATTGTATTAAAATTAATATAAAAACTACCGAGCAAAATATTTAATGTTAAAAGTAAGAGATATTTAAATCATGTTACAAAATACAACATATGTCCAATTACATTTTAATCAGTAAACTAATTATATAACAAAAAAATTTCATATACAAGTTTATAAAAATTAAATCATCTTTTAAAAATCAAATATGAGAAAGCAATAAAGATCAATTTAAAGTATAAAATAAAAGTATGTAAATATATTCATAATAAATTTGAAACGTAAATTAAAAATATGTAATAATATAAAAAGGAATAATATGAATTAAATATATAAATTTAAAATGTTAAATTAAAAGTAGAAATCAATGAATACAATTGACAAATTTTAAATGACTATGAACGAAATAGCAATAATATGTAAATTGTATTATAATTAAATTAAAAACTATTAAGCTAAATATACAATTAACAATGAATATGAAACAAAGAAATTTTTATAATATCTGAATTGTATTAAAATAAATTTAAAAACTACCGAGCAAAATATTTAATGTTAAAAGTAAAAGATATTAAAATCATGTTTAAAAATTCAACATATGTACAATTACATTTTAATCAGTAAACTAATTATATAACAAAAAAATGTCATATCATTTACATGTTTATAAAAATTAAATGATATATTAAAAATCAAATATGAGAAAAAAAGCAATAAAGATCTATTTAAAGTATAAAATAAAAGTATGTAGAAACATTCATAATAAATTTGAAACGTAAATTAAAAATTATTTATGTAATTATATAAAAAGAAATAAAATGAATAAATTGAAACTATTTAATTAAACAAGTAGAAATCTTTGGAAACAATTGATAAATTTTAAATATGATTATGAATCAAATAATTATAATATCTAAATTATATTATAAATAATTTAAAAACTATTAAACGAAAAATTTATTTTATTAGGTTAAAAGTAAAATATATTAAAATCATGTTGAAAAGTACTACAATGTACAATTACATTTTACTCACTGAACCAATTATATAACAAAAAAAAATTATATCAAGTACATGTTTATAAAAATTAAATTAATGAAATTTTAAAATCTAATATAAGTTAGCAATAAAGATCAATTTAAAGTATAAATTAAAAGCATGTTGAAACATTATTGATAAATTTGATACAAAATAATATGAATGACATAAATAAATTAAAACATGTAATATAATAAAAAAGTTATTATGATGACAATATTTGATTTGTTAAATATAATATACAAGATATTTAATATACAGGGTGTGCAACGAAACGCGGAACGTAGGGCTTTATCATGAGATATCAAGAAATAGCGAATACTCTCTCTTCTGATACATTTAGAACAAAACTACAACTGTAAAAAAGTTGTTTAAAATTAAATTCTACATTATCTGAAATAGAATTTAATGTTGGACAAATTTGTACTCTTATAGTTTTGCTCTAAATCTATCAGGAAAGAGAGTATAGGCAATCTTTTTAATACCCATGTTAAAGTCTTACGTTTTGCGTTTCGTTGCATACACTGCATGTAATTAATATAAAAATGAAAAATTATTTCAACATGAAAAGTGGTTCGTAAAATATTGTAAAAGATTAAAAAAAAAAGATTTTAAGTCTGATTGCGCCTTTTACAAATTTTACGGACCTTGCCAAAAAGAAAGTATAATAAAAAGAATTAATATAAAACATAATAAAAAAATACTCACAATGAAAATCAAAAATGAAATAAAAAGTATAAAGCAATGGTTGAGTATTAGAAAAAATTTCTATAACGTCTAAATTCGTGGTTTAGTGTATTTTTAAAAAATATATGTACATTAAAAATTTTATTTTCTGATAAAAAGGTCCCTACATCTAATGGTGAAAAGGAAACTTATTTTATATGCAGGTTTATAAAAAATATTTATAGTTTTTTATATTAAAAAACAAATATAATCAAATTCTATTTCATTCCATTCATTTTCCCTCTATTTGGTTAAAGAAACATTCTTTTATTATAATACAACAGTCATTAGTTTGCATTAATATCTTTCTTTAATGTTATGGAGCTTAAACAATACTGCTGTCAATAATTTTTAATTAATACCATCTAAAAGTAAAGACGTTATACGAAAACTATCTAATACCAGGCTTAAGTTAAAACATGTTGCGTCTCTCTATACTATGTATTAGAAATGTGACGTTAAACAAAAGTATATAATAAATCGCAACATGTGGGCGGGCCAGTCTACCATTGTACCTCAAAATTCATGCAACAGACTATAAATACACATTTATTTGGCAATATACTACATACTACTACAAAACCGCAAAGTATGGTAAAAATTCCAACTACTGCTGGTGGGTTTTGAAGTGTTATGTAAGCAAGTCATTGTCACTGTTGTATGAATTTGAGTAACAAGATTTTCATTTTTAAAAAACTACAAAAGTACAAATATTAACTGCAATTTATTTGGTAACAGTACATTCAATTTATATTTTTTTGTTTTAAATTACATTTTTATATACATACTGTGTACCATATTATCTATAATTCCTTGGTAGACTTGGCAGACAATGACTTGTTACATAATACTTTAAAACCCTATACCAGTGGTATTTGGGATTTTTGCTGTACTTTGCTTTAATATTATAATAGCCCGTGGTTAAAAAAATTAAAACAATAAATAAGAAAAAATAAGCTTCATAATAATTACTCGTCACAAACTGGCTGGTGTGTATGAAGCTAATGAAGCATATTACAACATTATAACAGAAGAAACCACAAAGCGATCAAATAAAAGAAAAATAAGAGAGTAATAAATCGCAAAAGTATTAATGTTTGTGCGAATGTTTGTATGTAATCGAGTTGCCAGGTTATAAAAATTTATTTTTAATTTTATATGAAAGATTTTATAATTTTTACAAGAACTTCATTTTGTAATCTATTTGTACACTTTTAATTGAATAAAATAATTCTGTAACTTAAAATGTAAATGAAAATATTAATAATATTGTTATACATTTATATTTGTAAATTATTAAACTTCTTATTAATCAAAGTATTCTGGCAACTCAAATAATTTATTAAAATAAATGATATATAATATCATAACAAAATTTCTAAATTTTAAGAAAAAAAATTGTAGAAAAATCTTAAACTAATGTAACTAATTAAAAGTTAAATTCATAATATATAATAAAGATACACAAATACCAAAAATCTTCATGATTCACAACAATGTGAAATGGTATGTTTTTCTTATGTTCTAAAAAATATCATTTGTGAATTTTATATTTATAGATATTGGAAACTGAAGTATACATTGCATTGTACCTGTGAAGTACATCGAAGATTATAAATACGAGTTATATCCTTATTTGGACTATTACAATTAATATAGAAGTTCTTTCATCTGAGGCGAAACTTTTTTTATAAAAAAGTGTTCATTGTTTACATATTTTTTATTAATTAGTAATATTTCCTTCTGAATACAGAAAAATGGATCAAATCCTGAGATGGAAATTTCCTTCATTCAATATTACAAGAAAAGGATTCAATTTCAATCGAAGCATATGGACTATTAGTCCAAATCAAATATATACTACGTTGATGTTAAACAATATTTGGAAAAATGAATCCATTTTAAAACGAAGGCATCATTTGAATAAAAATTATCTTCCTTTATTATATAAGTTTTCATTGTTTATAGGGTAGCAGTTTCACAAAAAATATATTTTTGGAAAACTTGTCAAGAATAACCTCCTTTGGAAAGCGATATTGAATATTTTGGAACTTAAAATGGAAACCACTCTATTCGCTGACGATTCTGCTACCATCGGAAAAACTATATTATTATTGACGAAGTTGTACAACAATGGTAAATACATTTATATTTAAAGAAAAAAAAATATTAACTAATTACTATTTTTTATTTAACAGAACGCATATCTGTTTGATCACTGGAGGAAAATTTCGTCGTATTTTCAGAAAGTAAACATATAAATTACTACATGAAATGAAAGAAACATTCTTCAAATTTTGCGTGACAAATTCTACGAGAAAACTTTGCAATGTCCAAATAAAGTAAGTCAAAATTCATATTAACATTCTCTGTGGCCTTGATATACAGTATGTCATCGGATCGAGTTAGAAAGAAGGAAAACATTTTTATTTTTTATTTTACGAGAAACATGTATTCTTAATAAAAGTTTTTACATGTTTCAATACAGACAATTCAGTTTTAACCTTTTCAAATTTTCTTTTAGTTTCAGACAAAAGTCGAACATAGTTTGACTTAGAATTTTTTTAATTGTAAGCCCCAAAAAACAAGTTTGCGTTTCATAGAAATTATTGTTAACATGATTTTAACTTTAGTTTCATAAATTTAACAACAAAAATAATATAAATAGTAACTATTCTACTCAATCGATTCACGGTTTGCTGAGCGCACAATTGTAGTCTTCGATGAAATTATTTAACTTCTTTGAATTTCTTCCGCAGAGTTAAAGACGTCACAGCGTCTCTAATTCTCTCCTTTAAATTCTCTACATTCGGTCAAAGATAATTTGCATAAACTATTTGTTTCCAACGGCCCCAGAGATAAACATGAGACCGATTGCCATAGCATTGAATTAGGTAAAATCTTTGTTTTTTGACATTTTCAACGATTACAACAGATTTTCCTAATTGACAGTCAATGAAATTAAATAAATAATGCCAATTACTATGACAACGCGAACTAAAAGAAAATTTAAAAGGTTAAATCTGAATTGACCTTTTTGCCCATTGCTTTTTCGACAAAACGCTCTTTTTTTATGGCAATTCCAATATATTTAAATAATGTAAGTGTTAGTACCGTTTCGTTTCATTTTTTCACATTATTGTTTTTGTTTAGTTATCATCTTTTGCTAACGTTTTTTGGCGGTTTTCCATTAACATTTACAGAGAATCCTGAAGACTCACTCGTTCCGCCCAGAAGATTTTTACTACATAGTTTATTGTCATTATTATTTATTGCAATATTTTAATAATATACCGGGTGTCCCAGCTCGACCGACACATGGGAGTTTTACATGGGAAATCAGTTAATTATGAATAGTATCTCCCCAGTGCAAGATATTAACTTGAAATTTTGTATACTTATCGGAGAATATTAATTCTATAAATCACATTTATTTGAAATATGCAATTTCGTCTGCAGGGCGAGATTTATTAAATTTAAAATCTAATATTTTCGTTCAAAATCAGACAGCCATGGAAATAAAAGAAAATATTTATCTGGCAGTTTAGTGAAGTATCACTGATTTTAATTCTTATTCCCTGTATTTTAAAATTATTTAAGTTGAATTTAGTTTCTTTTTGTAAAATAATATATCAATATTACAAAAATATAAATATCTACAATGGCATGTCATTAACTGTCAGAACTGTCACATAGATATTTTCTTTTATTTCCATGGCTGACTGATTTTGAACGAAAATGGTGATTTTATAATTTAATAAATCTCGTCTTGCAGACGAAATTACATATTTCAAATAACTGTAATTCATAGAAATAATATTCCCCAATAAGTATACAAAATTTTAAGTTAATATCTTGCACTGGGGAGATACTATTCATAATTAACTGATTTCCCATGTAAAACTCCCATGTGTCGGTCGAGCTGGGACACCCGGTATAGCTTTCCTATTTTGTGTATCTAAGTCATAATTATACATCTGTTAAAGAAAACTGATTTTAAATGCTACAAATTCCTTTCTTTTAATACAATTTTCTTAAAAAAATATTTCGTATTTATTCGTATTATCAATAAACAAAAAATTCATCTTGGGTCAGTACTGCATAATTTAATTTTCCCGCCCGAGAAAAATGGTGGCACATCGGCGAAACTCAAATAAGTAAAAATAATGAAATAATCATCTTCATGAGGTAAATTTTAACTTTATTATCTAACAAATATAAAAGTAACACCTAATTTTAAAATGACATTATTTACACTTGCAATTCATACGTTTTATTATAAAAATTTCTTTTTTATCCTGCACATATTGAAAGTAAGATTTTCCTGCGTGTGCGTGCGCAAGAAAGTAGACATTTGCCGGTGTAGACCTACAAAATCTCACTATTCCCTAGGGAAGAAAAAAAAACAGTTCGTGTGCGGACATACAGATGGCGTTTAATGTGTTAGAACTAATAATCAGAATGAAATATGTGAACATGCTTTTAAAATATTGTAACTTTAGATAATTTTGATACTTTCGTTAGATTCAAGGTATTTTTATTATATATTCTGTAAATAATAGAATATAGTAGTTAACCTTATTTATATGTCAAAATAAAATGTTTGTTTTTTGTTCTTATTATGTTGGTATTCAATTTGAGAAATTTCTTTGAGGTTAAGTTAAATGACCAATAACATAGTATTCGTAAGATGTTTATATTATTTTATTATGTTGTGTTGTTGTGTAGGATAAAAAATAGTGTGTGCTACATGGCAGTAAAGTTGTTTTCTGGTCCTCAAGAAGTATCCAGCCTCGACTGTGTCTCGGCCGTATACATATCCTTCGGACCAGAAAAGAACAACTTTCCTACCTAGCAGCACAAATCACTATTGTAAGCACAGCAGTTCTGAAACGTTTTTATAATAACATAATCAAATCTAACTGATCAAAATTATAGTACAAAGAAATGTTTAATAGCGATGTATCGTTTTAAATAGTATTTAACATTACTAGCGAGGTAAGTAGGGTTTAACTGGCGGATAGGAGAATTGAACTGGCGAGTCGAAGACGAGCCTGTTATCCTTCTGAAGCCAGTTAAACCCTACTTATGTAACAAATAAAAGTTTTAATTGTTATTTGTAAATTTGTTTTTATAAATGTTGTGTGAAGTAAATTTTGAAGCAAATCGATTCTCAAACAGTGGAGTTTCACATAACTATAAAATTACATTTTTATTCAAAGAGATTTTATTACTATTAGATTTATATTTTATTTTTAATCAAACACGAAATAAAATTAAATATCGTTAATGAAAAGACTGCAGGATTACAATGAAAAAAAATTTGCTTCCACGGAATAAAATTAGTAGTCATGTTTTAATTATGATACCTATGTTACCGACATTCCGAAAGTTAGTTGACAGTTTCATTTTATACAATTTTTGTTCATATTTTTTCTTTGGAATAAAAAAGTAAGTAGAGAACTGGGAAAAACTCCAGTATAATATATTGTAATTAAGAATTGCTTACTTTTAACTGAAAATAGTGCTATTGTTTCCAAATAATATTTGAATTTTTAAACGTTAAACTGAATAAAAAATCGGTTCTCAAACAGTGGAATTTCAAATAACTAACTATAAAAATACACATTTATTGAAAGAAATTTTATTACTACTATATTTATATTTCACTTTAAATCAAACACGAAATAAAATTAAATAGTAGTTAATTTTTAAATTTATAAATTAATATCGTCAATCCTAATACAACTGCCAGTGTCTTCAGTGAAGTTAGTCTAGGAATATTTGGTTTTAATTTAGTTACTTCGTCATACATTTGGCAATATTGACTGTTGACATTGGATACGTCAAAATTTATATTAATTAAATACGTTATGTTTTAAACTTAAATTAGTTGTAGCACCTTTGCTCAAGTCTATTATTCATGAAATTGTATTTAAATCTTTGATATTAATACTCTATAAGAAGATATAATCGTTCATAGTCTGATTGTCAAAGTGACGGATGACAGCGTGATTTTTCTTAAATTTAGACATGGCTATTAGGAGTTATCTACACAGGAGCGATTTTTGCGGAATCCAGAATTCATTTTGCTATATTATCATAAAGAGACTTTATTTTATTAAGAAATGTAAATAAGTTAGCAATGTATTGTGTATCACAACTTGTACAAATGAAACTACTGCAAGAAACAAAGTATTTGTTTACATATGTGTTATTTCTATAATTTTACCTTCAATTATGTCTGTGTAGTGAAGTCACATTTAAATAAGAATTCTAAAATACAGTCCAAAACTGATCAGTCTATCATTTGGAACAAGCCTTTACAAACGCAGGTTGAAAAATATCACAAAGTTTCAATAAAACCATTCTACAAAAACAAGACTGGAAATTTTCTTGATATTCTTTTTACATTTTCAAAACATAAGCAAACAATTTTTTTCTGACACGAGTGCATAAAGTATTATACTTATAGCGAAATTGAAAGCACATTAAATAGGGCTGGAAGTGCAAAAATAAAATCAGTAGAAAGAAGAAATCAAAAAATAAAAACCGTCATAAATATTTCATACGATAGACAAATTCGCAATAATACTACATATTCTGCAATGAACTCTTTCATTGTAGATGTACATATGTACCAATAGAATTAGATTGGTACAGAGAAAATATGACAATGATTATTATAATGAAAATGTTGTTGATAAGAGAATCAATGGCTACAATTTTTATTGTAATCAGGCTATGCGTTATGGCTTGGAAACCGAAAGTAAAGCGAAATCAGTATTTCAAGCTTCAACTAATTATATTATACATGAAATTGGACTTATTGTGTTGTAATATTATCTAACCAACCATACTTAGCATGTAGTGATGATAGTTTTATCAAAACAGAAAACGGATTTGAACTTCTGGAAATAAAATGTCCTTATTTCTGTCAAAAAAAATTCATTCTAGATTTACAAAATAAGAAGTCAGCTGTAAAGAATTTGTTTCTTTTCACATCATACTGGTGATTTGGAAATAAATAAAACAACACTAGCGCCACCAGTTAGTTTGATATGTCACAAAGTATTCAAAATATTAAGTTCTTGTTTTTGCTTAGAATAATAAATTTCATTTATGCCTAAAAATAATATTTTTACTCATATACATATAAAATTAAATATAAACATATTTAATTGTTGAATAATTATATCGATTCCTTCTTTAGCAGATGCAATGAAATTCATAAATAGTGACATCTATGTGATTTTTTTTAACTATTAAAATATTGATTTTTTCTGATGTACACAGAAACAAATTTTACAAAGACTGGTTTAAACGGTATTGTTAAACCTATAAAAATTATGTGTATATATTATTTAAAAATATAGATATTAATTATTAATAATAATTCAAAAATATTATTGTATAGTAATTAAATTTATAAACAAAATTATAGTTATTTTTAATATAAGAATGCAATAATTTTAAATAAAATAATAAATTATCGATGAGCGGAAAGTGTAAATAGAAAATTTATTCAAAAATTTGTTTCATTTATCAAGGCAATCTTAATTCATTTTCTAAAAAACCTTAAATTTTATTTCATTAATATATCATTAAATATGAATAATTATGAAAGTAAGTTGAATTTATAGGATGCCTTTTTAATTTTTGAACAACTTATATTCCTAGGCTTTTAGCGCTAAAATGAATAGGTAAAGAGATACAGAAGTATGAAAAAAATAACATTAAAATCTACACTCGGTATACAGCTGTGCAATAAAACAAGGAACATAGGACTTAAAAATGCGATTTAAAAAAATTTTGAATACTTTCTCTCCTCATATATTTAGAGCAAAACTATAAAAGTACAAAGTTGTTCAAATTTCAATTCTACATCAGATAAAATCATAATCGTTTGTACAGCACGTCTATTGTATGAAATATATTAAATATAAAATGTAACTTTTTCGCTAAAAATCACACAGTTATCTGAGAGTTTATTATTGTTATTATATCATTCTAGTAAATGGTATAATTGATATTATATATATATAGTCAGTCATCCTTCTACCGTCAGGTGTAGGATGTATACATTTTTACTTAATCTTATTTTTATTTACATAATTTTAATGTCCAATAATTTCACATGTGCACTAATTTTGCCCATTGTTTCTTGTCCTTTGCGATTCTTCTTGCTTCTTGCATCGGGATGTTTCTTTTCGTCAGTATCTTCTTTATTACGTTATCCCATGTGTCCTTTGGTCTTCCCCTTCCCCTTTTCGGTGTAACGTTGGTCATCCACACTTGGCGTACCGGTCTACTTTCGTTCATTCGTATCATGTGTCCCCACCAGGCTAGTTGTCTTGTTTCTATGAAATCTAGTATTGGTTTGCATTGCAGTTCTTCCCTGATGGCTTCATTCCTTACTCTATCTAACATTGTTACTCCTTTAACTCTTCTTAGATATTTCATCTCTATCTATTTGACAATATCCATGATTCACACCCGTACGTCAATATTGCTCTATATATTGTGTTAAATACCGTTATTTTTGTTTTATTACTAATTTCTTTTTTTCCTATAAAATTGTGTTTCATTGCGTGGTATATTGTTGTCGTTTTATTTATTCTTTCGTTTATGTCAGCATCTTGTGTGCCGTTACTATCTATTGTTATGCCTAAATATTTGAATTTATTAACTTGTTCAATTGTTTCACTATTTACTGTTATATTAGCAGTTGTTGGTTCGTTAGAGATAATCATTATTTTGGTTTTAGTCGCATTTATTTTCATATTGTATTTCTTTATAATTTCATTCCAAGTGTTAACATTTTGTTGCATTTTTTCCTCGCTGTTTGCCATAATTACTACATCATCGGCGTAAGCACATATTGCTATTTTTACTGGTTGTAGATTTCTATACCCTACTTGTATCTTATTGAATTTTTGATCGCACTCCTTTATTATCTCATCCATAAATATCGTAAATAAGACTGGGCTCATTACTCCTCCTTGTCTCAAACCGTTCTTTGATTCGAAGAGCTCGCTTTTCCTATTTTGGCTAATTACGTAGTTCGTGTTTTTATTATACAGTCCTTTTATAGCATTTAGTAGATTGGTGCTTATACCTTTTCTATTAAGGATTTTCCACATTATCTCTCTTTGTACTCTGTCAAACGCTTTTTCTAAATCTATGAATGTCATGTATGTTTTTGTGTTAGTAATCTTAGTCTTGTGTATTAAGTCCTTAACTGTGAATATATGGTCTTGGCTACTGCGTCCTTTCCTAAATCCACTTTGTACTTCGGACATTGTTGATTCTATTTTGTTTCTTAATCTTCTTTCTAATATTCTTTCAAATACTTTCAGTGTTGTACACAATAACGATATGCCTCTGTAGTTGTTGCATTCTTTGGTGTCTCCTTTCTTGTGTATCGTTACAATTATTGCTAATTCCCAATCGCTTGGTATTTTATCTCCATTCCAAATTTTGTTGAAAATTGTTAACAATATTTGTATGCCCTTTTCCCCCATGTACTTTAACATTTCTGGCGTAATTTTGTCATGCCCTGCTGCTTTACCATTTTTAAGTATTTGTAGTGCTTCTTTTACTTCTTCTATTTGTATTTCTTGCAATTCGTCTTCATTCACATTTTCTATCTGGTCTGTTAGAATTTGTTCATCAGGTTCTATCTGATTATTTTCGTCTGTGAATAAAAGCTCTTGGAAATATTGCTTCCATCTGTTCATGATATTTTGTTCTTCCGTTAATATTGTACCTTCTTTTGATTTCACTGTATTTGCTACTTTCCTCTTCTCATTTCTTAATGATTTCAGTGTTTTATAAAATAATTTTTGACTTTCTTTACTGTTGTCTTCCATTTGTTTTCCAAATTGTTCCCAGCTTTTTTCTTTCGCTTGTGCTACTAATTCTTTAACCTTCCGTCTTTGTTGTTTGTATTGATCGTAGTTTTCATTTGTTCTATTACTAAGATATTTTACCCATGTTTTCTTTTTCTTTTTTATTTCCTCTTTTATTTCCTCATTCCACCAAGACGTCATTTTTTTATTAGCTTTCTTTTTACTACTTCCACATATATTCTTTGCTGCTTGTGTTATTATTTTTTTTAAAATATTCCATGTTTCTTCTATATCCTTGTCCTTATAGTTAATTTTCTCTAAGTCAGTTAATCTATTTACTTCTTCTGCATATTTTGTCGCTGTTATTACATCTCTAAGTTTGTATGTTTTTATTGTCTCATATTCTATTGTCCTTGTTTCTTCAATTTTTGTATTCTCATCTTTACTAATATTTTTAATTCTTGCTTCAACGAGAAAGTGATCGCTGAAGATTTCTGGACCACGCCTAACTCTGCAATCCTGTACTAAATTTCTCTTTTTGTTTTCCACAAGTATATAGTCTATTATTGATCTATCTTCTTCTCTTGGCCCTTGTCTTGTGTATTTATGTATATTTTTATGTTGAAAAAACGTATTAGTAATTAACATGTCGTTTAATATGCAGTAGTCTATCAGTCTTCTTCCGTTATTATTTCTTCGGTTTTCTCCATATATCCCAACTGTATCTGCAGTGTTTTCATCTCGTATGCCTACTCTTCCATTAAAGTCTCCGATTACATAAATTTCCCCTTTACTATTCTCTGTAACTAGATTTAATTCTTCCCAAAATTTGTCTTTTATGTCAACTAACTCATCTTCATCCGGTCCATATATTATTATAATTGTTTTTTCACTTTCTTTTTCAATTTTCAACTCGATTTTTAGGATCCTCTCACTACATCCTTCCCAGGCCTGCACGTAGTTTATTAACTTTTTATTTACTAGGCAAGCTACTCCTGCTGCTGCTCTGTTTTCTTTCGGCACTCCACTGTAAATCAACATATGCCCGTTATCTATAATTATTTCTCCCTTACCTTTCTTTTTTGTTTCTGTTATTCCTAATATATCTATATTTAATTTATTAAATTCATCGTACAGTTCATGTTCTTTCCCATTCATACTTCTAACATTCCACGTTGCTAGTTTCCAAATACTTTTCTTTTTGTGTCTATTCACGTTGGTCGTCGCCTGTATATCAGTCCTAGATTTTTTATTCCCATTTATATTTTTGAGTTTTTTGGATCTTGGTTCGTTTCTGCCTCTGTTTTTTCCAATTTATTAGTATTCTCATTCCATACAAATTTTTCTCCGTCTATAATTAGATGTTGGTACTTAATTTTTACTTGTTTGTTGGCTTGTTTCTCGTTATATGCTATTTTTCTAATAGTTTTTTGTATGTCTTGTTCCCTTTTTGTCATATCGTTATTTATATAAACTTTACTGTATACGCCTCTATTTAATTTTGATTTATTTTTAAAGATTTCAATCTTTTTTTCCAAGCTTTCTATTTCTGCCATGACTATGTGATCCTTGATCTTTACTGCTTTCATTACTTCAGCGTTAACCTGCATTTGTAAAAACATAAAGCTTTCTAGTTTTTTTATGATCTCTGTCTCATTATTTTCGACTATTTTTAATCCGCTAATTATTATGTTATGTCTTCTACTTGCTTTGTCTATCCTTTCCAGCCTGTTGTTCATTTGATCTAGATGATCCACCCGTTTTTTAAGATGTTCTATTTCCTTCTTCATAACAATATTTTCTTCCATAACCTTACTTATTGCATCTTTGTATTCTTGGTTTTCTCTGCGTACTTCTTTAATTTCCTGTAACAAAGTGTTCATTAGTTCTTTCATGTCTGCCATGTCGTTGGACTTATCTGTTTTTGTGGGGGTCCTTATTGTTTTTTTGCTCCTTTTAAAAAATCCGTCCTGTTGCCCTTCACGTTTGCGTTTACTGTCTGATTCGCTGTCTGATTCACGTGTAGACATAATACGTTGCCTAACTTAAGGCGCAAAGTCGCTACGTTGACGGCGATAGAAGACACGCCCAGATCAACTCTTCAGAAGCTAACTTCTCTCCTGTCACGTAGCACTTACTTGCTTTATCTCTATTTATTCTTATCTCCGGTCAACGTCTCTTAAGATAATAACTGGCGATGCAGTATTGTTGTTGATACACACGGAGAATCAGCTGTTCGTACTAAATTGCTCGTGGTATACCCTTTTAGAGTTAAAAACCACGGAGCTCACACACGTGCACACTTCTCTGTCAACAACTTCACTTCATCCAATCCAATTGATATTAATTATTAATTTTTGTTAAAGTCTAAAATTATTTTAAAAATGGTTGTTTTGTATGTAAATGTTTTCTGTCTTGAATAAATGACAAATATATTTTACGTCGACCGGCTTTTGCTCTTTTCAAAAAATTGTTAGAAATATGTCATGTTTGGTATCAAATGAAAGGTTTCGTTGTGGGCTATCGTGCAGAATTGAAAAAATGATACATGTCGATCGACTTTTGTTTTGTGTAAAAAGTTGTCAGAAGTATGTCGTGTTTAGTATCAAATGAAAGGTCTCGGTTAAGGCTGGTGTGCATAAATGACAAAAATGTTTCATGTTGATCGGCTTTTGTTTTTTGCAAAAAGTTATTGGAAATATTTCGTGTTTGGAATCTAATGAAAGGTCTCAGTAAGGGCTAACGAGCAGATATGAAAAAATTGTTTCATGTCGATTAGCATTTGTTTTTTGTACTGACAGCGGAGCTCTAGGGAATGCTCGGCGTAGCCGAGAATTCGCTAGTCCTATATACTAAACGATTACATTCACTATACATATATCTATATATCTATCTATCTATAGATTCATCACAAGCATCGAGTAACTTTTGTAATCGCCTACAGCCTGAACCATGCAAGTGATTGTTATAATTTTTTTTTTATATATGTGGGGGCTAATGAGATCTGTTGCCTTTTGGGTGTCTTATATTTTTACTATTAGCAGTTTTTGTGTAAAAAATTAAAACTTTGCACAAATGCTGCCTTGAAACAATAGATCCCAGAGGCCATGTCTAACTTTAAAAAGAATCACGCCGTCATCCGTCACTTTTGACAATCTGCCTATGAACTTTAAATGATTGTATCTTTTAATAGAACATTTATATCAAAGATTTAAAAACAGTATAATGAATAATAGACTCGAGCAAATGTATTACAACTAATTTAAGTTTAAAACATAACGTATTTAATTAATATAAATTTGGACGTTTCCAATGTCGAAAGTCAATGTTGCCAAATGTGTGATGAAGTAACTAAATTAAAACCAAATATTCCTAAACTAACTTCACTGAAGACGGTGGCAGTTGTATTAGGGTTGACAATATTAACTCATAAATTTAAAAATTAACTACTATTTTTTAATACAAACAGTGTTGCCAAATTATGAAGTAACTAAATAAAAATCAAATATTCCTAAATAAAATAAATTGAATACTTTGCTGTGTTTGTTATCAAAAGAAAGGAAACCGTAAGGGCCAGTTTTAAAATGACAAAAAAAATGTGTCTTGTCGATCTGCACTTGTTTTCCGTAAAAAGTTGTTAAAAGTAGGTCGTCCTTGGGTTTTAAGGAAACGACACAATACGGACTGGTGTGCACGAATGACAAAAATGTTCTATGTAGATATTACACTAGGTCACGATGAGGGCTAGCGTGCAGAATGAACAAAAATGTTCAATATCGAACAGCTTTTGTTTGTATCAAATGAAAAGGCTCGATAAGTGCTGGCGCGTAGAATTAAGAAAAAAGGTTAATGTTGATCGCCTTTTGTTTTTGCAAAAATTTCTCAAAGATATGTCGAGTTTGGTCTCAAATGAAAAGTCTCGTTGAGGGCAAGCGTGCAGAATTGACAAAAATGTTCCATGTCGATCGGCTTTTGTTTTATGCAAAAAGTTGTCAGAAGTATGTCGTGTTTGGTATCAAATGATTGACAAAAATGTACTATGTCGATCGGTTTTTGTTTTTTGCAAAAAGTTGTCAGAAGTATGTCGTGTTTGGTATCAAATGATTGACAAAAATGTACTATGTCAATCGGTTTTTGTTTTTTGCAAAAAGTTGTCAGAAGTATGTCGTGTTTGGTATCAAATGATTGACAAAAATGTACTATGTCGATCGGTTTTTGTTTTTTGCAAAAAGTTGTCAGAAGTATGTCGTGTTTGGTATCAAATGAAAAGTCTCGTTGAGGGCAAGCGTGCAGAATTGACAAAAATGTGCTATGTCGATCGGTATTTGTTTTTGCAAAAAGTTGTCAGAAGTGTGTGGTGTTTGGTATCAAATGAAAAGTCTCGTTGATGGCTAGCGTGCGGAATTTACAAAAATGTTCCATGTCGATCGGCTTTTGTTTCATGCAAAAAGTTGTCAGAAGTATGTCGTGTTTGGTATCAAATGAAAGGTTACAATGAAGGTTGGTGTGCAGAATTAACTAAAATGGTCAATGTTGATCGGCTTTTGTTTCTGCAAAAATTTCTCAAAGATATGTTGAGTTTGGTCTCAAATGAAAGGTCTCGTTGAGGGCAAGCGTGCAGAATTGACAAAAATGTTCCATGTCGATCGGCTTTTGTTTTATGCAAAAAGAAGTCAAAAGTATGAAGTGTTTGGTATCAAATGAAAGGTCTCGGAGAGGGCTAGCCTGCAGAATTGACAAAAATGTACTATGTCGATCGGTTTTTGTTTTTTGCAAAAAGTTGTCAGAAGTATGTCGTGTTTGATATCAAATGAAAGGTCTCGGAGAGGGCTAGCGTGCAGAATTGATAAAAATGTGCTATGTCAATAGGTATTTGTTTTTTGCAAAAAGTTGTCAGAAGTATGTCGTGTTTGGTATCAAATGATTGACAAAAATGTGCTATGTCGATCGGTATTTGTTTTTGCAAAAAGTTGTCAGAAGTGTGTGGTGTTTGGTATCAAATGAAAAGTCTCGTTGATGGCTAGCGTGCGGAATTTACAAAAATGTTCCATGTCGATCGACTTTTGTTTCATGCAAAAAGTTGTCAGAAGTATGTCGTGTTTGGTATCAAATGAAAGGTTACAATGAAGGTTGGTGTGCAGAATTAACTAAAATGGTCAATGTTGATCGGCTTTTGTTTCTGCAAAAATTTCTCAAAGATATGTTGAGTTTGGTCTCAAATGAAAGGTCTCGTTGAGGGCAAGCGTGCAGAATTGACAAAAATGTTCCATGTCGATCGGCTTTTGTTTTATGCAAAAAGAAGTCAAAAGTATGAAGTGTTTGGTATCAAATGAAAGGTCTCGGAGAGGGCTAGCCTGCAGAATTGACAAAAATGTACTATGTCGATCGGTTTTTGTTTTTTGCAAAAAGTTGTCAGAAGTATGTCGTGTTTGATATCAAATGAAAGGTCTCGGAGAGGGCTAGCGTGCAGAATTGATAAAAATGTGCTATGTCAATAGGTATTTGTTTTTTGCAAAAAGTTGTCAGAAGTGTGTGGTATTTGGTATCAAATGAAAAGTCTCGTTGAGGACTAGCGTGCAGAATTGACAAAAATGTTCCATGTCGAACGGCTTTTGTGTTATGCAAAAAGTTGTCAGAAGTATGTCGTGTTTGGTATCAAATGAAAGGTCTCGGAGAGGGCTAGCGTGCAGAATTGACAAAAAATGTGCAATGTCGATCGGTATTTGTTTTTTTGCAAAAATTTGCCAGAAGTGTGTGGTGTTTGGTATCAAATAAAAGGTTACAATGAAGGCTGATGTGCAGAATTAACGAAAATGGTCAATGTCGATCGGCTTTTGTTTTTTGCAAAAGGTTGTCACAAGTATATAGTATTTGGTATCAAATGAAAAGTCTAGGTGTGGGCTACCGTGTAGATATGATAAAAATGTTTCATGTCGATCGACTTTTGTTTAATGCAGAAAGTTGCCAGAAGTATGTCGTGTATGGTATCAAATGAAAGGTCTCGGTGAGAGTTGGGGTACATAAATGACAAAAATGTTTCATGTCGACCGGCTTTTGTTTTTTGCAAAAAAATATTAGAAGTATATCGTGTTTGCAATCTAATGAAAGGTCTCGGTGAGGCCTGACGTGCAAATATGAAATAATTGTTTCATGTCGATCGGCATTTGTTTTTTGCACTGACAGCGGAGCTCTAGAGAATGCTCGGCATAGCTGAGAATTCGCTAGTCTTATATACTAAAACGATAGATTCACTATCTATATATATTTGGATTCATCTCGACGATCACCGATCCTGTGTCCAGCTTAAACTCCTGGTCCATTTAAGTAATTGCTGTAATTATTTTCTCAAGTTGTAGTGTCTATTGTGCCGGAGTGCCTTTTGGGGGTCTCATATTTTTACTGTGAGTGGTTTTTGTTTAAAAAAATAAAAACTGCGTAAAATTGGTACACTGAAACAATGGATCCCAGAGGCCATGTCTACATTTAAGAAGAATCACGGTTCTCATCCGTCAAATTTGACAATTCAATATGAAACTTTTATTTGATTTTTTTGGAAAATGTGAAGAGATATTATGAATTGAATTATGTTTTCATATATTATAATAGTGAGTGAATTATATACAAATATACTGAATGTTAAATGTGGTGTATTTAAAATATTTCTTTTTTGACATTTTACGTTTATCATATGTTAGAGCAGTCAAAAATTCGTGGTACAAGTTTTATATTTTGTAGAAGAAAGGAAAAGAATTAATAAATTAACATATATTTTAAAGTAAAGATACAGTGCATTCTGGAACGTAGGTATGTTTTTTATTATGTTTTTGCTGTATTTATACATATATTTAAATTTTAGCTGAAATCATTGAATTGATTAAGTAATTCCAAGATGAAATTTGAAAATACAGAGATCTTTGAACACAAACATTAACGAAAAATGAGCAACCCTTTTGGAATATACAATTAACAAGGAATGGACAATAAAAAATCAATACAGAAGAAATATAAGTAGCAATGAAAGTCATTTCCAAAGAACAGTGGAGTACGAACAGTATGCCAGCAAAAGCACAAATAGGTAAATAATTCAATAAAATTTGTAAGATTTATAATAAAATAAACAATGTAATAAATAACAATAATAAAGAAAATACAGAGAAGAAACTTAAATCAGGAATTTGAACAAGGCGCGTCATATCACACATCGCATATGTCTATTTTTACCCCTACTCCAGCCGCCAGTCATAAAGCTATTTATTAAAATGGCTGACAAAACATATTTGATGAGAAACGGTCCATAAAAGGCAAGTACCGAAAAATTTGGAAAACAAGCAAATAATTATCTGTTATATTATAAAATTTCTTTTCAGAATAAGAAGTAAAGATATTTATATAAAATCAATTCCAGTAAATATCAATTTTGTAGTTGTTTTTCAAAACTGAGTAACATGCCATTGACAGCAATTTTGTTAATTTAACGTTAACTTAACTATAACTATACCATAAATCGGCAACGAAACATACTTATAGTTACTTGAAAGGGATATTGTAGTGGGCACTTGGTGGAACATTTTTGAATATAGATAAAAAAAACACATAGTTATTACACAATAATTACTATATACAATTAAAAGTTAAGTAGGATTGAAGTGGTTTGTTCAATGTGATCATTCGCATTGTTTATCCTAGAATTAACGGCTCTTCTAATCTCTTACAGTCAGTTCATTCGTAATCCTTTGTCGGCTAGATATGATACAGAAAATTCCCCACCGGATGAATGTGCATTGTTGATACAATGTTCTACAATTCTGAATTCATATTTTTTTTGTTTATTGAATTTATATGTTCTTTAATTTTTATTCCCAAATAAAATATTAATTCAGGATTAGCAGAACATTGTATCAACAATGCATATTCATTCGATGGAGATTTTTTGTATTATATTTAGCCGACAAAGAATTAAGAATGAACTGTCTGGTAAATTTAGAGATTATAACAGCCGTTAATTCTAAGAAAAAAAAATTGTCTATGACCAGATTCAACTAACCACTTTGCCCCTACTAAACACGTAATTGTATATATAAACAGGTGTATTACTTTAATTATGTAGTCTGATGTTGTCCGAAAGGACGATACGATCGTCACTAATATAACAATTATTGTGGAATAACCAAGTATTTTTATTTATCTATATACTTATAGTTATCTGGGTACTGAGGAAAATGTTATTATTTGAGGAATAAAAAATCTGTGAACAATATATCGGGAATGTGTATTTTTTAAAGTTCATGTAAAGGTAAGATATAATTTATTTTATTTAAACCCATAATTTATTAACATTGAAGTCTAGGTTAATCAGCTATGGTTCGAAACTACGGGTTCCCATATAAAAATAGCCCGTATGGTGCAATCTCCACCCCAGCTCAACTCCCTAGGAGATGACATGTAGTAAAAGCTCCTTACGACACATTGTACTGTTGTACTGTATATTATTTATTTATACTAATTTCAAAGCGGCACGCGAGACCGTTTAGGAAATAAATAAAAATATATGTTGATAAGTGAATGAAATTATAGAGATTTTATATTTCCCGCGCCTAGGTATCATTATCAAATACAACGGTTTAATCATCTCATCAAAATACATAAGAAGAAAAGATTTAAATAATATGTTCAACTCAACTTTTTGTATTTTTATTATATCTTAACAAAATTTGTATTTTCATACAATACATTCAGTTTGACAGAACTTAAATGTCATCACTTGACACAGTAAGTATGAAATTAGTTGAAGAATGTATAAAAATATATTATACTACTACTGATTCAAGAACCTTGGGCGTACAAGGGTCAAATCAAAGGTATAGATAACAAAATTGGTACAGCTTTTTACTGCACCGATGAAGAACGACCAAGGACATGCGTTTTTGTTGCAAAACATATTAATGCGACCTTGGTGCCCAATTTCTGTTTCAGGGACCTGGTGGCCGTCCTGATTCAATATATGGAGGGAGATATAAAACGAGAGGTCGTCGTGTGCTCCGCTTACCTCCCATATGACTCACCAACACCGCCACCTTCAGAGGAACTGGTTGCACTGATAGAGTACTGTCGAGTCAAGAGGCTAGGTCTTCTTGTGGGATGTGACGCTAACTCGCACCACACATCGTGGGGGAGTACGGACATAAACCCTAGAGGACAGGCCCTTCTCGAGTACCTATCAACAACGGATTTAGAAATTCTAAATCGCGGCAGTCGTCACACCTTCGTCACTCGTACAAGGAGTGAAACTTTGGATATCACCTTATCCTCTCCGAGAATATCACGTGATATAGTAGACTGGCATGTGTCAACAGAGCCGTCTCTATCTGATCACAGACATATCTGTTTCAGATTGCAGGCAGCCGAGCCAGAACCATCGACTTACAGGAACCCGCGACTCACTGATTGGGACTCTTTTAGAGAGGATCTGTCGGGGAGAATGCGTGGGATCCCAGTTAGCCTGAAAACCATAGAAGACCTTGAAATGGCTCTAGAGCACTTCCAAAGGGCCATTTTAACTTCTTATGAAGACAACTGCCCCCTTAAAACGAGGAAATTGACAAGCGGAGTACCATGGTGGAACAACCAACTTGCGCAACTCCGTAGGGAAATACGTCGTCTTTTCAATAAGGCGACAAGATCTAACTTACCTGCAGATTGGGAAGGTTTCAGACAGGCTCAACGCAGATACAAGAAGCTCATCAGGGACTCCAAGAGGGACTCATGGAGATCTTTCTGCTCGAACATGGAATCCATGCCACGGGCGGCGAGGCTTCAAAAGTCTCTTTCAAAGGACCCCAGAGGAAAACTAGACTATGTGCAGCTTCCAAACGGCGACTACACTACGTCTGATAAAGAAACGTTGAAAGTTTTACTTGAAACGCATTTCCCTGGTTCAACCGTCAGCGATACTTCTACCACAAATACAGAGGTGAGACACAGAGCTTCGCGAGAGGACTGGATGATCGCATCTGAAGTGGCAAGCTATAATAAGGTACGTTGGGCTATTAATACTTTCGCCCCTTATAAATCACCAGGAAAAGATAATATTTTTCCAGCTCTACTGTAGAATGGGCTAGCATCAATTGCTGGACCGTTATGTAAGATATTTAGATTTTGTCTGGCCCACAGATATATTCCTATGTCTTGGAGGGACGTCAAAGTCGTTTTTATACCAAAACCAGGGCGTACCAAGTACGACCAAGCGAAATCTTTTCGTCCAATCAGCCTAACCTCGTTTCTATTGAAGACCCTGGAAAGACTGATTGACAGGCACTTACGTGACGGGGTCCTACAGCGAGTACCCTTTCACAGCAACCAGCACGCATACCAGACCGGTAAATCTACCGAAACGGCCCTTCACCACTTGGTAAAAAGAGTGGAGACGGTGCTCACGGATAGAGAACTGGCTCTGGGCACGTTTCTGGACATCGAGGGTGCTTTTGATAACACCTCTTCTGAATCCATTTGCGCAGCAGCTGCGGCTAGAGGTATTGCACCCACACTAGTGGAATGGATACGCTCCATGCTCACGCGACGCAAAGCAACAACCACCCTGAGAGACATCAGAGTCGACATTGACGTCAATAGAGGCTGCCAACAAGGAGGAGTATTATCTCCTCTGCTATGGTGCTTAGTAATTGACAGTCTTATAACAGCTCTTAACGAGCTAGGATTTTATACACAAGGATACGCTGATGACTTAGCTATTCTAGTTGTTGGTAAGTTTTCAAACACTATATATGAGCTCACCCAGCGGGCTCTAAATGTTGTAGAGAACTGGTGCCGACAGAATGGGTTATCAGTCAATCCCACGAAGACTGAGCTAGTTCTGTTCACAAACAAGAGGAATACTGGTATTCCAAACCTCATCCTCTTCGGTCAACCGCTACAACTCTCACAGTCAGTGAAGTATCTATGTGTCACCCTAAACTCTAAACTGACATGGAAAGAGCATGTAGAAGCAGTTGTGAGGAAGTCATGCGCAATTTGGTGGTCGTGCAGACGAACCTTAGGTAAGACATGGGGAATAAAACCATATATAGCTTTTTGGCTGTACTGTGCGTTAGTTAGACCTGTAGTTACTTACTCGGCTGTGGTTTGGTGGCCCAGAACGTCCGTTTTTACAGTTAGGGCTTCACTGAATCACATCCAAAGAATAGCTTGTCTAGGTATTACCGGGGCAATGAGAACAACACCAACGGCAGCAATGGAGGCCTTGCTAAATCTTCCACCACTTCATCTCAGTGTGCAAAGAGAAGCTATGGCTGCTGCATTGAGATTAAAACACACTAACCAGTGGATCACCAGGAACAACACAGAGGGACATAGCAAGATTCTGTCCACTTTGACAGAATCTTCTCTCATTCTCAAATCTGAGAGTGATTACATGGCCCCAGTGTACATCTTTGACAAACATTACTCCATATTACCTTTTTCTAGGGAATCTTGGGGAAATAACGCCCAAGCTCTATTTCAACCACAGGGACTAGTATGGTTTACCGACGGGTCTCTAACCGAAAGAGGAGCTGGTGCAGGTGTCTACGGAGAATCACCTAGAGCAAGGATGTCCTTCTCACTAGGTCTAAATTCTTCTGTTTTTCAGGCGGAGATCTTTGCAATTCTGATTTGTTGCCAAGAAAATATGAAAAGGGCTTACCGTGGTAGGCACATATATATCTGCTCGGACAGTCAAGCGGCTCTCAAGGCTCTCGACAACGTTAGAGTAGACTCAAAGTTAGTCTTTGAGTGCAGAAAAACACTGGACGAGCTCGCTAAGGATAACTTCGTTAAGCTTATGTGGGTACCAGGTCACCAAGGCATTGAGGGGAATGAAGAAGCTGACTCTCTGGCTCGTGAGGGCTCAGACAGGGCACTCATTGGACCAGAACCAGCATTCGGACTCCCCAGAAGCACAGCAAAGCGAGCGATCAGGGATTGGGTGACACGTGAACACCAAATGTACTGGTCAACTCGTCAGGGCTTGAGACAGTCAAAGCTCTTTATTCCAGGACCATCTCCTGAGAAAGCTAAGTATCTTCTTAGCCTTAATAGAAGAAAACTTAGTATTTGCGTGGGTTTGTTTACAGGACATCTCCTCAGAAATCATCTGAAAACGATCGGAGTAGTAGACGACGAGTCGTGCAGAAGATGTAGCTTAGTTGCAGAAACAACGGAACATGTGCTCTGTGAATGTGTGGCTCTGGCGGGCACCAGATACAGACACCTAGAGGCTCTATTCCTAGAGCCTTGCGACATCCAGGGCATCCCTGGCAGTAGGCTAGCTAGCTTCATTGAAGCAGCGGGACTCTGTTAGGACTCTGTGTACACTCGGGTAGCACAATGGGCCTTCAGGCCTAAGTGCATGCGGCTTCTTTGAGGCCCCACGATTCCAACAACAACAACAACAACATAAAAATATATTATTTATAACATTTATAAACTAATACATTTTTATATTGTCAAAAAACATGATTAAATTTATTTTTTTTCTGTTGCTATGTTCATTTATATATTTGTGAAGCTGAATTATATTTGTATTTATCTACAACCATTGTTATTTTTATTAAAAATTTATGTTTTATTATAAATATCAATATAAATGATTATAAAAGTATAATAAATACAATTTGAATAGTTATTTTGAAATTTAAATGCTACTGTGGCGCCATCTGTTAAGCTTTATATGATCTACTTACACTTAATATCATAGATTAAGGAAATATATTTGTATATATATTTGTATATATCAGTTACAAATGGATAAGTGGATAGATACTTTGTTTATGTAAATGTTTACATCTGAGAAATAATCTCATTTCATTATAAAATACTTCAGAATTTTTAAAAATGTAATCTCTGTTGTAATCAGATCTTTTCATCAGAAATGTTAAGAAATGCGTAAAGAAAGAGTAAAATGCAATTAATAAAAGTTTAATAAGGTCCAGATACATCATTTATTTATATAATAATTATTGTACATTAAATTGTTAAACAATTCCCTCCAAAACTGTATGAAATTAAGGCTTGGCAGTTTTTACACGTAATCGGACAAAATCTATAGTCTAACTATTTAAAATATGTATAAATTAGATTTAAAAGTATTTATAGGGAAGAATACTGTTCAGTTTGAATTTACCTTTGTAAGTTTTGAAATGCAGTTTTTTGATTAAATAATCCATTCTGGAATATTCTTTAGTATGCATTTTATAAAGAATATGTTTTATTATTATTTATTTTTATAATATTTGCCTAATAGATTGTTTTAGTTTATTAAAAATTCCATGTTATTGTATCTGAGTACGTGTAGGTTATCATTCTGGAATATTCTTTAGTTTGCATTTTATAAAGAATATGTTTTATAATTATTTATTTTTATAATATTTGCCTAATAGATTGTTTTAGTTTATTAAAAATTCCATGTTAGTGTATCAGAGTACGTGTAGGTTATAGTCTCATCTAAAAAATAAAATATTTAACTATTAATATATAAATATTTATATTCTTTATAAAAGTACCTGTATTAGAGATGAATTCTTTTAAATTTTGTACAATATTTCATTATACATTTTAGTAAAAATGACATTTTTCACGCAGTTAACTCACTCGTGTCTCCAACTGTCAAATGTCAAATGCACCATTTTTGTTAAATTTTATAATATTGTGCAATTTTTATGGGTTCATTTTCAAGGATACGTTATAATAATGATTTTCATCCAACGAATTGCCTTATTTCATTTAAAATTTTAACTTTATAATTTGAAGTGTTTTAATTGAAAAGAAAACATATAGAGAAATTAAGTTTTTTAGTAATAGACCTAATAATATAAACATTACCTTGTAATTCGCCGTATTTCTCAAGATTTTCGTTTTAAAATGTACCTGTAACGGCTGAATGCAGTTCTCAAACAAACGTCAAAATGGAATTAATATGTTTATTTAAAAAACGTTTTTAATGAAATATACATGTACTAATCAACAAAATATACTTATTTATAACAAAATATATTATATTTGCATTTTATAGTAGTCTATTTAAAGAGAAAATTATATAAAAGTCTCCACCGGTTGTGTGCCACTGGTACATTTTCCAACTAAATTGCAATGTGACCAATATAAATTTAGTAATTTTTGATAGTCCAAAGTCAATCAACTTTTTTAAATAAAAATTACACAAAAACTCGACGATGTTGAGTACAACACTCAAGACATATTCATTTAATCATTTTTTTTCAACTTTCCAACTATATGAGAATATGGGAGTTTCATTACACTTAAGCAAGTATTCCAAAAATATATTTTTTGTGAAACTGCTACCCTGTAAACAATGAAGACTAATATAATAAAGGAAGATAATTTTTATTCAAATGATGTCTTCATTTTAATTTTTTTTTTGTTTTCTGCAAAAAGTTATCAGAAGTATGTCAAGTTTGGTCTCAAACGTCTTGATGAGAGCTAGCGTGCAGAATTGACAAAAATGTGCCATGTCGATCGGTATTTGTTTTTTGCAAAAAGTTGTCAGAAGTGTGTGGTGTTTGATATCAAATGAAAGGTTTCAATAAGGCTGGTGTGCAGAATTGACGAAAATGGTCACTGTCGATAAGCTATTGTTTTTTGCAAAAGGTTGTCACAAACACCCTGTATAGTGTTTGGTATCAAATGAAATGTCTCGATGTGCGCTAGCGTGAAGATATGATAAAAATGTATCATCAAATAAAGGTCTCGATGAGGGTTCCGTGAAAAATTAACAAAATTGCTTATTGTTGATCGGCTTTTGTTTTTTGCAAAAAGTTCACAGAAATATGTCGAGTTTGGTCTCAAATGAAAGGTTTCGTTAAGATCTAGCATGCAGAATTGACAAAACTGTTCTATGTTGATCTGTTTTTCTTTTTATAAAAATTTGTCAAAAGATTATAGTGTTTGGTATTCGCTAGTCATATACTATTTTGATAGATTCACTATCTATATATCTATATATATATATTTTAAATCATCTCGAGCTTCGCAAAAATTTTGCTCACGGGTACAGGTCAAACCATTCATGGAATAATTTTAATATTATTTTATTAGATGTGGTTTAAAGTGGAATAGAGCCTTTTTGGGGTCTCATATTTTTACTGTGAGTGGTTTTTGTGTAAAAAATCAAAAACTGTGCATAATTGGTACCTTGAAACAATGGATCTTAGAGGCCATGTCTATCTTTAAGAAGAATCACGCAGTTATCCGTCACTTTTGACAATCTGTCTATGAACTTTAAATGATTGTATCTTTTAATAGAACATTGATATCAAAGATTTGAAAACAGTGTCACGAATAATAGTCCTGAGCAAAGGTTTTACCATTATTTTAAGTTTATTACACAACACATTTAATTATTTTAAATTTTGACGTTTCGAATTACATAAGTCAATGCTGCCAAATGTGTGATGAAATTACTAAACAAAAAATAAATATTCCTAAATGAATTTCACTGAAGACAGTGGCTATTATATATTAGGATTGCCGATGGTAATTTATAAATTTAAAAATTAACTACATTATTTTAATACAAACAGTGTTGCCAAATTATTAAGTAACTAAATAAAAATTAAATGTTCGTAATTAAATTAAAACACTTTGCTTTGTTTGATATCAAAAGAAAGAAAACCATAAGGGCCGGTTTTGAAATGACAAAAAAATGTGTCATGTCGATTTGCATTTGTTTTTCGTAAAAAGTTCTTAGAAGTAGGTCGTCCTTGGGTTTTAAGGAAACGACACAATGTAGAAGGGTGTGCATGAATGACAAAAATGTTCTACGTAGATTAGAATTTGTTTTTTGCAAAATGTTGTCAGAAATATTTTGTGTTTGGAAAAAATTGTGAGAAGTATGTGGTGTTTAGTATCAAATGAAAGGGCTCGATAAGTGCTGGCGTGTAAAATTAACAAAAATGATCAATGTTGATCGGCTTTTGTTTTTTGCAAAACTTTTCTCAAAGGTACGTCGAGTCGACAAAAATGTGCTATGTCGATTGGTTTTTGTTTTTTGCAAAAAGTTGTCACAAGTGTGTGGTGTTTGGTATCAAATGAAAGGTTTCGATAAGGGCTGGTGTGCAGAATTAACAAAAATGGTTAATGTTGACCGGCTTTTGTTTTTTGCAAAAAGTTTTTAGGAGTATGTCGAGTTTGGTCTCAAATGAAAGGTCTCGTTGAGGGCTAGCGAGCAGAATTGAAAAAAATGTACTACGTCGATCGGTTTTTGTTTTTTGCAAAAACTTGTCAGAAGAGTGTGTTGTTTGGTATCAAATGAAAGGTTTCGATAAGGGCTGGTGTACAGAACTAACAAAAATGGTTAATGTTGATCGGCTTTTGTTCTTTGCAAAAAGTTTTCAGAAGTATGTCGAGTTTGGTCTCAAATGAAAGATCTCGTGGAGGGCTAGCGTGCAAAATTGACAAAAATGTTCCATTCCGATTGGCTTTTGTTTTCTGCAAAAAGTTTTCAAAAGTATGTCGAGTATGGTATCAAACAAAACGTCTGGTTGAGGGCTAGCGTGCAGAATTGACAAAAATGTACCATGTCAATCGGCTTTTGTTTTTTGCAACAAGTTGTAACAAGTGTGTGGTGTTTGGTATCAAATGAAAGGTTTCGATAAGGGCTGGTGTGCAGAATTAACAAAAATGGTTAATGTTGATCGGCTTTTGTTTTTTGCAAAAATTTCTCAAAGGTAAGTCGAGTTTGGTCTCAACTGAAAGGTCTCGTTGAGGGCTACCGAACAGAATTGACAAAAATGTTCCATTCCGATCGGCTTTTGTTTTGTGCAAAAAGTTCTCAAAGGTATGTCGAGTTTGGGCTCAAATGAAACGTCTCGTTGAGGGCTAGCGTGCAGAATTGACAAAAATGTGCTATGTCGATTGGTTTTTGTTTTTTGCAAAAAGTTGTCACAAGTGTGTGGTGTTTGGTATCAAATGAAAGGGCTCGATAAGGGCTGGCGTGTAAAATTAATAAAAATGATCAATGTTGATCGGCTTTTGTTTTTTGCAAAAATTTCTCAAAGGTAAGTCGAGTTTGGTCTCAAATGAAAGGTCTCGTTGAGGGCTACCGAACAGAATTGACAAAAATGTTCCATTCCGATCGGCTTTTGTTTTCTGCAAAAAGTTCTCAAAGGTTTGTCGAGTTTGGGCTCAAATGAAACGTCTCGTTGAGCGCTAGCGTACATAATTGCCAAAAATGTGTTATGTCGATTGTTTTTTTTTTTTTTTTTTGCAAAAAGTTGTTACAATTGTGTGGTGTTTGGTATCAAATGAAAGGTTTCGATAAGGGCTGGTGTGCAGAATTAACAAAAATGGTTAATGTTGATCGGCTTTTGTTTTTTGAAAAAAGTTTTTAGAAGTATGTCGAGTTTGGTCTCAAATGAAAGGTCTCGTTGAGGGCTAGCGTGCAAAATTGACAAAAATGTTCCATTCCGATCGGCTTTTGTTTTCTGCAAGAAGTTCTTAAAAGTATGTCGAGTTTGGTATCAAACAAAACGTCTGGTTGAGGGCTAGCGTGCTGAATTGACAAAAATGTTCCATACCGATCGGCTTTTGTTTTATGCAAAAAGTTATTAGAAATATATCATGTTTGGAATCTAATAAAAGGTCTAATTGAGGGCTGACAAGCAGATATAATTTATTTATATAATGTCGATCGGCATTTGTTTTTTTACATTGACAGCGGTGCTCTAGGGAATGCTCGGCGCAGCCGAGAATTCGCTAGTCATATACTATTTTGATAGATTCACTATCTATATATCTATCTATATTTGGATTCATCACGACGATCAGGCATCGTTTGTCCAGCTCAAACTCCTAGACCATTCAAGTAATTGCTGTAATTTTTTTTCCAAGTTGTAGTGTCTATTGTGCCGGAGTGCCTTTTGGGGGTCTCATATTTTTACTGTGAGTGGTTTTTGTTTAAAAAAATAAAAACTGAGTAAAATTGGTACATTGAAACAATGGATCCCAGAGGCCATGTCTACATTTAAGAAGAATCACGGTTCTCATCCGTCAAATTTGACAATTCAATATGAAACTTTTATTTGATTTTTTTGGAAAATGTGAAGAGATATTATGAATTGAATTATGTTTTCATATATTATAATAGTGAGCGAAATATATACAAACATACTGAATGTTAAATGTGGTGTATTTATAATATTTCTTTTTTGACATTTCACGTTTATCATATGTTAGAGCCGTCAAAAATTCGTGGTACAAGTTTTATATTTTCAAAGACAAATATACAGAAATAAAAGTAATCTATGTTTAAAAGAATATGTACAATACACTTTGTGATGTAAGTATATCATTTTAAATTTGTTTCACTGTATTTAAATATGTATTTTCATATCAGTTACAATTTTTAATTGGTTACCCAAACAGGAGTACATTTATAGAAGAGAAATAACATAAAATTACTGACAATAACACTACTGAAATGTAACTGATTATCATAAAAGTGCATTGTACATAATAATTTACGGCAAACCTTATTTACAATATAATCAAACAATCATAATGCAAGTCTTGTATTTGCTTGGAGAAATATATAGTAAAATTAGTTTAAAAGTAAAATTACACTACTTTCTGTAATGTAAGTATGTAATTTTGTATATTCTTGGCTGTATTTAGATGTGTTTTCATTTCAGTTATAGTTTTTAATTGGTTAAGATATCCAAACAAGAATATATTTATAGAAAAGAAATAAGATAATATTACGGATAATAATACTATTGACAAAAAAATAAATTCTGGAAATCAATCAAGCCGCGTCGTATTCAGTCATAAACACATTTATTTAAAAATACTGACAAACCTTTCCTTCATACCCACTTGGAAGAAATGTTTAATAATTTATTGTACAATAATTATTTTAAATTATGTATCTGGATTATAATAAACTGTAAGTAACTGCATTTTATACATTCTTTATGTATTCTTTCATCAAATTTCAGATGAAAGTAGTTGATTACAACAAAGATTTGATTTTTAAAATTCTATTGAATTTTGTTATGGAATGAAATGATTTGTTAGATAAAAACGTTTATAAAAACAACGTATCTATCCAATTATTCATTTATCATTGATATTTCAAACAATAAACACTTTCTGCAACCAAATATTAATCGAGAAATGCGTTTTCTATAATAAGGCAATTCGTTGGATCAAAATCATTATTATAATGTATCCTTGAAAATGAAACCAGAAAAATTGCACGATATTATAAAATTTAACAAAAATGGTTCATTTGACACTTGAGTTGGAGACAACTAAGTAAAAAATGTCATATTTACTAAAATGTATAATGAAATATTGTACGAAATTTAATAAGAAATCATCTCCAATACAGGTACTTATATAGAATATAAATATTTATATATTAATAGTTAAATATTTTATTTTTTAGATGAGACTATAACCTACACGTACTCAAATACACTAACATGGATTTTTTAATAAACTAAAACAATCTATTGGGCAATAATTATAAAAATAAGTAATAGTAAAACATATTCTTTATTAAATGCAAACTAAAGAATATTCCAGAATGGATTATTTAATCAAGAAAACTGCATTTCAAAATTGATTTACACTCTGACGTTTAAAAAACTATATTTGATTACTATTCAAACACTTCCAAAGGTAAATTCATACTGTACAGTATTCTTCCCTTATATATAAATACTTTTTAAATCTAATTTAAAATATTTTAGATAGTTAGACTATAGATTTTGTCTGATTACGTGGACAAAATTGACAAGCCTTTATTTCATACAGTTTTGGAGGGAATTGTTTAACAATTTATTGTAAAATAATTAGTATATAAATAAATGATGTATCTGGACTTTATTAAACTTTTATTAATTGCAATTTACTCTTTCTTTATACGCATTTCTTAACATTTCTGATGAAAACATTTGATTACAATAGAGATTACATTTTTCAAAATTCTGTAGTATTTTATAATGAAATGAGATGATTTCTCAGATGTAAACGTTTACATAAACAAATTATCTATCCATTTATCCATTTGTAACTGATGTATGAAACAATAAACATCTTTTCAAACCAAATATTTATATTCTCTTAGTCGAACTTGACTGTGATTGTACTGCACGAAAATTCATGTTTTCATTAAGAAATAATGCAAAAGAACGTATAAAAATTGGTTACTTTATCTACAACTAACAGGCATATAAATTTTCAGTTATGTGCGAGTAGTTCATATATACCTCAACAGATGGCGCCACAGGATCACTTAAATTCCAAAATAACTATTCAAATTGTATTTATTATACTTTTATAATCATTTATATTGATATTTATAATAAAAAATAAATTATTAATAACAATAACAATAGTTGTAGATAAATACATATATAATTCAGCTTCATAAATATATAAATGAACATAGCAACACAAAAACATGAATATAATCATGTTTTTTTTGGCAATATAAAAATGTATCAGTTTATAAATTTTGGTATGTTATTTCACATTATTTATATTTATAAAATAGATAATTATTTTCAAAATAATACATTTTTATATATTCTTTAACTAACTTCATACTTATTGTGTCAAGTTATGACATTTAAGTTCTGTCAAACTGAATGTATTGTATGAAAATACAAATATTGTTAAGATATAATAAAAATACATAAAATTGGGTTAAACGTATTATTTAAATCTTTTCTTCTATGTATTTTGATGATTAAACCGTTGTATCTCAAAATCCCTAAGCGCGGGAAATTTAAAATCTCTATAATTTCATTTATTTATCAACATGTATTTTTATTTATTTCCTAAACGGTCTCGCGTGCCGCTTTGAACGTGTTATAAATAAATAATATACATTACAACAAATGTTTCTAGGTCTAACACATAGTAGCACCCCCCGTAGAAGGGTGTGAAAAAAATTCATCAATTTCCAAAGTTGGAATATTAAATATATGATATTATTTGATAAATTATGTGTGATTAGTTCATATACAGGGTGTTCCATTTAAGCGTGCCACCATTTCTATCTCGAGAACTATAAGAGCTACGAGGTTGGTTAAATTAGCAAAGAACCACCATTTTACAAGACTAATACAAAGAGCAAAAAAAACTTTTTTTTGACCTGTGGTTCTCAAAATACGGGACACAACTTTCTCTTTTTAGATGGGAACATATGTTTATTTTTAGGTTATTCGATAGAGCATTTTTTTCTGAATTCAGCGATATAAACATCATATACTATTTTGATAGATTCATTATCTACTAGCGTGCAGAATTGAGAAAAATGTTACATTCCGATCGGCTTTTGTTTTCTGCAAAAATTTCTCAAAAGTATGTCGAGTTTGGTCTCAAATGAAAGGTCTTGTTGAGGGCTAGCGTGCAGAATTGACAAAAATGTCCCATTCCGATCGGCTTTTGTTTTCTGCAAAAAGTTCTCAAAGTTATGTCGAGTTTGGACTCAAATGAAACGTCTTGTTGAGGGCTAGCGTGTAGAATTGACAAAAATGTTCCATGTCGACCGGCTTTTGTTTTTTGCAAAAAAATATTAGAAGTATATCGTGTTTGCAATCTAATGAAAGGTCTTAGTGAGGCCTGACGTGGAAATATGAAATAATTGTTTCATGTCGATCGGCATTTGTTTTTTGCACTGACAGCGGAGCTCTAGGGAATGCCTGATTACGTGGAAAAACTGACAAGCCTTTATTTCATACAGTTTTGGAGAGAATTGTTTAACAATTTAATGTACAATAATTAGTATATAAATAAATGTTGTATCTGGACCTTATTAAACTTTTATTAATTGCAATTTACTCTTTCTTTACGCATTTCTTAACATTTCTGATGGAAACATTTGATTACAATAGAGATTACATTTTTAAAAATTCTGTAGTACTTTGTAATGAAATGAGATGATTTCTCAGACGTAAACGCTTACATAAACAAAGTATCTATCCATTTATCCATTTGTAACTGATGTAGGAAACAATAAAAACCTTCTCTAACCAAATATTCACCGAGTAGTGCGTTTGATTACGAGCTGATGGCATCTGCTCTTAGTCGAACTTGAAGTATTTGTACTGCACGAAAATTCATGTTTTCATTAAGAAATAATGCAAAAGAACGTATAAAAATTGGTTACTTTATCTACAACTAACAGGCATATAAAAAATCTGATATTATTTGTTAAATATCAGTTATGTGTGAGTAGTTCATATATAGATCAACAGATGGCGCCACAGTAGCACTTAAATTTTATAATAATTATTCAAATTGTATTTATTATACTTTTATAATCATTTGTATTGATATTTATAATAAAAAATATATTATTTATAAATAGTTGTAGATAAATACATATATAATTCAGGTTCATAAAGATATAAATGAACATAGGAACAGAAAAACATAACTGTAATCATGTTTTTTGGTAATATAAAAATGTATCAGTTTATAAATTTCGGTATGTTATTTCACATTATTTATATTTATAAAATAGATAATTATTTTCAAAATAAAACATTTTTATATATTCTTTAACTAACTTCATACTTCTTGTGTCAAGTGATGACAGTTACGCTGTCAAACTTAATGTATTGTATGAAAATACAAATTTTACTGAGATATAATAAAAAAGAATGTATGAAAATTAGTTAAATTCATCTTTGAATAATTTTTTTCAAGGTATGATATAAATAATAAATATAAATAAAAAAAAAATTTAGGATCGAGGCGGTCTCAAACCAGAGCAAGTCGTAAGTTATTATTATTTATTTTCTAAACGGTCTCGCGTGCCGCTTTGAAATTTGTTATAAATAAATAATATACATTACAACAAATGTTTCTAGGTATAACACAGTAGCGCCTGCCGTAAGAAGGTGTGAAAAAAATTTCTCAAGTTCACAACTTCACAAATTCAACGTATATTTTTATTTATTTCCTAAACGGTCTCGCGTCCTGTTTTGAAATTGTTATAAATAAATAATATACATTACAACAAATGTTTATTAGTTTTATCATCGTCATTATATATTAAGTAGTCTTAATAGTATGATTGGTTATTGCAAAACTGCGAAGTTCTTAAATTTTATTTCCTGGAAATAAATATTAACATTTGCTTCCACAGGCGTTTATTGTTATTATTTTTTTGTACAATCACTTTGATGTCAATACTTCAAATATAACTTACATTCATTATTTATTATTATCTTCTTCATTATCTGCATGGTTTTGAATTTAATCAAATTACTAAAATAAAAATACGGTATAATAAAAATTCGCACGTCCATGAACATAAATTTAAAATTTTCTTCCTAGACATATAGTTTAGTTGATTTTAAAGAAAATTGGTGGTCCCGTGATTATCACTTGCTTTTGATCATGTCAATCGGCTTTTCTTTTTTGCAAAAAGTTTTCAGAAGTGTGTGGGGTTTCGTCTCAAATGAAAGTTTTCGATAAGGGCTGATATGCAGAATTAACAAAAATGGTTAATGTTGATCGGCTTTTGTTTTTTGCAAAAAGTTTTTAGAAGTATGTCGAGTTTGGTCTCAAATGAAAGGTCTCGTTGAGGGCTAGCGTGCAGAATTGACAAAATGTTCCATGTCGATAAACTTTTGTTTTATGCAAAAAGTTATTAGAAGTATATCGCGTTTAGAATCTAATGAAAGGTCTCAGTGAGGCCTGACGTGCAAATATAAAAAAATTGTTTCATGTCGATTGGCAGTTGTTTTATGCACTGACAGCGGAGCTCTAGGGAATGCTCGGCATAGCCGAGAATTCGCTAGTCATATACTATTTTGATAGATTCACTATCTATATATTTATCTATCTATCTATCTATCTATCTATATTTGGATTCATCACGACGATCTGGTATCGTTTGTCCAGCTCAAACTCTTAGACCATTCAAGTAATTGCTGTAATTTTTTTTTTCAAGTTGTAGGATCTAATGTGCCGGAGTGCCTTTCGGGGGTCTAATATTTATACTGTGAGTAGTTTTTGTTTAAAAAAATTAAAACTGCGAAAAATTTGTACCTTGAAACAAAAAATCCCAGAAGCCATGTCTTCATTTAAGAAGAATCACGGTTGTCATCCGTCAAATTTGACAATTCAATATGAAACTTTTAATTGATTTATTTTGAAAATGAAAAGAGATATTGTAAATGTAATTATATTTTTATACATTATAATAGTGAGCGAATTATATACAAATACACTGAATGTTAAGTGTGGTGTATTTAAAATATTTAATTTTTATATTTTCAAAGAGAAGTATACAGAAATATAAAGTAAACTATGTTTAAAAGAACATATACAACATACTTTGTGATGTAAGTGTATCATTTAAAATACGTTTCGCTGTATTTAAATATGTATTTTTATTTCAGTTACAATTTTTAATTGGTTACTCAAACACTAGCACTACTGAAGTGTTACTGATTATCATAAAAGTGCATTGTACATAATAATTTACGCCAAACCTTATTTACGTTATTTAAATTTTCATGTCATATGACGTTTGTCAAAACGTCAGCTTTAATCAAACAATCATATGCAAGTCTTGTATTTTCTTGGAGAAATATATAGTAAAAAAGTAAAATTACACTACATTCTGTAATATAAGTATGTAATTTTATATTTTCTGGCTGTAATTAGATATGTTTCCATTTCAGTTATAGTTTTTAATTGGTAAGATATCCAAACAAGATTATATTTATAGAAAAGAAATATCATAAAATTACGAATAATAACACTATTGACAAAAAATTAAATTCTGGAAATCAAACAAGACGCGTCGCATTCAGCCATAAACACATTTATTTAAAAATACTGACAAACCTTTCCTTCATACCCTTTTGGATGAAATGTTTAACAATTTATTGTACAATAATTATTTTGAATTATGTACCTGGATTATATTAAACTGTAAGTAACTGCATTTTATACATTCTTTAAGCATTTTATCAAATTTCAGATGAAATAAGTTGATTACAATTACGATTAGATATTTAAAAATTATATTGTATTTTGTTATGGAATGAGATGATTTTATAGATGAAAACGTTTACAAAAACAAAGTATCTATCTTATTTATTCATAATTGATATTTCAAACAATAAACACTTTCTGAAACCAAATATTAATCGAGATATTCGTTTGATGACATAGGCTCTTAGTCGAATGTGACTGTGAAAGGATTGCATGAAAATTCATATTTTTACTACGAAATAATGCAAAAGAATGTTTGAAAATTGTTGGATATTAGTTTAAGGTATGATATAAATATTTTTAAGTACATTTTTAATTTTTATCACTTAGAGATGACATGTAAGGTTATTGGCTCAGAATGTAATCAAATGAAATATAATGAAGCTATTTTTACGTAAATAATGCTATAAAAATATATAAGTATAACATATTCTTTCATACGCAACAATAAAGTTGAAAAAAATGGATTATTTATGCAAAAATTTGTGATGATGAAAGTTGCGACCAGGGTTTGCACTTAATGGTTACATTTAATAATCCGACTGTATAACACATGTTTGAACGCATCCAAAAAAAGTTGTCAAATTATCTTGTCATTTTGACATTGCTGAAAATATAAGTATTAGACTGTATTATGCAAGTTAGATCATCCATTCCCACAGGAACTGCTGATCCAAACAAGATCCCCTTACAGTATTTTTCCACTATATTATATTTTGTAATTATAAGCATTTTTAACATAATTTCATTTTGTATTATTTTAGTTAGTCATAGTTGAGAGACTGTAGTGTAAACTTGAATTAAATATTGTATCTAATCTTCCGTTGTAATTCAAATAAAATAAATTTTTTTCTTAATCGTCGAACCCGATTATTTAACTGGCGCAGTCGGTAGGATTCCCAAACGCGATTACAAAATAAATTATTGTGCGTGTTTCGTTTTAACGATTTGTTGGGAATCCTGAACTACAGCGGAAACGTCGTCGAGACTCTACACTGCACGAGAGAACATCGTGACCCAGAGATCTCCTGAGGCCCTGCTGAACACAGAGCTCCAGACACCGACACCCGTCCACAAGGAACAAGAGGAATCCATGGACAAGCTGATCATCACGTAAGTGCTTATGTCATCCAGTGATATCAGTAATTTAGATACAGATTCGGACACTAATTCAGTCGCTTCCTGTGATTCACCATTACCTACTTTAGAAAATTTAGACGATATATTATCTGAAATTCAAAGCTTATCCTTAGTAGATAAAATGGCTACCACACCAAGAATTCAGAAAGAATACTTAGATATGATCCCCGATTTTTACGGAGATCCAAAATTATTAGCACGATTCACAACAGTGTGTGAAAAAGTTGTAAATGTTTTCTTTAATACACGACAGCCAGAAGACTTTCAAAATGAATTTCTTATGGCGTCTATATTAGCTAAAATAAAAGGCGACGCAGCCATCCAATTAGCGAGTACCACTATAACATCATGGGACGACATTAAAACAGCCCTTATAAACTCGTACTCAGACAAAAGAGATTGTTATACGCTTAGTATAGAACTAGCCGAATTAAAACAAGGCAATGAATCTCCATTTGACTATTATAACAAAGTTCAAGACCTGTTAAATTTACAAATCTCTTATGTGAACTTAAATAAACCCGCCGAAGCACCCGTATTAGCTTCATATTTTAGAGAATACGCCCTGCGAGTACTTTTACGCGGTTTAAAAGATCCACTTGGCACGCTTATGCGGACAAAGAACCCAACTGATATGAACTCAGCCTTAAACATGCTGACGAATGACTTTCAGATCGAGAGTAGTACACGCGCGTATAAAAATCACACTAATAATACTACAAACAAACCAAAACAGTTCAATCAACAAATACACAACACACAATTTAAATATCCAATGCCACCACTACAAATCAGACAACCACTACCGCAATTTAGACAATCATACACTCCACAATTAACATACAGACCCGACCTACATCCCAAGTATCACCAACAAAAACCATTCAACAACGTACAAATACCTAACCAAAACGCATTCAAATCTAATCCAAATGCATAACTCCCAAAACCGACTCCAATGAGCACTAGCACGCGTCAATCTTACCAACCAAGACCAGGCCCTTCAGGCTACAATAATCGACCACAACAATTCACACCCAGACAGTACACCCAAACTACACCAAAATTTGTGTTTGAAGAACTACATAACACAGAAGTAAATGACTATAATGACGAGTATTATTACGACACAGACATGACGCTACCGTATGTCGAAGAACCGGACGAACAAATCGTCGATTGCGAACCAGAATAATCAACGAATAATTTTTTAGAAATCCCAGCCTCGGAAACCAATTTGAATTCATGTTTTTAACACATAATCAGAGCGAATTGCCATTCATAATTTATCCAGAACATAGCTTAAAAGTACTTATCGATACCGGTAGTACTCGTTCCTTCATAAAACCCGAAATTGCACAAAAAATTTATAATGAAAAAATTCAACATGATCCCTTCAAAATTACCACTGCTCACGGTACGTCATTAGAAAATTATAGTTTAATATTACCTTGTTCGAAATTATTCAATAAACCAAATGTTTCATTAAAATACCATCTTTTTGATTTTCATAATCAATTTGACATATTGTTAGGCCTTGATAATTTAAAACATTTAGAAGCGGTAATCGACCTTACACGCGATAAAATTATGACACCGACTCGGGAGATAAAAATCCACTATCATCAGCTAAAGCCTCGTCCACACTACACTCAAGTAGAACCAAAGTCAGAAAAAATTATAAAATTTCACACAAATAATATCGAGAACGGTGAAGCATTTATTCCAGAAACAAACTTAAATAATTTGATAATTCCAGAAGGAATTGCAAAAATCGAAAATCATTCTTTCTTTTATCCTGTTATAAATCCCAATGATATTCCCAAAATTATGAATGTACAAGATAGCGAAATTCTCCCAGAACCCTTAGAAAATTTCGAAATAAATAATATAAATTTTAGTGATCAATATCCAAAACCATCCTTCGATTTATCCCAAATTAGAATGGAACATATGAACTCTGAAGAAAGATTAGCTGTCACAAAATTACTTAAAGAATATTCTTCCATATTTCACACAGACAATAAATCACTTACATTTACAAATGAAATCAGACACAGAATACGAACCAAAGACGAATTACCGATATACACAAAATCCTATCGATACCCTGAAATCCACAGGCAAGAGGTAGAAGAACAAACCGAGAAAATGTTAAAACAAAATATAATTAGGCCGTCACATTCACCGTGGTCTTCACCCGTGTGGATTGTCCCCAAGAAATTAGACGCGTCCGGGAAGAAAAAGTGGCGGATGGTCATCGACTACCGCAAACTAAACGAAAAGACCATCGATGACAAATACCCTATCCCAAATATCAACACGCTATTAGATAAACTCGGAAGGTGCCAATATTTTACCACCCTAGATTTGGCCTCGGGTTTCCACCAAATTGAGATGCACGAAGATGACATCCAAAAAACGGCTTTCTCGACAGAAAACGGGCACTATGAGTTTTTGAGAATGCCATTTGGCCTAAAAAATGCACCTGCTACTTTCCAGCGTGTAATGGACAATGTATTAAGGAATCTAACTAATAACATCTGTCTTGTTTACTTAGATGATGTTATAATCTTTAGTACTAGTCTACAAGAACATCTCGAAAGTCTGCGAGCTGTATTCGATAGACTCAAATCGGCTAATCTAAAAATTCAGATGGATAAGTCTGAATTCTTACGAAGAGAAGTCGCATATTTAGGACACGTAGTCACATCCGAAGGGGTAAAACCCAATCCTGATAAAATCCTGGCCATTAAAAACTACCCTGTACCCAAAACTCCTAAACAAATAAAAGGTTTCCTCGGATTATTAGGCTATTATAGAAAATTTATTAAAAATTTTGCAGATATCACGAAACCTCTTACTAAATGCCTTAAAAAAGGATCCATAATAAATATCCAAAATCCCGAATATATTGCATGCTTTAACACCTGCAAAAATCTTTTAATTAACGAACCCATCCTCCAATACCCTGACTTCTCGAAACCTTTTAACCTGACGACCGACGCGAGCAACTTTGCTATCGGTGCTATCCTATCTCAAGGCTCTATTGGTTCAGATTTGCCAATCGCTTATGCAAGTAGGACATTAAATGACAGCGAACAAAATTACTCCGCAATAGAAAAAGAACTACTCGCGATTGTTTGGGCCACGAAATATTTCAGACCTTACTTATTTGGCAGAAAGTTTAAAATTATTACGGACCATAAACCTCTACAGTGGTTATTTTCTCTAAAAGAACCAAATTCAAAATTAGTAAGATGGCGTCTTAAACTAGAAGAGTATGACTACGAAATTATCTATAAAAAGGGTAAACTAAACACAAACGCTGACGCACTGAGTCGCATCCCACGCCCACCGGAAAATCCTGAACACAAATCCCCAACACACACAAAAAACATACCACAGAATAACAAATACAAACACTTTTTAGCAAACAGAGACACCATTGACACTAATTATAAAATTATCGAAGTAGAAGGAAATTTATTCGATGCACCATTTACGGACAGTTTAGCACACTGTATTAGTAAAGACCTAAAAATGTCAGCTGGTATAGCAAAACATTTTAAAAAACGATTTCAAAACATAGACATCTTGCAAAACCAAAATCCTAAATTACACAATTTAGTATATTTAAAAGACAAAAATAGATTCATCATTTATTTAATTACAAAAAATAATTATTCTGATCTCCCCGAACATTCCGATATATTTTACACCTTATTAAATCTTAAGTCTTTCTGCTTAAACAACAAAATAAAATGTTTAAGCATGCCGAAAATAGGCTGCGGAAAAGACTTATTACAATGGGATGACGTAAAATTAATGCTCGAATTTATCTTTCAAAATACGAACGTAATAATCACCGTATACACACTATCTCCACATACCACACCTAATCTCAACACCAACGAAACAAATGACACAAATAGTGATACATTCTTTAAATACATGGAAAACTTCAATAAAAAATTTGAAAACAAAAATCAAAACGACAGCGATTCTCTAGTAGTAGAAATAGAAGATAGCGTACAAGACAATGACCTAATACAAGACCAAACAGACGCAACAATACACTCAAATCCTGAACACCCCGTCACTGGAATCCCCATCAGTGAAAGCCCTGTAAACGTAGGTAAAAATCAGTTAATAATATCAGAAGTAATACATTCCCCAGACAAACCCAAAATTTCCAAGATACACGAGGATAAAATGAGACTTCACATTCAAATCTCAAAAAACAATTTTGAAAACGATGTAATAGATTTTATTAAACAATACATCGTACCCAATGTAAAATATAATTTATACTTCGAGCACCCTATCTACGAAAAATTTAGCGTAACCTTACAAAAATATTTCAAAAATTCTGAACTAAAGTTTGTTAAATGCAATACTAAATTAATAGACATAGAAAATAAATTTGACATATCTGAAACAATAAAAAATTATCACGAGGGGAAAACCAACCATAGAGGTATTCAAGAAACACATAATCAAATTAAAAAATTGTATTACTGGCCTAACCAGATAAAAGATATTAGCGACTACATAAACCAATGCGAAATCTGTTTAAAATCTAAATACGAACGAAACCCAATAAAAACTCAATATAACATAACCCCAACTCCTAACAAACCTTTCCAGACAATTCACGTTGACACTCTGAGCTTAGAAAACCGCAAATTCCTAACTATTATTGACGCATTCTCCAAATATGCCCAAGCCTATTTACTAGATTCAACAAACGCTATAGAAATCTGCAACAAATTAACCAAATTCTTTTCACATCATGGCATTCCCGCACTAATCATATCCGACAACGGTCTAGAATTTAAAAATAACGTTATTAGAGAATTACTAACTCTACATAAAATCGAAATCCATTTTATTAGTTCGCAACATCCAAATTCCAACGGTCTAGTAGAACGTTTTCATTCTACACTTATCGAACACATTCGGCTATTCAATCTGCAAGCAAATTTCAAAAACGAAACAATAGAAAACAAAGTTCACTATGCCTTACTAGCATATAACAACACAAATCACAGTTCCACTAATCTTAAACCAATCGAGATAATAAATGGGCACTTCGAAACAAATTCACCTCTGGACATAGAACTCGAAAAGCAAATCACACAAGACTATATTCAAAATCATCGCGAAAAAACAAAATTAGCATATAAAAATATTAATTTAAAATTACAGACCGATAAGACAAATATCATAGGAAAGCTAAACGAGAAACGCGAAAATTTACCAAAAATTCCGGAAATAGTATATGTGCACAACAAGCAAAAAGTGAATAAGACAAAAAATGCAAAATTCAAAAAAGAACAAATTAAGCGCGTCAATAAAGAACTAAAAACCGCCACTATAATAACAGATCCTAAAGATAACAAAAAACAACCGAAAATTCATCTGTCAAACATAAAAAGACCTAGAAAAATCAATAACAACACTAATTCAAAATTAAATATTGCAGATCCCTCTTGCTCACATACGTCCACGGACTAAGAATTAAAAACATAACACATAACACTGGACTACTAACAATCGACTTAGGACCAGCAAGACTACAAAAGACAACACATACTTTCTTACACTACTACGACCTGCAACCTATACTTGACCAGTATAAAAACTTAAAAACACAACACAAATCATTGCAACAAGCCATTCATAGCAATAATATTAGCTTAACAGAATCCGTTACCTATGATAAGACAATTAGTTATATAGAAAATGCTATAGACGATAAGTTTAGCCATTTAATTAAAGATTTCAATAAAGCTAGACATAAGAGAGGACTAATAAACGGTTTAGGGACCATTGTTAAAACAATAACTGGTAATTTAGACGCGGAAGACGAAAAAAGATACACCAAAATTTTAAAACATTTAGAAAACAATCAAAATAAATTAAATGAACAAGTCAAAAACCAATATTCTATTAACCATCAACTAATAGAACAATTTAACAATTCTATAAATATAATGAATCATAATGGACTAGAACTGAAATCAAAAATAGAGCAGTTGACCCAAGTAATTATCAGTGGAACTCACTCATGGAACAAACTTGTCACTCACGACATTTACAATCAATTAAACACCCTGTTTAGTATGATTTTTGGTATCCTACAAGATGTAGAAAATTCCCTAACATTTTGCAGACTGCATGTAATGCACCCGAGTATTATCAAAATTAATGATCTCTATTTAGAACTTAGCAAAATTCATAAATACTACAACAACGAATTCCCTCTAGAACCTACTCCAGATAATATGCTAGAATTCGAAAACTTGATAACTGTAAATTGTAAATCAATCTCAAACAAAATCATATACTTTCTAGAAATACCTATTAATCACGAAATTGAATTCCACTTATTTCACTTAATCCCTGTTCTCACAAAACTCAAAACTGAATTCGTGACCGTCATTCCCGATAAAAATTATTTTTTAAAATCTAATGACTACATAAAATCACTGAATGGCGTATGCACAAAAGGACCAGTCCATCAATGTCCCAATGTAGCGGAAGATATACTCGACGAAGCCTGCGAGAGAAATATAATCCTCCACAACAGTAACAAAAATTGCCGGTACACAAAAATTAATATCAACAAAAATCACATAGAGATCATCGAAGAAATTAATCAATTCCTGGCAATACTACCACATTCCGAAACAATCCACGCTTCATGTCAACAAGTCGATGAATACAAGTCACTATAAGGAATATTTCTAATAAACGACAACAATTGTGATTTGAAATTCAAAAATCAAACACTGAAGTTCAAAGACATTACACTTGGAAAACCAATAATCTTAGATGATTTCCACATTACCTTCGACGCAAACCAAGCTCCTACTATGTCAATCAACATCAACAAGATTGAAGACCTAAGACTACCCCTAAACACAATCAACAACATTGAAGAAGATGACACCCTGAACAGCACCGATTACTCCATAATAACATTATACGTCATCGTAATCATTATTGGTAGTATCGTCTTCGCTGTGTTCGTCCAGAAAGGACTCCAGCAGCGACAACCCCGAGCCGTAGAAGACCAGAACGCAGAACTTCAACAAATAGCCACATCTTCAGCCCCCAGCCATAAACAACCCCAGCTGATCCTCACCGGCGGCGCTCATTCTTAGGCGGGAGGAGTTAGATCATCCATTCCCACAGGAACTGCTGATCCAAACAAGATCCCCTTACAGTATTTTTCCACTATATTATATTTTGTAATTATAAGCATTTTTAACATAATTTCATTTTGTATTATTTTAGTTAGTCATAGTTGAGAGACTGTAGTGTAAACTTGAATTAAATATTGTATCTAATCTTCCGTTGTAATTCAAATAAAATAAATTTTTTTCTTAATCGTCGAACCCGATTATTTAACTTGCATTTAAAATCAATAAGAATACATATTGTATGACTAGATATTTTATTAAGAAATGTACAGAAGTTAGCAGTTTCTTGTGTATCACAACTTGTACAAATGAAATTACTGCAAGAACCAAAGTCACATTTATATAAGAATTCTAAAATACAGTCCAAATCTGATCAGTCTATGATTTGGAACAAGTCTTTACAAGCGCAGTTATAAAATATAACGAAGTTTCAATAAAATCATTCTACATAAACACGTCTAGAAATTGACTTGATACTCTTTTTACGTTTTCAGAACATAAGGTAAGAAATTTTGCCTGATACAAGTGCATAAAGTATTACACTTATAGCGAAATTGAATGTACATTATATAGGGCTGAAAGTGCAAAGAAAAATCAGTAGAAAGAAGAAGTCAAAAAATAAAAAGAGTAATAAAATTTTCATACGATAGACAAATTCGCAATAATACTACATATTCTGCAATGAACTCTTTCATTGTAGATGTACATATGTACCAATAGAATTAGATTGGTACAGAGAAAATATGACAATGATTATTATAATGAAAATTTTGTTGATAAGAATCAATGGCTACAATTTTTATTATAATCAAGCTATGCTTGAAAACCGACTTGTTGTAATATTATCTAACCAACCATACTTAGCATTTAGTGATGATGTTTTTATCAAAACAGAAAACGGATATGAACTTCTGGTAATAAAATATCCTTATTCCTGTCAAAACAAATTCATTGTAGATTTACAAAATAAGAAGTCAGCTCAAAATGATTTAGAATTCGATGAAAATAGTACCGTTAAACTCAAGAAGTCCGACAAATATTACACACAAGACCACTTTCCAAAGCACATACTTTATAATACCGTTTGCCATTTCATTATTCGTAGAAAGAGATGAGAAGTTTCTAGCTACATTAATTCTAAAGATTCACGACTTTTACTTGAAATATTTCATTCAGTTTGTTCTGAATAAGTTTTAATAGACTGCATTAGTGTAACCGTCATTTTGTGGTGCCAAATTCAAACTGAAACCCTAACTCACCTCCACCGATTTAGGCCGTATTTATTTGGGAAATTTGAATACAACCCTAAACTGATCCTGAATTTACCCGTGTTGGTATTAAATAAACAATCAAATTTTATAGTTTGTGAAAATTTTAAATGGTATATTTCAGTGATTTATTGAAATTATTTACTTAAGTTTTCCGTTTTAACCTATAAAAGATATAACTTCTGACAAATATAGAAAAAGAAGAAATGTGTAAACAAAGATAGAAAACAAGTTCAACTCACCAACCCAGCAAAATAGCTGGGTGAGTTGGATCAGTTCGACATCAGTTCTGGGTTACTTCAAATGTGCCAAGTAAACAGAATTAACCTACCAGGTTACTTGAAATGTCCCAAATAAATACGGCCTTATACGCCCATGTTATTCTTATGTGAATAAAAATATGCTATCTTTCAGCTTTAATCTCTAATGTTTTATCAATTTTCTAATGCAATATACACACCCAAAAAAACATAATATTATTTAATAAACTTCAATTTAAACAGTAGGTGCAAATTTCTGAAAACGTATGTCGTAGCTGTCTTAGTATTAAGTTGAACCTGCCACTTTAACTTGGCGTTTTTAATTTGCTGCACCAAGTAACGATATATGTTACTATTTGCGATACTACTTTCTATAAATTAATTTTTTCTTAATTTATTCTTTTATTTGTACGTTTTCTGTAAGGAAAGCAAAGAGTAATGTTTTGGAACATAAAAAATCTCTATGTTATAATTAAGAATCGCCAAAATGCTTTTATATCGTGCATTGAAAATGTACTCCCATAAGAAATGCATGCACTCAGATTTGAATTAGGGTTTCGCGCCAAATGTAAATCTTAACCTCACTATATAAAATTAAATATAAAAATATTTCATTGTTGAATAATTATATTGATTCCTTTCTTAGAAGATGCAATAAAATTCATAATTAGTGCCATCTATGTGATTTTTAAAAAAATATTGATTTTCTCTGATATACACAGAAACAAATTTTACAAAGACTGATTTAAACGGTATAGTTAAACATATAAAAATTATGTTTATATATTATTTAAAAATATAGATTTATTTATACAAAAATATTATTATATAGTAATTAAAATTATAAACAAAGTTATAGTAATTTTTAATACTAGAATACAATAATTTTAAATAAAATAATAATTTATCGATGAGTCTAAAGTGTTGATAGATAATTTATACAAAAATTTGTTTTATTTCTCAAGGCAATCTTAATTCATTTTCTAAAACACCTTAAATTTTATTTAATTAATATACCGGGTGTCCCAGCTCGACCGACACATGAGAGATTTACATAGGAAATCAGTTAATTATGAATAGTATCTCCCCAGTGCAAGATATTAACTTGAAATTTAGTATGCTTATTGGGGAATATTATTTCTATGGATTACATTTATCTGAAATATGTAATTTCGTCTGCAAGACGAGATTTATTAAATTATAAAATCTTACATTTTTGTTCAAAATCAGTCAGCCATGGAAATAAAAGAAAATATCTATGTGACAGTTTTGACAGTTAATGACATGCCATTGTAGGTATTTATATTTTTGTAATATTGGTATATTATTTAACAAAAAGAAACTAAATTAAACTTAAATAATATTAAAATACAGTGAATAAGAATTAAAATCATTGATTGACACTAAACTGTCAGATAAATATTTTCTTTTATTTCCAAGGCTGTCTGACTTTGAACGAAAATATTAGATTTTAAATTTAATAAATCTCGCCCTGCAGACGAAATTGCATATTTCAAATAAGTGTGATCCATATAATTAATTTTCTACGATAAGTATACAAAATTTCAAGTGAATATCTTGCACTGGGGAGATACTATTCATAATTAACTGATTTCCCATGTAAAACTCCCATGTGTCGGTCGAGCTGGGACACCCGGTATAATTATATAATTTTTGAACTACTTATATTCCAATGCTTTCATGTCTGGGGGAAAATTTAGTAACTTTTGATTTTAATTTTAATTTAAAATTAAGTTAACTAGGTAAACTATATTAAACAATGTCAATTGACAATGAAAAATTAAAATAAAATAGTATGACAGTATACATAAATAATGACCACAAAGGCAATAATATAAAAAAAATTATAGTGTCGACATCGTAAGTAATATTTTCGGAAATTTTTTATCTATGTATTAAAAAATATTTTTTTAATTTACAGTTCAGCATATAAGTACCGATGTAAATACCCCAACTGCAAGAATAAAAGAAGTGTAAATGTCCGCGGCACACAGAATAAACATTTTTTAATTTTCCTCTTCACGATTAAACAAGCTGTGACGTGTGGATAAATTTTTGTAAAATTAAAGCAGGTACAAATTTATCATATTATTTTACAGCATATCGAAACACCGTTTACTTCCCAGACACTTTTAAACTCCGATACAAATGCAGATCTGTCATGTCTCAATGATAGGATAAAGTTTTCCAGAACCGAATTAGGATCTAGGTGTAACGTTATACGTCAAAATAATTTAAATCAAATTCCTTCTAATACCGCAGTTTCGGCATGTGATTCTAGAAATAAAAATAGAGGTTTGTGTGTAACAAATTTATCTGGAAAAGAAAGAATATTATATAAATTTTATAGGCAAGTGAAAATAAAAGTTATAAAATTGAAGAACAAGCTTTAAAAAATGAAATATGCTAAAAAAATATATAGGTCAAATAGTATCTAATCAATTGGTAGAAAATATTTTAAAACGGGTTAATAAAATTCCTTCCATGTTCATTAAATCACAGTCGAAAACATCTCTCCAAAACTTTTACTGAGAGAACATCGCTCCAACAATTTCATCGAGAAAATATCTCTTCCACAAATGGCACCGAGAGAATAGCTCTCCAAAACTTTTGCTGAAAGAATATCGCTTCGAGAAATTTCACCGAGAGAACATCTCTTCCACAAATGGCACCGAGAGAACATCTCTCCAATACTTTTGCTGAGAGAACATCATTTCGACAAATTTCACCGAGAGAACATCTTCCACAAATGACACCGAGAGAATATCTCTCCAAAACTTTTGATGAGAGTTTATTTTAAATGAATAAATAAACAATAAATATAATGATAACAAATGTATATCTTTTATTTAAAATTAAAATATCCAGTAGTAAAAAATGAACAAATGAAAATTGACAGCTGCATTTAATGTTTATGTGGAATATACAAAATTTAATGATCAAGTAGGCTTAGAGTAACTCAACCCCGAGAATATCAGATGGCAGCAGTTTCGTGCTGCACACTTGATCCATTGCGTTACGCTTCTCGTTAGGTTAATGTTTTGTGGATTCAACTTTTATTTACAACGGCTAGAAAACATAGAATCAAATTTGGTTGACATTGAAATGTCTGTACTCATCTGTTAACATTGTCAATGTCGTATGATTTTCAAAGGCTGTTTAGTGTTTACATATGTACATTGTTTTGAAAATGAAACCGGGGTAATTTGCCAAATGTACATTATTCTATGATAAATGATTTTTATCGAATGAATTCAAATCCCCAAAGTTTTGTACGTGACGTCACATATCCCCTCTCCAAAACTTTATTATTGTTTTTCTCCGGAATTATCAATAATAGAGTGATTTAAAAAATACGGGTATTTTATTTTTTGTACAGAACAACAAAATAAAGGAAAATAAATTAGATCATATGTCCCATTAAGGTTTACAAACAACACATTAATAACTTCCTCAAATGTAACCAAAACTACTTTCAAGTGAAGCAAGTAATGTACTTTGTTGAATAATAACTGTTTTATTAAGAAGGTATGTCGGTAAAAATTACAAATTCTTCTTCAAATTATTATAATTTGTTCCCCAAAACTATTCATTCAAAAGGTTTGTTCGTTAAATGCAATAGTCTAAAACGAAGTGAAAACTTCGAGTAAGATAATAGAAGAAAATGCAATCAAATTTTATAAAAATTTTAATTTTTATTATATCAACCACAAAGCGTATTTTAATTAATCCTTTTTTTAACAAAAAAGAACTTGTAATTAAGGTTTACAGACTAAAAATTTGATTATAGCAATGAAAAATTTGTCTGAGGTACACCGTGTTTGTTATTAATTGAAAGCACTTGACAAGGGCTTAGCTTGCAAAAATGATAAAATAGTTCCATGGCGATCGGCTTTTATTTTTAGCGAAAAATTGTCAGAAGTATGTTGTGTTTGGTATCATATGAAAGGAGTCGATAAGAGTTGGCTTGCAGAAATCACAAAATTTTCGATCGGCTTTTGTTTTTTGTGAAAAACTGTCAGAAGTATGCCGTGTTTGGTATCAAATGAAAGCACTCGAGTAGGGCAGCCATATTGAAATAACAAAAATTTGCCAGGTCGATCGGCTTTTGTTGTTTTGCAAAATTTGTCAGAAGTATGTCGTGTTTGGTATCATATGAAAGGTCTCGTCGAGAGCTGTTGTACAGGAATGAAATTAGACGTCAACTGTAAATACTTCATTGATGCCGGAGGCATAGTGAAGCTTTTCGTAGCTGAGCCTTCGCTAGTCATATACTATTTTGATAGATTCACTATATATATATATATATATATATATATATATATATATATATATATATATATATATATATATATCTATATTTGGATTCATCTCGAGCATCGCAAAAACTTTGCTCACGGGTACAGGTCAAACTATTCATGAAATAATTTTAATATTATTTTATTAGATGTGGTTTATAGTGGAATAGGGCCTTTTTGGAGTCTCATATTTTTACTGTGACTGGTTTTCGTGTAAAAAATCAAAAACTAAGCGAAAAAGGAAAACTGGAACAAAACTGAAAAAAATATCCTAGATGCCAGGTTTAAATTTAAAAAGAATTACTGTGCCATCCGTCATTTTTGACAATTCAATATGAAACTTTTAATTGATTTATTTTGAAAATGAAAAGAGATATTGTAAAGGTAATTATATTTTTACACATGATATTAGTGAGCGAAATATATACAAATACAATGAATGTTAAATGTGGTGTATTTTAAATATTTAATTTTATGACATTGACGTTTATCATTCGTTGGTCTATAACCAAAAAAGTCGTAACACAAGTTTTATATTTTCAAAGAGAAATATACAGAAATATAAAATAAACTTTGTTTAAAAGAATATGTACAATACAGTTTGTGATGTAAGTATATCATTTTAAATTTGTTTCACTGTATTTAAATATGTATTTTCATTTCAGTTATAATTTTTAATTGGTTACCCAAACAAGAGTACATTTATAGAAGAGAAATAACATAAAATTACTGACAATAACACTACTGAAGTGTAACTGATTATCATAAAAGTGCATTGTACATAATAATTTACGGCAAACCTTATTTACAATATAATCAAACAATCATAATGCAAGTCTTGTATTTGCTTGGAGAAATATATAGTAAAATTAGTTTAAAAGTAAAATTACACTACTTTCTGTAATGTAAGTATGTAATTTTGTATATTCTTGGCTGTATTTAGATATGTGTTTTCATTTCAGTTATAGTTTTTAATTGGTTAAGATATCCAAACAAGAATATATTTATAGAAAACACATTTATTTAAAAATACTGACAAACCTTTCCTTCATACCCAACTTGGAAGAAATGTTTAATAATTTATTGTACAATAATTATTTTAAATTATGTATCTGGATTATAATAAACTGTAAGTAACTGCATTTTATACATTCTTTATGTATTCTTTCATCAAATTTCAGATAAAAGTAGTTGATTACAACAAAGATTTGATTTTTAAAAATTCTATTGAATTTTGTTATGGAATGAAATGATTTGTTAGATAAAAACGTTTATAAAAACAACGTATCTATCCAATTATTCATTTATCATTGATATTTCAAACAATAAACACTTTCTGCAACCAAATATTAATCGAGAAATGCGTTGTCAGAAGTATGTTGTGTTTGATATCAAATGAAAGGTCTCGGAGAGGGCTAGCGTGCAGAATTGATAAAAATGTGCTATGTCGATCGGTATTTGTTTTTTGCAGAAAGTTGTCAGAAGTGTGTGGTGTTTGGTCTGAAATGAAAAGTCTCGTTGAGGGCTAGCGTGCAGAATTAACAAAAATGTGTCATGTGGATCGGCTTTTGTTTTACGCAAAAAGTTATCAGAAGTATGTCGTGTTTGGTATAAAATGAAAGGTCTCGGAGAGGGCTAGCGTGCAGAATTGACAAAAATGTGCTATGTCGATCTGTTTTTGTTTTTTGCAAATACTTGTCAGAAGTGTATTGTGTTTGGTATCAAATGAAAGGTTTCAATAAGGGCTGATGTGCAGAATTAACAAAAATTGTCAATGTCGATCGGCTTTTGTTTTTTGCAAAAGGTTGTCACAAGTATATATTGTTTGGCATCAAATGAAAAGTCTCGGTTTGGGCTAGCGTGCAGATATGATAAAAATGTTTCATGTCGATCGGCTTATGTTTTATGCAAAAAGTTGTCAGAAGTATGTCGTGTTTGGTATCAAATGACAGGTCTCGGAAAGGGCTAGCCTGCTGAATTGACAAAAATGTATTATGTCGATCGGTTTTTGTTTTTTGCAAAAAGTTGTCAGAAGTATATCGTGTTTGATATCAAATGAAAGGTCTCGGAGAGGGCTAGCGTGCAGAATTAATAAAAATGTGCTATGTCGATCGGTATTTGTTTTTTGCAGAAAGTTGTCAGAAGTGTGTGGTGTTTGGTATCAAATGAAAAGTCTCGTTGAGGGCTAGCGTGCAGAATTGACAAAAATGTTCCATGTCGATCGGCTTATGTTTTATGCAAAAAGTTGTCAGAAGTATGTCGTGTTTGGTATCAAATGACAGGTCTCGGAAAGGGCTAGCCTGCTGAATTGACAAAAATGTATTATGTCGATTGGTTTTTGTTTTTTGCAAAAAGTTGTCAGAAGTATATCGTGTTTGATATCAAATGAAAGGTCTCGGAGAGGGCTAGCGTGCAGAATTAATAAAAATGTGCTATGTCGATCGGTATTTGTTTTTTGCAGAAAGTTGTCAGAAGTGTGTGGTGTTTGGTATCAAATGAAAAGTCTCGTTGAGGGCTAGCGTGCAGAATTGACAAAAATGTTCCAAGTCGATCGGCTTTTGTTTTATGCAAAAAGTTGTCAGAAGTATGTCGTGTTTGGTATCAAATGAAAGGTCTCGGAGAGGTCTAGCGTGCAGAATTGACAAAAAATGTGCTATGTCGATCGACTTTTGTTTTTTGCAAAAGGTTGTCACAAGTATATAGTGTTTGGTATCAAATGAAAAGTCTAGGTGTGGGCTAGCGTGTAGATATGATAAAAATGTTTCATGTCGATCGACTTTTGTTTAATGCAGAAAGTTGTCAGAAGTATGTCGTGTATTGTATCAAATGAAAGGTCTCGGTGAGAGTTGAGGTACATAAATGAAAAAATGTTTCATGTCGACCGGCTTTTGTTTTTTGCAAAATATTATTAGAAGTATATCGTGTTTGCAATCTAATGAAAGGTCTCGGTGAGGCCTGACGTGCAAATATGAAATAATTGTTTCATGTCGATCGGCATTTGTATTTTTCACTGACAGCGGAGCTCTAGGGAATGCTCGGCGTAGCCGAGAATTCGCTAGTCATATACTATTTTGATAGATTCATTATCTATATATCTATATATAGTTGGATTCATCTCGAGCATCGCAAAAACTTTGCTCACGGGTACAGGTCAAACCATCCATGGAATAATTTTAATATTATTTTATTAGATGTGGTTTAATGAGGACCAATCACTTTTGGGTGTCCCATATTTTTACCATGCATAGTTTTTGTGTAAAAAATCGAAAACTAAGCGAAAAAGGAAAACTGGAACAAAACTGAAAAAAATATCCTAGATGCCATGTTTAAATTTAAAAAGAATTACTGTGCCATCCGTCATTTTTGACAATTCAATATGAAACTTTTAATTGATTTATTTTGAAAATGATAAGAGATATTGTAAATGTAATTATATTTTTATACATTATAATAGTGAGCGAAATATATACAAATACACTGAATGTTAAGTGTGGTGTATTTAAAATATTTAATTTTATGACATCTGACGTTGGTCTATAACCAAAAAATTCGTTACACATGTTTTATATTTTCAAAGAGAAATATACAGAAATATAAAGTAAACTTTGTTTAAATGAATATGTACAATACACTTTGTGATGTAAGTATATCATTTTAAATTTGTTTCGCTGTATTTAAATATGTATATTTGTTTCAGTTACAATTTTTAATTTGTTACCCAAACAAGAGTACATTTATAGAAGAAAAATAATATAAAATTACTGATAATAACACTACTGAAGTGTAGTTGATTATTATAAAAGTGCATTGTACATAATAATTTACGGCAAACCTTATTTACAGTATAATCAAACAATCATAATGCAAGTCTTTTATTTGCTTGGAGAAATATGTAATTTTATATATTCTTGGCTGTATTTAGATATGTGTTTTCATTTCAGTTATAGTTTTTAATTGGTTAAGATATCCAAACAAGAATATATTTATAGAAAAGAAATAATATAATATTACGGATAATGCTACATGCTTCGACGTGAGTAGTTGTGTTTTTTTTGCTGCTCCATATTTTTTTTTTCTCAAGTGCTGTTTTTTTATTTTCTTTATAAAATAAAAATAAAAAACTCACCGTCAAGATGCCAAAACCAGGAAGCTCTCCTCAAGTTCAAGATCTTGTGAGTAGTGTTTTGAAAGATCCTTCGTTTCTTACCACGTTGGTCGACATGGTTTTTGCACGTGTTGATAAAAAACTCAAGGAGCAAAAAGCTCATTATGAGTCAATAATAAACAAAATGACTCAAGAAAATCAAGTGCTTCACAACGAAATCGACCGACTTGAACAATACTCTAGACGTAATTGTATTAGAGTATTTGGAGTTCCCGAAGATCCGGCTGAAAACATCGATGAAAAGGTCAGTGATATCATAAAATCATTGTCAATCGACCTACCCCCCAACTCCATCGACCGATGTCATCGTGTGGGTAAAAAGCCTGGTGCTCATGTGAACAGTGTTGTGACGCGAAGTGTTTCCTCAACAAATCCTCCATCAGATGCGAGGCCTCGCCCCATTATTATAAAGTTCGCCACTTACTATTCTCGTAATCTAGTGCTAAAATCACGGTATAAACTAAAAGGTAGTAAAATAAATATCAAAGAGGATTTAACCAAAAAACGTTTAAATACCTTAAAACTTATTTCGAACAAAATTGGATTTAGAAATGTGTGGAGTGTTGACGGTAATATTTATTATAAAATAAATGGCGTTATAAAGAAAGCCGATTTATCTACAAACATTGATTCACTTTAATTTTCTTGTATTTGGAGTAGGGCCGGTAAAAAAGTCGATATATCGATATAAGTCGTCTATTTAAAAAAGTCGATCGATCAACTTTTAAAAAATATAATATCGATTAATTGAATTTAGACTTTCGATATTTTCGACTTTTTAATCGTCGACTTTTTCAATTTCTTAGACTTTCGACTTTTTCGACTTTTTAATCGTCGACTTTTTCGACTTCTCAATTTATTAGACTTTCGACTTTTAGATTTCAACTTCGATTTACCTGCTACTTTAAAATCTTTTTTAATTATTTTGACTCAAACTATTAGAATGTTAGAGTTTGCTTAGAGTATTTTCAATCTACTCTCATTACTGATAATTTTTTTATCCATTTCTTTATATTTACCTACGTACAAACAATAATGAATTTTCATTTTCATGATAACAAAATTAGAAGAATAAATTACTAATTGCAATAATGAGTAAGTGAATAAGGAAAATAAGACCTTTTAGATACACTACAACTACAATATTGCAATTTTACCCCAGATCTGTACAAGTCATTGATTTAATAAATATACATGGATGGAGCTATACGAATAGCTGTACACAGTGAATGGTGTGGCTAACATAAGAGAGAGATAGTTATATATAAAGTTTTGCGGTGGGAGAGGGATAGATGATTTGTACCACGTGACTTGTGGCAAGAAAGCATTAAGGCTGTTCGACAAGTACGTTAAGCCAGCAAAACCATTGCAGCACAACCAAAAAAAAATATGAGAATATTTAGTACTCATTAATTACTAATTAATTACAAAAAAAAAATTATTACTATTATTTTTTAAAAAATAAATGGGGTTGTGCCAGCTAAACTGTTAAGCTAGCACAACCCAAAAAAAAGTAAATATAACAAATTCCTTAATATTCATTGATTACAAATTTATTACTAATTATTTACTACATATTTACTAATTAATTGATAATTAATTACTTATAAATTACTCCAGTAATGAACTTGGATGTTGTTTCTACTGGTCTTCTATTGCCATATTGGCACAATTAAAAAAAACTATCCTATTATTTAGTACTAATTAATAACTAATTAATTACCGCAAAAATAAAATTATTACCCTTGCCGTTTAAAAAATAATAGTGGCTGTGCCAGCTTCTCAGTGAAGCTAGCACACCACCAAAAAAAAAATAACTTTTATGTTATTATTTAGTACTAATTAATTACTAATTAATTACTACAAGCAAAAATTAATTACCATTATCATTCACGAGAAAATGCAACTTTTCCAAATTTCCGAACGAAGCTAGCGCACGAACGCGAAAGAACATATTCCTATGTGAAAATGCTTCGAAAATAAAATAAATGAAGTTTACAACTATACCTAACAACAATAATTGTAGAAATAAACTATTTAGAAGAGATTGTGTTGGAGTAATAAATGGTCAAATAATGTTTAGCGAACGGTTTAGATTGAAAGATAGATTTTCGAATAGGTTTTAATCTGGAACTACATTTTGGCAATAGTAATTTTTATAAATCAAGTTGCTAAATATACCCAACAATAATAATTCTCGATATAAACAATTTATGAGAAATTGTGCTGGACTAATAAATTGTTAAATATAGTTTAGAGAACGATTTCCATGGAAAGATAAATTTTCGAAGAGATTTTAATCTCAAACTAAATTTTGGCAATGGTAATTTTTATAAACTAAGTTGCTAAATATACCTAACAATAATAACTGTCGATATAAACTATTTAAGAGAGATTAAGCAAAATATTTTAAAATTCGTCAGCGTAATGACTGAAGATAACACGTTTCTTGCCACAAGTCACGTGGTTTTCTCTCTGTCTTTGTTGCACTATGCTAACCACAGACTGTCTCTCTTTAAGCCCCTTCCATTTACGAAGTATTATAAGTTCTATGGTACAAGTACACGTATTTATTGCGGTCTACAATTTCTAAGACTTTCGATATTTTCGAATTTTTAATCGGCGACTTTTTCAATTTATTAGACTTTCGACTTTAAATATTTCGTAGACATTCAATATTTTCGACTTTTTAATCGTCGACTTTTTCGATTTTTACTTTAAAATCTTTTCTAATTATTTTGACTCAAACTATTAGAATGTGATTTGAGATATTCGCAAAAGCCTACTTGATTGCAATTTTAAACACCTGTTAATTTTTTTTAAACGATATATCTCTGGAACTAATGATGGCCAAAAAGTGCGCTGATAATTTTCACTGGCCCACCCTGTATAAGTGAATAAATTTAGTGTTAAGAACAGTACATTTTTTATGATCTTGAATTAAAATTATTCACACTGAAAAATTATTCATAGGTACAAAAAGCTATATTTTCAATTGTTCCATTTCCTTCAACTGTGTCGACCGACACTCGACTTTTCTGACTTAAATATTTCGACTTTTAATTATTTCGACTTTTTCGACTTTTCAACTTTATCAACTTTTCAACTTTTTCGACTTTTCAACTTTTTCGACTTTTCAATAATTTCGACTTTTATCAATAGTTGATGTTTTCGACTAGTCGATTAAAATCGATTTTTCAAAAAGTCGAAAATCGACTTTTTGTTTCCAAAGTCTGCCAGCCCTAATTTGGAGCAGCACAACCTTATGTCTAACTTTACAAATTTCTTTGTTTTTTGAGGTTAGCGTATTTTGTACACATTTGTTTGAAACTTGTCCTGTTTAGAATAGTTCAGCAGTGCTAAGGTCATTGAATATTGTTATTTATTTTTGCTGTAAGATGGAAGTGTACTACCAAAATGTACGAGGTTTGAATACTAAACTTGAAGATGTCTACAATAATACTAGCTTTATGAATTTTGATATTATTGCACTTACGGAGACTTGGCTTTCTGATTCAGTGTATGATAATGAGTTGTTTGACTCTAACAAATATGCGGTTTATAGACAAGATCGAGACAACACCAGAGTAGGCAAAACAAAAGGTGGCGGTGTATTGTGTGCTGTCAACACTAAATATAAATCGTCAATTATTAAATTAAATTTAAATAATCATTCACTTGCTGATATTGTTTGCGTTAAAGTTAACTTGAATCCAAATAAGAGTATGATTGTTATAGTTATTTATTCTCCACCTCCCATTTCTTTTGAGCAACATGAAATGATTTATGAATGTCTTGAGTCCTGTCCTTCATTATTATGTTCAGAATTCATTATCATGGGTGACATGAACCTTAGTAAACTAAATGATTTTTATAATAATGGATATAGAAATAATTGCATCACTAGATTTGATAATTTTATTACTTTCCTTAACGCTTCACAATTTAATAGGGTCTTAAATAATGATGGTCGACTTTTAGATGTTGTTTTATCAAACACGGATTGTTTTGTCTCACGTCATTCCTGCCCCATAGTACCTGAGGACAGTTACCATCCTTCACTGTCTATATCTTCTAATATGATGTCATCAGCTGAAAATTCTGCGTCAATTAATTGTGATCCTTGTTATAATTTCCGTCTGGCTAACTTTGATTTAATGTACACCTTATTTAAAGACACGGACTGGGATATACTTCAGTCATACAACGACGTAAATAAAGCATTTACTAAATTTTATAACATCATTGAGGCTGTATTAAATACTTGTGTTCCTAAAACCAGAATCAAAAAATCACGTTATCCTCCCTGGTTCTCAAAACAAATAATAAAAGATATTAAATTAAAAGATAAATTTCGTAAACTTTTTAAAGAACACAATGACGAAAATTATTACACCATCTTTAAAAACTTAAGATCTAAAATAAAAACTGACATTAAAATTGCATACAAAAAATATGTTGCAAATACGGAATCAAATATTGCCAATGACCCCAAGAAATTCTGGGCTTACCTAAATAAAAAGAAAAATACTTCCCGCATTCCTGGTGACATGTATTACAATGACACTTTATATCACGATACTCCATCTATCGTTGAAGGTTTTGCCGATTATTTTAAAACTGTATTTTCTAGCTGTAATGACAATGATATTGAATACAATAAAATTTCTAGTGAATCTATCACTATGAATCAAACTCATATATCTTGCATTACTCATGATGACATAATAACGGCCATTAATAGTCTAAAAGTTTCTTGTTCTCCAGGTCCTGACAATTTACCATCATACATTATTAAAGGTTGCCGTGATTTATTTGTAAAACCATTACATATATTATTTAATTTAATAATTTCTACTCTCACATTTCCTGAATGTTTAAAAATTTCACTAATTTGCCCGATCTTCAAATATGGTGATGTTCATAATATTTCAGACTACAGACCTATATGTTTACTATCCAATATTTCAAAGTGTTTTGAGAAAATTATATATAAGTATATTTATTCTAATGTTAGAGATTCTATAACTTCAATACAGCATGGCTTCATTCAAGGTAGATCAACTAGTACTAATCTCACTCACTTTACTGATACTGTTTTAAATTCTATGAATAAAAATACTCAAATCGATGTCATCTACACCGATTTGGCCAAGGCTTTTGATACAGTAAATCATAACATCTTGCTTTTCAAGTTACATTATCAATTTAATTTCTCTTCTAATTTAATTAAGCTTATTCAATCATACCTTCACAATCGTAAACAATATGTGCTTTACAACAATACTAAATCGGCATACTACATTCCTACTTCTGGTGTCCCTCAAGGATCAAATCTAGGCCCATTACTTTTTATTCTGTTTATTAATGACATTGCTGATTGTTTGAAACACTCTCATTCATTATTATATGCTGATGACCTAAAAATATTTAAAGTAATAAATTCCTACTCCGATTATGAACACCTTCAGTCTGATATTAATAACTTACTTGTTTGGTCTTCTACCTCAAAATTACAGTTCAATATAAGTAAATGTAGGTCTATGACATATTCTGTAAAGCGTGATAAATTTAATAACATTTATTGTATGAATGGTGTAAATCTGGAGAGAGTGTCTGAAATAAAAGATTTGGGTGTTATCTTTGATCCTAAGTTACTTTTTATTAATCATATTAATTATATAGTGAACTGCTCTTATAAAAACTTAGGGTTTATAATCAGAAACTCCCATTGCTTCAAAAATATTCCAACTCTCAAATCTTTATTTTATACCTTCATTAGATCTAAACTGGAATATTGTCTTGTTGTGTGGAATCCACTTTACAGCACTCATGTACCAGAAATTGAACAAATTCAAAGAAAATTTGTCAGGTACTGTGCTAGAAAATTCTGTCATCCATTCGATCATTTAACATACAGTTATTCACGAACATTATTACAATTTAACATGTTATCACTAGAAATTAGACGTAAGCTAATATCTTGCTTATATTTGCATAAATTAGTGCATAACAAAATTGATGACGTATTAAGTTTGGGTAAAATAAGAATTTGTGTGCCTCGTTTGCCCTTTAGACAAACTAAATACTATTCGACATTCTCTAACTTTCCTGTCAAAACAAATTATGAATTAAGAGCCCCTATTTCAAGAATTTGTTCTATTTTTAATAGTTTAGAACTAGAATTAAATGCCGATATTCTTTGTTATTCGTACATCCATCTAAAATCTGTTTTATATACACTTCTGATGTCCTTGTAAATTGTAATGTTGTTCTATCATACAGTCTTGTTTCCACAATCTTGTTTCTGATTCTTTGTATATTATTATGTTCAAATGTCATATGTGTTAATCATGTAGCATATCCAACTACCAGTAATTGGGATACTTTGTATCCTGTTGTGTAGTTGTAAATTAAAATAAATAAATAAATTAAAATTAAAATAAATAAATAAATAAATAATAACACTATTGACAAAAAAATAAATTCTGGAAATCAATCAAGGCGCGTCGTATTCAGTCATAAACACATTTATTTAAAAATACTGACAAACCTTTCCTTCATACCCACTTGGAAGAAATGTTTAATAATTTATTGTACGAAAATTATTTTGAATTATGTATCTGGATTATAATAAACTGTAAGTAACTGCATTTTATACATTCTTTATGTATTCTTTCATAAAATTTCAGATGAAAGTAGTTGATTACAACAATTATTTGATTTTTAAAAATTCTATTGTATTTTGTTATGGAATGAAATGATTTTTAGAAAAAATCGTTTATAAAAACAAAATATCTATCCAATTATTCATTTATCATTGATATTTCAAACAATAAACACTTTCTGAAACAAAATATTAATCGAGAAATGCGTTTTCTATAATAAGGCAATTCGTTGGATGAAAATCTTTATTATAACGTATCCTTGAAAATGAAACCAGAAAAATTGCACGATATTTTAAAATTTAACAAAAATGGTGCATTTGACACTTGAGTTGGAGACATGAACGAATTAACTAAGTGAAAAATGTCATATTTACTAAAATGTATAATGAAATATTGTACGAAATTTAATAAGAAATCATCTCTAATACAGGTACTTTAATAAAGAATATAAATATTTTTATATTAATAGCTAAATATTTTATTTTTTAGATGAGTCTATAACCTACACGTACTCAGATACTCTAACATGGATATTTTAATAAACTAAAACAATCTATTGGGCAATAATTATAAAAATAAGTAATAGTAAAACATATTCTTTTTTAAATACAAACTGAAGAATATTCCAGAATGGGTTATTTAATCAAGAAAACTGCATTTCAAAATTGATTTACAATCTGACGTTTAAAAAACTATATTTGATTACTATTCAAACACTTCCAAAGGTAAGTTCATACTGTACAGTATTCTTCTCTAATATATAAATACTTTTTAAATCTAATTTATACATATTTTAGATAGTTAGACTCATAGATTAAGGAAATATATTTGTAGAAGATTGGATATCTACCTTATCATCTGTGAAAACAAATTTTAGCGCCTCTTAGGATCGGCTTCGGGAACTAAATTTGACAAGCTCGGTAATGGCGGGAGTTTTAAATACATTAACTTACCCGTGTTGGTACCAAATAAACAACCAAATTTTATACTTGGTGAAAATTTTATATGGTAAATTTCAGTTATTTATTAAAGTTATTTATTTATGTTCTCCGTTATAACCTACAAAAGTATAACTTCCGACAAAAATGGAAAGAGAAAGCAATGTGTAAACAAAGATAGAAAACGGGTTGAACTCACCAACCTAGCAAAATAGCTGGGTGAGTTGGATCAGTTCGAGATCAGTTCTGGGTTACTTCACATATGTCAAGTAAACAGGATTAACCTACCAGGTTACTTAAAATGTCCCAAATAAATATGGCCTAACAGGCGTATAAATTTTCAGTTATGTGTGAGTAGTTCATACATACGTCAACAGATGGCGCTACAGTAGCACTTAAATTTCAAAATAACTATTCAAATTGTATTTATTATACTTTTATAATCATTTATATGGATCTTTATAATAAAAAATAAATTATTAATAACAATAACAATAGTTGAAGATAAATACATACATAATTCAGCTTCATAAATATATAAATGAACATAGCAACAAAAAAACATGAATTTAATCATGTTTTTTGGCAATATAAAAATGTATCAGTTTATAAATTTCAGTATGTTATTTCACATTATTTATATTTATAAAATAGATAACTATTTTTAAAATAATACATTTTTATATATTTTTTAACTAACTTCATACTTATTGTGTCAAGTGATGACATTTAAGTTTTGTCAAACTGAATGTATTGTATGAAGATACAAATATTATTAAGATATAATAAAAATACATAAAATTGGGTTAAACATATTATTTAAATCTTTTCTTTTTATGAATTTTCAGTTATGTGTGAGTAGTTCATATATACCTCAACAGATGGCGCCACAATAGCACTTAAATTTCAAAATAACTATTCAAATTGTATTTATTATACTTTCATATTCATTTGTATTATTATTTATAATAAAAATTAAATTATTTATAAATAGTTGTAGATAAATACATATATAATTCAGGATCATAAAGATATAAATAAACATAGGAACAGAAAAACATAACTGTAATCATGTTTTTTGGTAATATAAAAATTTATCAGTTTATAAATTTTGGTATGTTATTTCACATTATTTATATTTATAAAATATATAATTATTTTCAAATTAATACATTTTTATATATTCTTTAACTAACTTCATACTTATTGTGTCAAGTGATGACAGTTAAGTTCTGTCAAACTGAATGTATTGTATGATTTAGATTTAGATTTGAGGTGGAGGGTGGATAAACTCCACGTGCACTGAGGCCTCACATATGGGCCCATTGTACTGCCTCCAGGTGCACAGCTCCCTAGCTATCTTGAAGCCATTCTACGCTACGGAAGAAGGCTAACAAGTTGGCAGGTGGGGTTGTGCTGAGTGTTGCCTCGGAAGGCCACATATCCCCAAGCATGGAACCTCTTTTTAATGATAAAGTGGGGCATTCCTGAAGAATGTGCTCCACTGTTTCATCATCCATATCACATCCTCTGCAAAGTGAGGTGTTTGAGATTTTTATACGATGCATGTGCTTGTTGAAACGACCATGCCCTGTAAATACTTCAATAAGGAGTTTGAGATTGTTACTCGAAAGCCTTATTAGGTAATTAGCTAGCTTGAAAGTCGGCTTAAAGATAAAAGTTTTCGTCTGTTTGCAGTTAGATCTAGTGTTCCAACTAGCTGAAAATTTGTCGAAAATAATGGTTCGAATGATGTTATGAAGAGTCGATTTACTTAGCGGCAAGATGGGCTCAGGCCCACAAGGTGGGGTAGATGAGCCTTGCTTTGCTAAATAGTCGGGACGAATGTTACCTTCATTGTCACTATGTCCTTTTACCCATATGAGTTCAAGAGTATTACCTTGGCATACGTTTGACAGGGCGGTGTGACAGAGTTCAGTTAAACCTGAGGTAAATTTAAAACCATTCAGGCTTTGAAAAGCTGCTCTACTGTCAGATGCTATCCTTATATGCTTATTTAGAACGTTGTGTTCTTTAATCAGCAATGCACTATGCAGGATCCCCAGCATTTCTGCTTGGAAGACAGTAGCATATTTGCCTAGTGGAATACTGACGTCCAGGTTCATTTGTTCAGAGAAAATGCCTGAACCGGAGCCTTTCCCATTTTTGGAACCGTCAGTGGAAATTAGAATGTCGGGATTTGATGATATCTGACAGTCTAGTATAATCCGATAGGGTTTATCAAAGTATAATTTTGGAGTAATGCAGTCAGTGTTCATTTGCAGAAGAGGAGCACTTTGAGCTGCTTCTTTGAAAATAGAACAATGCCTGCAACTTGGTCCTATTTTGGGCCAGTGGCCTAATTGTGAGAGGCGTAGGACTGCTTTCAGCGCAACTTCCTCTATGTGAAGGTTTAGAGGAGGAAGGCATAGAAGGACTTCCATTGCCGCTGTTGGTGTGGTGCGCATTGCACCGGTTATGGCTAGACATGCCAATCTTTGTACATGTTCTAGTTTTGATATTGCTACGGATTGTTTGATTCTGGGCCACCAGACAAGAGCTCCGTAGGTGATCATTGGCCTGATTATGGATACGTATAACCATAAAGCGAGTTTTGGAGTTAGACCCCAGGTTTTACCTAAGATCCGTCGACACTGCCAGAATGCTATGCAGGCTTTTTCAACTTTGTAGTTTAAATGTAGACTCCAGTTAAGTTTGCTGTCAATTATGACTCCCAGATATTTGACATTACTGGACAAACTTAGAGACTGATTGAATATTTTTGGCATTGTGAGAGTGCCAATTTTCCCCTTTCTTGTGAAAAGAACCATTTTAGTTTTGGCAGGATTTACCGAAAGAGAGTGGTCTTTGTACCAGTTTTCAATGAGTTTGAGAGCAGCGCTTGCTAGATTTGCAAGGATGTTCTCAAATTTCCCGTTTAGCAGGACAGTGATGTCGTCTGCATATCCAATAGAGTGATATCCATTGTTGTTGAGGAGTAGCAGAAGATTGTTTACTAATATCGCCCAAAGAAGGGGTGACAGAACACCACCTTGGGGACAGCCTCTTGTAACATAGCCTCTTATGGTTGTTTCTCCAGGGGAGAATTCGATCGCCCTATGTTCTAGCATGAACTTTATCCACCTGATAAGAGGAGATTCTACTTCATGGAACTCTAGAGCATGGACTATTGAGTTGAAGGTAGCTTTGTCGAAAGCGCCTTCTATATCTATGAAAATACCCAGGGAGGAATTGTTGTGTTCCAAAGAGTTTTCCCTGAATATAAGCATGTTGGTTGGGGTGCAGCGGATTTTAAACCAGTGCAGTTTCCCTTATGTATCTATCACAAAGTCTTTCCAGAGTTTTAAGAAGAACTGAGGTAAGGCTTATTGGGCGATATGATTCAGATATTGAGTAGTCTACGCGTCCGGATTTGGGAATGTAAACTACTTTAACTTCCCTCCATCCTATAGGGACATATGCGAGGGTAATGCAAGCTCTAAAGATCCAAACCAGGTAAGGTGTTAATTGCTTGCAGCCCCATTGAAGAAGGGCCGCAACAATACCATCTAGACCTGGTGATTTATACGGCTTTAGGTAGTTTATTGCCCAGGTTGTGCGTGTCTCATCAATGATTACCTTAGAGAGTTCGAGCGCCTCCTGTGAGAAGGAGTGATCGTTGTCCTTCCAGGTACATCTTTCAGAGATCACACAGCCGGGGAAATGACATTTTAGAAGAATTTCATTGTTTTCAATGATTGAGGAAGCGTAGGTGCCATCTTCTTTTTTGAGGCAGCCTAGCTGTTGGTTTGGTTCTTTGCAGAACATTTTTTTCAAGCGAGCTATAGGGGCAGATTTGTCAATATTGCTGACATATTGTTGCCAGGCGTTCCTTTGCCTTTGCCTGATAGCTTTTTTGTATTTTGTTTTCTCCAATTTGTACGAGAGCCAGTCAGCTTCCATTTTGGAGTTTTTGGCTTTGTTGAACAATTTCCTAATAGAAGTTCTCATTTTACTCAATTCCTTGCACCACCATGAGGCGTTCTTTGAGTTAATTGTACTTAAGGGACATGCCCTTTCATATGAATTGATAAGAACGTGCTGGAGTTTGCTGACGCAATCCTCAAGCGAATCCTTGCTAATTTGATTTGGAATATGACATCCCTCTATTCTAGAATGAAGAAGATCTAGGAATAGAGTTTTGTCTGTTTTCCTGGGGTTCCGAAAAACCTTTTTATCAATATGCTTAGCGTTCAGCGTAAAGTGAATTGATTTGTGATCAAACATTGAGACATCAGGTGATACATACCATCCTGACATGTAATATGCATCCGACGACGCACCAATTGGTAATGGGGTGTCCGAAGACGCACCCACTGGTGTTGTTAGCGGTGTATCCGAAGACGCGCCCGCTGGGGTTATGGTGGTCTTTACAAATCCATCCATGGGGAAAAGAAGCTTCATCTCACCAGCGCTCCACCCACCAGGGAGCCCCAAAAGGGGACGTTGAACTTCAACGCCAGAGCCTACCGGTGAGATATAGCCTCCAAGGATGACAAACACGCGAGGAGGTTGCCAGTCAGCCAGAGGAAAGCGACCAACAATCCAATGGTGGCTGGGCCCGCTGCGTGTCCGCAGTCCCCAGAGACTCACCCTGACGGTGGGTTAGTCTGGACCGCCCGTCTAGGTGAAATCAGGGCCAAAGTGGAGTGTTGTCTGACGACTCAGCCACCAGGATTCCTTCATCCGACCGACACGGGTTGCCACGCACGGCACAAACACGTGGGAGGATGGTCCGCGGTGACAGCCTTGGCTAAGCCCATGCCGGGGTTTTAAGCCCAGAGGGTCAGCGTATAGCTGTCACTAACCATGACTTGCGAAATGGCCGTTCCCCTATCCGCCACCTGGGGACGCGCCCGGTAGTTGACCTCAAACCTCGGGTGTATTGTATGAAAATACAAATATTGTTAAGATATAATAAAAATACATAAAATTGGCTTAAACATATTATTTAAATCTTTTCTTCTTATGAATTTTCAGTTATGTGTGAGTAGTTCATATATACCTCAACAGATGGCGCCACAGTAGCACGTAAATTTCAAAATAACTATTCAAATTATATTTATTATACTTTCATAATCATTTGTATTGATATTTATAATAAAAAATATATTATTTATAAATAGTTGTAGATAAATACATATATAATTCAGGTTCATAAAGATATAAATGAACATAGGAACAGAAAAACATAACTATAATCATGTTTTTTGGTAATATAAAAATGTATCAGTTTATAAATTTCGGTATGTTATTTCACATTAGTTATATTTATAAAATAGATAATTATTTTCAACATAATACATTTTTATATATTCTTTAACTAACTTCATACTTATTGTGTTGTATGAAAATACAAATTTTGCTAAGATATAATAAAAAAGAATGTATGAAAATTCGTTAAATTCATCTCTGACATATCGAGATGTAATTATAAATAAAATGAAGGAATTAGTTTGATAAAAATCATTATTATAAGTGAGAATATAACGTATCTCTAAAAAAGAAACCAGAAAATTGGATGATATGATAAAATTTTATAAAAATATCGCATTTGACACTTCAGTTGGAGACACGAACTAGTTCACAGCGTGAAAATATAATTTCTACTACAATATATAGTAAAATATCGTATAAAATATGATTGAAATCATGTTTAATACAGGTATTTTAATGTAGAGTATATATATTTGTATATTAATAGTAAATTTGATACATTTGTAGCGAACTCAGGGTCGCGGTGCGGGCGGCGGCGAGGGAGGCGGGAGCTAGCGAACAGGTCACAACACGTCCGTCCGTTTCCCATTGTTCTGATTTTCAAGGAATCAAAGAATCTTCTAGAATGATGTATTTTAATATAAATACCCCGACCAAAAGATCGCGAGGACAGTCTTGTATCGATACGTGTAGTGAACAGATGGTGATATAAATAAATAGATAGTGATATAAATATTGTTGAAATAAATATTGCGTAGTTCTAATTGTTTAAATAAATTATCTTAGTGTTTAAGTTTTTATTGATATATGTTAGTCGTAAATTAGTGTTTATATTTGTTAATTCTTAGTGTTAGTTATTTTTCATTATTTTTTTATAATTCATATTTCTTTAATTAAACTTAGTTATATAAATATTAGTGTTTTAATCAATTTTACACTTCACCTAAATAAATAAAACGTTACAATTGGTGTCAGGTGTGGGGTTATTAAAAACTGTGAAGTGTAAAATAAAAATAAATAAAATGGCTACTAAACAAGTAAAATTAAGTGAATTAAAAGTGGCCGATCTCAAGAGGGAGTTGGAAGAACGAGACTTGGAGACATCGGGAACCAAGTCTGTTCTACAACATCGTCTACGCCAAGCCTTAATAGAAGCTGGTGAAAATCCTGATGACTTTTTATTTGAAATTGATGATTTTGTTAAAATTCTGAAGGAAAATTCTAGAAAACTAGATGAAACTTCTAGAACATTAGAAGATAAATTGGAACAAAAATTAGAGGAAAGTTCTAGAAAATCTGAAGAAAATTCTCGAACTTTAGAAGAAAAATTGATGGAAAATTCTAGAACTTTAGAACAAAAATTAGAGGAAAGTTCTAGGAAATCAGAAGAAAATTCTAGAGCATTGAAAGAAGAATTAATAGAAAATTCCAGAAGTTTAGAACAAAAATTGGAAGAAAAATTAACAAAAAAATTCTAGAATATGGGAAGAGAAACTAATGGAAAATTCTAGAAGTTTGGAAGAAAAACTTAACGAACAACTGAAAGAAAGTTCGGGAATATTAGAAGAGAGAATAGAAACTTATGAGAAGAAACTTGAAGAGTTACAGCAAAATTTCTCCAAAATTACGTTACCATCGGTTTCAAATTCTAATACAGCTAAGACTGATATAATTCAAGAAAACAAAACAGTAAAAGCGGAACATAATTCAAGACTGCACATTAAAACACCCGAATTCGACGGCAAGTCATCATGGCCGAATTATGTAAAACAATTTGAAGCCGCTGCCAAAGCAAATGGCTGGACTTCCAAGGAGAAGGCTACAGCGCTGACAGTTTCACTGCGTGGAGAAGCCATTGATATCCTACATACGCTAAAAGAGGATGAACAGGAAGACTACGAACAACTTGTTAAGCGACTAGATATGCGATATGGCAATGCGCATCTGGAGCAGGTGTACCAGACGCAACTGAGGAACCGATATCAGAGTTCAAAAGAGAACCTTCAAGAATTTGAAGCGGATATAGCTCGTTTGGTTCGTCTCGCACATCCTACAGCTCCTGACAGCGTTTTGGAATGCCTAGCTACACAAGCATTTATCTATGGGGTCCGAGACAATGAAACTCAGCAGGCACTACGATTGGCTCGACCAAAAACTCTGGTTGATGCACTTTCATATGCCTTAGATCATGAAGCTGCAAAACGAGCTTCACGCAACCAATCGCGAGTGTGAATTATCGATGCTGAGAGGAATGAAGACACTGAGGATCTAGACGACAGGATAAGACGAATTTCATCTGAAATTCATGGCGCGGGAAGAAAGAAACTCCGCTGTTGGAATTGCGGTGAATTAGGTCACCCGCAAAGGCTCTGCAGAAAACAACAGAGGAAAGCAGAACCAAGAAAGGAAGAAAGGGAGTCGGAAAACTAAGTCGGGTTGATGCGAAGGGGCAATCGTCGACCCGTAATCCAGTAGCCCCAGAATCTATTACTTATGTCGCATCCCTTCATCATCAAGCTAACAGTGTCTATGTAGACGGCTCTATCGACAGCAGGCCGCTTAAAATGTTGCTGGATACGGGTGCGACAAAAACAATAATCAGACCCGACTTAGCAAGAAAAATATGCAGAAAACATCTACTCCCAACAAAGTGGCAAATACGCACAGCCACAGGAGAACAAGCTACCGCATCTGGAGAAATAGATTTGAGCATCGTTGTTGGAAAAACCTGCATTAAACATCGTGTGCTGGTAGCTGACGTGGAAGATGAATTCATTCTCGGCATGGACATTATGAAAAAGCATGGATTTAAACTTGACCTGAAGAATGAAGTGATGATGGTCAATGATGAAGAACTGGTATTAAATCCACGAGACGACAATGCCATGCGAGTATTAATAACAGAGGATGTAACCCTCCCAGAACGAAGTTAATCAATCGTGGAAGCACAGCTAGAGGGTAGCTTCTGTGAGGGAAACATTGTCATGCTCCAGCCAAAAAACGATGATGCCAAAACTGGGACTGGAGTTGGAATTGGAAAAGCCTTGCTCAAAACCGACAAGGTTATCCCAGTTCGAGTAATGAACATAAATTTTTATCCCGTTATACTGAAGAAAGGGACCATAGTAGGAGAATGCTCAACGGTATCATCGATTATTCGAACTGTGACGGCCAAAGACAACACATCCTGTGCAGTTCCGGATATTCTGTTGAAGGAGCTGTCAACATCGTTCCAGGACTTGACCGCCGACCAGAAAACCAAGGCTAAGGGTTTAATTGGCAACTTTCAAGATGTGTTCCAATTGGACAAGAAGGACAAAGGAAGAACCAATGTAATCCATCATAAAATAGACACCGGAAACGCAAGACCCATCCGCCAAACAGCAAGAAGATTACCACTGGCGAAGCGGGAAGAAGCAGAAGAAATTATAGAGGACATGAGGACGGAAGGTGTGATTGAACCGTCAAACAGTCCATGGGCTTCACCAGTGGTGCTAGTGAAGAAGAAGGATGGCTCTACAAGATTTTGCGTCGATTATCGTCAACTTAACAACGTGACGAAGAAGGATAGCTACCCGCTACCCCGAATAGACGATACTCTGGACACATTGGCAGGATCAAAGATTTTCTCTACTCTTGATTTAAAGAGCGGATACTGGCAAGTGGATTTAGATCCAAAAGACAAAGAAAAGACAGCTTTTACCATCGGTACCGGTCTGTGGCAATTTACTGTTATGCCATTTGGACTCTGCAATGCCCCAGCAACGTTTGAACGACTTATGGAAACCGTGTTGGCTGGACTGTCGTGGAAAACATGTTTGGTTTACCTCGACGATATTATTGTGGTAGGAAAAACGTTCGAGGACCACATGAAGAACTTGGAAGAGGTTTTCCAAAGACTGAGGAAGGCTAACCTGAAACTCAGTCCAAAGAAGTGTCACTTATTTCAAAAAGAAGTTCATTATCTTGGACACGTAGTTTCTGGTAAGGGTACTGCAGTTGACCCGGGAAAATAAGGGCTGTGAGTGACTGGCCAGTACCGAGGGATAAACATGAATTGAGAAGTTTCCTTGGTCTCTGTACATACTACCGACGTTATGTACCTGGATTTGCCAACATAGCGAAGCCATTGACAAGGCTTACTGAAGAAGGCAGAAAATTTATCTGGGAGATGGACTGTCAAGCTGCGTTCAAACAACTTAAATATTCCTTGACAAGCGCACCTGTCCTAAGTTATCCTTTACCAGAAGGAGAATTCGTTCTAGATACAGATGCCAGCAACGTTGGAATTGGTGGCGTTCTCTCTCAGATACAAGACGGACAAGAGAAGGTTATTGCCTATTTTAGTAAGACCTTGTCAAAACCAGAGAGGAATTATTGCGTCACCAGAAAAGAACTTTTGGCAGTCGTGAAATCCGTGGAGCACTTCTACAAATATTTGTACGGTAGAAGATTTCTTATAAGAACTGACCACGCTGCTCTCAAATGGCTGCTACAATTTAAGAATCCTGAAGGTCAGGCAGCTAGATGGATTGAAAGATTGCAAGAATATAACTTTGTTATTGAGCATCGAGCAGGTACAAGCCATCGTAATGCTGACGCATTATCAAGAAGACCTTGCCAAGACGAATGCAAGTATTGCAGTCGTCTAGAGGAAAAACTCTCTACCATCGCCAGAACAACAGTAGTGAATGATAGTTGGCAAACGGAAAACCTTCGCAAGGACCAAGAGAATGACTCGGACTTAAAAATCATACTGGATTGGAAACGTGGAGATAGCAGACCAGTTTGGGAAAATGTTGCACGACACTCACAAAGTGTAAAATCTTACTGGGCGCAGTGGGACTCTATTGTGGTTGAAGAGGGCCTCAAACGTGTCATAGAGAATACTGACGGTACTGTGAGTAGGACCCAGCTGATAATTCCTAGGAATAGAGTACCGGAAGTATTGGAGGAGATCCACGACGGATCTGGACATTTTGGAGTGAATAAAACCCTTGAGAGAGTGCGCCAACGATTTTACTGGGTAAATTGCAAGGAGGATGTTCAAGAGTGGTGCAAGAAATGTGTGATCTGCGCGGGAAGTAACGGGCCACATAGAAAAAGAAGAGCTCCAATGCGCCAATATAACGTTGGAAGTCCCTTTGAACGCATTGCGATTGACGTGGCCGGACCATTCCCCGAAACTGATGATGGAAATAAATACATAGTAGTAGTAATGGACTACTTTACTAAGTGGGTCGAAGCCTATCCATTACCCAACCAGGAAGCCGTAACGGTCGCTGAAGTCTTGGTAAAAGAATGCATCTGCCGATTTGGAGTACCGCGAGAGATACATTCCGACCAAGGAAGGAATTTCGAGTCTGCTCTGTTCCAAAATATCTGTAAGATATTAGGAATAAAGAAAACCAGAACTACTGCATTACACCCGCAGTCTGATGGCATGGTTGAACGGATGAACAGAACAATAAATCGGTATTTGTCAAAGGTAGTCTCTAACCATCAACGAGACTGGGACCGACATCTTCATCTGTTCTTGTTGGCTTACCGTTCATCCGTGCATGAGACAACAGGGCAGACACCAGCTAACATCTTATTCGGGCGGGAGTTGCGCTTACCATGCGACCTGACATTTGGCAGTAAACCCGGTGAAGATCTTGCCGGGGAGGACTATGTGATGGACTTACGGAGAAGAATGAATGACATCCATGAACAAGTCCGTACAACCATTCAAGGTGCCAGCGATCGGATGAAGGACCAGTATGACGTCAAGGCTGAGAAAGGTGGTTATCAACATGGAAATTTGGTGTGGCTTTATAATCCACAAAGACGCCGCGGCTTATCGCCCAAGGTGCAAAGGAATTGGGAAGGTCCTTACGAGATCATCAAAAGAATAAATGATGTGGTCTACAGAATTAGGAAAACACCTAATGGAAAGCCGAGGATAGTCCACTTCAATCGGTTAGCCCCTTTCGCTGGTGATAACTTTGACGATCATCGTGGAGCGACGGTTCGCCGGGTTATAGCTGAGGAACTCACATTTGATGACTTTATGGAAAGCCATTCCACTGGTCACAAAGCACGGTATGGCGTGACACGAGAAGAACAACGAGATCTGTTCACCGTGTCCCTAGAATATTCCCTCGCTCACTGTGTAGCGAAAGACATTAAAATGTCCCGCGGCATCGCTTCAGTTTTTAAAAGAAAATTTGGACGAGTACAAGAACTGGCCAACCAACGTCCAACTGTCGGGAAAACGCTACAACTGAAGGATGATAACGTAGAACACAAGCGGTACATTTACTATCTCGTTACGAAACAATACTCACATCAGAAGCCGTCATACCGCAATTTATGGGACTCGCTGTGCGACATGAAGGACCATCTGTTGGAAAACGACATCATGAAACTGGCAGTACCGAAGATAGGCTGTGGACTAGATGGTTTGGATTGGAGGATTGTTAGAAGTATGTTAGAAACAATCTTTCGCTTTACCGGAATGGAAATTCTAGTCTGCAGCTTCAACTCTACAGGCCAAGAAGAGCTCAAACGGACCGTCGACTGTTATTTCTTCAAGACTTCCAAATGCACCAAGGGTGATGCATGCAGATTTCGTCATAACGAACTGTTCCGGGACGAAACAGTCTTAAGGAGGGGGCAATGTAGCGAACCCAGGGTCGCGGTGCGGGCGGCGGCGCGGGCGGCGGCGCGGGCGGCGGGAGCTAGCGAACAGGTCACAACACGTCCGTCCGTTCCCCATTGTTCTGATTTTCAAGGAATCAAAGAATCTTCTAGAATGATGTATTTTAATATAAATACCCCGACCAAAAGATCGCGAGGACAGTCTTGTATCGATACGTGTAGTGAACAGATGGTGATATAAATAAATAGATAGTGATATAAATATTGTTGAAATAAATATTGCGTAGTTCTAATTGTTTAAATAAATTATCTTAGTGTTTAAGTCTTTATTGATATATGTTAGTCGTAAATTAGTGTTTATATTTGTTAATTCTTAGTGTTAGTTATTTTTCATTATTTTTTTATAATTCATATTTCTTTAATTAAACTTAGTTATATAAATATTAGTGTTTTAATCAATTTTACACTTCACCTAAATAAATAAAACGTTACACATTTCTAGTTAGTTCCCGTAACCTACATGTACTCAGGTATACCGAGATGAAATTTTAAATAAATTAAAACAATTCATTGGGCAAATATTGTTAAAATAAGTGACAATATAACATATTCTTTAAAATACAACCCAAGGATTATTCCAGAATTTTTACCACAAAAATATATTTTAATTCCATAAACCATTGTTTTACTATCACTGGTTTATATTGTTTTACCGACATCAAATTGAGCGAACTTCATGTTAAATTAATTTTTAGAATAGATAAAATCTGACTTTATTTTTGTACAAAATCATATAAATATTTGCTTCCGTTCCCTAATTTTTTGTGTTTTTTATGTTTTTTGTCATTGTTTAGCTAAACGAAGACATTGCAACAAAAAAAATTGCAATTTTAAAGATGGTAGGCATTCTAGAATCCAGCCTAATAAAAAATACTCGCATCAATGTAAAATTATTTGCTTTTGCAGTTTAGAACGGAAATATATATAAGCGGATTTACTGCGGGCAACAAAGTTTGAGTTTATTTCAATGTTTTTCTATTTATTTATATTTATTATCAATTACAGCTTCTAATTTGTGTGACAAATAAATTTGAAGCCTAAACAAGTTCTGCATTTCTTATAATTCTACAAAGAAAGCAGAAGAACTTTTTGTTTACCGAATACAATTCATGCAAGATAGGAGACGTTTCATTTTATGTGAGTACATATTTTAATTTATTAGTTTCATCATCGTCATTACATATATTATTAAAAATAGTCTTAATAGTATGATTGGTTATTGCAAAACTGCGTAGTTCTTAAATTTTATTTCCTGGAAATAAATATTAAGATTTGCTTCAACAGGCGTTTATTGTTATTATTTTTTTGTACAATCAATTTGATGTCAATACTTTAAATATACCTTACATTTATTATTTATTATTATCTTCTTCATTATCTGCATGGTTTTGAATTTAATCAAATTACTAAAATAAAAATACGGTATAATAAAAATTCGCACGTCCATGAACATAAATTTAAAATTTTCTTCCTAGACATATAGTTTAGTTGCTTTTAAAGAAAATTGGTGGTCCCGTGATTATCACTTGCTATTGATCAGGTTTTTATTATTATTTCAAATAAAATTTTTATTTTATACACCTACAAATTTTAAAATTTTGCAATATACAATCTTTGAATTATCAAAAAATTAGTGTTAAACTGTTGGTAACTTATATTCCGTATTTACCATAATGTCCTGTCGTTATTACAGGTTGTTTATTTATTGGCATTTATTAAATTATAATTAGGCATGCTTAGGAAAACAAAATTTGTTTAATTACTTAATTGTTCTTTCACTTCTGTGTAAGGCAGTTATATTTATTGTGTTTTTAATAAATCGAATTGCGAATCAAACTGATAGTTTTGAAAATTTGTTCTCTACTGTAGAATAATATATTTAAAAAATCCCGTTTGTTGTGCTACCAAATTTGAATTTAAGGTGAGAATTTATTTTTCATATCTTTTATTAACTATAGGTAATTTCATGGTTAAATATTTATTGTTTTCTCTCATCTAATTGTTAATAAAATGAAATGAATTGCCCTCGGAATTACCATAATTTTATATACATATATTGATAATGTTGGACAAGTATTTTTATTTTTATTTTACTGTAGGTGTGAAAATAATCTGCAGTTGCGAAGCAGTAAGAGTGCAAGCATATATATTCAAAATAGAAAAAAAAGTATTCCTTTTTGAAGCTGCAGCCTGACGTATTGTTGATAATATTAGCACTGAACCCTGACTTATTGCTGGTAAAGGTAACACTGAAAATAACAACGCACTCAAAACCTGTAAGTGTTTATTTTAATTTTTCTAATAACACAAGTGTAACAAAATGCCAACTAAAAGTCAAAAAAATCGCCTTAAACGTAAACAACGACACGCAAAAAATATAGTTAATAATAATAGCTGCACAAATTCGGATAATAGTGTTGTAGAAAATGAATGTATAAATCGTCAGGTTATGTCAGGCAATTCAGGAGAATTATTTATGAAACGAAGTAAAGATTGTGAAGTAGAAAATAATAATCAAACGGGTAATTTAAATACAGGTATTGAAACAGTTGGCAATCAAATGCAGCTAATAGAACGTGATTATAGTACTTTAATAAATCCTGCTGGATATTTAGAAGACATTCATATAGACTTTTACTTTTCGTTAGTACGTTCAGTAACTGAGTTCGACCCTCAGCCTACAGTGTATGTAGATGCTCCAGACCGAACAGTTGCAATCGAGCAGGGAACTAGACACCAACAAATTTTATTTGTGCCAGGTGCAAATATTGGGAGCGTAGGTCATTGGATTACAGCGTATTATGACGGATTAGAAATTACAATTTACGATAGCATGAATTCCCAGAATTTAAATGCAGGTGTTAAATTATATTTAGAAAGATTATTCCCCTATAGTCCCTCAATTAGGTTTGTACGAGTTCAACAACAGATTAACACCTATGATTGCGGGTTGTTTGCAATAGCTTTCTTTACAAGTTTAATACTTAACCGGAATCCTGAGCATGAAACTTACGATAGTAATAGACTTATATCACACGTTTTACAAATGTTTCGAACACGTAATATTACAGCATTTCCAGTAAGTCGTCAACAGTTATTGAGAGAAAATTATTTGAAACGTAAGGCGAACGAAACAGACGAAGAACGCGCTAAACGTCTAAGAGAGAACGACAACTATAAATTAAAATATATAGCTAATGAAAAATTTGAAGATAAAATAAAACGTTTAGAGAAACAAATAGAAATAAATTCTAATTCTATTGCTCGCGAAACGCCACAGCAGAAAGCAAAAAGATTGGAAACACTTAAAACAAATTTTAAAAATTATGTTCAAAATGAAACAGTAGAACAAAATACTGAAAGATTAAAAAAATTAAAATTTAATTTTAAAGAATATATTAGTAAAGAAACAACAGAACAAAAGGAGAATAGATTAATAAGATATAAGGGGAATTTTCAAAATTATTTACAAAATGAAACACTAGATAAAAAAACAGATAGGCTGCAAAAGTTAAAATTTAATTTCAAAGAATATATTAAGAATGAAACTCCCGAGCAAAAACAAATACGTTTAGAAAAATATAGAGATAATGTTGATAGTTTATTTAAAACGGAAACTGTAGAACAAAAACAGGAACGATTAACGAAAAATAACATAATTAATAAAAATAAAAATAAGGCACGTAAAACCATTGATCAAAATGATAAATATATGTTAGCTAGAAAGGGATTAGGAGTTCAAATTGAGCCTCACTCCTTGGGATCAATGAATGTTTTATGTTCATATTGTTCATCTATTAATTTTTCATACGAAAAGCCCTCGGACGGCAAAATTTACTTATTGCAGTCGAAAGGGAAAATTAAACGTAGATCATTTAAATGAGTTCCCTGAATATATTAAAAATCTAATGTTAGGTAAAGCTTCAGATAGCAGAAACTTTAGAGAAAATATTAGGCAATACAATAGCGCGTTAGCATTCGCATCGTTTGGGGCTAAAATTTCTGCGCCTCCAGGTAAAGGGCCCTACTGTTTCCGTATCCACGGCCAAATTTACCATGATTCTGCCAGCTCAATGTACCCTAAACCAAATGAAACAGAAAAATATGCCCAATTATACATAATTAATTCAAATGAAGCGTTAGAGAAACGAATGAACGTAGAGTATAATAAAAATTGTAAGCCAAATATCATGGGTCAATTAAATGTAATACTTAGGGAGGTTAATCCGTATTGTCAGGCGTATATGATGTTGAAAGAAGTAGAGCAGCGGGAATTAGCCAAAGCTAACCAAACAAATCAGTCGGTGCCAGAAATAAATTTGTGGATTGTAAATGACAGAAAAAAAGATAAACGTAGGTACAATATCCCCATATGTAATGAGGTGGCAGTTGTTTTTACGTCCAATGACGGTGAGCCACCAATAGATAGGGACATTTGTGTCCACCTAAAAGTTGGCGGTTTAGTTCGAATTAATCAGTTTAGTGAAAACTGCGACCCCATGTCCTATCCTTTATTATTTCCTCGCGGTGAATGTGGCTGGAACATGAATTCAAAACAAGCTGACGGTGTTAAAAAACAAAGTATGTTACAATTTTATATGAACAGATTAGCGGTGAGAAACACATTTAACCCATGTTTAGAAGCCGGTAAACTAACCCAACAATACATTGTAGATGCGTATGTTAAAGTCGAAGCCGAAAGATTAACGTACATTAGATTAAATCAGCCTACTCTCAGGGTAGAGCTATATAGTGGGTTGATGGACCACATTAATAATTTGGCAGACAATGAAGGTGGAAAAGCAGGCACCATGATTATTTTACCGTCTACATTTCAAGGCGGTAGTCGATTCATGCTAAAAATGTACCAAAATGCCATGTCTATTGTTAGAGAATTTGGCCGCTCTAATCTATTTATAAGAGTGACATGTAACCCTAAATGGCCAGAAATTGTACAACAGTTGCGCGAGGGTCAAACATCTGCAGACCTGCTAGACATAACCGCCAGAGTTTTTAACGGAAAAATAAAAAGTATGTTGCATGAATTTTTACATGACAATATTTTTGGGAAAGTTGTAGCATTCATATTTGTAATTGAATTTCAAAAACGCGGTTTGCCTCACATGCATTTATTATTAACTTTAGATAGTGCAAGTAAAATCCGTAACAAAGATGACATTGACGAAATAGTCAGTGCAGAAATTCCTGACGAGGACGCAGAACTAGAATTGTACCAATTAGTTCGTTCACATATGATTCACGGTCCGTGCGGTATTCTAAACAAAAATTCGCCGTGTATGAACGAAAATAAATGTTCAAAAATGTTCCCTAAAGATTTTAGAAATGAAACACATGAAAACATTAACGGTTACCCTCTGTATAAACGGTCAAATAATAATGCAAAAATGTACATTCTTTGGAAAAATGGTTTATTTAAATACACGGTAGACAATAGGTGGATAGTTCCGTACAATCCGTATTTGTTAAAAAAATATAGAACCCTCATAAATGTTGAAATATGCGCATCAGTAAAAAGTATAAAATATATTTGTGATTATTTGTGCAAGGGGCATGATTGCGCGAGCGTCAAATTAGGACAACTTGATAAAAACAAAGTTGTACAATGGGATGAAATAAAAGGTTATTTAGATGCTAGGTATGTATCTGCCCCAGAATGTTGTTGGAGGCTTTTAGAATATCCGTTGCATGACAAGTCTCATACAATAATGGAATTAGCAGTACATTTAAAAAATCAACAGGCGGTATTTTTCACTAACGGTCAAGAAAAAAAAGCTGTTGAACGAGCAGCGAAAAAAAATACAACATTAACAGCTTGGTTCCTACTCAATGAAATAGACGTTAATGCCCGGCAATATGTTTACATGGAAATTCCTAAATATTATGTATTTGCTAATAATGCATGGAAAGCTAGACAACGTGAGAAAAAGCCACCTATCGGCCGAATGATTTCTGTTAGCCCTAGAGATATTGAAAGATTTCATTTAAGATTAATTTTGGTACACGCAAAAGGTGCCACAAGTTTCGAAGACTTGCGTACCGTCGACGGTAAGTTATATAATACATACCAGGAAGCTGCCCGTGCATTTGGTCTTTTAGCTAATGATAAAGAGTGCGAAAATTGTTTAGACGAAGCTGTGTTGAGTAAATTTCCCAGACAACTGCGTGAATTATTTGCTTATTTAATTTGCTTCCATACGTCAACTAATGCCCTCAGCTTATGGGAAAAATTGAAGCATTATTTAATGGAAGATTATTTATTACATAATTCTGACAAAGTTGCACAAAGTAAATGTTTATTAAAAATACAGGAAATACTCGATATACATAAATTCACCTTAAGTGATTTCGGTTTGCCCCAACCAGAAAATATTGATGATTTAGAAAATGAAACTAATTCTTTTGATGTAGCAGCCGAAAAATTAGAGGGAGAACAAAATGTAGCTTTATTTAACAGAGACCAAACAGAAATTTTAAATAACATATTAAATGCCGTAAATGACATTAATTGCATAAGTAGATATTTCTTTGTTGACGGTCCCGAGGGAACAGGGAAAACATTTTTGTATAACACATTGATAAGTATTTTAAGGGGCCAAAATCAAAAAGTTATAGCTGTAGCTTAGACGGAAATAGCAGCTACTCTGTTAAAAAGTGGTCAAACAGTTCACTCAGTATTCAAGTTACCAGTGCCTGTAAATGACGGATGTGTATGTAGAGTGAATTCAAATAGAAAAGCGGGTAAATTAATAAAAGAAGCAAGTGTAATAATCTGTGATGAGGTAACAATGATACCCAAACACGCACTCGATGCAATAAATTTATTATTACAAGATTTGATTGATAATAAAATACCATTTGGGGGAAAAGTTATAGTTTTAGGAGGCGATTTCAGACAGTGCTTGCCAATAGTCAATTACACAAACCATCGAACTGTAATAATTGAAACATGTGTTGTAAAAAGTCATTTATGGCCACTATTTACAAAATTTTCATTAAAAAAGAAATAACAAAAGTTGGATTGTTAAGCCACCAGCAATGAGTTTAATAGGGAAATCTAAAGGGAACTAACAATTTTACATTTGAAAAATTAATATGGGCTCAAAAGTTCCTGAAATTACAAAAGAGCAAGCTAACAATAAAATTTTTTGAAATCGCTTTTTTAAATCCTATGTTTCTTGTTTTATTGCACAGCTATATACCGAGTGTAGATTTTAATGTTATTTTTTTCATACTTCTGTATCTCTTTACCTATTCATTTTAGCGCTAAAAGCCTAGGAATATAAGTTGTTCAAAAATTAAAAAAGCATCCTATAAAGTCAACTTACTTTCATAATTATTCATATTTAATAATATATTAATGAAATAAAATTTAAGGTTTTTTAGAAAATGAATTAAGATTGCCTTGATAAATGAAACAAATTTTTGAATAAATTTTCTATTTACACTTTCCGATAATTTATTATTTTATTTAAAATTATTGCATTCTTATATTAAAAATAACTATAATTTTGTTTATAAATTTAATTACTACACAATAATATTTTTGAATTAATATTAATAATTAATATCTATATTTTTAAATAATATATACACATAATTTTTATAGGTTTAACAATACCGTTTAAACCAGTCTTTGTAAAATTTGTTTCTGTGTACATCAGAAAAAATCAATATTTTAATAGTTAAAAAAATCACATAGATGTCACTATTTATGAATTTCATTGCATCTGCTAAAGAAGGAATCGATATAATTATTCAACAATTAAATATGTTTATATTTAATTTTATATGTATATGAGTAAAAATATTATTTTTAGGCATAAATGAAATTTATTATTCTAAGCAAAAACAAGAACATAATATTTTGAATACTTTCTGACATATCAAACTGGTGGCGCTAGTGTTGTTTTATTTATTTCCAAATCACCAGTATGATGTGAAAAGAAACAAATTATTTACCGCTGACTTCTTATTTTGTAAATCTAGAATGATTTTTTTTTGACAGGAATAAGGATATTTTATTTCCAGAAGTTCAAATCCGTTTTCTGTTTTGATAAAACTATCATCACTACATGCTAAGTATGGTTGGTTAGATAATATTACAACACAACAAGTCCAATTTCATGAATAATATAATTAGGTGAAGCTTGAAATACTGATTTCGCTTTACTTTCGGTTTCCAAGCCATAACGCATAGCTTGATTACAATAAAAATTGTAGCCATTGATTCTTATCAACAACATTTTCATTATAATAATCATTGTCATATTTTCTCTGTACCAATCTAATTCTATTGGTACATATGTACATCTACAATGAAAGAGTTCATTGCAGAATATGTAGTATTATTGCGAATTTGTCTATCGTATGAAATATTTATGACGGTTTTTATTTTTTGATTTCTTCTTTCTACTGATTTTATTTTTGCACTTCCAGCCCTATTTAATGTGCTTTCAATTTTGCTATAAGTATAATACTTTATGCACTCGTTTCAGACAAAATTTGTTTGCTTATGTTTTGAAAATGTAAAAAGAATATCAAGACAATTTCCAGACGTTTTTATGTAGAATGATTTAATTGAAACTTTATGATATTTTTCTAAACTGCACTTGTAAAGGCTTGTTTCAAATCATAGACTGATCAGTTTTGGACTGTATTTTAGAATTCTTATTTAAATGTGACTTCACTACACAGTTATAGTTAAAGATAAAATTATAGAAATAACACCTATGATAAACAACAACTTTGTTTCGTGCAGTAGTTTCATTTGTACGAGTTGTGATACACATAAATTGTTAACTTCTTTACATTTCTTAATAACGTGAAGTCTCTTTATGATAATACAGAAAAATGAATATCTAGTCTTATTGATTTTAAACGTATAATAAAGTCTAATACTTATATTTTCAGCAATGTCAAAATGACAAGATAATTTGAAAACTTTATTTTGGATGCGTTCAAACATGTGTTACACAGTCGGATTAGTGAATGTAACAATTAAGGGTGAATTTTAAAATTCAAAGACACTTGTTAATAAATTTAATTAGAACACAATATTTTTTTAATAAAAATATTATAAATATATCTTAACAATTAACAATGGGCTTTTAGGATCCCGAAAATTTACAAATTAGCAGCTAACAATCAAAGCCGTCCGTTTTCTTTTAAATTTTCGGTAACCTAAAGCCTCATTGTTAAATTTTAAATAGTTTTTGTTTCTAAATAAATCTCTTTAAAATATATCTTATAATTTTAATAAGGACACTTCGTTCGACAAATTTTTATTAAATAAAATATATGAAATAATAATGTTCATAAAGTAATTTTCATTTACTATTCAATGAATATAAAAGAATAATAATATATTTTAAAATGATATATGTTTATAACTACAGAATAATAATTAAAACTAAATGTGAGAACTTGCAAACCCTGATCGCAACTTGCATCATCCAAAATTAACCTTAAACTAATTTTCATGCAATTCATTCACAGTCACATTCGACTGAGAGCGTATGTCATCAAACTTATTTCTCGATTAATATTTGGTTTCAGAAAGTGTTTATTGTTTGAAATATCAATTTAAATGAAACATTTGATAGATACTTTATTTTTTTAAACGTTTTCATTTAAAAAAATCTTCTCACTCCATAATAAAATATAATAGAATTTTTAAAAATATAATCTTTGTTGTAATCAATTTCATCATTTCAATTTGATGAAATGCATAAAGAATGTATAAAATGCAGTTACTTACAGTTTAATATAATCCAGATACAAAATTCAAAATAATTATTGTACAATAAATTGTTAAACATTTCTTCCAAAAGGGTATGAAGGAAAGGTTTGTCAGTATTTTTAAATAAATGAGTTTATGACTTAATGCGATGCGCCTTGTTTGATTTCCAGAGCATTCCCTAGAGCTCCGCTGTCAGTGCAAAAAACAAATGCCAATCGACATGAAACAATTATTTCATATTTGCACTTCAGGCCTCACCAAGACCTTTCATTAGATTGCAAACACGATATACTTCCAATAATTCTTTGCAAAAAACATAAGCCGGTCGGCATTAAACATTTTTGTCATTTATGTACCCCAGCCCTCACCGAGATCTTTCATTTGATACCAAACACTACATACTTTTGACAAATTTCTGCATAAAACAAAAGTCGATCGACATAAAACATTTTTATCATATCTGCACGCTAGCCCACACCGAGACTTTTCATTTGATACCAAACACTATATACTTGTGACAACCTTTTGCAAAAAACAAAAGCCGATCGACATAGCACATTTTTGTCAATTCTGCACGCTAGCCCTCTCCGAGACTTTTCATTTGATACCAAACACGACATACTTCTGACAACTTTTTGCATGAAACAAAATACGATCGACATGGAACATTTTTGTCAATTCTGCACGCTAGCCCTCAACAAGACGTTTCATTTGAGATCAAACTCGACATACCTTTGAGAATTTTTTGCAGAAAACAAAAGCCGATCGAAATGGAACATTTTTGTCAATTCTGCACGCTAGCCCTCACCGAGACCTTTCATTTGATACCATACACGACATACTTCTGACAACTTTCTGCATAAAACAAAAGTCCAATATAATAAATATAATATCTACACGCTAGTCCACACCGAGACTTTTCATTTGATACCAAACACTATATACTTGTGACAACCTTTTGCAAAAAACAAAAGCCGATCGACATTGACCATTTTTGTTAATTCTGTACACCAACCTTCATTGAAACCTTTTATTTTATACCAAACACCACACACTTCTAAAAACTTTTTGCAAAAAACAAAATCCGATGGACATAACACATTTTTGTCAATTCTACACGCTAGCCCTCAACAAGGCGTTTCATTTGAAACCAGACTCGACATACTTTTGAGAACTTTTTGCAGAAAACAAAAGCCGATCGAAATAGAACATTTTTATCAATTCTGCACGCTAGCCCACAACGAAACCTTCCATTTGAGACCAAACTCGACATATTTCTGAGAAATTTTAGCAAAAAACAAAAGCCGATCAACATTGATCACTTTTGTTAATTTTTTACGCAAACCCTCATCGAGACCTTTATTTTGATACCAAGCACCACATACTTCTGACAACTATTTGCAAAAAACAAAAGCCGATCGGCATGGAACATTTTTGTCAATTTTGGACGCTAGCCCTCAACGAAACCTTTCATTTGAGACCAAACACCACACACATCTAACAACTTGTTGCAAAAAACAAAAGCCGATTGACATGGCACATTTTTGTCAACTCTGCACGGTAGCTCTCAACCAGACGTTTTGTTTAAGACCAAATTTGACATACTTTTGAGAACTTCTTGAAGAAAACAAAAGCCGATCGGAATGGAACATTTTTGTCGATTCTGCACGTTAGCCCTCAACGAGACCTTTCATTTGAGATCAAACTTGACATACTTCTAAAAACTTTTCGCAAAAAACAAGAGCCGATCAACATTAACTATTTTTGTTAATTCTGCACACCAGCCCTTATCGCAACCTTTTATTTGATACCAAACACCACACAATTTGACAACTTTTTGCAAAAAACAAAAACCGATCCACATGGCACATTTTTGTCAATTCTGCACGCAGTAATTTATTTCCCATGAAACAATTACTAATTATTGTCTTTCACTGGTAGTACACAGATTTTTGTTATTGGGCGTCTATATATTCCAGATGTAGTTTTTACGTCTACTACACGTATATTTCCATCAACCCCTGGATACACTGAAGTAATTTTTCCCATTGGCCATGCATTTCGTAGTCCATCTGGATCTTCAATAACTACAATATCACCAATATTTATTTTTTTCTGTTGCTCTTTCCATTTATTTCGCGTTAATAAAGTTGGCAAATACTCTCGCACCCAACGTTTCCAAAATATGTCAATTAGTCGTTGAGATGCTCGCTATTTTGACATAAGACATAAATCATTATCATTCGACAATGTACATGGCAACGCAGCGTACGATGATCCAATCAGGAAATGATTTGGGGTTAATGCTTCAGGATCTTCTGGACTTATTGACACATGTGTCAGTGGACGACTATTTATTATATTTTCTATTTCACAAAATACCGTTCTAAGAACATATTCTTGTGGATATTTATCTTTCAATAATTCTTGAATGTTCTTTTTCACAATTTGAATCCATCGTTCCCATGTTCCACCCGTGTGAGGTGCTAATGGAGGATTAAAATGCCATTTTGTATTTGTAGCTGCCAAATGTCGAATAATTTCGTCTTGATTTAAATTTTCAATAGCTTAATTCCTTTTCTGCGCCTTTAAAATTTCTTCCATTGTCGCTAAATATTTCTTCTGGAAATCCTCGTCTACTACCAAATTGTCTACATACATGTTGTGACGTCGTTACGTCGTCAGTCCCTATCGTTCTCGAAAACGTGTGACGGACTACGGCGTTACCTTCGCGTCACACAATGTAAAATACGTCGTCACAGCCTACAAAACAAAAACTCGTGCAAAAGCACCATAATTAGTCGACAGGCACGGTATAATAAAATATACAAACGCTGTCGCACTATTCGTTGCCAAATTTCGGGCGCCACTCTACGTAACGGTAGAGACGTCTAACTCGCAGGCTTCCAGTGACGACGGCCACGGATATCTCAATGGAGAAAAATGTCCAAGGTTCGGATTCCAACATTGGTTGTGGTCGCTCGCTTGAACACAACATCACGGAGCGACTTTCCAAAAAGAGACAGTAAAAAGACGTAAATAAAAGCATAAATAAATTTAGAATAAAAATCTGTTATTCTTACAACCTGCGTTGCTCGCTCACCCACGTGCACGCGATGCGAGGGTGAGGTAAAAACGAACGCAAAACCAAATTCAGCATAACTATCCTTGATTAGTCCTGGCGGTGGCCGATAGACAAGCCGAATCCTGTTCCGCGACTCACGAAGCAAAATGACGGATTCGAGGATTCTTTCTACGCCGAAATTCATCCAAAATTATCTTGATAGTGGTAGCGCAATCACTAGTTCTTCTCTGCCCCTAGTAATTGGAATTCTCAAACTATCGCAACTTACGCACAACTCGTGCACGGGATGAAAATGAACGATTTTCTCAAACACACGTTTTGCTCACATAAGGATGTGAAAAACGACAAAACACTATTCCAATTTTCCTATAAATACTTCACTTCCACTTACCTTACGTTCACTAGTGGAAGGATAGGAAAACAACTGAAAATAATTTAAATAAAAAACTCTGCTTTACAACTTTTAATTTTTACATCTTTATTTGGCCAAAAACTCACTAAAAAAAGCCCTGAGTCGGTCAACGACCGCGCTTTTATAAAAATGTTCACCCTTTCCCCTCGTACTTATCATCAGAGGTGAATATAGTCACAAAACAATTACAAATATCATATATAAATAAATATAAATAAATAACATTTAACATACAATATAACAATAATAAAAACAATACACTTACTATTGCCTTAAGTTACTAAACGAGTTAATTTCGCCGCATGAAATTAACTGAACGAGTAACTTGACTACAATCCAAACACATGTTCGATGGTTATTTTTTTCAAAACACCACTTTCACAAAACCCACTGCGATGTGTTTGGCACTACACTACGTAGAATATTATCTTGCATCTTATGGTGTTCGAATCAAGAAAATCAGAGTAATGGTTTGTAGAACAACTTCACAAAAACACGATGTAAACAAATAAAACTCCATGTTGCTCTTCCATTACTAGACATGCGCGCGCTGGCCTTGCGCGGTTGCTTGACTTGACTGCAAAATCTAGGCAATAGTTTTTAAAATATTTGGAAGGTAGAGCTTCGGTAAATTAGATATAAAATTTACGTTCAAAAATACTGTCAGAATAAAACTGCTTCGTGACGCTTCGTCACACATCCCCTTTTCTTCACAAAAAAAACAGTAAAAAAATGCGTCTACCTTCCCTTGCAAAACCGTAAAAAAACTCAATAAAAAAAAACGGTAATACTTATTCGGTCTTCTTCTTGTCCGCCTGGTGAGCCATCAGCGCCTGAGCGAGAGTAGTCGACGAATCCGCCCCGGGATTCGTAATCGTCGCCCAGCGTAGGAAAGTGTATTCGGACGCGAACTTTTCCGCTGGTAAAGTGGCACCAGGTCCTACGCGTTCTCCGGTATCCAGTCGACGAAGTAGTCGAGTTTGCCGTAGGTGAACCTGCATGACGATCAGCGGTGCGTGTCGCAACTTCTGCAGCAGTGTTGACGGCACCTACTGTAGCTGCGTTACTCCCGGCGCCCTCGTCTCTCGACGTTCCATTCTTTGACTCTCTGGGTCGCGTTCCCAGGTACAGACTGGCTGGCACTATTCCTACAGTCCATTACTATGAAACACACAAAAATTTAATCAACTTTTGCCATCAGTTTCGATCACGTTGGCTGTATACTTACGCTCTGGTTTTGCAAACACAAACCGTAACAAAACATAAAAAAACAAAACAGGTTACGATATACATCGTATGGACTCAATGTACACCGATACGGACCGTCTTTGGCCGTTCATCGGGTGTAGAACTCACCAATCATGGTACTCAAACACAGATCGACAAACTCAATGGGACGTAAAAACGTGTGTTTGTTTGATACCATGTGCTGACTCTAAAAAAAAAGTAATTATCACTGGATGAGCTTCGTTACTGCCAATCCTCTCCAACGAGCCAATCTTCCTCCATCTGAGGTTGCCGAACTGTCTACAGATGACCAACTTCTGGATCTTATTCGCCCCAGCAGCTCCAACGCTCTTCGTCGTGCTCGATATCCCGACTAACTCAAGGCACCAGTCGAGCCACGCAAGAGGTATCCGACTAGCTGCTGTCCGGGGAAATGGCCCTAAAAAAAAACTCGACACACCTGTGTCCCATGGCCCCCATGATCCTCGGCATCACTCTCGCTACAGTAGCCCTGTGACCCTTCCTCGTGCTCGACATCCAGGCGAACCCAATGCGTCGTCGAGCCACGCGGGGAAACCATTGGCCACCTACTGTACGGGGTAACGGCCCGACACAACCCGTGTCCCATGGCCCCCATGATCCTCGGCATCACTTTCGCTACAGCAGGTCCGATCCCCACCACTCCAGTGGGGTAGCTGCTGTACGGGGTTACGGCCCTACAAAAAAAAATACCTTGACACTACCTGTGTCCCACGGCCTCCTGATCCTTGTCATCTGTATTCTTCCGGTAATCCCTAGCCCTTGCTCGTGCCAGTAACAGCTGGTATAACTATGCTCGTACTGGCGATGTCTCGAGACATATCTGGCCAGTAGAACAGTAGCCATTACCCTGACTATGGTCCTCGCGGTACCCAAATGGCCAGCTTCTGTATAGGCTTGATTGGCACTCATCACCTCTTCCTGCATGACCGATGGAACGTACTGCTTCCATGTACGATGCTCCGTTTTTTTTCAGTAAGTTTTTAATTCAATATCGACTGGTTGGAATACCCACGTCCCTGTTCGGGCGCCAAAAATTATGTGACGTCGTTACGTCGTCAGTCCCTATCGTTCTCGAAAACGTGTGACGGACTACGGCGTTACCTTCGCGTCACATAATGTAAAATACGTCGTCACAGCCTACAAAACAAAAACTCGTGCAAAAACACCATAATTAGTCGACAGGCACGGTATAATAAAATATACAAACGCTGTCGCACTATTCGTTGCCAAATTTCGGGCGCCACTCTACGTAACGGTAGAGACGTCTAACTCGCAGGCTTCCAGTGACGACGGCCACGGATATCTCAATGGAGAAAAATGTCCAAGGTTCGGATTCCAACATTGGTTGTGGTCGCTCGCTTGAACACAACATCACGGAGCGACTTTCCAAAAAGAGACAGTAAAAAGACGTAAATAAAAGCATAAATAAATTTAGAATAAAAATCTGTTATTCTTACAACCTGCGTTGCTCGCTCACCCACGTGCACGCGATGCGAGGGTGAGGTAAAAACGAACGCAAAACCAAATTCAGCATAACTATCCTTGATTAGTCCTGGCGGTGGCCGATAGACAAGCCGAATCCTGTTCCGCGACTCACGAAGCAAAATGACGGATTCGAGGATTCTTTCTACGCCGAAATTCATCCAAAATTATCTTGATAGTGGTAGCGCAATCACTAGTTCTTCTCTGCCCCTAGTAATTGGAATTCTCAAACTATCGCAACTTACGCACAACTCGTGCACGGGATGAAAATGAACGATTTTCTCAAACACACGTTTTGCTCACATAAGGATGTGAAAAACGACAAAACACTATTCCAATTTTCCTATAAATACTTCACTTCCACTTACCTTACGTTCACTAGTGGAAGGATAGGAAAACAACTGAAAATAATTTAAATAAAAAACTCTGCTTTACAACTTTTAATTTTTACATCTTTATTTGGCCAAAAACTCACTAAAAAAAGCCCTGAGTCGGTCAACGACCGCGCTTTTATAAAAATGTTCACCCTTTCCCCTCGTACTTATCATCAGAGGTGAATATAGTCACAAAACAATTACAAATATCATATATAAATAAATATAAATAAATAACATTTAACATACAATATAACAATAATAAAAACAATACACTTACTATTGCCTTAAGTTACTAAACGAGTTAATTTCGCCGCATGAAATTAACTGAACGAGTAACTTGACTACAATCCAAACACATGTTCGATGGTTATTTTTTTCAAAACACCACTTTCACAAAACCCACTGCGATGTGTTTGGCACTACACTACGTAGAATATTATCTTGCATCTTATGGTGTTCGAATCAAGAAAATCAGAGTAATGGTTTGTAGAACAACTTCACAAAAACACGATGTAAACAAATAAAACTCCATGTTGCTCTTCCATTACTAGACATGCGCGCGCTGGCCTTGCGCGGTTGCTTGACTCGACTGCAAAATCTAGGCAATAGTTTTTAAAATATTTGGAAGGTAGAGCTTCGGTAAATTAGATATAAAATTTACGTTCAAAAATACTGTCAGAATAAAACTGCTTCGTGACGCTTCGTCACACATCCCCTTTTCTTCACAAAAAAAACAGTAAAAAAATGCGTCTACCTTCCCTTGCAAAACCGTAAAAAAACTCAATAAAAAAAAACGGTAATACTTATTCGGTCTTCTTCTTGTCCGCCTGGTGAGCCATCAGCGCCTGAGCGAGAGTAGTCGACGAATCCGCCCCGGGATTCGTAATCGTCGCCCAGCGTAGGAAAGTGTATTCGGACGCGAACTTTTCCGCTGGTAAAGTGGCACCAGGTCCTACGCGTTCTCCGGTATCCAGTCGACGAAGTAGTCGAGTTTGCCGTAGGTGAACCTGCATGACGATCAGCGGTGCGTGTCGCAACTTCTGCAGCAGTGTTGACGGCACCTACTGTAGCTGCGTTACTCCCGGCGCCCTCGTCTCTCGACGTTCCATTCTTTGACTCTCTGGGTCGCGTTCCCAGGTACAGACTGGCTGGCACTATTCCTACAGTCCATTACTATGAAACACACAAAAATTTAATCAACTTTTGCCATCAGTTTCGATCACGTTGGCTGTATACTTACGCTCTGGTTTTGCAAACACAAACCGTAACAAAACATAAAAAAACAAAACAGGTTACGATATACATCGTATGGACTCAATGTACACCGATACGGACCGTCTTTGGCCGTTCATCGGGTGTAGAACTCACCAATCATGGTACTCAAACACAGATCGACAAACTCAATGGGACGTAAAAACGTGTGTTTGTTTGATACCATGTGCTGACTCTAAAAAAAAAAGTAATTATCACTGGATGAGCTTCGTTACTGCCAATCCTCTCCAACGAGCCAATCTTCCTCCATCTGAGGTTGCCGAACTGTCTACAGATGACCAACTTCTGGATCTTATTCGCCCCAGCAGCTCCAACGCTCTTCGTCGTGCTCGATATCCCGACTAACTCAAGGCACCAGTCGAGCCACGCAAGAGGTATCCGACTAGCTGCTGTCCGGGGAAATGGCCCTAAAAAAAAACTCGACACACCTGTGTCCCATGGCCCCCATGATCCTCGGCATCACTCACGCTACAGTAGCCCTGTGACCCTTCCTCGTGCTCGACATCCAGACGAACCCAATGCGTCGTCGAGCCACGCGGGGAAACCCTTGGCCACCTACTGTACGGGGTAACGGCCCGACACAACCCGTGTCCCATGGCCCCCATGATCCTCGGCATCACTTTCGCTACAGCAGGTCCGATCCCCACCACTCCAGTGGGGTAGCTGCTGTACGGGGTTACGGCCCTACAAAAAAAAATACCTTGACACTACCTGTGTCCCACGGCCTCCTGATCCTTGTCATCTGTATTCTTCCGGTAATCCCTAGCCCTTGCTCGTGCCAGTAACAGCTGGTATAACTATGCTCGTACTGGCGATGTCTCGAGACATATATGGCCAGTAGAACAGTAGCCATTACCCTGACTATGGTCCTCGCGGTACCCAAATGGCCAGCTTCTGTATAGGCTTGATTGGCACTCATCACCTCTTCCTGCATGACCGATGGAACGTACTGCTTCCATGTACGATGCTCCGTTTTTTTTCAGTAAGTTTTTAATTCAATATCGACTGGTTGGAATACCCACGTCCCTGTTCGGGCGCCAAAAATTATGTGACGTCGTTACGTCGTCAGTCCCTATCGTTCTCGAAAACGTGTGACGGACTACGGCGTTACCTTCGCGTCACATAATGTAAAATACGTCGTCACAGCCTACAAAACAAAAACTCGTGCAAAAACACCATAATTAGTCGACAGGCACGGTATAATAAAATATACAAACGCTGTCGCACTATTCGTTGCCAAATTTCGGGCGCCACTCTACGTAACGGTAGAGACGTCTAACTCGCAGGCTTCCAGTGACGACGGCCACGGATATCTCAATGGAGAAAAATGTCCAAGGTTCGGATTCCAACATTGGTTGTGGTCGCTCGCTTGAACACAACATCACGGAGCGACTTTCCAAAAAGAGACAGTAAAAAGACGTAAATAAAAGCATAAATAAATTTAGAATAAAAATCTGTTATTCTTACAACCTGCGTTGCTCGCTCACCCACGTGCACGCGATGCGAGGGTGAGGTAAAAACGAACGCAAAACCAAATTCAGCATAACTATCCTTGATTAGTCCTGGCGGTGGCCGATACACAAGCCGAATCCTGTTCCGCGACTCACGAAGCAAAATGACGGATTCGAGGATTCTTTCTACGCCGAAATTCATCCAAAATTATCTTGATAGTGGTAGCGCAATCACTAGTTCTTCTCTGCCCCTAGTAATTGGAATTCTCAAACTATCGCAACTTACGCACAACTCGTGCACGGGATGAAAATGAACGATTTTCTCAAACACACGTTTTGCTCACATAAGGATGTGAAAAACGACAAAACACTATTCCAATTTTCCTATAAATACTTCACTTCCACTTACCTTACGTTCACTAGTGGAAGGATAGGAAAACAACTGAAAATAATTTAAATAAAAAACTCTGCTTTACAACTTTTAATTTTTACATCTTTATTTGGCCAAAAACTCACTAAAAAAAGCCCTGAGTCGGTCAACGACCGCGCTTTTATAAAAATGTTCACCCTTTCCCCTCGTACTTATCATCAGAGGTGAATATAGTCACAAAACAATTACAAATATCATATATAAATAAATATAAATAAATAACATTTAACATACAATATAACAATAATAAAAACAATACACTTACTATTGCCTTAAGTTACTAAACGAGTTAATTTCGCCGCATGAAATTAACTGAACGAGTAACTTGACTACAATCCAAACACATGTTCGATGGTTATTTTTTTCAAAACACCACTTTCACAAAACCCACTGCGATGTGTTTGGCACTACACTACGTAGAATATTATCTTGCATCTTATGGTGTTCGAATCAAGAAAATCAGAGTAATGGTTTGTAGAACAACTTCACAAAAACACGATGTAAACAAATAAAACTCCATGTTGCTCTTCCATTACTAGACATGCGCGCGCTGGCCTTGCGCGGTTGCTAGACTCGACTGCAAAATCTAGGCAATAGTTTTTAAAATATTTGGAAGGTAGAGCTTCGGTAAATTAGATATCAAATTTACGTTCAAAAATACTGTCAGAACAAAACTGCTTCGTGACGCTTCGTCACAATGTAAAAATACATTTGTTGATAAATCGTGTGCAATTTCTAAATGCACTGCTCGTGTAACCATACATGTAAATATAACTCCATATCTTTTCTCATGACTTCTTTTAACAGTTACTTCTATAGGTCCAAAATAATCAATTCCTGTTTATATAAATGGACGAATTGTGGGTTCAAGGCGGCAGTATGGTAATTGTCCCATAATTGGAATTTTTGGAGATATTTTTCGAATTTTACAGGTTTGACATTCATTCCAAGTTTTTTTGACAGCTTGTCTCATATTTAAAATCCAATATTTTTGTCGAATTTCATTTATTATCATTTCAAAACCCAAGTGATTTGCTTTTTCATGATAATGGGATAGTAGTAATTTTGTGTTTTGAGTCTAAAATGATAGGCTTCTTTGTAAATTCATTTAATATTTTTGCATTATTCAATCTTCCGTTTAATCGAATAATCCCATTTTCATCTAAGGAACATGTCAAGGAAAATAAGCGACTTGTTTTTTGTATTTTTTATCAGTTTTTAAAGATGAAATTTCATTTGGAAACGATTCTAGTTGAGTTCGTTTTAAAAGTAAATTTTCTGCTTTTTGTAGTTCTTCAAGTTGCAGTTCATACGAATTTCTGAGAATAACTTCTCGTTTCTGACATCTTTGGATAAAACGCAACATCCAGGCAGTACTTCGTAATAATCTAAACCATTTTGAAAATTTACTTGGTTATGGTAATAACACAATAATTTTTAAGTTCTAAAGATTCGAGTTGAACTTCATTAGCTTTATCTTGACATAGTTTATGTTCTAACACAAATTTAGGTCCAGCTATCCAAGTGCTATTATTTGTGAAATCAAACTCTTTAGTTCTTTTCGTTGCTTCGTCTGCTACGTTATTTTTTGAATTGACGTAATTCCAGTTTTCTGGGTTTGATAACTCTTGAATTTCTCCTATTCGTTGGGCAACGTAAGTTTGAAATCTTCGAGAGTCTGCTTTTATCCAATGAAGAACCGTATTTGAATCTGTCCAGTACAATACCTTTTCTATATTGACATTTAATTCTTGTTTTAATGAATTGCCAAGTCGAGCTCCCATTAAGGCTGCTTGTAGTTCTAGTCTTGGAATTGATGTTGATTTTAAGGGAGCAACTCTTGTTTTCGCACAAATAAAAGATGTAGAAATATTATTATCTTTTAATAGCCGAAAATATGCAACTGTTGCGTATGCATTCTCCGATGCGTCACAAAATACATGTGATTCAATTTTGTGATCTGTCAATTTTTGTGTCGAATATTGTCACGGTATTTTAAATTTATGAATATTTTTCAAATCTGCAAGCCATTTTTGCCATTTTATATTTAAGGAATCTATGATTTCGTCATCCCAGCCCAATCCACTGCGCCAAATTTTTATAATTAGAACTACGCAATTTTTATTTGGGAACTTCTTGAAGAAAACAAAAGCCGATCGGAATGGAACATTTTTGTCAATTCTGCACGCAGTAATTTATTTCCCATGAAACAATTACTAATTATTGTCTTTCACTGGTAGTACACAGATTTTTGTTATTGGGCGTCTATATATTCCAGATGTAGTTTTTACGTCTACTACACGTATATTTCCATCAATCCCTGGATACACTGAAGTAATTTTTCCCATTGGCCATGTATTTCGTAGTCCATCTGGATCTGCAATAACTACAATATCACCAATATTTATTTTTTTCTGTTGCTCTTTCCATTTATTTCGCGTTAATAAAGTTGGCAAATACTCTCGCACCCAACGTTTCCAAAATATGTCAATTAGTCGTTGAGATGCTCGCTATTTTGACATAAGACATAAATCATTATCATTCGACAATGTACATGGCAACGCAGCGTACGATGATCCAATCAGGAAATGATTTGGGGTTAATGCTTCAGGATCTTCTGGACTTATTGACACATGTGTCAGTGGACGACTATTTATTATATTTTCTATTTCACAAAATACCGTTCTAAGAACATATTCTTGTGGATATTTATCTTTCAATAATTCTTGAATGTTCTTTTTCACAATTTGAATCAATCGTTCCCATGTTCCAGCCGTGTGAGGTGCTAATGGAGGATTAAAATGCCATTTTGTATTTGTAGCTGCCAAATGTCGAATAATTTCGTCTTGATTTAAATTTTCAATAACTTGTCTTAATTCCTTTTCTGCGCCTTTAAAATTTCTTCCATTGTCGCTAAATATTTCTTCTGAAAATCCTCGTCTACTACCAAATTGTCTACATACATGTAAAAATACATTTGTCGATAAATCGTGTGCAATTTCTAAATGTACTGCTCGTGTAACCATACACTGTAAATATAACTCCATATCTTTTCTCATGACTTCTTTTAACAGTTACTTCTATAGGTCCAAAATAATCAATTCCTGTTTATATTTATTTTTATTTATTTATTAATATTTATTCTTGCCAAGTGGCTTAGAATCTACAGAAATAACATATACATTTTTCTTCTACATTGTGTGTGTGTAATACATTTATGCTACTGTTCTCTTCTTAATGATTTCGCTCATCCACTTCTCTCCTGATCCTAGATCGTCTAACAGCTCCATTTCCCCTCTATCTTCTCTTTTTACTTCTCTGCAATATTCCCTTAAATGCTTCAGTGTTTCATCCTCTCTGCCACATAATCTGCACCCCCTTTCTTCCTTTGGTAACCAATACTGGTTGTCTCTTTCTTCGTTACCGCATCTGAATCTGGCTATCATTTTGATGTTTTTCTTTGGGTTTAATATGTAACGTGGTATCTCTGTTGTTTGTATCTGTTTGTATCTTTTATTGTAATTGGATTGATTTATTCTGCTCTGTTGTTCCTGCTTCTGTATATCCCAATCTCGTTGTTGTATGGCGAGGATCATACTTTCTTCATTTATTCGATTCCTCTCTATTTGCATTTCCGAGTATCCATTCCTTTCGTAATATACCTTTCTTGTGTGTCCCCATCTTGTTAATTTGTTTTTGTCGTCCTCTCCCTTCCTTATAACTTTCCAGCATTCTTTCAGTATTGAATTCTCTGAGTTTCTAACTCTTTCTTCGTATTTCACTGCTCTCTTTCCTGTTTCCACTCGAAGTTTTGCCACTTTCATTTCTTCCAGTACTATATATTCTGGTGTACATTTGTCGAGGCCCAGGATCCATTTTATGTAGCGTACTTGTACATCTTCTATTAGTTTGTGCTCTGTCCATCCAAAAATTTCCGCCCCATAAATTAAAATACTTTTTACTATTGCTTCGAACATCATCCATCTTATTCGCATATTCGTCTTGAACTTCCTTTCGCCTATACCCCATATTTGTTTCGTGGCCACAATTGCCTTCCTTTTCTGGTACTCTAAGTGTTTTGTGGCTTGGTTATTCCTCTGGAATGTATATCCCAAATATCTGAATTCTTTTACCTCTTCGATACTTTCATTTTTCCACTTCCATACTTCAGAGGTTTCTCTACCTCCACCTTTTTTGAATTTCATAATTTTTGATTTTTGCGCGTTGAGATTCATATCTTTTCTTCTTAAATACAGTTCAAGTCTTTCAGCATTACTTTCATTCCAGGTGGATCTTTCGCGACTATGACAATGTCATCCGCATACGCTAGAGACCATATTTTCTTTCTTCCTATTACAATGCCGCCTGTTTGCTCTTTGCTGAAGAATTCTTCTATATCTGCTACATATAGTGAAAATAAAGTTGGGCTTAATGGGCATCCTTGCCTTAATCCTTTTTCTGTCCAGATCTCCTCTGTGGTTCTATCCTTTACTTTTATCACCGATATAGTTTCTCTGTAGATGTTCTCTAAGTTCGCTAACAATTGTTTATCTATACTCATATTTGTTAAAGTTTTAAACAGGTGATCTCTATTTACATTATCGAACGCTGCTCTCAGATCTGCAAACAATGCGTATAACTTTCCCTTATCTTTGCGGATCTCGTTTTCAATCATTAGATTAAGTATATAAATATTGTCTGCTGTTCTTCTTGTTTTCCGAAAACCTGCCTGGTTTTCTGGTATGAGATTTTTTACTCTTATTTCTTCCTCCAATTTTTCTAGTAAAATCATCGCATAGATCTTGAACGCTGTATCTAGTAATGTTATTCCTCTATAATTTTCTACTTTGTCTATGTCTCCGTTTTTATGAATCGGTTGTATAATTCCTTTCCTCCATCTAGTAGGTATTTGTGCGGTGCGCCATACTTTGTTAATAATACTTGTTAATATTCTTAGTAAGTTCTCATCTGCATATATCCAGGCTTCATTTGTGATTTCGTCTTCTCCTGCCGCTTTTCGTTTTTTTAGTTTACTAATTTGTACTTTAACTTCCTCTAGTGTTATCTCTTCTACATCTCCACATATATTCGGTTTATTTTCTTCTTTTCTTAGTATCTTGGTATTTTTCCCATCTAAAAGTGTGCAGAAATGGACTTTCCATTCCTCTTCGGATATTTGTTTTGATATCTCTTGTTTCTTTTTCCTCTCTTTACTAATAAAACTCCATGCCTCCGTCTCTGTCTTTATTCTCTGCAGCTGTTCCTCAATTTCTTTCTTTTTGTTTTCCTTTTGTTTTATACACAATTCTTTATATTCTTTTAATTCATTTTTGTATTCTTCTTCAGTGATTATCCCATCTTTCCATTGCTTACGTTTCTTTCTCATTTTTCGTTTTTTTTTCCAAACAGCTACTATTCCACCAGTCATTTCTGTTTGTGTTTCTTGAGTTCACTCTTATTTCTTTTTTGCGTGTGGCTTCATTTATTTTACTTATGAGCTCGTTTACTTGCTCCTCCACATTACTCTCTTTTACTGCTATCTCTCTGGTTTTTATGTTGTAATTTTCTATGTCTTCTTTTTCCCATACCGCTTTTCGAATGATTACTGGATCATCTTCTTTTACTATTATACTGTTTTCTAGTTCTAAGCTTAAAAGTTGATGGTCGGATTCTACTGTATTAATTACTTTCATGTGTCTAATTTTCCCCCAACTCTCTTGATTTGCTATTATATAGTCAATTACTGTCTTTTCCCCTCTTTTACCTATGTATGTGAAGTCACCCACCTCGTCTCCTTTTATGTTTCCATTTAGAATAGTCCAATCTCTGTTTCCACATTCATCAATTAAAGCTTTCCCATATTTGTTTATTATTTTGTCCTTTGTGCTTCTTTTCTCTTGTCTTCCTGTTTTGGAGTTCCATAGCCCTCCTTCCTCGCCTATTCTGGCATTGAAATCCCCTCCTATAATTAACTTATTTTCATTAGTATCTTCTATTTTCTCCCTTATTTCTGCAAGAATTTCGTTTATTCTATTGTCATTATATACCGTGAGTATTCTCCATGTCTCGTTGTCAATTTTAATTTTTCTTTCCATAATGTTTTCATTGAAAATGGTTTCTTTTGCTTCTTGAATGTGTTTCTTGATACCTGTTACCATTCCTCCCTTTGCTCTTCCCTTTTTATTTAGTCTCTTTGCGTATTTAATTTTCCATGTGAAATCACTGGGCATTTTATTTTTCCACTTATTCCAATCTTTTTCCTCTAACCAACTTTCTGTTAACCCTACTATATCATATTTATTTATTATATCCCAAAAATCTTTATCTTTACTTTTTATTCCCGCTATATTCCAAAAGCCTATTTGTATGTTAACTACTTCTTTATTATTCCTATTTATTAGTTTTTTGAACTTTTAATTAAGCTTTTTTGTTCTTCATTCCATTCATACCAATCTCTACCGATTTTTAATTTTCTGTATCCTATCTTTACTATATTTTTTAGCTCTTTTTCTTCTTTAGCTCTTTTTGAGATTTCATTTTGAATTATCCTTTCATTGTACGTCATGTCGTGATCTATGTAAATATTGGTGCCTCTCAGTTTATTTTTGTTACTCATCACTAGCTTCTTGTCTTCCCATGAATTTACAGTCGCTACTATCGCTTGCTTTTCTTTTAACTTTCCGACTTTGTACGCCTTTGTTACTTTCGTTGTTATTCCCATTCTGCTTTTTATAAAGTTTTCAACCTCTTGAGCATCTTCCAGTGTCGCTCCTTTTATTATAATATTATTCTTTTTTTCCATTTTCTCTTTTTCCTCATCCGATCTCTCTAACTTTTCTATGCGTCGGTTTAAGCTAATAATTTCCTGGTCTTTTTTCTCAACTTTTATTTTTAACTGCTTGACATCTTCTTTGAGTACGTTGACAAAGTCCTCTAGTTTTTTAATCATGTCACTTCTCAGATCAATTATCTCTCTGCTCATATTCTTTAGCATTTCTAAAATCTCATCCTGTGTTGCACCTGCATCTTTCCTCTTTCTTGTTGGAGATCTTTCCATCTCCGCTTTCCCTTTTTACCTCGCTGTATTGCTGGTTGCCCGACGCTTAACGCTCCTATGACGTCACTCAGACCGTGGAATCGGATACCTACTTGATTCGACACCCGACCGGCCCCAGTGCTGGTCAAGTTACGTTATCGTCGGTCAGATGTCACTTTAAAACAGATAGTCTCCGTTTTTATCCTTTATCTTGCCATCCAACACTACAAACTGAATCGTCGCTGGCTGCTACTGAGCAAGAGATGTCTCTGTCTAATTTCTGTCGGTAATGAATCTTTCTGATTTCCAAGATAGCACATGTGCTTAACCTATAAATAGCTGTTAATTTTTATTTGTTTTTTACTTTTCTTTCTAACGATACTTATCTTTGTATCTGTATCTTCTTTTGTAGTCTTTTATTGCGCCTTTGCTTTCGTTGTTGACAATCTTTATTTTAGTTGTTTTTCCTTTATTTTTCAATTTCTATACGGAGCAAAATTCTCACGTGTTCACACACACACCACCACCATCTACCTGTTTATATAAATGGACGAATTGTGGGTTCAAGGCGGCAGTATGGTAATTGTCCCATAATTGGAATTTTTGGAGATATTTTTCGAATTTTACAGGTTTGACATTCATTCCAAGTTTTTTTGACAGCTTGTCTCATATTTAAAATCCAATATTTTTGTCGAATTTCATTTATTATCATTTCAAAACCCAAGTGATTTGCTTTTTCATGATAATGGGATAGTAGTAATTTTGTGTTTTGGGTCTAAAATGATAGGCTTCTTTGTAAATTCATTTAATATTTTTACATTATTCAATCTTCCGTTTAATCGAATAATCCCATTTTCATCTAAGGAACATGTCAAGGAAAATAAGCGACTTGTTTTTTGTATTTTTTATCAGTTTTTAAAGATGAAATTTCATTTGGAAACGATTCTAGTTGAGTTCGTTTTAAAAGTAAATTTTCTGCTTTTTGTAGTTCTTCAGGTTGCAGTTCATACGAATTTCTGAGAATAACTTCTCGTTTCTGACATCTTTGGATAAAACGCAACATCCAGGCAGTACTTCGTAATAATCTAAACCATTTTGAAAATTTACTTGGTTATGGTAATAACACAATAATTTTTAAGTTCTAAAGATTCGAGTTGAACTTCATTAGCTTTATCTTGACATAGTTTATGTTCTAACACAAATTTAGGTCCAGCTATCCAAGTGCTATTATTTGTGAAATCAAACTCTTTAGTTCTTTTCGTTGCTTCGTCTGCTACGTTATTTTTTGAATTGACGTAATTCCAGTTTTCTGGGTTTGATAACTCTTGAATTTCTCCTATTCGTTGGGCAACGTAAGTTTGAAATCTTCGAGAGTCTGCTTTTATCCAATGAAGAACCGTATTTGAATCTGTCCAGTACAATACCTTTTCTATATTGACATTTAATTCTTGTTTTAATGAATTGCCAAGTCGAGCTCCCATTAAGGCTGCTTGTAGTTCTAGTCTTGGTATTGATATTGATTTTAAGGGAGCAACTCTTGTTTTCGCACAAATAAAAGATGTAGAAATATTATTATCTTTTAATAGCCGAAAATATGCAACTGTTGCGTATGCATTCTCCGATGCGTCACTAAATACATGTGATTCAATTTTGTGATCTGTCAATTTTTGTGTCGAATTTTGTCGCGGTATTTTAAATTTATGAATATTTTTCAAATCTGCAAGCCATTTTTGCCATTTTATATTTAAGGAATCTATGATTTCGTCATCCCAGCCCAATCCACTGGGCCAAATTTCTTGTAATAGTATTTTTCCTTGAATAAGAAAGTTTGCTAAGAATCCTAGTGGGTCAATTACTGACATAACAATTGCTAAAATTTCACGTTTCGATGGTCGTCGACTTCCATCCAATAAATCAGATTTTATTTTATGAAATTTTGTTTGGTACCTAAAATAGTCTTCTACTGGATTCCACCAAAGTCCAAGGATTCTTTCAGAAGGAATTTCTTGATTAATGTCATTTAGGTCAATATTTTTCTCACCAAAATTTATGAGTGATGGTTCTATTTGTTTTAAAACATTCATGGAATTAGATAGCCAGTTGCAAATGACGAATCCTCCATATTTATGTACTTTAATGACTTCGTTTATTAATTTAATTGCCTCATCTTCTGTGTCTGCACCGCCCAGATAATCATCCATATAATGCTGTTTGATTATTGCGTTGCATGCTTCGGGATATTCTTTCATGAAGTCCTTGGCGTTTCTATTTTTTGCCTCTTGGGCAAGACAGGTTCCACTTGTTGATCCAAAAAATACAACCTGGATTTCGTATACGTCTGGAGATTTATGGTAATCCATTCCGCGCCAAAGAAGTCGTTGTGCACACCAATCTTCTTTTCTAACCATTATTTACAGAAACATTTTCTTAATATCGGCGACAAACACTATTTTCTTAATTCGGAAATTCAGTAGAATATTAAATAAAGAATTATATAAGTCAGGTCCTGATAGCAGTTTGTCATTTAGGCTTACATCATTTGCTTTAGATGCAGCGTCGAAATCAATTCTAAGTTTATTTGGCTTGTTTGCATTCGCGACTCCAAAATGGGATAAATACCAATTTTTTGGATTTTGTATGTTCACTTCTTTTGTAGTTAATTTTTTCAAATATCCTTTACTAACCAAGTCGTCAAATTTCTTGCAATAAGCTTCAGCATATATTTTATCTCTGTCCATTTTTCGTTCAGTGCATTTAAGTCTTCTAAATGCATTTTCTGTACTCTCAGGAAAACTGACGTTATCTTCTTTCCATAGAAGACCTGTTTCATATCTGTTTCCAACACGTTTCATTGTACTGTCTAATATATTTTGAGCCCGTATATCTTGTTTAGATAAAGTTGAAGTTGCTGCTGACTTGACTTTTCTATAGTCCATTGTTGTTTGACCAAATCATGAAGAATGTCTAAACCATCTTTTACCTGATTACAAACGTGACAAGTGTATTGTTTATGCGGTTATGGATTTTGATTACCGGTATTGCCGTGTATCACCCATCCCAAAAGAGTTTTACTTAGTGCAGGTCCATGCCAAGGTCCATATATCGTTTTTCGATTTACCAATAAAGGCCAATTATCTTGTCCAATTAATATTTTAGGTTTTCCATTAAATTTAGACTTTGATATCACGAGATATGGAAATTGATGAAGTAAATCTTCCATATTTATACTTTGAGTTGGCAATGACAAGTCCGAAATGGTTCGTACACGACGTATGAGGAATGATTTACTATTTGTTCCAATTATTGTTAGATTGACTACTTTTGAATTTAAATTTTGATTAATTTCTTCATTAGTCACAGGGTAAATATATCTATTGATCTATTATTATAAAACATCATTTGACGTTTGTGACACATGACAGTTTGACTGACACTTCGTTTCCAGGACATTGTTTTTATTTTCTTGAGACGTCATATTTTTATTTTCTTTATGAAGTAATTTATGATGTGGAAATTTGCATCTATTTGAGTCGCATCACTTTCTTTGCTTGCAAAACTTGACACCATGACCCGATGTCAGACATGAAAAACAAATATGTTTCGATGTGATAAATTTCCAACGATCATCAATTCATATTTTTATTAATTTTTTCATTTTGCCAATTTATGTCTCTGAAGAAGGCAACAACAGTACAAAATCTTATCCTTACAATTTATAGCTGGTCGGTAATTTGTTCAATAATTCTTGGAGAAGCATTGGATTTGATAGATAATTACTTTCTTTTAATAATTGAAGAGTGAAAACTAAATTATTGACTGTATCAGCAAAGTCAATTAAAAATCTAATTTATCTTCTTTTACAGGTGATATATTCTTAAGTTGTCCCAATAACATAGAAATGATGTATTCAGGCTGTCCAAATCTTCTTTCTAATGTTTGTATGACTTTATTGACATTATTTGGCAATATCAGTATAGCATTGACAATTTCTCTTGCTTTCCCTTTTAAGCATTTCTGTAGCCTGTACTGATTTTCCTCATCAGTGAAACCGCAAACATTAGTTGAATTCTTGAATTGACAAATAAAATTTGGCCATTCTAACGGATTTCCAGTAAATATTGTAGTTCTTTTGGTAAAGATTGTCTAGATAATAGTTTTTCTATACTTAAGTTTGACGTCGATTCAAATGGAATATTTTCTTGTTTATTGTCCCTATAATTCTCCATCCATTCTTCTACTTTTATTTTTCCTGTTAAGACTGGAACTGGAATATCAACTGTAGTACTGTTTTCCTCGTCTAATTCAGCCAATTTTAATGCCATTTCTAAATTTAGAATTTCTTCTTCTTGTTCTTTCTTTTTCTTAGCATACTCCAATTGAATAGCTAATTTCCGTCGAGTTATACTGTTCTTTGAAGAATGTTGAGATATATGACTTTCACTTTTCTTGTTTTCTTCTAATATTACTTCTTTGTCTTTCTCAGAAGTTAAAGCTGTATCTTTGTCTTGTTCAGGAGTTAAAATTGTTTTTGATCTGATTCTTTCACGACGACGAACTTTTTTAGACATTACGATGTCAACAGTCAATAAAGATTGAAGAACAAATTTTAGTCCAACGATTATAAAAGTCTAATGGTTTCGGAGGACCAATGAAGGACAATGTTTCTTCTTTGAAGAATGTTGAGATATATGACTTTCACTTTTTTTGTATTCTTCTAATTTTACTTCTTTGTCTTTCTCAGAAGTTAAAGCTGTATCTTTGTCTTGTTCAGGAGTTAAAATTGTTTTTGATCTGATTCTTTCACTACGACGAACTTTTTCAGACATTACGATGTCAATAGTCAATAAAGATTGAAAAACAAATTTTAGTCCAACGATTATAAAAGTCTAATGGTTTCGGAGGACCAGTGAAGGACAATGTTTCTTCAAACGAGTCAATGAAGACGTCAATAAAGGATTTAAATCCAAAGGAGCTGGGTTGAAAAAGTCTCGAAGGACCAATGTTAGTTTATTACCTGTAATGTTTATTAATTATATCCTGGCTCGAAAGACCAATGTTAGTTTATTACCTGTAATGTTTATTAATTATATCCGGGCTCGAAAGACGAAAATATTAAAACTAAGATAAATTCAGTTATGTCTATGTTTTTCTTTTTTTTTTGTCAATAATGCATTTATTTTTTTTACACTATCTATGATTATAAATAATTTATATATATTTATATCTAGTTGTAGCAATAACACCATAGATTTGAAAGATGGACCGTTGTCCGATACTAATTGTTTTGGTAACCCAAATATCGCAAAAGTGTGTCTTAATTTTTATATTGTACATCTAGCATTTGTAGAATTCATAATATAAACGTCAAGCCACTTTGATTTAGTATCAAATATTATTACAAGATTTTTTCCTTCTATATTACAGAAATCAATGTGAACCCTTTTCCAATTGCCAACTGGAATGGGTCGCATACCAATTACTTTTGGATTACTTTTATTAGAGTGTAACTGACATATTTTACATTTATTCACTGTGTGCTCTATATCAAGATCTGTACTAGGCCACTAACAAAATGATCGAGCCAAAAGTTTCATACGAACAATACCTACATGCTGATCATGTAATTTTTCTAAAATATAGTGCCTAAACCTTTGAGGAATAACAATACTATAACGTTTTATTTATTTAGGTGAAGTGTAAAATTGATTAAAACACAAACATTTATATAACTATGTTTAATAAAAAGAAATATGAATTAGAAAGAATAATGAAAAATGACTAACACTAAGAATTAACAAATATAAACACTAATTTAAGACTAACAATTATTAATAAAGACTTAACCACTAAGATAATTTATTTAAACAATTAGAACTACGCAATATTAGTTCAACATTATTTATATCACTGTCTATTATTTATATCACCATCTGTTCACTACCCGTATCAATATATGACTGTTCTCGCGATCTCTTGCTCGGGATATTTATGTAAAACTCTTAATTCTGGAATATTCGCCAACCTTCCTGAAAATCAGAACAATTGGGAGCGGACGGACTTGTTGTAACCTGTCCGTTAGTGGCCACCGCCCGCGCCGCGACCCTGTGATCGCTACAATACGATTACCCCAAAGTATACAACCATGTTCTACGGAAAGAGTAAAACGTTTATTGAAATATGGTTTTAAGTTTATTAAGAGATGTAAAGATTACACAACTTGTGAATCAAGGCAGTTGTCAAAACACCTCTGAAGTCAAGGGAGATGATAGGAACTTAAATAGGGATGGTATAATCTTTACATCTCTCCGCTAATCACCTGTGTTCTACTGATAATGAGAACTTAGTTCTCGAAATACGTAGTTAGCTTTTATAGTTTTTATAAAACTTAATTTTAAGGTTAGAGGATTCTAGTATTGTATTTTATATAAAAAAATATTATTTGCCTCAGCTTGAACTTTTATAATACCTGCTGCAATAATATTTCTACCTGTTATTGTTTTAAGAACCAGATTTTTTTTCTTAAAAGGAATATGATACAAATACTTTTTGTAAAAAATTTCTGACATAATGGTTACACATGCACCAGTATCAATTTCCATATTAACTAGCATATTATCTAGTTTAATACTATACATAAAAGGTAACGATTTATCATTGACATTGCCTATATAACTCATATGGTACAGTTCATTACATTAAATAAAGCCATATAGCTATATAACTGTAAAAAAATAAATACACATGCTTTTGATTCTTATTTCTTTAAAATAAAATTGTTGATAAATATTATACTTTAACAAAAAATCTGCCTAATATGTATTGCAAATAGTTTGGAAACATTTCTGGAAATGCAGTTTTCATTCCCATAAGACATTTTTTCAAACAAAAATAGAATTTATGTTGAAGGATAGGAATACTCAAATATAGGCCGTTGCTAAACAGTATTATACAGCAGAAAGTAAAGGATATGCCACTTTATCATAATTGTGATATGTATCGTTTTATTGCCAGACCCGACAGTCAAGCTTTTTGACTATATTCTTAAATTGAACATTATTAGCCGGACCAGTATCTTTCCTTAGATTATTATTTGCCTTGTAGTTATTGGAAGACGCATTGCTTAATTTAGCCACAGACACAGAATGAAATGATTTAGATTGTTCACTTGTTAATTCAAAATTCAAAGCAATTTCACATGCTTCCTCAAATGACATGGCCACTTCCGTTAAAAGTTTTTTTTTTTTACATGCTGAACTTCTCAATCCGCATACAAACTGATCTCGAAGTGCATCATCCAGAAAAGAACCAAAATTACAAGCTTTAGCTAAACGTTTCTGTTCAATGACATATTCACTTATGCATTCTGATTCTGCTTGCTCTCTTTTATGGAATTTGAATCTTTCCGCTATTACAAGTCTTTTAGGTGAGAAATATCTTTGGAACGCATCTACTAGTATCTTATAATTTTGTTTAGATGGTTCTAAAGGTACGAGGATATTCTTTAATACAGCATCACAGATATAAACATTGATAATTTTAAAGTATCTTTTACAATATTAATAATTAGAAATCGTTTAAATCGTTTCAAATATGATTCAAAATCTCCTCCATGAATATCGAAATGTTCAATAGCACCAATTAAAGCCATGATGAATAAAGTCTTAACTTGACACTGACAGTTAACATATAATGATTTATATCTATTGACTTTTTATTTCTTCATGCACTAAGTCGTATATCTCGTCACCAATTTATTGTTATGTATGCAAACACAATTAAAACATACACTGATATTTTAACGTACTTTATATTTTTTAGTTCGTAACTAATTACAAAAATAACAAAATTATGACAAAACTATTCATTTACAAAGCTAACTTAATTAATACAAAACATAACATATTCAAGAGGATTTCCGGATTTAGTGGTATCACTGATCTCTATATAATACCTACCTGGGCTTCGTTCGAAAATTAACTCAGAGGTTAGAATTAAGAAAGGATAGTGACCAACTGGTGTTAGGGTTAGGTTTGAGTAAGTATATTTTCGAACGATTTAGAGTAAAATAAGTAGTGACGAAAGTTAAGGGCAAAAAATGTTATATTTTATTGCTGATGCAATGATCACAGTACTGTGATGTAAATACTACCCTAAAACGTCATCATTTATCAAAACATTTACTGGTTACATTATATTATGATAATTGTACTTATTTGTATTATGACACATTAAAATTTTGTTGTCTCTATCATTGCGTGCCCTTCATTATTCACAATGGAATATAATGAATCCATCTTTATATAAAACTAAAAACTAATCTATTATTAAAAATGACAGATTGAATACTACACAAGTATAAATTTAATTTGTGCGCATGTCGAGTAAATCGTACCCACCTTCTTCGAGGTAAGTTGAAATAGTTAACTCCGAGTAGAGTAATTTGATTTCTCGAACGCAAGTAAGAGTAAACTTCAAATGAACTTTAGAATTTTCGAACGTGTAAAGTTAACTCAGAGTTAATTTTCGAACGTAGTCCTGGATAGGGCATAGCATACGAAAAAGTGAAGCCTGTGGCGGCCATTTTCCTGAGGTCTGAATCCAATCCAATTGGTGCGAAATATGAATAATAATTTTATAATATTACAAATATTCAAAATAATATATCTATTATTTACTCTATAACGACTATGTAAATGTATATTGTAACGCCACTGACCTTACGGTTCCTTTACGACACCACTCCAGACATTCAGGGCTCTCAAGTGTGGGTGTGCAGAGGGGAAAACAAGGTCAGCGAGGCCAAGGGGGTGAGGATAAGTGAGGATGGTGCAGGGTTGTAGAAAAAAAAGACGCTTGGGTTAAAGCAGTTGGACAGTGTGTGCTTAGGCCTGTCGTGTCATGTCGTGTCACTCAAGAGATTTTGTTTAACTATGTTATACACAATTTTTATATTTACGTTTTTTCTGTAAATTTGACTATTCGTGTTTTCACCATTTGTTTATTTGTGCGGTAGTATTACGCTACTTGTGTTAAAATATAACACTGTTGTTAAATAAATAGATCGCTACATTTCCCCCTCCTTAAGACTGTTTAGCCCCGGAACAATTCGTTATGACGAAATCTACACGCATCACCTTTGGTGCATCTGGAGGTCATAAAGAAGTAACAGTCGACGGTCCGTTTGAGCTCTTCTTGCCCGCTAGGGATGAAGCTGCACACTAAAATTTCCACTCCGGTAAAGCGGAAGACTGTCTCTAACATGCTTCTAACAATTCTCCAATCTAAACCATCTAGCTCACAGCCTCTCTACGGTACTGCCAGTTTCATGATGTCGTTCTCCAACAGATGGTCCTTCATATCGCACAGCGAGTCCCATAAACTGCGAAATGACGGCTTTTGTATGTATCGCTTATGTTCTATGTTATCATCCTTCAGTTGTAGCGTTTTACGAAGGATGGACGTTGGTTGACCAGTTCTTGCACTCGTCCAAATTTTCTTTTAAAAACTGAAGCGATGCCGCGGGACATTTTAATATCTTTCGCTACACAATAAACGAAGGAAAAATCTGGGGACACGGTGAACAGATGTCGTTGTTCTTCTCTTGTCACGCCATACCGTGCCTTGTGACCAGTAAAATGGCTTTTCATGAAATTATCAAATGTGGATTCTACAGCTACAACCAGGCGAATCGCCGCTCCACAATGATCGTCATAGTTATCACCAGCGAAAGGGTTAACCGATTGAAGTGGACAACTCTCGGCTTTCTAAATCCTATAGACCACACCATTTATCCTCTTGGCGATCTTGTAAGGGCCTTCCCAATTCCTTTCAGCTTGGGCGATAAGCCGCGACGCTTCTGTGGATTGTAAAGCCACACCAGATTTCCAGATAGATAAACACTTTTTTCAGCCTTAACATTGTATTGGTCCTTCATCCGATCGCTGGCACCTTGAATGTTTGTACGGACTTGTTCATGGATGTCGTTCAATCTTCTCCATTATGTAGTTCTCCCCGGCTAGATCTTCACCGGGTTTACTGCCAACTACTAGGTCGCATAGTAAGCGCAACTCCCGCCCGAATACGATGTTAGCTGGTGTCTGCCCTGTTGTCTCATGCACCGATGAACGATAAGCTTAGAAGAACAGATGAAGATGTCGGTCCCAGTCTCGTTGATGATTAAAGACCTTCGACAAATACCGGTTTATTGTTCTATTCATCCGTTAACCATGCCATCAGACTGCGGATGTAATGCAGTTGTTCTAATTTTCTTGATTCCTAATATCTTACAGATATTTTGGAACAGAGCAGACTCAAAATTCCTTCCTTGGTCGGAATGTAACTCTCGCGGTACTCTAAATCGGCAAATGCATTCTTTTACCAAGACTTCAGCGACCGTTACGGCTTCCTGGTTGGGAAATGGATAGGCCTCAACCCACTTAGTAAAGTAGTCCATTACTACCACTATGTACTTATTTCCCTCGTCAGTTTCTGAGAATCGTCCGGCCACGTCAATCGCTATGCGATTAAAGGGGCTTTCAACGTTATACTGGCGCATTGGTGCTTTTCTTCTCCTATGTGGCCCATTACTTCCCGCGCAAACCACACATAATATTGCACCACTCTTGTGACGTCGTTACGTCGTCAGCCCGTATCGTTCTCGAAAACGTGTGACGGACTACGGCGTTACCTTCGCGTCACACAATGTAATATACGTCGTCACAGCCTATAAAACAGTAACTCATACAAAAACACAATAATTAATAGACAGGCACGGTATAATAAAATATACAAACGCTGTCGCACTATTCGTTTCCAAATCTCGGGCGCCACTCTACGTAACGGTAGAGACGTCTAACTCGTAGGCTTCCAGTGACGACGCCCACGGATATCTCAATGGAGAAAAATGTCCAAGGTACGGATTCCAACATGGGTTGTGGTCGCTCGCTTGAACACAACATCACGGAGCGACTTTTTAAAAAAAGACAGTAAAAAGACGTAAATAAAAGCATAAATAAATTTCGGATAAAAATTCGGTTATTCTTACAACCTGCGTTGCTCGCTCACCCACGTGCACGCGATGCGAGGGCGAGGTAAAAACGAACGCAAAACCAAATTCAGCAGAACTATCCTTGATTAGTCCTGGCGGTGGCCGATGGACAAGCCGAATCATGTTCCGCGACTCACGAAGCAAAATGACGGATTCGAGGATTCTTTCTTCGCCGAAATTAATCCAAAATTATCTCGATAGTGGTAGCGCAATCACTAGTTCTTCTCTGCCCCTAGTAATCGGAATTCTCAAACTATCGCAACTTACGCACAACTCGTGCACCGGATGAAAATGAACGATTTTCTCAAACAAACATTTTGCTCACATACAGATGTGAAAAACGGCAAAACACTATTCCAATTTTCCTATAAATACTTCACTTCCACTTACCTTACATTCACTAATGGAAGGATAGGAAAACAACTGAAAATAATTCGAATAAAAAACTCTGCTTCACAACTTTTATTTGTTACGTCTTTATTTGGCCAAAAACTCACTAAAAAAGGCCAACGACCGCGCTTTTATAAATGTTCATCTCCGTACCTATCATCAGAGGTGAACATAGTCACAATTCAATTACAATTTATATAAAAATAAATATAAATAAATAACATTTAAATACAATACAAACAGTAATAAAAAAACAATACACTTACTATTGCCTTAAGTTACTAAACGAGTTAATTTCGCCGCATGAAATTAACTGAACGAGTAACTTGACTACAATCCAAACACATGTTCGATGGTTATGTTTTTCAAAACACCACTTTCACAAAAACCACTGCGATGTGTTTGGCACTACACTACGTAGAACATTATCTTGCATCTTATGGTGTTCGAATCAAGAAAATCAGAGTAATGGTTTACAGGACAACTTCACAAAAACACGATGTAAACAAATAAAACTCCATGTTGTGCTGCCATTAGTAGACATGCGCGCGCTGGCCTTGCGCAGTTGCTTGACTCGAATGCAAAATCTAGGCAATAGATTTAAAATATTTGGAAGGTAGAGCTTCGATAAATTAGATATCAAATTTACGTTCAAAAATATTGTCAGAATAAAACTGCTTCGTGACGCTTCGTCACACTCTTTAACATCTTCTTTGCAATTTACCCTGTAAAATCGTTGGCGCAATCTCTCGAGGGTTTTATTCTCTCCAAAATGTCCTCCACCAGATCCGTCGTGGATCTCTTCCAAAACTTCCGGTACTCTTTTCCTAGGGATTATCAACTGGGTCCGTCTCTTAGTACCTTCAGTATTCTCTACTACTCATATCAGGAGGTCCTCTTCAACCACAATATAGTCCCAATGCGTCCAGTACGATTTCACACTTTGTGAGTGTCGTGCAACATCTTCCCATGCTGCTATCGCCGTGTTTCCAATCTAATATCTTCCACTCCGAATCATTCTTCTGGTCCTTGCGAAGGTCTTCCGTTTGCCAACTATCATTGACTGCTGTTGTTCTGATGACGGTGGAAAGTTTTTGTTCTAGACGACTGCAATGTTTGCATTCGTCTTGGCAAGGTCTTCTTGATAATGCCTCAGCATTACGATGGCTTGTGCTTGCCCCATGCTCGATAACAAAGTTATATTCATGCAATCTTTCAATCCATTTAGCTGCCTGACTTTCAGGATTCTTAAAATGTAACAGCCATTTGAGAGCAGCATGGCCAGTTCTTATGAGAAATCTTCTACCGTACAAATATTTGTAGAAGTGCTCCACGGATTTCACGACTGCCAAAAGTTCTTTCCTGGTGACACAGTAATTCCTCTCTGATTTTGACAAGGTCTTACTAAAGTAGGCAATAACCTTCTCTTGTCCGTCTTTTATCTGGGAAAGAACGCCACCAACTCCAACGTTGTTGGCATCTGTATCTAGAATAAATTCTCCTTCTGGTAAAAGATAACTTAGGACAGGTGCGCTTGTCAAGGAATATTTAAGTTGTTTGAACGCGGCTTGACAGTCCATCTCCCAGATAAATCTTCTGCCTTCTCAAGTAAGCCTTGTCAATGGCTTCGCTATGTTATCAAATCCAGGTACATAACGTCGGCAGTATGTACAGAGACCAAGGAAACTTCTCAATTCGTTTTTATCTCTCGGTACTGGTCAGTCACTCACAGCCCTTATTTTCGCCAGGTCAACTGCAGTACCCTTACCAGAAATTATGAGTCCAAGATAATAAACTTCTCTATGAAATAAGTAAAACTTCTTTGGATTGAGTTTCAGGTTAGCCTTCCTCAATCTTTGGAAAACCTCTTCCAAGTTCTTTATGTGATCCTCGAACGTTTTTCTTACCACTATAATATCGTCGAGGTAAACCAAACATGTTTTCCACGACAATCTAGCCAGCACTGTTTCCATGAGTCGTTCAAACGTTGCAGGGGCATTGCAGAGCCCAAATAGCATAACAATAAATAGCCAAAGACTGGTACCGATGGTAAATGCCGTCTTTTCTTTGGCTTTGCCAATGTGTCCACGGTATTCCAGTCTATTCGGGGTAGCGGATAGCTATCCTTCTTCTTCACGTTGTTAAGTTGACGATAATTGACGCAAAATATTGTATCACAAAATCTTCTTCTTCAATAGCACCACTGATAAAACCCATGGACTGCTTAAAGGTTCAATCACACAGTCATTCCTCATGTCCTCAATAATTTCTTCTGCTTCTCCCCGCTTCGCCAGTGGTAATCTTCTTGCTGTTTGGTGGATGGATCTTGCGCCTCCAGAGTATAATTTACGATGGACTTCATTGGTTCTTCCTTTGTCCTTCTTATCAAAATGGAACACAAATTGAAAGTTCCCAATTAAGTTCTTGGCCTTAGTTTTCTGGTCGGCGGTCAAGTCCTGGAAGGATGATGATATCTCCTTGTTTAGAATATCCGAAACTTCACAGGATGTGCTGTCTTTAGCCTTCACAGTTCGAATAATCGATGATACCGCTGAACATTCATCTACTACGGTCCCTTTCTCTAGTACAACGCGATAAAAATTGATGTTCATTACTCGAACTAGGATTATCTTGTCTGTTTTGAGCAAAGATTTTCCAATTACAACTCCAGTGTCAGTTTTGACGTCATCCTTTTTCGTCATTAACCATCGTAACTCCATTCGTCAGGTCAAGTTTAAATCCATGCTTTTTCATTATGTCCATGCCGAGAATGAATTCATCTTCTACGTCAGCTACCAGTACACGATGTTTAATACAAGTCTTTCCCACAGCAATACTCAAATCTATTTCTCCAGATGCCTTAGCTTGTTCTGCATATTTTTGTCGCACCCGTATCCAGCAACATTTTAAGCGGCCTTCTGTCAATAGAGCCTTCTACGTAGATGTTGTTAGCTTGATGATGAAGGGATGCAACATAACTAATAGATTCTGGGGCTACTGGATTACGGGTCGACGATTGCCGCTTCGCATCATCCTAACTTAATTACCCGACTCCTTTTCTTCCTTTCTTGGTTCTGCTTTCCTCTGCTGTTTTCTGGAGAGCCTTTGCGGGTGACCTAATTCACCGCAATTCCAACAGCGGAGTTTCTTTCTTCCGGCAGCATGAATTTCAGACGTAATTCGTCTTATCTTGTTTTCTAGGTCTTCGGTGTCTTCAGATTTCTCAGCATCGATATTTCGCACTTGCGATTGGTTACGTGAAGCTTGTTTAGCTGCTTCATGATCTAAGGCGTATGAAAGTGCGTCAACAACAGTTTTCGGTCGAGCCAATCGCAGTACTTGTTGAGTTTCATTGTCACAGACACCATAAATAAATGCTTGTGTGGTTAGGCATTCCAAAACGCTGTCAGGAGCTGTAGGATGTGCGAAACGATCCAAACGACCTATATCAGATTCGAATTCTTGTAGATTTTTTTTGGTACTCTGGTATCGGTTTCTCATTTGTGTCTAGGACACACGATATGGTAATGCGCTCCAGATGCGCATTACCATATCGCATATCCAATCGCTTCACAAGTTGGTCATAGTCTTCTTGTTCATCTTCTTTTAGTGTCTGTAGGATATCGATGGCTTCTCCACGCAGCGAAACTGTCAGCGCTGTAGCCTTCACCTTGGAAGTCCAGCCATTTGCTTTGGCAGCGGCTTCAAATTGTTTTTCACCAGCTTCTACCAAGGCTTGCCGCAGACGATGTTGTAAAAAAGACTTGGTTCCTGATGTCTCCAACTCTCGTTCTTCCTGCTGCCTCTTGAGATTGGCCACTTTTAATTCACTTAATTTTACTTGTTTAGTCGCCATTTTATTTATTTTTATTTTACATTTCACAATTTATTAACCTCAGACCTGACACCAATTGTAATGTTTCGTATATAGGTGAAGTGTAAGAAATGATTAAAACACTAATATTTGTATAAATAAATATGTTAATAAACGAAATATGAATTATAAAAGATAATTAAAAAAGTAACACTATAAATAAACAAACATAAACACTATTTTAAGACTAACAATTATTAATAAAAACTTAAACACTAAGATTATTGATTAACATACTTAAAACTACGCAATAGTTATTTCCACAATATTTATATCACCAACTATTTATTTATATCACCAACTATCCTGTTTATATCACTTCGAGATCTCCTGCTCGGGGTTTTTATAGTAAAACAATTAAGTTCTGAAATGTTCGCCAACCCTCTGCAAAACAGAACAATGGGAAGCGAGCAGACCTGTCATGCTACATAACCCAGAGACATGGCAGTCAACTCACCAATAACGAAATCATAGTATCAATATAAACAGTAATTGCACTCCTTAACGATGTTTGATCTAGCGATTCGATAGAACACCGGCTAAGCTCCGTTACCTGATTTACAGAAGACAGGAGCGAAATAAAAAATAACAAAAATATTAATTGTGAATTGTTTATACACAAAATGTGCAGGTAGACGATAATATAGAAAATTAACCGTCTTCGAAAGTTTTGCCATCCTACGGAGACATACAAAACTAAAATATATACTATATGTATTGTGATGAAGTGCTCGTCGCAAGGACAGTTACCTGCCTCCCTTAGCGCTCCAAGCAGTCACGAGCACCTGACTCCACGAGGTCCGAACCGCACATCGGGTTAAAGCGAACCCGCTGTCCGGACCAGTAGCCGCCGACCGCTACGAAAACCGTCAGTAGGCTGTACGACAACTCCAGCAGTCTCCCGAATTGCCAAAGAGCCGCCGAAAAATACTTTGGCAGAATCACATGGCACGCAGCAGAATTTTAAGACCACGTGGGATCAAGTTTTCACAAAGTCTCACCTACAACCACAGAGCTGAAGAAAACCATAATAAAGACTTGATAACACTTACCGCTTCTCACTTCCTAGTTTTTCCATCGCCGTTCTTCATAGCCATTAATTTGCTGCATTCCGCGCCTGAGAGGAAGTTGTGCTGGTGGCGTCCACCGCGAACTCCTTCGGCTGCAGGGCAGATCCGTTTGTTTATTTAGTTTTTTCACTTTTCTACATTCCGCTGTTGTCGAAGAAACTGTGCTGGTGGCGTCCATCGCAAACTCTGTCGACGGCTGGGTAGAACCGCGGTTAGAGTTTTCTTTTTTGTTCACTTCCTACGGCTAAATCACACAAGTGTAGATACTTTTTTTTTGTACAATAAAATATTTAATTTACTCTTGTCTGTCTGTGCTAATCCCTGGCTCAACCGATCTAGAGCTCCCGTGGCACACGTCACTTCTCCCACAGGATCCGCAGATTGGCGCCCGAGTGAACCCGATTTCCTGGGGTAGAACCACGACATCACGGACCGACAAAAGTAGCAGCGGCCCAAGTGATCGTCACAGTATATCAAGTAGCGGGATTAAAACATTAGAGATCAAATACCATGAGTTTATTTAAACATGAAACATGCGATATGCCGTAGCCATGGTTACAACTTTACATATGAATGACAGGATGTATGAAAGTGTTCACTGTAAAAAGAAACCTGGCAGAAATACGGCTCTATCATGTAACTCATCGCTGATGTTAATCGACGTAGCTTAATTTTAGCTATCGACTATTAGCAAGCATTGTTACATTGTTTAAGGCGCTAAAACAATAGCTAAACTTTAAATTTTACCGACGTCGATAATAAATAAGAGTGACGGTAATTACAATTCGATCGCGCGCAATATTAAACAAATAACTACTTATAGTTTGTGTACGTTTTGTTACAACACTCGCTGTCCTTTGTTACACTGCTTAACACGTTGTTCTATCCACAATGTTTTTATGTCATTTATCCTACTTCTGATGCTGTAGGAGGCTTTACGGTTTGTGGGAGAGAAAACTGATTGCATTTAAACACTGTTTATTTAGAAATGAAACATGTATGAATATGAACATAACTAGTACAATAATGGCTACCACCTTCGATGTGGTCGTCTCTTGTGTGTCGCTGAATTCAGAGTCCGTTTTTCTCGACTCGCCGTGCTTCTCCCCCAGCGTAGCGCGAGTTGAAGCGCAGTTGCTGGTGCGCGGTGGTCCACACCTTAGATGAGGTATAACATAGAGATATGGCATTGCCCAAATATATTGTCGAAAGATCTAAGGTTTAAAATCGCTTGCAGCTAGCTCTTTGAAAACAGTGGATCAGTGGAGTAGTTATGTGGAAAACTCAACCAAACAAATAATGAGAATAGGTTCCCACAGGATCCGCAGATTGGCGCCCGAGTGAACCCGATTTTCTGGGGGAGAACCACGACATCACGGACCGACAAAAGTAGCAGCGGCCCAAGTGATCGTCACAGTATATCAAGTAGCGGGATTAAAACATTAGAGATCAAATACCATGAGTTTATTTAAACATGAAACATGCGATATGCCGTAGCCATGGTTACAACTTTACATATGAATGACAGGATGTATGAAAGTGTTCACTGTAAAAAGAAACCTGGCAGAAATACGGCTCTATCATGTAACTCATCGCTGATGTTAATCGACGTAGCTTAATTTTAGCTATCGACTATTAGCAAGCATTGTTACATTGTTTAAGGCGCTAAAACAATAGCTAAACTTTAAATTTTACCGACGTCGATAATAAATAAGAGTGACGGTAATTACAATTCGATCGCGCGCAATATTAAACAAATAACTACTTACAGTTTGTGTACGTTTTGTTACAACACTCGCTGTCCTTTGTTACACTGCTTAACACGTTGTTCTATCCACAATGTTTTTATGTCATTTATCCTACTTCTGATGCTGTAGGAGGCTTTACGGTTTGTGGGAGAGAAAACTGATTGCATTTAAACACTGTTTATTTAGAAATGAAACATGTATGAATATGAACATAACTAGTACAATAATGGCTACCACCTTCGATGTGGTCGTCTCTTGTGTGTCGCTGAATTCAGAGTCCGTTTTTCTCGACTCGCCGTGCTTCTCCCCCAGCGTAGCGCGAGTTGAAGCGCAGTTGCTGGTGCGCGGTGGTCCACACCTTAGATGAGGTATAACATAGAGATATGGCATTGCCCAAATATATTGTCGAAAGATCTAAGGTTTAAAATCGCTTGCAGCTAGCTCTTTGAAAACAGTGGATCAGTGGAGTAGTTATGTGGAAAACTCAACCAAACAAATAATGAGAATAGGTGACAAAACACTATGACCAATATTTCGTTCGTCTAACTGTAAGTGTGCACTACTGAGCTGGCGGATTGTTCTCACGCACTGACTGTTAGGCGTTTCTCGACCATACATGTTTTGCTTGCTCAGTAGTACGTAGCTATAGGAGTGTGCCATATGTCATATCTCTCTGTTATACCTCATCTAAGGTCCACACCGTGTGGTGGTGCGCTCTAGCGAAAACGGAAAATATTACCCGCTGCAGTAAGTACTATACTATGGGCGCCCAACAGATGCACTAAAGAGGTTTTTTGTTTTTAGCTTTAATTGATAAAATAACGAAAAACATTAGACCCGAATTTTTAATTTTACCCCACATTAATCTTTAATAATGAAAAAACTGCAATTAAAAATGATGTGCGTGAAAACGCGACTGAATTACTTCACTTACTCTCTCGTCTAGTGACGTATCAGGTTTCTTGCCCAACCTCACTTCGTTTCAAACGTCAAATATAATGTTTTAACTTCTAAACTAATGAATTGAATAATCTTGTGCAAATATAGTAACACACAAAAGCCTTATAATGCTTTCAATCACGCATTGGTCCCAAATAAAAATTATATTTCAAGAAATAAAATTGTGTTTTATTATTATATCTAATATATATTATATGTATAAACATTTGATCTGAAATTTTAATTTACATATTTTTTCTTTTCTAATTTTTATGTCTTCCAAAAGAACTTACACAACATGACTGACTTTTTGCAACTTTTTAAAAGTATGGTACTTTAAATTAATTAAACAATAAAAAGGATCACTTATTTTTGTTGCAAGACCTCATTAAATTTATGGGCAGGGCCTAAATTGCGGCGTACAGTGTACGCAGAAATCAGCTTTACACGAGACAAATTAAGAAATATGAAATAATTCTGTCTATATATGAAATGAAGTTAGTGTACAAATTAAAGATGAAATTGAAACTAAAACGAAGTATTTTATATTAAAAGAAATTATAGAAAAGGTATTCAAATAAAATAATTAATTATACAATATCGTAAAATTCGAGTAATTAACTGTATCTTGCTTGTATAAAAGATATACCTTTCTTACTTAAAGAATATTTTTTATTCAGTGCAAAAAATTGTGATGGATGTCTTGTAATCAATTTCATAGTTACACTTCTGGTTAAATCGGATGTGGGGTCTACTATTCGAATTGCATTTTTATTTCTCTTTTAGAGAGTATCAAATATCAATCATTGTCGTTATTCTTTTGTTAAAAAAAATATAAATGTAACAGCCAACTATGTTAAAAAATATATATATCTCAAAATGATGGAAATCAGAGCTAGAGAAATAAATTTTATTGAAAAAAAACAACAGTGTTATAATATTTGATATTGACGACAATAGAATGGAAAATTTAATTTGAATAGATGAAAAAACATACAGGTTGTATTTAAGTTGAAGTTGACCCCAATTCTGGTTAAACAGAAATAAAATATATATGATTAAATCACAATTTTTTTCCGAATATATAATATACTGTAAGTAAGATACCTATCTATAATAATAATCCAGATAAAAAGGTGTATCCAGTTTTCAAACACACTGTATATATAAAAGTATGGAATTTTCCATTATACAGACTGTATTAACGAAAATGAACCCCCGTTTAACTTTTTTTTTGCGTCATATAAAAGTTTTATTACATTAAATATACTACTCGATGACTTACATGCAAAAACAATTAAACGCCTGATTTATACTCAACGATTATCAATTTTTATTTTTTAAATAGAAACCTAAAATTATTTTTGTATAGTACTCTTTTTCTTTTCAGTGATGTATTAGTTGCTATACAGGAATATGAAAAAAATTGAGAAAGTTAATAAAATTGAAAAATTAAAATTTTTTTTTTCTATAGCAGATGTTAAAGTTAAACTATCAACTCAAAATAGTGGATAAAGTAGCACTTTAACCGCAAGGATAGATAAAGTAACACTTTAACAGCAAGGGTAGATAAAGTACTTTAACTTTTGTTTATTAGAAGTACATTTCCATAGCAACGCACACTACTGACATTTTAAAATTGTTCATAAATATTAATTTAATTTTTCTAATTCTTCTCTCTTCAAAACCTACTATAGAAAAAAAATGAATTTTATACACGACGATAAAATTAAATTATCGACTCGCGAAAAATAATTCACTCGCGATTATATCGCTCGTGAATTCTTTCCGCTTGTCGATAAAATATTATTTTATCGTCTTGTATAAAAATAACTATTATTGAATTTTTTGTGAGGGCTATATAAAAATTAACAAATTGTAACGATATAAAACAATTAAATTAATAACAGTAAGAATATATCTATTTTTTACCAGTATAATGTATATTTTGTATTTAATATTTAGAAATGTTTATCAAAAATTCATTGATTGATATGATCTAATAATCGGAGAATGAACTAGAATCCTAAGTAGGGAAAAATCATTCGTCAACAACCATAGTTTGCAAACTCTCAGAAGAATCTTCACCAAATTTCGAGAGAAAAATTTATGCAGGGTTGTAATTTCGAACAATTGTTTTCAGTGATTTACCTTATTAAGTTTTGCTATTTTACGTTATGATATTGTTTTATATCGTTACAATTTCTTAATTTTCATATAGCCGCCTAGAATATTTCAATAAAAATTATTTATGTACTGTGACTCAATAATGAATACATTAATATGCAAGTTATTTTATGTGAAATGTGTTATTAATGAAATCGAGTGTGAAACACACCACACCGTGTATAAAAGAACAATATAAATTAAATAGGACTTTCATAATTAAACGATTTCTGTTAACAAATGAAAAACATGTTTTTGTCATGTACAATAACCGTTAGTGCTTCTACCGATACAGTATCGAAGAAAAATATTCTACATATTATTGTACATTTAGATATTGTACAATATATTTTTGAACTGTAAGATATTTGTAAGATGTTTTAGTTTTAAAATTGGTAACATTGCATCGTTGTCCGCATTGTCAGCGCGTGTATACTGAACGCAGTATTGCTACCTATACCGATTTTTCGGTTGATCTACCGATTTCCTCTTCATTCTACCGATCTACTAAACACATTTTTACCGAATTATTTGCTCAAAATAAATTTCAAAATTAAAACTAGTCAACGTGAAGTTTCGTCAAAATAAAATACAAACTTGTTTTAGTTTTAGTAGTAATCGCTTAATAGGCTTCTCCTCCCTCTATAGACTGCATTCGTGTAACGGTCATTTTGTGGCGCCAAATTCAAACTGAAACCCTAACTCGCCTCTGCAGATTTATACGCCCATGTTATTCTTATGGGAATAAAAATATGATATCTTTAAACTGCTAGAAAGTATTATAAAATGCAAATCTTAACTATTGAACCTTATAAATACTAATCTCTAATGTTTTATCTGTCTTCTAATGTAATATATATAACCAAAAAACATAATATTATTTAATAAACATTCAATTTAAACAGTAGGTACAAATTTCTGAAAACGTATGTCGTAGCTGCTTTAGTATTTAGTTGAACCGTCACTTTAGCGCGGCGTTTTTAACCTGCTGCACCAAGTAACGACATATGTTACTATATGCGTTACTACTTTCTTTAAAATCAAATTTTTCTTAATTTATTCTTTTATTTGTACTTTTTCTCTAAGGAAAGCAAAGAGTAATGTTTAGGAATTTAAAAAATCTCTATGTTATAATTAAGAATCGCCAAAATGCTTTAATATAGTGAATTGAAAATATACTCCCATAAGAAATGCATACACTCAGATTTGAATTAGGGTTTCGCGCCAAATGTAAATCTTAACCTCACTAACGTGGTTTATTGTCAAATTGAATAAACATTATTCGGGGAATTCCCGAACTCTAGATAATTTTGCAACGGCTCTTCTGTAAAAGTCTCTTGGTAAAGCCCTTATTAAAAACAAAACAAAGAAATCGTCGTCCTGTATCAAACATAACTTAAATAAATTATATTGCAAAAAAATACATATAGGCAACATAATATAAAAAGAATAATCTACCGAAAATTGTCAACATCTACCAATATTCTCTGAAAAATTTCACAATTGTTACATCCGAACGTGGCAACACTGACTGAACGCAAACAAGTATATGCCTGTGTGTTGCGAAAAAAAATTTGCACACCTCCAGAAGTAGCACAGGCAGAAAACAACATAAACTCAAATTTGCTCCTTATTTACATTTTTACTTTTTTTAGTTAGTTCGTAGATAAAATATTGTATGACACTCATGCGTGAAAACTTTTATGCACTCAACTGCGTAACTCATGCATGAAAGTACTTCACACACTAGTATCATAAATAACTATTTTGATATTTTTTTCGATTTTTTTCTTATTCATATAAGGCTACTAATACATCATTGAAAAGAGAAAAAAAATTGTGGTTTGAATTTTACTAAAAAAAATTCTAAGTTCCCATTCAAAAATAAAAATTGATAGTCGTTGCGTGTACATCGGACTCACAGTTTTATTCGTTCGTCTTCGCTGATACGCCCTGTATAGTGTTTTAGTAATAATTTTTTAAAATATTACATAGTACGTATAGCATTCTAATGATTCTTATACAAAAAAAAAAATCAAGAGGATCATAAACAAGAATATAAATATTACAACTCCTACTATAAATAACGTCATGTAATTCCCTTCATCCTCTAGGTCTAGGTAACAGTATTCCATAAGTTTCTTATCGTTTTCATACGCGTTTTCTAACACCACGCAGATTTTGTATGAATAACCCGCTATCAGTGATTTATCAACTACATTGTTTTCAGTTGAACGCTTGTACTTATTACTACCTACGGTAACTGTTACGTTTTTGGTACTTCCCTAAAAAGCATGCAAATTTAAACTTATTCTACAATAAGATGCTATATTACAGTGGGTAAATAAATATTTGTTTACGATCGGTCTACAAGATCTAGTTTTTTAATTAAACATTTGTCGATAGAAAGTTGACATTTGCAAACCAAACATACTTTCAGACCGTTACTACTGGCACTCAATTAAAAGTTTAAATTATGTAAAAGTTTATTAGTTTGGTTTACGTTCTTTGAAAGTTGGCACAAAACGTTGTAGCTACCAGGGGCGGACTAGGCCGCGAAGTATTTAGGTCGACAGGGCCGATCATCGATAATAATATTTTTTTAAATAACTTAAACAATCCATCTTTGAATTTCTCTTTATTCAATTCACCATTGTGTGTATACATATACAATAAACGAAAATAATTTTCGTACAGATTGTATAATACAGGGCCGTAGCCAAGGGAGCGCCGGAGAGGGCCAACTGTAACTTTTAGAGCCCCCCTCCCTAAACTAAATAAAACATGCTACCTACCTATCTTATCACAACAAACTTAAACAATCCTTGTTTTTAAAGTTTATGAAATAATTGAAAACTACGATATTTATTAATTACATACCTATATACCGTGAGTTTATTTTAACGTGAAACATGTGATTTTTTATAGCTATGGTTACGACTTGACATTTGATTGACAGCAATGTATAAGAGCGTTCAATTTACAATGAAACATAGTAGATATAATATTGAGGATAAACAATAATAAAACTTATTTACAAAATTTGTAATTTGGGTAAGTTTGGTGAGGCTAGAGTGACTTTAAATTTTATGTTTTAATTCTTTAATTATTATGTATATTGCGATTAAATATATTTTTTAATGTTTCTCAGTTCAAAAAAATCAGGTGCTATGAGATCAGGAGACCAATCCAACGACGTGGAAATGTGTTATTTAAAAAATATAATCACAATATGACAGTTAATAATGACGTCAATTTGACAACCTACGTTTCATTTAAAAGTGAACGCATTGATACATTGCTGTCAATCAAATGTGAAATAACCATGAATATGGCAAATCCTTTAGCCCCATTACAGAAATTTATATAGCTACGGCCTGGTATAATACTTAGGGATTAGTTTAGAATCGGGTCGGTTTTGCTCGCAACAGATGCAGATACAAATCAATTGAAATGATAATTTTGGAAGCCGCTGCCAGAAACGACACCTAAACATATCGTTCCAGTTCCGGTTATTTCTGAATTCTGAAATTGATACGAACACTTCTACAGTTCTACACATACAGCTACAGTAGCACAAAGCTTGGAAATAGGTTCCTATAAGTTTTTGGGTCGTTCAATCTATTTTTAGGTAATTCGTCCAAGCCATTAAATAATAAATAAAAAAAATAATATAGAGTTATATTATAATTAGAGTTTTCAAAATCACATATTAAAAACAGATGCAGGATTTTTGGCTGACAGAATTTTCATTTGGTACCAAAATAAGTCGAAAAACTTATTCAAATTAATATTTATTTTGCATGTAATGAGATTCCCTTTTGAGAAGTCATCGACAACAATAATCGTAACAAATGCAGTCACCTGTAGAAAATGCCGTAACAAATAAAGGAATACATTCGACAGAATCAAATAAATTAGATTTATCACAGCAAAAGGTATAGAATTTATTTTCTCTGTTTCGGAATTAGAATGTCATATTCCAGCACGCTTATTGATGTTGGAAGAAGCTTCATTCTTAAACGATTTTTGGTTATATTTTGTTATTTGAGATTGGCATGACTGCATTAAATACACAAAATATCTAGGCAACTGACCTAGCACCTAGGCAACAGACGAAACGAAACAGTGATTTGGTGACAGTGATTTCTGTCACCAACCTAACTATTCTATCAAAAAAATCCCTTAATGGAAATTGTCAAATATTATTATAAAAAATAATGTAAATAAAAGCCGAAACAGAGAAAATAGTATAAAACATTCGTTATAGAAGGCAATTCAAGCACCCGTTCGTTCGGGCACTCGCTGCTTCGCGCTCGTTCCCGAATTTCAAACTCGTGCTTGAAAAGGTTGCCTTCTACAACTTGTGTTTTAATATACTATTTAGTTTTCAAAAATTATATTGGGGCTGTGCCGGAGAATGTATTTCCTAGTGGGCAGAAACATTGCCAGTCCGCCTCTGGTACCTACCCCTATTAGCCAATGATCCAATTACACTGAATCGACTATAATAATTAAAAATGAGCTTTTACATTTAGTCATTTAGTAAAATCCACCTTTCACCAGTAAAAGAAAGCCTTGAATAACATACTCATTTTTTTAAATATTTGAAAATACTCGTTATCGCAATTACAGTACTATTTCAATTTCATTGTTGTCGTTAGTTGCACACGACATAATATATCCCACTGTAACACGTACGATAATGAGATAGCAGAACTTGATGACGTGAATATCAACTCTGGAAAATTGACTGTGCCTATTATAGAGGGGTGTGCAAAGTGCAACGAAACGCGTAACATACGACTTAAACATGAGATTTCAAAAAACTGCGGATACTCTCTCTCCTGATAGATTCAGAGCAAAACTACAAGACTACAAAGTTGTTCAAAATTTAAATTCTACATCAGATAAGATCATAATGCATGCAACAACACACCTGCAGTACGAGATATATTAAACATAAAATGTAACACTTTCGTTGGAAATCAAACTACCAAGGAACTAATATAAAAAATCTAGGTAACAGTTTAGTGAAATATCACTGATAATAATTCTTATTATCTGTATTTTAATATTTTTACTCTTTTTCTTTAATAGTATACCAATATTACACAAATATAAACTAAAATAAAAAGTAAGATAATTTTATAATTAATAAATCCCGTACTGCAGACGTGATGTTGTATCAATTATAATCTCATTTGATGTAGAATTTAATTTTGAACTACTTTATATTCTTGTACTTTTGTTCTACATCTATAAAGAGAGAGAGTATCCGCAATTTTTTTAGATTCCATGTTATAATTCTATGTTCCGCGTTTCGTTGCACACACCGTATAATTCAACCTACTGTGCAAATATTTTGTTACCCAATGTATGTATGTAGCTATTGTTAGACAATTACCTGTAATACTTTTGCGATCCAGCCATTCTCTGAGCAATTAATTTTTTTTAATATTTCAGTATTTCCTTCCATTTTTCTTTCATTACTCGATTTGTTACAAACGCAGACATATATATTGCAAGGACATTCTGCTTTAAGGAGTCCTGGTATTGTAATTTGTTTCATATAAATGTCATTCTCCTGTATGTCTTTTCCTGTAATATCACTGTTTATTACAGGAATGGCGGCAAACACAGTTATATTATCTTCTGCACACTGATTCTTCGCACATACTTGAATATTGTACTTCGAACAATATACAAGAGGAACCTATAAATATTATTTTATTTGAAATGTAGGATGAATCACAATAAATTTTTATGATACTAGGATGAAAAATTAAATTTCTCAGACGGCTATTATATGAGAGTCTTTTCATCCAAGTATCATACACTTCTATTAATTCGAATGTGTTAAAAAGAAATAATTATAATTATATATTATCATTTTGTTAATTCGATTATTATTGTATCATTTAATGAACTACTAAATTGTAAATAAAAAAAATAGGAGAATAAACTAATTCTTATCAGTTTCTCTTCTACTTATGTACGAAAAGTACTTCTCGCACAAGTATGAAAAGTAGACACCTGGCAACGAGATCAAACAAAAACGAAAATTAATGCAATGCTGAAAAGTTTAATTTTCGTACAAATATCTTAATAAAAAACATCAGTTTTTGACACATTCGAGTTTTCGAGTAACAAAATTTTCCATACCTCCAATGAATTACTTAAAGTACTATAGTTGTTTAATGTAATATTATTTGTAACAATATTATGCCTTTGTATATGTACATAATATTTGTTATTTAACGTATCAGTACTCTCTTCCCAAGTTATATATAGATTAGGCGGCTTTTCAACAATTTTCAAATTTTTTGGTTGATATATCCCTAGCAATTTAAATGAGTAATATTAAAAGATCTCATCAATTATCTTATTTCAATTTTTTTTTCTTTAAATTTAACAACTAAGAATTACCTTTTTCACAAAAATCACCTGTGTAATATGGATCACAACCATCTATACACCTTCCATCGGATTTCAGGCAATATTTGTTATCTTTACATTTCCCACATTTGTTTTGGCAATCGTAACCATATTTATTCTGACAAACTGAAACATTTAATAATAGTATATTATATACCAAGGTAGAGAAGAATATCATTAGTGACCTAGCTCCAACATTGTGTCCCGATTCTGATTAATAATGGTCTTCTTTAACTAACTAGTGCATATAATTTTCTTTTTTACTGCTAGCACTTAAACCCCAATCATATTTAATACATATATTGATAAATAACTAAGATTTTAACATGAATATTTATTTGTTTATTAACCCATTAACGCCTAGCGTTGTCATATGGCAACGGTTATTGGATTATTTTTAAATTGTTTAGTTACGAATAACGCGCGTTAATATGGAGAGAAAGTACTTTTATTTGAAGAGGAAGGATATGTTCCTCGCAAATGAAAATACTCTTCTAAGATTTTGTTTATTGGTACAGATATGCTTTTAGTGCAAATAGCAGGCTTTTTGTAAAAGTAAAAAATATGGACCTTATATTTGCGTTAGTATATTATTGTTTATATTTTATAAAAATTTTGCTATTATTTATCAACATTATTATTAAAAATATTTTAAAATATAAATCCACATAGATGTTTTACCATTTTAATTAATATATTAAAAACTATTGTTATTAGAACTAGAGCGTTGCCATATGTCAACGCTAGGTGTTTCTACTCAGTAAATTTATAAAATATTGTTACCCTTAAACTTTTATAATATATGTATTTGGAGCTTCATGATGGGAAAAAATATCACAAGAATAAATGACTGATTGTAACAATGATTATATACAGGGATAAAATAAGTTAACTTGATGGCAATTTGTTTCAAAAATATATCCTGTCAAAATCTTTTTAAGAAATTGCCAAGCAACCAAGTGTTCATATAAATAAAAAAATATCCGGCCAATTCAAACCTTTCATGCTACTAGATATCGTTAATAAGTTTTTTTCTTGACAATTACCACTGAGAAAATAGTTCATATAGAAAAATTAATATTTGTTTAATTGTTACGTTTTTTCGACCACATTGACTACCTACTCGAGTTTTCAGAATTTTATGTTTTAACTTCTTTAATATTTCGAGTGTTTCGACTTTTTTGATATTTTAACGTTTAATTATTTCGACTTTTTCGACTATTCAATTTATTCGACTTTTTTAATATTTTGACTCTGAATTATTTCGACTTTTTAAAATAGTTGGCGTTTTTAGATTAGTCGATAAAAATCGATTTTTCAAAAAGTTGAAAATCGACTTGCTGTTTTTAATGTCTGCCAGCCCTACTCTACTAAAATACGTCTAATGCAACAATTTAAAAGTGGATTATTGAAAGAGAAATCGAAAAATATATTTTTTTACCACAGTGGGAAAAAGGCCCAGATTTCAATATTGTAATACCTTATACGTTTCCTTGTTAAAATTATTTCAAATATGAAAAACTGTAAATTACATAAATTTAAATATTGTTTGTAGAAAACAAAATAATTGAACATTTGGCGAAAGGGACCAGACGTTATGCGTTTTTCTTAAATTGTCCTGATCACAGATGATGAAATCAATTGTTTCATCGCATTATTATTCGTTAAGAGTATAAAAATTTGCTGTCTAAAAGACAATATTGGAATTTTTATGATGATATGAATAATTTACTTACAAAAATATGGTATCCAATCTAAATAATCTGGAAGACCATCATCATCTCTGGCATTGTGGCATCTTCATCCGATAGTTGTGTATCAGATTTAATTATAATCGATCGAATAGATTACTTTGTGCAACGCACTGAAGCAAATAAAAAAGATGCGTTTATAAACAAGGTAAAACTAATACAATATTTTTCAGAACTAATATTTATTGAATAAAACTACTTTTTCGCGCTACTTGTATTGTAAGTATGTATTGCAACCATAGTTACAATGCATGTAAGTTACTTTTTATATTTGTTTATATTTTTTCCTTGACGACGGAACTTAATAATTTTACTTACATTCCTAGGAAAATAACCACAGACTACTTTGATATTTTATTTTTGAAGAAATAAAATTTTTATACTACATACGTAAAAATTTATTTGTTATTAATATTAAAGATTACAGTACTATTTGTAAATGTACAATTTTTTATAACTAAATTATCATTTTCTAATAAACTTGTTTGTTCTTTTGAAAAAGACAGAGTACTATTTTGTGGGTTTTGTTGTGCGGACGTTGAAGGTAACATGAGGAACCGAAGATGTTTCTTTAAATGTAGAAGCGGTATTCATGGTTTTGTCGTATAATATTTTATTGGAAATATCAATTTTGTTTTGAACTGATTCTGCCACGTAACCTTCGGCAACGGAACTAGATTTCCAGCCGCTATGTCTTTTTAAACATAAAATATCTGCACCAGTATTGGCGAGTAAAGTGGCTGAAGAGCGTCTAAAGCAATGCCCAGTATAAAGATGTGGAACTTGGCAATTTAAAAATTTAGCTATTACTGAAGGCATTTTTGCAAAAGTATGTTTTCCAACTGGTTGATTCATGCATTTGCCAGCTTGGTAGCGTAAAAAAAGCGAGGATTTATATAAATTTTCTGACGAATTTCGAAATATTTTCTAAAGATTCCCAAATAGTCAATGTTTTCTTTATTATTTTCAACAATTGAAAAACTACGTTGCACATCATTTTTACTCTGAGGAATGTTTATAATGACATAATTTCCATGATCAATCACATCTGTTATTCTCATTTTACATAATACATCAGTTCTACATCCGCCGGCAATGCCCATAATCATAACAGTCTATAATAAACAAAAAATATTAAGATATATGAATGCAGAAAATTAAATATAATTTATATCTTACTTTGATTAACAAATATGTATCATCGTCAGCTTCTTGAACAAATTTTACGATCTGTTCCCTAGTTAAAATATGGGATTTCTTTGGGCGATATCCTTGGTTTTTGCTCTTAAGAAAACCAATTAAATTAGAAAAATTTGAAATATCCACATTATCTTTATTTTTAATAGTGGCTTTTAACATGGAATATTCACACCATAAGCTGGATGGCGATTTTAGTGAACTGGATCTTTCCAACATATACGCCAACATTACATTTTCAGTAATTGTCTTCACTTTCTTCGCGACACACCATTTTTTAAATACTTCATAGGTAAATTCATATCTTTTACCTGATTTTTCGGGTAAACAATTTAACAAAGCCACTCTTGCCGCTTCGTCAATATCCATTTTCAATATAATTTTTTTAATAAATGTCAACAGCAAACAGCTTGGTTTGTTTTCTTTTTACATAGCAAAAAACACAGGTAACATGGATTTAAATCGTTGTAAAAAAAGAATAATGTGGATGACAGAAGTCAACCGGGCTATATTTTTAAATAATTAAGCCTAATTTTTCAGTAGCGCGAAAAATATAATAAGTTACACGGAATGTACATACATCTTAACATCCTCGCAAGTTACTAGGACCTCGGCATACGCCTCGGCCTAGTACAACTTCCTCGGATGTAAAGATGTACTTACATTCCTTGTTACTTAAATAACTATTTTAGTTCTGTAATTATTTATTTAATAAACTCAACCTTTCGGCAGCATAAGCTGCTACCTTCTTCAGGGTAACGACAATTACAACAAAGCAAGTTAACAAGTAACTAAGAAACGAATTATAACATTTTTAATTTAGGAAGCCATGCTTTACTAATTTCCAAACCATCATTGCCTGAGAAAACATCAGTCGCAGAGCATGTCTTAGAGGATTTTCATGAAATAAAATTTCAAGACACGAAAATTATTTCAAGATCTACATCTCTCAACACAAGATTAATTAGAGAAGCCGTTGAGATATTTAAAACTAAGAATATTAATCTCAATCACAATGATGGTTTGAAAATTAGTAAAGCATGGCTTCCTATATTAAATATTTTTTTTTCACTACCGTTATGTTCTATAAGAAATTTATTAATGTTTGCTATATCTTCGGGCTTAGCATTTTTATGTGTGGGACAAATAATTCCATTAGTATTTGTGTTTAGTTATTCTGTCATTAAAAAATAAAGAAATCTGACACAATTAACTACAATAAACTTCATTTTATTGAAGAGGTTCTTAATGAAATTTCTGAGGAATTTTCGAAAGATGGAATGACATTATGTCTGTTTATTTATTCTTTTTTTTTTGAACATTTCTTTTTTTTACTAGTAAATATATGTTTGCAGTCTATCTCTATAATATAAAAGTTTCCCTTGAATGGACAATATCACATTGGAATAGAATATCAAATGAACTATTCAACAATGCTAAAAAAAATTAGTATATTTTGTTAAGTGTTGCTTAAAATTTAAGCCTTGTTATTACAATTGGACATAAAAAAATATATATTTTTTAATGTTTTTTTTTATTATTTTGCCCCCCTTTGAAAAATATTTTATGGGCGCCCATGGTCATTACCCTGAAGAAGGCAGCAGTTTATGCTGCCGAAACGTTGGGTTTATTAAATAAACAATTACAGAACTAAAACTAAAAAGTAGTTTTATTCAAGGTAAAACTGCTATACGAAACGTGTGTTCAAAATGAAACATGGATTTAGATACAAGTAGATTGTTTCATTTCATTTCTTTGAAAAAAATGTAAATTAATTTTTTTATTATTATTTTTGTAAAACAATTTTACCAAAACTCTGCGTAAAATATTATTTCATCATATTAAAATTGTTATTAATAAATATTCATGAGAAGATAAGTGAATATTTATCGCAGAGTTCAAATTGCGAAATTATTAAAATTACTGAGTATATAGCCTAGCGTTGCCATATGGACACCTTTTTTTAAATTAAACAGATTTTTTTATTAAAATTTTTTTTTTATGTTTTGGTATGTCCTCTTAAGTAGAATATTAGAAATAATTGTTAAAAATTAATTCCGGCGATAATGGGTTTTAATATTTGCAAAAATAAAGCATAAAATGTGAATCCATAGTTTACACCTTTCTTGAAATTAATGAGTCAAATTCGATTTAGAGACCGGTAGTGTAAAATAATTTCTTATATCAAAAGTAAATAATGGTGGATGTCTAAGCTAGCAGTAAAAAAATATTGCGTGTATTATTTACAAGATAACACACTTATAACGTAGCGTACTCACATTCTTTGCACATATCGCCAGTATAACCAGAAGCACACACGCATTGTTGTTCTAGTGCTGCTTTGCAAATTAAGTTTTGATTGCAAAACTCCCTGTCTTTTCCAAAAATTGTAGTACATGAAATGTCACAGTTCTCTCCTATATATGAGCTATTTTTACATACAGTCATTACAGTTTTGGAATTAGAAAAAGAAGCGGACATTTCTGGTTGTTTCAGTGTTTTACAGGAAATATCAAGCGGATTGTAATTGTTTTCTGATATTGCATAAGAAGATAGTATACGTATTTCTGAAAATAATACATGTCTATTAATTATTCAAACAAAAAAAATAATTCAACGTAAAAAATATAAGAATATTGGTATATATATATATATATATATATATATATATATATATATATATATATATAAATTATTAACACAGATTTTTTTTTAAAATGAACTTTGTCAGAGTCTATAAAATTTAAGGAAATTTACAAAAATTAAAAAAATTTGCATTTGGTTATATCAACAACCCCTTTTTTAACATCTGCAATGGTAATTTTTATAAGTAAATATTTTATTTGTTACCTGTCGGTGTTCAAATTTTTACATTATCTATATTTTACATTTCATGTGGTATTTGCATTATTATAACTTACTATTTAATCTACTTATATAACCTTTCTTCATCCAGTTTGTGTCTGGGTTTTCGTCTTGTAGTATCTGTTGTGTAGATTTGTCATTTCTCAGATTTTGCTGCAGTCTCTTTAGTGATTTATTGTCTCAAAGTCTCTCCCACATATTCTGCATTGTCTGTCATCGTCTCCTATCCAGTATTTATTCTTTTTTTCTTCGTTTTCCGTTCTAAATCTTGCGATTATTTTTAAATTTTTGTTTTCTGTTGTCAACTGTCAAGTATAGTGGTATGCTTATAGTCAATAAGTATTTATATCCTGGATTATAAGTTGATTTATATATCTTTTCTCTTCTTATCTGAGCTTGTATATCTTGTTCTGTCCGTGTAATTTCATCCACCATGTTTTGGCCTGTATTTCTTCGTCTTTCTATGTCGGTAGTTGAATGTCCATTGCTTTCATAGAATTTTGTCCGTTTTGCTTCCCATTGGTTCTTTTCCTGTTTTCTTTCTTCTTTTCTTGTTATTTGTACCCAACAATCAAATGCAAGACTTTTCCATGGTGTCCCTCTTAATTTCTCTTCATACTTCATTGTTCTCCTTCCTGCTTCAGTCTTCATTCATTAATTTAATTATAAAAATTACCATTGCCAAAATTTAGGTTCAGATTAAAACTTTTACGAAAAACTATCGAAATCGTTCTCTAAATAATATTAACAGGTTAAGCGCCAAAGAAATTTGTATAAACTTTCTATATTAACCAAGCTTTTTTATTGTCAATTTGTGATATTTATGTGTTTCTTATACCGATGTTACCTAATTTTGGTATTTCTTTTAATTTGAAAGCAAAAAAGAGGGCGGCGGACACCGGTGTCCGCTGTGGCCGGAGAGTACACCCAAATCCGAGCGAGCACGATGTTTCACGATATGTCAGCCGTGTTTATCTTGCAAATTTCGACTTGCAATCTTGACAATATCGTTTACTTGTTGCATTATTTGTTACAATAATTATGAGTATCCGTGGTAAACGTATTTTGCATTTAGCTTTACAACAAAACCAGGATATTGCTACTAAAAACCTGACACCAGCATTTGATTTTACAGGGCCACAGCGGACACAGTACTGCATTATAACCCATAAGATAGTAAACGCTTGGCCAGGCAGGATCGATAAAAAAGTAAAAGCCAGGCGGACACCGGAGTCCGCCATGGCCAGATTGGCCAGATGCATAACGGACACCGGTGACCGCCATGGCGCTTAACCTGTTAAACAATTTATTACTCCAGCACAATCTCTCCTAAATAGTTTATATCAACAATTATTATTGTTAGGTATATTTAGCAACTTAATATATAAAAATTACCATTGCCAAAATTTAGTTTCAGATTAAGAACTCTTAAAATCTATCTTTCCAAGGAAATTGTTCTCTAAACAATATTTAACAATATATTACTCCAGCACAATCTTTCGTAAATAATTTATATCGACAATTATTATTGTTAGGTATATTTAGCAACTTGATTTATAAAAATTACTATTGCCAATAGCCAATATTTAGTTTGAGATTAAAATCTCTTCGAAAATCTATCTTTCATTCGAAACCATTCGCTAAACAATATTTACCAATTTATAACTCCAGCACAATCTCTCCTAAATAGTTTATTTCAACAATTATTGTTGTTAGGTATAGTTATCAACTTCATTTATTTTATTTTCGATACATTTTGACAAAGGCAATACGTTCTTTCGCGTTCGTGCGGTAGCTTAATTTGGAAATCTGGAAAAGTTGCCTTTTTTGTTAATGATACTAGTAATTAATTTATGCATGTGGTAATTAATTAGTAATTCACTAGTAATAAATATTAACATAAAAATTACTATATTTTTGGTGATGTGCTAGCTTTACTGAGAAGCTGGCACAGCCACCCTTTTTTTTTAAACGGCAAGCGTAATAAATTTATTTTTGCGGTAATTAATTGGTAATTAATTAGTACTAAATAATAAGACAGTTTTTTTTAATTGTGCCAATATGGTTGTACCACCTTCGCAGCAACTCTCGGATTTCATAATCTCGGATCATTTTTTGTCATATAATCTAGGATTATCTGATTTCTGCGTTTTATAAAACAAAGAACCGGGTTATATTGCAATATAATTTAGGTTTTTGTAATTCGGCGTTGCCGGAGAATTAAATTGACAGGTCAACATTTCCAATAGAAAAAATAAAAATACTAATGCAAATTTTTAGAAACCTAACATATTCAATCGATTTACATTAGTATAAATTGAGGCAGCACATTTCAGATAAATGTACATATATATTATGTATGTATACCTCTTTTATTTGGTTTTTTGCGAGAAAATAATTCTGGCTGCTCAGTTGCCATTTTTGCAAGAAAATATTGTAATAATAATAACAATAAAACACTGAGTAAATAGGTGCTGCAGAGACACAATAAAGAAAACCGTAAATAATAATAATATTACTGATCCTACTAAAGGTAGAAAGATAACTGATTATAATATATAATATTAATAGTGTTACCGAGGATTTGTAGGTATTATGTCAGTTAGGTAAATAATTTCATTAATTTCCCCTTCCTGAATATTGAGTAATCATTTAGTAATTTAATTTTGGGAGATAGGTTTAATGACCAGTCTTTCGTTATTGTTTGACCAGTGCGGTGTGCTTAGTGCTAGTTTATCCGTTTATTAGATGAGTGAGTAAATGCGTGCATTTGTTAGTTGAGTGAATACAGGTTGAGGTCGTGAGTGAGATGTGATATATTCCCGTTGTGATGTGTTGTTACCCTTTACCTAAAACTTTGTATATGATCCTATGATCGCACTCGGGAAGGTCTCTGTAAAGAGTGCCGAGAAGAGCAATCAAGAAAGCGAACTTTGTGTCGCACGATTAGTGTGTTTTCGCTGATACACTGGGATGGCAAGAGTTGGGATGGTTTTATCCTGGTTTTCTAAATATGCCCGTAAAGCCTGAGTAAATCCATTGGGGTGGTCAGCAGTGAGTGGGATTATTGGTACACTCAGGGTGGCAAATGACAAGGATTTGTGCATTGAGTCAGTCGTCGTAATGAAGTCACTGCTACTTTTGAGTAGCGGGTATGCGATTCGCATATCGACCTTATCCAACTACCTATCATTGTTTGAGTGAACATTATTTGAAATGGTTGTGTGCGTGCGCCCCTCACTAAGTAGTCATTGCTTACGTTGTCTCTTTCATTTCAGGACGTGCAGTGAGGAAGAGCCGGCTAATTTATTGTATTAATTTAATATATTGTATTTATTTGGATTTAGAAATTACAAGGTAGAGGTAAATGATTTCTTTTTTTCAGCTCCCTAACTAATAAGCGTCTCGTAACATCGTTACCTATATATAATTATCTTTCTATAATAATAGTAACAATAATAATACGCAAACACTATATAACAAAATACCATAAAAATAAAATATACATACAAGAAATGATATATCATATAACCAATACACAGTATCAAGCAGTGGCGGCTTGTACTATGGGGCACAGGGGCACAGCCCTACTAATAATTAAATAATTATGAGAAAAAATAAGTCTTTATTTGTGCGTGTCGATTTTAAGTTAATATTAATTATTTTTTATTTAATATCATATAATTCATCCCTCAATAGAACACGGTTGGTTTGGGGGCTTTAATTAGTATATATTTAATATCATGTAATGCACCCTTCAATACACCACTGAAAGTTTGGTGGCTACATAGCAAGCTAAGGCACTCATAGTATTGCCTCGGTCCCCCACCACTTTTTCTCGAGTTTTTGCTATTTTGACCATATACCTATTACTAATAGGTATATGATTTTGGCCAATAGGAGCGTATTTCCATGGCGCTAGAATAACTTGAAATGGGGCAGTGCCCAGAATTTAGGCGAAGATTTCCGAATGTGTCCGACAATTTCTAAAGTATCAGTTAGCATTGTTTGTGGTAAAAGTTCATGTATTGAACGAAAATTACTTCTGATGATGATTTTGCAAACTTAGATGGTGCTTTATTATTTTTACAAATACGAAATAGTAATTATTTAACAACATCATTTTCTAAATGTGTTAAATTGCTAAACATTACTTATACAATATCCATGACATGTAGAATGTGAACACTCTTGTTCTACTTAAAGTATTAAAACATTTTTACAACACAATGATTTGAGATGGACGGTTTGCGCTAGCGATGTCAAATGAAAAAACTATGATGAAAACCTTAAACAACAATCAAGTAATCGAAAATTTCATTCATGCAAAAGAACGCAAGATGGATTTTATGTTTAAATTGTATTTACATGCTTTTAATTTTTGTGCCTTACCTTATAAAATATCACCAGCCGCCACTGGTATAAAGTATATATAGTAATTACACTCTCTAGTATTTCTGTTATACGAAAATTTGACCTTGAAGCAATTCCGCCTCCCAGCCGCATAGTTTTTAGCCCCACCACTTGCTGCCTGCTGTCATAACTACAAAAAAGTTTTCAATTCCAAAATTTTAAAAAATATTTCGCTGAAAATATTGGTTATAAATTAAAAACTTTGTTAATAAATATAAAATGTCATCATCTATGTTCACAGTTTCAAAAAAATATTTTTTTAATTTATTTAGTTGATTGTTTTATTAGTTTGAATTTATAATTAGAAATATTTAGTCGGTAAAAAACATTATTGTTTTATATTTGTAAACATAAAAATATTATATAACATATAATTATTTACATTTCACCGATTTTTATATATCTACCTATTCATTTAGTACCTAAATATAATGCATTATATTCATCTTTTTTATATTTAAAAACATGTAACTTGTATGCTTGTATTAATAATAACAATAAAAACTTATATATCAATAAATTTAATAAAACAATCATTTTTATTTGACGTTTACTTAAATTTACCGCTGTCAGCCAAGAGGCGATGTTTACGTGTGGTAGAAAGTCTGACAGTAACAGAACATACATAGATATATGTACTTACGCTTTATACTATGACCATAATATTAATTGCTTAAAATATTCGGATAGTAATCATTTATGAATGCGAAATATAAAAATACATTTTGTTAAATATCCCGCTGAGCCACCGAGTATATAATAGTTAGCTACTGACCGCTGCTTGCTCGTGGCGCTACTTTCTCATTTTTCACAAAAATGCTTACCGCAATTGTTTAGAAAATTAATATCTTTTATGTTAAAAAGTATATATTATTCATATATTACTAACGAATGTATAACAATATACAGTACGGAATGCAGATGACGTCTTCATCGTAAATATTAACATTATTGAAAATAAAATTTAAAAAACATTTTTTTCCTTTACTTGGAATCTAAAAGTTCAATTTACGTAATTTTTTTATATGACATGTATAATAATATACTTTAGAACATACATAAGTTTAAATCAGATATTAGGTCTAGTACTGGAGAAAAAAAATAAAACATGAAAATCCTACGCTTTTCATATGTTTTCTGACTTTTGAGAAGTTCGTTATTTTTCATTTTTTATATATATGATACAGTATCCTATTTGAAATATATCCTGAAATTTTCAACATAATATTAAGTTTTCGATTGGAGATATTTTGAAAATTATATTTAAAAAAATGTTTTGGGTGTATAAATAATAAATAATATCAATTAAACAATATTATTTCAATACCGAATTGATGTCTACTTATTTACATATATAAGAAAAACTTGTTACATTAAACAATTTATAATAAAAAATTAAAAACTTAAATAATGGTTTTAAATTTCCCGCGCTGGGATATAATTTAAAGCTTGAAGAGGACAAATAGATATGTTCATTTTTCATAACAACTGTACAAAATTTACATTTAGCTTTTTTTTAATAACATATGGACTAGAAATCTTGTGATATAGTACAATTACTTGTAATATACAATGTTTCTGGCTTATAATAACTGTGATTATTGTAAACTATATATAGACTACATTATACCTATGTAGAAGCAAACTCATCGAGTTTTTTTTAACTGACCAATGTAAAATTGTATATTGAATATATTCTGAAAATGCAAAATGTCATATTAATTATAATAAACTATTGCAACTACTTCAATAAATATAAATATATCTTGTAGTATATGATAGTATATCAAATCAATGCTATAACTAAAAAAAACATGTTTCTTTGATTTTTACACACAATAATGTATTTTAAAATAGTAACCATGGTTGTTACGGTAACTAAAATTTTGTGTACTTGAATACTACAAGACTTGGTTTATAAAACTTTTATTTATTTTCGAATGATCTGATGATAATAAATGTATCTCAATTTGTCAATTACCAACGGATAAAAAACAATGTACAGATAAAATTCTGTCCTTTCTTGATGTTCTATTATTCCAACAAATCTAAGTTTTTGGAAACGGAAAACATACTTATTTTGTATTCATTATTATCATACCCACATATTACTTAATTATCTTAATAATAATCTAGTACAAATACACAGAAGCCGACAAGAAATCAATCGATAGACTAACTGTTTTCTGTTCCACTTCAGGCATGTATTCGTTTGCACTCGTCGACCAGGGTAATATACGAAGTTGCACAGGCGTTCTGGTAGCAGTCACAAATCATTCTAATTTACTTACCATTTTCAACGCAATGTCTAATATTGTCTATAGCTATAATGCCATCTTCAAATGGTTTGGTCCCGTCCATGAAAATTTGAAATTTATTCTCTTTAGAATATAATCTTACCGTTTGCCATGGCTCGTCTTCTTTAAATTTCATCTAAATATAAATACATACTTTATTATTACAAATATTTAAAAAAAAATTAAGAAAAATACCTGAATTTCTTTTTCACCTTTAGTCCAGATTTTTAGAGAACATCCTTCACAAACATAAACTAACATTGATATACATGTACTTACAGAAAACGTGTGCTTTAGTGGTACAGGCGAACCAAATTTTTTCAACATCAAAAAATTATCTGAAACATTAGCCTGTTAGAAACAAATAATACGTACAATGTTGTCTTTCTTACTTTTATGTATTTTCCATTCGGCTTTATCATCTGAGAATAAATCTATAACTTTAATATTTTTATTCTCTACATCCGTTTCTGCGATTTTGTGACTGGTAGAACTGTCCATCAAAATTAACTTTTTTTTTGTTTTTTGTACAGCTAAATGAAACCAATCGAAATATTTTATGATACTAACTTCAACCTGAAATATACATTTTAGAAAATCTGAATATCCACGAAATATTCTCGCCATTTTACAAGGGTATAGTTTGTCTCACGAAAAGTCGAGGATCGTTAACTAACAAAAATATTATGAGGTAGTAAATACCTAAAGTAAGGCATAAAGCGTAAAATGTGTATCGTATGACAACATTTACAACCATGTCCAGCTTTCATTAAGGCTTAATACTAAATTCTAAAAACTGTGCTTAAGAACAAATGTTTGCAAACCTCAACCATAGTACCTAGGGTGTATGTCCTTATGCATATCAAACTGACATTTTTCAATCTCCAAACATGGATTTTGAAAATTATGCGTGAAATTATAAAAAAAGTGCCTGTAGAACGTGCCAATTAAAAATTTGTATGAACTGATACAAAGAAGATATAAGTCAAAACGCAAATCGAGCAAAATCGCAATTTTGCTCATATCTAGTGACCTACGCATTTTTTCTAAAAAACAAATACATCATTAAAATGGCTAACTAATACCACAACTTTGCCCCAATTTAACCGACTTCGTATCTCTTACGGTTCTCGAGATCCCAATGCTTAGCCTCGAAAAATGGACACCCTGTATATATATATATATATATATATATATATATATATATATATATATATATATATATATATATATATATGCGCGATACACGTGTAGTGAAAAATATAACCAGTGGACAACATTACGTTTTATTCAAATTCCAGGAAACTGTGAGTGGATAAAATGTGTAGAAAGGTTCAAAATGATTTTTAGTGAAAGAAATAAGTCTATATATTTTATAGTACAGAAGTAAACAAATTGTAAAGTTAAGAGTTGGAAGTGCGCGTGATTGACGCGCGATACCCCTATCACACGAAAGATTACAGGGACATATCATAGTAAAAGGAATGGCTTGTATTACTCAAAAATCAATGTTTCCTAAATAGAAAATGCAAAAATTACAGAGTTTCGTAATCTTCCGAAATAGTTATTTAAAATACAAATGCGGAAACAAGTTCCGTGCATGTGCTTTTGTTTGAAGTACGAGCGAGTATTTCATTTAGGCGATTGCACGGAAGTTATTTCCGCATAAGTATTGTACAAGATTTTTTGTAACGAACGAATTAATTATAAAATGTAATTAATAAAAATGTGAAACTGCCATTTAATCGTCAATAAAGCGAATAAACATTCGTTGCTATGGACTGTATGTCATTGTTCACCGTTGTTATTGTTTGTTTGTGTTTCTAATAGATAGCGCTAGTAGTATTAAAATATCAAAATTAGCAATGAAATTTCTAATTTAATTTAGATAATTTTTATTCTTTTAAATAATTGTCGTCAATTATCTTATTATTCTATTAAATTTGTTGTAATGTGCAAAAAAATTAAAAATATAATAACACTTTTAAGCTATTCGATCAAAGTATTTTCCTTGAGACACTAGCGCGTAAAAGTAAAACAATAGCGGGAATAAGGCCTTTTTTATTGTGAATTGACTGCGGAAAACATTAGTTTCTAGGTAGTGAGTACGAAAAGTATTTTAATGTATCTAAAATAAAGCTGGTTTTAAGGTGCATGCTCTTTGCAAACGATTTAAAACTATTTTACTTAATTATTAAAAATAATTTAATTTGTTTCTGTATTTATTCAAAAGAGCATTTACGATATTTCTAAATTTAATAATAATTATTATAATATTTGGTTTGTATTTGTTTATTTTGCAAAATGTAAATACATTTTCTAACATTGACCCATACAATACCATACAATGTCACAATATTTATTTGCTTTCTTACATGAGCATTTTTTACCGTATGACTCAGTTTTGCATTTACTGTTTACATTAGTTTTATATTTGACTGTCGGGGGCAAGTGTCTCAAATCTTGTTTTTTTTTTACTATTACAAAACAAATCAGCACGTAATTCATTTAAATCGGCAGTGAATTCAACACGGGTGTACAAAAGCTTAAAAATAATCTAGCACAATCTTTAAATTTTTCTGCGTTATGTAATTTTTCACTTCTTTTAAATAATGAAATAAATAATAGTTTTGTTTGTTGCTATTTTATGTACTGTTTTGTTTTCTTTCCGTTTCTACAGTACTCACATCCAGTTAAAACATAGCAATGCAACAATAATGCTACCATATCTAATGCAAATAAGCCATACTCAGATAATTTGATTATGATTATTATACACAATAAATATACAGGATGGTGACTCAAATAACCGAACATAGGAATTTAACATGAAAAATCATATCTTCGTAATTTCCTGCTTCCCTAATTAATTTAAATGAAAAGACTTCAAATGACAGTTGTAGGGCATAAAATCCTGCATCTGAATCAATAAGCAAAATTAATTTTCCGTGCCTTGTAAGCTACCCCAAAAATAGCAGTAGCCATGAAATTGGAATAAAAATTATTTTTTTTTAACAGTTTATCTGTCAAGTTAGCTGCGTTAGTTTATTTTTATTATTATTTGTAATTAAGGTTTTGTCAAATTACGCTAAAAATTATAGCAATTTTATTTTGTTTCTATTTTTTAAATTCAAAATTAACTTAAGTAATATATTATATACAACAGTGATTTCAAATAATAACAAAAATAAACTAACCCAGCTAACTTGGTAGATAAACCGTTAAATATTTGTTCATTTTTGGAGAAATTTGCATTCATATTTAATACAAGGCACTCTAATATCAGGTTAAAAAATTATTTGTATCCCGTTTTTTGCGTTATGGCACTCTTACTATTGTCATGTTTTAATCTAATAAATATAAAACTTCTGATACATTTTGCTCAAAAAAATCGTTATGTTAGGGTATGATAATATTATATCATTGAATTTAGAATAAAATATTCTGTATTGAATAAGCAAATAAAAAAAATAGGTTCACTTTTAAAATAAAAAAGTTGGGACCCGTATTTTGAGAACCACTGATTTAAAAAAAAATGTTTGTCTCTTGTTAATAGTGTTGTAAAATAGAAATTATTTGCTAATTTAACGGACCTCGTAGCTCTCATAGCAATAGTGGACAAAATAAAATGAACACCCATATATAGGTGTGCAATGCCGAACATAAGACTTGAACATGAGATATTTAAAAAACATGCTTAGTAGCTCCTACTATAGCATTATAACTGAAATTAAACTTCAGTTTAATGACAATAAAATCATTTGAATGAAAATAAGTTTATTTACCCCTTAATGTGAAGCATTTTTAAACTATTACAATATTTTGGCCGAACATTAAAAAAATTATTTAAACTTTATTACAAAATGAGCTACAAATTTTATCAAAAATATTTAGAAAATACAACGACGAATTTTAAATTAAAATATAATGAATTTTAAAAATTGATTAAAGTCTTACAAAATCACTTTTTCTGAAGTATGTACCATATATAATTATTATTATTCCAGTCTCAAGGGCAGGACACGAAAGAACTTTTTCTTATTTAAGAAGAATAAGAATTTATTTAAAAAATACTATGACCAATGAAAGGCGTGCAAATTTAGCTACAATAAATATTGACAGGCAATTGGCAAAAAAATTAAACTTGGACGAAGTAATAGACACCTTTGCTTCAAGACTTTCTAGCATATCTAATTCTAAATTGAATTCAATTTAAAGTTTTATTCCCGTTTCCTTAAACGTTGGTTAGTAGAAAAAAAACGCATCGAAATACTAAATAACGTGTAGTTTTGATAACCCGCCACAGTTTTGCGATGCAATATTTTTCTATTAATCGATAATTAAGGTAACCAGCACTTTAACCAAAGTTGAAAAAACAGCCATCAGTTGTTTATAATATAATTTTATTTTATTTTTTTTGCCCACCCAAATAAAATTAGCTGGCGACGTCACTAGACAAGTACTTTCTACTATTCTATAATACTACGGACTGTACGCGTCCGCGAAATTTGGTTTTAAGATGTATTCTAATGTACTTGAATCTAAATTATAGTACTCCAGTAATAACGCATTATAAATGTACTTGAATTAGTAACTTGATAAGGATAGACAAATACAGTTATTCAAAATTTTCTTTAGAGATACAAGGCCGATTCGATTTTAATAATGGATTGGACAACCCTAACTCTGAATGTATTACGGATATCAAAAGTATCGCACAAAAATTAAAAAGAACCAAAAAAGTGTTATATGTCTTTTACGTTAGTTAATAACATAAATATTGTTACAACAGTAGTTCAAACACCAAGAATAACAAGAACTTTGGTTAATAAAAAAAACAAATTACTTATTATTAATGGGATGAGATATAAATTTGTACATTAATTTTTGTAATTATATTATTAAATTCAAGAAAATCAGCTTTGAACTGAAACCTGTCGTATAAACATTATGTAGAGTAGTTTTAGATAAGTTTGGATGAATGTCGAAATAATGTGATAGTTTTAACTACATCAACCCCTATAGCTATTATTATGAGTCGTATTACTTTCATATTTAGTGGGGTAGTTCTTACATCTATATTAGTTAATACAAAATACGATTTGTTTAATTATTCAGGGGATGAAGTACAAATTTTGAGAAAAGTTTGGATGAATTTCGAAATAATGTGATAGTTTTAAATTCATCAACCCCTATAGCTATTATTATGAGCCGTATCACTTTTATATTTAGTGGGGTAGTTCCTACATCTATATTAGTTAATATAAAATACAATGTGTTTAAATATTCAGGGGATGAAGTACAAATTTTGAGAAAAGTTTCGATGAATGTCGAAATAATGTGATAGTTTTTACATCAACCCCTATAGCTATTATTATGAGCCGTATCACTTTTATATTTAGTAGCCGTATTATGTTTTGTGATTTAACTCTTACATTTATCGTGGTTGATGATTGCTTTAATTATCTGGACTTACATCTATTATATCTGGGGTAATACAATACAAATATTGAGATCAGGTTGTTATCTTAAATAGTTGTTTGGTCTCTCCACCTGAGGTTTTGGCTGTGAATGATTGAAAGCGTAATAATCCATACCACTAGTTGGCTATTTAATTACTTATGAATTTAGCAATAACAATTCTATTTAATATCATTCTTGTATTTTACAAATACCTGTCCCTAGTCCTTCAATTTTTTTAGGTACTCTGTATTACGACGATGAAGTGTGACTTATTATATAAACGCAATGTAGGGATAAGTTAAACTGGACGATATATTGTTATTTTATGTACTAATAGGTCATATACGTAAGAAAGTAAATAAATAAAGTAAAAACATATTATTACGTATATGTAATAGGTAGATCTCATTTCTATGCAAATGGAAGGGGAAATCAGGCAGTGAATTGTTTGAGGTATTAAATCCAGTATTGCCAACTGTAGCAGTATTATGCTAAAGTAGCATAATTTTTTACAGGTTAGCATCGTAGCAGCATTACGAGCAATCATAGCACAATTAAATTTTATTTTATTTAATATTATTTTTCGCCATATCTATAATAGAGTTATTATCGATACGTCTAATATGTAGTTTTAGTAATTTTGCTAGTAAGTTGCTTTTACTTATTAATATTTAAGCATAATTTTCTGAGCGGTAGCATAATTTTGTAGTGGTGGTAGCATAATTCAATTTGAAGAGTGGCAACACTGGCTGTAGCCTTACGTCTTACGTCTTGTCACTTTATCATAGGTTGTTGTCAAAGGTAGTTCTATGTTTCTTTGATTTTTATTGTGAATTGCAACTACTTATTGTCAAATATTGTTTGATAAATAATATTAAATTCTATATTACTCTTTATTGGAAAGTGCCAATAGTTTTCAGAATTTAATTTTCCGTTCTTTATTGTATGTATTTATATAGAATATTTTTGTTTATTGTTGTTTTAATTTTTACGAATTTGGTTATATATATTTTTCAGGATTAAGTCTGCAAATACATAGTACGACCAAGTTTCATAAATCTTTTTTTGTCTGCATAAGTATTTGACATTCGGTATATTTTGTTTACCTTGGTAGTTTTGTTTTCTCTGCATATTAAGGATTTATTTCTTATTTATTTTGTGTACCTACTTTTTCTTGTACTTTGTCTCCTTTTTCGTTCAATTTTCTACTGATTTTAAAAGTCTGTTATTTATGTGGTATTATTTTACTTTTAATATTTTTTGGTTAAGCTTGTTATTTTTTTTAACGAATTGATCGTTTCTTTATTTATTTTTTTGTTTTACAGACTTTCGTATTAATTTTAAAAATTCAGTATTTCTTTTATTATAAATATTTGATATGCAGCATTGTGCGCTTCAGTTGTAGTGTTCTTTTGTGGTCAGGATTTCCTCTTGGTTTTTGCTATTTGGGGTATTATATGGATATTTATTTTTATTTACTTCAATTAAGTAATAATTGAATTTAAAATGCCGCGTAAACTTTCATTATTAGAGCAATTTCGTTCGTATGTAAAAGAAAATAAAATTTCGACAGAATTATTTAAAAATGTTTCTTATCGATGTAATAATTCATTTTTTTTCCGAATTTTGTGCAATTATGAAAATTAAAAATTCTTTAAAAAATTGATTATTATTATATAAATATAGTCGAATCGAACCGAAGTCTGCAAATACATAGTACGACCAAGTTTCATAAATCTTTTTTTGTCTGCATAAGTATTTGACATTCGGTATATTTTGTTTACCTTGGTAGTTTTGTTTTTTCTGCATATTAAGGATTTATTTCTTATTTATTTTGTGTACCTACTTTTTCTTGTACTTTGTCTCCTTTTTCGTTCAATTTTCTACTGATTTTAAAAGTCTGTTATTTATGTGGTATTATTTTACTTTTAATATTTTTTGGTTAAGCTTGTTATTTTTTTTAACGAATTGATCGTTTCTTTATTTATTTTTTTGTTTTACAGACTTCCGTATTAATTTTAAAAATTCAGTATTTCTTTTATTATAAATATTTGATATGCAGCATTGTGCGCTTCAGTTGTAGTGTTCTTTTGTGGTCAGGATTTCCTCTTGGTTTTTGCTATTTGGGGTATTATATGGATATTTATTTTTATTTACTTCAATTAAGTAATAATTGAATTTAAAATGCCGCGTAAACTTTCATTATTAGAGCAATTTCGTTCGTATGTAAAAGAAAATAAAATTTCGACAGAATTATTTAAAAATGTTTCTTATCGATGTAATAATTCATTTTTTTTCCAAATTTTGTGCAATTATGAAAATTAAAAATTCTTTAAAAAATTGATTATTATTATATAAATATAGTCGAATCGAACCTAAAGGCAATACGTGTATTCAGATTTCAACAAAAATGGGTAAAATGAAGAAGAATCTATCTATGACAAATAATTTTGTAACTTCAACTCCACTGAAAGATACCAGCTGCATTAATTTCATTAATAATATATCTCCTATTGAACAATATACCCCTGAAAGAAAAGGTACTGCCCTGCAAACATTTATACAAAATTTAGATGTAAATAAAGAAATCTCTGTAAAAAGAAATTTATTTTCTTGTAATTTTGACATAAAACCAAAATCTTCTACCACCATGCTATCTTCTCTCTCAATTTCTTGTAATTTTGATAAAAAACCCAAAATAATCAAACACCATGCAATCTTCTCCCTCAATTTCTTTTAATTTCGACATAAAACCGAAATCTTCAATCACCATGCAATCTTCTCCCTCAGTTTCACAAGAAATTACAATTTCTAAATGTAATAGTTTCATTAATTCATCCGCTGAAAAATTTGAAATCTCCTCTGAAACAGAAGTCATTAACCATTCTAATATATATTATAATGTTATGACCATTCCATATAAATATTGGGATAAATATTTTCAGAAAAAAAAAGATTAACGTTTGGTTGGACTACTAAATTTTACAAATATTTTTCGTCTTTATATCCAATATGCGTTCTAACATTCAGATGGCATAAATCAGGACCGTAGCCAGAACGAAATGATGGACAGGGCTGAGATTTTTTTAACCAGGGCCATAAATTTTGTTCTACTAACCCCAAAAACTGATTGAAATCGATAAGAGAACATGTAGAATAACTATTTTCTGCGCGGGAAATTGTAAAAAACCTTACCACTTTTAAAAAACTTGTTATAAACCTGTAAAGAAATTAATTAATGGAATTATTTTAAAATACAATGTATTTTACACAGTGCCGGATTAAGCTAGCGTGAGTCCTGTAGCAAAAATTACCAAGAGGCCCTAGGTTTTGTATAATAATAGAATAAAATCCAACTTTTATAAACTTTTCTCGATTTCATGTCAGAAAATTTAAAGATAATGTCAATCAATTACTCTGAGTAAATTATATTCTAATGAATGAAAGAAAATTTATCTTTTTTTTATATTCTAGGCATCTAGCTCCCAGAAAAGCGGGATCCGTAGTATTTGCTTCTTTTGCTATATAGCTAATCCGGCACTGATTTTATATACAAAACACCCTAAAATAACCTGCTTTTAGCAAATTTTTCAAAGGTGGCAAGATTGAAAATTAGTCAACAAACGTCAGGAAAATGAAATGGGAGACACCTACTCCACTACGTACATATGTCTCCAAACAGAAGACCAGTTGCGTCATTTAATATCTCTACGAAAAAGACCCATATTTCTTTATTTGGATGCTGTCATAATATTATTTATTTTATTCGAATTTAATGTTTAGTTTATATGAAATGTAATCTCTTGTAGAATGAGGTTGGCAACATGTCAACCGGCGAGCGAGTTTGTGTGGCTAGTATCAGACTTATATACATGCTTGTACAAAAAAGTCTAAAATAAGAAAATATAATATGTTCTATTACAACATAGTGTTTTAATAAAGCAACAGAAATACTTCAGATGTTACTGGGAGTATAATTGCTCCTCGTCCATGAATAAAATAAAAATTCTATTACGCTTTAGTGGTACATCAAGAAAAAAGTCTCCTCTTCCCGTGTTTGAATTTATATCTTCAAGCCACAACATTCCTAGCATTCTGTATTTCCTTTCTTCCATTTATGTTTGATTTATCTTCTGTTTTTAGATCAAATAAACCAATTATAGCAAAAATTGAAACAGATTTTAGCATGGTCCTTATGCAGTCAGTGTTACTATCATTTAATAAAATTGGTTTATTGCAGTATTTACAGATAAGCTGGAATCATATATGTTTGGGAACTTTTATAGATCACATTACAATAATTCACATTTGCTCTCACATTTTTCCATAATGCAGCTAAGAAAATAAATTCTCTAAAAAAAATTTATAAAATAAGGAAACTGGCTAAAGATGTAATGACGGCTTTAATTCATACTAATAACTTATTAACTGTAACTGAATTATGGATTAACATAGTAATTGTTTTTGGTCAACCATATATTTCATCAAATTTCAATAATGTTGTTATTGAACGAAAAACTAACGTTTTTTGAACTTTTCTGGAAGTATTCCAAAAATAAATATTTCGACGTCAGCTACTTCTTTAAGAAAGAAATCACCATTTTATTCCTATTTCAATTTAATTGAAAATAATATAACAACTTTGAAAGCTAATTTAGAAAATACGGTACAAAATGAATATTATTTACTATTATTTATAAGATACTTGTTAAATGAAGTTTTACCTTATTATCCAATTATTTCTGGAATAATTTTTTTAAAAATCGGTATCAGGAAGGACTAAACCGCATATGTTGAGAATTGGTTTAAAATTATTAAAAAAAGATACATTTGGCGGAAAACTTAGGAGACAAGTTTCTAGATTTATTAACAAATTAGAAAGCCTTCTAAAAGGTAGAATTTTAGATCATCGAATCCAGTTGAACAGGAATAGTGTCGCTATAAAGAAAACTAAAAACACATATGAAACGAACTTCTGTGAAGCATATGATTAAAACAAATGAAAGTTTAAATATCACTCAGTCCGAAGAAATGCGGAGGAAGCCTGATTCACCACGTTGCAAGTTTAATCACTTTGCTGAATTTAACAATAGCGTTTGTTTTTCCCACTCACCTGTAAAGGAAGATCATTGCATTAATAGTGATATTTTACAAGCACCTTGGCTAATATATAAAACATTTCCAGACATTTATAAACATTCCATTAATATTTGCGGTATTATACTAAACCCTAATATTTTGGAATCATTAAGCCCTGGTGAATGTCTATATGATGATATTGTAACGTTTTATTTATTTAGGTGAAGTGTAAAATTGATTAAAACACTAATATTTATATAACTACGTTTAATAAAAGAAATATGAGTTGTAAAGAATAATGAAAAATAACGAACACTAAGAATTAACATATATAAACACTATTTTAAGACTAACAATTATTAATAGAGACTTAAACACTAAGATAATTTATTTAAACAATTAAAACTATGCAATATTTATTTCCACAATATTTATATCACTATCTATTTATTTATATCACCATCTGTTCACTACACGTATCAACACAAGACTGTCCTCGCGATTTCCTGCTCGGGGTATTTAAAGCAAAATACTTCATTCTGGAATATTCGCCGATTCTCTGGAAATCAGAACAATGGGGAGCGGTCGGATTGTTGTGACCTGTAGGTTAGCGGCCGCCGCCCGCGCCGCGACCCTGGGATCGCTACATTGCCCCCTCCTTAAGACTGTTTCGACCCGGAACAGTTCGTTATGACGAAATCTGCACGCATCACCCTTGGTGCATCTGGAGTTGAACTCCTCTATGAGGTAAAGACAGTATCATAAATCATAACATACGGTCTTACATCTTACATCAAAGATAAAACATTCTTCGGCGAATTTGCGTTTTCTTTCACCAGTGCGACGTGGTCTGTAGCAAGAGTGGCCCTTGGACAACAAAAAACGTACACGGTTATTTGTCAGCATACTTTGTTACATCGGGAAACCCTGCTTGTCGTTTCCACCGGTGATGCGGAAGACGTAACCTTTCCATACATCGCCTAATGCATCATCATCTACATCTGTCACGTTGTCCAGGTAGCTGGTGTCGTCCAACGCAATCTCGTCGCCCAGAGCGTCCAGCTCAACTACTAACTCATCATTGTCGCTTTCAGGGATGTTGCAGTTGCGGCATAACGCTTTTTGTACTTCGTCGCTGTGCTCCAGGTGATCAGTCATCTTGTTTGTCAAGTCATCTATCTCATCTATGTTTATCTTCTTGAATTCCTTGACTGTCATTGTAAACTGTCCGTGTTCTATTATCTCTCTTTCCATTCTGCCATGGTCAATTCTTCTGCGATCCAAATGATCTAGTTTCATGTGAAGATCGTCGTTAGAGAATGGCGGTGGTCTATCTTGAAGGGGTTCGTCTACTACTGGTGACTGATCCAGCTTCTTTTCATCTCGAATATTTCGTTCTCGGTCGCGTCGGTCACTATCAGGCCATCTATTATGGTCACGTCTATCATTTTTGCCTTTATCTCGATTTCTGCCTCGATCCCTATTGTCTCGATCTCTATTGTCTCCAAAATCTGTGAGGAGGAAGACCTTCTCTTTCATCTATGTCAGTAGATGGCAACAAAGAGGCATGTTTCCTCTAAATCTACCAGCCGACACACTCAAATTTGATGAACTACCCGGGACATCAAATCCCATGCTCTCGGAAGAATCAGGTGGAACACCCACCATGTCCGACACGCCGTCACCGACTCTAGAAACACCAGGAGGAACAAACTCAGATCTCCCCAGCAAACATGCATCGTTCAGTCTGTTCTCCAAAATTCCAGATTCCTCTATCAATTTCCCTTCACATATTCTAGAATTTTCCGTTAATTCTTCTTTTAATATTCTAGAACTTTCTTCCAGCTTTCTAGAACTTTTCTCTAATTCCTTCTTCAAAGTTCTAGAATTTTCTATTAATTCTCCTTTTAATATTCTAGGACTTTCTTTCAACTCTCTAGAACTGTCCTCTAATTCATTCTTCAACGTTCTAGAATTTTCCATTAATTCTTCCTTTAATATTCCAGAACATTCTTCAAATTTTCTAGAACTTTTCTCTAAATGTATTTCAAAAGGTCTAGAATTTTCTGTCAGTTGTTCTTTAAACTTTCCTTCTGATTTTCTAGAATCCTCTTCAAACTTTTGTTCTAATGTTATAGAACTTTCCATAAACTTTTCATCTAAATTCCTGTCCCAAAGTTCTACACTTTTCTGTCCTTTCATCTTTCACAATTTCAGAATTTTCTGTCATGTTATCTTTTAGTGTTCTAGAAGTTTCTGTCATTTCTTATTGTCAGTGGAAAATTGATTAAAACACTAATATTTATATAACTAAGTTTAATAAAAGAAATATGAATTGTAAAGAATAATGAAAAATAACGAACACTAAGAATTAACGAATATAAACACTATTTTAAGACTAGCAAGACTTAAACACTAAGATAATTTAATTTAGCAATTAAAAATACGCAATATTTATTTCCACAATATTTATATTACTATCTATTTATTTATATCACCATCTGTTCACTACACGTATCAACACAAGACTGTATTTAAAGCAAAAGACTTCATTCTGGAATATTCGCCGATTCTCTGGAAATCAGAACAATAGGGAGCGGACGGACTTGTTGCGACCTGTCGGTTAGCGGCTGCCGCCCGCGTCGCGACCCTGGGATCGCTACAATATTATTAATGCGTTTAACCATTGTTTCGAGTAACAGTTCTTTTGGAGTATTTTTATTTGATACCTTTTTTATGACAAGACTTTTATTGGGCACAAATTTTTCTTTGTGTAAATGGGCACAACAAGTAAATGTTTTAAATTTTGATGTCTGGCTAATTCCTATACACGTAAATAATAATCACTGGGTTCTAATAACAGTTATCTTAAAAGTGAAATATATTTTTTTTAAATCATAACAAAATATTGATTTTATGGTAACTTAGACAGCAACAGAAAATCTATCTTTTTGGTACTAGTACTAAAAAGTTATTATTTCTTGGTACTAGTACTAAAAAATCAATCCATTAAAAATCATAAATTTAAACTTAAAATTTATTTGTTTACATTAATATTCAAATGAAAATTACAATTTGTACAATAATTAATATTAAATCCTGATGGTACAGAAATTTCAGCACCAGTAATATCGCTGATACATTTTTCCGAATCTACTGTAGTGTTTGTGGAAGATTTATTGTCAGACACTTCCGAATTTTCGCGAGAAAAAATATTCATCTTCATATTTCTTGCGGCTTTTTGGAGGCAACAAATTCAGAGTTGCTGCGTTTGCGGATTCTGCAATTGCCGGTGGAGTACCCGGATCTTCGTAATTGAAAGAGTAATCAATATCTTCCATTATTTTTGGGAAAGAAATCAGAACATTTCAGACTGATGACAGTTGTCAGTAAACATTCAATTGTTTCATTTGTTTCCTTACAGTTGGTACCCTGATTATTATTGCATGCCACGCCATTCAATTACACCGAATTATAGTTTCTTTTTAAAAAATTATAATTTAAAGAAAAATATTGTATGTATCTCGTAAAGAAAGTGCATATTTTCAGTCCTCATATGATTGCAGTCCTCGGTTTCGCCTCGTACAGCAATTTTCATATTCGTACTGAAAACATGCACTTTCAGTACTTGATACATAAATAACTATTTTATTTAGATTTACTTTATGGTACAATACCAAAAAATATTTTTGCTCATTTAAAGCGATTCGTACATGAGCAATATTTGGCAAAATTCAATGAGAATATTATTGTCAAAGAATGGACTATATTTGATTGTCAGGATATTCCAAGTCAAAGAAGTAAAAATGGTGTAGGTGCAAATTGCGGTGTCCATGTTTGCACTTGGGCATATATTATCAGCTCTGGTAATAAATTTTTATTTTCTGAAGAGGAGATGATTAAAATAAGAATGTGGATTATGGATGTTTTTGTAGTATAACTTTATTCGCAATTAAACATTTACACTTTGACAGATTGACATATCTCATTGCCGTCTCAATTCCTCTTTTTTTTTCCTTTTTGTCACCGTCTCCATGAAGTCGCGGCGGCTGTGGCGAGTTGTATGGGTCGCTACACTAACCTCCCTCCTTGAAAATTGTTGCTTTCATAAATCGGGAAAGTGTACTTTTCGTCTCGACCGCGTCTGGATGTGTGTAGGCTCTGCATTCGTTAATGACTTGGGTTGGGTGACAAAATATGCTGGCTTGAGACGGTCTATGGAAACATGTAAAACTAGTTCTGCTGCAGACGCATGAATGTCTTCTTTCTATGCGGCACGTATCCCTAATAAAACAAGAGGAAGTAGTTCCGTCCATTGCGAGTCTACGTGACACATTATGGCTGTTTTCAACTGACGGTGCATGCGCTCGACGAGTCCATTAACTGCGGGGTGATAACCTGTGGTTGAATGGTAAGAGGCCCCCAAAATTAAACTTAGCCGTTTGAAAAGATCGGATTCGAATTATCGCCCTCGGTCAGTTGTAATCTTTCGTAAGCAGCCGACACGGGAAATCCAACCAGATAATAAAGCTTTGGCTATAGTTTCTGCTGTAATGTCCTGTATTGGTATAGCCTCAGGCCACCTCGTAAATCTATCTATAGCTGTAAGACAATATCTATATCCACATGAAATAGGCATAGGTCCGATAATGTCAATATGGATGTAACTGAAACGAGTAGATGGTAACTGGAAATTCCCGTAGGGTGCGGATACATGGCGAGTAATTTTCGAACGCTGGTATTACAAACATGACTGAGTCCATTTACAGCAATCTTTTCGTATTCCGGGCCATACGAAACGTTGAGAGACTAATTTAACTGTTGCTTTTGTTCCTGGGAGACTAAGGTTGTGACAAGATTCGAAAACTTGTCTACGGAAGGTAACGGTAATGAAAGGACGAGGTGTAGAAGTAGATATATCACAATAAACTGGAATAGTCGTACCTGGTATTAATATCTTAGCGAGTTTAAGAGAGGTATCATGCTTTAGGTAGTTCTTTTAGTTCTTTATCTGTCTCTTGATCAATCGAGAGAGACTTATAGTTTATTGGCGAGGTAATGAGGTCAGTCCTTGAAAGCGTGTCAGCTACTACATTCTCTGATCCTGTTACGTGGCGTATATCTGTGGTAAGTTGACTCACGAAATCTAGATATCTAAACTGACGCGGAGAGCAATTGTCTTGACGAGTCTTAAAGGCAGAGATCAAGGGTTTGTGATCTATAAAAATACAAAATGTTTTTGCCTCAACCATGTGATGAAAATATCTTATAGCTTCATAGATGGCGGAAGTTCTCTATCATACGGACTGTACTTCTTTTGCTGGGCACTTAGTTTTCTGGAGAAGAATCCCAATGGTTGCCATGAAATATTATTATTCTGTTGCAGTACAGCTCCGATAGAACTGTTTGATGCATCAGTAAAGGAGTAGATTGTAAAAAGACAACAAATCGACACCTATAATAGGCTTTGTTACTTCAGCAACGACAAAGCGCCAATGAAAATCTCTATCTCTCCGGAGTCCTAAGTTTGGGTGAAGGTCTATCCATCCATAGGTAGATATAATTGTACCATTGACTGCAAAGAGTTCATAGCTGGTTTTAGTTCTACGTTCCCGAATTGCAGAACGTGGATAAACGCATAAATCAAAGCCGGTATCTACAAGAAACTGCTGTTTTGTAGACTTATCAATTACAAATAAGCGGCCCGGAATGTTGGAGCAGTCACTGGCCGCTGCTATTGACTGCTGAGATCGTTTCCCGGTTTGTAGGAACACGGTTTCGTACACCGTGTAGCTCAATCTCCAAAGCGACGGTGGTACCAACATATGTCAGGTTGTCTATTCTGTGAACTGAATTTATTGAATTGACCGCGTTGGCGAGACGGTGAACGTGAGCGGGATCCATAGTTTGCTGTCAACGCTGCTACTTGCTTTGTTAGATCGTCGATACGTGCAGTCAACAAATTAGTCTCAATCGTTTGTGAAGTGGTGGCAACCGCTACGTAGTGATGTGGCCGAACGACATCGTTCACTTTGTCTGCTAGCTCCGCAATCTTATCCAAGTCTACATCGGTTTGTGTCGCTACTATATGCTGGAAGTCGACTGGCCCAAATTGTTTTCATTAAGTCACTTGGTACTTTATTTCCACCCAAAGTTTGAAGGTGATGTAGAAATTGACTAGGTTTGCGGTCTCCCATCTCCTCGTACATGAGCAGCTGCCTCGTGCGTTGCTCTTGCGATATGGACAATCTTTGAATTAGCTCACTCTTTAATTTTTCATATTTACCGGTCGTTGGTGGATTAATCATGACATCTTTTACTTCAGCTGCACACTTTCGGTCTAGTTGTTCAATAACGTGGTAAAATTTGGTAGAATCGGCTGTAATATTCACCAGTATGAATTGGGAATCCACTTGCGCACACCAAACTGCAAGTTCATCTTGCCAAAAAGGTGGAATTCGAACAGTGACTCGGCATAGCGAAGCAGCATAATCTGCTCCTTGAACGATATTATTGTCACCGCCGGTAACTTCCAGTTGATCGTTTGACATTTTCGCATCTAGAGGTCACCAGTATGTAGTATAACTTTATTCGCAATTAAACATTTACACTTTGACAGATTGACATATCTCATTGCCGTCTCAATTCCTCTTTTTTTCCTTTTTGTCACCGTCTCCATGAAGTCGCGGCGGCTGTGGCGAGTTGTATGGGTCGCTACATTTTAATTAAATCAGATGGTTTGAAATCTAACTTTATAAATAATAATAATTTACTTTACGAAGATAATTCCAAATCCAATGTGGAAATAAAACTTCCAAATATTTAAAAACACACCTCCAAGCCATTATAATTCTATTGTAGAATTCTTTGCTAATATTTCCAACTTATAAATCTCAAAATTAGCAAATGTAAATTTCGAGATAAATTTCTTTTATAATAAGTAGAGTCTTACTTTTGTTTTCTGTGATACCTCCTTTGATTTTAATATTCTCTTTAGGGAACCTGCGCAACAGTAACTTTATGCCAAACTTAGTTTATTTTACTTTCTTCTTTGCATTTATTATAAATTAGTATTCCTAAATACATATAGGTGTCTGTTTCTTCAAATGCTATGGTTTTAAAGCTTTTTATGCTCGGTATTATGATGTTTATTATTTAATTGCGTATACCTAGTGGCTTTTCTTTTCGTTTATTTTCAGGCCCAGTATCTTTGTTTTGTACACTCTCAGAACAGAAGTTTAAATTATTGCCCAAAAAGAGTGTTTTTCCACTCGATTAGGGGGTTGAAAATGCATCGCTCTAATTGAGTTCTTTTATAATCTTTCACGATTAATTTCAATTTACACCAAGAAGAGTATTTTTATATTTAATCTAAAAAAGATGAAATGTTAATTTTTAAAGATAAAAATTTATATTCTTTTAAAGTACATATAGTAATCCACGAAAAAGTAAAATATTATCTATTTTATCAAAAATTACTCCTTAGAAGAGTAACATCTACTTTTTAAAAAAGTAAAATTTAACTCTTTGCAATAGTACTATTTCTCTTTACAAATACGAAATTTAATCTACAATTTAGTGATTTTAAAAAGGTGGGAAGGAAAATTAATTGTAGAAGATAATTGATAACAAGCAATTTGTTTGTAAATGTTTTATTTGAATTTTAATTTAGTTCATAAGGCTGAAATTAATGAGTTTGCTCATATAAAATAAAATGTTTTTTAAATTGTAGCAGTAAATAGAGTCTAAAGTACGAGTACTTAAAAATATTATATAAAGAAAATCGCTTCCTGTACATGCAAGATTAAATTAAAAGTGAGGTGAAAGACGTCGTAGGGATTTTAGGTTCACCGAAAGTTGATTTGGAGTGGTGCTGTCCGTGAGGATGATTGAGAAATCTGTTGTGATTAAATTCTTGACATTGTATTTTACTAGCCTAAAGATCTAGCAAATACGTTCTAGTTTTCAGTGACGAAAAGTAAAACTGAAACCATAATAGGGTTGGTGGCATATATCTCAGTCTCTGAACACTTTCTCCAGCGTGAGACTCCTCAAAAAAGCACTAAGTTCCTTGACCACCTAAAACACACAAACAAATTTTTAATTTTTGTAAAATTATTAGGTTATATCTGTACTTTGTAAAACAAACGAATGTATATGTTTCCTGCGTAATATTATATAAAATATTATAGCTTACCTTCTATTTTCTTTGCCGTGTAGTCGTCCACTTCATTGTCTACATTTTTTTTTTTAATTCGTCGCTCTTCATTTTTGTTCACTTCACAACACAACTTGAACAAGTAGCAACTGGCAAGTATCACATGGGGTGCAAAGCTGGGAATCCCAATCACCGCCTAAATGTACCAATAGCGCAAGCGCAAAGAATGAAAATACTCCAAATCGAGAACATTTGAATTTTAGGGAGTTGTTTTTACCTTTGTAAAGTTAATTTTAACCAGTTATAAAATTAATATACTGGAAGTTATCACATTAGAATACAATTTGTTATTTCTAGTGTAACATTTACTTTTCTAAAGAGTAATTAATGTCGAAGAAAAGAATACATTTTAATCGATGTTAGGATGAAAAAAATTATACTCTAATAGACAAAAAATAATACACTTAAAGACAAAAATATTTTAATCTTCGTTTGAGTACTTATATTTTAATCAACTCGATTGAAATTTAAACAAATAGACGAAAGAATGCTCAAATTTGACTAAAAAGGTTTTTACTCCGTAGAAGACAATAATTTTCGCTCTTCTGTTCTGAGAGTGTATATATTAGATTTACTGTTATTCTCTTCAGTTCTTTTCTGTACTTAGCTAGCAGCCCCACATCGTCTGGTTATACTTTACTGCTATTCTTAAAAATTTCACTCCACTGTTATCGCTGTCCATTTTTTTATTTAGTGCAAGATGGGCCGATGAGTTGATGTATTTAAAACTGTCATATTATTACGACTTTCATCCAAACTTTTCTCAATATTTGTACTTAATCCCCTGAATAATTATACAAATTGTATTTTGTATTAACTAATATAGATGTAAGAACTACCCCACTAAATATGAAAGTGATACGATGCATAAAATAGCAATAGGGGTTGATGTACTTAAAATTATCACATTATTTCGACATTCATCCAAACTTTTCTCAAAATTTGAACTTCATCCCCTGAATAATTAAACAAATTGTATTTTGTATTAACTAATATAGATGTAAGAACTATCCCACTAAATATAAAAGTGATACGGCTCATAATAATAGCAATAGGGGTTGATTTACTTGAAACTATCACATTATTTCGACATTTATCCAAACTTATCTAAAACTACTCTACATAATGTTTATACGACAGGTTCCAGTTCACAGCTGATTTTCTTGAATTTAATAATATAATTATAAAAATTAATGTACAAATTTATATCTCATCCCATTAATAATAAGTAATTTGTTTGTTTTATTAACCAAAGGTCTTGTTATTCTTAGTGTTCAAACTCATGTTGTAACAATATTTATGTTATTCACAAACGTAAAATACATATAACACTTTTTTGGTTGTTTTTAATTTTTGTGCAATGCTTTTGATATCCGTAGTACATTGAGAGTTAGGGTTGTCTAATCCATTATTAAAATCTAATCGGCCGCTAGGTTCACTGTTCCAGCCACGGGCGCCGACTTTTCAAAATTTCCTTGGGAGCTAAATTACTTATAATGACCAAAATCAATTTTATTTATTTTCTTTACTTTTCTACTTAAGTACTTATGTCCGTCCAGTCTACGTTAAAAAGTTATAACAATCCAACAGTGATGATTTGACTGGTATTGGTAGATTAAGAATCTGAACATTTTGAAGTACTTGGTCTACTTTTTAAGCCACTGAAATCAAAATCCAGCACATCAGTGCTCTAAAATGCGCTTTGGTTAAGCAGGTTTTAAGAACCAAATCATTTTGAATACTTGCTCAGATTTTTGGTCCGCTGAAACCAGAACACAATACAGAGCTTTATTGCTCTACAATACGCAATGCTTTCAGCAAACACAGAATTAGAGCAAACACTAAGGATGCTATAATTATTGACCCATTGAAACCAGAGCACAATCCAGAGCAGCCAAATTTGCTTCAGAATGAACTTTGTGTTTAGTTGGCCAAGAATTAGAGCAAACGCTTAAAAATGTTCTAATTCATGTCAAACTAGTGCACAATCAAGAGCAGCTAAATCTACTCCAGAATGTGCTCTGGTTTCAGCAGACCCAGAATATGAACATATTCTTCTAAATGATCTAATTCCTGATCTACTGAAACCAGAGTACAACCCAGACAAGCTAAATCTGCTCCAGAATGTGCTCTGGTTTCAGCAGACCTAGAATTAGAACAAACACATCTGAATGCTCTAATTCCTGACTCACGGAAAATAGAACATATGCCGAAACTAGACCACTAGGTGAGGAAGAAGCCAAGAGGCCTGCTGCCTCCCCGGCGCCCCGTAGTGTGGGACTGAGTACTAATGTCTCAGGATCCGCGGTAGATCCTGAGACGCGCATTATTACCAGTTATGTGAATTCCTATTGGGTAATGTTTAATTGCGGCTCTACTAGTAAGAATTTTTAAATGAAAATTTGTATACATAGATTAATAAAAATAGAAAGAGGTACAATAGTTATTTAAAATAATAACAAAATAATTCATGGCTTTATTAATGATGCTGCGCCAAGGAAAATCCTCCTTGGGGGCATTGCCCCTACGAAATTTTTCCTTGAGTGCACGCAGTCGGCGCCCATATAAAATAGGTCCTTATTTATTTTCGTATTCCTTCCTTGCAAGTTTTTCTATGTACGCCACTTTTTGCATTGATCATAATTGTATTTTTCGTATCAGTAATGTTTCTTATCTTTAATTGTCGTCACATCTGCTTTTTTGTACTCTATAATTTTATTCTGCTACGTTTTTCGATAATGTGATACTCGTAACTTAACCAATTTATAAAAAACCAGCCATAGTAATACAGGTACTGTTAGTAGTTTTATGACGATCCTCTGACATCGACAAACTATTACCACAGAATAGTTATAAATATTCTGTGCTGTTATTAAAAGCATTGTAAGCTAGAGTAAATTCTTACTTCTGGATGTTGTTCATAACTGGGTGATTTCGGCATACCACATCCAGAATTTGATATCGAAGTGTTGCTTCTAACGCTAGGACATTCGCGGGTGCAATATTGTACCATATTATCGTTGTCGGTGTCATAGTCAATTGTAATCCAGTAGCAAAACGTTTTATTGCCATTCAATTCATTTTGACATAACCGAATATGTGGAGATTGTTCCGAACGCACAGAAAGGGATAAGTACAATTCTTCCTTATCAACGTTTATTGCATGCTTTCCTTTTTTCTTGGTAGTAATTGTTTCTAATTCTAAAAATTATTTATTAAATATTAATATTAAAAGTATGACAATCAAATAAACATACCTTCAAATCTTATATCCTTTGTGATGTGTAATAGGTTGTCATTCGACTGTAATTCCCAATCATTATTAGTGTATTTGATGGTACAGTCATATTCAAAATTACAGTTATCATATTCATCTGTATACGGAATGTACTGCGATTCTAAATTATTAAAAAGAATTATATTTACAATTTTATATTTTCTATACTCCGTTTGAGAATGAAAGAGCGTTATAAATCAAAATTTGCAAATTCGCAAATAAATCGAGCAGAACAATAAGATATACCTTTATTAGGATATTCATAAAAAGCCGCACCCATATTAGGTACATGTTTGTTCCAAGATTTTTAAAAATGACTTTACTTTTTAATCTCGCGGTGTACCACATCACAGAAGGGTATATTTACGTTCCTATGCGCCAGGAGAGGATTACCAAAATTTGTAATAGTATATTGCGTCATAAGGGAAGATATAGGTATATCCCGAAGATTTCTGATACACGAGCGAACATAGTGAGCGAGGGCAGCAAAAGCCGAGAGATGTAATTATGCCGTTAGATTCCTATAGGATACAAGCTATTTTTCCGTATCCTTGAGAAGAATCTTTTAAGTAAAATAGTTAATTTTTAAATGTAAAACACAAAAACATTTGTCGCTTTCCTATTTACTACTGAAACCATGGCAACAGGTAACAAAATACCTAATGTAAACGTCATTCCAAAAAAATTTTGACATACAACTTCAAATTATAAATGTCTAATTTTGGTTTAAATAATAATTTCTATAATAAATTTATACGAAAATTGAAAAATAATTAAAATTATCTTGTAATTTAGAGTTAACTTGAACAGTATTTTGTTGTAATCAAATTATTATAATTTTAAATTTTATCGGTAGATGGCATGTCATATGCTTGCACCGCTAAAACCCACAGCTGTTCATATCATCTTGCTTTTAATAATTACCTGTCATTGTTAACCTCAAATGAAGTAAACAATTTGTCAATTACATACCATGGATATGGAAAAATTACTATACCTGCCCTATATATAATTTATAAAAACTTGATTTAAAATCATTCCAATATAACTTGTTGATGTGTTTTGTTGTAGCTCCAACGCTCCAAGGAAATTTCAATGAAATTACAGAAAAAGATGTGGCGACCATGGGGCGAAGAAACTTTAGTTCTAACAGATGACGAAGAGTGTTCTAACGAGACAAGCACAAAACGTAATGATCCACACTCAGGGGCGGATTTACGCACAGACACAACAGGCACGTGCCTGGGGCGGCAATTTTTTCGGGTCGCTATATGTTTTTTCAAAATAATTTCCAAAATCAATCAAAATATTTCAAAAATTAGGAAATTAAGAGTATTTCCTTTTTGTGAAATACTTTCATTTCGTATAATCTAATAATTATTTAAAAGTTGCGCCATCTTTCATTAATATAAGATTGCAGCGCATGTCTTTAAAATGATTCTTTTCGGTTAAGTTAGGCGCGTCAATTGCATCGACATATAGAAATAATGGACTGCGCGTGGCAATACTAAGCGTGGATACTGCAGACGTGATATATTGAAAATATACAGTGTCCAAATGAGCGATGGTAGAAAGAGGTTAAGTGAGCGACAATACGCTAAATTGTATAAAGAAAAGGAAACCAAATGCCAAAATGTAGTTGAAAAATCAAAGAAATTGATTCTTTTTTTAAAGCGAAGATTAAGAAGAAGGAAAATGTTGACGGAGATAGTTCTATCATTGATGAGTTAGTTCATACAATTTTACACATTTTTTGTGTTTAATTTGTTTTGTGTTAATTTTCTTTATAATTTGTGTCGATTGTGTCAAATTTGTGTCAAAATTGTTTAAATATCTTAAATGTTTTTATTTATTTATTCTATAGGACTAGAACTGAATCCGTCGAAAACAATGAACTAGTATTTAAAAAAACTGAAGTCGACAGTACTGTTTGCATTGATTTCAAATCTTCATATTAACATAATAATAATAATAATAATTATTATACAAACTTAAAAAAAAAATTAGGTTGGGGGGGGGGCGTCAAATTTTAGTTTGCCTAAGGGCGGCAATTTCGTTAATCCGCCCCTGTCCACACTTATTGGACTACTGGAAACAAATTATATTGAATGTATACAGCAGAATTAACTAAAGTGACTTACTACACAGTAAGACGAATTGTTTTGCAAAATTTACACCTTGTATGCAGAAAAAATACTTCCGTTCCTACGAATTTTGCATGAGAGATTAATTGACGACAAATGTCATATTAATTGTTCGGTGACAACTTTACACAGAGTGCTTAAGAAATCAAGAAAGTTGGATTTCGTTTCAAAATGGTTAATAAAAGTTTTAATGGAGTCCAGAAAAATTTGTGAGTGGAGGTACAATAATTTAAAAACGCTAGTTATAGATTAATAGTTTATCTTGACGATACATGGTACGACTCGCAAAATATTGTAAAAAAAAGTTGGACAGATGGAAATACCAATTATGCTGTGTATGTACCAGTTTTGCGGTGAAACAGAATCATAATACTACATGCGGGGGAAGCGAACAAAGATGACTCAATAAAACACGTCTGTTATCTGCCCGGTAGCCGCAACCGAAAGACTCTAGTTTAGATTGCCATGACGACATGACGTGTCAGCAAATATTTTTGAAACTAGATTTTTTGTACCTAATTATTTACAAACGTACTCGCTTTGACTTACACAGCGGATAGCTTCTTAAACGGATTATAAGGGTCACCGAACGAAATATTCGAATTGCGGCACTCCAAAAATTTGCTTGTTTATAATGTTTAACTTAAATTTTAGGAAATACAGTATAGTAGGGGCATACATATATGAAATTCGCTTTCGGATAAGCCGATTGGCCCTTATAAAGTTTTATGGGACTTACGGTAATAATTCATTTATTCAGGTAATAATTCAAATAATAATGTATTTTAAACGCACGTCTTTTAATTTCAATTTGAAAATTGAGAAGAGATTACATTATTAAAATAAATTGAACTGTAAATTTTAAATATCAACAGTTATTGACATAAATACAAGAAAAATTTGGTTATTAAAAAAATTATTTTATTTATATTCGTATTTCGGCATATAAAGCCATTATCAAGAAATACTAAAGAATTTTCATAAAAAATTTTTAGAATTTATACATAGAAGAACAAAGGCAGAAATTAAGTTTAACTAAGTTTTACAATGATAAGAAAATCTAAAAGGAATTAAAGCGGATTAATCAATAGAGATTTCACTAAGTCAAGTTGTTCATTCTTAACATTTCTCTGTTGATTTGGATTTCCAATTATTCTAAGAATTCCATTGTTAGCTATTAAAAATTTTCTTTAAAAATACACGGTCATTTTTGAACAAGTTATCAAAGTTATTTCTCTGCTTGCAGTTTTTAGTGCTGTGTATATAAAATTGTAAATACGAATTTGTGGAGACCCTGGGAATATAATTTTGTGCACGTAAGTTATACTGAAAATAACATTCGGAAGAACTAGTTTAACATTAATATGATACGGCCCTGTTCCTACTTTTTAAGTGGCACCTTTGAGTTGGAATAATTTATAACTTCTGACCACAAAGCTTCCCACCCCACCCCTCCATGAAAGGTTGTAAACTCCGCATAAGTCAGTTTCATATACATCTACTTCTACTATACAAGAAAGTGAAATAGAAAGTTATCAGAACCTACATTTAATATAATTTTCACAAAATTATAATTTAATTGCATGTAATGTACTATTACAATTATTAATAATAACATAAAAATGTAAGTATTGCATACAAATGTACATAAATTATAATTAATCCACAATTATACTTTAGAAACTATTACTATTATTACTACATCACTAACATTGCTATCACTATCGTTTTTACAAATTTTCCTCCCCTGGCGCGTAGGAACGTAAATGAAGTTATTTGCAAAAATCTTGGAAAAAACTATAAAAGTACGGTAGATCCCTACAGAAGTTAGTCTTTGCGACTATCACAATGGGGTAGGTGACCATAATAGAATTTTAATGAAAAAACTACTGAATTACAGAAAATAAATGTATTTATGACTGCTGACATTAAAATAATTAAATATTTATCAACAAAATATTTATTACTTATTCACGTCAAATAGAAACAGTGACCAGTGTGAAGTTCGCAACGATCTTTTTACGGAAACTATTCTGATCACTATTTCATGAAGGCGGCATACACGTTATTGTAATAGATTTTTCGGGGTTCTTGAGCCATGTTTTCGCTCAAAGACTAGTAGGCTAGGAGTGGTAGTACTAGTAATACACAAAAATAATTCCAAAAAAGACGTGTAAAGCAGCAAAAAATAATGTTGACGCTTTGAGAGTATCATGATGAGACTATTAGAACTTGTACATATTATCGAAAAATAATCCCAAAAATAGTGGTTTAAGGAAGTAAAAAATATTTTTTTCATTTAAAATTACACTTTTCAAGAAAAATATTTATAAAACCCAAAGGGGACTTTCAGTCACTTTGTCGCTGTCTTTGACAGACTAATTAAATTAATCTCTCTCATTCTCAGATGTACTATAAATAAATTATTATTATTATTTGTCAAATTTTATTTTAAAAAATTTTCTGTTCAGAATTGAATTCTTTTAGAGGGGTTGGAGAGGGGGGAGGGGTTTACCCCTCTGAAGACTACAAAGTAAGTAATTGTTTATTGTATATGTTGCGACGCAGGTCAAAATCAAAGTTGTAAATTTCGATTTGGTGACCCTGGTGCGTCTTTTTGCGTTGCGTGGATACAAGTGGACTGTAGCGTAGCGGTCGGAATAGGACCAGTGCGATTAGACAATACAAAAAAACTACCAAAATTATTAACTAAAGCTGTAATTGCGACAAAATTGAAAGAAATTACAAAAGTAATAACTAGGCAGGAGCAATCTGCGGCAAGGACTTACACAACTAATGGTAAGCTCTGAGGAAGAAAGGATAACACAGGTGACCCACAAATCATGTACAGGAATTCGAAGCTAAAAAACTGGAACTCTAACGACAACACAGTGTATATAAGAAACAACTGAGAGCAAAACTTATGTGTAAAAGCGTAGTATGTGTGCAAAACTACTGCAATAGATATTACCAAAATACTAAGCAAAATATTAATATATATTCCAACAAACAGAGCGAATAAAATACAATAATCAATCATAAAGGCATTAAACAAACGTAAATAAATGTAACAAAATATTAGGCAAATACAAAGCGATCCAGAACAAATTAAAGTCTTAATCAAAAAATTAACTTACTCTAAAGCAAAATAAGACTAAAACATATAAAAATACAGACTACAATAGTCAACAATAAAATAAGCGAATATTCAAGTGAAACAAAGTGAAAGTTATATTTGTTCTAGATTTTCTAAGAATAACTAAAGAGAATGGAAAACGTACTTACTGCGTCTCAGATGAGTAAATTATTGAATAGAAAATAGCTCGTTTCCAAAAAGCGTTAGTAAAGCTATACAAACTTTTGGCAGTGTAAATCCATGCGCTATGCATGTATATTAGTTACAACTTGCCTTCAAATAATGGGGTCATTTAAAAAAAATGTTACGTTTTTTTTTACATATATGGAACTTGCGACACTTACTATACATATTGCAATATAATGTACGCCGAAATATAATACTTTTCATTCATAACTTTATTATAAGATATTCGCGCTGCGAATTTCGTGACGTCACGAATCAAAAACTCACACAAAGATACATCTCACACATACACGAACACCGAGGAGCTACAAGTTGAACGTCAGTGTAACACAGGAAGTATAATTTTATACGTAGTGATGTAAAGTAACCTAAAATTTATGTTGTTGTCAGAGGAAAAGTACGCAGGTTTTTGTTTTGTTTATATTAGTGTAGAACTACAGGTTTGTAAGCGTGAAATATAATTGAAATTACATCAGAGTGTAATATATTTATATATTTAGGTAATGCATGGTGAACGAAGTTTACTTTTCGTCCGCAAGAGTGAGCTGATCATTCTGATTCGTGACGTATTGGCAAATGGCGTCCTGTTGAGATTTGAAATCGAAGTCTAATTTCAAAAAATTATATCTACAAAACAATGTACCCAAATGACATGAAAATATTATTTACATATATTGTAGACGGTAGACTTTCAGGAAAAAAATAAAACAAAAAATGTGAAATGACCCCATTGTACAAAGTTAAAGAGCTGATACTATGGGCGCCCGCAGACTTTTTTAGGGTGGGTCGAAATTTTTGATAAAGACAAATTATAAAGAATATGTAGAGAATAGAAAACATTTTTATAATTAACAAAACAATCAAAACCATATAGCTACACCTACATAGAATATATACATATATAGGATGTTGCCATTGGCAAGAGCCAACAAAGTGTCTGACATCTGGTGGCAAAATAAAACATCTAAGACGTAGGGAAAACGTTGTACTCTCATATAGGGCTATAAATAAACAACAATTAAAAATGACCAGTAAGTCGAAGAGATATTGTTCTGTATTTATTTGTAAGTGTTGATATATCCGTTCATTATTTCCCAAAAAGAGAAATATTAAAAAATAAGTGGAAAATCGCATTAAAAATCGGAAAGCACATTGGAGAAGAATGGACATTTATACACAATATTTTTTACCTACAGATTTTATTCCATGTAAGTATTTATAATAATGTATGCTTCAAAACATTATTATATTGTTTTGTATATAGTCATTAAAAGAAAGCCATAAATTACCGCAAAAAAAATTCGACAGAACCTCTGTACAGAGAAAAAAAATAGAGAGACGTTACATGTAAGTAGCAATGAGTAATCTTTAACATTTTGAATTGTTTATAGGAAAGATAGAGAAGATGAAACGATAAAAATACCAGAAATTGAGCCATATCAGGAGAAAGACGTGCAAAACAAAGAACATTAGGCGATTTTTATTCGCAGTGGTATGCTTCGTGTAAGCTTGTGTATGCTACTAACCCTATTTTATTCATGATACCATGACGTCACGGTATGTTGCGGTATGAGCCGCCATACTGAATACAACATACGCAGCTCTGTAGCTGTGTAACCTGCCCGGTTAGTATATCTACTAGCGAATTCTCGGCTACGCCGAGCATTCCCTAGAGCTCCGCTGTCAGTGCAAAAAACAAATGCCGATCGACATGAAACAATTATTTCATATTTCCACGTCAGACCTCATCGAGACCTTTCATTAGATTGCAAACACGATATACTTCTATTATTTTTTTTGCAAAAAACAAGAGCCGGTCGACATTGACCATTTTCGTTAATTCTGCACACCAGCCTTCATTGAAACATTTTTGTCATTTATGTACCCCAATTCTCACCGAGACCTTTCATTTGATACCATACACGACATACTTCTATCAACTTTCTGCATAAAACAAAAGTCGATCGACATGAAACATTTTTATCATATTTACACGCTAACCCACGCCGAGACTTTTCATTTGATACCAAACACTATATACTTGTGACAACCTTTTGCAAAAAACAAAATCCTATCGATATGGAACATTTTTGTTAATTCTGCACGCTATCACTCTACAAGACGTTTCATTTGAGACCAAACTCGACATGCTTTTAAGAACTTTTTGCAGAAAACAAAAGCTGATCGAAAAGGAACATTTCTGTCAATTCTGCACGCTAACCCTAAATGAGACCTTTCATTTGAGACCAAACTCGACATACTTTTGAGAATTTTTTGCATAAAACAAAAGCAGATCGACCTAGATCATTTTTGTCAATTCTCTACGCGAGCCCTCGCCAAGACCTTTCATTCGATACCAAACACGACATATTTCTGACAACTTTTTGCAAAAAACAAAAGCCGATCGACATGGAATATTTTTGTCAATTCTGCACGCTATCCCTCAACAAGACGTTTCATTTGAGACCAAATTCGACATACTTTTAAGAACTTTTTGCATAAAACAAAAGCCGATCGGAATGGAACATTTTTGTCAATTCTGCACGCTATCCCTCTACAAGACGTTTCATTTGAGACCAAACTCGACATACTTTTAAGAACTTTTTGCAGAAAACAAAAGCTGATCGAAAAGGAACATTTCTGTCAATTCTGCACGCTAACCCTAAATGAGACCTTTCATTGGAAACCAAACTCGACATACTTTTGAGAATTTTTTGCATAAAACAAAAGCAGATCGACCTAGATCATTTTTGTCAATTCTCTACGCGAGCCCTCGCCAAGACCTTTCATTCGATACCAAACACGACATATTACTGACAACTTTTTGCAAAAAACAAAAGCCGATCGACATGGAATATTTTTGTCAATTCTGCACGCTATCCCTCAACAAGACGTTTCATTTGAGACTAAACTCGACATACTTTTAAAAACTTTTTGCAAAAAACAAAAGCCGATCGACATATATCATTTTTGTCAAATTTGTACGCGAGCCCTCGCCGAGACCTTTCATTAGATACCAAACACGACATATGTCTATTAACTTTTTGCATAAAACAAAAGCCGATCAACATGGAAAATTTTCTTTTTTGTACACCAGCCCTCACCGAGACTTTTCATTCAATACAAAACACAACATATTTCAGATAACATTTTGCAAAAAACTAATTCTAATCGACGTAGAACATTTTTGGCATTCGTGCACACCAATCCACATTGTGTCGTTTCATTAAAATCCAAGGACGACCTACTTGTAACAACTTTTTGCGCAAATCAAATGCAGATCGATGTGACATATTTTTTTTGTCATTTCAAAACCGGCCCTTATGGTTTTTATTCTTTTGATATCAAACATAGCAAAGTATACAATTTATTTTATTAACGAATGTTTTATTTTTATTTAGTTACCTACTTCATAATTTGGCAACACTGTTTGTGTTAAAAAGTAGTAGTTAATTCTTAAATTTATAAATTAATATTGTCAATCCTAATACAACTGCCACCGTCTTCAGTGAAGTTAATTTAGGAATATTCGATTTTAATTTAGTTACTTCATCACACATTTGGCAACATTGACTTTTGACATTGGAAACGTCAAAATTTATATTAATTAAATACGTTATGTTTTAAACTTAAATTAATTGTAACACCTTTGCTCAAGACTATTATACATGATACTGTATTTACTTCTTTAATATCAATGTTCTATAAAAAGTTATAATCGTTTAAAGTTCATAGACAGATTGTCAAAAGTGACAGATGACCTCGTGACTCTTTTTAAATTTAGACATGGCTACTAGGATCCATTGTTTCAAGTTATTAATTTTGCACAGTTTTTATTTTTTTACACAAGAACCACTCACAGTAAAAATATGAGACCCCCAAAAGGCACAACTACACATTATTCCCTGCAACCTAAAAAAAAAATTACAACAATCTCTTTCATGGTTCAGGCAGTTAGGCTGTCCACAAAATTTAGCGATCGTCGTGATGAAAATAAATAAACATCACCGACACATGCCTTTTAGTATATAGGACTAGCGAATTCTCGGCTACGCCGAGCATTCCCTAGAGCTCCGCTGTCAGTACAAAAAAAATAAATGCCAATCGACATAAAACGGTTTTTTCATATCTGCATGTCAGCCCTCACCAATACCTTTCATTAGATTCCAAACATGATATGCATGTAATAACTTTTTGAAAAAACAAAAGCCGGTCGACCTGAAACATTTTTCTTATTTATGCACGCCAGCCATCACCGAGACCTTTCATTTGATACCAAACACAACATACTTCTGACATTTTTTTTGCATAAAATAAAAGTCAATCGACATGGAACATATTTGCAATTTCTACAGGCTAGCCCACACCACCGAGAACTTTCATTTGATACCAAACACTATAAACTTCTGACAACTTTTTGTAAAAAGAAAAGCAGATCGAAATGGAACACTTTTACCTATTCTGCATGCTAGCCCTCAACGAGACCTTTCATTTGAGACCAAACTCGACATATTTCTGAAAACTTTTCATAAAAAACAAAAGCCGGTCAACAATAAGCAATTTTGTTAATTTTTCACGAAACCCTTATCAAGTCCTTTATTTTGATACCAAACACCACATACTTCTGACAACTATTTGCGAAAAACAAAAGCCGATCGGCATGGAAAATTTTTGTCAATTCTGCACGCTAGCCCTCAATGAAACCTTTCATTTGAGACCAAATACCACATAGTTCTGACAACTATTTGCGAAAAACAAAAGCCGATCGGCATGGAATATTTTTGAAAATTCTGCAAGCTAGCTCTCAATGAAACCTTTCATTTGAGACCAAACTCGACATATTTCTGAAAACTTTTCACAAAAAACAAAAGCCGGTCAACAATAAGCAATTTTGTTAATTTTTCACGAAACCTTTATCAAGTCCTTTATTTTGATACCAAACACCACATACTTCTGACAACTATTTGCGAAAAACAAAAGCCGATCGGCATGGAATATTTTTGTCAATTCTGCACGCTAGCCCTCAATGAAACCTTTCATTTGAGACCAAATACCACATACTTCTGACAACTATTTGCGAAAAACAAAAGCCGTTGGGCATGGAATATTTTTGTCAATTCTGTAAGCTAGCCCTCAATGAAACCTTTTATTTGAGATCAAACACCACACACTTCTGACTACTTTTTGCAAAAAAACAAAAGGCGATTGACATGGCGCATTTTTGTCAATTCTGCAGGCTAGCCCTCAGCTAGACGTTTTGTTTGATACCAAACTCGACATACTTATGAGAAATTTTTGCAGAAAACAAAAGCCGATCTAAATGGATCATTTTTGTCAATTCTGCACGCTAGCCCTCAACGCGACGTTTCATTTGAGACTAAACTCGACATACCTTTGAGAACGTTTTGCACAAAACAAAAGCCGATCGGAATGGAACAGTTTTGTCAATTCTGCTTGCTAGCTCTCAATGAGACCTTTCATTTGAGACCAAACTCGACGTACATTTGAGAAAGTTTTGCAAAAAGCAAAAGCCCTTATCGAGCCTTTTCATTTGATACTAAACACTACATACTTCTCACAACTTTTTCCAAACACAAAATATTTCTGACAACATTTTGTAAAAAACAAATTCTAATCGACGTAGAATATTTTTGTCATTCGTGCACACCAGTCCACATTATGTCGTTTCATTAAAACCCAAGGACAATATACTTCTAACAACTTTTTGCGCAAAACAAATGCAGATCGACATGACACATTTTTTTGTTATTTTAAAACCGGCCCTTATGGTTTTCTTTCTTTTGATATCACAGCAAAGTGTTCAATTTATTTTATTTAGAAATATTTGATTTTTATTTTGTTACCTACTTCATAATTTGGCAACACTGTTTGTATTAAAAAATAGTAGTTAATTATTAAATTTATAAATTAATATTGTCAATCCTAATAAAACTGTCACCGTCTTCGGAGAAGTTACTTTAGGAATATTTGGTTTTAATTTAGTTACTTCATCACACATTTGGCAACATTGACTTTTGACATTGGAAACGTCAAAATTTATATTAATTAAATACGTTATGTTTTAAACTTAAATTAGTTGTAACACCTTTGCTCAAGACTATTATATATGATACTGTATTTACTTTTTTGATATCAATGTTCTATAAGAAGTTACAATCGTTTAAAGTTCATAGACAGATTGTCAAAAGTGACAGATAACAGCGTGACTCTTCTTAAATTTAGACATGGCTACTAGGATCCATTGTTTCAAGTTATTAATTTTGCACAGTTTTTATTTTTTTACACAAGAACCACTCACAGTAAAAATATGAGACCCCCAAAAGGCACAACTACACATTATTCCCTGCAACTTAAAAAAAAAATTACAACAATCTCTTTAATGGTTCAGGCAGTTAGGCTGTCCACAAAATTTGGCGATCGTCGTGATGAAAATAAATGAACATCACGGACACATGCCTTTTAGTATATAGGATCCTTGTCATCACATGTCAAATACACTTGTTGGTGTATACCGTTGATTACTTTTTAAATTTTTTTCATTTAACGGTCAGTATTAAAGAACATACAACATAAAAATGGGTACTGTAATTTTTTTTTGTAAACGATAAGGTTTTAAAAATACAGGCACCAGAATATGAACTGTTAAAACTCAAAGAAGGTATTATATCTGCAAGGTTGTACTTAAATAAATATTAATTATAATTTTGTATATTTTACATTGGTATGAAGAGTGCCGTCAAATTCATCTAGTATTAATAATGTTGCAATTTTTCTTTTACGTGACTCCATGCTGCCAATTCACACAAACAATTTGAGGTTAATGTATAAAGTGAGGGAACGCGAACAGCAAGAGCATACCGGACAAATTTTATTCGTCCACTTACCGTTACGTCATAAGAGTGACGTACAACATACTACAACCAAATCGGAGCTTACCGACCGGTGAATAAAAATCGCCTAATATGTACATGTTTTTATTTATGTACTTATCGAATAAAATCTGTAACATTAAACAAAATTAGGAATTTATAGGTATTATGAAATCTATTTTTTGACTTTTTTACGGTGTATTTATATAAAAACTAAATAAATACTCGTATAATAATAAAGCAACGATTGCTTGCACTACTCTCTATCTGCTTTACAGATGCATACACATTTCTCCGAAGTGACAATTGTATTTAATGTTATTACGACTGATTCAAATTAGATATTTGAAGACACAGCCCAATTATTTCTATATTATTCCATTTATCTGTCTTGTAATCGCATAAAATAATATGTCCAGCTAAAACTAATTAAATAAGTAGTTAACAAGCAGATAACCGTAATTGTGAATCTTATTTTCCTTTTATAATATGCTTCTACTTCAACCATAGACTGCACAGCATCATTTAAATAAATGTATATATCTGAAACTGCGATAAACAAATGTCAATCGAATTACAAATAACAAAATATCCTCAAAACAAAGTATTAAAATCACACTAGCACTTATGTAAAATACAGTGTTTTCCCTAAGTCAGTCAGAAGTGCTGCCATCTCTAGGAAGTGGCTCTCGCGGATTGCTATCTTCGGAACTATAAGAGCTACGGAGTCGGTTAAATTACCAAACAATTTCTATTTATAAGACTACTTTAATGAGGGAAACAAAATTTACTTTCGACCAGTGGTTCTCAAAATACGGGGTACAACTTTCTTATTTTAAATCAGAACTTACTTTTTTTATTTGCTTATTCGATTCAGTATTTTTTTCTGAATTCAAAGATATCCATATGTAAAACCCTTACATAATAAAATTTTTGAGAAAAATTTGGTATGAAATTTTTGGTGATTTAACAAATCAATAAAATCACATTTTTCACTTCTTGAAAACCTTTAGTTTGCCGCTTTTTGTGCCACATTTCGTACCAAATTTAACTTTCGGCAACAAAATTTTCAATATTATATACATCATGAATTTTTAATATCATTTGTTTAAAATTTTCATTATTCATTTTTATGAAATGAATATAATTTAACGAAAATATTCTTCAGCGTCATTGGCTGCCACATAATCTCGATGTTGCTGATGTTTGGCTTGACTTGGTATATCCAAAGTAACATTTTCTTTATCCCCAGTTTGTTGGATTTCTTGAAACAGTTGTAAGAATTACTCAGTATCAAAGCATAAGCACATATAAAAATTTTAAGGTTATGAGTTCGACTAGTATGGGTCGTGTACACGTGACGTCACGGCCATTTAAAGATGTCTGCCTGGTGGACCAACATGCCATTGTACACCACGCAGAAATAGCCAAAAATGCCTCAATTCTGTGTTTTTGTGGGATGTTAAAAAAAAAGTGGAATTGGGGATGGAATATCTTTTCATAGGTTTCCTTCAGAAAAAGATAAGAGAGGTAGGATTATTTCTTTGGCGGTAGAAATACGGAAAAAGTGGATAACTGCGGTTAAAAGACAAGACTTAACAGAATATAAAATAAAACAGAATATGTTCGACACATTTTATTTTGTTGTCCCTAATACCTTAATTCTTTGAATACAAACAATAATAAATTAGTATTTGGAATGTTCATAAAGTACCTAACGAAATTATGACAAATATAGGTAGAAAGTTTGCCCGATGGTTCGAAACAAAATTTTATATATTGTTTTTTAAACTAACTTAGAAAAAATATTATTTAAATATGATTTATATAAAACCCATATTTTTATTCATTTAAAATAAGTACTTGTGTTGTGATAAATGTTATCGTAACCAAATATGCTCAAAAATTATTGCAAAATTCAAGAAAAACCAGCTACCGCTCGTATTTTTAATTACATCCTCGTGTAATATAGCCTACATATTATGCTTGTAAAATAATATACTATTATTCACTTCTCTCTGTCAAGGCACTCTAATTCCAGGTTAAAAAATGACAAATTAATATAAAACTTCAGATGCATTTTTCTCAAAAAAATCGTTATGTTAGGGTATGATAATATTATATCATTGAATTCAGAATAAAATTCTCTATTGAATAAGCAAATAAAAAAAATAGGTTCACATTTAAAATAAGAAATTTGGGACCCGTATTTTGAGAACCACTGGTTTTAAAATAATTTTGTTTGTTTCACGTTAATAGTGTTGTAAAATAGTAATTGTTTGCTAATTTAACCGACCTCGTAGCTCTTATAGTTCTCGAGATAGCAATAGTGGACAAAATAAAAGGAACACCCTGTTTACATGAAAATAACAAATTTATACAATTACAGAAACAAGCTGTAAGTTCTTCCGTAGAGCCTGTTTCTGTAAATAAGGAACAGGCTATTACTAACATTGCTAGCACTAGTTCTTGCACTAACGAAAAATTTCCTTACACTGAAACTGATCATGAAACTTCTACAAATGTGACAAATTTGAAAAATGAAATAATATCTTTGAAAAATCTCTCCAAAACTCTATAACACAAAGAACCAGGTTGTTGCTTGATGGAAACGAAGCGAGTGAATTGGTTTGTTGATCCACCAGTCACGCGGGTTGCCTACCTCGAGTCACGTGCTGCACGCGACCTATAGACCATTCCAGATCACGTGACTTTGACGGATCGGCCATCTTTGTTGGAGGGCAAGCAAACTCCAGTTTTATATGGCAGTAAACATATAATAATAATCAGCCAGTACGGTTGTGTGGTCGTGGCGTGTCTTGTCTGATCGTGTAGATAAGCAACATAGCCCGCCCTGTCCAATTGGATGGGTTGCCGCACAACGGCTCGGTGTGTGCTGGCCTTGCAGAGACTGTAGGCTGACAACCTGCATCACTAAAATGCAAGTAAAACATGTCACGAAACAAGTACTTCAGGTACTTGAGGCCTTGTTCCACATGATGATGATGATGAAACATATAATAAGTGATATAATTGAAATTAAAGTAAATTTTATATAAATAAAAGTTAAAAAGTTTGCTTGGATTTAAACAACATCTTTAAGGGATAACATATGCCTTTTATTAATGTCAACGACGGTTTTTGGAGTGAGTTGCGACATGCTGCTTTAAAGTAATTTTTTATAATTAATGATTTATCTTCGAGCCACACTGACGTCACAAGTGAGTTATGCGCTTGCGCAGAAGGGATAGTAAGACCTGACTTTTTGAACGTAGGTTGTATCTTGCGGCATTACACCACACGCTTCTCTGTTGCCATGGGAACCCAGCGCGCGCTGGTTTAGATAGACGATACGTTCTCCGCGAGCCACTTCGACGTCATTTTTGTATAAAATTTCATTTTTTGAGAAATCTAGACATCTTTGGGTGAAATAAAATGTAGAGTATCACTTTTGAGGGCAATCTTGATAATATTAAACAATAAAAAAAATCGCTAAACTTCCCCATTGTATTTACAGCATCACACTCTTCTTTAGTTATTATACAGTCAGAGTGACATCTTTAGCCAATGACAACCTGTTCTAAAGATAAATTTAAAGAATGCTCGTTGAAAAAATTATTAGTTCCATAGGTAAAGATGATTCCGATGTAACTTGATCGTCATGAAGTTCAGAAGCGAACGGTTCCACAACACGAAATATAGCTGAATCAGTATCAGTTTCTTGCAGACATCGAAGAAATTTTTCTAAACTCTCTGTTGCTAATGTGGGAATTAATTTGGACGTAGAAAAAAAATTGATATTTTTCCCCCAATCTAAACAACTAATTTTTACCATTGCTGCTGTTGTCGTAGATGGTACAGGCCACTTAACAAGTAAGTCTGTACATGATTTTTCATATGTGAATGCCCTCGAATGTAATGCAAATAGTACAGTAGCTACATGACTGTATACTTCGCCCAAACCAGCAACACAAGTGCAATGTGCACAAGATATGGCACCATCTTCTAGAATGATGATCCAAACTTTCAAATTTTTTTCGGAAAATCTCTGAGAATGTTTAACCTACAAAAAATTATTACGTTGAATATTTTAATAAAAATGTTATACATATAGTTTTTATTTACCTGCGCAAGAACTATGAACTTTCCATTTTCGGTTTTCCTATATCCAATATTTTGTAGTAAACCGGCCTCATAATATTTGTACGATTCTAAACTTTTAAAAGCTTTTAATTGTTGACCGGTGTAATAACTATGAGTCAATATTAAATAATCAATCATTTCAGTATTGGGTAAATCTGCGAAATCGGACGTCAAATCCTTCAAGCAGTACGGATCGCAGTTATTTATAATAGATATTTTATTTTTATAACGTTCTTCAACATCACCACGTAAATTAGAGAAATATACACTTTTTTTATCCATACTAAACGAATATAAGTGAAAATACACAAAAATTTAAACAGAGAATCACAAAACACTTGACAACACAACGCTTTCAAACGAGTGATCAAGGCGAATGACAGTTCTATATGCCCTCCAACAAAGATGGCGGCGATTCTGTGACGTCATTCTGGAATGGTCTATTCACAAATTCACTGACTTCACATGTCATTATCTTGTCGTGCCATCTTTGAATACTATAAAGGCCTTATCACACGTATGCACATAACTGCAACTTGTCGCATATAATCTGCAACCCCAAGCATTTCGGGCAACTTTTGACGTGTGATAGTGCGACTATTTTCATGCAACTAGTTTTACATTTTGTTTGAAAACCAGTTGCAGATACCTGCGACTTGTAAAATGCGCATGCGTACTGAAATTGTTTGGGGCAAAATACCCTAGACTGTTTGACATTTGTTTGGAAAACGTGGTTAGCAGTGCAAGTATTAAAATGGCAGTAAAAATGGAATATTAAGAATTTTATAACATCATGATTTTAATGTGCAATGAAGAAGAAAAAAAATACATCAAGCAAATGACAAATAAAATAATTTACAATATTATTTCGATAAAATACTAATATAATCCATTTAACAATCTATAATTGCAAAGCAAATAGAACCATTAGTACCAACTTCAAAATTAAAAAATTACTGTATTTCATGCAATTTTGCGTACGTCTGATATCACAGGTTGAGTGTCGCAGAAACTTCTATCAAATCAGTTGCAGATATGTGCATACGTCTAATGCCCGCTTAAGACGAACAATTCAATTCGCTAAAGGCGATTTTTATTCACAGATCGGTAAGTGGCGGTCGGTAAGCTCCGATTTGGTTGTGGTATGTTGTACGTCACTCTTATGATGTAACGGTAAGTGGACGAATAAAATTAGTCCGGTATGCTCTTGCTGTTCGCTCACTTTATACATTAACCTCAAATTGTTTGTGTGAAGTGGTAGCATGGAGTCACGTAAAAGAAAAATTGCAACATTATTAATACTAGATGAATTTGACGGCACTCTTCATACCAATGTTTTGTTCAGACATAAGTTTTTGAAATTGCAAATTTCAAGTCCTCTCAGACAATTTTATTCCATCCATTCTGAGAGAATGAAGCATTACAGACTTGAAAATTTTTATGAAGAATGAATTGGGAAATATTTAGAAACTGATTTTTTTAATCTATTTAGAATGACTCCAAATGCGTTTACAAAAAATGTTACAGTACCCATTTTTATGTTGTATATTCTTTAATACTGACCGTTAAATGAAACAAATTTAAAAAGTAATCAATGGTAAACACCAACACGTGTATTTGACTTGTGATGACAAAAGGCGATTTTTATTCGCAGCGGTATGCTTCGTGTAAGCTTGTGTATGCCACTAACCCTATTTTATTCATGATACCATGACGTCACGGTATGTTGCGGTATGAGCCGCCATACTGAATACAACATACAGGTTACACAGCTACAGAGCTGCGTATGTTGTATTCAGTATGGCGGCTCATACCGCAACATACAAGTATTTCTCAAGCAACTTGTACATCACATAAAGTTGCTGAATTGGACGTGGCAAGTACGAGTACTTCTAATATTCTTCCGGCTCCAACACAAAGTACATCAGCCATCAGAAAATTAGTGTCACGTACGACATCTTTTTCGCCATTAAACAGGATCCGCCGACAGCTGTCTCCAACAAAATCATCTTTGCTTAAACAAATGAGTGATATGAAACTAAAATATAGGAAAAGAATGAATTTATTGCAGCAAAGCAGACGTCGTAATATAAAAAAATCGCGACTTTATCAAATGTTTTAAAAAGTTTAAAAAGCCAAAACTTATTACATGAGGAACAGTTACAAATTTTACGTAATATTGGGTCTCCAAATTCGGAAATTTTAAAACGGTAAATGGCTAAAAAATCAGGTGGTAAAGTTAGTCGCACTTACAGCCCTGAATTACGTAAATTTGCAGTCACACTCCATTATTATTCACCGAGTGCATATAGATATGTGCGTTCTTCATTCAATTCTTGTTTACCACACCCAAAAACAATATCTAAGTGGTACAGCTCTGTAAATGGAGAAGCTGGGTTTACTTCAGAAGCATTTACTGCAATTAAATTTAGATGTGACTATTCCGATCACCCTTTAGTTGCTAGTTTGTGCATCGACGAAATATCTATTCGTCGAAGAATAGAATTTGATGGCAAAAAATATTACGGTTATGTTGATTTTGGTGCTGAAAAAAAATAACGATGATTCTTCATGTGAAGCTAAATATGGTCTTGTTTTTCTTGTAGTTTGTATAAACGATTCATGGAAAATACCTGTCGCATATTTTTTAGTCGATGGAGTAAATGCAGACCAAAGATGTAGTTTAATCAATATTTGTTTAAGTAAATGCCAAGAAGCAGGTTTGCGAATAATTTCTGTAACTTTTGATGGAGCAGCATCAAATATGTCAATGTTAAAAAAATTAGGTTGTGATCTAGAGAAAAACTTTCTTGGTTTAATCATCCAGATACAAATCAAAAAGTCTGCTTATACCCGGATCCATGCCATACGTTAAAAAAATGTAAGAATTATTAATTGGAATTACGTTGTTTGCCTGCAGGAACTTCAAGAAAATGAAGGGCTAAATTTAGCCAATAAAATAAAAAAAGTACATACGGATTACCGAAAACAAATCATGAAAGTTCGTTTGCCTGCACAGTTACTAAGTTCTTCAACAGCAACTGCATTAGAATTTTGTTGCAATAAACTTCAATTACCTGAATTTCAGAATTGTGAAGGAACAATAGAATTTATTCGTAATTTTAATAACCTTTTTGACATTTTGAATAGTAAGAATATTTGGCAATTTGGATTAAAAAAGGCACTCTGTCAAAGTAATGCAGTAGCTGTTTTCGATACTTTAAATTTATGTGAAAAATATATAAAAAGTTTAAAATTCAAGGATGGTACAAAACTTACGTTATCAAATAGAAAAGTAGGATTTATTGGTTTTTTAACGTGCATATATAGTTTAAAAAGTTTATATGAAGATTTAATTGTTGAAAATTCTATTTTAAAATATATTCCAACATATAAACTTAACCAAGACCATCTAGAAATGTTGTTTTCATCAATTCGGGCACAAGGTGGGTTCAATAATAACCCTACTTCTAGCAAATTTTGTTCTACATACAAAAAAATTCTAATACAGAATTAAAGTCAAATGCAAGAGGAAATTGTATTCCATTAGAAGAAATTAGTTTCCTACATGTTTCTTCATCTATAAAAGCTAGTAATGCTATAAACATTATAAATTGTTTTACGAACAAATTTAGAATTTTAGATGACCATTGTATTTGACGAATCTGATCATTTTTATGCGGCTAATCCACAAGAATTATCGAAATTTAATATTACAATAGTTGCATACATTAGTGGATTTGTTGTTCGTCAACTAAAAAAACAAATTTTTTGTGAAGAGTGTGTCAGTGCTCTGGAACAATATCCTGACGAAAATAAAAGAGATCTACAATTTATAGTTGCAAAAGATTTTGGAGGACTAATTTATCCATCCGATGATGTGATAAATATATGCAAAACAACCGAAAAAATAATTAAACAAGCAATGCATGAGAGCCATGGGCATTATTTAAATAAAAAAATTAATACTTTGTATTTAGTTTCATCTCTATTAAAATATTATATAAATCGTAGTATTTTTGAGAAATTAAAAAATCACATATATAATCAAGGACCACTTGAAAATCATTTATTAAATTTAATTCGGGCTATAGCAGAAAAATACACAATAATCCGACTTCATTATATTGTAAAAATGTACCTGATGCGTCTAAAACTAGAAGACAAGAATTAAATAAATTAATTTTATTTAAAGGATGGTGAATATTTTGCATTTTATATGTTTTTTATAATGTAAATATGTTTTTTTATTAATAATAAAAGAAAATATTGTGTAAATGCATTTAAATGTGTTGTAGTGTCGTTCATACTAACATGGCCGCCAAGTGATCCCCCCTTCCGTTCCATGCAATCAACTTCAATGCCTACAAATGCACTTCATGCTCCCTCTATAGTAGTTTTCTATACTCTAAGGATAAAATGACAGTGCAACAGGTATAAAACAATACTTAATAATAGCCACAAGGAAAATTGCAAGTATAAAAGCAGCGATAGCAAGAAAATCTAAATAATATTCATTCATAACTAAAATAAAATACTTTATGTATAAGTACATTCTTTTTTCATTAAATATTATTATAAATTCAGTACCTGATATTTATATCCTGCCTGGATTTCAAAATATATGAGAACACACACACGTGGTAACTGGTAAATGCATCTATCGAAAGCATGAATCACGAAAGCAGGTTATGTTTATATTCAATGTTTGAATTTAAGCGGTACTCGTAGCCTAACTTCACTTCAGTTTTTTAGCTACTTACAGTTCTATCTCATAGCGCACATGGACTATCTTTTTCTAGTCAGGGGAATGACGTCATACCCATTGTCCGTAAACTTTATTAATTTTTTTCTCGGATACTATCAACTTTTTGGAAAAATGAAAAAATATGGGTCCAATATTTTGTTTTAAAGTTTATCATATAAAAAAATCAAAAATTCAAAAAACCTTGGAAACCCCTATTATATGTATATTAAAAAAGGTATTCAATTCATAATTGAAAGGTGGGTCCATCGACCCTTTCGACAAACAATACAAAGAAATTGACGCGGTCCCAACAGTATATTTGTACTCACTTGTCTGAATCTGTTCGTAAAATGACATAGGAGTGAGAAGAACAACACTATTTAACACTTCATTTTTACCAATGACACATGTGATATTATATTCCTTATCCGTGTCTTCCAATGACGTCAGTAAGGTTATATCAGGCTTGTGACAAAATACCTCAATTATTTTTAAAATCACTAAAAATGAACACTTAATTTGCATTTTAATGAACGATTTCTTCCGCATATTCGAGCGAACAGCAAAATACTGAAAAGTTTATCATTGTTAGCATATGATAAAGTACTTAAATAAACATAACATATTATATAAACTAATATGCTTAGGGGGATAGGCCTGGCTGGATACCAGGAAAAATTTAATGTTTAATATTAAAAATTACAAAATATAAACATACATAAGGATAGCTTTAATAATTTAAAGAAGATCATGTCGAGAAATTAATACAAAAAGTAGTTATAAAGGAGATGGAACATTCTATAATAACAATAGTTATTTTTATATCAAGTGCTGAAAGTCTATCTTTGTCGAACCAAAACGAAAGTTGCAGCCTGAGCGAAGCGAAGGTTGCAATCGTTTGCGTTCGACAAAGGACTTTCAACACGTGTTATACACACTATTTTTTCTACTCCTGCAAGATAAAAAATAAGGAAATAAAAAAATATTTTTTAAACATAATTTGACATTTATTGCAAATTTTGTATTTGTGATGCGCAAGTGATGTGTATCCATGGCAGCAACAATGCAACAAACATTTATTAGTGTTGCAAAGTTTTGCAGCACTGCGTGCTGCAAAGAGTCACTTTCAGCATGAAAAACAAACCAGAAAAATATATTTTCAAAGCAGGAGTAGAAAAAAAAAATAATCATAATACACGCTTGCGACCGGTCGATGTTGACATTCTGGTCTATGTTGTGCAGACATTATTGTTTCAAATGATTCGTGAAGATAGTAGAATGAAAATAAACAGTAGAGAAGTAGATTTTGTAAGGTATACAATATTTTAGAATTGAAAATATTTTTTGTAATATATCAAGAAATTTTCGGGAGTTTTGCAATAGATAGCAAAAAACGAAAAGTGTTGCAAAAAAAAGAATAGACGTTGAAGCTAAAAATAGTTATTTTTTATACAAGACGATAAAATAATATTTTATCGACAAGCGAAAAGTGTTAATTCACGAGCGATATAATCGCGAGTGAATTATTTTTCGCGAGTCGATAATTTAATTTTATCGTCGTGTATAAAATTCTATTTTTTTCTATAGCAGGTTTTGAAGAGAAAAGAATTAGAAAAATTAAATTAATATTTAAGAACAATTTTAAAATGTCTGTAGTGTGCGTTGTTATGGAAATGTACTTCTAATAAACAAAAGTTAAAGTACTTTATCTACCCTTGCTGTTAAAGTGTTACTTTATCTACCCTTGCGGTTAAAGTGCTACTTTATCCACTTTTTTGAGTTGATAAAATTACACTTTAACATCTGCTATAGAAAAAATATTTAAAAGTAACAGATTTATTGAATAAAATGGTATAACCTCGAATTCCATAATGATTTTTAATCAACCAGATCCAAATCCTTAATCTATTTCTATTCTACAAGAAACTGTTATTAAAAAAATACACACTATTTATTGTGCATGTGAGCAGCCAAAATTGTTTTCCCGGGCCGATTTTTAACTGCCCATCCGCCCCTTAACATCCCAAATTTTTAATAATTATTTTCTTGTAAACTACGAATATAGAATCGATTTAAAAAATACGGGTATTTTATTTTTTTGTCTAGTATCACATAATTAAAAATCAATATTAGGTCACATACACAATTACAAAAAAAGTTATTTAAGTCAATACAACCTGATGTTATTTAATAAGTTCCGGTTTTCTAGAAAAATAAAAGTTTTGAAAATGGGTTGAAAATCCGCTAATAAAAATGAGTCATGCGGTTATTAGATTATTTCATTTATACAACAATACAGTTTATAATATTTACATATAATATAAATATTATTTTGATGTATATACACTAATATTAAAATATCACACGACAAGTTAAGTATCTAGCGAGCCAGCTGTATGATGAGAGCGGCACACATCTCGAAGAACTCCATGGTATGGTGACCACTGGTGGGCGGAAGCACTGCCGACTGCACCGGCGTGGGTACCGCGCCCAGGTTGTTCAGGCTCGCGCCTAAGGAGTTGCACTCGCTTTCTTCGTTGCTCAGCGACTTGAAGTCCAACAGGTAGCTCTTGTAGTCCACCTGAAAAAGGAAACCGTATGCACTCTCCACTTCAGCTAATTACTAATTTGTGACAGTTGGCAGTAATGTTTAATAAAATATAATAAAGGAAAGAAATATTAAAATCGACATATCTAATATGTGTTTTAAATGCAAAACCGTTTGAAACGATTGATACAGAGTAAACAAGGGTGTTACAATCTCCATGTAAATATCAAATATTTGATGTTAGATATATTTTCTAACGACATAATATTCTACTTCCAGATTTTTTTATAATAATAAAAAAAATCTGATGTGTTGTATAACCTCCCGTCACTGTAGTAATTAAAGAGCGGATTCTATGCAATTGCATGTGTTGTTTATATTAGGCATATCAACAAACTGTTTTCATATGTTCACGTTTTATCAAAAATTATTGCCAAATATCAAAAAAAAATAATTGCATTTAATGATACTTTATTGCATATTTTGATTTTTTTTGCATATTAGTGCATATTTTAAGACTTTTTTCAAAAACAAAATTTAATTTTTAACAAATTAATAATTAATTTATTATTATTAAAAATAATTTTTATCGTACTTTTAACAAATGAGCATTTATATAAAATGTACTCATTGAAACAATTACAATAATATTTAATTTCTCGTCAGAACAAAAAAAAGTGATTCTACCGGTGTTTTAGAAATGCTTAGAACTTAAGTAATTCTTATTTTGTAAGTAAGGTAAGTAAATAATATCTGTAACTGAAATTCGTATGTTTGGAACTATAACAACAATTAGTAATGCCGAAAAAATATTTTAAAAATATGAGCAGCATATAGCAACTTTCTCGATAAAGATGACATTTTTTGGTTTTTATTTCAAAAAAGAGCTTTTGTAAATTTCAATATGAATATGAATTCGAGATTTTTTTATTTTTGTTAGAATTACCTGTGATATTTGTTGTCTTTATACATTTCATGAAATGTTCCAAATAAAACACTGCATGTAAAAATATAAATAAGAAAATGATATCAGTAAAACGAGCCTGATGACATTATTTTTTTTGCATATTTTTATTTTAAAGTGCATATTTATAACTTATTTGCATATATCATGCATATTTTGATGATTTTTTAATGTATATTGCATGCATATTTTGACACTTTTTTAGTGTATACAGGGTGAATACTGAAAACCTTGACATAGGGAAATAACATGGGAAAACAGTTTTTTGTTGTTTCCATCTGTCCCGCTAAATAAAATCGGGTGTATATGGTATCGTTAGTTACATTACTTAATTTTGCATCTAATAAAACTAAATGTTGTGTAATAAGGCCTTTTCTAACTGAAATATTTGATAAAATAAATTGTATTTTGAAGGTTATCCTTCATATTTTCGAATAAGAAACGTCAAAAACAATATGCTCCATAGCCGAGTGGATACGAGGGCTGTTTCATAACATAAATAATCTACAAGACCTGGTTCGAGACCACCTCGGCCCTACTTTTTTTTTAATTAAATTATGCTTGCGGATACTCTCTCTCATGATAGATTTAGAGCAAAACTACAAGAGTACAAAGTTGTCCGCAATTAAATTCTACATCATTTAAGATCATAATTGTTGCAACAGCAGGACTGTAATACGAGATATATTAAATATAAAATGTAACATTTTCGTTAAAAATCAGTTAGCCACGGAAATAAAAGAAAATATCTATCTGTTAGTGTAGAGAAGTTTGACTAATTATAAAATTTATAGTCCATCTTTTAATATTATTTAAGTTGAATTTATATTCATTTATTTAACAATATTCTAATATTAAAAAATTAATACAAATATAATTTTAAAAAATATTGAACACAAAGTAAGGTTACTAACTGTCACAATTGACACATAAATATTTTCTTTTATTTCCATGGGTGTCTGATTTTGAATGAAAATGTTACATATTATATTTAATATATCTCGTACTGCACATGTGCTGTTGCAATAATTATGATCTTATCTGACGTAGAATTTAATTTTGAATAACTTTGTACTCTTGCAGTTTTGCTCTAAATCTATCAGGAGAGAGTATCCGCAATTTTTTGAAATCCCATGTTAAAGTCCTATGTTCCGCATTTCTTTGCACACACTATACAGATACTCTGTTTCATACGCTCCCAGTCTAACTCTCTGTTTTTACGTTTCTACCAGGATAACGTGACAGCATCACTTCTCCAAATATTTAATAATTATTTTCTTGTAAACTACGAATAATGAATCGATTTAAAAAAATTCGAGTGCCTTATTTTTTGTCTAGTATCATCCTATGTAAAAATCAAAATTTGGTCACATACATCATTACACTAGCGAAAATTGTGAGTGTAATTCAATGCAGCAGAAATAAGAAGTTCATAAGTACATACAATAAATGTTGGGTGTGTCGAGTTACTTAAGAAAACTATATATTGTATTTTCAAATATATATTCTTAACAACACACGAAATAACACAAAAACTACAAGTATATACAAAATGTACAATGTAAATAAAGAAAGTTTATACAGAAAAATGCAACTCGAAAGCTTGAATACAACTCGAGAGCTAGTTAACAAGTCTAGAGCTAGTTAGCAACTCTAGAGCTAGATAGCAACTCTAGAGCAAGTTAGCAACTCTAGAGCTAGATAGCAACTGATTTATAAAATTATTCCAAAAACATATCAGAATTCTAAACAACGCCTACAAAGAAGGGTAGGGAACGGGTAGGAAACCAATAGTGGATGAAAGACATAAGTACAAAAATTACTCAGAGTAGAATATTCTGGAAGAAACATGTAGCAGCTGCATGTAATTAAAAAAGGAAAATTTACTAATCTGCTTACAAGAATGAATACCTGGAAAGGTATAAGCTTTACATTCTCTATTGTTGTTGAAAGTGGAAAAATTCTGAGTAACAAACAAAATATATATAAAACTAGATAATAAAAGTGCCATAAACAAACGAAAATTCTTAATCCCTAAACAAATAAGTCTAGACACTTTTACAATAAATTGTTTATTTAAAACTAAGGTCACTACTCAACATCCCGCCCGCCTTGAAAGGCTTCACTTTCAACACTCAAATGTTTCAAAAACACTAGCACTTCACTCTGAGGGAAGGGGGCATAGTTTAACAGCGGGTCTTTTGAAAGTTCCTGCGGATGAGCGCACTGTAGCTGCCCTCACGATGCCATCTTGACCAGGGTGGACTTCCTCGATGCGTCCTAGATGCCACTGAAGAGGGGGGATGTTATCATCGCGAATGATAACTAGTTGACCGGGTTGAAGATCTTTGCTGTCCTTGGTTCTCCACTTGTTGCGGATCTGTAGGTGAGATAAGTACTCCTTGGACCATCGGGACCAAAAGTGTTAGCGTAAAAGCTCTATATGCTGCCAACGCGACAATCGATTGATTGCAGTCGAAGTTAGATCTGGTTCAGCGTTAGAAGTCATTAAGTCTCCAATAAGGAAATGGGCAGGGGTTAAAGGAGCAAGATCGTTGGGGTCGTTGGATAAAGGTATTAGAGACCTTGAATTTAATATAGCTTCGATTTGTACTAAGAATGTATATGTCTCTTCGTAAGTTAAACAGGCATTACCTATCACGCGCCGAATGTGATATTTTACTGACTTCACTGCGGCTTCCCATATGCCGCCGAAATGTGGAGCTCTTGGTGGTATGTAATGCCAGTTGATATTATTTGAAGCCATTGTCGAGATTATAGTATTTTTTGACGAATCTTCAATGAATATTTCATGAACCTTTACAAGTTCATGATTAGCTCCAACAAAGTTGGTTCCGTTGTCGGAAAACACATCTAACGGCTTGCCTCTTCGTGCCATAAATCGTTTCATAGCGCCCAAAAATGCCTCAGTAGTTCAGTCGGTAACCAGTTCTATGTGGATTGCCTTTGTAGCTAAACATATGAATATTGCCCTATAAGCCTTAAATGTCTTATAATTTCGCTTTCTGTTTTCTCGAACATTTATGGGACCAAAGTAATCTACGCCACATTGAGCGAATGGGCGAGATGGTGTTACTCGTTGCTGTGGTAATGTGCCCATTATAGGTTGCAATCCTCGTGGTTTCGCTTTAAAACAGATTATACATTTTCGTATTATTTGTCGAACTAAATCTCTGCCACTTATGATCCAGTATTTCTGTCTAATGGTTGTAAGAACTGCCTGTGAACCGGCATGTAGGCTGGATACATGTTCGTGCTCAACCAATAGTCGTGTAAATGCGTGTGTCTTAGGCAATACGATTGGATGTTTTTGTGGAGTAGGAATAGATGCATTATGCAATCGGCCACCAACTCGAATAATTCCGTTCTCATCCAAGAATGGGTTGAGTGATAACAATTTACTACCTTTACTTATGTTTTTATTTTGCCTTAAGTTGTATAATTCTGCAGAGAAAGCTGATGTTTGAACAATTTTTATTAGCGCATTTGTGGCAGCACTTATTTCTGATATTGACAATGGGCCTGTGAGTTTATCAACGGTGTTCTTTGCCTTTATGTTGTGCGTAAAGCGCAAGCAATATGCTATGACATTAATTTGTTTAGAGTATTGCGAAAATTTGAAGAGTTCATTGTTGGTGTTCGAAACATGTGCATTAATTGTTATATTTGAACGCTGCTCGGGTATTGGATGATCGTATGTCACCATATTTGATTGACTTATTATGTCGGAATAATCGCTAAGTAACCATGGAGCTCCATGCCACCATAAATTAGAATCCAATAAGGTTAATACAGGATTTTCGTGAGTTCTCACATGGTGCCAATCATCAGGATTCGATAATTCTTGGATTTCTCCGACACGGTTCGCAATGAAGGTTTTCCAGTTACGTGCTGTTGATTTGATCCATGCAAGCGTTATTGTGGAGTCAGTCCAAAAGAGAATACGATCAATTTTCCGGCTTAATGCATTTGTCGCTTTACTCATGAATCTTGCGAGAAGAAGTGCTGCGCAAAGTTCTAGTCTCGGAAGTGACACATTTTTTAGCGGTGCAACCCTGGATTTGGAGCATAATAAGATACTGGAATGCTGATTTTGCTTGTCTGTGACACGGACATAGATGCAAGCACCATATGCTCGTTCGCTGGCATCGGCAAAACCATGAAGTTCTAAATGAATGTCATCTTCTGTGGGAACTACACATCGGGGAATACGTAGAGCATTTAAATTGTTCAATTGCTTCTCGAAATTAGTCCACTCGGTATATATTGTCATTGGCACGGACTCATCCCAAGTGATTTCACTTTACCATAGTTGTTGCATTATTAATTTCGCGTTGGTAATAAGTGGACCGATTAAACCACGAGGGTCGAAAATTTGAGCAATATTTGATAAAATTTTTCTTTTGGTAATTTTAGTGTTCGTTTGATAATCCGGTTGCGAAAACAGAAAACTATCATCGTGAGCACTCCACTGTAGACCAAGAGTACTGACAGTTTGGTTTTTGTCCAAATTTATTGTATCGAGTTCAGAATTGTTCCTTATTTCTGGAAGATTAGAAAACCATTTTCGTAAATTAAATCCTCCTTTGGCTAGCATTTGTGAAAGTTCTCGTTGAATTTGAATTTTTTCTTCTTTGGAGTTGGAACCAGTTATCAAGTCGTCCACGTAGAAATCGCGAAGCGCTATTTCCGATCCTACTGGAAAATTGTCCTGCTCAATCTCAGCCAATCGACGAAGGGAACGAATTGCCAGGAATGCGGCTGATGCTGTGCCGTAAGTGACTGTCGCTAACTCATAGGTTTTAATTTCATCATTTGAGTCATCTCGCCATACAATTCGCTGAAGATGTCTATGAGAAGGATCGATGAGAACTTGCCGGTACATTTTGGCGATGTCTGCGGTGATAGCGTATATATGCATTTGAAATCGAAGAATTATGGAAACTAGATCTTGCTGCAAGACGAGGCCTACCATTTGGACATCATTGATAGACATACCCGTAGAAGATTTTGCTGGGCCGTCAAAAACTACTCTCAGTTTTGTGGTTAAACTTGATTGTTTAGTGACTGCAAGGTGTGGTAGATAGTAAGATGGTGATGAGTCGCAATGAAGATTTTCTGTGGGAACAAGATTCATATGATCGAGTTCGATATACTCATGAATGAAAGTCTTGTAAGAATCCTTTAAAACTTGATTTCTATGAAATTTGCGTTCAAGTGTAAATAAACGTTTTTCAGCCTGTATTCTTGATTCGCCCAAAGATGAAACACCGCTCTCTTTGAAAGGAATTTTAACGATGAAGCGTCCGTCTTCATTTCTGTGATGTGTAGTTAGAAAATGTTTTTCACATGCGTTATCTTCGGGTGAAAGGAAATTTTTGCCAGAGCATTCTTCTATGTTCCAAAATTGTGTTAATTTTTCATTTAATGATGAGTCTATGGAGATATTGCAAGATGTCACTTTTAATGGAGATGAGTTGGCTGGTAAATGTCCGGTGGCGACCCAACCAAGCTGTGTCTTTTGAAACACTGGTTTATTTTTTCCTTGTCTAATCTGTCCAACAAAGAACAATTCGCTGTATACTTCAGCACCGATGAGAAGATCAATTGTACTCGAAGTATAGAAATTTGGATCCGACAATTTTATATTTTTAGGTATGTTGATCTGGCTAGCATCAATTGATTTTAGTGGTAATTGTTCTGTTATATTATCCAAAATGAAACAGTCAACACGCCTCTTGTAGGAATTGTACTGCGATTTAATAGTTATAGAAATTTTGGAAGATATTTCTATTTGCGTTCGATTTACGGCTGACACAGGGTTATATACACATTTTAATGGTAAATTTAAACGTTTAGCGAATGATTTTCTCATAAAACATGAATGCGATCCAGAATCAAGCAACGCACGGCACTGATGAATATTTCCAGCAGCATCAGGAATGTTTACAATTGCTGTACCGAGTAAAACTTGCGTCGCCTCTTGTGAGGAATGATGAGCATGATTTGTGACCGTAGGTGTAATTTCTGGTGCGTTGTCTAGATGAATCATTGTGTTATGTTTTTTGTGACATTTACGACAGTTACCATAAGTGCAAGTTTTTAAATGATGTCCTTTCCTTAAACAGTTCATACACAAATTTCTAGATTGTACTTCTTTAATGCGTTCTTCGTTTGAAAGGGCTCTGAATTTCATGCAGTTGTAGATGGGGTGATCCTTATTGCAGAATGTACACAATGTATTGTTCGTAGTGACATGAGCGTTTAGTGAAGCTGTCTGACGTTTCGGATTAATTAAATGGATAACTTTATTTGCGGGGATGGACGATTGTTACCTCCCGCCTATCAATATATAGATAAGGGAGGTATTGTTTTTGGTCAGATTTCTCGAGTGTGGGTTTTCAACATATGAGCACGAATTAGGGTCTCTACAATACGATTTTACTATTTTTAGCGTGATGTCTGTATGTCTGTGTGTGTGTGTGTGTGTGTCTGTGTGTGTGTGTGTGTGTGTGTCTGTGACGATTTTTCGTCCACGATAACTCCAATACAATACATGTAAAAAATATAATATTTGGTATTTAAGAGTTCTATTCTAATATGATGAACTGATTAGATTTTGACTACAATTGGTTAACCGGAAGTAGTACTTTACTTGAAGCTTTAAACCGTTTTTCCCAAAAAATACCTCTAAATACCATATTTTCGCAAATTTCGTTATTATAAATTCAAAGATTTTTTAATTTTCTACCGATCTGCATAATTACGTTTATATATGACTTCCAGCTAGATAGAAAAAAAATATATAAATTATAATAATTTTACATATCGTTTAGGCTGAGAAATTTCGATAAAACAGAAGAGTTATTCATATGTTCACTAAATTTGACATATGATGTCAAATTTGATGTAAGTAAGTGTAAAAGATAAAATATGTAAAAAATGAAGTAATTTTATTGTAAAATTTAAAAAGATGGAAGAAATATATTAGGAATGTATTTGCATGCGTGAATCAAAGTAAGTTCAGTTCCGGTTTTAGTAATGTCAAAAATAGCTGTCATATTGGTCATACAAAATTTATGAAGGAAATTTTAGGTATGAAATAAATTAAAAATATTCTGAACTGCAATAACAAACTAATTTTAAAACTACAAATTAAATGTATTGAAAAACTTATATAGAATATATTACTACAGTGGCGGGAGGTATTGTGTTGGACACACCAGATTTTTTTTTTCTAGAAACCGCTTCCAATATTTCACATTTTTTCGATAGAAAACTAGTTAATTCATTGAGAGTTGATAACCTTTGTTTAGATAAAGACGATTCCCATTCTTTAATTGTAGTTGGATCTAGTTTATTGGAGATTATGTAAACAATGATATCATCCCAATTGTCAGTAGGTAATTCTAATGAGTTTAAAATACGAATGTGTTTTGTGACACCTTCTACTATTTGACGTAGCATAGTATGGTTTTCTTTAAAGAGAACTGGTAAATCAAAAATAGATCTAATGTGTTTGTTTATAATGAGTCTTTTATTGTCGTAACGTTCTTTGAGCATTTCCCAGGCACAATCGTAATTTCTTTCTGTTATTTCCAAAGAAGAGAGAATTGTAGACGCCTCTCTACTAAGGACTGATTTTAAACATTGCAGCTTCTGAATCTTACACAAAGTTTTGTTTGAGTTAATCAAAGACTGAAAAGTATTATAAAAATCGTACCATTCTTCATAGTTTCCCGTGAATTTAGGTAGGTTAATTTCTGGCAGACGTAAAGAATTTGTTGAAGTTGTTGCAGACTCTAAGCTTCGTTTATCGCGCGTTACTATCTTCTCAGCTTAACTGTATAACTCGTAATATTGGTTCTCGAAATTTTCCCGTTCTTTAATTACTGCATCAGAATCGTTATCTTCTTGGAGAGTTTCTATTTCATCTTGAACATCGTTATATTGCGAAAGAAGTAGCTTCAAATGAGATCTTCGGTGTTGGACTTCAAAAATATCGATGTCATCGTCATGGAGTGAATTCAGATAGGTTTCAAATCGCGTGACTGCCCGTTTAATAGAAGCTCGTTTTGCTTTGAGTTGCTTGATTTCGGCCATAGCAACGAAAAGGATTGATAGAGAAGGTAGACAAAATGAGGTAAAGGATATTGGAGACTAACCTGGTGATTGTAGACTCGCTGAAGACGTGAACTGCTGCAAGGGACGCTGGATGTCCAGGATCGTCGATGTACAGGTCGTTGACACGTGCAAAGGGCCTTCTCGAAGTTGTAGACTGCTGTTGTGCTGGATACACTTGTAGTTGATGTGACCACTGTTACACTTTACACTGATACACAAATTCGGCTCGAAGGACCATATGTTGGGTGTGTCGAGTTACTTAAGAAAACTATATATTGTATTTTCAAATATATATTCTTAACAACACACGAAATAACACAAAAACTACAAGTATATACAAAATGTACAATGTAAATAAAGAAAGTTTATACAGAAAAATGCAACTCGAAAGCTTGAATACAACTCGAGAGCTAGTTAACAAGTCTAGAGCTAGTTAGCAACTCTAGAGCTAGATAGCAACTCTAGAGCAAGTTAGCAACTCTAGAGCTAGATAGCAACTGATTTATAAAATTATTCCAAAAACATATCAGAATTCTAAACAACGCCTACAAAGAAGGGTAGGGAACGGGTAGGAAACCAATAGTGGATGAAAGACATAAGTACAAAAATTACTCAGAGTAGAATATTCTGGAAGAAACATGTAGCAGCTGCATGTAATTAAAAAAGGAAAATTTACTAATCTGCTTACAAGAATGAATACCTGGAAAGGTATAAGCTTTACATTCTCTATTGTTGTTGAAAGTGGAAAAATTCTGAGTAACAAACAAAATATATATAAAACTAGATAATAAAAGTGCCATAAACAAACGAAAATTCTTAATCCCTAAACAAATAAGTCTAGACACTTTAACAATAAATTGTTTATTTAAAACTAAGGGCACTACTCAACAATAAATAATATTAAATGTGATACACAAACGTATGTATTATTTATATATTAGTGATACCACCAAATTATGTTGTTTTAACATAAAATAATATTTTATTTGATTACAATAGAAATAATAATTTCATTGCACCAATAATTGCAGTTATTTATTACAATGTCAATATTATTTTAATGTATTATTCTTGTGAAAAAACTAAAAATAATCATATCATTTCTTTGATTACAACAAATTTAATCATATTTTTCATTGATTATCTCAACTATTTTGTTTGTATGTGTTTTCCCATGTTAATCCAATGATTTTGGTAACAAGACGTTGTTGAATGCAAGGAAATCCTTTTTGATACCCGTCGTGCTTGGATTACCCATTTTCTTTGAAATATACCTTTTGGAACGGTTATAAATATATTTTCGAGATTATTTAATGCTGTAATATAGCATCTCAACATAAAACAATATATTAAACTTGCATTTTTTCAAAATGTAGATTTTTATTTGGACTTTCCATGTTGTCGCCTGTAATGACAGCTGCGCGATCTGGATTGTAACGTCACGAGTAAATGGCGCGTATTCAGTATATTATATAAAAATATGCTTTAAAAATTAAATTTCTGTAACTATTATTTTTTATTTGGTTCGTATATTTGTTTTATATGAATTTTCAAAATTCGAGAAAAGAGTCTATTACTTTCTATTCAAGAGGATTGTCGGATTTAGTGTTATCACTGACAGGGTTGCCTAATGAAAATTATCAGCGCAATTTTTGACCACTTAACATCAATTTTGCAAAAAAATGGCATAACTTCAACCCTAAAATGGGGGTGGACTGCACCTCAAAAATTTTAAATGGAAAAGGGTGTAAAACATGATACAGTTCAAAAGGCCTTTCAATTCTCTTTTCAACAGTTCTTTTATTTTTAAAATCTGATCATCAGTTCCAGAGAAATATCGTTTAAAACAAATTTTATTAGGTTTTAAAAATTGCAATCAAGTAGACTTAAACAAATGACAGAAACTAAATAAACAATTCTTTCGACAAGTTGTTTGTAATAAACAAGTAATTTGTAAGTTATATTTCTTTTTGTGGGGTTATTTGAAGTCTAAAGTTTATGCCACGCTACCCGAATCTTTAAAAGATTTACGGCACCTTACCACCTCCAAATTTTTTAGCAAAATCTCTATTATAGTATGGAAGTTGGTAGTAGTCATTTTGAACACCTAATAAACTGATACTTGAGTTTCTGTCATTTGTTTAAGCCTACTTGACTGCAATTTTGCACACCTGATAAAATTTGTTTTAAACGATATCTGACATCTGAAATTCATGCTGCTAGAAGAAATAAACTCCGCTGTTGGAATTGCGGTGAAATAGGTCACCCGCAAAGGCTCTGCAGAAAACAACAGAAGAAAGCAGAACCAAGAAAGCAAGAAAAGGAGTCGGGAAACTAAGTCGGGTTGATGCGATTTGTCGACCCATAATCCAGTAGCCCCAGAATCCATTGGTTATGTCGCATCCCTACATCAAGCTAATAGCATCTATGTAGACGGCTCTATCGACAGAAGGCCGCTTAAAATGTTACTAGATACGGGTGCGACAAAAACAATAATCAGACCCGACTTAGCAAGAAAACTATGCAGAAAACATCTACTTCCAACAAAGTGGCAGATGCACACAGCCACCGGAGAACAAACTTCCGCATCAGGAGAAATAGATTTGAGCATCACTGTTGGAAAAACGTGCATTAAACATAGTGTGTGCTGGTAGCTGACGTAGAAGATAAATTCATTCTCGGCTTGGACATTATAAAAAAGCATGGATTTAAACTTGACCTGTAGAATGGAGTGATGATGGTCAAAGATGAAAAACTGGTATTAAATCTACGAGACGACAATGCCATGCGAGTATTGATAACGGAAGATGTAACCCTCTCAGAACGGAGTGAATCAATCTTGGAAGCACAGTTAGAGGATAGTTTCTGTGAGGGCAACATTTTCATGCTCCAGCAAAAAAATGATAATGCCAAAACTGGCACTGCAATTGTAGTTGGAAAATCATTGCTCAAAACCGACAAGATAATCCCAGTTCGAATAATGAACATAAATTTTTATCCCGTTATACTGAAGAAGGGACCATAGTAGGGAAATGCTCAACGGTATCATCGATTATTTGAACTGCGAAGGCCAAAAACAGAATATCCTGTTAAGTTCCGGATATTCTATTGAAGGAGCTGTCAACATCGTTCTAGAATTTGACTGCAGACCAGAAAATCAAGGCTAAGAACTTAATTGGGAACTTTCAAGATGTGTTCCAATTTGACAAGAAAGACAAAGAACGAACCAATGTAGTCCATCATAAAATAGACACCGAAGACGCAAGATCCATCCGCCAAACAGCAAGAAGACCACCACTGGCTAAGCGGGAAGAAGCGGAAGAAATTATAAAAGACATGAGAACGGAAGGTGTGATTGAACCTTCAAGCAGTCCATGGGCTTTACCAATGGTGCTAGTGAAGAAAAAAGAAGGCTCTACGTGACCAAGAAGTATAGCTACCCGCTACCCCGAATAGACGATACACTGGACACATTGGCAGGGTCAAAGATCTTCTATACTCTTTATCTAAAGAGCGGATACTGGCAAGTGAATTTAGACCCAAGAGACAAAGAAAAGACGGCATTTACCATCGGTACCGGTCTTTGGCAATTTACTGTTATGCCATTTGGGCTCTGCAATGCCCCTGCAACGTTTGAACGACTTATGGAAACCGTGTTGGCTGGACTGTCGTAGAAAACATGTTTGGTTTACCTCGACGATATTATTGTGGTAGGAAAAACGTTCGAGGACCACATGAAGAACTTGGAAGTGGTTTTCCAAAGATTGAGGAAGGTTAACCTGAAAATCAGTCCAAAGAAGTGTCACTTATTTCAAAAAGAAGTTCATTATCTTGGATACGTAGTTTCTGGTAAGGGTATTGCAGTTGACCCAGAGAAAATAAGAGCTGTGAGTGACTGGCCAGTACCGAGAGATAAACATGAATTGAGAAGTTTCCTTGGTCTCTGTACATACTACCGACGTTATGTACCTGGATTTGCCAACATAGCGAAGCCATTGAAGAAGGCAGAAGATTTATCTGGGAGATGGACTGTCAAGCCGCGTTCAAACAACTCAAATATTCCTTGACAAGCGCACCTGTCCTAAGTTATCCTTTATCAGAAGGAGAATTCGTTCTAGATACAAATGCCAGCAACGTTGGAATTGGTGGCGTTCTTTCCCAGATACAAGACGGACAAGAGAAGGTTATTGCCTATTTTAGTAAGACCTTGTCAAAATCAGAGAGGAATTATTGGCCACATAGGAAAAGCAGAGCTCCAATGCGCCAATATAACGTTGGAAGTCCCTTTGAACGCATTGCGATTGACGTGACCAGACCATTCCCAGAAACTGATGAGGGAAATAAGTACATAGTGGTAGTATTGGACTACTTTACTAAGTGGGTCGAAGCCTATCCTTTACCCAACCAGGACGCTGAAGTCTTGATTAAAGAATGCATCTCCTGATTTGGAGTACCGCGAGAGATACATTCTGACCAAGGAAGGAATTTCGAGTCTGCAGAACAACTGCATTACATCCGCAGTCTGGTGGCATGGTTGAACGGATGAATAGATTTGTCGAAGCTACACTCTAAACATCAACGAGACTGGAACCGACATCTTTATCTGTTCTTGTTAGCTTACCGTTCATCGGTGCATGAGACAACTGGGCAGATACCAACTAACATCCTATTCGGGCTAGAGTTGCGCTTACCGTGCGACCTGATATTTGGCAGTAAGCCCGATGAAGATCTAGCCGGGGAGTACAACGTAACGAACCAACGGAGAAGAATGAACGACATCCATGAACAGGTCCATACAAACATTCAAGGTGCCAGCGATCGGATGAAGGACCACTACGATGTCAAGGCTGAAAAAGATGGTTTTCAACTTAGAAATTTGGTGTGGTTTTAGAATTCACAGAGGCGTCGCAGCTTATCGCCCAAGCTGCAAAGGAATTGGGAAGGTCCTTACGAGATCATCAAGAGGATAAATGATGGGGTCTACAGGATTAGGAAAACACCAAATGGAAAGCCGAGAGTAGTCCACTTCAATCGGCTAGCCCCTTTCGCTGGTGATAACTATGATGATTATCGTGGAGCGACAGTTCGCCGGGTTGTAGCTGAGAGACCTTCATTTGAAGACTTCATACAAAGCAATTCCACTGGTTACAAGGCACGGTATGGCATGACACGAGAAGAACAACGAGATTTGTTAACCACGGCCCCGGAGTATTCCCTCGCTCACTGTGTAGCGAAAGACATTAAAATGTCCCGCGGCATCGCTTCAGTTTTTAAAAGAAAATTTGGACGAGTATAAGAACTGGCCAACCAACGTCCACCTGTCGGAAAAACGCTACAACTGAAGGATGATAACGTAGAACACACGCGGTACATTTACTATCTGGTTACGAAACAATACTCATATCAGAAGCCGTCATACCGCAATTTATGGGACTCGCTATGCGATATGAAGGACCATCTGTTGCAGAACGACGTATTGAAGCTGACAGTAACGAAGATAGGCTGTGGACTAGATGGTTTGGATTGGAGGATTGTTAGAAGCATGTTAGAGACAATTTTCCGCTTTACTGGAGTGGAAATTTTAGTCTGCAGCTTCAACTCTACCGGGCAAGAAGACTCAAACGGACCGTCGACTGTTACTTCTTCAAGACTTCCAGATGCACCAAGGGCGATGCGTGCAGATTTCCAAGGGTCACGGCGCGGGCGGCGGCCGCTAACGGACAGGTCACAATAGGTCCGTCCGCTCCCCATTGTTCTGTTTTCCAGAGGATTGGCGAATATTCCAGAAATTAAGTGTTTTACTTTAAATACCCCGAGCAAGAAATCGCGAGGACAGTCTAATATTGATACGTGTAGAGATCGTTGGTGATATAAATAAATAGTTGGTAATATAAATATTGTGGAAATAATTATCGCGTAGTTTTAAGTGTTTAAATAAATAATCTTAGTGTTTAATTATTGAACAAGGAAACAATTATAAATAAAAAAATCTGGTGTGTCCAATACAATACCTCCCACCACTGTAGTAATATATTCTATATAAGTTTTTCAACACATTTAATTTGTAGTTTTAAAATTAGTTTGTTATTGCAGTTCAGAATAATTTTAATTCATTTCATACCTAAAATTTTCTTCATAAATTTTGTATGACCAATATGACAGCTATTTTTGACGTTACTAAAACCGGAACTGGTTTTGATTCACGCATTCAAATACATTCTTTATATATTTCTTCCATCTTTTAAAATTACTTCATTTTTACTTATTTTATCTTTTACACTTACTTACATCAAATTTGACATCATATGTCAAATTTTGTGAACATATGAATAACTCATCTGTTTTATCGAAATTCCTAAGCCTAAACGATATGCAAAATAATTATAATTTATATATTTTTTTTCTATCTAGCTAGAAGTTATATATAAACGTAATTATGCAGGTCGGTAGAAAATTAAAAAATCTTTGTATTTCTAATAACGAAATTTGCGAAAATATATTATTTACAGGTATTTTTTAGGAAAAACGGTTTAAAGCTTCAAGTAAAGTACTACTTCCGGTTAACCAATTATAGTCAAAATCTAATCAGTTCATCATATTAGAGTAGAACTCTTAAATGTTGAAATAAACAATGTACAAGTTATTTTTAGGAATCTAGTAATAATATATATACAGGGTGTTCCATTTAAAAGTGCCACCATTGCTATCTCGAGAACTATAAGAGCTACGAGGTTGGTTAAATTAGCAAATAACCACCATTTTACAAGACTAATACAATGAGCAAAAAAAAAAATTTTTCAACCAGTGGTTCTCAAAATACGGGACACAACTTTCTTATTTTAAATGGGAACGCATGTTTATTTTTAGGTTATTCGATAGAGTATTTTTTTCTGAATTCAACGATATAAATATATCATATACTAATATAACAAAATAACTGAGAAAAATGCATGGTAGGTTTATTTGTATTTTATTTATATCTGGCTTAAATAAGAGTGCTTTGGATAGAAAACAATTCATTTTCTTCTTAGAATTGACAGTTTAAGAAAATAAAATTTAACAAAAAATAATCAAACAATGTTAGACAAAACTATATGTCTATGTTTTCTAACCATAGCACTCTTGTTTCAGCCAGATATAAATAAAATACATATAAATTTAACATGCATTTTTCTCAATTATTTTGTTATATTAGTATATGATATGTACATATCGCTGAATTCAGAAAAAAATACTCTATCGAATAACCTAAAAATAAACATACGTTTCCATTTAAAATAAGAAAGTTGGGTCCCGTATTTTGAGAACACCTGGTAGAAAAAAATTTTTTTTTTGCTCATTATATAAGTCTTGTAAAATGGTGGTTCTTTGCTAATTTAACCAACCTCGTAGCTCTTATAGTTCTTGAGATAGCAATGGTGGCACTTTTAAATGGAACACCCTGTATATATATATACAAAAAAATGTTGTAAGCTATGAAAATGTTGTTTTTGTAATATGGTTGTCACATGTTAAAAATAAATACATATTTTCTGGTGTTCGCACGATTATTATCAATTTCAGTTTGTCTGTGTATTCCCACTATTCCAATAGGTTATGGGCCCAGTGGAAGATAAGTAATCGTGTAGAAAATTTGAATATAGTTTAAAGAAAATATGGCTGACATAAAAGTTTCGTTTGCTAAACTTAATTCATCAAATTATCATACTTGGAAAATTTGGATGGAAGCTTTCCTCTCCCGAGAAGAATTGTGGTACGTGGTAAACGAAGAAATTCCAGAAGTTAACGCCCGAACTAATAAATGGTTGCGAGATGATGCGAAGGCAAAAGGAACAATTCAACTATTTATGGAAGCAAGTCAGTTCTCTCTAATAAAGAATTGTGTTCATGCTAGAAATTTATGGGTAGCGATTCAGAAACGTTATACCAGGATTACCAGTTCATTGAAAGCGTCGTTACTTAACAAGATTTGTTTATGCAAGATGCAAGAAGGTAAAAATCCTGAAGAACATTTTCAAGAATTAGAAGAATTTTTTGATCGTCTTCAGGATGCTGGGATCGACTTATCGAAAGATATGCGTCAATGTTTTTTGTTACGGAGTCTTTCTGATTCCTATGAAACTGTCGTACAGAGTCTTGACTGTCGCGCAGATAATGATATTTCTGTAGAACTAATAAAAACTATAGTTTTAGATGAGTATCTTCGTAGAAAAGAAAATAATGATCTTTTATTGAGAGGGACAACAACCACGGCCCTGAAGTCAACATTCCGACAAAGAAAAGATATTCGTTCATGTTTCTTCTGCTAGAAGACAGGGCACTTGAAAAGAAATTGTCGTAAGTTTTTATCACAAAACAGATATGAAATGCCTCAATCAAGAGATCAGAAATTAAAGATGGTGCAAGAAGATACAGCTAAAGAAGAAATGAAAACAATATGTTTCATGACAGCAACATGTCAGCGTGACAGTTGGGTGATTGACAGTGGTGCTACCTGTCATATGACTGGTGATAAAAATTTCTTTACAGTTTGAAAGCCCCATATTGCGGGAAACGTAACGTTAGCTGACTGTACAAATACTCGTATTTCTGGATGTGGAGATGGATTGATCAATTGTGTCAATGATCTAGGTAATATAGTAAAAATATTGATCACAAATGTATTATTTGCGCCAGTATTAGAAGGAGGACTGATTTCTGTAAGTAAGCTGATCACTAAAGATTTTATTGTAGCTTTTAATAATGACGGTTGCAAGATTATGAATTCTGCAAATAAAATAGTAGCTATAGGTGATCGTGTTGGAAGCTTATACATCCTGCGACAAACAGAGGTAACAAGGAAGGTAACTGAAAAATGTCATAATGAAAACTGTCAACATCAGTGGCATCGCAGGTTTGGACACAGAGATCCAGTAGCTGTAAGTAAGATTTTGAATGACAATTTAGGTAATGGAATAATTTTAAATGTTTGCGGGATACAGCAAGTTTGTACATGTTGCATAGAAGGTAAAATGGGCAGGACACTGATTCCAAAGGAAGCTGAAAGGAAGACAAAGGATATACTTGAGCTAGTTCACACAGATTTATGTGGACCGATGCACAATTCTACTCCTACTGGTAATCGTTATTCATGACAATGATAGACGATTTTAGTCGATTTACAGTTGTCTATTTACTGAAACGTAAATCAGATGCAACTGAAAAAATAAATGAATATGTCAGGTATGTTCAAAACAAATTTAATAGAAAACCAAGGGTAATCCGTTCAGATGGTGGAGGTGAATATTCAAACAGAGAACTTCGACAGTTCTATGCAAAAGATGGAATCAAACCTCAGTTTTCTGTCGCTTACACACCACAACAAAACGGTGTAGCAGAAAGAAAGAATCGCTCACTACAAGAAATGGCTACATGCATGCTTATTGATGCGAAATTAAATAAAAAATATTGGGGTGAAGCGATACTTACAGCTACTTACCTGCAAAATCGTCTTCCATCTCGAGCGGTGGATAAGACACCTTTTGAAAAGTGGTATAATATTAAACCAGATTTGGGACATTTAAAAGTATACGGATGTGAAGCTTATGTTCACATTTCAGATATAAAACGTACAAAATTTGAAAACAAAGCTCAGAAATTGACTTTTATAGGTTATTCAGAGGAGCACAAAGGGTATAGATTTGTAGATCAGACAACAGATCGAATAACTATAAGTAGAGATGTAAAATTTATAGAACTTGAAAATGAGTCATCTAAAGATAAATTGGTGCAAAATGGAACAAATGAAAATAATTTATCCGAATTCAATATTGAGATGAAAAGAACAAAAGAAAATTCCAACAATGAAGATGAAGGAAATATGGAACAAGAAGTAGAAAAAGAAAACGATAGTAGACGTACAAGACGACAAAATCAAGGTATTTTACCTGCAAAATATTCTGATTTTGTAATAGGTGTTGCTATAAATTCAGCGAATGAACCTTCATGTTTTGAAGAGGCCATGACAAGCCCTTATAGTATTTTCTGGAAGAAAGCAATGGATGAAGAGATGCTCTCACATAAGAAAAATAATACCTGGCAATTAACCGAACTACCTGAAAACCATAAAGTAGTAGGATGTAAATGGGTATATAAAATTAAACGAAACGAATTTAATGAAATTGTCAGGTACAAAGCACGGATTGTAGCACAAGGATTTACACAACGTTTTGGCATTGATTATGATGAAGTATACGCTCCTGTAACACGGCACTCTACTTTACGAACTTTTTTGGTGTTAGCTGGTAAGAAAAATTTTATACTAAAACATCTAGATGTAAAAACAGCATATTTATATGGAGATATAAAAGAAGAAATTTATATGAAGCAACCACCAGGCTATCAAGTTAATGAAGGAAAACAAATTGTTTGCCGATTACAACGAAGCATTTATGGTCTAAAACAATCGGCTAAATGTTGGAATGTAAAACTTACAAATATATTATTGAATTTAAAATTTGAAGCTAGCACAGCAGTTACTGTTTATTTAAAATAACTAAAAATAATCGAAAAATATACCTAATCATTTACGTAGATGACATATTAGTTGGCAGTGAGAATGAAAAAGAAATTAACTGGTTTTATGAAGAATTGAAGAAACATTTGAAATTAATGATTTAGGGAAAATTAAATTCTTTTTGGGATTAGAAATAAGTAGTCAAAATGGTATCTATCATTTGAGTTTGAAGAATAATATAGAAAAATTAATAACAAGACTTGGTTTAAATGAAGCAAAAACAGCAAAGACACCTATGAAAAATTATGATAAAACCAGTGAAAGTAAAATATTTGAAGATGGAACTTTATACCGTAGTGTTATTGGCTCATTAATGTATATTGCTGTATGTGCCAGACCAGACATAGCAAATACTGCAGCCATTCTTGGAAGAAAATTTAATACACCTACAGAAGCAGATTGGACAGCAGCAAAAAGAGTGGTTCGATATTTGAAAGCCACCAAAGATTGGAAACTTAAATTCGGTTACCTCGATGTTAGCAGCGCTCTAGTTGCATATTCAGATGCTGATTGGGCGGGGGATAAAAAATCTCGCAAATCAACAACAGGTTTTGTTTTATTTTTTGCAGGAGGAGCAGTCTCATGGGCAAGCAGACGACAAGATTGCGTTTCACTGTCATCCATGGAGGCTGAGTATGTAGCACTTACCGAAACGTGCCAAGAAGTTATTTGGATGCGGCGACTGTTGAGCGATCTGGGAGAAGAGCAACTATCTCCTACCATAATACACGAGGACAACCAAAGTTGCATTAACTTTGTTGTGTCCCAGAAAACCAATAGACGATCCAAGCATATCGAAACCAAGAAAAATTTTGTTCGAGATCTTTGCGACCGGAAGGAAATAACATTAGTTTATTGTCCAACAGAGGAAATGTTAGCGGACATTCTGACAAAACCACTTGGTTCTGTCAAACACCACAAGATGTCTGCAATTGGAGTTATCGTGGACGAAAAATCGTCAGAGACACACACACACACAGACAGACGGACATACGGACACCACGGTAAAAATAGTAAAATCGTATTCTAGGGACCCTAATTCGTGCTCATATGTTGAAAACACACACTCGAGAAATCTGACCAAAAATAATAACCTCTCTTATCTATATATTGATAGGCAGGAGGTAAAAACGCATTTTCTTAGAAATGTGCCACATAAACAGTAATAATGGTAATACTTTGAATTATAAAACTGATACTCAAAATTTAAGCTTAATTTATATTTACTTGATACAATCATTTTAAACATTTAACCTTTTATTACACTTTTTGAATTTTCAGCGCCACTTTTTTTTCTCTTCTTGATCTTACTGTTTTTTTCTCTCTTTCACTTCAATTAGTAAACATAATGTAACCTGCCAAAAAAATTTAACCATGCTGCACGTGGCCACAAAAATCTTTTTTTATCAATTTCGACAAATACATGTAAAAATTTCAACAATAATTTCAATTTAAAACAACAAATGTGACTATGTTTTTTTACATTAACAACTTTATACATGTTAAAACTATTGTAAGTATTTTTAACAATATTGTGTCAAAATTATTACTAAATTTACGATCGTAGTTATCTCTGATGAAGTGGAAAAATTATTATTTAGAAAAATTGAATAATTATTTAAGAACAATTTTAAGATCTCAGTAGTTTTGGTTCTTATGGAATTTGTTTGAAAACAAATTTCATTTCTTTCAGTCTTTTCATGATTTTTCTATAAAGTGCACGCAAAAAAATATGCGACTGCGTATTTTACTGAAGTAAAACTACCGTCAGTGTTAGAAGAATAAGCGTCTAAAAACTTAAATAATTTACTGCTTCAAAAATCGCGAATAACATATGAAAAAGAATATCAATGCTTTCAAAAATGGAAAAGCTGTGTAAGGTTTCTACGGAGATTGCTGGTTTTTTTAAGCTACCAAATTTAAAAATGTACACTAGACATTGTTTCCGCCGTTCTGCAGCTACAATGTTGACAAACTCAGGTGCTGATCTGTTGACAGTCAAACGCGTGGGTGGGTGGAAATCCACATCCATAGCAGAGACCTACATCGAAGATTCGGTAGCCAATAAGATTGCCGTATCGAACAAGATACTATGTGGAGTAGAAACGCTGAGACTATCCCACATGGATAATGAACACAACAATGGTTTGACTATAGCTCGTGTCACGTAGAAATGAACTAGCGTTTTGGTTATATCTGCGCAAGCTTCGCCCTTGTAAGTGGACGGGCCAATTACAAATAAGTACTTACAGATACATTTGTCTCAGTGGCGTGCAAAATTATATATAAATTATATTATATTATTATACAATTATTGTGTATTGTACAGCTTAAGTGCAAACATGGTTTTGAATAGCAAAAGTAGAGAGTTAGTGTTTAATTTAATTAATTTTATGGAGAACGAAGCCAAGAATGGAATATCTATTCCATTAACAGCGGTTTTAGATCGTATGTGTGAAGCTACCGGTTTATCAAGAAACACGGTGTTAAAAGTAAAAAAATCTGGTGTGTCCAACACAATACCTCCCGCCACTGTGTAGTGATATATTGTATACAGGGTGAATACTGAAAACCTTGACGTAGGAAAATAACATGGGAAAACAGTTTTTTGCTGTTTCCATCTATCCCGCTAAATAAAATCGGTTGTATATGGTATCGTTAGTTAGATTACTTAATTTTGCATCTAATAAAACTAATTGTTGTGTAATAAGGCCTTTTCTAACTGAAATATTTGATAAAATAAATTGTATTTTGAAGATTATCCTTCATATTTTCGAATAAGAAACGTCAAAAACAAAATGCTCCATAGCCGAGTGGATACGAGGGCTGATTCATAATATAAATAATCTACAAGACCTGGTTCGAGACCACCTCGGCCCTATTTTTTTTTTAAATTAAATTATATACTCAGCTGGCGGATTGTTCTCACGCAGCTAACTGTTAGGCGATTCTCGACCATACATCTTTTGCTTGCTCAGTAGTACGTAGCCATAGGAGTGTGGCATATCTATGTTATACCTCATCTAAGCACATTCCTAATATATTTCTTCCTTCTTTTTAAATTTTAAAATAAAATTACTTCATTTTTACTTATTTTATCTTTTACACTTACTTACATCAAATTTGATATCATATGTCAAATTTTGTAAAAATATTATAATTCATAATTTTTTTTTTGTCTATAGCTAGAAGTTATATATAAATGTAATTATGCAGATCGGTAGAAAATTAAAAAATCTTTATATTTATAATAACGAAATTTGCTAAAATATGGTATTTAGATGTATTTTTTAGGAAAAACGGTTTAAAGCTTCAAGTAAAGTACTACTTCCGGTTGACCAATTGTAGTCAAAATCCGCACACCCGCACACCCGCACACACCCACACACACCCACACACACCCACACACACCCACACGCACACCCACACGCACACGCACACGCACACACGCACACACGCACGCACGCACGCACGCACGCACGCACACACGCACGCACGCACGCACACACGCACACACGCAGACACGCACACACACACACACACACACACCAAATTTTTTTTAAAACCAGTGATTCTCAAAATACTTATCCCAACTTTTTTATTTTAAATGTGAACCTATTTTTATTATTTGCTTATTCAATAGAGAATTTTATTCTAAATTCAATAATATAATATTATCGTACCCTAACATAACGATTTTTTTTGAGAAAAATGCATCCGAAGTTTTATATTAATTTGATTAAAATATGACAATAATAAAAGTGCCTTGACGGAAAAAACGGAATACAAGTCATTTTCTAACCTAGAATTAGAGTGCCTATTTATTCAAAGCTTATGACAGATAGACTGCCGCGCCAAGTGTTGTCTTTGCAATTATGCACCCACCATTTAAATGCCATGAGTCCCACATACGTCATATTCGGTACAATTCAAATCTTCAAGGAATTTTAAAAAATTCTTATCTCGCTCATATTAAATAAAAAAGGATTCAAAATTTTAGATTTGTAATACAAAATAGGTGAGTTTCGGACAAAAACATTAGAATACCCCATTCGAACCCTGCGACAAATATTCGCTTATCTTTTCATGAATATTTATTAATAACAATTTTAATATGAAGAAAGAATATTTTACGCAGAGTTTTGGTAAAATTGTTTTACAAAAATTATATAATTATAAGACACAGGCACAGACACAGGCACAGGCACAGGCACAGGCACAGGCACAGGCACAGGCACAGGCACAGGCACAGGCACAGACACAGACACAGACATCACGGTAAAAATAGTAAAATCGTATTCTAGGGTTCCTAATTCGTGCTCATATGTTGAAAACTCATACTCGAGATATCTGACCAAAAAAATACCTCCCTTATCTATATATTGATAGACGGGAGGTAAAAAGAAGGAGAAGCGGTAAAAAGTGGTGAACAACCAAAATTCACCACTCCAAATAAAAAACGAAAGAGGAAGTGCTCTAAAACTGACGTCGATGAACATGCAGAAGTTTTTATTCGGCGCCATATTCACAATTACCATAAAATTAAAAAGAACATCCTACCCTTGATCGCCTTATAATTTCCATGAAGGAAGATAGTCTACCTTTCGACGGCTCTAAGAGTTCACTTGCTAGAATGGTAAATAAAATGGGATTCAAGTAAGTACCGATTTCTATATTCTTTTTAAATATTTCCTCGATACTTTTTGGGCGTAAAATATGCGATTGCTGAATAATACATGACTATGTTACTTTATTTTATAGTTAATTTTTTTTTCTAATATGTATATATTCATAATAGGTAATTTATTAAGTTTTAATCGATAAAAAAAATATTAATAAATTATGTTAAAATAGTGTCAAAAGCAAATAACAAAATTGAGTGCTCGAATTTTACTAATATTTAATTTGATAAAGAGCGTTTTAAAATCAACTCAATATAAAATTTATAGGTGGGCGGCATATTTCTTATTCTTCACGCTCACGTCCACGCATGATTTATTTTCATTTAAATATTCACGTTCACATGACTTACGTAAATTTACGGCCCCCGCACAACTAATTAAAATTTCTTTAATTTTTACAAAGGTAAAGATTTATAAGTTATACCAAAATCACTTTTTCAAATCCAATTATTCCGGGATTATTATATTTTCTAAGATTAAGATTAAGTGTTGTGGACCCGGGAGTTGGAAATAAAACCCGGCAATGGTCACAATATATTTATTGTTAAGTCAGGAGAAGACCGTCTCGTATCTCTGTTCCTGGATGGAGAGTGGCTGACCCGGAGGTCGGATGGTTATGTCCTACCCAGTCATGGGAATCGGAACATGGAGGTTGATAAGATCTTGGACCTTGAGGTGGGAGTAGTACGTGACTTAGGGATGATTAGGATATTTGGGAAAAACAGATGAGTCACGTACTAAATATTTTAAGGGAAAATAGAGATACGAAGTACGTGTAAATAACAATAGAAATACAGATATACAGAAATACATAGATAAATACAAAAATGTTGACAAATAATAATAGTAAATGGCTGGGTCTCCAACACCTCCCATGCAAAATTGGAAATTATTTAAAAAGTTTGAAAATGATTTACAGGGGGGTAGTGCTAGTCCTAGGACGGTGGAAAGTGCGGGCTCCTTTAGGTTGGCTGCTGCGGACTGGTTGGCTCTTTTCTTCCAACTCGATGTGGACTTCTTCTTGGGGATAGTTCGCTACATTGCTAGATTGTTTGGAGTTGACATCGGTATGAGAACTAATTACACCAGGTGTAGATGTATTGATTAATGGTTTCCTGAAAATATACCAGAAGCCTTTCAATAAATTGAAGGCCCCACAACGTGTGCAACAGTTGGAGAGCAGGAAAAGTAAAACAATTGCCCCGGTGGTGGATAATCCTACGGTATACCACTGAGTGTGAGAAACAATAAACGGTTTGTTCAACTGATTGGTTAAAATCTGGTCAAATTCATCCAACTTCTTAGTGGCATATCTTAGATCCGTGAGGTCGATATTGGTCAATTTTACAGGTGAAAGTTGAATCGCCTCCGTACGGTTGATATTGGCCCGCCATCCACAACAATCATCTTCTCTAATGTCGATTGTTGGTATAATATGGGTTGAATTGTTGCCAACTTCACCTTCGCTGTTAAGTACGAACAAGTCGGTGTATCCTTTACAAGATTTTGCGATTTTAATCAAACCACTTTGGTGCAGGATAATATCCTCGGTATGACCTGGCGTTGAATCGCATAAAAGAGTTAAAGAAATGGGCTTTTGAAGTACATATATCCATTCGTTGTTTCCTATGTACTTCCAAGTTTCTATTATGGCTTTTATGTTTCTTGTTTCGCAATTTTCGGGTATCTTCTGGATATGCTGCATCAGTAATTGTGTTTCGCATGTTAATTCATCTGTCCTTTTGCTGATGTGTATGTTGCCGCAGATAAATTTCCTTTTGTCGTAGCTAGTACAGTCCTTCAAATCTTGTTGTAAGGAAAAGTAGGTTTTAGATTGGGAAAGGAGTAAGTATGGTTTTTTAGGTTCTATATATGAAAATACGGAAGAATTTAGATGTTGGACAGGGAGAGGAATAAGGTTATATATTTTATACACATTTTTCTCTACTAATGGAATTTTCATCGCAAAAAAGATTATATTATTTGTAGCAAATATGTCTAACGTTATAATTTTATAATATAAATTAATATTATTTTCTGAAACTTGTGACGAAGCGTCACGAAGCAGTTTTATTTTACAGTATTTTTGAACGTAAATTTGAAATCAAATTTACCGCAGCTCTACCTTCCAAATATTTTAAAAACTATTGCCTAGACTTTGCATTCGAATCAAGCAACCGCGCAAGGCCAGCGCGCGCATGTCTAGTAATGGCGGATCAACATGGAGTTTTATTTGTTTACATCGTGTTTTTGTGAAGTTGTGCTACAAACCATTACTCTGATTTTCTTGATTCGAACACCATAAGATGCAAGATAATGTTCTACGTAGTGTAGTGCCAAACACATCGCAGTGGTTTTTGTGAAAGTGGAGTTATGAAAAACATAACCATCGAACATGTGTTTGGGTTGTAGTCAAGTTACTCGTTCAGTTAATTTCATGCGGCGAAATTAACTCGTTTAGTGACTTAAGGCAATAGTAAGTGTTTTTATTACTGTTTGTATCGTATTAATGTTAAATGTTATTTATTTATATTTATATATTGTACTTGTAATTGTTTTGTGACTATGTTCACCTCTGATGATGGGTACGAGGGGAAGGGGGTGAACATTTTTATAAAAGCGCGGTCTTTGACCGACTCAGGGCTTTTTTAGTGAGTTTTTGGCCAAATAAAGACGTAAAAAATAAAAGTTGTGAAACAGAGTTTTTCATTTGAATTATTTTCATTTGTTTTCCTATCCTTCCACTGGTGAACGTAAGGTAAGTGGAAGTGAAGTATTTATGGGAAAATTGGAATAGTGTTTTGCCGTTTTTCACACCCTTATGTGAGCAAAACGTGTGTTTGAGAAAATAGTTCATTTTCATCCCGTGCACGAGTTGTGCGTAAGTTGCGATAGTTTGTGAATTCCAATTACTAGGGGCAGAGAAGAACTAGTGATTGCGCTACCACTATCACGATAATTTTGGATGAATTTCGGCGTAGAAAGAATCCTTGAAACCGTCATTTTGCTTCGTGAGCCGCGGAACAGGATTCGGCTTGTCCATCGGCCACCGCCAGGACTAATCAAGGATAGTTCTGCTGAATTTGGTTTTGCGTTCGTTTTTACCTCACCCTCGCATCGCGTGCACGTGGGTGAGCGAGCAACGCAGGTTGTAAGAATAACCGATTTTTATTCGAAATGTATTTATGCTTTTATTTACGTCTTTTTACTGTCTTTTTTGGAAAGTCGCTCCGTAATGTTGTGTTCAAGCGAGCGACCACAACCAATTTTGGAATCCGAACCTTGGACATTTTTCTCCATTGAGATATCCGTGGCCGTCGTCACTGGAAGCCTGTGAGTTAGACGTCTCTACCGTTACGTAGAGTGGCGCCCGAGATTTAGCAACGAATAGTGCGACAGCGTTTGTATATTTTATTATACCGTGCCTGTCGACTAATTATTGTGCTTTTGCACGAGTTATTGTTTTGTAGGCTGTGACGATGTATTTTACATTGTGTGACGCGAAGGTAACGCCGTAGTCCGTCACACGTTTTTGAGAATGATAGGGACTGACGACGTAACGACGTCACAAACTGTAATAGGCAAATCATAATGGCCGTGATAATTTTTGAGTTCATCATAAAGGATTTTTGGAGTTAAAACATGAGGAGATAAAATTCCATGTTTGCCTAAATTTATCGAGTTAATAATTTTTTCTAAATCATTTAAAATTTTGTTAGTTAATGCTGAAATTGTCGTAATTTGTTGTGTTATAGTTGATTCTAATTCTAATTTATCAAATTTTATTTTATTATCGATATTAATTTTATTTATTAATTTTAAATTTCTATTTAACAAAAATTCGCTTTCTTGTAGGGACGTAACGGAATTATTAAAATTTTTGATTGTGCTAGAGATTATTTGAATTTGTGCTTTGAGAAGCGTTTCAGTTTGTTTATTATCGTTTAGTATGTCATTAATACTTTTTGTGTAGAATTCGGCGTCTGCAGAGCTTGGAGTACCAAATAACCATTTTAATGCATATGACACGCCGTTTATTAAACCACGACGGTTACGTGTATTAAAGTTTAGTCCTGATATATGATATACAATGTCAGAATTTGTTTCGATTTCAACTAGTTGTTCGCCAATAATTTGTAGTGCTTGTTCACAATAATAACTGACATGATTGTGCTCAGATTGGTTTTTTAGTGCTAGTTTGCATAAATTTGATGATCGTTCATAGTAAAATTTTGCAGTATTATAACTGTCTGTTATGTGTGAAATATTAATCGTTGTTAAAAGAATTAATTTTGATGTTGTTAGTTGTGCTTGCCCAAGGTTATTATAAAATAATCCACTAGACTTATTAATAGGGGTGATCTGATATTCCGAACAAAAGGAACAGGTAAATAGTGCGAATAGAATTGGAAGGATTTTATGTGTTATCATCTGAAACAAAATGTTTTAAAATATTAGTATGATATTTTTTCCTTTTGTTTCCTATTTGGAGTTCTACAGTTTTATTGGGAAAGGTTTTATTAATTTTGTAAGGACCTTTGAAATTAGGAGATAGTTTTTTGGACAAATTTGGAGTTGATTGTTTATTGTGTATATATACTAAATCATTAATTTGATATTCGCGATCGTTCGTTTTTCTGTCATAATAATTTTTACTTTTAATTTTAGATTGAATAAGATTTTCACGGGCTATTTTAAATGATACGTTTAATTTATATTGTAAGGATTTAACATAGTCGTCATATGTATATAATAATTGAGGTTCTTTTAATATGCTGGAGGGTAAATATCCTTTTCTCCCAAATAAAAGTTCATATGGAGTGTATTTTGTTGATATATGTATGGAATTATTATAACTAAACATTGCAAACTCTAAATATTCATCCCAATCTATTTGGGTAGGTTTTATATAATGTTTAAGATATTCTTTTAGTGTCAAATGCGAACGTTAGAGACCACCATTTGTTTGAGGATGATATGGACTAGTGGTGATATGTTTTGTTTGGAATAATTTAGTCAATTTTTTTATTAATTCTGACAAAAAATCTGCACCTAAGTAATTTAGAAGAAGAATTTTTACAGTTAAATAGCCATTGTAGTGCTCTATGATCAGTATAAATAATAAATTTGTTTCCATATAAATATGGCCTAAAATGTTCAACAGAATTGATAACAGATAAAAGTTCTTTTTCGGTTACACTATAATTTTCTTCGCTTTTATTTAAAGTTCTCGAATAATATGCGATAGGTAGATCATTTCCATTTTTAATTTGTGAAAGTACGCCTCCTATACCGTAATTTGAAGCATCGGTAGTTAAGACAAATTTTTCAGAGAAGTCGGGGAACTGTAGAATAGGTTTTTCAATTAATTTTTGTTTTAGAGTTAAAAATGCTTGTTCTTGCTCTGCTCCCCAAGTAAATGAAACGTCATTTTTTAAAAGTTTTGTTAATGGCTTTGCTAAAGTAGAGAAATTTTGGATAAATTTTCTGTAGTATCCTATTAATCCTAAGAATATTTTAATCTGTTTTTGATTTTCGGGCCGAATTACACGTTTTATATCTTCAATTTTTCTAGGATTGGGTTCTACACCTTTGTCTGAAATTATGTGTCCTAAATATTCGCAAGATCTTTTTAGAAATTCGCATTTATCTGGCTGTAATTTTAGATTGTTTTCACGCAATCTCAAAAACACGTTTCTTAATTTAATATTGTGATCGTCTAAAGTAGATCCATATAAAACAACATCATCTAAGTAAACAAAGCATTGATTATTTGTTAATCCAGACAAAACGTTGTTCATCATTCTTTGAAAATGAGATGGGGCATTTTTTAGTCCGAAGGGCATTCGATTGAACTCGTAATGTCCATTTGGAGTACTAAATGCTGTTTTTTGTATATGATCTGGATGAATACGAATCTGGTGGAATCCACTTGCAAGATCCAAAGTAGTAAAATATTGCGTGTGTCCTAATTGATCTAAAATATCCTCGATGTTTGGAAGTGGATACGCGTCACCGATAGTTTTTTCATTTAATTTTCGATAGTCTATGACTATCCGCCATTTTCTCTCGCCAGACGCATCGAGCTTTTTTGGAACAACCCAGAGAGGATTGCACCATGGGCTTACAGATGGCTTAATGATACCATGTTCTAACATTTTTTGAATTTGTTTTTCTATTTCGCTCTTGTGTATTTGGGGAAATCTATATGATTTTATATTTACAGGATTATTATCGATTGTGGGAATTTCCATGGTAGTTGCGTTTGTCTCAGTTAAAATATCTTTAGGTAAATGAAATATATCATTGAAATTTTCACAAATTTTTAGAATTGATTGTTTTTCTTCGTTATTTAAATGATCTAACCGCAAATTTTCGTGTAATAATTTAGTCCTATTTTGAATATTATTTTCATGATTAGTTTTGGTATTAAAAACAAAATTTTCTTTTGGTACTGGCTCTACGAATAATTTGGGAATTTCCAAAGTTTGTTTTTCTGTGGAAGTATTTACAATTGTAACGAGTGTTTCGTTATTTTTATTTATACTAACTAATGCGTTTGAAATAAGAATATTATCATTAAGTTTATTTGCACAGATAATACCCTCATTCAATTTGAGTGGATTTTCCAATTTTATGCGTATAACTGTTTCTGTCCTGGGGTGAATTGTAAAAGAATTAGAAACATGTTGAGGAGTATTCCTATAAACAGGTATTGGAAATGGAAGTGATTTTAAATATAATAGAGAATTATGATAATCTATTTTAGCACCTTGCATTCGAAAAAAGTCATCGCCTATCAAACCGTCAAAAGGAATGTTTGAGGGATTACTTAATAATTGAAATTTTACATCCATTGTTTTATTATGGATCTCAAGATTAACATTTACTTCTCCTGATGTTAATACGGGTGCGTTTACAGATAATCCGTTTAACTGTATACATTTGTTACTATCTGTTGTAAAACTTTTTAGACTACTTGATTTTACTAGTGAAACAGATGCCCCGGTATCTATTAAAAGTTTAAGAGTTTTGTCTGGGCATTTAGATTGATTTGTGTAGAATAAGACATATGTTAAATCGTTACTAATTAAAAGAGAATTCGAAATTGTTTTTACTGGATGTTGAAATTCATTAGGGCTTGTTCTAGGGTTATTGGAGGGTTTGGTGAAGTTTGAGCCGTGGGAAAATTTTGATGATAGTGCACATTTCCAGAATGGTTTTGATTTGAATTGTAATTTGGTTTCGAATTTGTTTTATTCTGGTTTTTGGAAAGTAATTTTCTACATTCTTCGATAGTATGTCCTGTTTTTTTACAATAGCGACAGATTTTTTGATTATTTTTAGAAGTGTTAGAGCTAGAGGCTTGAGAAGTAAAATTAATTGTTTTTGAATGATGCGCATTTTTATTTTTGTAACAATTATTTGTAGAATGATTATTTAGACCGCAAATTTTACATTTTGAAGAATATGTATTTTTATAATCGATTCGTAAAGCTTTTTCTTCAATTTGTGCTGCAGAAAGTGCATCAGATAAATTTGAAAAATTACGATAACGCAACATTTGTGAGATCAATGGGTGTGTATGGTATACAAATCTGTTCAATGCTATGTCAGTGATCATTAGTGTTCGACCCTTTAATTGTTCTTCATCATCATCACATGATGTATATAATACGGCTAACACTTTTGATTTTAATTCTTCTAATCTTTGGTAAAATTTAGAAACATTTTCATTTGATCCTTGTTTTATTAAATTTAGTTCTTCTAATAATTGATCAATAGATTTTTTATTTTGAAATAAACTTAGTAGTAATTTAGAAATTTCTTCCCAACTAGTTAAATTGTAGTGTATATCGAAGGCGGTATCTACTTGTCTAATAAATGCACGCAAGTAAAGAGGATTTCCGTCGAATTTCTCAGGCATTAATTTTGTTAAAAATTCTAAAGAACAAGCGGCGGTATTGTCGCTTGCCTCATTTGGTGTGCTATTTAAATTTGAATTACTTGTGGTACGCGTATTTCTAGTTTCAACCATTATGGTTTTTATTTAGATAATATGTGTATATAATATATTTATGATATATATAATAATTGATAAAAATTGGTTGCAAAAAGGAATTAGGAAATAACAAGATTGAAGTCTGCACTCACCTTTGACTTGTAGGTTTTTGTTCGGTTTCACAATTGAAATCGTCGTCTTCAGTTCTGCACGGCAATCCAGCTGTCCCAAGTCGATGGAAAGGATGCGTGATGAAGAACGCCAAACAAATCCTGCCCGACTGCGCCAATTTTGTGTTGTGGACCCGGGAGTTGGAAATAAAACCCGGCAATGGTCACAATATATTTATTGTTAAGTCAGGAGAAGACCGTCTCGTATCTCTGTTCCTGGATGGAGAGTGGCTGACCCGGAGGTCGGATGGTTATGTCCTACCCAGTCATGGGAATCAGAACATGGAGGTTGATAAGATCTTGGACCTTGAGGTGGGAGTAGTACGTGACTTAGGGATGATTATGATATTTGGGAAAAACAGATGAGTCACGTACTAAATATTTTAAGGGAAAACAGAGATACGAAGTACGTGTAAATAACAATAGAAATACAGATATACAGAAATACATAGATAAATACAAAAATATTGACAAATAATAATAGTAAATGGCTGGGTCTCCAACATAAGATTAAAAGTAAAAGCCGAAAAATAAGATTTTCCTGGAAACTTTCCCGAAGTTATATTTCATATTAATTATAATGTTGTTATTCCTAGGTGGAGGAAAACCCGAAATAACCGTGGTTGTCTTATAGAAAGACATGATATTAGAGCAGCGCGGGTGAATTACATCAAACAGATAAAAAGATATAGAGATGAAGGACACCCTATTGTTTATACCGATGAATCCTAAATCAACGCTAACCATACTAAACCACAATCGTGGGCCGATGATTCGACGGGAGGCCTTCATGTACCTACTGGAAAAGGTGCGCGTCTGGTGATGGTTCACGGGATTCAAGAGAGTGGCTTTATTCCAAATGCGCTACTTACTTTCAAATCGGGAACAAAATCCGGGGATTACCATGACGACATGAACAGTACCAATTTCATGAAATGGATTAAGGAAAAGCTATTACCTAATCTTTCGCCGAATAGCGTAATTGTTATCGATAATGCGGCATATCATAATGTTACTGAGGAAAAAAACATTACTTTTAACCACAATAAAGCTGATATGCAACGCTGGCTAAACGAACGTAACATTGCATTTAGCCAAAACATGATGAAGGTTGAATTATTTTCGATAATAAAAGAGAAGCAGCCAAAAGTAAAAAAATATATTCTTGACACGTTAGCTGCTTCACACGGTCATACTATTCTTCGATTGCCACCATATCAGCCGGAGTTAAATCCCATAGAAAAAATGTGGGCCTTCGTCAAAAACTGGGTTGCTTCAAAAAACACATCATTTAAATTAAATGACGTACAAAAATTGGCCGAGGAAAAATTTTCTGAAAATTGTGAAGATATAATTAAGGGTATTTTCGAAAAAACTGTCAAACTAGAAAAGGAATTCTATGAAAATGAAGTTTTTATGGACACACAAGTCGACCAATTTATTATAAGACTAAATTAATCAGATTTGGAAGAAAGTGCTTGGTCCGACGAGAATGACGATGAAGAAGATATTGATGTTACTCCTTTATCCGTTTAATTTTGTTACACACAGAAACTTAGAAATACTATATTTCAAAAATAGAAATGTTATACTATGTATACCTGTATATTTAATTAGTTGAAATGTTTGTAAAGTGTATTTTTATATATTTAATTATAATTTATGTACCTGATTATGGTTAAATTGTGATCAAAATGTTCCTTATACTAATAAACATCATTTTATATATTTAATTATGATTTATGTACCTATTGTAACTGATTATGGTTAAATTGTGATCAAAATGTTCATTATACTAATAAACATCATATGGACCATGAAGGCTTCTTTATTTTATACAAACCGACAAAGAGTTTACAAATATCCAATCAAAATTTATTAATTTTCTTTTAAGAATTGGTCATTTTTATTTGTTTCTTGTGCGCCACTGGTGACCTTTGGCAGGCCACGCCAGTTTGCTGGCGGGTTCAGTGGAGCGCGTATATATTTAACGGTTTACACTAGTATTACCTGCTTACAATAAAGCTGGGCGACTAGAGTACAAACCTTCAAATTGTGTACTGGTAAGCGGCACACCGATAAGTACTTGTTTTTAGTGTGAGAAACACAGAAAAATACTGTTCCGCTCTATAAAAACTATGGTGAGCTTAGGGTGCGCGAGAAAGATTGTAAAGTTCATTTCTACGTGACACGAGCTACTGATTATAGGGATAAGTGGCAAATTTACCTGTGAAATAATTTCTCTCGGCAATTGTTAGACGTCCGGACCTGAGAAAAATTTACAGTAGTCACTGGTCGCTATGGCTCAGCAGCAGAGCGCTGTCCTAAAATGACAGAGGTCCTGGGTTCGAGTCCCAGTGGCGACTGCAAATTTTTCTCAGTTAAAAACATATTTCCCTTTACTATTGGGAGTCGCCACTGATAACAGATGGCAGTAGTAAAATTAGAATAGTAGGGAAAACACTTGATTTCACTGCAACTCACAGCCTTAGTTTATAGAGTTTATCTTTCAATTTAATATTTTTACCGTAAATTTTAGTGAGATACAGTACATAAAATATGTTTATTGCATTAGGAGATGTATATTAATTTATTTGAATGGAGTGTTGTGCGGTCTATGATTGAATTTATTGTACGAATTAAATTATTAGTTTTTCCAGATTAATCATTGTACAATCGAAAATTACTCTCACGTTCTTAAATTTTTAAAAACATATTATATATAATATTTGCTGTAACTGTTCTTTGTATTAAAATAAAATTATTGGTTTTAATGTTAAAGATAGACATTGCAATGTTACATAAATATATGTACGGTAGAGTGATAATTTTTTATTAAGAATAGCAGTACGAAATCTATGTTTTTTAATTATTAGGTCAAATGTTAGGGCAGAATATGGAAAAATTGTAGCAATACTATTACTATAATTTTATTGTTATTGCTACAGTTGCTAGTTATTTTCAAAAGTAAACCAAGTCACTAATTAAACGTTAAATCAATTGTGTTATTTCACATCTATATAGATAGATTGCATAAATTTTAGTTAATATTTAAATACCAATTCAAATAGTTTATCAGTTCAAGGGTTTAAAAATCAGAACTGTGTACTGACAAAATCATTAATAAGGTATATTGAAATTTATGGAAATTACTTTAAATATTTCTTTTGCTTTTATTTTAAATAAAAAAACAAAATTTTTTGTCTTACTGACGTTTTGGATGTAATCAAAATATCAGATGCTTTAGATATAAAAATATTTATTTTCTTTTACTGCTGAATGATATTAAATTAGTATCTTCTCTTATTACCACCTTCAAGAATAAATATTAATATTTTTAAGTACAAAATGCATTACAAAATACTTAGATAAACTAAAATCGTTTTACGAAATGATGGAAACAAACGTTCATGAATAGCGAAATTTTCTTCACAATGTTTAAAAATTTTTTCCACAGTTTTTCAAAACTTAGTCTTTTAAGAAATAGTGCAGAGATATTTCAGAACTTAAATAATTATCGCACAGTGGTACAAAAGAATTATACTAGTTAAATTTTGAAGAAAATATACAGACTCCTATGCTTTTATTATGCGCATCGACCTTATTACACTAGTGAATAAGGTCGATGAATATGCGACAGTTACAATGTTTTCCCTACTATTTTTTTGCCACCAGATGTCAGCTACTTTGTTGGCGACTCCCAATATATATACTGCGTAGGAAGTTAGAGTCAAACTTCAAGAATTTTCAACACTTAAATTATTAAGTATACTTAGAGAACGTTACTGGATTCTGCGTGGTCGTAAAGCAATACGTTCAGTAATAAACAAATGTATCATTATGCCAAAGATACACTAAAAAACATTTCAAAACAATACCAGTTCCTCTTCCTGTCGACCGAGTAAAAACCGCAGCTGCATTCGAAGTAACAGGTACAGATTTAGCTCGACCTCTCTAAATAAAGTATGGGAAAAAGTGTTTCTGCTAGCACTTCGCAGAGTTGTAGCTAGAAGAGGACGCCCATCTATTATGTACAGCGACAACGGAACAAATTTCCGTGGTGCAAACTATAATTTTGAGCAGTTAAATTGGGAAGAGATTATGAAGCATAGTTCGATAACTCGAATGGAGTGAAAATTTAATCCGTCTACAGCAGCCTGGTGGGGTGGATGGTGGGAAAGATTAATTGGGAAAATCAGCACTAAATTATGAAGAATTAAGTACTGTAAAAGTAAATTTTTAAAATAACGTGTACAAATAATAAAAGGAAGGTACTTTTTGGATTTACAATTATTTAATGAAAACCACTAATTAGCTGCAATAGTGAATTTTATTAAATGACTTCAATTCCAAAAAGTACCATCCTTTTATTAAGCATCCAGTCGAATAAAACCAATTCTGTATTTCAACTAATGTATCACTTGTGATCAATTCTATTTTTAATTATTTCTGTTTGTTAATGATACCAGAATGGTTAATACTTAATTAAATGTCACAATTGAACCAATATTTTATTAAATATAAATGTTACAGCCAACTATGTTAAAAATTAAATATCTCAAAATGATAGAAATCTGAGCTAGAGAAATAAATTTTATTAAAAAAACGACAATGCTACAAAATTTGATTTTGTCGAAAACAGAATGGAAAATTTAATTTGAATAGATGAAAAAACATACAGGTTGTATTTAAGTTGAAGTTGATTCCAATTCTGGTTAAACAGAAGTAAAATATGTATGATTAAATCACAATTTTTTTCTGAATATATAATGTACTGTAAGTAAGATACCTATCTATAATAATAATCCAGATAAAAGGGTGTCTCCATTTTTCAAACACACTGTATATATAAAAGCATGGAATTTTCCATTATACAGAGTGTATTAGCTAAAACGAACCCATTTTTAACTTTTTTAGAATAGGATAGAAAAATTTGCATCATATAAAAGATTCTTATATTAAATATACTACTTGATGACATACATGCAAATCAATTAAACGCCTGATTTATACTCAACGATTATCAATTCTTATTTTTTAAATAAAAACCTAAAATCATTTTTGTAAAATTAAAACCAGTACTTTTTTCATTTCAATGATGTATTAGTTGCTGTACATGAATATGAAAAAAATTGAGAAAGTTAATAAAATTTAAAAATTATAAAAAAATATTTTTATTGAATTACTCTTACAAATTGTAAATATATATAACAATTAAACTAACAACAGTAAGAATATATTTATTTTTTACCAGTTTAATATATTTTGAATTTAATATTTAAAAATCAACGGATGTAAGTATTGACGTTGATTGAGAAGTAGGCTTTATATACTTTTCATTCAACGGTATTGGTTTGTAATAACGTGTCTTAATAATTTCAATTGCAGCAAAAATAACAATAATTACTAGAACTACTACTATAGTCAACGTCAAGTTATATCCCCCATCCTCTGGGATACAGTATTCCATATATTTCTTATCGTTTTCATACAAGTTTTCTAACACCACGCAGATTTGGTATGAATAACCAGCTATCAGTGGTTTATCAAATACATTGTTTTCTTCTACTTCAACGAAAATTTGAATTTTTTAATAATAAAATAAAAACCACTCATGTAAAAAAATTTGACAATCTGAAACAAAGAACATATGGTAATAGCAATAAGTCATATAATAATAAAGACAAATGGTTTATGAATCTTACAGACATTGAATTCCCTCAAGAAATCAAAGATATACTTTCACTTGGCCCAAAATTTTCAGTACCGTTAAATAAAAAGGACATACCTATTTTCCAAATGATAGCAGACACAGAATACATCATCAGTCAAACACAAGACATTGACATCAAAAACAAGGTTAGAGCAGAATTTACCAACTTAATGACAAATTATTACATTAAACAAAAACAATACAAAAAAGTAGATGTTATAGATAAAAATTTTAATAAAACAAAACAATTTTTATAACAAAATCCCGATATAATCATACTAAAAGCAGATAAAACCAATAAAACTGTAGCTATGGATAAAAATGAATATGACAAAAAAATGAATGACCTCATTTCGGACAGTAACACTTACAAACAAATACCAACAGATCCAACAAAAAAAATTCAAAATAAAAACAATAAATTAAAAAAATGTTTACATGAAAAGCAATACATAACACTTGAGACAAAAAAACAGTTAACATGTGAAAATCCCATACCACCAAGAATATATGGCTTAATTAAATTACACAAAACCACACTTCCTTTACGACCCATAGTCTCTGGTATAGAATCACCAATAGACAAGTCATCCAAATACATTGCTAATATATTGAAAGGATTGGAAAACGAACAATTTTTTATTCGAAACACTTTTGATTTTCAAGAATTCATAACACAACAACATATTCCTGAAGGATATACACTAGTTTCCTTAGATGTCATTTCTCTTTTTACTAAAATTCCAATACAGTTAGCAGTAAACGCAATACTTAAACATTGGGATGTCATAAAACAACGTACCAATATACCACAAAAAGAGTTCATAGAATTAACTTCATTATGCTTAGAGGAAGGATATTTCCAATATAAAGAAAAATTTTATAAACAAGTTTGGGGCACCTGTATGGGGTCCTCTTTATCTCCTGTAATAGCAAATATTGTTATGGATAAGCTGCTAGAAACAGTTGTACCAAAATTAGATTTCGAAATACCTTTTATAAAGAAATATGTTGATGATCTAATACTAGCCATACCAGAAAACTCAGTAAATATCACATTACAAACTTTCAACGATTACAATGAACATTTACAGTTTACATCAGAAATTGAACACCAAAAAAGCATACCATTTTTAGACATTACATTAATTAATACTGAAAACGGAACTATTTTAACAAAGTGGTACAAAAAGCCGACGGCAAGTACTAGATACCTAAATTACAATTCGAATCATCCTAAAAATCAAAAAATAAACACAGCCTATAATTTAATAAACAGATCTTTAACCTTAACCTCACAACAATATCAGCATGAGATGATCAACAAAATAAAAATTTTATTAAAACAAAATGATTATCCTACAGGCCTTGTTAATGGATTATTACAAAAATACAAAAACACAAAAAATAATCATAATATTAACAAAAATAGAATACAATGTAATAATAATATTCAACCATCAACAAATACTGATTTACCGACGTACGTGTCTTTCATACACATAGATGGCGTCACATCAAAAATAAAACATTTATTTGAATCAAATTTAAACGTAAAAATAGGTTACAAAACAATTAAAAAAGTAGAAAATGTGTTCACAAAATTAAAATCAAAAGTAGATAAAAATATAAAATCAAACATCATATATAAAATACCATGTAAAGATTGCGAAGCACAATACACGGGACAAACAAAACGACATTTAAAAATTAGATTAGAAGAACACAATAGAAACAGTAAAAAACATACAAATAACAATAATACTGGTAAATGTGCGCTTGTAGAACACTGTAGAACAAAAAATCACACATTCGACTACAACAATACTAAAATTTTGACAACAGAGAAGAATTTAAATAAAAGATTAACACTTGAGATGCTCCATATAAATAATGACAAAAACAATGTAAATCTAAGAACAGATACAATGTACTTAAGTAAAATATACAATAACATAATAAAACTTTAAAAGATTACGTCACATTTAAAACTCAATTTAAAAATAAAAACAATTACCAACATATAGTATCATTTACAATAAATAAAATAAAACTATTCAACCCCCTATAATAAAATTAAACTAATTAAACATGATACTATTAGTCGTTCCACTTGTGAATTATCTACGGTGCAATAAACACGTTACAATTAAATTGTAAAAAAATATATTTTTATTCACGATCATCCATGTGTTGTCCTAATTTATTATAATTTTATTCAACTGACTAATGTTCTGTAATGTTTAACAGACATTTTTATTTTAATATGTTCATTACATCAAACAAAATCCATCACAAATTTTTCATCATTTGACTTACACGTAAGTTTTTGTAATTTCTGTTATACACTAATCTTGTAACACCACTAAATAATATTGTAGTCCCTGAAGAAGGCCTAAGTGAGGCCGAAACTAGTTGGAGTTGTAATAAAACTTTTTAAAAAATCCTGACTAAACTCCAGAAATTTTATTCTCCTTCATCACGATCCTGGTCAAGAAAACGTTAATCAACATTGTTTTCAGTTGAACGGTTGTACTTTTTACTACCTAAGGTAACTGTTACGTTTTTGGTACTTCCCTAAAAAGCATGCAAATTTAAACTTATTCTACAATAAGATGCTATATTACAGTGGGTAAATAAATATTTTTTTATGATCGGTCTACAAGGTCTAGTTTTTTAATTATACATTTGTCGATAGAAAGTTGACATTTGCAAAATAAACATACTTTCAGACCGTTACTACTGGTACTCAATTAAAAGTTTAAATTACATATAAGTTTATTAGTTTGGTTTACATTCTTTGAAAGTTGGCACAAAACGTTGTAGCTACCAGGGGCGGACTGGGCCGCGAAGTATTTAGGTCGACAGGGCCGATCATCGATAATAATATTTTTTTTAAATAACTTAAACAATCCAACTTTTAATTTTTCTTTATTGAATTCACCATTTTAAACATTGTATACATATACAATAAACGAAAATAAGTTTCGTACATATTGTATAATACAGGGCCGTAGCCAAGGGGGCGCCGAAGAGGACACACTGTAACTTTTAGAGACTAACCCCCCCCCCCCCCCCCTCTAAGCTGCGTAAAATATGCTACCTACCTATCTTATCACAACAAACTTAAACAATCATTGTTTTTAATGTTTATGAAATAATTGAAAACTACGATATTTCTTAATTATGTACCTATATACCGTGAGTTTATTTTAACGTGAAACATGAGATTTCTTATAGCTATGATTTACGACTTGACATTTGATTGACAACAAAGTATCATCGTTCAATTTACAATGAAATATAGTCAGTGGCGGATTTATACATTTGCCGCCAGTAGGCTACTCAAATTTTGCCGCCCCTACTGACTACATGTGTCAGTTAATTACCGTCAAAAATTATAAAAAATTGTGTCTAACAGGCTAAGTGTTTGATTTTTAGTTCTTAAGTAGTTTTGCTAAAAGGCACAATCAATCGTCAAAATATATTCACAGACAAAAGCATGCAGCCCATCAAGTTTCTTGAAGTTCTGAATATTTTGCATGAAAAAGTGCAAAAGTGAAAATATGAGTTATGGATAATAATAATAATAATGATGCTATTTCTATTTCAACTAGTAGTAATAGTGATTATTCCACACACGCCATTTTTACCCAAACAGAATGCTTCTTTTGATAGCCTCAGGTACTCTTTTAGTGAAGAAATTTGATAAAACTATAGTATCATAGTCACGGTTACATTTTGTTGATAACAAAAATTTTACGTTTGAAGTATTGCCATTCGTAAAATAATCAAGTAAATATAATTCGAACTATGAATTTAATTGGAATCCAATTTACTCATAATTCCTGCGAAGTAACGACTGTCTGTTACTATGCAACTAATATTCGTAAATTTTTCCAATAAATTAATGGCTCGTATTATATTACTTATGATTAAATACAAATAATTTAATATTTTGTAAAACAATCTATATTTATCTATTAAGATATATAATCAAGAACATACGTTAATTATTGTTTTAATTTTAACTCTTTATTTCAAGTACAAAGCATGCCCTCGCACGTGGGTGGCCAAATATTATTTTTAAATATTCGCAAATGATTTAATAAATAATAGGTAAAATATGAAAATAATTTTAAAATAACAATGCTCTGTTATATTATTTTTAATTTAAATTTATGACAAGTGTGTTAAGCACATGCGCATATTATTTTTGCCCATGAATGAGGGAAAACTGAGAAGCTCCACTTCCCTTTAAAAATGTAATTTTTAATAATACGTAATTTTACCTTGGTCGAAAAAAAAAATACCTGCGCCGTTATTTCATTTACTCTTTCATCTGCACTTGAGGGGGGCCAAATATTTTACCGCCCGTGGGCGGCCGATACTACAGAATCGACCCTGTCTATAAGATAACATATTCTAAATCTATCGCTACTAATTGGAGGGAGAAAAATACGCTAATATGTTAAATAGTGAATTTCTGTGACTTATATAGCAACGTTGACATACTTTGCGGACAGTTATGTTATTCGTTCCCGCGCCATGACTAGGGCTGCGCGATATTCGAATTTCAATATCGATAATCGATAATAAAATATTATCGATAAATGTCGATAATATCGATAATTATCGATAATAATTATATCCCTATGTTCGGGTGTTCGAGTCAACACCTTTTCTTCCATTATTTTATGAATTTGAGATTCATAAACTAAATAAAACTGTCATAGTACGCGTGAACTTCACTCAATATGCGCAAGCACACTATAGAGATTAAGGCGTTTTTCTTATTTATTTATTTATCGTATGGCATAAATATAAATGCATTAATTATTTTATTATTTTACAAATCGTTTTTATTCATTTTTTTAGAAATCTTGCCCAAATAAGAGAGCCATGCTAGACCTTTTTCATAACAGTGTCTACAGTTACACTATTAACTTAAAGAAATATGTTGGAGAAATTATCTAGAAAAATTTTGCCAGTACGCTCCCATTCATACATACCAAATATTTAAATTTATCGAAACTTATTGACACTTTTTCATATTTATTAATAATTTTCACATTTAATGATTTTTATCGATATTTACAGATATTTATCGATAATAATCGATATTTGTCGATTTTTATCAATATTATCGATAATTATCGAAATATCAATTTATCGATATAAAATTTTTGAAATATCGGAGTCCGATATTTAAAAAAATATCGTAATTATCGATAAATCGATATTTCTCCCAGCCATAGCCATGACCAAACGCGAGTATGCAAATTGTAAAAAAAATTATCTAAGCGGTGAAACATATTACATGTTGAATTGTTTTTGTGGACCTAATAACATTTAGGTATATAAATATAAATATTTTTAATTTCTGTAAGGCAAAAAAAATTCTCCAAATTTGCCGCCCCTTAAATTTGCCGCCCTAGGCTTCAGCCTACTCAGCCTGCTGGTAAATCCACCACTGAATATAGTAGATATAATATTGAAGTTAACCAATAATAAAACTCATTTATAATATTTCTAATTTAGGTAAGTTTGATGAGTCTAGAGTGACTTTAAATTTTATGTTTTAATTCTTTAATTATTATGTATATTGCTAATAAATAATTTCGTTTTGAATGTTTCCCAGTTTACAAAAATCAAGTACTATGAGATCAGGAGACCAATCCATCGACGTGGAAATGCGTTATTTAAAAATTATATCACAATATGATAGTTAATAATGACGACAATTTGACAACCTACGTTTTATTTTAAAGTGAACGCATTGATACATTTCTGTCAATGAAATGTGAAGTAACATGAATATGGCAAATCCTATGTTTCACGTTAAAATAAACTCATATCTTTTTTTACTGACTTGGTATACATTAGAAATTATAGTTTTAAATTTTTAATAAATTATTGTCTTTAAAATAAAATAAAAGAACTCATGCTAATAATGGCTGATTCGCAGATTGAAAATTTGAAATGATACAAAATATGGTTAAAGAAGTTATTTTAAATAATTTATTACAAGTAAAAACTTTTAGACTTGTTTAGCTTTTTTTAAAATTATAGCAGCTACATGTTGTTTTCTAAATGTATAATATTTATTATATATACATATGTATGATGAATACAAGAAATTCCGAAACTTTGAAATTTTTTGACCAGCAGAATAAATTATAGGTAATTTATTTTACGGCCGCTATTTTTACTCGAAAATTCATTACTTTTTCATTAATATTTGTAAAGGAATAGTTAAAATATTACTTACACTTCTTATTATCTTCTTCTTTCTTCTTTTTCCTTTCATTCCTTAGTGGAATATAGGGCGCTTTAGCGTTTCATTGGCAGTTTTAGTACAGTTATTTGTTGGTAGAGTTGCCAGCCCTACGCAACATTAGATTGTTCTCACTTGTAGCACAATGTTTTATTTGTTTTAAATTAGTTATTACACTTATTTAGTTGAGGAGTGAGAATAGTTTTTATGTTTTTGTTATAATATTAGTATATAGTTTGGTATATGAGATGTTATGTATGGTTTTATTTTTAATTTTTTTTAACTAATATCTTCCATTCTTCTCTGTTTGATGCTATATTCTTAGCTTGTTTCCATGTCAGGTTTTGTGTCTGTATTTCTTTGTTGATTGTTCTTCTCCATGTTTCCGTTGGTCTTCCTACTTTCCTTTTACCTCCTATATTGAAGTCTAAAGCTTGTTTTGTGATATTATGTGGTGGTTTTCTTAATGTGTGTCCTATCCATTACCATTTCAGTTGTTTTATTGTTTCGGCAATTAATTCTTCGTTTGTTCTTTCCAAAAGATCGTAGTTAGAGATTTTTTGAGGCCAGTGTATTTTGCATGTAATTCGAAGACATTTGTTTATGAATGTTTGTATTTTGTTGATCATTTTTTTGTTGCTGTTCCATGTCTCGGCTCCGTATAATAGTATGCTTTTTACATTACTTCGGAATAGTCTTAGTTTTGTATCTTCTGAGATGTTGGAGGCGGACCAAATTTTTCTTAGCATGTTAAATGCTCTCTGTGCTTCTGTTATTCTTCTTTCAATATCCTTCTGACTTCCTCCTTCTATATCTATCATGCTGTAGCAAAATTCTGTTACTTCTTCAATATCTACTCCATTTATTTTGATCATTTCGTTGTGACTTGTTTCTTTGGTTAATATTTTAGTTTTTTTTTCCATTTATTTGTAATCCTGCTTCGGAGGCTGTTTTCATAAGTTTATCTATTTTCTATTGCAAGTGTTTCTTGTTTTCTACAAACAAGCACAGGTCGTCAGCGAATTCTAAGTCCTCTAGTTTGGTGAACGGGTCCCATGTTATGCCTGTTCTGTTGTCTATTGTATTCCTCATTATCCAGTCCATGACTGCAAAGAAAAGGAGAGGTGATAAGATGCAGCCTTGTCTGACTCCACTATCTATACGTATATTTCCGATTAGTTCTCCTTCGTGTTCAATTTTGGCTGTAAAATTATCATAAAGTAATTTGTAGAATTTGCCACATTTTTTCTCTGTTTACTTTATCGAATGCTTTGAGGAAGTCAATAAATGCTATGTGAACTTCGCTTTGCATTTCATTTATTTGTTCTAGTATAATTCGCAGTATGCATATTTGATCAATACATGATCTTTGTGCTCTGAATCCTGCCTGGTTTTCTCGTATGCAAGTGTCTATTTCGTTTTTCATTCTCTCTAGCATTATCCTTGTGAGTATCTTACTTGCTACACATAGTAGTGTTATATGTCGCCAATTCTCACAGTATGCAAGATTTCCTTTCTTGGGGATCTTTATTATAATTCCTGTTGTCCATTCTTGAGGAATATCTTCATCTGTCCATATTTTATTTAGGAGAATAAGCATGACTTCTGTTGTTGTTTCCAGGTCCGCTTTTAGTAATTCAGCTGTTATGTTATCTATACCAGTAGCTCTATAATTTTTGAGTTTGCAAATTGCTAGTGTTATTTCTTCTTTTGTAAATGCTTCTTCGTTTATGTTTAGTATAGTCCTGTTTTGCACTTGTTCTCTGTTTATTTCATGTATTATTGGTTGTTGATATATTTCAGTAAAGTATTCTACCCATCTCGATTTTATTTCTTCTTTAGTTCCACATATGTTTCCGTGTTTGTCCTTTATATTTCTTGTTATTGTGTTTTTCTTTCCTGCTAGTCTTTTTGTTATTTCGTATAGTTCTTTACTATTGTGTTTGTTTGCCGCCTGCTCTGCTTGCAGTGTTAAGTTTACAATATATTGAGTTTTATCGGCTTTTGCGTTTTTCTTTATTTCCTTATCCTTTTCTCGGTAGTCTTCTTCCAGTCTTGATTTCAAATTGTAATTTTTTGTTCTTAGAAGTTTTGCCTTTATTATTTTCCTTTCTTCTATTTTCTGCTTTGTATCTAATGATATCCACGGTTTGTCATTTCTCTCTATTGGTTTAATACATGTCTTCGCTGCGTTTAATAGTGCATTTTTATATTTTCCCCATATTGTTTCAGTCTTATATTGTCTTAGTTCTTCTGTATTACCTATATTTAGTCTGAGAGTTTCTTGAAAATTGCTTAAGGTTTCCTTGTTTTCTTTGAGAGATCTAGTATTAAACTTTACCCTCCTTTCTGTGTTGAATTTATTTGCCTTCAGACATAACTTCAGTTTTGCTCTTACGAGCATGTGATCTGAGGAGATATCAGCTCCTCTCATTATTCTAACGTCTTTTAATGAGTTTTTCCATCTTCTGTCTATTATCACATAGTCAATTAGGTTTTTTGTTCTTCCTCCAGGAGAAATCCACGTTTCCTTGTGTATTTTTTTGTGTTGGAATAGAGTATTGCCAATGACTAGATTATTTATAGCGCAGAAATCAATTAATCTTTGTCCATTGTCATTTCGTTCTCCTATACCATGTTTTCCCATTATTTCTTCTATGTCCTTATTACTTTTTCCAACTTTTGCATTCATGTCTCCTATTAGTATTTTGATATCTCGCTTGTACATTTTCTCTATTTTAAGGAATGCTGACTGCAGTGTGTAGTAGAAGTTTTCTTTTTCTTCATCTTCACTAGTTTCGGTTGGTGCATATATATTTAAAATGATAATGTTGCGGAATTTAGCTTTAAATCTCGCCCATATTATTCGCTCCGATATTCCTTCCCAATCTAGCAGTGATTTTTTAGTTCTTTTACCAAACATTATGGCTACTCCTTTCTCTTTATTCGCTTTATCATCTTCATTACCCGAGTATATTATACTGGTTCCATTGTTAAGTCTCGTGCTGTTTACTCCATTCCATCTTGTTTCGCTTAGTGCTAAAATTCTTATATTATTTTTAGCCATTTCCTCTGATATTTCGTATGTTTTACAGGTTTCTGACATTGTTCGCACGTTCCAAGTTCCAATGTATATTTGTTTTCTAGTGTCGATTTCAATTTTATCGTTGTTTAAATCTATTCCAATATTCGTTTTCCTTTTATATTGCCAGTTGTCATCAAGTAGATGGTTCCTATTTCGCATCAATAGTTTTTTGAAGCTGTAACAAACCGCCAAAATTTAAATAATTAGCTGATATAGTCATTCATTATTAGTGGGGTAAAAATGCTGAGCAAGTCAGTTTTTTCAATCTTCTTGCTCTCGGAGAATTCATTCATTGATTCGCATGCAGGCGTCTCAACAGTAATTAGTTAATTTTATCTATCGTTCGGTTTTCTTAAAAATTATTCTAAATTCATATTAAATTACAATCAACCAACCTCAAGTGTCTCTCCTACAACTCCCTGAACTAAATTGTAAGTATAAACTTATTATTTTACAATATTGTAGTTTGTATGAATAAATTAGTGTGTAGAGCTAAGAAAATCCATTATTTACCTACGAGGGCTACGAACCCAAAACCTCTCAAACCTCCCAAAACCTTTTAATCCTGTTATCCTTCTGTCTTTTTTTATAATAAATTATTAGGAAGATAATAATACTTCAAGTAAGTATTTATTAATCTTTTTTTTTTAAATATTTAATATAATTAGTCTTTATTACATTTCTATTAAGAAATATATTTAAAGCACGTTACAAATTTGGTGGCAGCGGTGGGATTTTTTATTAGCTCTGCAGACTAATTATTTATTTTAAGAATATATATAAATAATAATAATGTCGAACAACGAAAATACCCCCTCTACTTCTGAAACAGGAAATCAAAATCCTCTAAATTTTTTTAACATGCCATTAGGCATGATTGCAAACACTATAGATAGTTTTTCAGGAAAAGACCCAAAATCATATTTTCAGAAAATAGAACGCAGAGCAAAATTAGATAACTGGAACCAGGCTACGACGCTAAATTTAATCAAATATAGATTATCAGGGGTTGCATTGAAATTTTTCGAAGTTAATTCAAATTTAGATACGTTAGATTATGAAAATTTTAAAAAAGAAATGTTTAAACGATTCTTAATACATAAAACACCAGGTTTAGCATTAAATAATTTAAGTAAATGTTAACAGAGACATGACGAAACTGTGTCTCAATTTGTTACATGACTTCAAGCAATTGGGGCTGATATTTTGGCCGAAGATTTATTAAATGCTACAAATGAAGAAAAGCCTGGAATTGAAAAACAAAATTCAAAATTAATTTTAAATCAATTTAAAACAGGGTTAAAAAGGGAAATTATAGACAAAATAGGTTTGGCACTTATGAGGGAAAAGAATTTAAATTTAGAAATAGCACAAGAAATTGCGTGCTATGAAAAACAAAATCAGATATCCTTGAAAATTAGATATAAAATTTTTAATAATATTGCACAGCGGGAATATCAAAAGCCCGTAAGTAATTTTGAACAAATTAAAAATTATCCTAATGCAAATTTTAAACAGGATAACAATGAACAAAATCAAAATAATAAATTATATTGTCAAAATTGTAACAGAAATAATCATATAACAGAAAATTGTTGGTTTAGAAAACAAAATAAAATTTTTAATAAATTGAATACTTTTAAATATAATTGTTCAAATTGTGGGAAAAATAACCATACAATAGAACGATGTTTTCTTTTAAAATCGAATGGAAATTGTAGGTCTGAAAATACATTAGTAAATAGGTCTAAATCAACGGGTGCAATTCCAAAAAATTCAAAAAACTTAAATCGTCCTCCGTTCAAACCCCGGAGCGGAGAGAATTAAATTCAGAATTAAATAGGAGAATGTCAGTTTCGCCCATTATTCAGAAAGAGTATGAAGAATCATCGTCCGACATATATTTTAATAATTATGATAATTTAGAAAATATTCCATGTTTTATAAATTTATTTATAAATTCTAAATTATTAACATTATTAATAGACACGGGTTCTCCTGTAACAATTATTTCGGAACAAAATATTGAACAAAAATTAACAAAATTTTCAAAAAATAATTTTAACAGCGTAATTAGCAGAACCACTCACAAATTTAACTAAAAAAGATGTAAAATTTGAAATTACTCCTGAAGTCGAGCAGTCTATTACAAAATTGAAACAAGCTATTACATCAGATTCAGTATTGATTTATCCAAATTTTGATGAACCCTTTATTTTATCTACCGACGCCAGTGGCGTAGGATTGGGAGTTATTTTAAGTCAGGTTAGAGGAGGTTTCGAAAAACCAATCGCTTATGCAAGCAGAAAATTAAATAAGGCTGAGAAAAATTATAGTACAACAGAATTAGAATGTTTGGCAGTTGTCTTTGGAATTAAACAATTTACATGTTACTTATACGGGAAAAAGTTTACAATAATTACAGATCACAGGTCATTCAAATGGCTTCTAACATTAAAAGATTGTAGTTCTAGATTATCAAGATGGTCACTTCTGTTAAGCGAATATGACTTTGATATTAAATACAGACCTGGAAGAAAACACGGTAATGCTGACGCGTTAAGCCGAATGTATGAGATAAGTAATGTATGTTCACAAAATTTTCAAGATTTTATTAAATATATTCAAAATTATAATAATAATAAAGATATTTCTAACGTTGTAATAAAATATGGTGACTTATTATCAGCACCAGAAAATTTTTCTTTGGCTCATTGTGTGTCAAAAGATTTTAATATGAGTAAAGGAATTTCCAAAATATTTAAAAAACAATTTGGTCAACTAAATTATTTGAAAAATGAAAGTTAAAATGTAGGCGAGGTAGCTACTTTAATTTTTCCACAAAATTATGTATTTTATTTAATTACTAAAAGTAAATATTTCCAAAAATCTACTTATGAAAATGTTTTCCAATGCTTGATAAATTTAAAAGAATTCTGTTTAGAAAACAACGTTGAAAATTTAGCAATACCGAAAATTGACTGTGGACTAGATCGTTTAAATTGGGATATTGTTTTATCTATGATAAAATTTGTTTTTCAAAATTCTGCAATTAAAATTCACATATACTTATTATTTGAGAATTAAATTATTAATATTCAATCGGATAATTTCTAATAGATCTGTTGTGCTCATCCGTGAGTAATGCTCTGGGATTCTCGCATCCTGACGAAATCTCCTGCGTGAGTTCGTCTAGGTGGTGAATTCCCGGTTACGCCCTGGTGACCACAACAAGTCTACAACTTTAATGAATTCGCATCCGATTGAAAAGGCAAGGAAATAAAATAAATTTTTTGAAAATTAAAATTAATAGCTCGAATCCACCTGTTGAGATACACTATTCATCTTTAGCACGAGTACCTCTTCTGGATTTTTGTTTAACTTAGTCGGGGAGGCTAGTGACGCCCTTTGGAAAGTCTATTCAAAATTGTTGAGACTAGCTGAGCCCTACCAGAATTCGAGCCGGTCATAGACCCTTCACACAGAAAAAGTGTTAAAGCTGCGTTATTTTTCCTTTGAGGAAAAATAACGTATTTCACGTAGGTTAAGTTATGTAAGTTAATTTTAATTAAATAATATATTCTTTGTTATAATCATTTATTTTTACTAAGTTTTCACTAAAATTAAATATAAGTTAAAAAAAAAGCAAATATGTATGATGATTATAGCGACCATTAGATTAAGAACTAAATAAGTACTAGTCACTGTGGGAAAAATGTTTCAGGTACAACTATGATTGTTAAGGCACTCATAGTCACAATATTTTGGACCCTGTCCTGGGGGTTTATTGCATATGACTGCGAGGGACCTGTCCTCAATATGACCACCATTTCTCTGAAGGATGTCGAAGAGTGTCCACATCCAGACTCCGATTACCAAAGTGAACAGGTCTAGGCCAAAGTTATTCAAAGAAATGAAGTTAAACTCGTACCAGTTCAAGCATGTCTTGTAGAAATATTACTCATATTATCCAAAAACAGGCGGAAGAAGTAGATTGCAACGCATTAACTCCACCCATTTTCAACATAGATAATCAATTGATTGGATTTATCCCACAACCCATAATTAAACCACGTCCAGAAGTGCTACGAGTTCAAGATGAACCAAAATTACACTTTACTTCCATTCGATCAGTAGGATCAGAAGGTATTTATACATTAGAAGAAATTAACAATGTTCAAAGAAATTTACTATTTGGCATGGAACGAAAAAATATAGAAAATATATTGAGTAGAAAGTTAGCAGGACGAGATACAGACAACCAAGGTTATACTACATTAAACCTTTTTAATACAGAAGAATTAAAGAAAATGGCTAAATCAACATTTAGACAACTATGGGGATGGTTTACTGATATTGGCATATTTATCAGTGGATTAATTGGATTTTATTATGTTATATTACTTATAAAGTATGTATGTGGAGTAGGGCTTCGAGCAATCACTATTTACCATACAATTGGTTGCGGTTGGTACCTTATGACCAGTACATGGGGTACTTTAACTAACTGGCTCCTTCATCGAAATATATTGATCAATCAAAAGAAGCAGAATACAACCAGTGATACGGAGACAACAACCACTCCCGGAGCTTCTCCCCGCCTTTACCCGGAGATCAACAGCCCATCCCATTGGACGGATAATCGTCAGGATCATACTTAAGTCATGTATTGCTTTATTATTTTTAATCATTTTAATTTTAATATAGATATAGTTGTTAAAAATATAAACTGTTACAGATGTATTCGTAGGAACCCACCTCACCTTCCACGAGAATTGAGTGCTCAGGGACTTTAGTGATCAGCCCTCATATGTGCCAGGAAATTTGATGTGGAGGTGCAGAGTGAATTTCGTATGTAATGTATTATTAAGTTTAATTTTGTATTCTATATCATACTAACACTTGTAAAGGAATGACACTTGAGAGTATCATTCTTTCTTAAAGAAGGGGGTAATGTAACAAACCGCCAAAATTTAAATAATTAGCTGATATAGTCATTCATTATTAGTGGGGTAAAAATGCTGAGCAAGTCAGTTTTTCCAATCTTCTTGCTCTCGGAGAATTCCGAGGAGAATTCATTCATTCGTTCGCAAGCAGGCGTCTCAACAGTAATTAGTTAATTTTATCTATCGTTCGGTTTTTTTTTTTTTAAAATATTCTAAATTCCTATTAAATTACAATCAACCAAACTCAGTGTCTCTCCTACAACTCCCTGAACTAAATTGTAAGTATAAACTTTTATTATTTTACAATATTGTAGTTTTTAAGAATAAATTAGTGTGTAGAGCTAAGAAAATCCAGTATTTACCTACGAGGGCTACGAACCCAAAACCTCTCAAACCTCCCAAAACCTTTTAATCCTTTTATCCTTCTGTCTTTTTTTTTATAATAAATTATTAGGAAGATAATAATACTTCAAGTAAGTATTTATTAATCTTTTTTTTTAAATATTTAATATAATTAGTCTTTATTACATTTCTATTAAGAAATATATTTAAAGCACGTTACAAAGCTGGGTGTTTATCCGGTGCATTTATATTTGTATTGCGGAAGTATATTTTACGTTTCTGTTCATTTCTTCCTGGTTTATTTTGTTTTTCTTCTTCCAATATGAGTTCCTTTTCCATGATTCCATACATATTTTTTTCCATTAATTATTATTTTTTGGTAACCGACTGTAACAGTATTGTTGTTTTTTCGTTCTTCTTTGGCAATATATCTTAGTTCTCTTTGTATTCTTCGCTCTTCAAATGTCATGTCATTTTCTATGTATATGTTTGTGTCTGACAATTTATTTTTGTTTTTTAATATTTGTTGTTTTACTTCCCATGATGGTAGTTCAATTATCAGTACTTTTCCTTGCGACTTACTATTTGGATTATATGCATTCTTTATTTCTATGTTTAATTCTAGTTGTTTCTTGAAAAAGTCTTCTATCTGTCCATTTCCTTCATTTATGCTTATATCTGTACCTTTAAGGACTATATTATTTCGTTTTTTATCTCTTTCTTGTTTTTCAAGCTTCTGTTCTAAAGTAATTATCCTTGTGTTTAGTTTATCTTTTTCGGTTTCCCATTCCGTTTCCCTGTTTCTAAATTCTTGTTTCAGTTCTCTAATTTCTTCTGAGTTATTTTAGAGTGTATCTAAAAATTTGTTTCATCATGACTTTTAAATCTTGCATGTCTTCTGTCAATTTTTTGCTGTGTTCTCCCATGTCAGATGCTGCTTTTGTTTGTACTCTAAAATGTTGATCAGGGGATCGTGTTAATTTTTTGCTTACTGCAAATATATGTGTCTCGTCTTCTTCAAAGCTCTTTTCTTGTCTTTTCCGTTTGTTTTCTTGTTCTTTGTTCTTTCCAGTAATTTTAGTTATACTTGAAATTTATATTTGTTTGCGTCGTTTGTTCGAGATAATTAATTGTAATCCTAATTCCTATATGTTAATATGGATATTTGTTTTACGTGTTTTTAAGTAAATATTGTAAACCCTAGATTTTAATTCTAATTTAATGTTATGTTTTATCTATTAATAAATAATTATAAAAAACCCAAAATATTTTACAGTTAATATTATATTTTATATAATTTAAAAAATTAACAGCAATTTTTAAATGTTTTAATTTTAATATTATATTTTATTTATTAAATGATTGATATATTATTGTAAGAACTATTTTTATTTATTTCTTTTTATTGTAATATATATTATATTCTAAACTTATCTGGCTAGCTGTGTACTGGTCGACTGTATCAGGTGGAAGGTCGTTGGACCATCGGATGTTGCAGGCGAAACTCGGCTTTATGTACACTCCCACGTTAGAATTTAAGATGTTATATTTTAAAAGAACTGATTATTACCTACTCTTGAAATTTATATTTGTATATTTACTTGAATTTTTTAAATAGTATATGATACAAATTTGATGAATTTAATCTTTATTTTATGGATTTATAGCACTTTTAACAGAGGTTGACACCTGCTATTCTCACTTCTCACTTCTCATGTATATGTTCTAATTATATTCTAAAACAATTAATCAAATTAATATGAACTATGTAAATCAATAATGAACAAACAAGCGGCCAAAAATTTTGACTTTGACAGATGTCAAATAAAAATTGATACTTTAAGGTTGCCAGCAGATACGAAAAACAACAATTTATGTACCAGCCGCCTAAAAAAATATAAACTAAAATAAATATTAAATAAAAAGTAAGATAATTTTACATTTAAAAAATCTCGTACTGCAGACGTGATGTCCTATCAATTATACTCATTTGATGCAGAATTTAATTTTGATTTATTTTATAATATTGTAGTTTTGTTCTAAAACTAGAAAGAGAAGGAGTATCCGCAATTTTTTGAAATTCCATGTTATAATTCTATGTTCTGCGTTTCGTTGCACACACCGTATAATTCAACCTACTGTGCAAATATTTTTTTACCCCCTGTATGTTCTATTATTTCGTTCGACAAAGGAATACTTCTAGCTATTGTTAGACAATTGCCTGTAATACTTTTGCGATCCAGCTATTCTCTGAGCAATTTTTTTTTTTTTAATATTTTAGTATTTCCTTCCATTTTTTTTTTCATTACTCGATTTGTTACAAACGCAGACATATACATATATTGCAAGGACATTCTGCTTTAAGAAGTCCTGGTATTGTAATTTGTTTCATATAAATGTCATTCTCCTGTATGTCTTTTCCTGTAATATCACTGTTTATTACAGGAATGGCGGCAAACACAGTTATATTATCTTCTGCACACTGATTCTTCGCACAAACTTGAATATTGTACTTCGAACAATATACAAGAAGAACCTATAAATATTATTTTATTTGAAATGCGGGATGAATTACAATAAATTTTTATGATACAAGGATGAAAAATTAAATTTCTCAGACAACAACTATATGAGAGGTTTTTCATCCAAGTATCATACACTTCTATTAATTCGAATGTGTTAAAAAGAAATAATTATAATTATATGTATATTATCATTATGTTAATTCGATTATTATTTTATCATTAAATGAACTACTAAATTCTAAATAAAAAAATAGGAGAATGAACTAATTCCTATCAGTTTCTTTTCTACTTATGTAAGAAAAGTACTTTTCGCACAAGGATGAAAAGTAGACACCTGGCAATGAGACCAAACAACAACAAAAATTAATGCAATGCTGATAAGTTTAATTTTCGTACAAATATCTCAACAAAAAGCATCAGTTTTTAACACATTCGAGTAACAACATTTTTCATACCTCCAATGAATTACTTAAAGTACTATAGTTGTTTAATGTAATGATATTTGTAGCAATATTATGCCTTTGTATATATACGTAATATTTGTCATTCAACGTATCAGTACTCTCTTCCCAAGTTATATATATGTATATTAGGCGGCTTTTCAAAAATTTTCAAATTTTTTGGTTGATATATCCCTACCAATTTAAATGAGTAATATTAAAAGATCTCATCAATTATCTTATTTCAATCTTCATTTCTTTAAATTTAACAACTAAGAATTACCTTTTTCACAAAAATCACCTGTGTAATCTGGATCACAACCATCTACACACCTTCCATCGGATTTCAGGCAGTTTTTGTTATCTTTACATTTCCCACATTGGTTTTGGCAATCGTAACCATATTTATTGTGACATACTGAAATATTTAATAATAGTATATTATATACTAAGGTAGTGAAGACTATCATTAATGACCTAACACTAAAATTGTATCCCGATTCTGATTAATAATGGTCTTCTTTAACTAACTGATGTATATATTTTTTTTTTCACTGCTAGCCCTTAAACCCCTATCATACTTAATACGTATATTGATAAATAACTAAGATTTTAACATGAATATTTACTTGTTTATTAACACATTAACGCCTAGCGTTGTCATATGGCAACGGTTATTGGATTATTTTTAAATTGTTTAGTTACGAATAACGCGCGTTCATATGGAGAAGTACTTTTATTTGAAGAGGACGGATATGTTCCTCGCAAATGAAAATACACTTCGAAGATTTTGTTTATTGGTACAGAAGTGCTTTTAGTGCAAATAGCAGACTTTTTATAAAAGTAAAAAATATGGACCGTATATTTGCGTTAGTATATTATTGTTTATATTTTATAAAAATTTTCCTATCATTTTTCAACAGTATTATTAAAAATATTTTAAACTATAAATACACATAACTGTTTTACCATTTTAATTAATATATTAAAAACTATTGTTATTAGAACTAGAGCATTGCCATACGGCAACGCTAGGTGTTTCTACTCAGTAAATTTATAAAATATTTTATTCACAATCATTATAGTAATATGTTGATTCCTAACTTTTTGGAGGTTTGGATGTTAGTCATTCCTAACTGTAGTGACAAATCTCTTGGGTTGGAAGTAACAAATTGCACTGTGACGTCGTTACGTCGTCAGTCCCTATCGTTCTCGAAAACGTGTGACGGACTACGGCGTTACCTTCGCGTCACACAATGTAAAATACGTCGTCACAGCCTATAACACAGTAACTCATACAAAAACACAATAATTAGTCGACAGGCACGGTATAATAAAATATACAAACGCTGTCGCACTACTCGTTTCCAAATCTCGGGCGCCACTCTACGTAACGGTAGAGACGTCTAACTCGCAGGCTTCCAGTGACGACGGCCACGGATATCACAATGGAGAAAAATGTCCAAGGTTCGGATTCCAACATTGGTTGTGGCAGTGGCGTAGGCAAGGGGGGGGGGGGTTTACGGGTCCGGACCCCCTCCTTGATGAATTTAAAATAAAATATTCATATATATCCATTTATTTACATTTTCTTAATAAATAAATAGATATACATACCTATGTATTAAGTAACCTAATCTAATTTTGAACCCCCCCCCCCCCCTTCCAAAATTCCTGGCTACGCCACTGGGTTGTGGTCGCTCGCTTGAACACAACATCACGGAGCGACTTTCAAAAAAAGACAGTAAAAAGACGTAAATAAAAGCATAAATAAATTTCGGATAAAAATCGGTTATTCTTACAACCTGCGTTATTCGCTCACCCACGTGCACGCGATGCGAGGGTGAGGTAAAAACGAACGCAAAACCAAATTCAGCAGAACTATCCTTGATTAGTCCTGGCGGTGGCCGATGGACAAGCCGAATCATGTTCCGCGGCTCACGAAGCAAAATGACGGTTTCGAGGATTCTTTCTACGCCGAAATTCATCCAAAATTATCTCGATAGTGGTAGCGCAATCACTAGTTCTTCTCTGCCCCTAGTAATCGGTTTTCACAAACTATCGCAACTTACGCACAACTCATGCACGGGATGAAAATGAACGATTTTCTCAAACACACGTTTTGCTCACATAAGGGTGTGAAAAACGGCAAAACACTATTCAAATTTTTCCATAAATACTTCACTTCCACCTACCTTACGTTCACCAATGGAAGGATAGGAAAACAAATGAAAATAATTCAATTAAAAAACTCTGCTTCACAACTTTTATTTTTTTACGTCTTTATTTGGCCAAAAACTTACTCAAAAAAACCACGAGTCGGTCAACGACCGCGCTTTTATAAATGTTCACCCCCTTCCCCTCGTACCCATCATCAGAGGTGAACATAGTTACAAAACAATTACAAATACAAAATATAAATATAAATAAATAACATTTAACATTAATACGATACAAACTGTAATAAAAACACTTACTATTGCCTTAAGTCACTAAACAAGTTAATTACGCCGCATGAAATTAGCTGAACGAGTAACTTGACTACAATCCAAACACATGTTCGATGGTTATGTTTTTCAAAACACCACTTTCACAAAAACCACTGCGATGTGTTTGGCACTACACTACGTAGAACATTATCTTACATCTTATGGTGTTCGAATCAAGAAAATCAGAGTAATGGTTTGTAGAACAACTTCACAAAAACACGATGTAAACAAATAAAACTCCATATTGTTCTGCCATTACTAGACATGCGCGCGCTGGCCTTGCGCGGTTGTTTGACTCGAATGCAAAGATCTAAGCAGTAGTTTTAAAATATTTGGAAGGTAGAGCTTCGGTAAATTAGATATCAAATTTACGTTCAAAAATACTGTCAAAATAAAAATGCTTCGTGACGCTTCGTCACAGCACTTACATCTCTTGGGTTGGAAGTATTTATGTAGAGGTTGCCTAGTAACATTATCATAAATCTCTACAATAAAATAGGTTAAAACAAATTATAATAGTTACAAAAAATACTGTAATAATAATAATTTATTAAAAAAAGGATGATTGTGAATAAAATAGTATACATACCTCGGTGGGAGTTTCATTTCGCCTCGCGCTATATCTCACCTCGAGGCTTCGCTTATTTATTTTTATTTTCAAGGATACGGAAAAATACCTTGTGCTCTACGGGAATCTAACGGTATATTACATCCCTTGGCTTTTGTCAGAAATCAGAAATCTTCGGGATGTAATATGACCATATCTTCCATTATGCCGCAATATACTATTTACCCTTAAACTTTTATAATATATGTATTTGGAGCTTCATGATGGGAAAAATATCACAAGAATAAATGACTGATTGCAACAATGATTATATACAGGGATTAAATAATTTATCTTGATGGCAATTTGTTTCAAAAAAATATCCTGTCAAAATCTTTTTAAGAAATTGCCAAGCAACCAAGTGTTCATATATCTAAATAACAAAAATATCCGGCCAAATCAAACCTTCCATGATATTACTAGATATCGTTATAGTATATTGCGTCATAAGGGAAGATATGGGCATATTACATCCCGAAGATTTCTGATACACGAGCAAACGTAGTGAGCGAGGGCAGCAAAAGCCGAGGGATGTAATTATGCCGTTAGATTCCCGTAGGGCACAAGCTATTTTTCCGTATTCTTGAGAAGAATATTTTAAATAAATTAGTTATTTTTTTAATGTAAACCACAAAAACATGTGTCGCTTTCCTATTTACTACTGAAACCATGGCAACAGTCAACAAAATATTTAACGCAAACGTTATTCCAAAAGATTTTTTGACTTACAACCTCAAATTATAAATTTTGGTTTAAATGACAATTTCTATAATAAACTTATGCGAAAATTGAAAAATAATTAAAATTATCATGTAATTTAGAGTTAACTTGAACAGTATTTTGTTGTAATGAATTATATTATAATTTTAAATTTTATCGGTAGATGGCACGTCGTATGCTTGCACCGCTAAATCCCAGAGCTGTTCGTATAATTCCGCTTTTAATATTTACTTGCCATTGTTAACCTCAAATGAAGTAAACAATTTGTCAATTACATACTATGGATACAGAAAATAAGTTTTTTACTTACAAATACCACTGACAAAATAGTTCATATAGAAAAATGAATATTTGTTTAATTATTACTTTTTTACGACTACATTTAACTTTTTTAATATTTCGATTGTTTCGACTTTTCTGATATTTTGACTTTTAATTATTTCGACTTTTTCGACTACTCAATTTATTCGACTTTTTTGATATTTTGACTTTAAATTATTTCAAATTTTTTAAATAGTTGAGTTTTTTCGATTAGTCGATAAAAATCGATTTTTCAAAAAGTTGAAAATCGACTTGCTGTTTTTAAAGTCTGCCAGCCCTACTCTACTGAACATACGTCTAATGCAACAATTTAAAAGTGGATTATTGAAAGGGAAATCGAAAAATATAATTTTTTACCAGAAATGGGAAAAAGGCCCAGATTCCTTGTTAAAATTATTTTAAATATGAAAAAACTGTAAATTACATAAAATTTAAATATTGTTTGTAGAAAACAAAATAATTGAACATTTGGTGAAAGGGACCGGACGTTATGCGTTTTTCTTGAATTGTCCTGATCCAATGATAACAGATGATGAAATCAGTTGTTTCATCGCAATACTATTCGTTAATGAGTATAACAACTTGCCATCTAAAAGACAATATTGGGATTTTTATGATGATATGAGTAATTTACAAACAAGAATATGGTATCTAACCTAAATAATCTGGAAGACCATCATCATCTCTGGCATTGTGGCATCTTCATCCGATACTTGTGTATCAGATTTAATTATAATCGATCGAATAGATAACTTTGTGCAACGCACTGAAGCAAACAAAAAAAGATGCGTTTATAAACAAGGTAAAACTAATACAATATTTTTCAGAACTCATATTTATTGAATAAAACTACTTTTTTTGTTTTAGTTCTGTAATTATTTATTTAATAAACTCAACGTTTCGGCAGCATTAACTGTTACCTTCTTCAGGGTAACGACAATAACAACAAAGCAAGTAAACAAGTAATTACGAAACGAATTACAACATTTTTAATTTAGGAAGCCATGCATTACTAATTTCCAAACCATCATTGCCTGAGAAATCATCAGTCGCAGAGCATGCCTTGGAGGATTTTCATGAAATAAAATTTCAAGACACGAAAATTATTTCAAGATCTGCATCTCTCAACACAAGACTAATTATAGAAGTCATAAGTCATTAAGATTTTTAAAACTAAGAATATTAATCTCAATCACAATGATGGTTTGAAAATTAATAAAGCATGGCTTCCTATATTAAATATGTTGTAATTCGTTTTTTAGTTACTTCTTCCTCAATAAATAAAATATAAATAATAAAAATTGTTTAAAACAATTCTCACGTATCTTCTAATCCTTTGCCACAAATTTACCTACCACATATATTTTCGGATCACTAAAATATACAACATTACTTGTTTACTTTCTTTGTTGTTATTGCCATTACCCTGAAGAAGGCAGCAGTTTATGCTGCCGAAACGTTGGGTTTATTAAATATATAATTACAGAATTAAAACTAAAACGTTGTTTTTTTCAAGATAAACCTGCTATACGAAACGTGTTCAAAATGAAACATGGATTTAGATATAAGTAGATTGTTTCATTCCATAAAAAAAATATAATTATTTTTTTTATTATAATTTTTGTAAAACAATTTTACCAAAACTCTGCATAAAATATTCTTTCTTCATATTAAAATTGTTATTAATAAATATTCATGAAAAGATAAGTGAATATTTGTCGCAGGGTTCGAATGGGGTATTCTAATGTTTTTGTCCGAAACTCACCTATTTTGTATTACAAATCTAAAATTTTGAATCCTTTTTTATTTAATATGAGCGAGATAAGAATTTTTTTAAATTCCTTGAAGATTTGAATTTTACCGAATATGACGTATGTGGGACTCATGGCATTTAAATGGTGGGTGCATAATTGCAAAGACAACACTTGGCGCGGCAGTCTATCTGTCATAAGCTTTGAATAAATAGGCACTCTAATTCTAGGTTAGAAAATGACTTGTATTCCGTTTTTTCCGTCAAGGCACTCTTATTATTGTCATATTTTAATCAAATTAATATAAAACTTCGGATGCATTTTTCTCAAAAAAAAAATCGTTATGTTTAGGGTACGATAATATTATATTATTGAATTTAGAATAAAATTCTCTATTGAATAAGCAAATAAAAAAAATAGGTTCACATTTAAAATAAAAAAGTTGGGATAAGTATTTTGAGAATCACTGGTTTTAAAAAAAAATTGGTTTGTCTCATGTTAATAGTCTTGTAAAATAGAAATTGTTTGCTAATTTAACCGACCTCTTAGCGTTCTCGAGATAGCAATAGTGGACAAAATAAAATGAACACTTGCATATAATTGTGAAAAAAAGTGCATACAAAAATGAAGAATTCAAAGCGTATAAAGGTTTAGATGCATATGTTTTTTAAGTGTCCTGTAAATCTGCATGTCCTGTTGCTTAAATTGTGTGTGTGTGTGTGTGTGTGTGTGTGTGTGTGTGTGTGTGTGTGTGTGTGTGTGTGTGTGTGCGTGTGCGTGTGCGTGTGCGTGTGCGTGTGTGCGTGTGTGCGTGTGTGCGTGTGTGCGTGTGTGCGTGTGTGCGTGTGTGCGTGTGTGCGTGTGTGCGTGTGTGCGTGTGTGCGTGTGTGCGTGTGTGCGTGTGTGCGTGTGTGCGTGTGTGCGTGTGTGCGTGTGTGCGTGTGTGCGTGTGTGCGTGTGTGCGTGTGTGCGTGTGTGCGTGTGTGCGTGTGTGCGTGTGTGCGTGTGTGCGTGTGTGCGTGTGTGCGTGTGTGCGTGTGTGCGTGTGTGCGTGTGTGCGTGTGTGCGTGTGTGCGTGTGTGCGTGTGTGCGTGTGTGCGTGTGTGCGTGTGTGCGTGTGTGCGTGTGTGCGTGTGTGCGTGTGTGCGTGTGTGCGTGTGTGCGTGTGTGCATGTGTGCGTGTGTGCGTGTGTGCGTGTGTGCGTGTGTGCGTGCGTGCGTGCGTGCGTGCGTGCGTGCGTGCGTGCGTGCGTGCGTGCGTGCGTGCGTGCGTGTGTGCGTGTGCGTGTGCGTGTGCGTGTGCGTGTGCGTGTGCGTGTGCGTGTGCGTGTGCGTGTACTCGGTCAACAAGAATATATTAAATATCAATAGAGTAAAGTAACTTTCTATAGAGGTCTACGTCTTTAATAGGCGTGTGCTTGATGTACTACATGATAGTAAGCTCGAATATGAAATTTGAAGCAAGTGGCGCAATTATCTATGAATACTCGGACAGCAAGGATTTGTTCAATATCTGCAGAGTAAAGTACCTCTCTGGAAGAGGACATCATATTGATACTTGATACAAAATAATGTTGCACCTAATTTGAAAAGGAAATATTAAATTTGAATCGATTCTATCTATAAGCGAATATCTGAATTTAAAATGGACAGTCTGCAAAATCTAGTATTAAATCATCAGAGTAAAGTACCTTTCTGAAGGAGAGGTCGTTGTTGATTGAGTACAACGATATTAACTTATGGACTAGCGAGTTTAAATATTTAATTTGAAGCAAATTACTTTATTTAAAATAGCAAGGCAGAAAAATTTAGAAAATAATTCACTAGAGTAAAGTACCTCTTTGAAGGAGAGCTCGTTGTTTGTTAAGTACAGTACAATGATATTAATTTTTTGACTAGCGAGCTTAAATATTTTATTTGAAGGAAAAGTTTTAGTTTACTATAGCCAGTCAGCAAAATCAAGTAATAATTCACAAGAGTAAAGATCTCTCTGATGGAGAGCTCGTTACTTTTACGATACTATAAAGACAACTCGATTTTTTGTGAGTTTAATGATTCAATTCGAAGGTAAAATAACAATTTTAAATACCATTGATGACGTCATAAGTACGTAATTATACATATTTTTAATTGCTACAGACAAACAGCAACAATGGGGAAATACTCTTAAAGTATCTGTTAATTGCAGTAACATTACCTACTTATTATGACTTAAAAATACTAATATTTGCAAAAAATACTTTTATTTAAACGTACATTACTGTTTAATCACTAAAAGTCATTGTTAATTAACTAATAAGAATAAATTAATGCAAATTTAAATAACAGCGTTCTACATTAACGACATTACTAGTTAATTGTTTATCCGTAAAGATGTTACTAGTAGTTGTAGTTCAGCAAGCGGCCGTAAGATGTAAGTATTAAGTTATATGTATTTTTATTTAGTTTTGCATTCAAATAAACAGAAACATATGTAACACGGTCGCTTGGCGGCTGTGTATTTTTGTAAATTTTTGTTAGTGCAGTACTCCAGATGTTACGAAATGGACAGATTTATGGTTCAGGACGCACTTTTCGCGCCTTGAAGCTTGTTTTCAAAAGACATAACTGTCCGTTTCCGTAAGTGATGCCCTCGGTGGACATCAATAGTTGGGTCATTTTTAGCATACTTCGTACTTAGGGGATGAGCAGAGCCGGATAAACATAGGTTGAGAACTTCTGGATTTTTACTATTAAATAGTGTTTAGAAGTTCGAAATCTCTCTCTCTTGTTGCACTCGTCGATTGTTGTGGATGTCTTGACTGATTGTCAGACATACCTTGGTATTTCTTAGTGAAATAACCAATTAGTTGTTTTACTGTGTGTAAAGGCTCTCTCATCGTGGTGTAAATTTGTAAGTAGTTTTTATTATATTCTGTGTGGATTAATATTTATTTGTAGATCGTTGTATAAAGGTTTTCAAAATTAATTGTAAAGTAGAAAAGTAAGAATTTAGAGTTTATATAGAATCAAGTTACGCGTTGTAGTTTATTTGAATTATATAAATGTTTTGATCGCGGTTGATTATTAAAATTTATATAATTTTGTTATTGTTGGAATATCGTGTTTGATTCAGCCCATCCTATTCCAACCCCTGTCTTTGTGACGTGGTAGCACAGCGCGTAGGTAAAACTCTATTATTTTAAAATTACAACTCTGCACCAATTTGACCATAATTATAATAAACCGCGTCTGTTATCATTATTAAACATCCCCTTGTCTGCATCTATCACGGCAGACTTTTAAATAAAGTGATAGTGGTGGCAGCGACTATCGTTACCCTTGTTTCGTGTAAAAGTTGTTCATTAATATAATTCGTGGATTACTTTTGAGGCAAGTAAAACTCATAAATTAAAACCCTTATATGTCAGGTACTAGATTTCGTCTTAGGCGACCGTACCTGTTACATATTTTGGTGGCAAAGCGCTGGGATCTAAATATTTTCTAATACTAAACCCTCTCAAACCAGTAAAGTCTAATTGTGGTCAAATTTGAATAACTCTAATAAATTACTTTGTGTTGTTGTTACGAGTGCAGGTAGTTTTTGCGTCAGTAAAAGCGGGAAAAGCCTCTAACGGTATTTTTTTTTGTATGTTCACCCTCGTAGTGTCGTTAACCCCGAAGCAGGTACTCGAAAAGAAAATTCGTAAAAGAGATAATAAAATAGTTTTTGTAATTATTACGCGTTTATTGAACATAAAGTAATTTAAATATTTAAATATGGCATTAAAATTAGAAACGGTTAGTAGTTTAGCTGGAGCAGTAAATAAAATTCCAGAATTTAGCGGAAATTCAGATATTAGCGTAGAAGAATTTATTGATAAAGTCGAGTTATTTTTCAAAATTAGTAAACAACCGGAGAACAGACAAGTAGCTATTGCAAAATTATGTTTGGGTAAAGATGCTTTAGAATTCGTCAGGAATAATAGCATAATTAAAAATACAGATGATTGGACAGTTTTCAAAAAGGAATTGTTAAATAGATATGTACAGAAACCGCATTTTCTTACAGTAGAGAAAGAATTTGTAAATTGTTACCAATTAGAGACGGACAGTGTAATTGAATATGAAATAAAATTAAGATCATTAGCATACAAATTAGTAAATAACACCGAAGATGAAATAGAAAATGAATTTAATTGTAAATATGTAGAGAAACGGTTATATAATCAGTTTTTAATAGGTCTGTTACCGCGGTTGCAACGCGATGTTATATTAAAAGATCCGAAAACATTAGTAGAAGCGATAGAAATAGCAAAAAGAGTAGAGACTGTAGAAAAATTAATGGAGAGTAGTTCAAGTTTAGATCGTAAATCAATATGTCATAAAAATTCCGAAATTTCTCCAGAAAAAGGCGACCTGCATGAATATAGTAAAGTAAATGATTTAATAAATAAAGTTACGGAACTTCTACGTGAAGCCGGGCAAAATAGATCTACGTGTAAATACGCAATTAGTGATAGCGAAGATTCGGGTGTAGAAAGTGAAAATGAGACAATAGGACATATAACATTTAAAAATAGGTACCGTAGTAAATTGTGCTTCCATTGTCAAAGATTTGGGCATATTTCAAAATTTTGTAAACAAGCGAAAAATAAATTAAAGTACAAAATTTGTTATAATTGTCGCGAATATGGGCATATCGCGAGTAGTTGTTCACTTAGTGTGAAAAGTAAAATTAGAGAAAACAGTACACACGAAAGAGATGCTAGACAACAGTGCAAGAGAAATATCCCAGAACATACGGTCAGTGATGATAGTATGCGCGGGAAAAATAAGGCGCGAACGACCGTATGGACGAGTAGGTTTCATCAGGGAGAAGATGTCCGCCAAAAGCTTAGTTCAGGGGCTGAGCTGAGCAACGCAGATGCTGGACGAGCCGACACCGCAAAACGTATTCAAAAGAATGTACGTTTTGTTGGTGTAGAGGAACCCGAAGACCTGGATGCGATTTCTGTGGTGAAATCAGAGGAAGAAGACCAGCACGCACACGACATCTTTGTGAACCGTGACAAGACGGTAGGTATGTGCACTGGTAATAAATATTACAAGGGTTTTGGTTCTGGGATAGGTAGCAACAGAAGACGCAAGGAATATCGAGAGGAGCGAGCTGAAGTACCTGAAGACGTCAGGAAGGGCAAGCCGACACCATCCAAGGAGGAAGTGGAACAATGGCGGCCGAAATCGCAACCAGCAGGTATCCTAGCGGACTTCAAGAGAGCAGAGCTGGTCGAGTGGACGAGAAACAGCAAGGTTTAGGCGCGAACTTCGTGCAACGAAAAGCGTCGAGGAATAAAATTCCAGGTAGCTCTTTAAATATATACTTAGTGTGAATGAGTAAAATTAAGAAATTAAATTGAGGAAAACTATAATAATAAAGTTGAGTTCTTTGTGATTTCGAAAATTAAGTGCAGGTTGTAAGAATGGTTGAAATCGATTACTTAGTGTTTCGATAAATCAAAATTATTATAAATATATTGTGAATTTGGCTGGAATGAAAGTACTGAGTGTACTATTGAGTAGCGTAGCATGTTGGGACACATATCTGCCGGAGACATTTTGTTATAGCTGTTCTTTGTGAACACTCCTATGCTGCTGGATGGCGGATGCGTGGACGCGGGAAGGCTGGCGTCACCTCCGGGTCGAGTCACGACGGGCTAGGAGTTGAGGTGGAGTTCCAACAAGATCCCCATTGGACATTGGACATTCCAACTCACAGAAGTGGATTCATCGTCCAACTCGGAAGTTAATAAATTATATTTCCTTCAGAAATGTAATTTATTTTAAGGGGAAAGGGAAAGTTGTAACACGGTCGCTTGGCGGCTGTGTATTTTTGTAAATTTTTGTTAGTGCAGTACTCCAGATGTTACGAAATGGACAGATTTATGGTTCAGGACGCACTTTTCGCGCCTTGAAGCTTGTTTTCAAAAGACATAACTGTCCGTTTCCGTAAGTGATGCCCTCGGTGGACATCAATAGTTGGGTCATTTTTAGCATACTTCGTACTTAGGGGATGAGCAGAGCCGGATAAACATAGGTTGAGAACTTCTGGATTTTTACTATTAAATAGTGTTTAGAAGTTCGAAATCTCTCTCTCTTGTTGCACTCGTCGATTGTTGTGGATGTCTTGACTGATTGTCAGACATACCTTGGTATTTCTTAGTGAAATAACCAATTAGTTGTTTTACTGTGTGTAAAGGCTCTCTCATCGTGGTGTAAATTTGTAAGTAGTTTTTATTATATTCTGTGTGGATTAATATTTATTTGTAGATCGTTGTATAAAGGTTTTCAAAATTAATTGTAAAGTAGAAAAGTAAGAATTTAGAGTTTATATAGAATCAAGTTACGCGTTGTAGTTTATTTGAATTATATAAATGTTTTGATCGCGGTTGATTATTAAAATTTATATAATTTTGTTATTGTTGGAATATCGTGTTTGATTCAGCCCATCCTATTCCAACCCCTGTCTTTGTGACGTGGTAGCACAGCGCGTAGGTAAAACTCTATTATTTTAAAATTACAACTCTGCACCAATTTGACCATAATTATAATAAACCGCGTCTGTTATCATTATTAAACATCCCCTTGTCTGCATCTATCACGGCAGACTTTTAAATAAAGTGATAGTGGTGGCAGCGACTATCGTTACCCTTGTTTCGTGTAAAAGTTGTTCATTAATATAATTCGTGGATTACTTTTGAGGCAAGTAAAACTCATAAATTAAAACCCTTATATGTCAGGTACTAGATTTCGTCTTAGGCGACCGTACCTGTTACACATATAACTTTTAAATTTATGTATTCTGTGTAAATATGAATATTTTTAGTACAATATTACGGAAGTTAAAAGTTTGGTACCATTGACAAGTAACATATAGAGATTCTTGTTAAATTGTACTTATATATTGTTAAATTTGTGTGTAATTTTACTAAAAAATATATTTTTTATGTTAAGACATTATATTATTATAATTAATGCAATTTTATGGTTTTTTACTATTTACGATTTACAAAATACAAATTGTAAAATCTCGGTAACATATACTTATAATCCTAGACTTTTTTTGTGAAATTTTACTATAAAAATTAATTTTTTAGTTAAAACTATCATATGTCCATTGTAAATACTATAATATAATATCCAGCAAGAAGAGAAAGGTAATCAATGCTTATTTACATAGATTTTTGATTAATAACTTTTATTTGACAGGTTAGGTTATCATCATTTAAACAATATATAGAGTGATTCAGACCACGAAATCCGTAATCAACAATTGTTTTAGTCATATTTATGCTGGATTAAGCATCAGAAATTAAGTTCATCAAGAGAAACATTGTTTATGTACACCCAGCAACAATGAGATAAATGTAAGGTGTTGGATCAAGAATTTATTATAGTATATACTTGCTGATATTATGCTAAACTACATATATTTATTGTAAACACTGATATTTTTCATAAAAACATTTAGTTTGCTATTCTTAAAGTAAACAAAATGAATTGTTGTTAAATATGCACATAGTACCTTGTTATAACCATTTATTTATAAATATATAATACATTTCATGAAAATATTTGTAATAATATAGTCAATTTTATGTGCTTTCAAATCTATGTTACGTTATTTTGTACCAAAACACTTATACACAGCTACCTATAGCAACAAACGGAGTAACAATACGTTCTTTTATTGCTAATTTATCATAATACACATCCTATCGGAAATCTGGTAGTAATACACTTTAGTTTTGCTTAACACTTCCTCTTGAGTCGTAAAATTCACATGCATCAACATATATCCTCAATACATTGCAACAAACACTTTAATTGTTGTCTCCTATAATGTCTCCACTAGTATTGTTGTCTGAACATGTTCTGAAAGAATAATATTATGTAACTTCTTCCAATCCTTCCGGCTAACCTCAACACATATTTGCATTATTTATACTCTCAGCCAATATCCACATTTAATTGTATTTATTACTTTTTTTGTTGCAGTTTAATATGATATGTTGTCCTAAAAAATATTTTTTGTTACTAAAATCAGACTGACAGATCAAGTGATATATGGATTTGTAATCTAGATTTTGTAATGGAAACAGATTTTATGCCATTTAAATATGATATATTTACCTGAAAAATATTTACACCTAATAAATATGTTTAAAAGTAGAAAGTTCTTGTTTAATTAAATATACGCTATGTTAATCAAAAATATAAATTATTTAATGCTCCTCGAGAAATCTTACGGCAGAATGTTGAACTAGAACAAAATATAATATTAAAATGACATTTCAATGTATTATATGTTATTATAAATTGCTATTAAATAATTACAAGTATTTTTAAAGAAATAAAAGTATTCTAGACATATTATTAAGTATTTTGTGTAAATATGAGTGATTTATGCAATAATAAGTAAATAAACATTGCAAAAATGAATTTGAGGTTAGCTCAAGAGGATTTGTTAAAAGGTAAATGGCTATATATATTGTTTGTTATAGACAAATGTCCGAAGCTTTCTGCTGGTCAGGAACAACAAAGGAAAACACCAAACGGTGAACGTGTTCATCGAGTTATTTGGGCATCTTAAAATTGTTGCTATTGTAATAGAACTCTATAACAAATAAATATGTGTGTACTTATATGTAATACGTAGTAAACATGTATAATTAATATGTATTAATAATTTATGCTAAATAAAGGAATATTGTAGTCTATTTTTTTAAAGAACTATTTGTCCAGTAACATAGGAACTGTACACAATACTTCAAGTATAGTTTGTATTTCGTGCTCACGGGCCCAGAAATTGGCCACACGAGAGAAGCGAGTGTGTCAACTGGACAAGTGAGAAAAAGACATGCTCACGTGTGCTAAACATAATTTTTTCCACAATCTTAAAATATAATTTAAAAAAAAAACATTGTACTTTTTTATTTAATAATAAAAATCTCAACAGTACAATTATGTTTATAAATTATAATTAAATTTAATGTAAAATGTCTGTAATCCTATGAAAACATTGTGCTCAGAGTTAGTGTATTTTGCTCACTAATGTTATTTACTTTGCTCACTTGTGAAGAAATTTATTTACTTTGCTCACTTGTGATTCAAGATGCTACTTTGCTCACTGTTTTAAGTTGAATAATGATGTATTTTGCTAACGATTAGCTAAGAATAGCTATTTTTGTACTAAAATCAGACTGACAGATCAAGTAATAATATAGTTATAATATTGCCATACTGCTACACGTTTTTTTTTATAACAGTTTGACAATATTATAAGTCTTGTACGGTTATATATGTTATAATATACATATAAATTATTCATAATATTTTAAAACTGGCATGCGGGATATTTTAAAAAATAAATAATAAAAAAATAAAATCTCCACAGAAGGTGACATCTAGTGGTGAGAAAAAAACTAAAATGTGGGAAGTTTAAACTTCGTCAATTTAAATGATTTTTCACCTTGTCCTATGGGTGACGCTATTGTTTGTTGTACATGAAAAGATTTGTTAGTTATTTAAAATATTTCCAAAGCGGTACTCGAACCAGTTTGGGAAATAAATACGAATAAATGAATACTTCCTATCTGGGACTTTATGATTTTTTTTCTCACCCTTCTACGGGGGGCGCTACTATGTGTTAAACCTGAAAACATTTGTTGTAATGTATATTATTTATTTATAACAATTTCAAAGCGGCACGTGAAACAATTTAGAAAATAAATAAGAACATATGTAGGATTTGTGAAGTTATGTATTTGTTTTAATTTTATCTTACGTAACGTCAATATCATAAAGCTAATTGTTTTTTGTATGCTGTGGCTCACAGAATTATTTGTTAAGTTTTCTATCAGAAAATTTTAAATTAGAGTACTTTGTAAATTAAATAAAAACAAAATGTATTTTTTTATAGTTCTTTATTGTACAAGTTATTTGAGGTAGCTCGTATCGTTGGTATAGTCTTTTTCACGAAAATGTGATCGCACGTCATAATGTTCCCTGATGCAACGTTGCCAAGTATTTGTAGGGTACATTCAAGTGTTAATGGTTGCATAGTATACCATGTGTTTATATATTATATTGTGAATTATTTACATAAAATAAATGTAATTTATTCAGCATCCCTTTCTGTATCTTTGTTTGTCACGTTCTTGTTCGAAATACCTTATTACAGAATTCACCATATTCTGTGCACAACTTCCTAAATTTTTTGCTCGATTTTTTGACATTTTTCAAAAATAACATTATTTTTTGACATTTCGAGAATGGCAACAGGATTACCAATCATTTATTAGTAAAAGACACTAAGTTCCATGTATTTTACTGGGTATATGCTAGGGATAGTAACATTGCTGTTTAGGCTACAATTTTATTACTAGGTACGTACGATCACATTTTCGTGAAAAAGACTATACACACTGTAAACATAGTATAATTGTTCAACGGAAAATGTGTTTAATTATAGAAGAACAAAATTTTGATTTGCACTTTCCAGTTCTGCTTGAAACGATACTAATTTTTATTACTTAAAGTGTAAAAGCTAAACCGTATTAATTGTATTGTTGTAGTAAAAACATCATATTTTCTTACTCATTTCTTTCTCTCTAGGAATAAAATCCAAACCTGCGTTTTCATATTGTTCGGCTTCGGATACCAGAAACTCTTCTGTATCAATCGATGTGTCAATTTTACTTTTAACTTTTTCCTCGCAGGGATATAATTTCGAACCTAAATTTTTGTCTGATACAGATAATGTAAATTCGTCTACATCAAATGAATTTGATTTGCCACTTCGATATTTATTTTCACATCGATCTTCTGGAATATATTGTAAATTATATTTATTTATAAAACATGTTATAAGATATTAAATATTTATATAAAATTTACCAGGATCATCTGCAGCATTAAAGCGAAGCAAACGACAACACTTTGATAGTTTGATTTCCTTAGTGTTTTTATCTGGAGGAATGTTAATGGTGAACATTTGACAATTCTTACGTATTGAATGTTCTGGAACTTCCAGGGTTGAATTTAAAACCACTGGTGTTAAACCTAAAATATTAATAAAAATGTGATGTGTTGTTTTTAATTTAACAAGGGCTATATTTACATATCCTTGGTGTAAATGGCGTTAATTCGCTTCTTTGTTCCTTTTCTGGAGTAACAAGTTTTGGAAATTTCGATGTCGTTTTCATATCTATAATAATAATTAATCACAATTCTGTAATAACGATATCCACAAAAAATAGTTTGTTGTTAAGTGTTGTACGTTATTTTCAAATATTAATAATATTTTTTTCCGCTTAATAGATTAAGTATTTTTTTCTAATTTCAACAATATAAATATTTTACATTGTTGCATTACAATTTTTTTTAGGATTGATGAAATATTTGCTTTTGGATCGCGGTAAAATTACAACAATGATATTAACTTTTGGTGCTATGTTTTATTTTACATTTATTATTCTTCTCTTATGTAACAAAAATAATTACTTTTAGATAGCTGATGATAGTTGATTTTACAGCTAAAACTTCCAATAAAACGAAACGACAAAAGTTTATATGATTGCTGTAATATTAGCACGATCCTGAAATTGAATTTCTCATAAATACTGTTCCTGGACCTTCAACTAAAATAAAGCAATTTTGTTTCATCTGAAGTATGTAGTACGTTCCAAAACCCTGCTATGACTTACTCCAGAATAGTTTAGAATTACACTATTTGGCGCCAAAGTTCGTTTGTACGCTCCTATTTTACAGACTACGAAGAGTATAGTCCTTGAGTAAAATAATTAGTTTCTGAACAATCCAGTTTCCACTGGAGGTATACTCAAAAGTTTAATGGAAGAATCTAATTTGCTGACCCAAAAAAAGTGCTGACTGGGTATGTAAAGTTGAGCAATGATCTTGAAATTATAAGATATACCATCCTATCATCTACTCTATTATCCAAGTACATTTGAAAGTCGTAGACACCTTCAGAGATGTATTTCACTCTAGTGAACTTTAACATATCCTTGCTGAACAAATATTTATGATTGCGACACTTGCTTTAAATTTTATATCCGAGCTTACTATCACCTAGTACATCGAGCACTCGCTTTTTTTGATACATTAGAAGTAAAACAATTATCTATATAATCATTTTGTTATTTTATTGTTACAAGTTTTAGGCTACCACTCCCATATAGAAAAAATGACGTAATATTAAATGTACTTTAACAATTTATTGCAAATATATAATAATTCCGGGTATCTTTGCAACACTAAAGTAATATTTAATTAGTTCTGCAAATAAAACTCAGAATATTAGTAAAAAAGCTTAGAAAATTCTTAAATGTGATTAAATTAATAATTTACATGTATGTTACTTTTTATTTTGAGTCGATATATTCACTGATACATTAAAATTAAAATACTCCTGAATGATACTAATTATGCAATTTTAAATATACCTGATTTGAAATGTAGTTTTTAAGGAATCTATTAACCAGATTCAATTTAAATTTTGAGATTTGCATTTCCAAGATATGTAGTATTGTGCAATAAGTATTATGAATTGCAAAATTTGTTATTTAATATCGATTTTCTGAATAATGTAAAAGTAAGAATAATACATATTAGAACATATTTTATATAAGGTACAAATATCGATAACATTTTTTAGGTTTATTCTATTTTGCGGACCAGCAAAAAAATACGGACTGGGTATACGTAATTGTCGTATATTATGCAAACTAGATATTTGTTACGCTCTTACGATACTTATTAACATATTATCGCGACGTGACAGAGGTCATCTTCGTAGGGCTAGTTTACTCCTATTGGATTTTGCGGACTCGCTATTTCTAGTAGCTCTACAATCAGTTATGCTCTTAGGGTACCTACTAACATAATATTATCACGGCAAGGCGGAAATCATCTTCATAAGGCTAGTTTACTCCTGGTGGATTTTGCGAACTGGCTTTTTCTAGGAGCTTTACATTATGGAAACTTGCAATCTGTTATGCTCTTAACGTACTTATTAACATATTATCGCGTCGAGGCGGATATCATCTTCGTAGGGCTAGTTTAATCCTGGTGGATTTTGCGGACTGGCTATTTATAGAAAGGCTATTTTAAATTAAGATATTCGGTTCAAACTATACATTTGAGCTCGCGAGTCCATCAGTTAATATAATTGTACCCTACCAACAACGATCTTTCCATTAGAGAGTAAACTAGCCCTATGAAAATGATATCCGTCTCGACGCAATAATATATTAAAAAGTACCGTAGAAGCATAACAGATTGCAAGTTTTCATAATATAGAGCTACTAGAGATAGCTAGTCCGCAAAATCCACCAGGAGTAAACTAGCTCTACGGAGAAGAGATATCCGCCTAATATGTTAATAGGTAACCTAAGAGCATAACAGATGGCAAGTTTCCATAATATAGAGCTACTAGAAATAGCCAGCCAGCAATAATGTGTCAAAATGCTTTATTTATTTATTTAGAAGACAATGGTCAACAGGTCAAAGACCCTATTACTGACCAGAATACATTGAAAATACAGATTATTAAGTAGCCTTACAGAGTGTAAAAAATATATAAACAATTACACTTAACAAATATATATATATATATATATATATATATATATATATATATATATATATACAGGTGTTCCAGTTAATTCCATTGTTATCTCGAGAACTATAAGAGCTTAGAGGTAGGTTAAATTAGCAAAGAACCACCATTTTACAAGACAGAATGTGCAATTTTTTTTTTAAACCAATGGTACTCAAGTTATTGGGCCCAACTTTCTTATTTGAAATGGAACATGCTATATATTTTTACATGTTTGAAATCTACATAAAATTACAAATCCACTGATATGTTTGTAGTTGAATTTTGGTTTTACCTGAAACTAGCAGCTTTTTAATTTAAAGGTAGAATTAGCGTGATAAGAACGCAGAATTTAACGTTTGTTTTCTATATATTCATGATAACTACTATTTTTAGGTAAAAGTATGCAAAATAAATGCTAATTTTATTATTTAACTGAAATTTAACTTCAAACATATCATTGGAATTGTAATTTTATGTAGAATCCAAATATGTAAAAATTATTAGGGTGTTCCATTTAAAATAATGTAACGTTTTATTTATTTAGGTGAAGTGTAAAATTGATTAAAACACTAATATTTATATAACTAAGTTTAATTAAAGAAATATGAATTATAAAGAATAATGAAAAATAACTAACACTAAGAATTAACAAATATAAACACTAATTTAAGACTAACAATTATAAATAAAGACTTAAACACTAAGATAATTTATTTAAACAATTATAACTACGCAATATTTATTTCAACACTATTTATATCACTGTCTATTTATATCACCATCTGAACACTACACGTATTAACACAAGACTGTTTTCGCGATCTTTTGCTTGGGGTATTTATATTAAAACACATCATTCTAGAATATTCTTTGATTCCTTGTAAATCAGAACAATGGGGAGCGGACGGACGTGTTCTGACCTGCTCGCTAGCGGCCGCCGACCGCGAATTATCAGCTGGGTCCTACTCACAGTACCTTCAGTATTCTCTATGACACGTTTTAGGAGGCCCTCTTCAACCACAATAGAGTCCCACTGCGCCCAGTAAGATTTTACACTTTGTGAGTGTCGTGCAACATCTTCCCAAACTGGTCTGCTCTCGCCACGTTTCCAATCCCGTATGATTTTTAAGTCCGAGTCATTCTCTTGGTCCTTGCGAAGGTCTTCCGTTTGCCAACTATCATTCACTACCGTTGTTCTGGCGATGGTCGAGAGTTTTTCTTCTAGACGACTGCAATGGTTGCATTCGTCCTGGCAAGGTCTTCTTGATAATGCGTCAGCATTACGATGGCTTGTACCTGCTCGATGCTCAATAACAAAGTTATATTCTTGCAATCTTTCAATCCATCTAGCTGCCTGACCTTCAGGATTCTTAAATTGTAGCAGCCATTTGAGAGCAGCGTGGTCAGTTCTTATAAGAAATCTTCTACCGTACAAATATTTGTAGAAGTGCTCCACGGATTTCACGACTGCCAAAAGTTCCTTTCTGGTGACGCAATAATTCCTCTCTGGTTTTGACAAGGTCTTACTAAAATAGGCAATAACCTTCTCTTGTCCGTCTTGTATCTGGGAAAGAACGCCACCAATTCCAACGTTGCTGGCATCTGTATCTAAAACGAATTCTCCTTCTGGTAAAGGATAACTTAGGACAGGTGCGCTTGTCAAAGAATATTTAAGTTGTTTGAATGCGGCTTGACAGTCAATTTCCCAGATAAATCTTCTACCTTCTTCAGTAAGCCTTGTCAATGGCTTCGCTATGTTGGCAAATCCAGGTACATAACGTCGGTAGTATGTACAGTGACCAAGGAAACTTCTCAATTCATGTTTATCCATCGGTACTGGCCAGTCACTCACAGCCCTTATTTTCTCAGGGTCAACTGCAATTCCCTTACCGGAAACTACATGTCCAAGATAATGAACTTCTTTTTGAAATAAGTGACACTTCTTTGGACTGAGTTTCAGGTTAGCCTTCCTCAATCTTTGGAAAACCTCTTCCAAGTTCTTCATGTGGTCCTCGAACGTTTTTCCTACCACAATAATATCGTCGAGGTAAACCAAACATATTTTCCACGACAGTCCAGCCAACACGGTTTCCATAAGTCGTTCAAACGTTGCAGGGGCATTGCAGAGCCCAAATGGCATAACAGTAAATTGCCAAAGACCGGTACCGATGGTAAATGCAGTCTTTTCTTTGTCTCTTGGGTCTAAATCCACTTGCCAGTATCCGCTCTTTAGATCAAGAGTGGAGAAGATCTTTGATCCTGCCAATGTGTCCAGTGTATCGTCTATTCGGGGTAGCGGATAGCTATCCTTCTTCGTCACGTTGTTAAGTTGACGATAATCGACGCAAAATCTCGTAGAGCCATCCTTCTTCTTCACTAGCACCACTGGTGAAGCCCATGGACTGCTTGAAGGTTCAATCACACCTTCCGTCCTCATATCCTTTATAATTTCCTCAGCTTCTTCCCGCTTCGCCAGTGGTAATCTTCTTGCTGTTTGGCGGATGGGTCTTGCGTCTCCGGTGTCTATTTTATGATGGACTACATTGGTTCGTCCTTTGTCCTTCTTGTCGAATTGGAACACATCTTGAAAGGTCCCAATTAAGTTCCTAGCCTTGGTTTTCTGATCGGCAGTCAAGTCCTGGAACGATGATGACAGCTCCTTGATTAGAATATCTGGAACTTCACAGGATGTGTTGTCTTTGGCCTTTACAGTTCGAATAATTGATGATACCGCTGAACATTCACCTACTACGGTCCCTTTTTTTAGTATAACTGGATAAAAATTTATGTTCATCACTCGAACTGGGATTATCTTGTCGGTTTTGAGCAAGGCTTTTCCAATTACAACTCCAGTCCCAGTTTTGGCATCATCGTTTTTCGGCTGGAGCATGACAATGTTTCCCTCACAGAAGCTACCCTCTATCTGTGCTTCCACGATTGATTCACTCCGTTCTGGGAGGGTTACATCTTCCGTTATTAATACACGCATGGCATTATCGTCTCGTGGATTTAATACCAGTTCTTCATCATTGACCATCATCACTCCATTTTTCAGGTCAAGTTTAAATCCATGCTTTTTCATAATGTCCATGCCGAGAATGAATTCATCTTCTACGTCAGCTACCAGCACACGATATTTAATGCACGTTTTTCCAACAGTGATGCTCAAATCTATTTCTCCAGGTGCGGTAGCTTGTTCTCCGGTGGCTGTGCGTATCTGCCACTTTGTTGGAAGTAGATGTTTTCTGCATAGTTTTCTTGCTAAGTCGGGTCTGATTATTGTTTTTGTCGCACCCGTATCCAGCAACATTTTAAGCGGCCTACTGTCGATAGAGCCGTCTACATACATGCTATTAGCTTGATGATGTAGGGATGCGACATAAGTAATGGATTCTGGGGCTACTTGAATACGGGTCGACGATTGCCCCTTCGCATCAACCCGACTTAGTTTCCCGACTCCTTTTCATCCTTTCTTGGTTCTGCTTTCTTCTGTTGTTTTCTGCAGAGTCTTTGCGGGTGACCTAATTCACCGCAATTCCAACAGCGGAGTTTCTTTCTTCCAGCAGCATTAATTTCAGACGTAATTCGTCTTATCTTGTCTTCTAGATCTTCGGTGTCTTCGGGCCTCTCAGCATCGATATTTCGCACTCGCGATTGGTTACGTGAAGCTTGTTTCGCAGCTTCATGGTCTAAGGCATATGAAAGTGCGTCAACCAGAGTTTTTGGTCGAGCCAATCTTAGTGCCTGCTGAGTTTCATTATCTCGGACCCCATAGATAAAGGCTTGTGTAGCTAGGCATTCCAAAACGCTGTCAGGAGCTGTAGGGTGTGCCAGACGAACTAAACGAGCTATATCAGCTTCGAATTCTTGAAGGTTTTCTTTAGAACTCTGATATCGGTTCCTCAGTTGTGTCTGGTACACTTGCTCCAGATGCGCATTGCCATATCGCATATCCAATCTCTTAACAAGTTGTTCGTAATCTTCTTGTTCATCTTCTTTTAACGTTTGTAGGATATCGATGGCTTCTCCACGTAGCGAAACTGTCAGCGTAGTAGCCTTTTCTTTAGAAGTCCAACCATTTGCTTTGGCAGCGGCTTCAAATTGTTTTACATAATTCGGCCATGATGACTTGCCATCGAATTCCGGTGCTTTAATGTGCAGTTTTGATTATGTTCCGCTTTTACTGTTTTGTTTACTTGAATAATATCTGCCACATTAGAATTTGATACCGCTGGCGTAATATTAGAGAAATTTTGCTGCAACTCTTCAACTTTTTTCTCGTAAGTTTCTATTCTCTCTTCTAATATTCTACAACTTTCTTTCAATTGTTCGTTTAGCTTCTCTTCCAAAGTTCTAGAATTTTCCATCAACTCTTCTTTCAATATTCTAGAACTTTCTTCAAACTTCCTAGAATTTTCTGTTAATTCTTCTTTTAATTTTTGTTCTAAACTTCTGAAATTTTCTATTAATTCTTCTTCCAATGTTCTAGAATTTTCCATCATTTTTTCTTCCAAAGTTCGAGAATTTTCTTCAGATTTTCTAGAACTTTCCTCTAATTTTTGTTCTAATGTTTTAGAACTTTCTTTCATTTGTTCTAAAGTTCTAGAATTTTCTTTTAGAATTTTAACAAAATCATCAATTTCGAACAAAAAGTCATCAGGATTTTCACCAGCTTCTATTAGAGCTTGCCGGAGACGGTGTTGTAGAACAGACTTGGTTCCCGATGTCTCCAAGTCTCGTTCTTCCAGCTCCCTCTTGAGATCGGCCACTTTTAATTCACTTAATTTTACTTGTTTAGTAGCCATTTTATTTATTTTAATTTACACTTCGCAGTTTTTAATAACCCCACACCTGACACCAATTGTAACGTTTTATTTATTTAGGTGAAGTGTAAAATTGATTAAAACACTAATATTTATATAACTAAGTTTAATTAAAGAAATATGAATTATAAAGAATAATGAAAAATAACTAACACTAAGAATTAACAAATATAAACACTAATTTAAGACTAACAATTATAAATAAAGACTTAAACACTAAGATAATTTATTTAAACAATTATAACTACGCAATATTTATTTCAACACTATTTATATCACTGTCTATTTATATCACCATCTGAACACTACACGTATTAACACAAGACTGTTTTCGCGATCTTTTGCTTGGGGTATTTATATTAAAACACATCATTCTAGAATATTCTTTGATTCCTTGTAAATCAGAACAATGGGGAGCGGACGGGCGTGTTCTGACCTGCTCGCTAGCGGCCGCCGACCGCGCCACCGCCCGCGCCGCGACCCTGGGTTCGCTACAATAAGAAAGACAGGGCTCCATATCTTGAGAACCACTTGTTTAAATTCCTAATTTTATATTGTACTCTACAAACAACGAGCTCTACTTCGGAGAGGTACTTTACCCTAGTGAATTGTTACTAGATTTTGATAACTGGCTAATTTAAATTAAGATATTTGCTGCAAACTAAACATTGGACTTCCCAAGTCCCTAAATTAATATTGTACTCTACCAACAACGAGCTCTTCTTCCAAAAGGATATTTACTAGGGCTGTCATCGGATTTCAGGTATCCGTATATCCGGTTATGTTAATATCCGATATCCGTTATTTTTCAATCCGGATAAACCGGTTCTCCGGATAATCCGGATGAAAACATTATCCGGATAATACGAATAGATCCGTTATACGGTTAATCCGGATGAAACCGTTACTCGGGTGAAACCGGGATCCGGATAAAACCGGGATACGGATGAAACCGACAACCGATTGAAATCAGTATCCTAATGACACCGATATCCGGGTTAAATTGGTATCCCAATAAAACTTACTACACTCTTATATACACAACACGAACTAAGTTTTTTGTTTATATTGCTGTATTATAAAATGAGTAGGGCTGGGAACTTTTTTCGATATATCGATTACTTTATCGAATAGTCGATATATCGAATACCGATATTTAAAAATAAATAAATATCGATATATCGATAATTCGATATATCAATATATCGATAATGCGACAATATCGATAATTCGAGATATCGTATATACGATAAATCGATATATCGAATATTCGATAGTTCGCTATATCGTATATTCGATAATTCGATATATCGCATATTCGATAATTCGATATATCGTATAATCGATAATACCAGATTGCATCGGTCACCATTCGGATATCGGAAACTGTTAGAGCTACGACTTCGGTTAAATGAGAGTTATTGTGCGCATCTGAGGGACGATTTTAACGGTGTTCTTGTTATCCCAAAATTCCCCATAGCTTATGAGGAAATGGCGGAAAACTGAAGGAAATATAATATCTATTATAGTCTATTTTGACCGCGAAGCAAGTGGTGCTTTGAGCGGTTAAAAATAGATCAAACAGTCACTTTGTCCCAAAAAGAAAAACAAAACTGGTTTTTAAATTTAACAGACACAGACATACCAGGTGACATACAGAATTTATTAGCATTAGGACCTAAACATTGTGTTCCACTGACCTTCCAAGAAATTCCCATTTTCCATCTAATAGCAGATATCGAATCCGCCATTTGCCATACATCTGATCCAGATCAAAAAAATGAGGTTAGAGCGCAAGCCGCCAATATTATAACAAATTTTGCATATCAAAAAGTAAATGAACCACCTGATAATGAAACAATTTTATTTAACAAAACAAAAAAAATTTTTAAACAATAACAAAGACATTTTAATCATACAGGCTGACAAAACAAATAAAACAGTTGCTATACCTAAAACTATATACACAGAAAAAATGAATGAATCACTTTCCGACACTTCAATTTATAAAGAAATTCCCTCAGACCCAACAAACAAGATTCAAACTAAAAATAAAAATTTAGTGAACAAACTAATTATTAACAAGTACATTGACACATCAACAAAAAAACAACTTATTTCTGACAATAGCATTGCTCCAAGAATATACGGTCTAATTAAATTACACAAACCAAATATGCCACTTCGTCCTATAGTATCAGCCATACAATCTCCAACAACTAACATGTCCAAATACATAGCTACAACACTTAAAAACTTAGAAAATGATGATTACTACATTAAAGATTCATTTGAATTCATAAATCGTATAAAAACAGTCCACATAGATAATGAGTATATCCTAATTAGTCTAGATGTCAAATCATTATTTACAAATATTCCCCTTGACCTCACGTTACAAGCAATAGAACTTAAATGGGACATAATAAAATTAAAAACATCTATACCAAAAAACCGAATTTTTGGAAATGGTCACTTTCTGCTATCAACAAGGATACTTTGCCTTCCAAGGAAAATTCTACCAACAACAGTTCGGTTTTGCCATGGGTTCTTGTCTGTCCCCCATTGCCGCTTGTCTCGTCATGGATGCCCTACTTGACTTCATTAAGTAGTTGTGAGCCCCCATTTGGCGACCGTAGTCTCAAATTTGCATATTGGTCATTTATAGATTATGGCTTGATTAATTTGCATATAGTACAGTTTTGAAAATGATTTCGTCTGGTCTTTTGTCGTAGGCTTAGGTATTGTTTGGCGCTACAAAGGGGCTGACCTGTAAAAGTTATAAAGTTTGTGGTTCTTTGTTGGCAAGTGTTTCTTTTGTTATGTATAGCCATTTCATTCAAAATATTTACTTAGATACCGTGAAATTTTTTGAAAAGATTTTGTACCTGTAAGAATTGACAAAAGCCGAAAGTTATGTAGGAATTGTATTTGTATCGAAAACTAGCAGGTTTATACAGTGAGAAATACGGTCATTATTGGGATTCTTCTTAAAGGCATTTCATTCAGAAAATGGACATCTGCAAAAGTTATAAAAGATTAGTGAAATAATGGTTCTTTGTTGACAAGTGCGTTTCTTTTGTTATGTATAAATCTTTTGAAGCCAGACCTTTCATTCAAAATATTTACTTAAATAACGTGAGATTTTTTGAAAAGATTTTGAACCTGCAAGAATTGACAAAAGCCGAAAGTTATGTATGAAATCATGTATCGTAAACACGCAGGTGTTCATACGCAGGTTTGTACAGTGAGAAATTTAGGTCTGTTTGATATTCGAAATATTTTTCTAATTTCTTATGGATATAGAGATAAATTAGGGTTGAGAGAGAGAGAGAGAGAGAGAGAGAGAGAGAGAGAGAAAGCATATATATATATAACGTATAAATACGAGACCAATTCTTATACAATTCATTTTGGTGGAGACGACCTGAGGAGCTGCACGAAAATATTCAAGTAAGAAAATATTGAAATTATTACATTTACTATTATTTATTTATTTATTTGTTTATTGTATAGACATGGACTTTTCAAAGTTAAACCAGAGAGGTGTATTGGCAGATTTAAAACCTCGTAAGAAAATTAACGAATTGGAAAAAGACACATTGTATCGCTTGGTTGATTTAAAAGCTGTGAAAACCACATTTGGAAGAAAAATAATCGCGGAATTAGATGATTTTATTGTATATCTACCCGCACGTTTCGATGATTTAACAGACAAAGATATATCTCAGCTTAAGAAGTCTGTCACCCATTGGGGTATTAAATATACAGAATGAAGAAATATGGATCCGCTGGCCGAGAGACTCCTCTATTAGAATTTATACAAATGTAATATTTTACTTATTATGAATAAATAATAACAATATCTAATATTCTTTGTATATGTTATGATAATAATAATAAATATCCAGTATTTGTTTATGATTTTTTAGTATTATTTCTATTTCCCTACAGACAACATGTGTTCCAATTTCCAACACCCGTTTTCAGCTATTATTGGTGGTCCTTCAGGATGTGGAAAATCGTATTTTGTTAAAAAAATTTTAGATAATATAAGTGAAATGAGTGATACTAACTTTATGAAAATATCCTGGCATTACGGTGCATGGCAGGAATTATTCGCTACTATACATAATGTAGAATTTGTTGAGGGTTTGCCCGATATTGATAGTTTGGATGGATAGCATCCTCAACTACTTATTATAGATGATTTGATGTCTGAAACAGATCAGAGAGTTGTGGATATTTTTACAAAATGGTCTCATCATAAAAATTTGTTAGTATTTTTTCTTACTCAAAATATATTTCATCAAGGAAAGGGACAACGAGACATATCTTTAAATGCTAATTACATAATTTATTTTAAAAATCCACGAGACAAGGCACAAATATTACATTTATCGAGACAAGTATTTCCTGAAAATACAAAATTTATTCAAGAAGCCTATCGTGACGCAACTTCAGAACCACATGGATATTTAATTTTTGATCTTAAACAAAATACACCTGATTGGTTGCGTTTTCGTACGTCACGTGATGGGTTTACGTATGTTTATTTACCTAAAAACAAGTATAAATACAATACCATACATATGCCTGTAGTTATTTCGTAACAATGAGTAAAGCTGTAATAAACAATGCAGATTATCTGCGAGCTCTTCATAAATTAAAAGCAAAGGATAGATTAACGCTATTAAAAAACGCTGATTGTAACTCTGTTAAATGTATTTGCGAATGCGTTTATAATATTATGCATGGCACAATACCTCTCAGTCGCAAACAGCAGGCTAATCTTGTCAGACATAAGAAAACATTACGTAAACTTATAAAGTCAGGGGATAGTTGGAAAACAAAAAAACGTGTATTAGTACAATCAGGCGGAGCATTTCTACCTTTTTTACTAGCTCCCCTCTTAACCGGTGTTTTAAGTAGTTTATTTAAAAATTAAAATGGAACATGCTAAAAAGATGGTCTTAATATCATCGGAGAATTTAAATCGTTTACGTAATAATAATAATAATAATAATAATAATAATATAAATCAAGAAACAATAACTAGTCAACTGGATAAAGACATGCGAACTATTTTAAATTTAAAAATATCAGAAATGGGTAATGTACCAAGAAATATTACAAAGATATTTATACTTTCAAAAACAAAATAGAGAACCAATAAAATTACCTATAGAACATGAATTCACTTCAGTTTCAAAGTTAACTTTGGAGAAGAAAGAGAAAGAAGAAGACGAGAAAGACGGTTTCAAAAATATATTAAATATTATCCCAAAATCTCAAAAAGAAAAAGCTCGACTATTACTAGAAAGATTAAAATTAGACAAGACAGTTACGTGGGATTCCTCTGGAACAGTTTCAATTCGTGATAAACAAATTCCGAAATCAAATATAACAGATTTAGTTGTGGATATCGTCGGACGTAAGAAACGTACTAGTCCTGTAGGGTGGGAACAGTTTTTAGATACATTGAAAGAAATAAACATTCCGACAGAAATAATTAATAATCCTCAAAGGAAAAAAAAATTTACTGCGATATCTCCCAGACAAGCTCCTATAAATCATAAAAGGAAACGGGAATATATACAAGACGACACTAGAGAATCAGCGAAAAAAATTGAATGGAAACGATTTTCATTATAGAATGGATAAGAGTCTAGCAAAAATTTATTTTAATGAATCAGACCCTGCAGGTTTCTCAGGAGTTAATAACTTAATAAAATCCGTGAAAGGAAAGTACAATGCAAAAGATGTAAGAAAATGGATTAGCTCACAAGAATCGTATACTTTGCATAGGCCAGCACGAAAAAAATTTATAAGAAATAAATATAGAGTTTCAAACATAAACGATCTCTTTCAGGCGGATCTTAATGACATGCGCAAGTTAAGCCGTTACAACGATAATTACAAATATATTTTAACAGTAATCGATGTATTTAGCAGGTATGCATGGGCTATTCCCTTAAAAGATAAGAAACCCGGTTCCGTTATTCAAGCATTTGAAAATATATTTAATGACAGAAAACCAGTGTGTTTACAGACGGATAAAGGGTCGGAATTTATTGCAAAATCAGTAAAGTCCTTTTTAAGGGAAAAAGATATTAAATTCTATGTCACTCAAAATCGTCAGCCAGTACGGTTGTGTGGTCGTGGCGTGTCTTGTCTGATCGTGTAGATAAGCAACATAGCCCGCCCTGTCCATTTGGATGGGTTGCCGCACAACGGCTCGGTGTGTGCTGGCCTTGCAGAGACTGTAGGCTGACAACCTGCATCACTAAAATGCAAGTAAAGCATGTCACGAAACAAGTACTTCAGGTACTTGAGGCCTTGTTCCACATAGGAATGTTGTGCCACTGAAGAAGTCACTCAAAATCCTGATGTAAAAGCATGTATTGTTGAAAGATTTAATAAAACTTTGAAAACAAAAATGTATCGTTATTTTACATATAAAAATACATACAGATACGTTGATGTATTACAGAATTTGATTAATGCATATAATAAAACAAAACATCGAACAATAAAATTAGCTCCCTGTGAGGTAAATGATAAAAATATATTAGAAATTTGGAGAAATCAGCGTAAAATAAAACAAAACGTAAAAGATATTCATAAGGATAAAATTAAAATTGGAGATATTGTTAGAATATCTAAACACAAAAATGTATTTGAAAAAGGTTATGAATCTAACTGGAGTGAGGAATTATTTAAAGTGTATGCTATTATTAATAGAATACCAGTTGTTTATAAATTAAAAGATTTAAATAACGAAGTGATAGAGGGCACTTTTTACAAAGACGAGCTCCAGCCAGTAAATATAGAATCTGATACTACGTATAAAATTGATAAGGTTCTAGCTTCTAGGGGAACCGGTGTCAGAAAAGAGCTGTACGTGAAGTGGAAAGGTTATAGTGAAAAATTTAATAGCTGGATTCCCGCAGACTCAATTTATCTATTAAATAATGAATGAAAAAGATTTTTTTATAACATTGCCTAGCAATAATTCTATGCAATATTTTCCTGATAATAAAACTACTCGTTATACTACACAATTACCTCATAATATAAAATTAGAAGGGTCTTGGGAAGTAGCATTAGCTGAAATTATTTTTCCTTGTTCAATTTACAATATTAATGAAAGAGAAAACAATATTGATTTGAAAATAAAATCAAGGAGAGAAGGGGTAAAGTTAGTACAGACAAAAATTCCTACAAAAAATTATGAAAGCATTGACAGAGTGTTGCATGAAATGAATAAAAATGTAGAAGTTAATGAATATGTGGCATTCTCGTATGATAACACAGAGAAACGAGTTATAACAAAAATCAAAGATGAGAACGTATGTTCTCTGAAATTATCTCATCGTTTAGCATTGCAACTGGGCTACCCCCCATTTACTGACATATGTAAGCAGAGAGCTTCTATTAACTTACCTAATTTAATATTAAGTATTCCGCCTCAATTATTTGTTTATTGTGACATTATTGAACCTCAAATGGTTGGTGACGTGGTTACACAATTGCTAAGAATTGTGCATATTAAAACCGATAAATACATGTTCGGATCTAACGAAATGATTTCGTACACACAGCCTCATTACGTACCGATTTTGAGAAGAGAATTTTCAAATATAGAAATAGATATAAGAACACAGGATGGTTATTCTACACCATTTCAATTCGGGACATTGTGTGTTAAAGTTCATTTCCGACGAGTATCATCATCAACATGAAAATCTGCCCGTATCAGGAATATTACAAAGCGCAAGCAGGAAGTGGTATTGGAACAGTATACAGAGGAAGTCAACATCAAAGGGGTCATGGAATAGGAAGTTTCTTTAGTGGGTTATTTAGAAGTATTTTACCGTTATTAAAGAAAGGGGTAGGGGCAATCGGTAAAGAAACACTTAACACAGGCGCTCATTTTCTGGGCGATCTGTCTCAAAATCAGTCTCCTAAAGAATCATTCAAGAAACGTATTGCAGAAGCGGGTTTAAATTTAAAACGTAAAGCTGAAGACAAGATTGAAAAAATTTTGACCGGATCAGGCTATAAAAAGAAAAGAACTGGTAAGAAGTCTACGCATTCGAAAAGTTTACTTGCTACAGTAAACAACAAGAAAAAAAAAAAGAAAGCGGTCTAGACTGTCAGATATATTCGATTAAAAAATGGCATTCTTACATGCACAGTCTTGTGAATGTATAAAAACCGAACTAGATCTATTTGCTTTACCACCAACTCAAACTAGTATTGAGAGTGGACAATGGGTTAATTATAAACCCCTTTCGTCAATTACCGAAGATGGTCCTCTTGAATTTGTAATACCCGGTCATGGAGAAGATTATCTTGATTTATCTCAAACAATGATTTATATAAACGCTAAAGTTCTTAAAACCGATAACTCTTCTCTAATTGCAACAGATAACGTGGGACCCGTTAATAACTGGCTACATTCTATTTTTAGTCAAGTCGATGTATATTTAAATCAAAAACTTGTATCTCCTCCAAATAATACTTACGCCTACAGAGCTTATATTGAAACGTTATTAAACTATGGTAAAGATGCAAAAATATCTCATCTGACTTCATCTTTATGGTATACGGATACAGCTGGAAAAATGAATTATACAGATGTAGGGACTAATTCCGGATATGAAAAACGTCAAAAATTTGTGGAGAATAGTAAAAATGTCGACATGATTGGTCATCTTCATGCTGATATATTCAACCAGGAAAAGTTTTTACTTAACGGTGTTGAAATGAGAGTAAGATTAGTTCGTTCGAGGGATAGTTTCCATTTAATGGGACATGATCCAGATTTCAAAGTACAAATTAATGAGGCTACATTACTTGTCCGTCGCGTTAAGCTAAATCCCAGTATTTTATTAGCCCATAATAGAGCTTTAGAATCAGCAACAGCTAAATATCCTATAACGAGATCAGAAGTTAAGTCTTTTGTTATACCGTCTCAAGTAATGGGAAAATCTATGGATAATATCTTCTTAGGTCAACTACCTAAAAGATGTATAATAGGTTTTGTCTCTAATAAAGCTTACAATGGCGACTACAAAAAGAACCCGTTCAACTTTGAGAACTTTAAAATAAATTATTTATCGCTTTGTGTAAATGGACAACAGATGCCCTCGAAACCGCTGCAACCCTCATTTGGCACTACAAAATCATACATTCAGATGTACAACACTTTATTTTCCGGGACAGGTATACATTTTGGAAATACAGGCAATGAAATCGACAGAGATAACTATCCTGATGGGTATTGTTTAACTGCATTTGATTTAACTCCTGACCTATCTGCTAATTCAATGTTACATTGGAATTTGACACGTCATGGTTCTTTAAGAATTGAAGTGGGATTTGAAACTGCTTTAACAGATACCGTAAATTGTGTCATTTACGCTGAATTTGATAATATTATTGAAATAGATAAGAATAGAAATGTTATTATAGATTATGGTAGTTAGTTAAGATATATTTATATAAAATGTATTTGTATTTGTATTAGAATTTTAATATAATTTAACATTACTGAATATTGTTTGTTTGTAATAATTCCCCTATATATATTCCTTCATCATACATAGTAAGATCAGTCATACAGATGCATTCACTTTGTTTATTAGAAATGTACGCTTCTTTTATTTTACGTGTATTTCGAAAATATTTTAAAAATACAGGTCATTATGGTGTTTATGCCGCTAATAGATTACCAAGACATGTTAATTTTCCATGCACACTTATTGTTAATAGCGATAGTGACAAATTACCCGTACTCATTGGTTTGCAGTTTATATAGATCGAGAAGGGAACGGAACATATTTTGACAGCTATGGCCGACCACCATTTGTGAAATCACACATAACGTTCTTAAAAAGAAACACTAAGAATTGGACTTTTAACTCAACCCCATTACAAGATTATACGACGACTGTATGTGGTTACTATTGTCTGGTGTATTTACTATTTAGAGTTAATAATTATAAACATGATGATTTTATAAAAATGTTTAACAAAAATAATAGTAAATATAAGAACGATATGTTCATTAAATATATGTTTTGTCGTTATTTTAATAAAGAGTCATAAATTTTAATTATATTTATTTATTTATTTCTTTTTTTTTATATATATATATATACAATAACAATAATATTAATATTGGTAATTGATGCCTCGAACTCCCGGAGGTGGGTGGTGCCTGTGGTAAAAGTGGATGGGCGACTCCACATCGATAGCATCCCAGTTCTCGGGTTCTGAATCCTGTTACAAGTAAAAGATTATTAATAATAGTAATGATAATAGTAATATTATTATTAGTACATACATCAACCATGGAAGGGATTTTTTCCATTTCCCCCTCCTCTTCCTCTTCGGGGAAGTACGTCAGCAGCTGCACGTATAACAGGAACAAATTTTTTATTAATACCAATAAAATATTAACAATAAATAAATATTTAAACATACCTCAGGATCCAGGATGACTTCGTCACCCCATTCCCATCCCAGAACTTCAGAGTCGGTTGTGTTGTTCGTGGACATTTTCGTAAGATTTAATGTCTCTTAGAAATTAGCTGCGTTATATAGGACAGAATGGTGAAGGCCCCTCCCCTAGTGTAGTAGGGGTAACAAAGAAACCACCACATTCATAGAAACGTGAAAGCGATTTCTTTGTGTTGTACAAACTAGATGTGTTTAAATATTTTAACTATACCTTACTTACTTGTTAATTTATTATTATTATTATTATTATTATTATTATTATTATTATTATTATCTGAAATTACGGGGCAAGGTTTTAATTCTTCTGAGTAATAATGAAATGATTAGTTAAACATACATTTATTTAAAGTAATAAAATTATAAACTAAATATTATTACTTACAGTTTTAATCTTACAACTAAAATACTTATTGATACTTATACTTGCAGTATTATATATATATATATATATATATATATATATATATATATATTTATTTATTTTTTTTGATACCATATGGTAGACTATTTATATCGTCTACTAGACGTCGTTTCATAAAATTAATACCAAATGTCTTTTTTTCCTTTTTTGTTAAAACTTTATGATCTGTTGTACATCTAATTCTATTATATTCTAACACGATGTTATTTCTATCTTTATTAAGAACTAAATTTTTTAAACAATTAAAATTTACAACTTTACTTGTTTTATAATTTAAAGTTATTCCTTTGACTTTACAAACTTCTTTTATTTCACCAGTATGTGGTGAAAAGACTCTATAGCTATAATTTTTTGGCCCTCCTGAAACAAATTCTATTATATAACTGTCAGTACCATATCCTTCTAACTCATTTGTCAAATCACCAAGGTAATTACCTATAGGTGGTTCATATTCACCAGGAGAGTGACAGTATATAATAGAATCAGTATCATAGTATAATACATTTCTACCTAGGGGTTCTAAAAATGAATATAATTTTAATCGGGCTTGTGCTGTGGTATAAGCACCCAAGACAACGTTAGCTGTTTTTAATTGTATAATAGATTCATCATTACGAGTATAACTCACATATAACATATGATCTCCAGCGGGGATAATTCTATTGACTTGCAATGCCGGATTAGCAAGCATTTCATACAATTCCTCGGCTGTAGATACCGTAGATGTAGTCACCCTATTTTCTGTTTGAGCAAATTTTCCTGTAATAAAAGTAAAATTTGGGTTATAACGAAATACATGTTATATAATTATTATTTCATCTTACCCCAGAATGAATTCAACATTAGTTTAGCTATAGAACGTTTTCCAGCATTTTTTTCAATTTGGGAAGAATCCAGTGAAATACCTTCGTTTATTTTATAAGATCGTATATATTCATCTTTAGACACGTCGTCTGTGCAATCTGCAGGATAACCGCTGGCTTCCTGTTTCATTTTTAAAAAATTGTTTACATAGTCTACAAATAAACCACCAGTTTCAGTATCTCGGTTGTACATTGTCACTCCATATTGCCAAATCTCGTATATTTTTATAATTTTATAACCCATAGACACAGCGCAACGTACTTCATCCACTACCCATGTTCCAAGAAATTGTCTTTCTATATCAGTATGATTACATATGTCTTGTTGTAGTTCATCACAGCATGTACGGCATAAAACAAACATAAGTTTTCCATGTGCTTTTCGCGGTAACACGGGGTGAAAAAGATCAGTAGGCGGTAATACAACGCACTTAATTAACCCTTCAACTTTGTCAATATTATTATTAGGACACAAAATATTACATTCAGCCCCTATAAAAATTTTCGGATGACCTACAGGATACTTGCCATATTTGCAAATATACGGGTAAAGTGAACAAACATCTACGTATTTAATTTTCTCGTTATTTTCAACTTTTTTATACAATACAGTACAGCCTGTTCTCCCCCCGAATAACGCATCCCTTGGTTGTAACGGAACATTATTTAAAATTTCATGGTTATTCAACATTTCATTTAAATTTTTATCATTTTTTAACTCTTTTCGAAATTCACATTCCCATATTGTAATAACAGTGTAACCCAAATTTCTAATTTTGTTCAATTTTTCTATTGTTCTATCATATCTATCATCCAGTGTTTCTTTTGACGCATTAAATACTGGCTGATTTCTTTTTGTTTTATAACACAAAGTACACCCATGCCAAAAACAACCGAGAAATTCAAACACTAGCTTATGCGATGCGCAATAACCATCAACTTTAAATAAGTTACCAATTATAGCCTCCGTTCCATTTCCTGCGTGTTGTATAGATATACCTCTTATATTTTCTTGATGTATTAACCATGATAACGCTATTTTAGACTGGTTGTCTTTCATACGGTAACCTTTTTGCGGTACAATAGCTATTGTATCGGTTTTCAGGTATACTCTACGAAATACTCTATTGCAGGCTGATGCTATAGTAACAGATTCCGAGAATGGACTTACCTTAGAGTCTTGTAGGAAATTAGTTCGGAATTTATCACAAGCCATTCGTAATATATTCACGTCTGCTATACAATACTCTACGATTTCTTTCCGCATATCAAATATAGCATTTTCCGGTACCTGTTTATTGTACCAGGCTAAAAAGTTTTGACGTATAGAACTAGTCATGCTGTCTACCCCATAATATTCAGTAGAAGGTAATGGTCTAACATAATTTTTATTTTCCAGTTTATTAAAAAAATGAGGAAAATAACCTTTTTTTATTGTAGATGGTAAATCCATAGTTTTAGGCAATGAAGATAGAGGCATCGGTAGATAATTTATTGAGTCTAAAAATCTGATGTGATTGTATTGTATCATTAAAATTTTGCAACCGTTTAAAATTAATTTCGGTTTAATATTCTCTTCTTCTACTAAATATTTCAAAATAAATTGACTATCGAAGGCTTTTGCATTATGTGCGATGCATACCACTGAAGAAAACGAATTTCTAGGGAGAAATACATATTCCAAAAAATGTTTAATTGGATCTTTTGTATAAATATGTTGTCGTATGCCGCATGAGCTACAAAAGTTTTTTAAGTCGAAACTATTGTAACAAGCGGAACACGATTGCTGTATTACACATAAATTTACTTCATGTTCAAAATTACCATTATCGGTAGGTTTTTCTTGACGTGTTTCAAAATCATAATAAATAAACAAGCTATTGTCTCTAGCTATTGTTTTATCTTTCAGCATGTAACATAAATGTCCAGATTTTTTATAATTTTCACACATATTACAACATATCTCACCACAAACATGTTGACGAAATTTTCTTTCATTAAGGTACACTTTTAAACATTTATCACATTTTTTTATTGATTTACATACTGAAATTTTATGATTATCGAAACATTTTTGTCCTCGAAAACTTCTTCCACATATATCACATTTAATGAAGTTGAGAATAATAGAGCATTGCGGAGAATGTTTGCATAAATAACAAATATTTTCACACGAGTGCCGGGCTCTTACGTTGTAAGCTACGTGACATTCTTCGCAAAAATATTTGCAAGAAAACGCTGCTGTTAAACTTTTTATAACATTGTAATGCTTTTGATGGTACAGAAGATTCAGTCTTGGAAGTTTTTTATGTTTTGATCCCTCAAATATCACCTTCCCGCGACTATTATGCTGATATACACATATGTTATATTGAGAATAATACCGTTGGAAATCTGTAAGTTCATCTATGCCTGCTCCGTTTTCAGGGATATGTACATTTGCCTTTAAACATAATTCACGTGCCCTCAAGCTTAGAATACCTTGTTTGTTATTTACTAAGTTTTTAAAACTTTGTTCTTTATTACACAGGGCTTCTGCAACTATGATTGCTCTTGGAAGACATGAATTATCATTATTCATAATCTCTATAACCCCATATTTTCTGCGACTAGCTTCAGCAAATAAAAAACCATGACGTTTTCCTAGACCTGTAGGCATAGAAACCTTGGTCAATTCTATGGAGAATTCTCCGTCAGAAAAAATTTCTTTATTGCTTTGTAAGATTTTCTCCAGAGATTCCCACACAGCATCAATATGTAGCTGATCTGCCCGTCGAAAACTCAACCATGCAGGTCCTTGTTCTAATAAGGGCGTATGAAAAACGAATCCCACGTAATTCGATGGTTCTGTAGACTCCATTACAAATTCTGTGACACTTTTTACACAGTCATAGAACCATTGTATAGGGTCTTCACCTCTTGGAGGGTCGTTAATGTTGAACGTCACTTTTCGCCCCTTTAAATTAAATCTTCGGCAATGACTCTCTTGATCCAGAGCTATTGTATAACGGACAACACCGGCTCCACTCTGATTAAGACTCTCATCAATGATGGCTTCACACGTTTGAAAAAATGCATTAAAATTCTCTTGAACCTCATCTCTTCTTACAGCAGTCTCAATAATTCCTTCACAGATGTTAAAGAACTCAGTATATTGCGGGTCCATCTTGTCACCGTTTCAATGTTATGAAGAAACTAACGCTTTCTATTTATTTGATTCCAATATAAATATATATATTTGCTTAATAGCGCATGAATGGGGAGAAACTACCTGAGTGAGGCTATTGTGTGGGTTCTGCTACCCTTAGTCCTTTGTATTCAAACTTAACACGGTTTACCGTTAACAGTACGAGATTTCCTTACCTGATTCACTGAACTTGGGGATATTATACAAAATTCTTATTTGAATTAATTGAATAGAAACTATAAAGGTTACTAAGTAAGTTGTTAATATTATTATATATATAATCACGACATTTGAAAGGTTGTAGATATTAAAATTAATTTATTTAATTTTTAAATTATATATTTCTTTTCTGTTTCAATAAATTCATGTATACATATCAAATCTTTATAAGTCTTATAATAATAATACGTAAATAGCTCAATATAAAGATTCTTAAAAACTACATTTTCTATATGTATATATTTGTACAGGCTTACATCTAACTTATACTTAAATCTTATACTATATACAGCTATGTCTTGAATTATTTTCTTATAAATATTATATATATTAAAGTATTTAACATTATATTTTAAAATATTCTGAGTTATTACTAATTCTAAACTAATTAAATTCTCTATATATTCTCTGTTTAACACTAGATATTTGTTATTTATTTGATATTTCAGCTGTCCTTTGGGAATTACTGTGAATTGTTTACCGCACATCATATATTTTTTATTTAGGGGAGCTTCTCCGGATTGAACAAATTTTAAAAAAATTATAAATTTATTGAAGTCAGGAACATTGAAATATAATTTTTTGTACACATCACCGAGCACTCGCACTACTACCTGCATACCATAATTAGGGTCAAGACCTATGGATATGAAAGCTTTTCTATTCTTGCCTAGAGGAATGGCTAGAACATCCAACAATCGGTCATTGTTGTCGCGGATATCTTTGTTTGGCGGAATAAGATATTTGTAATCTACAGTTGCTGCTGCTCCAACGAGGACATCAAGTTGATTGTCAGGAAATAACTCAGGAAAATCGACGTCATCATTATCCTGGGGATTTTCCTCACTATAATCGAGTTGCTGACCGTACGGTTCACTAGACTCGCCTGCAGACAAACAAGATCGCTTGAACTCCTCCGAATAAACCTCTTCATCTCGATGTCTCTTTAAACTTTTTGTATCCTCTGACCATATTGAAGATACCGCCTTATCAAGTATCTCATCAACGATAGATGATGTATTTTCAGAGGTCATGGATGTCGTTGGAGATGGTTCACTAGCTATGACCAGCTGGGTTCGCACTGGAGATGTTAACCAGTCGCCGCCGTCGTCGTCGTCGTCGTCGATGAGGTTTATAACTTCCTCCACAGGTCCTCGGAGCTGAATGTTGGAGTGTACTATAATCTTCTCCTTACTGCTCGGACCATCTTCTGAAGGTACCAGATTATCGAGGTCCAATTCAAAAACGGATGCTGAAGCCATGATATTAACACACTTACACAGGTGTTGTATACTAGAGAGACCGATATTTTTCCTCTTTATATATATATATATGTATTCATCTCCATCAGAATATCCCTAACTCCCTCAGAAATATATCTCTATCTCTTTCAGAAAATAAAAAAATATTTCGAATATCAAACACCCCCAATAAGTAAATACTTATCAAACGACTGTATATCGTAAAGTCTCTAAATTTCTCACTTTATAAACCTGTACAGGTGCAAAATCTTTTCAAAAAATCTCACGTTATTTAAGTAAATATTTTGAATGAAAGGTCTGGCTTCAAAAGATTTATACATAACAAAAGAAACGCACTTGTCAACAAAGAACCATTATTTCACTAATCTTTTATAACTTTTGCAGATGTCCATTTTCTGAATGAAATGCCTTTAAGAAGAATCCCAATAATGACCGTATTTCTCACTGTATAAACCTGCTAGTTTTCGATACAAATACAATTCCTACATAACTTTCGGCTTTTGTCAATTCTTACAGGTACAAAATCTTTTCAAAAAATTTCACGGTATCTAAGTAAATATTTTGAATGAAATGGCTATACATAACAAAAGAAACACTTGCCAACAAAGAACCACAAACTTTATAACTTTAACAGGTCAGCCCCTTTGTAGCGCCAAACAATACCTAAGCCTACGACAAAAGACCAGACGAAATCATTTTCAAAACTGTACTATATGCAAATTAATCAAGCCATAATCTATAAATGACCAATATGCAAATTTGAGACTACGGTCGCCAAATGGGGGCTCACAACTACTCATTATACCACAGCTACCTTTTGAAATACCGTTCTTGTTCAAATACGTAGATGATATTCTTACAGCTATTCCTATTGATGCAAAAGAAATTACCCTCGACATCTTCAATAATTACAACCAACATCTGCAATTCACAATAGAAGTAGAAAAGAATGGTGAAATCGCTTTTCTCGATACAACCATATGTCGTCAAAACGATGGATCCATCAAATATAAGTGGTACAGAAAACCTACGTCTACTACACGATACATAAATTATAATTCTAGTCATCCAAAAACACAAATTATTAACGTAGGACATTACTTAAAAACAAGAGCCATACATCTATCATCCCCTGAGTACAGAAAAGAAACACTATTATAATTAAAACAAATTCTAATTGACAATAGTTATCCACAAAAAACAATAAATAAAATTCTATATAATTATCCACAACAAAACAAAGAACATAACCAACAAAATGTTAATGACAATCAAACAAACAATGGCCTTGAACGAAAAAAGTATGTCTCTATTCCGAACATAGATGGATTAGCGGGAAATTTAAAACGTATGCTTGAACAAAATTTAGACATCAACATAACTTTAAAACCTGTTAAAAATATAAAACAACTTTTTAGTACATTAAAAGACAAAATAGATACAATGTTACATACTAATACGATTTATAAAATTCCTTGCCTAAACTGTACCAAGACTTACACAGGACAAAGTAAAAGATATTTAAAAACACGAATGACTGAACACAAAAGAAATTCAAACAAAACTAACAATAACGGAACTTGTGCCCTCACACAACACTGTATACAAACTGGACACACTTTCGACTTCGACGGAGAGACAAAGAACCTATTTTACACAAACAACTGATACTAGAAATGCTACACATACAAAATGACAATAACAACATAAATTTCAGGACCGACATCCAAAATTTAAGCTCCATCTACTGTAACATTTGTAAATTATTTAAACAAGAGAAATCAAGTTAATCCCTGTTAAGAAAAAATATTGTTAACAATCGCCATTTTACAACAAATTATTTTGTATTACATGACGTGTTTTAATTATTTATTTATTTATTTTTTAATGTATGACGATATCTACTTGATTGATTTTCTGTATATGATCACAATATTTTAAAATAGTCTGTAACTATTTGTATTTAAACAAAACCACATAATATTGTTAAAATATGTGTTTTCCCAGTTTGCCCTGATGATGCTACAATTGGTAGCGAAACGTTGGCCCTAGACTAATAAAATTCATCAGTTGACTGCAATCCTGCTTATTTCTTCACTCCATAGCATTTGATGTTTTAACATTACTTTCTACAAATGGTCTAATAAAACTACAATTTTCCAGAATAAAATTACATAGAAGAATGTAATGTGTGGTAAATAAATAAATTAATTGTCCAAATATTTTAATAATGAAATATTTCATAGATGTTTCAGGTAAAACTCTGAAATATACTACTCGCCATAAAAATGCAACACCTCGAAGGAATTTATATAGGCAATTCTCCTTATAGTAATGTACAAGTAATACTATTGTCGTCAAATAATTAAATTTTCAAGTGCTAGATGTAGAAGACCGTCCTTATTTTAAAACGTTTACCGTGCCGTACTTATAATGCCCACTCTCACATTGCTGATGAAGGAGAGGCTTATTGTAATCACGAAATCCTTAAAATATTTGATGTAAACATTATTTCGTATTTCTAGTGATATCAAAAAAATGTATTATTGCTCGATAATAAACAAGTATGAAAAATATTACTTTCAAATTTTGCTTAGTAATGGGAGCTGTATATTTTATGACAAACAGCAAAGCAATGTGTAATCAACACTAAGATGTAGATGTTGGCTTGGACGATGTATTCTGTTTGGGCGGTTTAATTATTAATTCATTGTTAATTTGCCTTGTATTTCTTTTTAAAAAAGTAAAAATCGTCTCATTTTATTACGTTTATATATTAAGAACGTAACGAATTTTCACTAAAACTGCTGGGAACGAGTTTTAAGTTTTGGTGCTAAATTTAACCCGTATCAGACGGTGTTATTCTTTGTGAATAGGATTAAGTTATTTATTTTGCGTTGACATGGATATGGCAAGGGTTAGCGAAACTAGCACCGGTGTTAGCCGAGTGTTAAGAGTTTAGTACTAAACTTTTTTGAGAATAGGTTTAGCGCTAACACCGGCTAACTAACCCGGTGCTAACGCTAACACCGTTTTGAGAATTCGGCTGATATAGAATATATTTCGACAGTGGCGGGAGGTATTGTGTTGGACACATCAGATTTTTTTAATTCATTTTCCTGTCATCTATTATCGGTTCCTTTCGGAATTCGAAAAAAATGAAATTTTGTATCTACCCAATCTGCTACCACAGCCAACAATGCAGCAGGTTATTTTTTTATTTTCTTAGTATATTCATAATATAAAACTATTACAAAACCTTTAAATCAATATAAAATACTTACTCAATCAATGAAATTATGTTTTTTATATAAATAAAGTAAGTAGCGTTCTTAAACTGAAAGATAAACATTCATTCACTCTGATCTGTCATATGCTTGCCACCAAGCATGTTACTACCGATCAGCTGTTTGCCTCCATATTGTGACGTGATCTGCCCGAGCCTTATCTTTGAATAAATATACAAATATGTCTACAAACATTCAAAAATATTGATGTTTTTTTGAATGTTTGTAGACCCTGATGAAGGTATAAGTGTATACCGAAACGTCGGTTTTGTAGGAATAAACGCTGTATGACTGAAATTTCGATTAATTGTTTTTTATTGTTTTAGTATATTTAAATGTATTTGTATTTGTCTGGCGGCTACCTCTGCGCTGAACGAGTGAGCATATATTGCCGTGTCGTCAGCGTAAAGGGCCGTGTTGGTCTGTTTGAAAGTAGGTACATCGTAAGTGTAAAGTATGTACAGTTTAGGGCCGAGGCAACTTCCCTGTGGCACACCCGCCCTTATAGGGCGAGCTGTAGACACAGAGTTATTTACCTTAACCCTCAGCTGTCTGTCAGTCAAGTATGAGTACAGTAATTTTGTTAATCTACAAGGTAATTGTATGTGTATGAGTTTATGTATCAGCCCTTCTATCCAAACCTTGTCGAAGGCTTTTTCGACGTCTAGAAGGGCCATTACTGTCACTTTGTCCTTGTTGAATTGTTTTGTAATATCTCTTACAATTCGGGCTACCTGAAGCGTTGTGTTGTGCTTCGCTCTGAACCCGAATTGTTCGTCTGGTGTGATTTTGTGTCTTGTGTCGTGTTTTTGTATTCGCGTTAGTACAATTTTCTCTGTGACCTTTGACAGTAAGCTTATTGGTCTGTAGCTAGTCGGGATATTGGGATTTTTATTTGGTTTAAGGATTGGGGTCACTAGTGCAGTTTTCCATTGTTTTGGAAAATAACTCAGTTTTATTATTGAGTTTATTATATTAGTAAATTGCACTAGAGCCTTTCGGGATAGATTTTTAAGGACGATGTTTTGAATACCATCGGGACCTGGAGCTTTTTCGTTGGGGAAGAACAGCAAAAAACTGTTTTCCCATGTTATTTCCCTATGTCAAGGTTTTCAGTATTTTGTTTTGACGTTTCTTATTCGAAAATATGAAGGATAACCTTCAAAATACAATTTATTTTATCAAATATTTCCGTTAGAAAAGGCCATATTACACAACATTTGGTTTTATTAGATGCAAAATTAAGTAATCTAACTAACGATACCACATACACCCGATTTTATTTAGCGGGACAGATGGAAACAGCAAAAACTGTTTTCCCATGTTATTTCCCTATGTCAAGGTTTTCAGTATTCACCCTATATATACGAGGGTGGTCCGATAATACTTAGCCTACAAAAGAATAACAATTTTTTTTGAAAAATGGCGATTTATTTTTCAACATAATCTCCTTTGAGTTCTATACACTTGATCCAGCGATGCTCAAACTTCTTTAACCCGTCTGAAAAATACATTTTCTGAAGGTACGCCAAGTAGGCCTCCGTGGCGGCGATAACTGCCCCATCCAACTGAAATTTCTCCCCAGCGAGTGACTTTTTCAAATTTGGAAACAAAAAAAGTAGCACGGGGCCAAATCCGGAGAATACGGTGGGTGGGGTAGCAGTTCGTAGCCTAATTCTACCAATTTGGCTGTGGCGACGGCGGAGTTGTGAGCCGGTGCATTGTCATGGTGGAAGAGCATTCTTTTCTTCGACAAATGTGGCCGTTTTTTCTGCAATTCATCGTCGAATCGGCCCAGTAATTCGGCATAGTAGATCCCTGTTATCGTTTAACACTTCTCCAGGTAGTCGATGTAGATCACACCTTCTGAATCCCAGAAAACGGTGGCCATCACCTTTCCGGCCGATAGTACAGTCTTCGCCTTCTTTGGAGCACGTTCGTCGGGTGAAGTCCACTGTTTCGACAGTTCCTTAGTCTCTGGTGTGTACCAGTGTACCCATGTTTCGTCGACAGTCACAAAACGACGCAGAAACTCCTTCGGATTGCGCCGAAACATCGTCAAATTCTGCTCTGAAGTGGTCTCACGGTTGCGCTTGTTGTCAGGAGTGGGCAAACGCGGCACCCGTAGCGCCGACAGCTTTCTCATACCCAATAATTCATGCAGGATATGACCCACGCGGTCTTTTGAGATGCCTACTGTGTCAGCTATCTCGCGCACCTTCAATCGGCGGTCTGCCAATACGAGATCGTGGATTTTTGTTACGTTATCCTCTGTGGTAGCCGTTTTCGGGGCACCTGGGCGTGGCTCGTCAAAAACCAACGTGCGACCAAGTTGAAACTAGTTAAACCAATTTTTGACGGTCGCCATCGAAGGAGAAGAGTCACCGCATACAGCATCCAAGCGTTCTTTAATTTCGCTGCGCGATTTCCCTTCCAAAAACAAAAATCGAGTCACCGACCGATATTGTTCTTTTTCCATTTTTCTCAAATCTGCGGACACGCTCGCTTCCACACGCGGTCAAAACAAAACTTCTCGCCTGATTCGGCTGAAAATTTGACAGTAGCTGTCTACGATCATGTTCTAAGCGATAAAAAATTGCTCTTGCGATATTGTTGTGCTATAGGGCGGAGAGGCTAAGTACTTATCGGACCGCCCTCGTATATATATATATATATATATATATATATATATATATATATATATATATATATTTAATTAACTTTGTCAGAGTCTTATATTTAACATCTGTCATTAAAGCTTGAAGAGGACAAATGCATATGTTCATTTTTCATAACATCTGTGCAAAATTTACATTTAGCTTTTTCTTATAGCATGTGGACTAGAAATCCTTTGTTATAGTACAATTAATTATAATTTACAATGCGTTGTTTCTAGCTTAGAGTAACTGTGATTATTTTATTCTATATAGACTACATTACATGTAGAAGCAAACTCAAGTTTTTTTAACTAACCAATGTAAAATTGTATTTTTGAATATATTCTGAAATAGCAAAATGCCACATTGCAACTACTTCAATAAATATAAATATAATTTGTAGTATATGATAGTATATTAAATCAATGTTATAACTACAAAAAACACGTTTTTTTTATTTTTATGTATACCAATGTACTTTAAAATAGTAGCCATGGTAGTTAAGGTAACTAAAATATACTTAAATATTACCAAGACTTGGTTTATAAAACTTTTATTTATTTTCGAATGATCTTATGACAATATATGTATCTTTGCTAAATTTGTCAGTTACCAACGGATAAAAAACAAAGTACAGATAAAATTTTACCTTTTCTTGATTTTCCATTTTTCCAACAAATTTAAATTTTTGGAAACGGAAAACACACTTATTTTGTATTCATTATCATACCCACTTGTATATCAAGGAATATTTTTTTTATCCATATTACTTAATTATCTTATTAGTAATCTAGTACAAATACACAGAAACCGACAAGAAATCAATCGATAGACTAACTGTTTTCTGTTCCACTTCAGGCATGTATTCGTTTGCACTCGTCGACCAGGGTAATATACGAAGTTGCACAGGCGTTCTGGTAGCAGTCACAAATCATTCTAATTTACTTACCATTTTCAACGCAATGTCTAATATTGTCTTTAGCTATAATGCCGTCTTCAAATGGTTTGGTCCCGTCCACGAAAATTTGAAATTTATTCTCTTTAGAATATAATCTTACCGTTTGCCATGGCTCGTCTTCTTTAAATTTCATCTAAATATTTTAAATACATACTTTATTATTACAAATATTTAAAAAAAATTAAGAAAAATACCTGAATTTCTTTTTCACCTTTAGTCCAGATTTTTAGAGAACATCCTTCACAAACATAAACTAACATAGATACACATTTACTTACAGAAAACGTGTGCTTTAGTGGTACAGGCGAACCAAATTTTTTCAACTTCAAAAAATTATCTGAAACATTAGCCTGTTAGAAACAAATAATACGTACAATGTTGTCTTTCTTACTTTTATGTATTTTCCATTCGGCTTTATCATCTGAGAATAAATGTATAACTTTAATATTTTTATTCTCTACATCCGTTTCTGCGATTTTGTGACTGGTAGAACTGTCCATCAAAATTAACTTTTTTTTTGTTTTTTGTACAGCTAAATGAAACCAGTCGAAATATTTTATGATACTAACTTCAACCTGAAATGTACCTTTTAGAAAATCTGAATGTCCACCAAATATTCTCGCCATTTTACAAGGGTATAGTTTGTCTCACGAAAAGTCGAAGGATCATTTACAACCATTTCCAGCTTTCATTACGGCTTAATACTAAGTACTAAAAACTATGCTTAAGAACAAATGTTTGCAAACTCCAAGCTTAGTACCTAGCGCGTAAGTTCTTATGCATATGAAGTGTACCTTTTTTATATCTTATTATATATTTTCATTTTACAACATTTATACCAAATAAAGTCAAAATGATTTTGTCTAACACGGTCCATTTTTTCCTTCAAGTGTGAAGCAGTACTGCTAGCATGTATCATTTTGTTAATAATATTTAACATAATCTTTATTTAGATAAAATAATTTTTTGAACATTTTATTTTAAAGACATCTGTTTGTATTTTTAAACGCAGCATAGTGTAACAAAATTTTTGTTATCTTAGTTTCATTATTACCTGCTAAGAATATGGGTCAAATAGCCATACCCTCGGCAGACGACACTTTGCCACATGTGGGAAGATAACTTACACATAGGAGTAGAGGCCACAAATTTCTCTATGATACTAATACTTCCGTGAATTATTATATAAATTAGTTATTTGTTTAAATATGCTCGGATGTGCAAATCAAGTATTTTAAATAACAGAAATATCTATTTCAATATTAAATTGGTAAAAACCATTTCCTTTCAATTTTCATGTAAGTACAGGTAGTTTTAACAACATAAAGTTGATCAATTATTATGTATTAAAATCATTCGTAAAAATCTCTAAAATATAGTGTTAGTACAAAACAAATCATTTATATTATTCCGTTGTAAAATACGTCCAATATAAATAATAAGGATATATTTTAATTAAACTAAATTTCGCTAATTCACGCTAGGACAGGTGACCCAATGTACTCCTTCCAGCTGGTGTTGCTAATTGATATAAATAAATATGTAATATGACAAAGAATATTATGTTTTGTTAGATATTTTTGAAATGTACAAAAGTACTCAAGGGATCATCCGCACGCCCATGGACTCCACGTCCTGGCGCCCAAAACAGACGGCAAAACCACTTGAAAGGGTCAGACTTCGAGACGCTGAGCCTGCACGTGCATTTTTAAGATGCATTTTTCTAGAAGATTCGACGATCACGCACTTGGATCGTGGACTACCCCCGAAACGCCCTCATTCTGAAGGAGAGAAGAGGGACATTTTTGTATATAACCCGAGTCCAAATCTGTACTCGAGGAGTCGGATCCAGGACTCCCTTATGCTTGGCTTTTCCGAGGTAAGCCTCCTGGTGTCTGTAACTCCAGTCCTCTCCAACCCATACCTATGAACCCTATGAACCCGCTGCTTGTTGCTTATTAGGCCGTTGTCTGGCGTCGTGGTGGTTTCTCCTTTCTACTGGGAAGTCTCTTGACGTTCGTAGGCCTAAAGTCTGGCGTCGAGATGACCTAGTGCACTCTCTGAACCCGCTGCTTGACGTTATTAGGCCGTTGTCTGGCGTCGTGGTGGTTTCTCCTTTCCACTGGGAAGTCTCTTGACGTTCGTAGGCCTAATGTCTGGCGTCGAGACGACCTAGTGCACTCTCTGAACCCGCTGCTTGACGTTATTAGGCTGTTGTCTGGCGTCGTGGTAGGTTCTCCTTCTCTCGGGAAGTCTCTTGACGTTCATAGGCCGACGTCTGGCGTCGAGACGACCTTAGAGATGCTCTAAATTCTTTCCATTTCCATTATAACACTCGACCACCAATAATACACCGAGGAATTCCATTCCCATCGACTTCGATGCTGCTCGGACAAGCTAGGTATGTGTCAGTTATTTTCTTTATATAAATATTCCTAAATGTTTTATAGTTGTCACAATGATATCATATTTTTATTAAAATATAGCCGATCTAATATTGGTTGTCTAACAATTGTAATTTGCGAGACTTTGTGCTCTGCACAAACTCTCAGGCTCAAGAATGTGCCGTATCAGCACGAACGAACGTTCACTTGGGTATAAATAAACAATACACAACCGAAGTGCGGCACCGGCACTACGAGGAGCATGCGACCACTCAGTGGTAATCGCTTTAGACTCGCCAGCTCAACTGGGTGTCTACCCCAAAACACTGGCCCTCAGGCAATGCCGAGCGCCCCCAGAAACAAAAGATATCAGAGCAACGGCATGCCGACTCTGAACCAATTAATAAAAACCCACGCAAACCAACACGCACACACTTACAACTGTCAATGACTTCCAATATCAGTTTGATCGCAATAACTCAATTTTACCATAAATTATTGTAATAAATTATTGGGACAACTCTTTATGAATTGAATGCAATATTTTTATATGATTGTTAAATGTTCAAAATTGTCTCTCTACCTGAGGTTTTGGCTGTGGTTTCCCTCAGGTTCATAAGGTGAATACCAGAGAGCGTAATATTCCACAGCACTTTCCGATTTTATTTAACTATAATAAATGCACAAGTCAGATATTTTGTCTTTTTTATGGAGTGAATATCTTTCTTTTATTTTATCAAATACCTGTCCAAAATCCTCCACTTTTAACAGCTACTCTGTATTACGACGATGAAGGGTTACTTATTTAAATAAACACAACGTAGGGTAAGTTAAACCTTCCACTAGACGATCTTTGGCTAAAATATAATTGTATGTACGAAGGAGGTAGGTAACGTACAGTTACAAGTGGTACCTTTAAGTTGGAATAATTTGACGCCTGACCACTAAGTTACCCAACCCTCCAGAAAAGGCTGTAAATCCTGGATAAGTCAGTTTCAAATATCGCTTCATACAAATATAATTACAAATATCTTTGGGTGTTTCGGTAGCGCTCACATTGTGCCAATGATTTACGGTATACCGCGCTAAACTTTTTTGTAGTATAAGGGCCGCTTTTTTGACCATTAATTAGTGCTTCGGTTCGAGATAATTATGGTTGAAAAGCACAAATGCAATTTTCAATTGCTAATCATAGTTAAATATTACTGTTCACCCGTCGAAATTGGCGGAGTAGCGTAGTGGATTAAATAAATTCCATCGAATATTTAGAATAAATTACACATATGATTAATTAAAAACACTATACTGCAACACAATAATTTTAATGAATCGAATGAAACGGAATTTTACCGAAGGTTTCGTTTATAGAAACGTTCAGTGCTATATTTACTGGAAGTGATTGACGAGGTCCAAAAGACATGTATGTATAACAATTATAAATCTGTATATGTACTTATTGGTCATAGTCTCATTATAAATTATATTGTGTATTAATATTTCTTCTAGAAATAATACAGTTCCAGCCACGGGCGCCGTCTTTTCAAAATTTTCTTTCTTATAATAACCAATATCAAAACTCCAAAATGGAAGCTGACTGGCTCTCGTACAAATTGGAGAAAACAAAATACAAAAAAGCTATCAGGCAAAGGCAAAGGAACGCCTGGCAACAATATGTCAGCAATATTGACAAATCTGCCCCTGTAGCTCGCTTGAAAAAAATGTTCTGCAAAGAACCAAACCAACAGCTAGGCTGCCTCAAAAAAGAAGATGGCACCTACGCTTCCTCAATCATTGAAAACAATGAAATTCTTCTAAAATGTCATTTCCCCGGCTGTGTGATCTCTGAAAGATGTACCTGGAAGGACAACGATCACTCCTTCTCAGAGGAGGCGCTCGAACTCTCTAAGGTAATCATTGATGAGACACGCACAACCTGGGCAATAAACTCCCTAAAGCCTTATAAATCACCAGGTCTAGATGGTATTGTTGCGGCCCTTCTTCAATGGGGCTGCAAGCAATTAACACCTTACCTGGTTTGGATTTTTAGAGCTTGCATTACCCTCGCATATGACCCTATAGGATGGAGGGAAGTTAAAGTAGTTTACATTCCCAAACCTGGACGCGTAGACTACTCAATACCTAAATCATATCGCCCAATAAGCCTTACCTCAGTTCTTCTTAAAACTCTGGAAAGACTTTGTGATAGATACATAAGGGAAACTGCACTGGTTTAAAATCCGCTGCACCCTATCCAACATGCTTATATTCAGGGAAAATCGACCGAAACTGCTCTTCATGCTGTGGTTAGCAGGATCGAAAATTCTTTGGAACACAACAATTCCTCCCTGGATATTTTCATAGATATAGAAGGCGCTTTCGACAAAGCTACCTTCAACTCTATAGTCCATGCTCTAGAGTTCCATGAAGTAGAATCTCCTCTTATCAGGTGGATAAAGTTCATGCTAGAACATAGGGCGATCGAATTCTCCTCTGGAGAAACAACCATAAGAGGCTATGTTACAAGAGGCTGTCCCCAAGGTGGTGTTCTGTCACCCCTTCTTTGGGCGATATTAGTAAACAATCTTCTGCTACTCCTCAACAACAATGGATATCACTCTATTGGATATGCAGACGACATCACTGTCCTGCTAAACGGGAAATTTGAGAACATCCTTGCAAATCTAGCAAGCGCTGCTCTTAAACTCATTGAAAACTGGTGCAAAGACCACTCTCTTTCGGTAAATCCTGCCAAAACTGAAATGGTTCTTTTCACAAGAAAGCGGAAAATTGGCACTCTCACAATGCCAAAAATATTCAATCAGTCTCTAAGTTTGTCCAGTAACGTCAAATATCTGGGAGTCATAATTGACAGCAAACTTAACTGGAGTCTACATTTAAACTACAAAGTTGAAAAAGCCTGCATAGCATTCTGGCAGTGGCGACGGATCTTAGGTAAAACCTGGGGTCTAACTCCAAAACTCGCTTTATGGTTATACGTATCCATAATCAGGCCAATGATCACCTACGGAGCTCTTGTCTGGTGGCCCAGAATCAAACAATCCGTAGCAATATCAAAACTAGAACATGTACAAAGATTGGCATGTCTAGCCATAACCGGTGCAATGCGCACCACACCAACAGCGGCAATGGAAGTCCTTCTATGCCTTCCTCCTCTAAACCTTCACATAGAGGAAGTCGCGCTGAAAGCAGTCCTACGCCTCTCACAATTAGGCCACTGGCCCAAAATAGGACCAAGTTGCAGGCATTGTTCTATTTTCAAAGAAGCAGCTCAAAGTGCTCCTCTTCTGCAAATGAACACTGACTGCATTGCTCCAAAATTATACTTTGATAAACCCTATCGGATTATACTAGACTGTCAGATATCATCAAATCCCGACATTCTAATTTCCACTGACGGCTCCAAAAATGGGAAAGGCTCAGGTTCAGGCATTTTCTCTGAACAAATGAACCTGGACGTCAGTATTCCACTAGGCAAATATACTACTGTCTTCCAAGCAGAAATGCTGGGGATCCTGCATAGTGCATTGCTGATTAAAGAACACAACGTTCTAAATAAGCATATAAGGATAGCATCTGACAGTAGAGCAGCTCTTCAAAGCCTGAATGGTTTTAAATTTACCTCAGGTTTAACTGAACTCTGTCACACCGCCCTGTCAAACGTATGCCAAGATAATACTCTTGAACTTATATGGGTAAAAGGACATAGTGACAATGAAGGTAACATTCGTGCCGACTATTTAGCAAAGCAAGGCTCATCTACCCCACCTTGTGGGCCCGAGCCCATCTTGCCGCTAAGTAAATCGACTCTTCATAACATCATTCGAACCATTACTTTCGACAAATTTTCAGCTAGTTGGAACACTAGATCTAACTGCAAACAGACGAAATCTTTTATCTTTAAGCCGACTTTCAAGCTGGCTAATTACCTAATAAGGCTTTCGAGGAACAATCTCAAACTCCTTATTGAAGTATTTACAGGGCATGGTCGTTTCAACAAGCACATGCATCGTATAAAAATCTCAAACACCTCACTTTGCAGAGGATGTGATATGGATGATGAAACAGTGGAGCACATTCTTCAGGAATGCCCCACTTTATCATTAAAAAGAGGTTCCATGCTTGGGGATATGTGGCCTTCCGAGGCAACACTCAGCACAACCCCACCTGCCAACTTGCTAGCCTTCTTCCGTAGCGTAGAATGGCTTCAAGATAGCTAGGGAGCTGTGCACCTGGAGGCAGTACAATGGGCCCATATGTGAGGCCTCAGTGCACGTGGAGTTTATCCACCCTCCACCTCAAATCTAAATCTAAATCTAAATCTAAACCAATATCAAAACATAATTAATTTTATTTTATTTACATTTCTACTGAAGTATTTATGTCCATACAGTCTACGTTAAAAATTTATAACAATCTAACAGTGATAATTTAATTGGTATTTCTGAGTGAATTCAAACAATTCATAGCTTCTGAATTTGCTTTGGTTTCAGTAGATCAAGAATCTGAACATTTTGAAGCACTTGGTCTTCTTTTTAAGCCACTGACATCAAAATCCGGCACATCAGTGCTCTAAAATGCGCTTTGGTTAAGCAGGTTAAGAACCAAACCACTCTGAATACTTGTTCAGATTTTTATTTTGCTGAAACCAGAACACAACACACAGCTTTATTGCTCCACAATAGGCAATGCTTTCAGCAGACACAGAATTAGAGCAAACACTTAGGATGCTCTAATTCTTGACCCATTGAAACCAGAGTAGCCGAATCTGCTCCAGAATGTGCTTTATGTTCAGTAGGCCAAGAATTAGCGCAAACTCTTTAAAATGCTCTAATTCATGACAAACTAGTGCACAATCAAGAGCAGCTAAATCTACTCCAGAATGTGCTCTGGTTTCAGCAGACCAAGAATTTGAACAAACACTTCTGAGTGCTCTAATTCCTCCCTCTAAAAACAGCACATGTCAAAACGTGCAGGCCTTTCAAACTGTGTCATGTTTGACACCCATTGGATTTTTGAGGTGCAGTTCACCCCCATTTTAGGGTTAAAGTTAAGCCATTGGTACTAATCCATTCAGGTGTCCCCCTTTATACTAAAATTGACTTGTTCGAGCGTTTTTTGCAAAATTGATGTTAAGTAGCCAAAATTTGCGCTGATAATTTTCGTTGGGCCACCCTGTATCTTTTCTCTTCTTATTTGTGCTTGTATACCTTATTCCGTCCGGGTAATTTCATCTACCATGTTTTGGCCTGTATTTCTTCGTCTTTCTATATCTGTTGTTGAATGTCCGTTGCTTTCATAGAATTTTGCCCGTTTTGCTTCCCATTGGTTCTTTTCCTGTTTTCTTTCTTCTTTTTTATTATTTCTACCCAACAATCAAATGCAAGACTTTTCCATGGTGTTCCTCTTAATTTCTCTTCATACTTCATTGCTCTCCTTCCTGTTTCAGTCTTCATTTTAAACCGTTTTGTTTCTTCCTCTATTATATACACCGGTGTTTGTTTATCTAGTCCGAGTATCCATCGTATATATTTTGTTTGAATTTTTTTATTTCGTTTTGTTCTTTCTAACCCCAAATTTCGGCTCTATGCATTATAATGCTCGCTATCAATTTATCAAACAGTAACATTCTTAATTTGAAGTTGTTTTTGAATTTTCTTTGCCCTATGCCCCACGTTATGTGGAAGAGCTATGTTTGCTTTTTTTGTTGTTTGCTTTATATGTTCATTCTCTTCACCATTCTTGTGAAATTTATACCCCAAGTATTTGAAAGTTTTTACTTTTTCTATTTCTTTCTCATCCCATGTCCACGTTTCTTTTGTTTCCCTGCCTCTTCCTTTATTGAAAACAACAATCTTGGTTTTTTCTGTGTTTAACACCATGACTTTTTTTAAGTATATCATTAGTCTCTTCATTATGGAATCCATTTCTTGTTTTGTTTTCGCAACTATTGCCAGGTCTTCGGCGTACGATATTGTCCAAAATTTTTTGCTCCCAATTACAATGCCTCCTGTCTGTCCTTTAGTAAAGTAAGCTTCAATGTCTGACATGCAAATTGAGAAAAGAATAGGGCTTAATGGGCACTCTTGTTTAACTTCGCACGTTGTCCAAAAATCCTCTCCTTCTTCTCCGTCTACTTTCACCGAACTTATGGTTTCAGAGTATATTTCTGCTAGTCTTTCTACTAGATTTTCTTCGATGCCAGATTTCGGCAATATGTCAATCATCTTTTTCCTATTTACAATATTGAATGCTGCCTTCAAATCTGCAAAGAGTACATATAATTTTCCATTTTTTTTTTTGCTTATTTCCTTCTGTACTTTTAATATATATATATATATATATATATATATATATATATATACAGCGTGTGCAACGAAATGCGGAACATAGGACTTTAACATGGCATTTCAAAAAATTGCGGATACTCTCTCTCCTGATAAATTTAGAACAAAACTACAAAAGTTCAAAGTTGTTCAAAATTAATTTCTACGTCAGATAAGATCATAATTGTTGCAACAACAGGCCTGTAATACGAGATATATTAAATATAAAATGTAATATTTTCGTTAAAAATCAGATAGCCATGGAAATAAAAGAAAATATCTATCTGTCAGTTTAGAGAAGTTTCACTAATTATAATAGTTATTGCCTATATTTTAATAATTATTTAAGTTGAATTTATATTCATTTCTTTAACAATAAGCTAATATTAAAAAAATAGTACAAATATAATTAATAAAAATATTGAACACAAAGTAAGGTTACTAACTGTCACAAATGACACAGATATTTTCTTTTATTTCCATGGGTGTCTGATTTTGAACGAAAATGTTACATTTCATATTTAATATATTTCGTACTGCAGACGTGCTGTTGCAACAATTATAATCTTATCTGACGTAGAATTTAATTTTGAACAACTTTGTACTCTTGCATTTTTGCTCTAAATCTATCAGGAGAGAGAGTATCCGCAATTTTTTGAAATCCCATGCTAAAGTCCTATGTTCCGTACTTCTTTGCACACACTGTATATATATATGTATCATCCGAAAACGGCAGTTAGAACAACTTTTAGAAACAACTTTTCTTAGTTCAAATTTTTGATTTGGAGCCCCAGTTCATCTTTGTTTTTCGAAAAATCGTCATTACTCCCTTATTTTAAGAGATATTTAAAAAATACAAAAACTTTCAGCATTTGCTTTTAGTTCTCTAAAACTTTTGTATTTACAATTATTTTCCATTTTATCAAATGATAAAATGGCGACCGATAAAAAAGATAAATTAACAAGATATTTTGAAAACCAGTCGATCGATTTTTAAAAATAAAAGTTTATAAAATCCTTATACTATCTACTAACAAATGCCTGAAACATTTTGATTCGATCTGTCGAAAAAAAATTTTTATTCAAATTTAATAATTATCAAAAAAAGGTTGAGAACCTCTGATATTGTTAGTACATAGTGTAAATTGTGCACAAAGATCTAACAAAATTATAGTTATAATCAAGAAGTTAATAAGTGCGATTGCTACTGATCTTCAGATACTAGTGTGGTGAACCAAATATATTGAAGTGGGTTCTTTCATTTCTTGGAAATTTTAAGAAGTGAAAATTTTGCATGCTTTTTTGACAACTCTATACAGCTGATAATAATTTTTCTCCGCTGTGAACAAGCAAGGACATATTAATTATCATAGTCAACAGTAATATCTCAGAAAAAATTACACCAACATTGCAACAAGGTATTGCGGGACACATTTCTTTTGCTTCTTAGCAATAATATGGCATCTCAGGTCCAATGCTTAAAAGGCTGTGGGGAAAAACTAAAAAACGATGATGCGGTAAGGTGTGATTTTTGCCGAAATCCTATTCATGCTATATGTGCAGGTTTATCACGTCAAGAAGTTATCATATTATCATCCCAAAACAGAGTTTTACAATTTAAATGTGAAAATTGTAAAAAGCAAGATATTCTGATTGGTGACTTAGTTAATGTGGTATCTTCATTAAAAGAAGAATTGGACGCAATTAAGTCTACGTCACTTAAAGTACAATCATCCTTGCCTTCTATATCCACTGAAGAAGTCATAGAAGAACTTCAAGACAGACAAAGAAGAGCATCTAATTTAATTATATTTAATCTGCATGAGAGTACTTCTACTAATACCGAAGAACGCATTGCCCATGACCAAGTCAAAGTTATTGAATCATTAAATCAAATACCTTCGGTGTCCTCAGCCAGAATTAGAATTTTCCGTTTAGGTAAACGGGATAACAATAAATGCAGACCAGTAAAAGTAATCTTAAATAATTCCAATGATGTTATGGAAGTTATAAAACATCGTTCCAGCTTTGGAAATATTAAAGTTACTACTGATAAAACGGACTCGCAGAGAAATTATCTAAGATCAGTAATATCCGAATTAAATGATAGAAAAGCGAAAGGTGAAGTTGACTTGAGGATTAAATATATAAATAGTATACCAAAACTGGTAAACTCTAAATCAAAAAACTACTAAGTTCTGCCCTTAAACTCAAAATTTATTACCAGAATGTGCGAGGTTTGAGAAGTAAACTGGACATTTTACGTCATTCAGTCTGTGATTTGTCTTTTGATTACGATATTTTAGTTTTAACGGAAACCTGGCTCCATAAAGACATTTCCGACAATGAACTTTCCTTTACTAACTTCATAATTTTCAGAAAAGATCGCAATATCAGCACTTATTCAAAATGTAGAGGCGGAGGTATGTTAATAGCAGTAAATTCTAAATTTTCTGCACGTGTTATAAATCCTGATTGTGACTCTATCGAACAATTATTCGTATCTGTTACGTGCGGAGCAACTAAGACTCTTATAGCAGCTGTGTACCTGCCCCCAAATTCTCCAACTGACCTATACGAACAACATTGCAACACCGTTGAAGATATTTTGGAATCGTCTCCTTTTGACGAAGTAATCATCCTTGGCGACTACAACATGCCCCATGCACTGTGGGATCACACAGCCTCCGGCCCCAGAGAATTCAACCCGACAAGAAATTCAACCCCTCAAGCAAGTGCTGTTCACGTCTCATTTAGTTATTTAGGTCTTCTTCAAGTTAATAAGGTATTAAATACTTTTGGTAGAATGTTAGATTTAGCTTTTCCTAATAATGAAATGGTATCATCTAAAATTAACAACTGTCCCTTAATCACATGCGATAATTATCATCCAGCTATTGATTACGAATTACCAATATGTGGTTTAAAATTACTCGACTTCTGTGTGACTAAATATGACTTCCGAAAATGTAATTATATAGCTGTAAATGAATATTTAAACGAGGTAAATTGGGCGATATTAGACAACATGGCAACTGATGACGCATTTTCCTATTTTTATAATATATTGTATTTTGCAATAAGTTTATATACTCGTACACCTGTTAAATATACTAGCAGCCAATATCCATGTTGGTACTCAAATGAACTCAAATCTTTAATTAAAACTAAACATTTTTATCATAGGCAATATAAACAATCAGGTACGTTAGATGATTACAATAAATTTGCTGAGAGTAGAGCCGATTGTAAAAAATTAAGTAAACATTGTTATGAATTATATATTAAAAATACCGAATCCAGTTTGTACACAAACAATATTAAAAACTTTTGGTCGTTTGTTAATAATATTAATAAACGTAATAGACTTCCAAATAATGTTTATCTTGATTAGATTAATGCAAAAAACAATCAAAACATAGCTAATTTGTTGGCCAAACATTTTTCATCTGTCTATGTACCATCAAATAGTGATAACATGAAAACTGATACTTATGAACCCCAAAGTGTAGTAAACTTTTGCAAATTTAGTGTATCAGTAGATGAGATATTACAAAAATTGAGATCTTTAGATGTCTGTAAAAGCAGTGGTCCTGATAAAATTTCTCCCTGTCTTATTAAAAATTGTTCTTCATCATTGTCCTACCCATTATACATTTTATTCAATAAATTTTTTCATACAGGGCTTTTCCCAAATATATTGAAATCTAGTTATGTGATTCCAATTTATAAGTCTGGTGATAAAAACAATGTCAAAAATTATAGATGAGAGTGAAATTGGCAGCCGATTCGAAATTTAGCTGCTTGTGAACAAACTACGCAGCGCGGACAGCGACGGTAGACCAAGGCCAACTGTATCTTATAAAAACTAAAACATATCTTATATACATGTTATTTTGCGTTTTTAGCCATATCCCAAGCCAGATACTAATTGAAACTTAATTATTAATTAAAAATGCACACTATTAGTGTGCGTACTCATAGATATTATACATTATTGATATAAATGACAATAATGACCTTGAGATCTTACGCGCGAAATATGAATGAATGAATATATCTCTACGTATCAACAATTATTTTATTACTGCCAAACCAACAAATGTCTGTTGTTCATATTTCGCACATATTATCTCTATAAGTATATAAACAAATCCTGGATATTAAAATTATCAGACGTCCTTCAGGACAATGAGGATATATATTTGAAAATTATATCTCTCTACGTATCAACAATTATTTATTTATTACAGCCAAACTAACAAATGTCTGTTGTTCATATTTTACACATATTTTCCCTACAATTATGCCAACACAACCTGGGTATTAAAATTATCAGACATCCTTCAGGACATTAAGGATATATGTTTGAAGTTTATAACTCTCTACGTATCAGCAATTATTTATTTATTACTGCCAAACTAACAAATGTCTGTTGTTCATATTTTGCACATATTATCTCTTTAAGTATATAAATATATCCTAGGTATTAAAATCATCAGACATACTTCAGGACATTAAGGATATAAGATTGAACTTTATATCTTCTCTACGTAACAACAATTATTTATTTATTACTGCCAAACTAATAAATGTCTGTTGTTCATATTTTGCACATATTATCTATATAAGTACATAAACAATTCCTGGGTTTTAAAATCATTAGAGATCCTTCAGGACAACAAGGATATATGATTGAAATGTATATGATCTCTAAGTAACAAGTATTATTAATTTGTAACGTTTTATTTATTTAGGTGAAGTGTAAAATTGATTAAAACACTAATATTTATATAACTATGTTTAATAAAAAAGAAATATGAATTATAAAGAATAATGTAAAATAACTATCACTAAGAATTAACAAATATAAACACTAATTTAAGAACTAATTATTATTACTAAAGACTTAAACACTAAGATAATTTATTTAAACAATTAAAACTACGCAATATTTATTTCAACACTATTTATATCACTGTCTATTTATTTATATCACCATCTGTACACTACACGTATTAACACAAGACTGTCCTCGCGATCTTTTGGTCGGGGTATTTATATTAAAATACATCATTCTAGAAGATTCTTTGATTCCTTGAAAATCAGAACAATGGGGAGCGGACGAACGTGTTTTGACCTGTTCGCTAGCTCCCGCCGCCCGCGCCGCCGCCCGCACCGCGACCTTGGGTTCGCTACATTGCCCCCTCCTTAAGACTGTTTCGTCCCGGAACAGTTCGTTATGACGAAATCTGCATGCATCACCCTTGGTGCATCTGGAAGTCTTGAAGAAGTAACAGTCGATGGTCCGTTTGAGCTCTTCTTGCCCGGTAGAGTTGAAGCTGCAGACTAGAATTTCCACTCCGGTAAAGCGGAAGATTGTTTCTAACATGCTTCTAACAATCCTTTAATCCAAACCATCTAGTCCACAGCCTATCTTCGGTACTGCCAGCTTCATGATGTCGTTCTGCAACTTATGGTCCTTCATATCGCACAGCGAGTCCCATAAATTGCGGTATGACGGCTTCTGATATGAGTATTGTTTCGTAACGAGATAGTAAATTTACCGCTTGTGTTCTTCGTTCTCATCCTTCAGTTGTACCGTTTTTCCGACAGTTGGACGTTGGTTGGCCAGTTCTTGTACTCGTCCAAATTTTCTTTTAAAAACTGAAGCGATGCCGCGGGACATTTTAATGTCTTTCGCTACACAGTGAGCGAGGGAATATTCTGGGGACACGGTGAACAGATCTCGTTGTTCTTCTCGTGTAACGCCATACCGTGCTTTGTGACCAGTGGAATGGCTTTCCATAAAGTCTTCAAATGTAGGTTCCTCAGGTACAACCCGGCGAACCGTCGCTCCACGATGATCGTCAAAGTTATCACCAGCAAAAGGGGCTAACCGATTGAAGTGGACTACCCTCGGTTTCCATTAGGTGTTTTCCTAATTCTGTAGACCACATCATTTATTCTTTTGATGATCTCGTAAGGACCTTCCCAATTCCTTTGCAGCTTGGGCGATAAGCCGCGACGTCTTTGTGGATTATAAAGCCACACCAAATTTCCAGGTTGATAACCACCTTTCTCAGCCTTGACGTCATACTGGTCCTTCATCCGATCGCTGGCACCTTGAATGGTTGTACGGACTTGTTCATGGATGTCATTCATTCTTCTCCGTAAGTCCGTCACATAGTCCTCCCCGGCAAGATCTTCACCGGGTTTACTGCCAAATGTCAGGTCGCATGGTAAGCGCAACTCCCGCCCGAATAAGATGTTTGCTGGTGTCTGCCCTGTTCTCTCATGCACGGATGAACGGTAAGCCAACAAGAACAGATGAAGATGTCGGTCCCAGTCTCGTTGATGGTTAGAGACTACCTTTGACAAATACCGATTTATTGTTCTGTTCATCCGTTCAACCATGCCATCAGACTGCGGGTGTAATGCAGTAGTTCTGGTTTTCTTTATTCCTAATATCTTACAGATATTTTAGAACAGAGCAGACTCGAAATTCCTTCCTTGGTCGGAATGTATCTCTCGCGGTACTCCAAATCGGCAGATGCATTCTTTTACCAAGACTTCAGCGACCGTTACGGCTTCCTGGTTGGGTAATGGATAGGCTTCGACCCACTTAGTAAAGTAGTCCATTACTACTACTATGTATTTATTTCCATCATCAGTTTCGGGGAATGGTCCAGCCACGTCAATCGCAATGCGTTCAAAGGGACTTCAACGTTATATTGGCGCATTGGAGCTCTTCTTTTTCTATGTGGCCCGTTACTTCCCGCGCAGATAACACATTTCTTGCACCACTCTTTAACATCCTCCTTGCAATTTACCCAGTAAAATCGTTGGCGCACTCTCTCAAGGGTTTTATTCACTCCAAAATGTCCAGATCCGTCGTAGATCTCCTCCAATACTTCCGGTACTCTATTCCTAGGAATTATCAGCTGGGTCCTACTCACAGTACCGTCAGTATTCTCTATAACACGTTTTAGGAGGCCCTCTTCAACCACAATAGAGTCCCACTGCGCCCAGTAAGATTTTACACTTTGTGAGTGTCGTGCAACATCTTCCCAAACTGGTCTGCTCTCGCCACGTTTCCAATCCCGTATGATTTTTAAGTCCGAGTCATTCTCTTGGTCCTTGCGAAGGTCTTCCGTTTGCCAACTATCATTCACTACCGTTGTTCTGGCGATGGTCGAGAGTTTTTCTTCTAGACGACTGCAATGGTTGCATTCGTCCTGGCAAGGTCTTCTTGATAATGCGTCAGCATTACGATGGCTTGTACCTGCTCGATGCTCAATAACAAAGTTATATTCTTGCAATCTTTCAATCCATCTAGCTGCCTGACCTTCAGGATTCTTAAATTGTAGCAGCCATTTGAGAGCAGCGTGGTCAGTTCTTATAAGAAATCTTCTACCGTACAAATATTTGTAGAAGTGCTCCACGGATTTCACGACTGCCAAAAGTTCCTTTCTGGTGACGCAATAATTCCTCTCTGGTTTTGACAAGGTCTTACTAAAATAGGCAATAACCTTCTCTTGTCCGTCTTGTATCTGGGAAAGAACGCCACCAATTCCAACGTTGCTGGCATCTGTATCTAAAACGAATTCTCCTTCTGGTAAAGGATAACTTAGGACAGGTGCGCTTGTCAAAGAATATTTAAGTTGTTTGAATGCGGCTTGACAGTCAATTTCCCAGATAAATCTTCTACCTTCTTCAGTAAGCCTTGTCAATGGCTTCGCTATGTTGGCAAATCCAGGTACATAACGTCGGTAGTATGTACAGTGACCAAGGAAACTTCTCAATTCATGTTTATCCATCGGTACTGGCCAGTCACTCACAGCCCTTATTTTCTCAGGGTCAACTGCAATTCCCTTACCGGAAACTACATGTCCAAGATAATGAACTTCTTTTTGAAATAAGTGACACTTCTTTGGACTGAGTTTCAGGTTAGCCTGTCTCAATCTTTGGAAAACCTCTTCCAAGTTCTTCATGTAGTCCTCGAACGTTTTTCCTACCACAATAATATCGTCGAGATAGATCAAACATGTTTTCCACGACAGTCCAGCCAACACGGTTTCCATAAGTCGTTCAAACGTTGCAGGGGCATTGCAGAGCCCAAATGGCATAACAGTAAATTGCCAAAGACCGGTACCGATGGTAAATGCCGTCTTTTCTTTATCTCTTGGGTCTAAATCCACTTGCCAGTATCCGCTCTTTAGATCAAGAGTAGAGAAAATCTTTGATCCTGCCAATGTGTCCAGAGTATCGTCTATTCGGGGTAGCGGGTAGCTATCTTTCTTCGTCACGTTGTTAAGTTGACGATAATCGACGCAAAATCTTGTAGAGCCATCCTTCTTCTTTACTAGCACCACTGGTGAAGCCCATGGACTGTTTGAAGGTTCAATCACACCTTCCGTTCTCATATCCTCTATAATTTCTTCTGCTTCTTCCCGCTTCGCCAGTGGTAATCTTCTTGCTGTTTGGCGGATGGGTCTTGCGTCTCCGGTGTCTATTTTATGATGGACTACATTGGTTCGTCCTTTGTCCTTCTTGTCAAATTGGAACACATCTTGAAAGGTCCCAATTAAGTTCTTAGCCTTGGTTTTCTGGTCGGCAGTCAAGTCCTGGAACGATGATGACAGCTCTTTGATTAGAATGTCTGGAACTTCGCAGGATGTGTTGTCTTTGGCCTTTACAGTTCGAATAATCGATGATACCGCTGAGCATTCTCCTACTATAGTCCCTTTCTTCAGTATAACGGGATAAAAATTTATGTTCATTACTCGAACTGGGATAACCTTGTCGGTTTTTAGCAAGGCTTTTCCAATTACAACTCCAGTCCCAGTTTTGGCATCATCGTTTTTCGGCTGGAGCATGACAATGTTTCCATCACAGAAGCTACCCTCTAGCTGTGCTTCCACGATTGATTCACTTCGTTCTGGGAGGGTTACATCTTCCGTTATTAGTACTCGCATAGCATTGTCGTCTCGTGGATTTAATACCAATTCTTCATCATTGACCATCATCACTCCATTCTTCAGGTCAAGTTTAAATCCATGCTTTTTCATAACGTCCATGCCGAGAATGAATTCATCTTCTACATCAGCTACCAGCACACGATGTTTAATGCACGTTTTTCCAACAGTGATGCTCAGATCTATTTCTCCAGATGCAGTAGCTTGTTCTCCGGTGGCTGTGCGTATCTGCCACTTTGTTGGAAGTAGTTTTCTGCATATTTCTCTTGCTGCGTCGGGTCTGATTATTGTTTTTGTCGCACCCGTATCCAACAACATTTTAAACGGCCTTCTGTCGATAGAGCCGTCTACATAGATGCTGTTAGCTTGATGATGAGTGGATGCGACATAACTAATAGATTCTGGGGCTACTGGAATACGGGTCGACGATTGCCCCTTCGCATCAACCCGACTTAGTTTCCCGACTCCTTTTCATCCTTTCTTGGTTCTGCTTTCTTCTGTTGTTTTCTGCAGAGTCTTTGCGGGTGACCTAATTCACCGCAATTCCAACAGCGGAGTTTCTTTCTTCCCGCGCCATGAATTTCAGATGAAATTCGTCTTATACTGTCATCTAGATCTTCGGTGTCTTCGGGCCTCTCAGCATCGATATTTCGCACTCGCGATTGGTTACGTGAAGCTTGTTTGGCTGCTTCATGATCTAAAGCATATGAAAGTGCGTCAACCAGAGTTTTTGGTCGAGCCAATCGTAGTGCCTGCTGAGTTTCATTGTCTCGGACCCCATAGATAAATGCTTGTGTAGCTAGGCATTCCAAGACGCTGTCAAGAGCTGTAGGGTGTGCAAGACGAACCAGGCGAGCTATGTCGGCTTCAAATTCTTGCAATTTTGATACCGGTTTCTTAATTGTGTTTGGTACACCTGCTCCAGATGCGCATTGCCATATCGCATATCCAACCGCTTGACAAGTTGGTCATAATCTTCCTGTTCATCCTCTTTTAGCGTCTGGAGGATATCGATGGCTTCTCCACGCAGCGAAACTGTCAGCGCTGTAGCCTTTTTTTTGGGAGTCCAGCCATTTGCTTTGGCAGCGGCTTCAAATTGTTTTCCATAATTCGGCCACGAAGTCTTGCCGTCAAATTCTGGTGTTTTTATATGCAGTCTAGAACTACTTTCTGGTTTCTTTTCCTGAGTTTCATCCATCTTAGCTACATCAGGATTTGAAACCGCTGGTGACGTAATTTTTGAGACATTTTTCTGTAATTCTGCAATCCTCATATCGTATTCATCTTTCAAATTTTCCAATTTATCTTCTAAATTTTTAGAACTTTCTATTAGTTTCTCTTCCCATATTCTAGAATTTTCTGTTAATTTCTCCTCTAAAATTCTAGAATTTTCTATTAATTCTTCTTTTAAAGTTCTAGAACTTTCTGTTAATTTTTGTGCTACATTTTCTATCAGTTCTGTTTTCAATGCTCTAGAATTTTCCTCAGATTTTCTAGAACTTTTCTCGAATTTTTGTTCTAATTTCTGTTCGAAAGTTCTAGAACTCTCCTCCAATTTTTGTTCTAATGTTCTAGAAGTTTCATCTAGTTTTCTAGAATTTTCCTTCAGAATTTTAACAAAATCATCAATTTCGAATAAAAGGTCATCAGGATTTTCACCAGCTTCTATTAAGGCTTGGCGTAGACAATGTTGTAGAACAGACTTGGTTCCCGATGTCTCCAAGTCTCGTTCTTCCAACTCCCTCTTGAGATCGGCCACTTTTAATTCACTTAATTTTACTTGTTTAGTAGCCATTTTATTTATTTTTATTTTACACTTCACAGTTTATTAACCCTCACACCTGACACCAATTGTAACGTTTTATTTATTTAGGTGAAGTGTAAAATTGATTAAAACACTAATATTTATATAACTATGTTTAATAAAAAAGAAATATGAATTATAAAGAATAATGTAAAATAACTATCACTAAGAATTAACAAATATAAACACTAATTTAAGAACTAATTATTATTACTAAAGACTTAAACACTAAGATAATTTATTTAAACAATTAAAACTACGCAATATTTATTTCAACACTATTTATATCACTGTCTATTTATTTATATCACCATCTGTACACTACACGTATTAACACAAGACTGTCCTCGCGATCTTTTGGTCGGGGTATTTATATTAAAATACATCATTCTAGAAGATTCTTTGATTCCTTGAAAATCAGAACAATGGGGAGCGGACGAACGTGTTGTGACCTATTCGCTAGCTCCCGCCGCCCGCGCCGCCGCCCGCGCCACCGCCCGCACCGCGACCCTGGGTTCGCTACAAATTTATTACTTTTAAACTAACAAATGTCTGTTGTTCATATTTTGCACATATTATCTATATAAGTATATCAACATATCCTGGGTATTAAAATTATTAGACATCCTTCAGGACATTAAGGATATATGATTGAAATATATTTGATCTCTACGTAACAACTATTATTTATTTATTACTGCCAAACTAACAAATGTCTGTTGTTCATATTTTGCACATATTATCTATATACATATATAAACAATTCCTGGATATTAAAATTATCAGACATCCTTCAGGACAAAGAGGAAATATGATTGAAATTTATATCTTCTCTACGTAACAAATATTATTTATATATTACTGTCAAACTAACAAATGTCTGTTTTTCATATTTTGCACATATTATCTCTTTAAGTATATAAATATATCCTAGGTATTAAAATCATCAGACATCCTTCAGGACATTAATGATATATGTTTGAAATTTATAATTCTCTACGTATCAGCAATTATTTATTTATTACTGTCAAACTTATAAATGTCTGTTGTTCGAATTTTGCACATTTTATCTTTATAATTATGCAATCATGTATTGGGTATTAAAAACTTTTGACATTCTTCTGGACAATAAAGATATATGATTGAAATTACATCTCTTCGAATTAACTATAACTTACATATTTATTACTGATTTTAAATTTTAATCAATAATATAAAATGCATAATAAGTTATACTCTTTATTAGTTAATAACATATTTTTAAGATAAAATTTATATTCAGAAATGATGTATGTGTCTACTAATTTTTAATTTACGTTACAAAATAAGAGATTGAGAAAAAGGAACGAACTACGAAGTTACCACAGATGTTTTACTTGGGTTTATGACTTAATTGGGGTTCAGAAGAATACGTCGAGCGAGATGACATTTTATTTTACAATATGATTCACTGTACGTTTGAGCTGAAGATAAGTAACAACAATTATTTATTTATTACTGCCAAACTAACCAATGTCTGCTGTTCATATTTTGCATATATTATCTCTATAAGTACATGAACAAATTCGGGTTATTAAAATGATCAGACATCTGTCAGGACAATAAGAATATAGGTTTGAAATTTATATGTCGCTACGTATTAGCAAATATTTATTTATTACTATCAAACTAACAAATATCTGTTATTCATATTTAGCACATATTATCTCTATAAGTATATAAACATATCCTAGGTATTAAAATAATCAGATATCCTTCAGGACATTAATGATATATGATTGAAATTTATATAAACTCTACGTAACAACAATTATTTGTTTATTACTGCCAAACTAACAAATGTCTGTTGTTCATATTTAGCACATGTTATCAGTATAAGTATATAAACATATACTGGATATTAAAATGATCAGACATCCTTCAGGACAATTAGGAAATAGGGTTTGAAAATTATAGCTCTCTACGTATCAGCAATTATTTATTTATTACTGCCAAACTAACAAATATCTGTTGTTCATATTTAGCACATATTATCTCTATAAGTATATAAACATATCCTAGGTATTAAAATAATCAGATATCCTTCAGGACATTAATGATATATGATTGAAATTTATATAATCTCTACGTATCAGCAATTATTTATTTATTACTGCCAAAGTAACAAATGTCTGTTGTTCATATTTTGCACATATTATCTGTATAAGTATATAAACATATCCTGGATATTAAAATGATCAGACATCCTTCAGCACAATTAAGAAATAGGTTTGAAAATTATATCTCTCTACGTATCAGCAATTATTTATTTATTACTGCCAAACTAACAAATGTCTGGTATTCATATTTTGCACATATTATCTCTATAAGTATATAAATATATCCTAGGTATTCAAATCATCAGACATCCTTCAGGACATTAAGGATATAAGATTGAACTTTATATCTTCTCTACGTAACAACTATTATTTATTTATTATTGCCAAACTAATAAATGTCTGTTGTTCATATTTTGCACATATTATCTATATAAGTATATAAACAATTCATGGGTTTTAAAATCATTATAGATCCTTCAGGACAATAAGGATATATGATTGAAATTTATATAATCTTTACGTAACAACTATTATTAATTTATTACTGCCATACTAACAAATGTCTGTTGTTCATATTTTGCACATATTATCTCTATAAGTATATTAACATATCCTTGGTATTAAAATTATCAGATATCCTTCAGAACATTATTGATATAGGATTGAAATTTATTTCAACTCTACTTAACAACTATTATTTAATTATTACTGCCAAACTAACAAATTTCTGTTATTCGTATTTTGCACATATTATCCTTATAATTATGCAAACATTTATTGGGTATTATAAACTTCTGTCCTCCTTCAGGAAAATAAGGAAATATGTTTGAAATTTAAATCTCTGTACGTATCAACAATTATTTATTTATTACTGATTTTAAATTTTAATCAATAATATTAAAATGCATAATAAGTTATACTCTTTATTAGTTATTAATATATTTTTAAGATAAAATATATATATTTAAATATAAATTACAAAATAAGAGATTGAGAAAAGAAACAAACTGCGAAGTTACCACAGATGTTTTACCTGGGTTTATGACTTAATTGGGGTACAGAAGAGCACATGGAGCCAATCACAGGCAAGAAGACATTTTATTTTACAATATGATTCACTGGACGTTTGAGCTGAAGATCAGTTCTCTGTTGTTTTTCGTAGTAGAAGAATCGAAAGAAATTTATTTGCGATTTAAATTATTTTCTTAAAAATTATATTTTGTTTTGGTTGTGTTTTATTCACGTATTTGTTCTTACTTTATTTTCTTTTGTCAAAACAGTGATTTATATCTCATTTTTTTTTTGCATTGAAATTATTTATAGTTATTTTTCCTACTCATAGTGGTTCGGAGGAAAAAAATATATTTTAGTTGTACTACTTTCGTTTGTTAATTTTTTGATATCTTTTAATATTTTTTATTTTTTGTATTTATAAGTTGTTTATTGTTCTATATGTGTGTTGTCTGCTTTTCGTCACATTAATTTCTAAGTTCTACATTGGATTATATTCTATGTTATCAGATTGTTGTTACATTGGGTAGAAACTACATAAATTTGGTTTCAGTTTTATATTTGATCTTCTATTCCCCTCATTTTCTAATCTCTTTTTTTTTGTTTTTTATTTTGTTATTTTAAACACAGGATCGTCAAATTTCATTACTTGTAGACTATTCTTTGGTTATTTATTTTTGGATATCTTTTCAGTATTTTTTATTTATAAGTTGTTTATTTTAATTTTGTTGTGGGTTGCCTATTTGTCATCACATTAATTTATAAGTTCTACATTGGACTATATTTTATGTTATGTGATTGTCGTTACTTTGGGTAGAAACTACGTAAATTTTGTTTCAGTTTTATATTTGATCTTCTATTTTCCTCATTTTCTAATATTGTTTTATTGTTTTTTATTTTGTCATTATAAAACACAGGGTCGTTGATTTATTTTTGGGTATATTTTCAAGCACATTTTTATTTTATTCTATACTGGTCTATATTATATGTTGTGTGATTATCGTTACATTGAGTAGAAACTATATAAATTCTGTTTCAGTTTTTTATTTGATCTTTTATTTCCATTTTCTATTTTTTTTGTCATTATAAAACAAAAGATCGTCTAATTTCTTTACTTATTATAAAATATTTATACTTCTTTAAGATCTTTTTTATTTTTGCATTTTTATTTTTATTATAGTTTTTATAAAAATGGGTAGAAACAAAAATTGGGAAAAAGAGGCTCGTGTAAGATGCCAAAACTTTAAAACTTATTTGACACTAACAAAAATTGATATCAGTTGCTTTGACACAGAATCATCTTATTCGGCAACATCGATATATGCAGATTTTTGTATATATGCAGGATTACAAAATAACGAAAAAAATTTTGGTTGCGTAATAAAAATAAAATAATCACCCTGCTTGATGAAAATCAAAATACTTCTATTATTGAAAAAGATAATAATTATAGTAAGTTTGTCGATAAAATTTTTCTTGAAAATAATAATGATTTTTCTGCAAAATGCATAAATGAAGATAATATAAATTCATTCTTAAAAAATGATGAATGTAATAATCATTTCAAAATTTCAATGTCGTGAACCAGTAAAGCATATAACTATTCCTCATTTATTTTGGTCAACATATTTTGTTCAAAAAAAGTCATTGTTAAAAGGGTGGACTGATGAATTTAACAAATATATTGCAATTAATTTTCCACTATGTGTATTAAAATTCATGTGGCATAAATGCTACCTTTCTTCGAGAAAGTCATTTAAATATTATTTTGTTGCAAAAGCAAAGTGCAAACATACTGGGTGTGCAACATTTAAGTTTTTTACAAATCAAAATATTTCTTCCGGAAAAGATATTGTGATAACAATTATTGTAATGGGTAAAGTAAATCACAAAGGGGAAAGTCACAAACGTTTTATTAAAGGAGCAGAAAGAAAGGAATTTGCAAAAAGACTGTTAGTAGATGCACCAAGTGTTGTAAAATATGAACTATTAAATTCCGGAAATTTAAATACAATAAAAACAGGGAATTTAAATCATCTGCCAAAATTAAATATTTAAAAAAAAAATTCAAGTAAAAATAAGCGGTCTGGTGACCTAGATACAGATATTTTTATAGACTTGCAAAAACAAAAGATTCTTAGTTGTAAGAAATGGCAGAGTAAAATTATCCCTGGATATATACAAGAAATAGGATTTTCTCCATTTTATGTACGGTTACAAACTGAAAAACAGCTAAGACACTTGATTTCTCTAAAAAAAAGTCCTATATTTCTTTATTTGGATTCAACGGGAAGTATTTGTAAAAGACCACTGGACACAGAAAAACAAATTTATTATTATGCCTTAATTTTACCAGGCCCAAAAAATAAATCTCCATTGCCCATAGCTGAATTTATTTCATCCAGGCATAATATACCAACTATACAATATTTTTTATCATGTTTTATTTTTGACTTAAATAAAGTATATTTTGGTAAAAAATTGTTAGTCCATAAAATAGAAACAGATTTTAGCATGGCACTGATACAGTCAGTTCTCTTATCTTTCAACAAAATGAATTTAAAAATGTATTTACGACAAATGTGGCTTTATATAAATGGATTGCAAAATATAGATTTTCTCGTTGTTTTGCACGTTTGTTCTACTCATTTGTTCCATGCAGGCACAATTAAAATAAAAGCATTAACCAAAAAAGGTCATACGAAAACTTTAGCAAATAAAATATTCGCTGCCTTTATTCATAGCAACGATATAATGTCAACAACGATATTTTGGATACATGTAATAAAAGTTTTTGGTTTGCCCAACATATGTATAGATTTTGATGAATCTTTGAAATATATTACACAAAGTCAAAATATTTTAAGAAAATTTAAAAACAAAGAAATAAATAAAATTAGTGACATTCCAGAAAATAATTCGTTAAGAAAAAGTTTTCCCTTTTTTCTGTATTTTAATAAAATTTATGAAAATATTGTAAAAAATACTGTAGTCACAAATAAAACAAATAGTATGTATCTGCCAGGTTTCATTAAATACTTACTTCGTGACTTTTTTCCATTCTATCCCCTATTGTCTAGGATAATTATAAAAAAATTTAGCATCAGAAAAGATAATAATGTCGTTGTGGAGAACTGGTTTAAAATAGTCAAGAAAGATACATTTGCGAGTAAATTAAGAATAAGAATTCCAAGATTTATTAGAAGAATGGAAAGTTTACTTAACGGTAGAATTCTTGATCAAAGTACTTCATTAGAATGTACCAAAAATAAACCAAAACCAATTTGTAACAACCCTAATAAAAATGATAGTTTTAATATTTCATTATCAGAAGAAATATGGAAAAAAGTTGAGTCACCCGTACAAACCCAGGCAAAAAATAAAAATTCTTTTTCAGACTTTTTGAGTAGTCCCGCAGACATAGAAAAATATATAAAATTAGTGACATTCCAGAAAATAATTCGTTAAGAAAAAGTTTTCCCTTTTTTCTGTATTTTAATAAAATTTATGAAAATATTGTAAAAAATACTGTAGTCACAAATAAAACAAATAGTATGTATCTGCCAGGTTTCATTAAATACTTACTTCGTGACTTTTTTCCATTCTATCCCCTATTGTCTAGGATAATTATAAAAAAATTTAGCATCAGAAAAGATAATAATGTCGTTGTGGAGAACTGGTTTAAAATAGTCAAGAAAGATACATTTGCGAGTAAATTAAGAATAAGAATTCCAAGATTTATTAGAAGAATGGAAAGTTTACTTAACGGTAGAATTCTTGATCAAAGTACTTCATTAGAATGTACCAAAAATAAACCAAAACCAATTTGTAACAACCCTGATAAAAATGATAGTTTTAATATTTCATTATCAGAAGAAATATGGAAAAAAGTTGAGTCACCCGTACAAGCCCAGGCAAAAAATAAAAATTCTTTTTCAGACTTTTTGAGTAGTCCCGCAGACATAGAAAAATATATAAATTTATCTCCTCATACCAAATATATGTTTTCTAATGAAACCAACCTAATTAAATGTGACACAAGTACACCATTTCAAAATATATCAAAGTCTAACATAATAATCGACGTCTCACCTATCAATAAAATTAAAAAACAATTAAATTTTTCTTTGAATCCGAAACTACATTCTGTACAAGAAAACAAAGCACCATGGGAATTTGTTTTGTCATACCCCAATTTATGTAAGGATCATTACAAAATATATAACTTTGTTATAAATCTTCAATCTCTACAAAGTCTTGTCTTCCCTAATTGGTTAGATGACCAAATTATTAATGTTTTTTTAACCATAATGTGTCGAAAACATTTCAATATAAATAAAAAATGTTTGTCATTTGATACTTTTTTTATTACTAAGTTAATGTGTGAGCGGTCATTTTCTTTAAATGAATGGGGTCGTAACGTCGATGTTCTGGATTATGACATTTGGCTTATACCAATAAATTTGAATTCGGTACATTGGACTCTAATAATGGTGTCGTTGGAATATAAATATATATTGTATTTTGATTCGCTTCACGGTTCTATTCCTAAAAAAATAATGGAAAAAGTTTTTATGTTCCTTAATCACCAGTTCTTCTTTAAATACAAAAAGAATATTACCTCTAATGATTGTACTGATATACCCAGTCAATTAGTTAGAGGAGAAGCTGGATCCAACTGTGGCGTTCATATATGTGTTTGGTCATACTTGATATGCTCTGGCAAAACATTCACATTTAGTGAAGATAATATGATGCAAATAAGAATGTGGATCATGCAATTATTAATTGAAGAGGATGGAAAATTAAAAACAACTACAAACGAACAACGTAGATATCGATTGTTGTTTGATGATGAAACATCTTTTATTTCAAATTTGGTAGTACATTTACCAAAAATATTTACTGGACCACCACATGGTTTCACATCTACAAACAGTTTTATACGACAATTAGCCACAAATATAAAATAATGTACTTATTTGTCTTATTTAACATGAATTGTATTTGTTTTTTCCCCTTATTTTGGCCTCAAACAGAATTTTTTCTCTGTTCATATTTCTTGTATTAATCTGCTTTACTTAACTCGCCTCCATATCTTCTGTTTTCTCCTGCCATTTTTTTAAATATTATGTTGTATTTTTTTCAACTTCTATTTTCTATTTGTCTTTTTCTATTTCAAGACCTAAAAATTTTGACACTTTTCCTAAGCCTACCATTTGAAATGTACTTTCTAAATGACATTTTAATTTATTTTTTCTACATAAGTCATCACATACAATTAAAATGTCATTAACGTATAAAAATACAAATAGTTTTGATACTTTATCAATATATAAACAGTTATCATATTCTGAACACTTAAAGCCTTTATCAATCATGAATTAGTGAAAAGTTTCATTCCGAGATCGGGGAATCTGTTTAAGTCCATATAAAGATTTATTTAATTTACAAACCTTTTCTTTATGTTCTTCCAGCAAGTTCATAAAAATCTCCTCCTGTAGATCACTGTGGAGAAAAGCAGTTTTTACGTCCATTTGTTCAATCACTAAACTTTCTTGATTTGCGATGACTAGTAGCGACCGTAGTGTAGTTAATCTTCCAACGGGAGTGTACGTTTCATCGAAATCTGTAGACTGGAAGCCCTTTGCCACTAGTCTTACTTTATATTTGTTCTCACCTGTCTTCTTAAAAACCCATTTGCTATCTATGACCTTTTTATTGTCTGGGCTCGCAACGATGGTCCATGTTTTATGTTTCTCATGAGAATTAAATTCTTCGTTCATTGCATCTTGCCATAATTCTTTCTCTGGTGTCTCTAAAGCTTCTCGACAATTTCTAAGTTCATCATTTGTAAAATTTTCTAATAGTAGAGCGGCGTGATAAATCTCGTAGTCTTCTAGCCAGCAAGGTGGTTGTCTTATTCGCTTTTCTTCTTTATTTCTATTCGCTTCTTCTTCATTTCTATTCGTTTCTTCTTCATTTCTATTCGTTTCTTCTTCTTTTTCCATTCTTTTCTTTGTTCTTTGGGAATAATAATAAATAATTCGGAATTTTTTATACCATAGTTCAGCAGGTATTCTTTTATTAGTTGGTAATCTATTTATTAGATAAGCTGATGTAAGCACGGCTTCGGCCCATAAATTTTTATCAAATTTTGTGTCTGCAAGAATTGTTCTAGCCTTTTCTATCAAAGTTCTATACAACCGTTCAGATTTACCATTTTGTTGCGGTGTGTAACTAATGGTAAATTCTATTTTAATTCCTTTGCTGTTACAATAACTAATAAAATTACTATTCTTATACTCTTTCCCATTATCACATCTAAGAGTAGTTACATTTACATTAAACTTTGTTTCTACCATCTCAACATATAATATGAAGAATTTCAATACTTCTGTTTTTGATTCAAGAAGAAATACTGCTGCAAAATGAGTATAGTCATCAAGGAAACTAAATATACATCTTTTGTAGTCGTATGTGGCGATATTTATTGGACCACACGGATCAGAATGAATGACTTCCAATACACTGATTGATATTCATTGTTCTTGAACGGTAACCTTCTTTGTCTACCTTTCAAACAAGATTCGCATATAATATCATTGATGCCTGGTTCACGGTTTATTAAATTTCTTCTTTTCAATTCATTTAATTTTTCGGATGATGCATGTCCTAATCATCTGTGCCAAAGTTGTTAGGTATCTGCAATACTATAAGCTTTGCTTGAAACTCTTTCCTTTAATTTAAATGCCAATTTATATAGTTTATCCTTCTTAAAACCCTCTTTAACTAATGAATTCTTATAATAAATTCACATTTTATTATTCTGAAATCAAATTGTAAATCCAGCTTCTTCGATTTTTGTGATTGACAGAAGATTACATCTTAACGTAAGAACATACAACACATTTTTTAACTTTACTTTTTCTGTTTGTATGGTTCCTCTTTTTGTAGCGATAATTCTTTCGCCTTCTTTTGCTATATTTATAATTATTGGTACGTGAAGCATTTCTACCTCAGAAAAATATTTTTCATTGTTTACTAAATGGTCTGTAGCTCCTGAGTCTGCTTCAAATTCGATAAAGTTATTATACAAAAAAATGTTTCTTTGACACTTATCCGATTTATTTCTTATGAAAGAAAATTCCTCCTGTTATTCTTGTTGGGTTGTATATGTAAATTTCTTTGTATTTCTTTTGAATTTGCAATCTGATTTCTTGTGGCCCTTCTTTCCACAATTACAACATTCAAAAAGAAAATTCTTCTTTGATTTCTCTTTCTTCTACCCTATAAAAACTTCAGGTATATTTGTTTCAGTTTCATTATTTTTAAATCCTTTTCTCTTTATTTCTTCATCTAACAACCTCTGTTTTATAAGGTCTATCCTTAAATATTTTGCATTGATTGTTTCTATTACTATTATTATGTTTTCTTATGTTGGTGGCATCGCTAAAAAAAGATAACATTCAATTTCGTTTCTAGAAGGTTGTACATCTATATCTTTAAGTTCGCTAACTAATTCATCAAATTCTATGAAGAAATCTTCTAACATATCTTCGTCTTTACATTTCATAGTTAACAATCTTTTAATTGTGATGCTACTCCATGTCTTCTGTAATTACTTTCTAGTTTTTTGACTATTTCTTTCGCTGTTTCACAATCTTTGATAAGTTCTAAATGACTATCCGCTATACATTTAACTAAACTACTTTTACATTTTGCTTCTTTCTCTTTACTTGTAATATTTGGTTCATTATTTTCAATTATAGGGATAATATGTGTAAAATATGAACAACAGACATTTGTTAGTTTGGCAGTAATAAGTGAATAATAGTTGTTACGCTGATATGATATAAATATCAATCATACATCCTTATTGTTCTGAAGGATGTCAAATGTTTCTAAAACCCACAAAATGTTAGCATAATTACAGGGATAATATATGCAAAATATGAAGAACAGAAATTCATTAGTTTGGCAGTAATAAATAAATAATAGTTGTAACCTAGCGATAATATAATTTTTAATCTTATATCCTTATTGTGCCGAAGGATGCCGGTGGTTTTTAATACCCAGGTTATGTTGGCATAATTATAGGGATAATATGTGCAAAATATAAACAACAGACATTTGTTAGTTTAGCAGTAATAAATAAATAATAGTTCTTACGTAGCGATTATATAAATTTCAATCTTATATCCTTATTGTCCTGAAGGATGCCGGTGGTTTCTAATACTCAGGTCATGTGGGCATAGTTATAGGGATAATATGTGCAAAGTATGAACAACAGACATTTGTTAGCTTGGCAGTAATAAATAAATAATAGTTGTTATGTAGAAATCAAATATATTTCAATCATATATCCTTAATGTCCTGAAGGATGTCTGATGATTTTAATACCCAGGATATATTTATAAACTTGTAGAGATAATATGTGCAAAATATGAACAACAGACATTAGTTAGTTTGGCAGTAATAAATAAATAATTGTTGTTACGTAGATATCAAATAAATTTCAATCATATGTCCTTAATGTCCTGAAGCATGTCTGATGATTTTAATACCCAGGATATATTTATGTACTTATAGAGATAATATGTGCAAAATATGAACAACAGACATTAGTTAGTTTGTCAGTAATAAATAAATAATAGTTGTTACGTAGAGATCAAATAAATTTCAATCATATGTCCTCAATGTCCTGAAGGATGTCTGATGATTTTAATACCCAGGATATATTTATGTACTTATAGAGATAATATGTGCGAAATATGAACAACAGACATTAGTTAGTTTGGCAGTAATAAATAAATAATTGTTGTTACGTAGATATCAAATAAATTTCAATCATATGTCCTTAATGTCCTAAAGCATGTCTGATGATTTTAATACCCAGGATATATTTATATACTTATAGAGATACTATGTACAAAATATGAACAACAGACATTAGTTAGTTTGTCAGTAATAAATAAATAATAGTTGTTACCTAGAGATCAAATAAATTTCAATCATATGTCCTCAATGTCCTGAAGGATGTCTGATGATTTTAATACCCAGGATATATTTATGTACTTATAGAGATAATATGTGCAAAATATGAACAACAGACATTTGTTAGTTTGGCAGTAAGAAATAAATAATAGTTGTTACGTAGAGATCAAATAAATTTCAATCATATGTCCTTAATGTCCTGAAGGATGTCTGATGATTTTAATACCCAGGTTATGTTGGCATAATTATAGGGATAATATGTGCAAAATATGAACAACAGACATTTGTTAGTTTAGCAGTAATAAATAAATAATAGTTCTTACGTAGCGATTATATAAATTTCAATCTTATATCCTTATTGTCCTGAAGGATGCCGGTGGTTTCTAATACTCAGGCCATGTGGGAATAGATATAGGGATAATATGTGCAAAGTATGAACAACAGACATTTGTTAGCTAGGTAGTAATATATAAATAATAGTTGTTATGTAGAAATCAAATATATTTCAATCATATATCCTTAATGTCCTGAAGGATGTCTGATGATTTTAATACCCAGGATATATTTATAAACTTATAGAGATAATATGTGCAAAATATGAACAACAGACATTAGTTAGTTTGGCAGTAATAAATAAATAATTGTTGTTACGTAGATATCAAATAAATTTCAATCATATGTCCTTAATGTCCTGAAGCATGTCTAATGATTTTAATACCCAGGATATATTTATGTACTTATAGAGATAATATGTGCAAAATATGAACAACAGACATTAGTTAGTTTGGCAGTAATAAATAAATAATTGTTGTTACGTAGATATCAAATAAATTTCAATCATATGTCCTTAATGTCCTGAAGCATGTCTGATGATTTTAATACCCAGGATATATTTATATACTTATAGAGATACTATGTGCAAAATATGAACAACAGACATTAGTTAGTTTGTCAGTAATAAATAAATAATAGTTGTTACGTAGAGATCAAATAAATTTCAATCATATGTCCTCAATGTCCTGAAGGATGTCTGATGATTTTAATACCCAGGATATATTTATGTACTTATAGAGATAATATGTGCAAAATATGAACAACAGACATTTGTTAGTTTGGCAGTAAGAAATAAATAATAGTTGTTACGTAGAGATCAAATAAATTTCAATCATATGTCCTTAATGTCCTGAAGGATGTCTGATGATTTCAATACCTAGGCCTAGGATATATTTATATACTTAAAGAGATAATATGTGCAAAATATGAACAACAGACATTTGTTAGTTTGGCAGTAATAAATAAATAATAGTTGTTACGTAGAGGTCAAATATATTTCAATGATATATCCTTAATGTCCTGAAGGATGTCTGATGATTTTAATACCTAGGATATATTTATATACTTAAAGAGATAATATGTGCAAAATATGAACAACAGACATCTGTTAGTTTGGCAGTAATAAATATATAATTGCTGACACGTAGTGAGATATAATTTTCAAACCTATTTCCTAATTGTCCTGAAGGATGGCTGATCATTTTAATATCCAGTATATATTTATATACTTATATACATAATATGTGCAAAATATAAACAACAGACATTTGTTAGTTTGGCAGTAATAAATAAATAATTGTTGTTATGTAGAGATCAAATATATTTCAATCATATATCCTTAATGTCCTGAAGGATGTCTGATGATTTTATTACCCAGGATATATTTATATACTTATATACATAATATGTGCAAAATATGAACAACAGACATTAGTTAGTTTGGCAGTAATAAATAAATAATTGCTGACACGTAGTGAGATATAATTTTCAAACCTATTTCCTAATTGTCCTGAAGGATGGCTGATCATTTTAATATCCAGTATATATTTATATACTTATATACATAATATGTGCAAAATATAAACAACAGACATTTGTTAGTTTGGCTGTAATAAATAAATAATTGTTGATACGTAGAGAGATATAAATTTCAACCATTTTTCCTTATTGTCCTGAAGGATGTTTGATGATTTTAATATACAGGAATTGTTTATATATTTATAGAGATAATTTGTGCAAAATATGAGCAACAGACATTAGTTAGTTTGGCAATAATAAATAAATAATTGTTGTTACGTAGACATGAAATAAGTTTCAAACATATTTCCTTATTGTCCTGAAGGATGTCTGATAATTTTAATATCCAGGATTTGTTTATATACTTATAGAGATAATATGTGCAATATATAAACAACAGACATTTGTTGGTTCGTCTGTAATAAATAAATAAATAATAGTTCTTATGTTGAGATGATATTAATATCTAACATATATCCTTATTGTCCTGAAGGATAGATGATGATTTTAATACCCAGGAATTGTTTATATACGTATATAGATAATATGTGCAAAATATGAACAACAGACATTTGTTAGTTTGGCTGTAATAAATAAATAATTGTTGATACGTAGAGAGATATAATTTTCAAATATATATCCTCATTGTCCTGAAGGACGTCTGATAATTTTAATATCCAGGATTTGTTTATATACTTATAGAGATAATATGTGCGAAATATGAACAACAGACATTTGTTGGTTTGGCAGTAATAAAATAATTGTTGATACGTAGAGAGATATATTCATTCATTCATATTTCGCGCGTAAGATCTCAAGGTCATTATTGTCATTTATATCAATAATGTATAATATCTATGACTACGCACACTAATAGTGTGCATTTTTAATTAATAATTAAGTTTCAATTAGTATCTGGCTTGGGATATGGCTAAAAACCCAAAATAACATGTATATAAGATATGTTTTAGTTTTTATAAGATACAGTTGGCCTTGGTCTACCGTCGCTGTCCGCGCTGCGTAGTTTGTTCACAAGCAGCTAAATTTCGAATCGGCTGCTGCGAATCGGCTGCCAATTTCACTCTCATAAATTATAGACTATTTAGTATTCAATCAATCTTTGCAAAAATTATGGAAAGCCTAGTTTGTGACGTACTATCACCCCTTATAAAAAATACTATAATTCCCGAACAACATGGATTCTTAAAAGGTAGATCTTCCGAAACTAATCTATTGTCATTTTATCAATATGTAATAAATGCTTTTGAGAAAAATCATGAAGTTGATACAGTCTATTTAGATTTCTCAAAAGCATTTGACACTGTAAACCACGAAATTTTGTTAAGTAAATTAGTTAGTTATGGTATTAGTGGATCTATGTTAAATTGGTTCAGAAGTTACATTACTAATAGAACCCGGATAGTTAAGATTAATGAAACGATTTCTGACAGTATCGAAGTACTTTCTGGTGTGCCGCAAGGTTCACACTTAGGCCCCCTACTTTTCCTAGTCTTTATTAATGACATTGGTAAAATCTTAAATAACGTTAACTATTTATTGTTCGCTGACGACCTGAAAATCTTTTTGGAAATCACCTGCCCCAGGGACTGCTTACTGATTCAAAATTCTCTAAGCAGTTTAATGGTATGGTGTGAAGAGAATAAAATGATTTTGAACATTAAAAAATGCAATTTTATGACCTTCCATCGGATCAGCAATATTATTCATTTGAATTACTCAATAAACAATAAAATACTTCCCAAATTAACTACTGTTAAAGATTTGGGTGTTATTTTAAATCATGATTTAGGGTGCAAAAATCATGTTGACTACATTACAGCAAAAGCCATGAAGATACTGGGTTTTATAACTAGGTCTACCAGATATTTTAGAAACATTAATTCTATTAAACTCTTGTATGTTACTTTAGTACGACCTATTCTGGATTATTGTGCAATCGTATGGTCACCGTACTATGATGTACACAAGAATGCCATAGAAAAAGTACAAAATAAATTTCTGAAAATTTAAATTTTCATTTATATTTCACAATAAATCTTATGCTAATCTTATGAATTATCTAAATATAACAAGTTTGTATGTACGTCGTATTTATATTGATTTGGTCTTCTTATACCGATTACTAAATAATTTAATTGATTGCCCGCGACTACTGTCATATATTACATTCAATGTTCGTTATTCAACAACAAGGAAAAAATATTTATTTTATGTTCCCTTTTCAAATAAAAATTACATTTTTCATTCCCCTGTAAATAGCATTATGACAGAATTTAATCGTATTGAAATTGATATTGATATATACAATACTTCTTTGTCTAAGTACAAGTCTAAGCTTAAGCTTATGTAAGAAATATTATGGTGTTTAAGAATTTTTCCTGGATTGTAATATTCTATTGTTTATGTACTAGTAATAAATGTATAGTGGACTTTTGTCCGTTTATGAATAATTAAATATATAAATAAATAAATAAATATTATAGGTGGCTATATGAAAATAAACAAAACGTAACAATGTAAAACAATTAAATTAATGTCAAAAATGTATACATTTGTATGTTACTTAATTTAACTTATTTTGTAAACAAAAAAAATTCATTTTGAAAAGTTCACGAAGAACGAATTAATTGATATGATTCTAATAATTGGTAAATGTTTACCCGATTTCGAGAAACATAGCCACCTATGATATTTGTTTAAAAATTATTTCTGACATTTCTAAATGAGCTCATTTTTCTCGAAATTTTTCAAATACATTAATTAAAGTTAATACATCGTTGAAAAGAGAAAAAAATGGCGGTTTCTATTTTATTAAAATAATCATAGGTTGTCATTTGAAAAATAAAAGTTGATAGTCGTATCTTGTAAACCTGACTATAAAAAATATCTACATCTGCCATCAAATAGTATATGTAAAATAATAAAACTTTTATATGAGCCATTTTTTTCTATTACTTATAAAAAAAAAGTTAAGGGGGGGCGTCTTCCCAGACTCACCCTGTATATATATATATATATATATATATATATATACAGGGTGAATACTGAAAACCTTGGCATAGGGAAATAACATGGGAAAACAGTTTTTTGCTGTTTCCATCTGTCCCGCTAAATAAAATCGGATGTATGTGGTATCATTAGTTAGATTACTTAATTTTGCATCTAATAAAACTAAATGTTGTGTAATAAGGCCTTTTCTAACTGAAATATTTGATAAAATAAATTGTATTTTGAAGGTTATCCTTCATATTTTCAAATAAGAAACGTCAAAAACAAAATGCTCCATAGCCGAGTGGATACGAGGGCTGTTTCATAACATAAATAATCTACAAGACCTGGTTCGAGACCACCTCATCAATCAATCATCAAGTGCTGCATCCATAACATATTGAGCGACGATGGGACTGACTACAGCTCCCATGGGGCTACCAATCAATTGTTTGTAGTAATTATTATTATACTGGCAGTAACTGGTGTCAAAGATGAATTGAACTAATGCAATAAATTAAGTTTTACTGAGGGTCGTATTGTCGCAAATGTTATTCCAATTTTTTGTTATACTGGTGATAACATTTGCGACAATACGACCCTCAGTAAAACTGAATTTATTGCATTAGTTCAATTCATCTTTGACACCAGTTACTGCCAGTATAATAATAATTACTACAAACAATTGATTGGTAGCCCCATGGGAGCTGTAGTCAGTCCCATCGTCGCTCAATATGTTATGGATGCAGCACTTGAAACTACCGTTTATCAAGAAATTTGTAGACGATATTATATGTGCAGTACCTGCGAACAAAGTTGAAGAAATAGTACACATTTTTAACCAATACGATCAACATTTACAATTTACTTCAGAGATAGAGCGTGAAAATGCACTACCTTTCCTCGACACTCTGGTAATAAGAGACGACGAAGGAAACTTAAAAACAAATTGGTATGTAAAACCTACTGCATCTCAACGCTACATTCATTATCAATCACAACAACCAAAAAACATGAAAATAAATGTAATTCTAGCTTTAAAAAACAGAATTTTAAAAATTTCACATCAAAGTTTTCACCAACAAAATTTAAAAATACTGAGAGACGTATTGTTGACCAATGCTTATCCAAAGACTTTAATTAATAAATTACTTTTTGGTACGCCAACACAGAATACTGACAATAATATTGAGTTAAATAACAATAATCTACCTGACCCGGAAACTAAAACGTTGTACGCTTCCTTTCCATATATTCCCGATCTCTCACCACAAATAATGGGGATTGTGAGATCCCCAACGTGCAAAATTGCCTACCGAAATTGTGTTACAATCAAAAGCATTTTCACAAAACTCAAAGATAAAACACCCATTTTACAACAATCTGGCGTTGTGTATTGTATACCATGTCAAGACTGTGAAAAAGTTTATATAGGTCAAACTAAAAGAAATCTTTACAGCAGAATTACATCGCACAAAAGTGATGCTAGACTTAGACCAAAATCTAATGCCTTAGCAGAACATCAACATTTAAACCAACACCAAATTGATTATGAAAATGTAAAAGTTTTTGACATAGAAAATAATGACTACAAACGCTCCTTTCTTGAAATGGTACACATACACAACACACAAAACTGTATGAATAAAAGAAAAGATGTTGATGATTTAAGTAATATATATAGTTATTTATTAGAACATATCAAATTTCAAACAAATAGAACTTCAACGGCAGTTACTTGATTTTTCTCACTTTTTCAAATTTCAAATTTACCGCCAACCAGTGTGGAATAACAAAAATAAGAATCAGGTTAAATGTAATAACTACGTCTAAACTTGTAAATTTAAGATGAACACTGCGCCATGTGGTGCATACATTAATTTCTGTGACCTGTAATATTTTACTAAATTGTTATTTTAAAATTATAACAAAATCATTTTTAAAAATCAACAATGGTAATTACAACAATTTAAAAAATAGCCAAAAGAAAATATGTTTCATGGAGTCGACAATTTTCAAAATTATAACTCTAACAAAAATTGTAAGTTAATTAAAAATTTATTATTGTACATTAGTACTATTTTAAAATAACTTTTTTATGTAGTGACCTGAAGAAGGAATAAAGAGATTCCGAAATTTAAAAAGACGTAAAAATTATTAGCCCGATTCCTGACTGCCATTCCCACGAAATACAGTTTTCCTTAACTAATTGCAGTCACAATTACCTTCAACTGATATATATATATATATATATATATATATATATATATATATATATATATATATTTATATATATAGTGGCTTAACACCCCCATGGGGTTGCGCCGCTTCCTTCGAAGCTTTCTAGATCCAATTTTTTTGGAGTGGATGTGGATTAATCTCCGTTACTATTTCTTAGATGTTCTTTATAATGTTCCTCCACAACTCCCTATCTCTTGTTTTGTTCTTCCAGTTGCTAATTCCGGCTGCTTTTAGATCTTCTTCCACTTCTCTCAGCCATGTTGATCTGGGCCTGCCTCGTCTTCTTCTTTCGTCTGGACTCCACTCGACTATTGCCTTTATTGTATCCCTTTCTTCTGCTTTCCATACATGGCCAAGCCATCTCATTCTTTGTTGTTTAATTTTTTTCACTATATGTTCTCCTTCTAATTCTTGTTCTATTTCATGGTTCATTCTTATTCTGTATTCATTTTCTGATACCTTGATTGGTCCTAGTATAGTTTGTATTATATTTCGTTCCATTATTTTTAAGATCTTCTTCCTCTTTTTTTGTCATTGTGATTGTTTCAGCTGCATATAATGCTATTGGTCTTATTATTGATTTGTATATTCTGATTTTGGTATTTTTTGTTAATAGTTTGCTTTTTAATATTTTTTTATTTGTGTAAAAAGCTCAATTTGTTGCTATAATCTTTTCCTAAATTTCTGTTTCTCTTTCTCCTTTACTTGATAACATAATACCTAGATATTTAAACGTATCCACTTGTTCACATATGTGTTCTCCGATTTTTATTCCTTTGTTTTCAGCATTCTTTCCTATCAACATTATTTTGGTTTGTTGCTTCGTTGATTTTTAATCCTATCTTATCTTCTTCGATCATTATTTCTTGCAGCATTTCTATCATTATCTTTCTGTTCTTCGTTGCAATTACTATGTCGTCGGTATATGTTATTATTTGCCCTCCTCGTGTTCTAAGTGTTCCTTTATTAAATTTTCTAAGTACATATTCTAATGCTACGTTGAATAATGTTGCCGACAGTGCATCTCCTTGTCTGACCCCTTTATTTATCTCGATCTCTTCTGTCTCCCCTTTTTGTGTTATAATGCTTATTTTATTTTTCCTTATAGTCATCGCGGTTAGTCTTCTTAATTTTGCTGGTATATTTAGCTCCTCAAGAGCTGTCATGAGCTTTTTTCTTTTAATAGAGTCAAATGCTTGCTGGATATCAAAAAATAACATTTCTATATTCATACCATTTATATTTTTTATGCCGTGTACTTTGATTTTGTGTGTTTTATTTTGTGCTTGAATTTGTTTGTAAAATCTTTTTGTATTTCTTTTCATCCTTTCTTTTTCTATATCTTTATTTGATTCTCTGTCCATTCTCTCTTGTTTTTTCTTATAGTTTTGTTGCACTCGTTTCTTATTTTTTCATATACTTGTTTGTCCTCATTCTTTTTTGTTTGTAGCCATTTTATTCTTGCAATTTTCTGTCATTTCCTGACATTCTTCATTATACCAGTATTTTCTTTTATCTTGTTTTTCTTTTCTTACCCATTTTTGAGTTGCTTCCTGTACGCATTTCTTTATACCATTCCATTTTGTTTCTGTCATCTTCATCATTTATTACTTCATTGAGATTTTTATCTAGTTCTTCTATATATTTCTCTCTTATCTTTTCATTATTCAGATTTTCTGTATTCCATTTAATTTTTTTGCTACTATTTATTGAGGTTCTTTTTACTTTTTTGTCTTAGGGTTGCTGTCACCATAAAGTGGTCCGAATCTGCGCATGCTCGTCTGTAGGTTCTTGTATCCGTTACTGATGATTGTTTTCTTCTTGTTATAAGTATATGGTCTATTTGTGTCTGCGTTTGTTGATCTGGTGATATCCATGTTATTTTAGATTTGTTCTTGTTACTAGTCTGTATAATCTTTGTCCGTTATCATTTGTATTGTAACGTTTTATTTATTTAGGTGAAGTGTAAAATTGATTAAAACACTAATATTTATATAACCAAGTTTATTAAAAGAAATGTGAATATAAAAAATAATTAAAAAATAACTAACACTAAGAATTAAGAAATATAAACACTAATTTAAGTCTAACAATTATTAATAAAGACTTAAACACTAAGATAATTTATTTAAACTATTAAAACTACGCAATATTTATTTCCACAATATTTATATTACCAACTATTTATATCACCTTCTGTTCACTATCCGTATCAACATAAGACTGTCCTCCCGATCTTTTGCTCGGGGTATTTCAGTAAAACATTTCCTTCTAGAATATTCGCAGATTCCTTGGAAATCAGAACAATGGGGAGCGGACGGACGTGTCCTGACCTGTTCGCTAGCGGCCGCCGCCCGCGCCGCGGCCCTGGGTTCTCTACAGTATTGTAATGTATTGTGTGTCTTCCTGTTTCTTGCTGTATATAGTCTTCCTTCCCTATTTAAGCAATAAAGTCTCCTAATACAATCATTGTATCTTCTTTTGGTAGTTTTTCAATTTCTTCTTCTAACACTTCATAGAACGTTTCTTTTTCTTCCGATTTCGCATTCTTTGTTGGAGCATATATATTTAAGATTGATATTTTGAAAGGTGTCGTATCTATTCTACAGTAGGCCATTCGTTCGTTTATTGGTTTAAAATCTATTATATTATTTTTCAGTTCATTTAAAATAATAAATGCTACTCCGTATTGCCCTTGTTTTTTATCTCCTGAATATTTTACAATATAATTGTCTTTTAAAATTTTTCCTGCTCCACTCCATCTAGTTTCTTGTATTGCAGCAATATTTATTTTATACCTCAACATTTCTGCAGCTATTTCTTGAGTTTTTCCTGGTTGTAGCATAGTTCTGACATTCCAGGTACTAATTCTAATCTTATTATTATTTTTTGTTTTTTTACCTTTCTTTCTATTTATTTTTTTTCTTTGACTTGAAGTTGCGGGTGTGTGTGTTGGTGACATTTCATTGTACTTAATTTCTAATCCCTTTGTATTAGCCATTTTCGTTACCGTGTTTCCTGTTACTTTCTTTCTCTTTGGTTGCTATGATTGTTTTAATAAATTACTTTTTATTGGTCTTTCATCGTAGCTATTTGTTCTAGGTCTACTTGTAAATTGAGGTCTGACACTTGAAGTTACTGGTATATCTGCTTTATTGGGTTGTTGTTTTTGTCTCTTTGCATCTTGTTCTTCTTTGTTTTTTTCGTTATCTTCATATGTTTTTTGACTTTGCTTTTGTTCCTTTTCTTCATAATGCATTCGTTTTTTGTCGTTTTTTCCTTTTATTAATTTTGACGCTTTATTGTTATCTATTTTTATTCCATCAACATATAAATTATTGTACGGCATGTTTACCCTCTTTTCTTATGTCTTTCATCAGCGGTATCAATACTTTTCTTTCTTCTGCAATGTCTTTTGGATAATCTTCTGATATTATTATTCTTTTAAAAACTTTTGGTTTGCCAAAATTTCTATTAATTTCCTTATTGCTAATTTTATTAGTACCGGTCTTGTTTTATTTGCCTTTTTTCCTAGTCTATATATATATTTTCAATATCTCTGTTATTTATATCTATTTTTATTGTGTTTTTTATTAAATCTAAGCAAGCATTTTCTAGTTGAAATTTATTTCTTTCTTCTTCTATTAGGCCAAAAATTTAAAGATTTTTTTCTCTGTTTATTTTTTCCTGTTCTTTCAGATTTTTTTCTATTTTCACTATTTTACGGGTATGTTCTTCTAAATTATCTGCTGTGATATTGAATTTATAATTTATCTCCTTTTTTATGTTTGCTAATTCCTTTTTTAAATCGGCTATTGCATCTAGTATTATTTGAGTATCCATTTTATTAGGTATGCAATTCTATTTACTTGCTGGTTTTGCTTGATGGTGTTGTATGCGTCGTCAGTTCAGTTTGCGTTATTACCTTAATTGATTCGGGCGGTAACCTGATATCTGCCGCTGGCTCAAAACACTACTTTGCAAAATTATGCTTTGCTAGCAATGTAGCTCTCTTGAAGGAGTATGTACATAACCTACAAACAGCTAATAATTTTTATTTGCTTTTTATTGTTTTATCTGACGATACTTATCTTTTCCTTTATATTTTCTTTTGGGGTTTCTTCTTAGTATCTTGCTTTCTTTTTCACTAGCCTTCTATATCCTTGTTTTTCATATATTTTTTAATTTCTTCACGGAGCACAAACTCATACGTGTTGACACCACGTCACACATACTACTCATTGAATATAGTTATAACCAACAAAAAAACATGTATTTACAATCCAAACTATTACATTGTTTGATAAGGAAACGATAATCATAACAATACGGTAAGTTGACATATTGTCTGAATACATTTGTTTAAATTCTGACTTGTTACAGGTCGAGTGAAACCGGAGGCAGTAAGACTTAAAGTTAACATGCATTGCAATAATGGAACATGTGTGATTCGCTTCGTGAACAGTCCTGGATTAAGGGCGAATCATCACACCCTCCCCGTACTTCGGTGAAAAAGAAAAATTAACCCGAATGATTTTTACTAAAAAAAAAAGCTAACACAAGTTAAGAAATAGAAAGTAGAAACTAAACTCGTCCAGGGCGGAGATTACCGAGTTCTCTTGCGGTTACGGTGGTTACCCGGAACCTCATCCGCCGGCATATAGTGGACGTCGTGACCACGGGATGGACGGTGGACGACGCCGGATGTCCTTTGGAGGTAGGTCTATGCCCCACAACGGTGACGCTGTGGACAAGCGGCGAGCCGGCCTGCTACCTGCCGGCTGAAGGACCTGGGGCGTACGTGGTGTCCGGGCGCGTGGTGGTGTGGCCAGGATCGGCGACGTATCCAACACCAGGCAGTCTCCACCCGGAGACGGTGGCGGGGTCGCGTGCCTGGGTGGACGTGTCGGCGTCGGTGGCAGCGGTAACAGGACCGCAGGATGGACGGCGGCCTGTCGGACGGCTGCTAGCCGCACTGGCGATGGTGTCGGGGAGCGCTTCGACACATACTGAAGAGCTCCTCTACCAGCTCGTCCAGGGTGGTGGTCGCCCTGGGAGTGTCCTCTTTTCCCCTTGTCCTGGGGATGAGCTCCAGACAGGACACGTTCCTGGAGGTGACCGGGGTTGGCTCTGGCAGCGACGGGTCTGGAGATGGCCTCATCCCTTCGCCTCTTCCGCCAACAGCAGTCGCGGGACCCGCGGGACCCTCCGCGGCGGAGAACGGGAGAGGAGCGGCTCGATGGACAGTGGGAGCCGCAGAGGCACATCCGGTCGGCGGGCATGGCTCAGCGCCAACCCCACCGGCCTGATCTTTCGCCTCGAGGTCACCAGCCGTGGGCGGATGGCGGTGCGCCACACCTGGAGGTCGGCCACGGTGTCGATGCCGAGGAGCTTTCATGGCCGGAACCGGCGGCTTGTTGGTCTTGGAAAGGCTGGCATGGTTAGGTATGTCTGTAACACACTTTTTTAGATCTTTCACGTGGATGTTGGTCAATCGTTGGCCGGCTTGATTTGTTAGGTTATAGGTTAGCGGGGTTCTGCGTTTTGAATCGCCCGAGGGGGCGGCATTCCACCCACTTAGTCAGGCGGTCTTGGAAGACGATCACGTGTTGGAACTCCCTTGGTGACCGAGGCAGGGGCGTCGTCAGGGGTGCTATCATGGTGGAGAAATGCGGGATAAACCGCCGATACCATGACGCCTGCGACTTTCTCGGGGTCCGTCTTGATGCCCTTTTCGCTGACGATGTGCCCTAGGTATCGGATGGATCGTAGGCCGAACTGGCATTTCTCGGGGTATATCCGCAGATTGGCTACCCGGAGCCGCTTGAATTCCGCCCTCAGGTGTTGGATGTGCTCCTCGAGGCTGCCGTTGGCGACCACGATGTCATCGAGGTAGGCGAAGGCATACGGCTCGAGTTCAGGACCGATGACGGTGTCGAGAAGTTGCTGGAAGGTGGCTGGGGCCGCGTGCAAGCCGAAGGGCATTACCCAGAACTGGAACAGCCCTTTTCCGGGGACTGTGAAGGCGGTGAGTGGTTTGCTCTCTTCACTGAGAGCCACCCGCCAGTAGCCGTTCTTGAGGTCAATCGTGGAGAAGTACTTGCCCCCCCGCAACTTATCTAGAATCGCAGTGATGTACGGGAGCGGGTAACCATCCCTCTCCGTGACCTGGTTCAACTGGCAGAAGTCGATACAGAACCGGGCGCGGCCGTCCTTCTTCTTGACGATGACGGCGGGTGAGCTCCATGGGCTCTGCGAGCACTCAATGATGCCGTCTGCCAACATCTTCTTAACCTCCACGTTGATGATTTGTTGGGTTTTCTCGTATCCGTAAGTACCGTTGTTTTATGGGAGTGGCGTCCTTAAGTTTGATATGATGTCGTATCCTAGGTGTCACCCCTTGCAACTTGTCGAGCTTAGGGAGCTCGGTTGCCAAGAACCGCTGGGGAGGGTCTACGTGAACTGCATGGGTCTTACGTAGGAGCGCGACCGTGGCGAGAGACGGATGAAGCGTGATCTAAGTATGCAGTGTGTCTAGTCCCAAGATAACGGGGTGGGCGAGTCTGGGCAGACACTACAGTGATATCAGCTTCCATATGCTGCCGAGCATGCATCCTACGTCTAGTGCCTCGTTGTCATCACCTCGTGGCATTGTGTGGGGTATATGCGTGTCCTAGCATGAGCGAGAGTGGCGGCCACCTTGACGTTGATGTAGGATAAGACGGCCCCCATGTCCACCAGGGCCTGGCTCTGGTGATCCCTGATAGTGATGTCCACGAACAGCCGGCCATCTCCGGTGGCAGTCGGTCCGTCAGAAGGTAAAGAGTGTGGCGGTGAGATGATGGGCTTATTCTTGAGCTGGGCGTCGCCCTGGGTGGGTCCAGCTCAAGCCTCGTTTCCCGACGATTTTTGACGCCGGCAATCGTAGTGTCGGGTTAACACCCCCTCCTTCTTACACTTCCAGCAGAAGAACTTCAGTGCGTTCTGACAACCTGGCAGGAAGTGCCCAAATTGGCCGCACCTGCAGCACATGTCCGTCGCCTCTGCTCGTCGGCGCGTGGGGGGTCTGGGACGCCGGCTGTACGGCGTGGAGCTGCTTCTTGTTCCTGTTGCAGCCTCTCGTATTCGGCCAGTTCGTGGCCGAGTTCGCGCTGAGTCGTGAGGTCCCGCCTCCGAATGTACTGGCGGTACTCTCCCAAATATAAACTATGACCAGAACCGGGAGCCAGCAATTGACAATGACAGTAATAAAATTTCACTCACCAGAATTCTCGTTGTCGCAGACGGTAGACTTTAGTGGACAAGAACACACCCAAGTCTGTCTTTACAGCTGCAGAAGGCCTCTATATATACCAAGAAATCTAATGAATCGGTTTAAAACTGTTTGTAGTGCGACAAGGAGCATTTGGTGTTCTAGAACGATATCATTCTCTCTTTTTCCCAACATGAGATTCCTGCATTAAAAAAGTAACAATTTTTATAAGAATGAATGCCGATCTAAATACATCCTAAATTAGATCACAGATCTCGAATTTGAATTTAAACTAGATAAAATGAACTGTCAACACTCTCGCAGATGGCGGAACAGTCGCGATTAGCTGTCAGAATCAAATTCTTTGAAGGTTAAACATGTAACGTCTCTCATTCCCCGCCGGTCGGGTGCTCAGAGTTACCAGGGTTCAGGAGCGAGGATGGGAGTCAGGACGGACTGGTACTAGAGGAATAAGCAAACACTTCTGTTTCTACCCAAAAATATAAATAAATATATATTCTATATATGAAAATAAATACAATTTATTGTATAACAATATATCAAAAACAATGAGGGTGGCAGTTTAGCGTTTGGCGGCTGCCGAAGCTAGTTCTCCGGGCTGGGGCAACCTGTAACAAAGCAGACACGGTGATACTGCGAGGCGGCGGTTACGGTCCCGGATACGATAGTACACGTTCGCGATAAAGCTAATGGCGCACCTTGCCGTGCTGTACTCGGGTGTTGACGAACGCGATACGGTTCCCACGCGGTGACTCGGGGCCGACGCGGTATCACCGGTGGAGTAGATAGTAAGGGAACGTTCGGCTCAGCACGCCTTCGGTAAGAATGGCTCAACACGCCTTGGGGAACGGCTCAGCACGCCTTGGGGAACGGCTCAGCACGCCGTATGCGGAGGAGCTCGGGTCAGAACGGCTCAACACGCCTCAGGTGAGGAAGGCTCAACACGCCTCGGGTACGACTCAACACGCCTCGGTCAGGAAGGCTCAACACGCCTCGGGTGAGGAAGGCTCAACACGCCTCGCACATGCATTGCAATAATGGAACATATGTGATTCGCTTCGTGAACAGTCCTGGATTAAGGGCGAATCATCACAGTAGGTGATTTCTAGATTGTTTATTACCTCCCGCCTATCAATATATAGATAAGGGAGGTATTGTTTTTGGTCAAATTTCTCGAGTGTGAGTTTTCAACATATGAGCACGAATTAGGGTCTCTAGAATAAGATTTTACTATTTTTACCGTGATGTCTGTATGTCCGTGTGTGCGTGTGTGTGTGCGTGTGTGTGTGTCTGTGACGATTTTTCGTCCACGATAACTCCAACACGATACATGTAAAAAATATAATATTTGGTATTTACGACTTATATTCAAATATGATGAACTGATTAGATTTTGACTACAATTGGTTAACCGGAAGTAGTACTTTACTTGAAGCTTTAAACCGTTTTTCCTTAAAAGTACCTCTAAATACCATTTTTTCGCAAATTACGTTATTATTAAACAAAGGATTTTTTAATTTTCTACCAGTTTGTATAGTTACTTTTTATATATAACTTCCAGTTAAACAAAAATATATTTATAAATTATATTAATTTTACACATCGTTCAGGCTGAATAATTTCGGTAAAACAAATGAGTTATTCATATTTGACATATACAGTTGTCAAGTTTGACGAAATTTAAAAAGATTTTATCTCTTGCCAAACCAACGTATTAGGTAAGGGTATACAGAGTGAATACCAGAATACTAGAAACTTTAACATATGTATGTACTTCGTATAATTCAAAAATGATTACCCGTAATATGTTGAAATTTTGTATATGGGATTGCTATAACATGTCGTTGTGAACCTTCCTTATTTATTGCTATTGGCTGTGCCAAAAGGACACTTCACTTGAAGGGTTTTTTAGAATTTCTCGCATGAATCAAAAACGATTTGCCGTATATTGCTGAAATTATGTATGTGGAACTGCTACTACATCTAAATTTGCAACTATATTTTTTGTTGCAATTAGCAGTGATACAACGGCACTATTTATTTATTTATGACATGTTTGGGAAGCCAACAGTAACCCAATTAAAGGCTTCCACAATAAACAACATACAATTTTACAAGATTACAAGTATAAAAAAAGTTTTAACAAACATTTACAAATTAATTATATGAAGAGAACATATACATAAACATATTTAACAGTGACTTAGGTATATACAAAACAACAAAATAAAGTACAATTACATTTAAGAAATTAATTAGCACAGAGGAAGAGAAACATATTTTTTACAGTGACTGTACTTTTAATGCGCGTTTGAATTGGACTAGTGTTAAATTGAAGATATCAAGATGTTGGAAATTATTATTGTACTGAGACAACATTCTATTCAAAGGAGCATTTTTGAAATTGTTTGTATTACACTTTTTTAAATAAAACAGATTACAATTTCGTGTGTGTATAGCTGGCACATGTATATAAACATAACCTATAATGCATTGGTTGTCAATGTGATTATTTAAAAATTTGTGTAAAAATATCATGTCAGCGTGGGATCTCCTTTGTTCAAGGGTCAGCAAGTTGTATTCTATTAAAGATTCGTGGTAAGTTAAGTGCATTTTTGAGAATTTGTATTTTAACAAATATACAAATTTCTTTTGGATAGATTCAAGAAGGATAATGTTTTTGGTGTACATAGGATTCCATACTTGGGAGGCGTATTCGAGAATGGGACGAACCAAAGTATTATAGAGCAGTAATAGTGATTCTTTATGTACATAAGATTTTGCTACTCGAAATATGAAACCCAGAATTCTATATGCCTTTTTAACAATATACATAATATGATCGTTGAAAAGTAGTTTAGAATCATAAAGGATACCTAAATCTTTAGTAGAAGATTTATGTTCCAAAATATATCCTTCAATATTTTAAGGGTAAGTTATTGTATTTGAACATCTGGTGAAACTAACTACATGACATTTTTCGATGTTTAGGAAAATATCGTTCGCAGCACAGAAGTTTTGCAATCGAATTAAGTCTTCTTGCAATAGATTACAATCCGTAAGGGTTTGTATTTTTTTGAAAAATTTCAAATCGTCAGCATAAAGAAAGAAATCACTATTTGAGAAGCAGTTACCAATGGAGTTAATATATAAATTAAATAAAATTGGTCCCAAATGTGATCCCTGCGGAACACCCGATGACACCATAATTTTGCGTGATTTGAATCCATTGCATGAGACAATCTGCGAACGATTTTTTATGTAAGACTCTATCCATCTTAACAGAGAGCCATGAATACCATACGATAATAATGCAGCTAACAACTTAGAATGATTTACTCGATCAAAGGCTTTACTGAAATCTGTGTACACTACGTCGACTTGTGTTCTGTTATCTAAATGACTGCTAATTTTTTCAGTGAAAGGGATTAGGTTGTTTAGTACTGATTTACCAACGCAGAAGCCTGATTGCTGCTGTATTATTGTGTTATTTAATTCAAATTTAATTTTGTTAACAATGAGGATTTCAAAAATTTTACCAAACATTGGAAGGATCGAAATAGGCCTGTAGTTGCGTACATCTCTTTTATTACCAGATTTGTGTATAGGAATAAGAAATGAACTTTTCCACATGTCAGGGAAAATTCCGTTTCTTAATGATTTATTAAAAATTAAAAACAAAGGGTAGACTAGGTAGTATGCACAAGTTTTTATGAAATGTGGATGAATGAGGTCAGGGCCACAGCCTTTATTTATATCTAAGTTAGAGAGACAACTGAAAATGTCTTCCTCCTGAATTGCTACATTATGTATATTAACGGGAATATTACTGTTATTAAATGAAGTAATAATATCATCGTCCTGAAAAGTAGTGTACACAGATTCAAAGTAATCAGCAAAAAGATTACTAATATCATTCCCATTGAAGGCATTAACATCATTAAGTTGCATTGAGTTAGGTAGACAGTTATCGTTCCTAAGTTTTTTTGTGTGATTCCAGAATGATGATACATTTGACTTTAAATTATTTTCAATATAACTAATGTAGTTACGATAATCAATATCTGACTTACTTTTAACTCTTTGCCTTAGCGCACTAAAAGAGTTATAGTCATTGATGTCACCATATGCTTTACACTTTTTATGAAATTTATTTTTTTCTTTAATGATTTTAATTAGAGATTTAGAAAACCATTTCGGATAGTTACTAATTTGTTTATTGTATATAGGACAGTAAGCATCTAAGAGGCTATATAAAATATCGTAGAATGTTTTTACGTTTTCATTTATATTACTGTTATTAAATGCTCGAAGGGTTTTCTGATGCCACATACACCCCATCATTTTTAGCTGTTTTCCCATGTTAATATTCTATGTCAAAGTTTCTAGACTTCGGCCTGTACAGCACACAAATAATAAAAATAATATCCTATACATTTCGTAGGGATAAGAAATCCCCATTAGTTGCATTACCCAAATATGAAAACACGGAAGAAATCTTTTAAGAAGAAAAATGAAGAAAAGAAGAAAATATATAATAAAACTAAAAATATTAGGGAATTTAAAACTAGTAAAGAAAAAATGAGTAAAATTCGTGAAAATGAAGAGTATAGGCAAATGGAAAAAGCAAAAGATAAATTAAATAAGCAAGAAAAAAGACAAGATTTAGTGTATAAGAGTAAAGAAAATGAAAAAAATAAAATTAATATGCAAGAAAAAAGACAAAATGAATTATATAAGAGTAAAGATAATGAAAGAAATAAAATAAGTATGCAAGAAAAAAGGCAAGATGAATTATATAAGGGTAAAGAAAATAAAAGAAATAAAATAACTATGCAAGAAAAAAGGCAAGATGACTTATATAAGAGTAAAAAAAATTAAAGACATAAAATTAGCATGCAAGAAAAGAGACAAGATGAATTATATAAGAGTAAATATAATGAAAGAAATAAAATAAGTATGCAAGAAAAAAGACAAGATGAATTATATAAGAGTAAAGAAAATGAAAGAAATAAAATAACTATGCAAGAAAAAAGGCAAGATGACTTATATAAGAGTAAAGAAAATGAAAGACATAAAATTAGCATGCAAGAAAAGAGACAAGATGAATTATATAAGAGTAAAGAAAACGAAAGAAATAAAATAACTATGCAAGAAAAAAGGCAAGATGACTTATATAAGAGTAAAGAAAATGAAAGAAATAAAATAACTATGCAAGAAAAAAGGCAAGATGACTTATATAAGAGTAAAGAAAATGAAAGACATAAAATTAGCATGCAAGAAAAAAGACAAGATGAATTATATAAGAGTAAAGAAAACGAAAGAAATAAAATAACTATGCAAGAAAAAAGGCAAGATGTATTATATAAGAGTAAAGAAAATGAGAAAAATAAAATTATTAAACAAGTAAAAAGACAAGATGAAGAATATAAGAATAAAAAAATGAAACAGCTAAAATTTATATTAAAGAAAAAAGAGCAAACTTTGATTTTCGAGAAAATGAAAAATTAAATGAAAATGCTGCAAAAAGAATTAAACGGCAAAATGATTTAATAAGATTTAGAGAAAATATATATAATAATCTCCTTAGACAAAATTCGGAGACATCAAAATTAGAATTACAGTTTATAAAAGATAGATGTCATACTCCAGATATTATATGCTATTGCTGTGAAGGACTATTTTTTAAACATTCTGTACTTAATTCTGAGTATGATGAAAAATATGACCAGTCTGAAGAGATTTATAATTTAGTCCATAATTACCAATCTAATTTCGTCTGTAAGACTTGTAAAAAGTACATATCTAAAAAAGTAGTACCCAGATTGGTAACCAGCAATAACTTAAAATTTCCAATATTACTAGAATGTATTAAAATTTTAACACCTTTAGAGGAAAGAATGGTTTCTCCATATATTAACTTTATGCAGATTCGACCTTTAAAATCATATGCTTTAAATGCACAATTAGGCCAAAAAGGAAGTGTAGTTAATGTACCATTAGATATTAGTAAAATTTTACAAGTTTTGCCAAGAAATTTTGATCAAATGGATACAATACAGGTAAAATTAAAGCGACATATGTGCCACCGATCTGATTATATGTTTGAAACAATAAGACCTGCAGTTGTATGTGATGCTTTGAAATATTTATTAAATACTCCACTTTATAAAAAATATAACATTGAAATAAATCAGACATATTTCTCACGATATGAAAACAAATATGAAGAAAAAATTGATTTTATTATTGATAAAAGAGATGTTGATGCCGAAGAAGTAAATATTTGTTCTAATAATTCCATTCAAAATTCTATAGACAAATACTTTAATGACAGTTTAATTTTGGACGAAATTGACATTGATGAGGAAGTTTTAGTTTTAGATAGACATAAAGAAATGAATGACAAAATTAAAGTAACTGCTCCTTGTCAGGATGAGAAACCATTTCCTTGGCACACTGTTGAGCATTTAGAAGAATTGTGTTTTCCTACTATTTTTGGAGGATATGAATTCAATAATTCAATTTCTTATACCGATCGAGCTAAATCAGAAGTTAGACGATTAGACAGAAGATCGTGCACCCCTACGAGAGTATTATATATGGCGAAAAAGAAATTAGAAAAATCTTGTTTAGCTAATATTAACGTGTGCTTGAGAAAATCGAAACAAAATTGTAACTTATTAGCAGGTAATGTGTTAAAAAAAGAATGTTTAGATAAATTAACAAAATTTGATGAGGGATGCAAAATTTTGAAAAATGTGAGGTCTTCACCTTCATATTGGGAGTCAAAAAAGAAAGAATTATTAGCAATGATACGTCAATTAGGTAAACCCACAATATTTCTGACTGTGTCTGCTGGTGAAAAAATTTGGCCCGAATTAATAAAATCTTTAGTGAAAATAAACTCTGGAAGGACAATAACAATTGAAGAAGCGTATGAACTAAGTGAATTTGAGAAAACAAAACTTATTAAAATTGATCCAGTTACATGTGCAAGATATTTTGATTATAAACTAAATAAATTATTAATATTATTGAAACAAAATTTTAGTATATTTGAAAACTATACAGTTGAAGATTCCTACAGTCGTACGGAATTTCAAATGAGAGGATCTCCACATGAGCATATTTTTTTATGGCTTAAAAATTCTCCAGATTATGAAAAATCGAACAGTACCTCTATTGAAAATTGTGTAAAATTTATTGATCAATTTATTACATGCGAATACGATGTAAGTAATCCATATATAGCATTCCAGAGACACAAACATACGCATACATGTTACAAAGGACAAAAAATTAAAAAGTGTAGATTCAATTATCCCGTGCCAGTTATGCCTAGAACAATGATTTTAGAGCCCCTAAATTCAGATGAAATAACCAATGATTTAAAAACTGTTTTTAAAAAAATTAAAAATTTTATGCACCACTTATATTTAAAATCCATTTATATATCATTTGAGGAAATTTTAACAAAATTAAACGTGACGGAAGAAAAGTATATTATGGCTATTAGAAGTTCCTTAACTCGACCTCAAGTTTTTCTTAAAAGAAGTAGTACGGAAGTGGGCATAAATTTATACAATAAAAAATTTCTATATTTATTTGAATCAAACATGGATATTCAATTTATTTTGGATCCTTATGCAGCTGCTTCATATGTTGTAAATTATGTCGCAAAAGCAGAAGCAGGACTATCCAAGTTATTACGGGATGCCGCATCAGATATAGACAATGGAAATAAATCTATTAAAGACAAATTTAGAAAAATAGCAAATGTTTTCCTTAATATGAATTTAATGTCAGCACAAGAAGCTTCATATCACATTCTTTCTTTATCTTTATCAAAAATGAGTAGACAATGCATTTTTATTAATACAAGTCCAACAAACGAACGTGTACAAATGCTAAAATCTTATAAAGAATTACGCGAACTTGACGAAAATTCCAATGATATTTTTATGAGCAACGTTTTTAAAAAATATGGTAAAAGACCTGAAAATATGAAAAATATATGTTTAGCAGATTTTGTGGCTATGTATACAAATAAACAGAACATAGCAGATGAAAACGAAGACGAAATAAATATCAGTGAATATGCATCAAGGAAAAAAACTGCAATTATAAGATACAGACGGTACAAATTCCAACAAGATCCACAGAATTACTATCGGGAACAAATGTTACTTTTTCTTCCATGGAGAAATGAATTAGAAGAAATTGAAAGTGTAGCTCATGAAACTAAATATTTATTAAATTTTCAGATTATCGATGAAAATAGAAGAAAATATAATGTTCTTGGTGATGAAATTTTGGAACAAGCTTTAGATAATATAAATATTAATAATATTGAAGACGAAAATGAGAACTTATCAATAAATTCAAATGATGTAGAAATTGACATATTTGAACAAGCAGGACAAGAGGCGCCAAAGAAACAAAATTTTGTACGATTTAACATTCCACAAAGAGTATCTGAAGAGAGTATGTTTGCAATTATGCAAAAATTGAATTTAAAACAAAGAAAAATCGTAATGTATGTTTTGAATCATTTAAAAATTTCGTCCACGGCTTTACGTTTATTTATTAGCGGATCCGCCGGTGTGGGTAAAAGTACAGTAATAAATGCTATTTATCATACAATTACAAATTATTTTGATAATTATATTGGGCCAAATTCTGGTAGTATTATTACTTTGTTATGTGCACCATCAGGTAAAGCTGCATTTTTAATAAATGGTGTCACTCTTCACACTGCATTTGCTTTACCCATTGCCCAATTTGGCGGACATATGCCGGAATTATCATCCGACATAGCAAATACTTTAAGAGCAAAACTTATAAATTTAAAACTTCTTATAATAGACGAAATTTCAATGGTCGGTAGTATGTTATTTAATCGAGTGGACACAAGATTAAGGCAAATCATGGGTGTAAATTCTTCTTTTGGTGGGGTTTCAGTAATTTGCGTCGGGGACTTACATCAACTTCCGCCAGTTATGGATACTCATATATTTAAATTGTCTAAAAAGCATGAAATGCATAAATTTTTTGATACAAATCCGCTTTGGGATGAATTTAATTTTTTTGAATTAACTCAAATCATGAGACAAAAAAATGATTTTGATTTTATTACCGCATTAAATAATATGGCATTAGGTAAAATGACCCCTCATGATATAAATTTAATATCATCTAGACAAGTTCAGGAATGTGAAGTACCAGAAGAAGCTATTAGATTATACGTTGAAAATAAGCATGTAGAGACATACAATATTTCAAAAATAAATAAAAAAGTTGGGGACAAATACATATGCGAAGCAAAAGATACAATACTAGGTAAAATTAATGAACAATCAAAATTATCTCTATTAAATTCATTAAAACATAAAAAATATTCTGAAGTTAATGGCTTATCGCATCAAATATATTTAAAAGTTGGTATAAAATATATGATAACCAGCAATATTGATGTAGAAGACGGTTTAGTTAATGGCAGTTGCGGGATGCTGCAAAATATTCAATTTAAAGAAAATACAAGAGAACCTTATATTTTATGGATAGATTTTCAATCAAAAAAGGTTGGGGTTAAAGCTAGAGAGCAATACGCTAATATAATTAAAAGCAATGATATATATTCTAAATTAACACCAGTTGTGAAAATTGCCATTAATCTAAACATATCAAATAAAACACAATATCCTGTTATCAGAAAACAGTTTCCTGTAATACCAGCTGAAGCTTTAACAATTCATAAAAGTCAGGGACAGACGTATTCTAAAATTTGTGTTGATTTTAACAATATAAAAAGAATAACTCGTTCCATGTTGTACGTTGCTATTAGCAGAGTTACATCTTTAGCGGGATTGTATATTTTAGGAAAATTTAAGTGTCCAAATACAAGCGTCACAGAAGATTATGTACATACAGAGTTACATAGATTACGTACTGAAAAAGAAATTAAATGGGAGGTAGAGGATATACTAAAATATATTGGAATAAAATTAATATACCAAAATTTATGTTCATTTAAAACTAAAATTTTAAATGTTAAAAGTGACAGCTGGTATGAAAACGGTGATATATTAATATTTTCTGAAACATTACTAAAACCAGAAGATATTGTAAATATAGAAAATTATAATATAATTTATAGATCAGATTCAGTAGGTATTATACGTGGTATTATTTGTTTTGCTAAAAATAATTGTAATATTACAAATTTACAATTCCAAATTGAGTCCGATAAAAAGTCTCATATAGAACTCATTTCTTTCATAATTGAAGATATAAATATTATCACTGGCTATAAATCTCCTGGAGTAAGTCAAAAAATGTTTGAGAGGAACTTTCATCAAATTTTAAATAAAATATCCTTTCAAATGAATACAGATAAAGTTATTCTTTTTGGAGATTTCAATTATAATTTATACAATGATGAAAATAAATATTTAAAGAAATTTCTACATCAATTTGAATTTTTATCTAAATTATCACCAAATGTAAGTACAACAAATTTTAATACCCAAATAGACGTTATTTTCTCTAATTTAAATAATATAATATGTGGAGTATATGAAACATATTTTTCATATCATAAACCGATTTACATTATTATAAGGAATAATAATGAAATTAAAATTAAAAGTGAAGAAGAAGATAATAAAGATATAAGTCCCATAATATTTATTGAAAATGAACGTTCATTTGATACACAGAATATAAATAACTGTACACTACAAATTGCAAGTAGCACATTTCTTATGTCTGTTAATAATGCACTTTCAGAAATTTATAATATTGATATTAATTTATCAAATAACGAATTTCGAATAAATTTACAAATGATTTTTAACAGATTTGAAGATTTTATATATGTTATTAATAATGAAATTTCTTCAACTGATAGTGCTGTGTTCAGAAATCAAACTATTGATGCACACCGAAATAACAATATTTATTCAGCCCTACAAGATAAGGCAGTAATTTTGCGGGCCAAAGGCGATGGTTCATGTCTTTTTAGATCTCTTTCTCTTTGTCTTTTTGGAACAGAAATGTTGTATCCTTGTATTCGCCTTTCATGTTGTTTTGCATTTCTTACCTACTTTAATTACTTTGAACATTCAGATCGTATGAATTTTCTATATGAATATGACAGTATGCAAAGTTTAGTACACGATACAGCTTCTGAAAACTCTTGGGGTCATGCCGCTCATATTAAGGCTATTTCTGTAGTTTCAAAACGCGATATATATTTATACCAAGCAGTAAAAGAGAATGATATATATTATAATATTTCGTTTGCAGAACTGGAACATTATTTTAGCAATGGCATGATACAAATTATGCATTTGTTATTTTCTTTCAATATTGATGAGGAAAACATCAATGAAGAACATGTAACAACGGATAAAAAACCAATAGCAGTACTTCTCACTGATCCTGGAACTAATGCTAGTCATTATTCAACTGTTGTATCAAGAAGTAATGAATATTGTTTAATAAAACCCAAATTTCGAGGTGATATACATGGAAATCAAAACGATTACGTAGTTATAGATAATATAGACATAACTTAGAATAATATAAATTAAAATATATAGGTTTGAAATTTTGTTAATATTATAATAAATACTTATATAAGATATTACGTACTCCAAAGGATTATATGTATATTAATTAGTCCTTGGGACAAAGTTACACATCCACGGTTGTTCGGGTATGTGGCCGCTAGCTTTTATACAGTGGAGGTGAGCGAGTTCAAAAATAATAGCAATAATAATATTGATCATAAAGTACTAGGAAAGACTATAGGGCGCCACGTAGTTGTAGTGAATAACCCGACACACAACTACGAAAGTGTCGATCTAAATCTATAACGGAAGGATAGAATCTCAAACCCAACAAATTAAGCCAAGTTTAGATTTAAAATGAATATAATATATCGAATAGATATAAATTACAGTGAACAATATTTGTGTTAAAATAACACAATAATAATAAGTGAAAGGTAGATTTAAATATTTTAATGAATATATATGTACCTCACGCGAGAGAACTAAAGAAATAAAATACAACAAATAAACTATGACCTCCGAATAAGGGGGTGAGTAAATCGGGCAGAATGAGGACTCCAATATATCAAAATGGATTAATAAATAGCACAACAAAGGGGGGCACGACGATGGTTGATCGATCAATCAGGCGACGGCGCATGCGCAGATAATCAAAATGTAAATAACGAAAAGTCCTAACTCTCCTTGCACTTAACCACCCTATAAGTGGCTCTATACAGAGACTAAATTTAAATAAGAAAGATTATACTACTCGCATGAGCTATTACACTCGTTACTAATATATTACAAATATTTCATATCTCATTGAGATAATAAAACGAATCGAAATAAAAAAATACTAAACAATATATAACTGAACAAAGAAAATATAAATGAATTTGGGGCTTATCTGGTTCAGTCCGACGACGTGCTGACGTCACACAAGATGGCGACTCCCAAAGCTGGATGGCTATCCTTCCGGATTTACTTCCCGCCTTCACAAAATCTATTACCGATCCTATTCCCCGTGATGGCGACCAATATTGGGATCCAGATCAAGATCAGGATTAATATATATTAACGATAAATAACGAAAAGATTTTAAAGAGCCTGAAAGAAAGTTATTAGCACGCTGTCTCACTAATCATTTGCACGTGTTGTAATTTAAGAAAATTTCATAAAATACTATATATTTAAAAATTATAGATATTTAAATGATCTCAATTTGAATTACCTGAGTTATTGTGCGGCTCAAAGTATTTTGCTTGACCTGCGTGTGCTAAAGATCCGGGATATTCCCGTGGAAAATACGATTTCCTTCGTGGTTCGAAATTAATGTATCAATCCCCAAGTGAGGGTAGTTACAAATTTACACCTAGCACCTCTGTAGGTACTCCAAGGTTTCCCTTTGCAAATTTTAACACTAAACAATAAAATCGACCTCGCACAACAGCTGTGGTCAAAAGAACAATGACCGCCCGCTCGCTTTACACTTAGATGTACAGGTAAAGACCATTAATTAAAAAAAGGTGAGAAAGAATTTCATTTTTTTAGTGAGCCAGCAATGCCTCGCGTCGTGCAGATTGCCTAACCCCCAGGCGAAAATATATATATGAGCGGAAGTACCAAATAAACCGTAACAAATCCCCCCTTTACTTCCGTGAGGAAAAATTCCCAAAATTTTTACTCACTGACAAGGTAAATAAAATAAAAGAAAATAAACAATCCAGTAATCGATAATAACAATCAAATAATGAAACCTTTCTTCTTTGCACTTATGTATCTCCTTCGTCTATTGGCCCAGCTTTGATATCCTTTACATGCCATGTCCCTTGCGGTTTATGGTCGGCATCTTCTAACTCATAAGTAGTGTTAGATATTTTTGTCCGTATGACAAACGGACCAACATACTTCGCTGCAAGTTTACTGGCAAAATTATCTGCGGCCTTAGAAAGTTTAAAATTCCTACGCCAAACCTTTTGCCCTTCCTTGAATTCGACGTATCTTCTGCGTAAGTTGTACCGTGAACGAGCTTGCTTCTGAGCCTGATCTAATCGTTTGCGAACTTCAACATAAATTTTATTTAACCGATCATGTCTCTTTTCGACTAAATTTTCTCGGTCACAATTAATTTGACCATCCTGCTCAAGGGCTTCAGTTTTGTAAACTTCTCCCGATAAAATCTGTTCTTTACCAAAATTAACAAAATAAGGTGTAAAACCAATAGTTTCATGTACCAGCGTCCTGATGGCACAACTAACGAGTGGCAGGTACTGATCCCATTGTTGCTGATTATCTCGCACGTAAGCAGCCAACATGGTTTTAATAACTCTATTAACTCTTTCGGTCGGGTTATTTTGAGGATGATACAAAGCATTAAATAGAATCTTACTGTTATATTTTAAACATAAATTGCGAAATTGATGACTGCGAAATTGAACCCCATTGTCACAAATTATGTACTGAGGTACGCCGAATAATAAAAATATATCAGTTTCCATAAACTGAACAACTTTTTGAGCAGTTGCAGTACGTAAAGCTGTTGTAAGTAACTTACTAAAATAATCGCATACTACGAGAATAAAACGGTGACCTTTCGTCGAACGAGGAAGAGGGCCTATTATATCGACACTAATTAACTGAAATGGTCGATAGACACGAGGGCGCGTACCCATTAATCCTGGTGGACGTTTTTGTTCCACCTTGTGCTCCATACATACGACACACCGATTGACGTACGTCACTACGTCTGCCTTCATCTTGGGCCAGTAATACTCTTTTTGTAGTTTCTTCCAAGTTTTAAAAATTCCCGGATGGCCAGATGTAGGCGCCCCATGCACAATTCGGAGAATTTCCTGCCGTCGCTCCTTAGGTATCACTCTCTTCCAATTATTATCTTCATCTGTTAAATCCGGTCTTTTGGCACGAACATATTTGTACAGGACTCCCTCCTGTGTCCTCCAAGAAGAATACTTACGTGAGCACGATTCCGCTTTTTCTTTCATCTCATTATACCATCTATCTGTACTTTGTGAGCCGCAAGAATTAATAGCACACACATCTATACGAGGTACAGCTCTAGAGAGACAGTCTGGAACAACGTGTTCCGTACCTTTGCGATGAATGATCTCAAAATCATGTTGCTGTAACTTCACGCTCCAATGACATAATCGTCCTGACGGATCCTTAAGATCATTTAACCAAACTAGTGAATAGTGGTCCGTGATTACTTTAAAATGTGTCCCCTCCAGATAAGGACGTAACTTGTCTAATGCCCATACTACAGCCAAGCATTCGCGTTCTGTAGTTGAGTAATTCCGCTCAGTTTTTGTCAATGAGCGACTTAAAAAGCAAATAACACGCTCTCCATCTTCGAAAGTTTGGGTCAATACTGCTCCCAAACCATAATTACTGGCATCTGTCTGGACGGTAAATGTCTTGGAAAAATCCGGACAAGTCAAAATGGGTGCTGTAAGTAAACATTCTTTAAGTTTCTGGAATGCATCTTGACATTCAGAGGACCAAGACCATTTACGATGCTTCTTAAGCAGATCTGTAAGCGGTGAGCTAATGGTTGAAAAATCTCGAACGAATCGTCGGTACCATGACGCCATTCCTAAGAAACTCCTCAACTCGGATATACAGGTAGGGGTCAGAATATTCAAAATCGCATTTACTTTTCCGGGGTCAACTCTAAGTCCTTGCTTATCCACGATATATCCAAGGTAGCGCAATTCAGGCCTACAAAAATGACATTTTTCCTTATTTAATACCAGACCAGCTGCCAACACTCGATCAAAAACTTTCTGCAATATTTCCAAATGTTGATTGAAATTTTCCGAAATTATAATAATATCATCGAGATATACGAAGACGAAGGGCTCGAGCTCAGGACCGAGAACCGATTCTATGAGTCGTTGCCAAGTAGCTGGAGCATTGGATAAACCATACGGCATACGCTTAAACTGATATAAGCCCCTTCCTGGTACAGTGAATGCTGTATATTCCTTGCTGCATGGACTCATCAGAATTTGCCAGTATGCGGACTTTATATCCAATGAACTCAAGTATTTGGCTCCTCGTAACCGGTCCAAAATACTAGACACGTATGGAATTGGATAGGCGTCCTTCTTTGTGACTTTGTTCAATTTTCTAAAGTCCACACAAAACCTGTACCCACCATCTTTTTTTGGCACTAGTAAAATAGGTGAAGCCCATGGACTCTTGGACGGCTCTATTATGTCATCCGCAAGCATCTGCTTCAACTCGTCATCAATATGTTTTAACATAACCGGAGACACGGGGTAATATCTTTGTTTTATGGGTTCCGATTCCGTAGTAATCTTGTGCTGAACTAAAGTAGTGTATCCCGCTTTATTTTCCATTTGTTTCCAGTGCTTATTTACCAGATTGTTAAGCCTTACATCCTGTTCTGGCGTTAACACTGAAATTGGTCCAGTCTCAGCTTGTATAGAAGAGATTGTTGAGAATTCCCAAACGTCTTTCTTAAGATCTGGAACAATTCCCATTTCACACCAAAAATCCATACCTAAAATTATATCACCCATAACCTCTGGTACGACAAGAAAAGAAATTAATTTAACTCGATCCATGAGAAAAATTGGTATTGTTAGAGAACCTAAACTGTTGCATTGATTACCATCAGCAACTTTACATTTTGGCATATCCGTCTTATCCAGATTAATGTCCATTCCTTGCAATCTTTCCCATCCTCCTTTTCCAATAATTGATCTACTGGCTCCGGAATCCAATAATCCCAAAAATTTAATACCGAAGATGGAAATGTGTAAATATGGACGTTGATCCTCACCCAAATGTGCTATGATAAAGTTTACTACTGCCAAATTCTTTTCAAGTTCCAATTGTTTAGTCGACATAGATGACTGGGAAGACATAAGCCGACCCTTTATGGTCTTCCCTTGGCGTTTCCCGACTGTAAACATTTCTGACAGTCTTTAGTCGTAACACCGGCTTGACCACACTTATAGCAGTGCACTCGTTTAGGCTGTCTACACTCTTGAGCTCGGTGCCCTTGTTGTTGACAGTTCCAACATTTAAATTTAGAAGTTACGGGTGGTGGAGTGTTAGTAGAATGAACTGCTGCAGTTCGTGCACGGCCCTGATAAGCGAGATCCGGCTCCATTAAGTGCTTACGATTCGTAGGCGGAGGCTGGAATCTTTCAGCCATCTGTTTATTAGTCTCCAACTGTTTACATACCTGAAGTAACTGTTCCACAGATGTAATTGTAGTAAGTCCTATGCTGTGAATGTAATAGTGTTGAATGTTACGCCTTAAAACATGTAACTTTTCTGCTTCCTTTGGTGCATTCGGCAACCGATTAAATAAATTTATCATAGCAGCGATAAATGCGCCAACAGGTTCATCTACACCTTGGCTTCTGGCTTTTATTTCGTCCCAAAGTACCAGATCGTAATCAAAGGGTTCGTATTCGTTCTTTAACTCACGGACAAAATCATCCCAAGTTTTGATTTTTGACCGAATTGAACGGTACCATGTTAATGCATTTCCCTTTAACAACTCTATTGCTGAATCACACAGTTCCTCTTTTGATACATTCCTAGATATTCTGTATTCCTCTACTTGTTCTAAGAAAGCTCTTACACTTACCTCCTGTACGTTTCCATCAAATTTTAAATTCCAATGTACCACCGGAGTCTGCTTCCTATGACTTGGTACAATAATACTTTTTACTTCCTTTTGTGGTAGCGTGTGTGCTGTCATTTGTTTCTCCTCGTTTTCCTCAGCTTTTTCTAAGAGTCTGTCTTCCTCTTCCTTGATTTTTCTCTTCAGCTGATGAATAGCTTCTAGTAGTTCTACATTTTCAGTGACTATCCTTGCCAATCTGCTAATGACATGTTGAATTTTTGTGCAATATTTTAAATACTGGTAACTACTACTTGTCCCATCAAAATGTTCAATAAAAGTTTGTAACTCAGCTACTTTCTCTGTACATTTATCAATTTCTTGTGACGGGTCTAACGGTGTCACTGGATTATATACAAGATCACCTATTTCTTCATTTTTAAGCTTTTTTGCAAGTTCACGACGCATTACATGTACACTTAAACTATCTGCGTTTGCTACACCTCGTACTTGTAACTCATATTGTAATTCATCTCTATTTAATCGTAGCGTTTCCATTATAATAAAAATAAACTATACCCAGTTAAACTATTGATACTAATAATTAAAGGCAATGCGAATTTACAAAAAAAAAACTCTAACTTAGCAATTCCCTAGTTTCTTAAGCGATACTCTAATTTACTTAGCGAGGCCCCACGTTGGGCGCCAAATTTATTAATCCATTTTGATATATTGGAGTCCTCATTCTGCCCGGTTTACTCACCCCCTTATTCGGAGGTCATAGTTTATTTGTTGTATTTTATTTCTTTAGTTCTCTCGCGTGAGGTACATATATATTCATTAAAATATTTAAATCTACCTTTCACTTATTATTATTGTGTTATTTTAACACAAATATTGTTCACTGTAATTTATATTTATTCGATATATTATATTCATTTTAAATCTAAACTTGGCTTAATTTGTTGGTTTTGAGATTCTATCCTTCCGTTATAGATTTAGATCGACACTTTCGTAGTTGTGTGTCGGGTTATTCACTACAACTACGTGGCGCCCTATAGTCTTTCCTAGTACTTTATGATCAATATTATTATTGCTATTATTTTTGAACTCGCTCACCTCCACTGTATAAAAGCTAGCGGCCACATACCCGAACAACCGTGGATGTGTAACTTTGTCCCAAGGACTAATTAATATACATATAATCCTTTGGAGTACGTAATAAAAATTTGGCGCCCAACGTGGGGCCTCGCTAAGTAAATTAGAGTATCGCTTAAGAAACTAGGGAATTGCTAAGTTAGAGTTTTTTTTTTGTAAATTCGCATTGCCTTTAATTATTAGTATCAATAGTTTAACTGGGTATAGTTTATTTTTATTATAATGGAAACGCTACGATTAAATAGAGATGAATTGCAATATGAGTTACAAGTACGAGGTGTAGCAAACGCAGATAGTTTAAGTGTACATGTAATGCGTCGTGAACTTGCAAAAAAGCTTAAAAATGAAGAAATAGGTGATCTTGTATATAATCCAGTGACACCGTTAGACCCGTCACAAGAAATTGATAAATGTACAGAGAAAGTAGCTGAGTTACAAACTTTTATTGAACATTTTGATGGGACAAGTAGTAGTTACCAGTATTTAAAATATTGCACAAAAATTCAACATGTCATTAGCAGATTGGCAAGGATAGTCACTGAAAATGTAGAACTACTAGAAGCTATTCATCAGCTGAAGAGAAAAATCAAGGAAGAGGAAGACAGACTCTTAGAAAAAGCTGAGGAAAACGAGGAGAAACAAATGACAGCACACACGCTACCACAAAAGGAAGTAAAAAGTATTATTGTACCAAGTCATAGGAAGCAGACTCCGGTGGTACATTGGAATTTAAAATTTGATGGAAACGTACAGGAGGTAAGTGTAAGAGCTTTCTTAGAACAAGTAGAGGAATACAGAATATCTAGGAATGTATCAAAAGAGGAACTGTGTGATTCAGCAATAGAGTTGTTAAAGGGAAATGCATTAACATGGTACCGTTCAATTCGGTCAAAAATCAAAACTTGGGATGATTTTGTCCGTGAGTTAAAGAACGAATACGAACCCTTTGATTACGATCTGGTACTTTGGGACGAAATAAAAGCCAGAAGCCAAGGTGTAGATGAACCTGTTGGCGCATTTATCGCTGCTATGATAAATTTATTTAATCGGTTGCCGAATGCACCAAAGGAAGCAGAAAAGTTACATGTTTTAAGGCGTAACATTCAACCCTATTACATTCACAGCATAGGACTTACTACAATTACATCTGTGGAACAGTTACTTCAGGTATGTAAACAGTTGGAGACTAATAAACAGATGGCTGAAAGATTCCAGCCTCCGCCTACGAATCGTAAGCACTTAATGGAGCCGGATCTCGCTTATCAGGGCCGTGCACGAACTGCAGCAGTTCATTCTACTAACACTCCACCACCCGTAACTTCTAAATTTAAATGTTGGAACTGTCAACAACAAGGGCACCGAGCTCAAGAGTGTAGACAGCCTAAACGAGTGCACTGCTATAAGTGTGGTCAAGCCGGTGTTACGACTAAAGACTGTCAGAAATGTTTACAGTCGGGAAACGCCAAGGGAAGACCATAAAGGGTCGGCTTATGTCTTCCCAGTCATCTATGTCGACTAAACAATTGGAACTTGAAAAGAATTTGGCAGTAGTAAACTTTATCATAGCACATTTGGGTGAGGATCAACGTCCATATTTACACATTTCCATCTTCGGTATTAAATTTTTGGGATTATTGGATTCCGGAGCCAGTAGATCAATTATTGGAAAAGGAGGATGGGAAAGATTGCAAGGAATGGACATTAATCTGGATAAGACGGATATGCCAAAATGTAAAGTTGCTGATGGTAATCAATGCAACAGTTTAGGTTCTCTAACAATACCAATTTTTCTCATGGATCGAGTTAAATTAATTTCTTTTCTTGTCGTACCAGAGGTTATGGGTGATATAATTTTAGGTATGGATTTTTGGTGTGAAATGGGAATTGTTCCAGATCTTAAGAAAGACGTTTGGGAATTCTCAACAACCTCTTCTATACAAGCTGAGACTGGACCAATTTCAGTGTTAACGCCAGAACAGGATGTAAGGCTTAACAATCTGGTAAATAAGCACTGGAAACAAATGGAAAATAAAGCGGGATACACTACTTTAGTTCAGCACAAGATTACTACGGAATCGGAACCCATAAAACAAAGATATTACCCCGTGTCTCCGGTTATGTTAAAACATATTGATGACGAGTTGAAGCAGATGCTTGCGGATGACATAATAGAGCCGTCCAAGAGTCCATGGGCTTCACCTATTTTACTAGTGCCAAAAAAAGATGGTGGGTACAGGTTTTGTGTGGACTTTAGAAAATTGAACAAAGTCACAAAGAAGGACGCCTATCCAATTCCATACGTGTCTAGTATTTTGGACCGGTTACGAGGAGCCAAATACTTGAGTTCATTGGATATAAAGTCCGCATACTGGCAAATTCTGATGAGTCCATGCAGCAAGGAATATACAGCATTCACTGTACCAGGAAGGGGCTTATATCAGTTTAAGCGTATGCCGTATGGTTTATCCAATGCTCCAGCTACTTGGCAACGACTCATAGAATCGGTTCTCGGTCCTGAGCTCGAGCCCTTCGTCTTCGTATATCTCGATGATATTATTATAATTTCGGAAAATTTCAATCAACATTTGGAAATATTGCAGAAAGTTTTTGATCGAGTGTTGGCAGCTGGTCTGGTATTAAATAAGGAAAAATGTCATTTTTGTAGGCCAATTATAAAAACTGTTATACCCTAGAAAATAAATTACATACAATATTGTTGTTGAAAATTTGTTATTAGTAAGAACAAAATGGATTAAAGTTCAAGTAAATGTATAATATATGTCGAATTAAACTAAAAATTGTTATACCAAAAATAAGTGTTTCTTTTGGTAATTTTAAGAATAAATGTAAAATTTTAAGTATGAATTCAGTTAAAAATTTTCTGAATTATTATAACAAACTAATTTTATAACCCCAAATTTGTACGAAAAAAAATTATAGAATATTTCACTACAATGGCGGGAGGTAATGTGTTGGACACATCAGTTTTTTTTTAATTGGGGATACAGATTTCGGCAAAAATGAACTACTTTTGTCTTTTGAGCAGCGAATTTAAATCCAGTAGTTGTCAACCATTATTCTAAGTTAAATAGTGTTTGTTGTAGCTGAGTTTTGATGCTATTTATGTTTTTTCCACAGCAATATACGACAACGTCATCAGCGAAAAGTGAAGTTTTGACATTTAGTGATTTCACCCTGCGGTACACCATTTTCTTGTATTTTTTGGTTGGATAGTTTCCCATTAGTTTTTACTCTATATTTTCTGTTCTGTAAGAAACTTTTTATGAGTGCTAGAATGTTACCATCTGTATTTATTTCTTGAAGTGATTTTAGTATGTGGTGTTTCCATGTCATATCGTACGCCAGAAATATTGCTATCAGGTGTTGTTTCCGTTTGAATGCTCCTTGGATTTCTGCTGTGAGCGAGAGGATATTGTCCATGGTGGAGTAATCGCTTCTGAATCCGTTTTGTAAATTTGTGAGAAGCTGATTTTTTTTCTAAATACCATGTAATTCTTTTACTTAACATCTTTTGTAAAATCTTACCTAGTGTGTTCGATAATGCTATTAGCCTGTAACTAATGGGATTCGTTTTGCTTTTTTGGGTTTGACTATAGGTATAACTAAGACTTCTTTCCACTTTTCTGGATATTCTTTTGTTGCAGTATTTCATTGTATATTCTAAGCAATTCTTTAAGAGCTGATTCTGGCAGATATTTAATGAATTCATATGGAATTCCATCTGGGCCTGGGCTGCTACCTCCTTTAATTTCTTTGATTGTTGTTTCTAACTCGTATATTTCGAAAGGTGTGTTTAGTTCATCATTTGTTTCATGTCCAATAACAATTGGTGTTGTTTCTAATTCATTTTTATATTCTAAGAATTTTTCATTGCAATGTGTATCACAGGAATTTTCTTACAATATTCTTGATTAGGGTATTTGTTTGTTGTAATGACTTTCCGTTTTTAATTTTTCTTATTTTGTCGCATACTTCCTGCGGAGATGTGTCGGTGGTTATTAATGCAACATATTTCTTCCAAGATTGTTTCTTGCTATGTAGTATTGTTTTTTGTAGTACAGCTTGAGTTCTTTTAAGGTTGATTAGGTTTTCAGTAGTGTTACGGTCTTTTTTTGCAATCCGCAATTTTTTTAAAATCTAAATCATTTTCTTTCCTTATTACCATTTTTATTGCCAATTTATGGAACTCTTGTGCATTGCTGGTCGACTATTCTCAGGAATATTAATTTTTATATATTTGGGCATGTGCAAGTTTGAGCTAACTCGCAGATTTGAGCGAAGTGATTCATTCTGTTCGTTGATCGTCGCTGTAGTCATATCTCAGTGTCTAGTTATTATTTATCATATTGTTGGATAAATTTTAACGTGCCCGTTATTTGGGCATTATAACTGAGAAAAGTACTGGGGAAATATTTGTTCCCGCGGAAAATTGTTCCGGATTTATTACACTCCGATCTTTGAAAAACAACTTAGCCGCCCACCATCTCAGGTATTTACTTTTATTGTTCATTAGCCCAGTTGTAGAAGTATTTATAAAGTATTTTGATATTAATTTAATCATCGACCTGACAATGCTAATTGAGTTTTCCTTTCAGGCTTTTGTTTTGCTTTATTTTATTTATTTTTCCTATCACTATCGATATTAATTCTATCTCGTTCCAATTTACTGGATTCTTATTGTTGGACCGATTATTGTAGATGCACATCCTGGTGGAGGATTTTTGGAAAGAATTGGATGACCAGAACCTCGTGCTTGAGCGGAAATTATATCACGCCATTTTGGAATACGTCACTGGATCAGCCATATTACCAGATAAGCCTTGAATTTTATTGCTTATTATTATTTTTTTTATTATTATTATAATTCAGAACTATTTGATTATTCTTAATTCTGAAGTTTATTGCATCGTTTAATATTATAATTTAGATCTATTTGATTATTGGTATTTTGAAATTATTTGCATCGTGTTTTCAAGTTTATATTGTACTTTAACAATGTACTAGCTCAAGCGAGTCTTAAAACATTTTACGTATTTCATTTGCTGGTGGGAATACTCACTTAGGGTTTGTCAAGTATTGTGACGAAGCGTCACGAAGCAGTTTTATTTTGACAGTATTTTTGAACGTAAATTTGTTATCAAATTTACCGAAGCTCTACCTTTCAAATATTTTAAAACTATTGCCTAGAATTTATATTTGAATCAAGCAACCGCGCAAGGCCAGCGCGCGCATGTCTAGTAATGGCAGAACAACATGGAGTTTTATTTGTGTGTGTTTTTGTGAAGTTGATCTGCAAACTTTTACTCCGATTTTCTTGATTCGAACACCATGAGGTGCAAGATAAGGTTCTACGTAGTGTAGTGCCAAACACATCGCAGTTTTGGAAAACATATCCATCGAACATGTGTTTGGGTTGTAGTCAAGTTACTCGTTCAGTTATTTTCATGCGGCGAAATTAACTCGTTTAGTGACTTAAGGCAATAGTAAGTGTTTTTATTGCTGTTTGTATCTTATTAATGTTAAATGTTATTTATTTATATTTATATATGATATTTTTAATTGTTTTGTGACTATGTTCACCTCTGATGATAGGTACGAGGGGAAGGGGGTGAACATTTTGATAAAAGCGCGGTCGTTGACCGACTCGTGGCTTTTTTGAGTGAGTTTTTGGCCAAATAAAGACGTAAAAAATAAAAGTTGTGAAGCAGAGTTTATTATTTGAATTATTTTCATTTGTTTTCCTATCCTTCCACTGGTGAACGTAAGGTAGGTGGAAGTAAAGTATTTATGGGAAAATTGGAATAGTGTTTTGCCGTTTTTCACATCCTTATGTGAGCAAAACGTGTGTTTGAGAAAATTGTTCTTTTTCATTTCAAATTGCGATAGTTTGTGGATTCCGATTACTAGGGGCAGAGAAGAACTAGTGATTGCGCTACCACTATCGAGATAATTTTGCATGAATTTCGGCGTAGAAAAAATCCTCGAAACCGTCATTTTGCTTCGTGAGACGCGGAACAGGATTCGGCTTGTACATCGGCCACCACCAGGACTAATCAAGGATAGTTCTGCTGAATTTGGTTTTGCGTTCGTTTTTACCTCGCCCTCGCATCGCGTGCACGTGAGTGAGCGAGCAACGCAAGTTTTAAGAATAACCGATTTTTGTCCGAAATTTATTTATGCTTTTATTTACGTCTTTTTACTGTCTTTTTTTGGAAAGTCGTTCCGTGATGTTGTGTTCAAGCGAGCGACCACAACCAATGTTGGAATCCGTACCTTGGACCATTTTCTCCATTGAGATATCCGTGGTCTTCGTCACTGGAAGCCTGCGAGTTAGACGTCTCTACCGTTACGTAGAGTGGCGCCCAAAATTTGGCAACGAATAGTGCGACAGCGTTTGTATATTTTATTATACCATGCCTAATTAATGTGCTTTTGCACGAGTTACTGTTTTCTAGGCTGTGACGACGTATTTTATATTGTGTAACGCGAAGATAACGCCGTAGTCCGTCACACGTTTTCGAGTACGATAGGGACTGGCGACGTAACGACGTCACAGTATATAGGGTTAGGATTTAAGAGTTTAAGTTAGTTATCACCCCTGCACTACCCTTGATTGCACTGCGCTAGCTATCTAACGAGTAGCATTGGTGCTTAAAGTGTATAGTTGAATTAAAACAACGAGACGAGACCTATTCGGTATTGTTATTGTTTAATTAATAAAGTGCGTTCTAAAGCAGAGACTAGACAGAGTGTTGCTACAACAACATGTCACTCACGGGCCGATGAGTACGCAAAAATAAAACCAAAAGGTCCTGTCGGAGAAAGGACGAATGAAGGACCTAGCGGCATGCATCCACACAAAAGGAGAAAAGGCGACAGCAAGTTGCAAGACAGGTACAGTGTAGAAGTAAGTAACACATACGACTCATTTAGTGAAGATGATGAAGCAACATTAGAAACCTCACAAGAGGAAATACAAACTACGATCAAGGACAAAATACCACCTATAGTCGTGTACAGCTTCATACAAAATCACACACAAAGCTTTAACAACTTCAGCAAAGGATTAGAAAAAGAAATAGATGTAAAGTATAAGAATAACAGATTGATTATGTATACGAAATCTAAAAATGACTACGAAACTGTTATTGACAACGTAGAAAAATCAAAATTCGAATACCCTACATATAGCCGAAAAGATGAAATCCAGCATCGAATGGTCTTGAAGAATATGCCACCTAACGTAACAGAAGAGGAAGTTAAAAGTGACCTCGAAAGGCTGAATGTACCAGTTCTAAAAACAAATAAAATGAAATCTAAAAGGGAAGACGGCACTCTGCATGAACTGCCAATGTTCATAGTTACCATTAAAAATACAATGAGCTTAAGAGAGATCTATAGCATCAAAAAAGTATGCCATTGCATAATACAGTGGGAAAAATATAAAACTAAGGGAGCAGTGCAGTGCTATAGGTGCCAATCTTTCTGGCATATAGCAAAGAACTGTCATAAAACAATGAAATGTGTAAAATACTCTGGACCTCATCCTCCTAATGAATGCCAATCTAAAACCCTAAAATGTGCAAATTGCACAGGAAATCATCCTGCTAACTATAGAAAGTGTCCGACATACGAAAAATGTTTACTATCCATAGAAAATAATCTGTCTAAAACCAGCTCTAGAATGCCAATAAAAAAGATTGATTTTAAAATGAAGAAATCTGACTTTCCAAGCCTCAATAACATCTCAAAATAATAATAACAATAATTTCAAATGGGGAAAACAGCAACCCCCAACCCCCATAGATAATGAAAACAATGTATGCATAACAGATATATTCTCTGAAATAAAAAACTTATTTAAAAATCTAAACCTAGCAAGAATCATAAATATATTCAAAGCAAACATTCTAAAGATCAAAAGTGCACCTGATACAATTACAAAATTAGCAATTGTAACTGAAATGATAATAAATATGCTTGAGTAATGAACACTATCAAAACAATTAAATTAATCACATGGAACTGCTGTACTATAAAAGATAAAGTTGTAGAATTAACTGAATACATAAAAGAAAATCAAATAGACATCATAGGTCTAAACGAAACTCGCCTGGATTCGAAACACAAACTAAAAATCAGTGGATATAAAATATATATAAATATAAACGGCGGGGGAGTCGCAATAGTAATTAATAAAAATGTAGAACACTACCAAGTAACAACTCCAAAACTTAAGACAATAGAAGCAATATCACTACTAATTAAAACCACAGATTTAAATTTCATTATAACTGCAGTATACAACCCGCCAAAAAAGAAAGTATGTAATAATGACCTAAATAAACTATGCAATCAACACAAAAATACTATAATATTTGGAGACTTAAATGCTAAACATATAAGCTGGAATTGCCCAACCAACAATCGAAATGGAAAAACATTATTAGATTTTGCTAATAATAAACAGTTGCAAATACTAGCGCCTGACGAACCGACACATTTTCCTACAAGAGGAAGACCAAGCGTACTGGATATAATACTCCCAAAAAACATCACGAACGTTAGCTACCCCGAATCAAAAAAGATATTCAATTCGGATCATAATCCTGTAGAGTTTACCTTGTTTAAAAAAGCTAGGTGGAAAACCCCAATTCCAGTACTTAACTACAGAGCAACTAATTGGAAAAACTTCAGACTAACCCTGAATGAGAAAATCCCAACGGCAAATCCCATAGTTAACAATACAGACGACATTAATATACAAATCAACATACTCTATACTGCAATAAAAGCAGCAACAACAAACCACGTGCCACTACTAAGGAAACACGAAATTCAGGAAGCACTACCCGACGATATTAAAGTGTGGATACGAGTAAAAAATCGGACACGGCGCAAATATCAACAAACAAGATCCCTAAGACTAAAATCAAGACTAAAAATACTACAAGAAATTGTAAACAAAAAACTAAAGAATTGGAAAAATGATCAGTGGTACAAAGTACTTAGTAAACTAAAGCCAGGAGTAGATAACGTATAGAAGATAACTAAATACTTCAAAAAAGACAGTAACACAATCCCACCGCTGAAAACAGCAAACAGGGATATATACACGGATGAAGATAAGAGTAATACCCTTGCTGATCACTTCGAAAAAGTCCATAAAGCTACCATAGACTTGGGAAACACTAATCACTCTAACAAAATAAACAAGAAAATAAAACAATACTTCACGGACAAACCAATAAAATATACTAATGCTAGATTAACAAAACCTAGCGAAGTTTATAAAATAATAAAGAGACTCAAAAATAAGAAAACACCAGGAATAGATGCAGTTCCCAATAAAGTATTAAAAAATCTCTCAAGAAAAGCACTTGTATTATTAACAAAAATCATCAATTCAATTCTAATGTTTGCCTATTTCCCAGAGCAATGGAAAACTGCTAAGCTAATACCAATACATAAAACCAGAAAGAATCTAGAAGAACCCAAAAATTATAGACCAATCAGCTTATTAAGTAGCATTAGTAAAATAGTAGAACGGATTATCTATGCCAGACTAGAAGAACATATTGAAAACAAAAATCTTTTAATCGCTGAACAGTTCGGATTCAGAAAAGGACACTCAACAATCGGACAACTTGTATGAGTGTGTGATTATATAACTGATGCATACAATAAAAATAAACACGTAGGTGCATTATTTATTGATATTGAAAAAGCGTTTGACAGTGTATGGCACAAAGGACTAATATTCAAACTGATAGAATACGAATTTCCCAAATATTTCATTGATCTAATCAACTCCTACATAAAAAATAGAAAATTCAAAGTTAAAGTAAACGAAACACATTCCACCACAAGGACAATAGAAGCAGGAGTACCCCAAGGATCGATATTAGGACCAATCTTGTTTATCATATACATAAATGACATCCCAAAAAGACCTGGAACTGAAGTTGCTCTATATGCTGATGACACCATATACTTCACCAAATCATATCGAATAGATACAATTGCTAATAAACTCAGTGTGTGCCTAGGAAAAACTAAAAAAACACTTTGAAAAATGGAAAATTAAAATTAATAGCGATAAAACTGAAACAATCCTCATGACTAAAAGAAGACCAGCAATAAAAAACAATGTCAAAATAAACGGCGGAATAGTGGAGTGGAGTCACTCAGTAAAATACCTTGGACTAAACTTGGATAAGGGACTCACGTACACGAAACATATCAATGAGACTGTCAACAAAGCAAACAAAATGTTGTTTAAAATCTACCCAATGTTTAATAGGAAGTGTGGACTAAGCACAGCTAATAAAATACTGATATATAAACAGTGCATAAGACCAATTTTAACATACGGTGCTCCAGTGTGGTATAATACTTGTGACACAAATTATAAAAAAATACAAGTGATTCAAAATAAGTGCCTGAGAATAATTGGACAATATCCTAGATATACTAAAGTAAGCGATATGCATGAAAAACTTAAAATAGAATACATTAAAGACTATGTGGACAATCTAACAACAAAGTTCTTTGAAAAATGTGAACTCAGTGAAAACCCATATATAACAACAATTTGTGATACCAGATTAGAGACTTTAAACTATAAAAAGTACAAACATAAAAGAACAATACATAAATTATTAATATAAGGCTAAAAAACTAAATAAAGTAATTAATTAATTAATTAGCTATATAAAATAAAGAGTAGGTTTTTTTGTTTGAAGAATTGTTTTTTCCTACAAAATGTACTTAATGACATAAAATAATAACAAATGTAAAATTATTACGACCAAAAAAGTATGTAAGAATGGTTAATGATAATCAGGTGTACATAAAATAATGAAACTCTTTTTTATTATGTAAATTAGGACTGACAATAAAACTAAGCTAAAGGTTGCAATTTTAATACACACTAGTTCACCCTGTATTTATTTAATCGCATCAATATAGCTCTGAGGCTGAAATATAATCATTACTTTATTAAGTTACCAACTTATAATTTCCCCATCGCTAATCTTCAGCATTTTCGACGTATTGGTATTTTCGTGGTTGTATACCGTGTTGATAAACTACAACCACGTGGCGCCCATTTTCCTGAATATATATATATATATATATATATATATATATATATATATATATATATTTAACCCTCCCAATTCTCCACTGTCTAAAAGCTGTCGGCCGCATTCCTAAGCAGCTTGGATGCGTAAGAGCTACAATAACACACGACTGTGTGGAGCGCGTAGCAGTAGATTTTTTTCCTCTGTATTTATATAGTGCTTTTTTGTTGTTTTTTATTGCTATTTTGCAATTTTCGTTCCACCATGGGACTATTTTCTTCTTCTTTCTAATTTTCCTTTCTCCAAATTTTTTGTCTGCTGTACTTGTGATGATGTTTTCTACTGCTTTATTAATTTTTGATGTTATATTCATTTTCCTATTTCTGAGTTGATGTTTTCCATTTCGTGTCATCTATTTTCCATTTTGCATATATTGGGTCTATATCTGTGTCGAGTGGGTTTGAGGTTGTTTTGATAAGAATAGGTAAATGGTCGGAGTTGTATAAACATGGAGCTGTTGTCCATGTTGTGTTCATTGTTAGGAATGGCGAACGGAGTGACAGATCTATTGCTGTAAAGTTTCCTGTGTGTTTTATAAAGTGAGTTGGTGACCCGTCTTTGAGAATTGTTGTTGTTGTTATCAATAATTTTTTCTATTAGTTTACCTTTCGTGTTTGTTTTCTCTGAGCCCCTGATGATGTTGTGAGAGTTAAAGTCTCCAACGATTAAAAACGGTGTTAGTACTTACGATGTTGTTAATTTCAGTTTCTTGCACGTTGTAGTCTGGTGGTATGTAGATATTACATAATGTGAGACTATTTGATGTTATTATCTTGACAGCTATGGCTTCTAAAGTGGTATTGATTGGGATTTCAACTGAGGGGTTTTTGTTGTTAATTAGGGTGCATACTCCGCCACTAGCGTTGTTATGTGTGGTTCTATCGTTTCTATATATGTCGTAATCTTTCATGTTAAATGTTTGGGTATCTTTAAGTCGACTTTTTTGAATACATACGTATGCTGGAGTATAGTTAGATATTAACATTTGGAGTTCGCCTCTGTGGGCTGAGATTCTATTGTACTAGCATTCTGATAGGCTTTCTGAACTAAGATAGCAAGATAGGTGTCGAGTTTGTATTCTTCTTCTAGTTGTTTTTTTAAGGATTTTTTGTATTTTAATGAATCTTGATTTTAGTCCTCTGTTTTGCAATAGCGGATATAGTGCTTTCATCATTTGCGTAAAGTAAGGGACATCGGTTATAAATTCTCTTGCGATTTTTAGTTGGTCTGGTTTTCTATACCCATCTTCGAGGAATTTTTTGAAGTTTTCAAATATGATATTGTATTTGTTTGTGTTTTTTTCCATTTCTAGTTCTATGGGTTTCAGTGAGGTGTGTAGTGGTTCTCCAGGGCTTTGTGATCTGGGTTTTTTCATTGTGGATTTTTCATTTGTTTGGGTTAGTGTTGTTGTATGATCTTGGGAAAGTAGAATATTTTGGATTTGTTCGTTGGTTGAGGATGAGTCGGATTCGGGTGCTGGTCGTTTGTTTATAGGTATTTTGTTGATTTCATCGATTAGATTTGCGTTTGTTTCACTGTTGTTGGTTTTTGTGGCGTTTTCTATCTATGATGTAGTGATGGGTTCTATGTTGGTAAGACTTCTTGTAGGGGTTTTGTTGTTTTCGGTATTTGCTGTGTTTTCTTCATTGCATTGATTGCTCGTGTGGCCGTGTTTCTTGCAGTTAAAGCAGATTGTTGTTTCTTCATTAATGAAGATTCTATATTCTGTGTTGTCGAGGTTAATTATTGTGGACGTGGGAAGATTAATATCTTCATTTGGAGTGATATAGACTTAACGTACTCGGTTTCCTGTATTCCTACTCTTAAAAATGTTATTGGGGATACCATACTTAGTGCTTCTTCCAGTATGTTGTGAGGGATCGAGCTGGTGTGATCATACGGCGGATGTTCACTGTATTGGTGTCAATTTGTATCGTGTTGTGTTTTGTAACAATACTGTTTACTGCTTCTTTTGAATGTAGATACATGCATATTCTATTTTTTGAAATTTTGGAAGCAAAAAGAATTTGTTTTGGTCCAATGATGTAGCCTATGTGTATTATATAGTCTTTTATTTTAAGTGATTCTATTGCACATAATAATTGCTTGGTCTTTTGTGGGGAATGTATCGATTGTAGGTTTTTTTTTTGTAGCCTCGGAAAATGACTTGGTTTGTGTGTTTGTTGTTGAATTTTTGGTGTCGTATTGATGGAGTTGCAGTTTTTGTTGGATGGAGTTGTAGGGAACATTTTGAGTGTGTGTTGGTCGGTGCGCCCCTGTAGTCAGGAGGAGCCCAGGTTTTTAAGATTTATTCGATTGATTTGCAGTTTATTTTCACAAAGAATAATTTATGTAGTATAACCTATTACAGACACTATCACTTTTGCGTTGAGTAGATGTCGTGATGCCAGGTAATTAGTATGTTGGTAGGTAGGTGGTTACGTTATCACTGGGAGTTTTGTAATCATTGAGAACATTTCTAGACATGTCCGTTCTCGACGGAAGGTAGAATAAGAATGGCATTACCTTTGATGCATCTGGAGGTCTTAAAGAAGTAGCAGTCGATTATCCGTTTGAGGTCTACTTGTCCTTTACGGTTGAAGCTGCAAACTAGAAATTTCACTCCGATAAAGCGGAAGACTATTTCTAACAGGTTTCTAACAATCCTCCAATCTAAATTATCTAGTCCTCAGCCTATCTTCAGTACCGCCAGCTTAATAATATTATTTTCCAATAGATGATCCTTCAGATAGCACAGCGAGTCCCATAAATTGCGGTAAGACGACTTCTTATATGAGTATTGTTTCGTAACAAGGTAGGAAAATGTACCGCTTATGCTCTGCGTTATTATCTTTCAATTGTAGTGTTTCTCCGACAAATGGACGTTGGTTGGCCAGTTTTCTAGTCGTTCAAATTTTTACTTAAGGACTGCAACTATGCCGCAGGACATCTCAATGTTTTTCACGACGCAATGAGCTAGAGAATAATCCGGGGACACGGTGAATAGATCTCGTTGTTCTCTTTTGTCAAGGCATACCGTGCCTTGTGACCAGAGGAATGGCTTTCCATGACTATCGACTATCAATTAGGTGTTTTCCTAATTCTGTAGACTACATCATTTATCCCCTTCACGATCTCGTAGGGGCCTTTCCAATTCTTTTGCAGCTTCAGTGACAAGACATAACCCCTTTGTGAATTGTAAAGCCATACTAAATTTCCAGATTGGTAACCACCTTTTTCAGCCTTGATGTCGTACTAGTCCTTCATCCGATAGCTGGCACCTTAAAGGTTTGTACAGACTTGTTCATGGATGTCGTTCATTTTTCTCCGTAAGTCCTCCCTAGCTAGATCTTCATCGGTTTTACTGTCAAATATCAAGTCGCTTGGTAATCGTAACTCCCACCCGATTAAGATGTTAGCTGGTATCTACCCTCTTGTCTCGTACACGGATGAACGATATGTTGAAAACTGGAAGTACTGCAGTAGTTTTATTAAATAATTAATAATAGATCGACAGAAAATATTTATTTCTTGACATATATCAATCAAAAATTACATTATATATTTTATTATTTTTCATAGCAAACTAAATTTTTGATATGTAATTGTAGTTTGTATTTCATTAAATAAAAGATCAAAGTCAACACCCCACCTCAAACTACAATGCATATAAATTTAGTTTTTCACAAAATCTTACAAACTTTATTTTTGCCAACGGTTTTGTTAGTATATCCGCAATCATTTTGTCTGTTTCACAATATTGCATATCAATTATTCCCTGATTATAAAGATCTCTAATAAAGCAATATCGCACATCAATATGTTTTGACCTTTGGCTTATTCTCTCACTTTTTATCATTGCGATGCATCCTTGATTATCTTCAAATATATTTATTAATCCTTTAACTTCAATTTGTAATTCTTTCACCAGTTGAATCAACCATAATCCTTCTTTGCAAGTTTCTGATACGGATATAAATTCGGCTTCAGTAGATGACAAGAAACAGTATTTTGTTTTCTACTTGCCCATATTATTGGATTATTACCAAGTTTAATAATATAACCACTAGTCGATTTCCTATCTTCTGTATTTCCTGCCCAATCAGCATCAACATATATATTTATTTCTGAGAATCCTTCAGTTATGTATAAATAATAATTTATAGTTGTTTTAAGATATCGAACTACTTGTTTAACTGCAGTCCAGTTTCGAACTGTTGGTTTACTTACTTTTCTTGATAATATTCCTACAGCTGTCGCAATATCTGGTCGAGTAGTAGTTGATAAATGTAGCAGACTACCAATAGCTTCTCTATATTGAATATTATCGTGTAACTCATTGTATAGTATTTGTTGTTTTATATATTCAGGATTCATGGGAATATTTGCTTCTTTTGCATCATTTAAACCAAAACGATTTACAATTTGTTTAATCTTTGTTTTCTGAGATAGTTTGAAATTTCCAAATTCATATTTCTCTACTTGAACTCCAATATAATTTGTAACTTCTCCTAAGTCGCTGATTTCAAAGTAGGTTTTAAACATTTGTAAAATCTAATCTTCAGTAGTTTGATTGTGTGTAACCATTAAAATATCGTCTACGTATAACATTAAGTAACTCCATTCATAATTTTCTTTTCGTATATATAAACATTGATCAACATCACTTTTTAGGAAATAATTTTTCGTCAAAATCTCATTTATCTTGTCATTCCATGTCTTTGCCGCTTGTTTCAGGCCATATAGTCCTTTCTTTAATCTGTAAACTTTCTTTTCTAAATCCTTTTTTTCATATCCTTTCGGTTGTTTCACATATAATTCTTCTTTTAATTGCCCATTTAAAAATGCTGTTTTCACATCAAGATGTTTCACTTTCATTTTCTTTGAAACAGCAACACAAAGTAAAATTCGAAATGTTGCACTATTTGCTACTGGTGCGAAAGTTTCTTTAAAATCTTCACCTTCCTTCTGTGTGAATCCTTTTGCTACCAATCTTGCCTTATAGCAAATAATATTTCTACTTGTTTAGCCTTGAAAATCCATTTTGTATCAATTGCTTCTCTGCCTTCTGGTAAATCTGTCAAATCCCAAACATCTTTTTCAGTTATAGACTTAATTTCGTCATTTGATGCTTCAATCCATTTTCGTCGTATTTCTTCTGGTAATGTTTGCATTTCTTCCCAAGTCGTAGGTTCTTGAACTTGTTCAGTTGTAGTCTTATATGCAGGTGTATAACGTTCTGGAGGGATACCTTTATTTATCCGTGTTGACCGTCTTGTGTTTTCAATATTATATAGAGATTTTTCTTCTATTCTAATTTCATTTTTATTATTTTCCTCATTAGGTTCATAAATTACTTCATTTGTATGTTTTTCATTCTCTTCTACATCATTGTGTCCATCTAAACATTGAACAGTTCTTGAAATTATTACTTTATTTGTTATTTTATCTAAAATTAAATATCCTTTAGTTTTATCTGCATAGCCTATAAAAAATCCTTCTTTCCACGATTTTCAAATTTTGTTCGCTTTTCCGCTGGTATGTAGTAGATTACTTTACTACCAAATATTTTCATGTGACTTACACGAGGTTTGCGCCCGTACCATTCTTCAAATGGAGTCTTTTCAATTTCTCTTGTTGGTAAGCAATTTTGTACGTAAGATGCTGTTAAGATAGCAGCTCCCCAATATTTTCTGTCAAGAACACTATCTTCAAGCATACATCTTGCCATTTCAGTTAAATAACGATTTTTTCTTTCTGCTACGCCGTTCTGAGAAGGTGAATATGGTGCAGTAGTTTCATGTTTTATTCCGTCTTGTATAAAATATTTCTTCAGTTCTTCATTAACAAATTCCCCACCTCGATCTGTACGTAGTATTTTTAGTGTTCTTTCATTTTTAGTTTTCACATAATTTAAAAATTCTTGAATCTTCTGTATTGCTTCATTTTTATGACTTAAAAGATATACAGTGAGAAAGCGCGATTTGTCATCAATCAAAGTTAAAAAATAACGCTTTCCTGTAGGAGTTGTTGTTTTCATTGGACCGCAAATATCTGCATGAAATAATTCTCCTATCTTTAAATTTCTGTTTTCACTTTTCTTTGGATACGATTCTTGGACAATTTTGGCTTTGAGACAGCATATACATTTCATATTGTGATTGCAGTTTTCAATTTTTAAACCTTCTACCAAATTTTCTTCTTGAAGTTTTCTTATTGCTTGCAAATCACGATGTCCAAATTTACGGTGCCATTCATATATGCAGTTTTTATAATGTCCTTCAACTTTCTTTGCTATTTCTACAGATTTCAACTTATACAATTCTTGTTCTAAAATTCCTTCAGCAATTATTTCGTTATTCTTCTTAATAATGCATCTTCTATTTCCAAAAATAATATTAAATTCATTCTGGTCCAATTTTTGCACAGAGAGTAAGCTACTGTCCAAATCAGGAACAAATATTACATCGTGAAGTTTTATACGTTTTACGCCATAGTTTTCGATATATTGTTCAAAAAGTATATCACCAATTCTTTTTATGTCAAGTAATTGTCCATTTGCAACCTTCACTTTTCCTGTTTTTGATCTAATTATACTTGTATAAAATTCTTTATTATTTGTCATGTTTGTAGATGCAGCAGAATCAATATACCAATCTGAATTATTAGCACATGTCGAGATTTTAAAACAATGGTGAATTACTTCTGTTACTTGTTCTTTTTCTTCTGTAGTTTTCTTAGCTTTATATTGTCCTTCTTTCTCATCATTCTTTAACTTATAGCAATATATCTTTTTGTGTCCTGGTTTTCCACAATATTAACAAGTTATTTTAGGTTTTGAGAACTTAAGTTCTTTATTTTCTGTACTTTGGGTATAATTCTTCTTTATTGTTTTCACAGCATTTTCGATTTCATTAGTACTTGTCATTTCTTGTCTTCTTTCATACGTCGCTATCAATTTTTCCTTTACGTATTCTAACCTCAATTCTGATGATGGTCGCCCTTCCAAACTTGTAATCAAAGAGTCATAACTCTGAAGTAACCCACATAGCACAATTGCTACAATATCGTCCTCTGGGATGTCTTTTCCAATACCTCTTAGCTGATCAACGGTTTCTAGTATATTATAAATATATTCTTTCATTTTCATAGTCTCAGTGTATTTACTGTATAATTTTCTTTGTAAAAATAATTTAGTGTTTAAATGTTTCTTCTCGTATATTTTAGCAAGTGACTCCCACATTTCTTTAGCAGTAGCAGCATGTTTTACATAAATTAATTGATTATCTTCTATGCTCATTACAATTTTTGCTTTCGCTGACCGATCCATTTTATCCCACGCCATTTGCAAAGATTCCGATTCATTGGGCCTTCTTCTTGTCATTACATCCCATAGGTCTTTATCACTTAGATACATTTCCATTTTTAATTTCCACACATCTTAGTTTTTATCGTTCAGTTTCATGAATGTAACCTTTTCTTCCCACATTCTAAATATCTATCAATGAAATTCTAATACACTATTTTAATTATGGTACAAACACTATCTGCAGTTAGTCTTCTGGGCCCATAACCTGTTGAAAACTGGAAGTACTGCAGTAGTTATATTAAATAATTAATAATAGATCAACAGAAATTATTTATTTTTGACATATATCAATCAAAAATTACATTATATATTTTATTATTTTTCATAGCAAACTAAATTTTTAATATGTAATTGTAGTTTGTATTTCATTAAATAAAAGATCAAAGTCAACACTATAAGCCAACGAGAACAGATGAGGATGTAGGTTCCAGTCTTATTGGTGGTTAGAGACTCCTTCGATAAAAATAGGTTGATTGTCCTTTTCATCCGTTCAACAATGCCATCAGACTGCGGATGTAATACGGTTGTTCTGGTTTTGTGATTCCTAATATCTTACAGATATTTTGGATCAGAGCAGACTTAAAATTCCTTCCTTGGTCGGAATGTATTTCTCACAGTGTCCGTTACAGCTTCCTGGTTGGGTAATGTCTCAACCCTTTAGTGAAGTAGTCCATTACTAAAACTGAGTATTTATTTCCTTCGACCGTTTCTAGGAATGGTCCGGCTACGTCAATCGCATTGTGTTCAAATGGGCTCCCCACATTGTATTGATGCATTGCATTGATGCTTTCGGCACAAACTACACATTTATTACACCAGTCTTTAACATCTTCTTTACTGTTAACCCAGTAAAATTACTGGCGTAATCTTTCAACAGCTCCATTTAATCTAAAGTGTCTTCCACCAGATCCGCATTGATCTCTTTCAATGCGTCTGGTGCTCTACATTTAGGAATTATTAGTCTTCCTTTCAGTATCATTAACATTTTCTAAGACAAGTTTCAGGAAGCCATCCTCAACCAACATGGGACCCTACTATGCCCAGTATGATTTCACTATCTACGAGTGTGGTGCAATGCGTTCCCAAACAAGTTTGTTATACTTCGCCTTCCATTCCAGTATAACTTTCAAAGAACATCATCAATTGGTGGCATCTGTGTCTAGAATGAATTCTTCGGGTAAATGATAACTTAGGACAGGTGCGCTTGTCAAGGAATATTGCAGTTGTTTGAACGCGGCTTGACAGTCCATCTCCCAGATAAATATTTTTTCTTCTTCAGTATGGCTATGTTGGCAAATCCAGGTACGTAACGTCTAGGTATGTACAGAGGTCAAGGAAACTTCTCATTTCGTTTTTATCTGTCGGTACAGGCCAGTCACTCACAGGCCTTATTTTCTTAGGGTAAACTACAATACCCTAACTAGAAACTACGTGTCCACAGTAACGAACTTCTTTTTGAAACATGTGATACTTCTTTAGGCTAAGCTTCAGATTAGTTTTCCTCAATCCTATGTGTTCCTCGAATGTTTTTCCTACCACAATAATATAGTTGAAGTAAACTAAACTCATTTTTCATGATAGTCCAGCCCATATTGTTTCCAAGAGTCATTCAAACGTTGCAGGAACATTGTAGAGTCCAAATGGCATAATAGTCAATTGCCAAAGACCCGTACTGATGCTAAAGGCTGTCTTTTTCTTGTATTTTGGGTCGAAATCCACTTGCTAATATCCGCACTTTATATCAAGAGTAGAAAAAATATTTGATCCTGTCAATGTGTCCAGTGTATCGTCTATTCGAAGTAGTAGGTAGCTATCCTTCTTTGTCACGTCGTTAAGTTGACGATAATCGACGCAAAATCTTGTAGAACTATCCTTCCTCTTCACTAGCACAACTGGTTAAGCCCATGGACTGTTTGAAGGCTCTATCATACCTTCCATCCTCATGTCCTTAACGATTCTTTCAGCTTCTTCCCGCTTAGCCAGTGGTAATCTTTCTGTTTGGCAGATGGGTCTTGTGTCTCTGGTATCTATTATGATAATTAATGATGGACTACATTCGTTCTTTCTTTGGTTTTCTTGTCAAGTTCCCAATTAAGTTCTTAGACATGGTTTTCTAGTCGGCGGTCAATTTCTGGAACGATGTTAACATTACCTTGATTAGTATATCCCGAACTTTATAGAATGTGCTGTTTTTGGCCTTCACAGTTCGAATAATCGATGATACCGCTAAACATTCTCCTACTATGGTCCCTTTTTTTAGTACAACCGGACAAAAATTGATATTCATTACAAGCACTGGGATTATCTTGTCGGTTTTGAGCAAATCTTTTCCAATTACTACTTCAGTGCCAATTTTAATGTCATTATTTCCTGGCTGAAGCATTGCAATGTTTTCCTCACAGAAGCATTGTCGTCTCGTGGATTTAATACCAGTTTTTCATCATTGACCACCATAACTCCATTTTTCAGGTCAAGTTTAAATCCATGCTTTTTTATTATGGCTACGCCGGAAATGAATTCATCTTCTATGTCAGCTACCAGCACATAATGTTTAATGCACCTATTTCCAATAGTAATAGTGAAATTCATTTCTGCAGATGCGGTTGCTTGTTTTCCTGTGGGTGTGCGTATCTGTCATTTGGTTGAAAATAAATGTCTTTCTTTTTCTTCCTAAGTCGGGTCTAATTATTGTTTTTGTCGTGCCCGTATCTAGCAACTTTTTAAGCGGCCTTCTGTCGATAGAGCCCTCTACATAGATGCTGTTAGCTTGATAATGAAGGGATGCGATATAACTAAAATGGATTCTGGGGCTACTGGATTACTAATCGACGATTGCCCCTTCGTATTAGTTTCCCGACTCGTTTTCTTGTTTTCTTGCTTCTGCGTTTCTCCGTTGTTTTCTGCAGAACCTTTGCGGATGATCTCGTCCACCAATTCCAACAGCGGAGTTTTTTTTCCAGCATGAATTTCAGACGTGATTCTTCTTATCTTATCTTCTAGGTGCTCGGTGTCTTCGATCCTTTCAGCATCGATATTTCGTACTCGCGCCTGGTTACGTGAAGCTTGTTTGGCAGCTTCATGATCTAAGTTCTAAGGCATATGAAAGTATTTCAACCAGAGATTCTGGTCGAACTAGTCATAGTGCTTGCTGAGTTTCATTGGCTCGGGCCCCATAAATAAATGCTTGAGTGGATAGACATTCTACAGGCGCTGTAGGATGTGCGAGACGAGCCAAATGAGCTTCATCGGCTTTAAATTTTGCAGGTTTTCTTTAGAACTCTGATACTGGTACACCTGCCTCAGATGCGCATTGTCATATTGCATATACAATCGCTTAATAAGTTGGTCGAAGTCTTCCTGTTGATGGCTTCTCTAAGCAGTGAAACTGTCAGCGCTCTAGCCTTTTCCTTGGAAGTCCAACCATTTGCTTTAGCAGCGGCTTCAAATTGTTTTACATAATTCGGACACGATGACTTGCCGTCGTATTCTGGTGTTTTAATGTAAATTTTTGAATAATTTTATTTTCTTGAATTTGACACCGCTGTAACGGATGGTAATTTTTACCAAACACTACAATAAAATAAAAATGTGAGTTCTTTCCAAACCGAGGTATTTTAAATAGGTGGACTTTCGGATCGTGGAAAGACGGGTTGTTAAAATAAATACGCAAACAATTTACTTATATTAAAATAAATATATATTAAAATTAAAATAAAAGTTCCAACAAAAATAATAATTTAATAATTTATTTACCAAAATCGTTATTATAATTTAGATCTTTCTTTCTCGGACTCTGACTACCCACTTCTGTATTTTTTAATCAGAGTACTTAATTTGGATTTTTACATAATCATCAAATATCAGTGATTGCAATGGAAAAATTTATATTAATTACATATTTTGCAGGTTCATTACACTGCACTCATACGTCATAAATTTTCAACGCTTCATTTTTAGTTGTTGATTCGTCGTAGAATAATTATATTGAGTGTTTTGTTTGGTTAATGGTAATTCTCAGCGGCGGTAAATTGGTGCATAGGTAAATGTACAATAATGCTGCTGTCGTAAGAAAAAATGTGATTACCGGAATCTGCCGGAATAAATATTTTCTTTTTCATTAAATAAATGAAACGCCATTTTAGGTACATTTTGGTCAAATATATTTTATTTTGCTGTTATGAAATTGATTTAAAGCAAAAAATGTAAGCCCTTTTTTACGCATTTAATTAATAAAATATATTTAAACATGAAAAGTAACCAGACTGCCAGACCCGATCCCTGATTATTTGGTGTAATCCACATAAGATTGCCTGATGGTGGTCATGGATTATTTTTTAGCTCTTAATTTCTTAAATACAACAAAATGTAAACAATAACGACAAACATTAAAACTAGAATCACTACCGAATGACGAACGAGAGATTAAATTATTTATCAATTTTCTCAATAAATAGTTATTTAACCAAAGATTTAGATTGCAACGAGCAAATAAAATAATTTGCAGCGCAAAAATGCAGAAAAGTTAATCTTTAATTAGCAGACTTATGATAAAGATTAAAATAATTCTCATTTTTAGATTAGCGAATTATACTCTAATTATCCAATTTATTTCTTAAAATGTAATTTAAACTAATCCTAGTATCTATCATTTTATATAACAGTGAATATTAAATTTTAAATACCTGAATAAAATAGAATTCACTAATCAAAAATTGACGATTACTTTAATCATTTTTATGAATTTGCCCATATATGTAACTAAATTATTATTATTTATAAGAATAAGTGTTAATAACATTCCATTTGTTTCGGGATGATATGCAGTAGTTTGTATCTTCTCAGTACCAAATATTTTCAAAACTTCTCTAAATAATTTTGACATGAAATTTGCACCACGGTCAGTTAACAATTGTCTGGGCGCACCGTGTCTGGTAACTATTTGTTGGGCAAAAATTTTAGCTATTGTTTCGGCTTTATCGTTTGGAATGGCGAATGCTTCCGGATATTTTGTAAAATGATCTTGAAATGTCAGAATGTACTTATTTCCATTCATCGTAGTAGTAAGAGGTCCTACAATGTCCATAGATGTTCTTTCAAAAGGTTTCGTTACTTCTTGGAATTTTTGTAGAGGAGCGGATTTTAAATGTGGAGAAGTTTTCCGTTCGTTGCACGAATGACATTTATCGCAATAGTCTTTAATGTCTTTCGTCATAGATTTCCACCAAAATTTATCTTTGATTCTTTTGTATGTTTTTTCGAATCCTTGGTGTCCTGCGTATGGAAGATTATGATATGCATGCATAACTTTAAAAACCATTGATTTGGGTTTCACTAATTTATGTCTTTCATCATCAATTCTTTCCTTGAAGAGTAATTGTTCTTCATCTACAAAAAATCCGTCTTGAGTTTTAAGTTTCTTTAAGTCGTCATCCTCGTTTTGCTGAGTTAGTATTTTATATCTATCCCAGATAGGTACGAAAACTTCGTCGTTATTTTCTTCATTTTGTAAAGAATTTATAGGAATTCTAGAAAGTACGTCAGCGTTTATGTGCTTCTTTCCTGGTTTATGAATTACTTCGTATTCGTGTTCATTTAAAAGTATAGCCCATCTTCCTAATCTTGTATTTGGATCTTTGAGAGACATAAGCCATTTTAAAAGTTTATGGTCTGTAACTATAAAAAATTTTCGTGCGTATATATAGCATCTATATTGTTTAAGACCCCATATTATTGCTAAACATTCTAGTTCAGTAGTTGTGTAGTTTTCTTCGTGAGTTTTTAGTTGACGACTAGCAAAAGCGATTGGCTTCTCGTAACCTCCCACTTTTTGACTGAGTATTGCGCTTATACCTTTGCCGCTAGCGTCTGTTGATAAGATAAAATCTTTGGAAAAGTCTGGGTGTATTAGCACAGAGTCTGAACAAAGGGCTGTCTTTAGGTCATTAAATGATTTTTCACATACATCTGTCCAACTGAATTTTATATCCTTCTTAGTTAGAAAATACAATGGCGCTGCGGAATTTGCGAAATATTTAATGAATCGCCTGTAAAATCCAACTAATCCAAGAAATGATCTAATTTCTTTTGCGTTTTTAGGTTTTGGGTAGTTTTCAATTACGGAAATTTTTGCTGGGTCTGGGTTTATTCCAGTTTCGTTAATAACGTGTCCTAAATATTTTGTTTCATTTAACAGGAACTTACATTTTGAAGGCTGTAGTTTTAAATTTGCTTCCCTTAATCAGTCAAAAACTTGTCTTAACCGTTTGATATGATCGTCTATACCGTTTCTATTGAACACAATCACGTCGTCCAGATATACAAGACATCTTTCGACTGTTAAGCCTGCTAATATACTGTCCATCAGCCGTTGAAAAGTGCTGGGAGCATTTGCTAATCCAAATGGCATTTTCGTGAACTGGTAATATTGACCGTTGGTAGTGAAAGCTGTTTTTTCTTTGTCCCTCTCATCCAACTCCACTTGCCAGTAGCCAGAAGCTAAATCAAGTGTGGAGAAAAGGTTTGCATTTCCGAGTTGGTCAAGTGTTTCTTGCATATTAGTGACGGGATAATGGTCTTTCTTTGTGACAGAATTCAATTCTCTCAAGTCAATACATACTCTAATTTTCTTCTCTCCATTTTCGGACTTCTTTGGAACTATTATAACTGGCGCGGACCATGGTGAGTCAGACGGTTTAATAATACCGGCGTCTAACATGGATTTTAACTCCTTGTTCAGCATTTCTTTCTGACTGAATGGTACTCTATACTGCGCTTTTGCTATGGGTTGTATATTTTCATCAGTTATAATCCTATGTTTTACTTTATGCGTACACCCCAATTTTGATCCTTTCCACAGGAATATATCTGAGTACTCTTCTAATAAAGCCAGGACTTTCTCTTTAGTAGTCCCTGATAAGTGCTGCAAATCGAACTCTTTCTCAAAATTTTCTTTATTCGCTGTTAAATGTTTATCCCAATCTACACTATTTACTTTTACATCGTCTTCCATTTCTTCACTATTTCTTATATTTCCCTTTCTAATACTATCCATATTTACGTATTAAGCTTTTCCTATTATCGTATTTTTCGGTACTCTAATACTTCTTCTACTTATATTAATTAATTGGACTACTATTTCTTTTTCAGCTTTTCCTAACGTTCTTGCAACCATAAGTCCATGTATTTTCACTTCTTCGGGTTCTATTAAATTGTCTTGGGCTGGATTGATCAGTTCCTGCCTTGCTAAACATCGAAATTCGCAATTTGGTGGAATTTTGATAGCTTTCTTCAAACGTACCCAGTTATGGCCATTAACTGAAAAGTTTGAATTTTGCTGTTTCTTCTCCTTTTCGCGTTTCCTCTGATTTGACATTTTAACTTCTTCGTTTACAATTGACGTCACTTGTTCGTGACCTTTCTTAACATTTTTGCGGATATCGTTGTTCGTGTTCTTATCTGGTGTCAGTGCTCCAATTGTTTATGCTGACTCTTCATTTGACTCTTCCGTTTCATAACTAGCAAGCAAGTTTATATGTGTGTCTGCGATAATAATTTCTTCGGACTTATAATATATAATTGCCCCATAATATTGTAAAAAATCACGACCCAATAATCCATCTGCTTGTAATTTCAAATCATTTGAGCAGATTATACATTTAAAAGGTAATTGTAAGTTGGATGAATTAAAAAATATTTCTGAAGTGCCAAAATAGTTTATTGTATCACCGGATATCGAAGATAAATTTCCAATATTTTCTTTCATTATTTCATGTCCTATAGCACATTTCTCTTTGACAAGTGATACTGCTGCTCCAGTATCAATTAAAAGATTTACAATTTTATTTTTAATTTGTAGAATGATAGAATTTGGCACTGAATTTTCTGAATTTAATTGTGGAATTAGAATATTGGGCGAAGACGTTGACTTTACTGAGATGTCCTCCCGTGCTGAGGCTTGAACGAGAGAGGTTGCTCGTTTAAATTACTCTTCTGAGTTGTGAAATTTCTATTCTTATTTTTAGGCTGAGTCCAATGTTGGTGATTAAAATTACTATTATTTCTTGGTTTATATGACGAATTTGCATTGTACATGTAATTGTTTGATGACCCGGGACCTCTGTAGCCTTGATTTTGATTGTAATTTGGTTTAAAATTTTGATTTGGATTTTGATATTGGAAGTTGTTTGATCTATCATTTCTGTTGAACCTATTTTGCCTTTCTCTGCACCCAATTGCTATATGACCGGGTTTCTTGCAAATATAACACGTTGCAATATTTTCTCGAACATTTTTATTTCTACAGTCTTTAGCAAAATGATTAGCTTTATTACATATGTAGCATTTTCTAGTATTCGGCACTAAGTTTTTTACAAAACCAATTTCCATGTTTTTAAATTTTTGTTGGCATATTCCGATTTCTTCTCTTTCCGCTAAAGTCACCGCGTCTTCAAAGGTTAGGTCTTTGTTACTGTCCATGATTGTTCTAATGTATCTTTTAATTTCTGGTCTTAATCCAGGTTTAAATTGATAAAGTATTAATTTTGAAGCAAAATTGTCTTGTACTTCTCTTTCTTCTTTTAATAAATTTTTCTTAAGTGTTCTAAGTCTAGATGCAAAATTTTGAACTGTTTCACATAAATTTTGTCTACAATTTGAAATTTCATTATAAATTTGGCCTGGTAGTTTACGTTTTGTAAATCGTTCTGTCAGTATCTTTCTAAAGTCTTTGTATTTTATATGTTTGTTTTTTAATTCTGGTCTCTGAGTATAAAATTCAAATGCATCACCCGTTAGTCTACATTTAATAATATCTATCACTTTCTGTTCGTCCCATTGTTCAACATTTGCCCGTAATTCAATTTTTTCAATATATTCGTTTACGTTACTTCAACAGTATGCGCTATTAAACCAAAAGATAACATACCTTGTTCTTGCTGCGAGCTGCCTGTGCCAGAACTTCCAGAGTCCCCATTTCCTGCTGCACCATCGTTTCCACCAGCCATCGTTGTCACTTATTTTTATTTATTTTATTATTTTCTCTTCCGCGGGTTTTCCACGACAAGTTAACACTATTCAAAATACTCGCGAGTAAATCAGATGTACTGACTACTCTTATTTGGCGAAAATACCCCAAAAACCACTGCCACCAATTGTAACGGATGGTAATTTTTACCAAACACTACAATAAAATAAAAATGTGAGTTCTTGCCAAACCGAGGTATTTTAAATAGTTCGACTTTCGGATCGTGGAAAGACGGGTTGTTAAAATAAATACGCAAACAATTTACTTATATTAAAATAAATATATATATTAAAATTAAAATAAAAGTTTCAACAAAAATAATAATTTAATAACTTATTTACCAACTTCTTTCTTTCTCGGACTCTGACTACTCACTGCTGTATTTTTTAATCAGAGTACTTAATTTGGATTTTTACATAATCATCAAATATTAGTGATTGCAATGGAAAAATTTATATTAATTACATATTTTGCAGGTTCATTACACTGCACTCATACGTCATAAATTGTCAACGCAACTTTATAAAACATCAGATGCGAAATAATCAAATTAAAGTAATTTGATACCTACTTTCTTAAGTTGAAAGGGTATTGCCTTTTACACCGCAGACGTAATTTTAGAGAAATCTTTCTGTAATTTTATAATTTTCATATCCGTATTCTGCTTTTACAGGGGCGGATTTAGGCATGGGGTTTATGAGCTGCAGCCCAGGGCCCCGCGATACAACGGGCCCCCTGCTTCGGAGAATCAGAATAACCCCACAGACATTAGCATTCTCCGCATGGATGCTTAAAGAAATTTCGACGTCGTTTTCGAAGCGTGCCACGCCACCTAATCCTACAATTCCTAAATCCCACAAGACCTATATGTTATGCCGCCTCAATGCCACCAGGCCTAAACAATGGCCGCCGCCCAGTCGCCCAGTTCAATCGTGCTCAGTCCCACAAGGCCTAATAATGTTATTTCACAGTCGCCCTGTCTAGTCGTGCTCAGTGCCACAAGGCCTAATGTGGGTTGAAATGGGATAGGACACAATATTAACCCAGGTTTCAAACCAATATTACAGATATATCTACATTTATGTTTTATTGTAGTTTCTGGTAGATCACCAGATGTCTGTACTATATACAGTATAATTACTTAACAACAAATTAAATACATGCAACTTTAAGTAATATTGTTTATCCAGAAGCACGATTATCCAGAAACAATATTATTGCGGCAACTTTTTTATAATTTCCGGTTTATATTACAGCACTTCTGAAATAATGCAATAATTAATTCAAGATCACATAAACAATGGGAGTAATGAAAAATCGTTTGTCTTCTATTAGAAAAATATTTATTTATTTGTAACAGGCAATTGTCTATCCTAAATATATAAAATATTGTATATTTTGTTTTACATTATTAAGCAGAGATAAATCGATTCAGTAATCATGTATATTTCTGAATTATACTTGTTTGACAAGTGGTTAAATTAATTTCAGATAAAAATCATAATAAAATCTGCATTTTATTTTATGTTTATAAATTTGATTGAATCCACTGTCACTTCACGTTGAAACATTGTAATAATTAAGGTATAAAATAATATTCAGTATAAGTTTCAAATATTTTATTAATTTTCTATACGTATTTCGGCTTGTTAGGCCATCATCAGGAAAATACAGAATGAACAAAATTGGTTAATGGCATGGTTTAAATACATATTGCAAGAGAGTCATAAAGGGATTAAAGCGGACTGATCAAAGGAGAACTATATAAGTCTCTTTGTTCATTTATAAGAATTTTGCCTTCATTGCTGGCTTTCTGAATTTCCATTGATTCTAGAAAATCCATCCTCAATCCCTTTTTACACAAGTGTTTGATACAAAATTTGCTTTTGTTTATATCATGATTTAAATTTAAACAATGCTTGGCGACATTAGATGTACATTTTTCATTAGTAGTAGCACTAACATGTTCTTTAAATCTAAGATTAAAATTGCGACCTGTTTGCCCAATATATATAGAGTTACAATCAGAACATTGGAATTCATATATTCCACTTTTATCTAGCGGATCTTTTTTTATTAATTTATTGTTTAGTAGTATATTTTTTAAAGTAAAGGGGTTGTAAAAGGCTGCTTGGATATTTTCTTTTTTTAATTTGTTTTTAATTTGTAGACTAGGATTACCTATATATAATAATCTTTTATAAATAGGTTGGTTAACATCATTCTCTTGAGGGGAATACAATTTCTTTAAAACTAATTTCTTTTTATGATGAATGAGAATTTTATCTATTAAATTTAGTGAATAACCATTATTTAAAGCGATTGTTTTAATTAAATCCAGTTCTCTTTCAAAGGCATCTTTCGAGGTGGGAGTGTGTACCAGGCGATAAATGTAACTATGAAACGCTGACATTTTTACATTTTGAGGGTGATTTGAATCATATGGGATAATGGTATCTGTGAAAGTGTCTTTCCGAAATATACTAAACTCTAACTTTTGTTCTTCTCGCTGACATTTTTATGAATAATTTTGAGGTTTCATTATTTCAAATGTGCAATCCCCTAATTAAACATATATTTTGTTGGTATAGGTATGTTGATGATGTGTTGTGCATTTGGACAGGTACTGACAGACAATTGGATATGTTTTTAAAATTTATCAATAGTTTACATTATAGCATTCAGTTTACTGTAGAAAAAGAAAATAATAAATCCTTAAACTTTTTGGACATTATTATCTCACATAAAGAACAAAAGTTAGAGTTTAGTATATTTCGGAAAGACACTTTCACAGATACCATTATCCCATATGATTCAAATCACCCTCAAAATGTAAAAATGTCAGCGTTTCATAGTTACATTTATCGCCTGGTACACACTCCCACCTCGAAAGATGCCTTTGAAAGAGAACTGGATTTAATTAAAACAATCGCTTTAAATAATGGTTATTCACTAAATTTAATAGATAAAATTCTCATTCATCATAAAAAGAAATTAGTTTTAAAGAAATTGTATTCCCCTCAAGAGAATGATGTTAACCAACCTATTTATAAAAGATTATTATATATAGGTAATCCTAGTCTACAAATTAAAAACAAATTAAAAAAAGAAAATATCCAAGCAGCCTTTTACAACCCCTTTACTTTAAAAAATATACTACTAAACAATAAATTAATAAAAAAAGATCCGCTAGATAAAAGTGGAATATATGAATTCCAATGTTCTGATTGTAACTCTATATATATTGGGCAAACAGGTCGCAATTTTAATCTTAGATTTAAAGAACATGTTAGTGCTACTACTAATGAAAAATGTACATCTAATGTCGCCAAGCATTGTTTAAATTTAAATCATGATATAAACAAAAGCAAATTTTGTATCAAACACTTGTGTAAAAAGGGATTGAGGATGGATTTTCTAGAATCAATGGAAATTCAGAAAGCCAGCAATGAAGGCAAAATTCTTATAAATGAACAAAGAGACTTATATAGTTCTCCTTTGATCAGTCCGCTTTAATCCCTTTATGACTCTCTTGCAATATGTATTTAAACCATGCCATTAACCAATTTTGTTCATTCTGTATTTTCCTGATGATGGCCTAACAAGCCGAAATACGTATAGAAAATTAATAAAATATTTGAAACTTATACTGAATATTATTTTATACCTTAATTTATGTTTATACTTATATTTTTTACAGTAACTAATTAAGTAGTATACCATTAGCCCATTAACGTGAAACAATTGCTGCTATGTTAGTACCATTGCCATATTTCAACAGTTTTAAAAAATCAGATGCCCAAAATGTAACCTATATAGTACAATAAATATCTTGCTTCTACCTGTATAAACTATTTTATTATACATAACCTTCTTATATGGTGTCAGTTGTTTGTGTTATATTTAATGTTTCTAGTAAATGACTCTGACTCAAACTTTGCTGTATTCATGCACACATATATCCAGACCGGCGGATCGACAGACATACTAAAAATAAATAAAACCATGGAATATGCTCGTATGCTTCAACAGTGAATAAATCATTCATATATCAATATAACTTATTCATTCAATAAACTAAAACGAAATTCACTATCACAATTTAAGAATTCCATTACTAGGGCGAGATTTATTCATAGAATATGTAATTATTGTGAAAAGTAGGTTGTAAATAATGTCTTATTGAAAGATAATGACTACAAAATAATGAAAACTAATTTAGAATTTGGACGTTTAATGTCAAGGTACCAAAGCAATTCAAAACTTAAAATGAATATATTATACATTAAATAGAATATAATATTTTTAACAAGTTGCATATATATATATATATATATATATATATATATATATATATATATATATATATATATATATATATATATAATTATTATAAAATGAATATAATATACATATAATAACTTTTATATACGATTATTATAGAATAATGCCATTCTTATATAATATTCAATTATTATGGAATGTTTATATTCTGTACAACTGTGCGGTATTATTTTTTAACTAGTAATGGAATAGCCACATGTCGCATCTGTTACCGGTAAAAAAATATCTTAAGAAACACTTACAACAATAAACAATTATTATAATACATGCAGAAGATTTTATAATTTTTGTATACATATAGAAATCGTATGTTTTGGAATTATATGAGTTTTAAAATATTACAATTCAATGAAAAACAATTATTACAGTGACACCTATTGTGAAATTTATGCAACGCTTAACCTCAAAACAAAATTTGTGATTGTTTTTGTTGTCTGTTTTTAAATTTTGACGCTAATACCCATAAATTAAGGAAATATATTTGTATACCTAATATATATATTATTTAAAATGAGTGAATCCTGAAAAGAAATTGTGCACGCAGCTACTGCTTTAATTGGTAATTTAACCTAGAGATACATACGAACAGTGTTATCATCAGTTTATTCATTCAATGAAAATGTCATTGTAGCTTATTTTTGCGAGATTTCAAACAAAATGAAGTCATCCACTTTTTGGAAGATTACTCTATGTTGAGAACAACCCTTAGTGTGAAACACGATGTTGATTTGGCAAATTATGCTAAGCTGCAAGCATTTTTAAAAAGGAAATCGACCGGTTAGGTATCAAAAAATTTAAACATTGAAAGCAGAAGAAATTAAAAAATTATAAACAAATTTATATATATCCTCTATAACTTAGAGTTACGCTGCCCAATTATTATAAATAAATTATATACATTATAACAAATGTTTTCAAGTATAACATATATTAGCGTCACCTGTTGGGGTACGTAAAAAAAAATAAAGATTGTCTGCTATATCCTGCCTATATATATTCTTATTTATTTCCCAAACTAATTCGAGTGACGCTTTGGAAAAATTATAAATAAATAGTACACATAATAACAAATGTTCTCATGTATAAAGAACACTAATGTCACCCGTAGGAGGGGGTGAAAAAAAATCATAAAATTCCACACATGACATATTCTGCATTTAATCTTATTTATTTCTCAAACTGATTCGAGTGACGCCTTGGAAATATTATAAATAAATAGTACACATAATAACAAATGTTCTCATGTATAAAGAACACTAATGTCACCCGTAGGAGGGGGTGAAAAAAAATCATAAAATTCCACACATGACATATTCTGCATTTAATCTTATTTATTTCTCAAACAGATTCGAGTGACGCCTTGGAAATATTATAAATAAATAGTACACATAATAACAAATGTTCCCATGTATAACAAACAATAGCGGAACCCGTAGGAGGGAGTGAAAAAATATCAAGAATGTTTCAAACAAGACATTTTCTGCATTTAATCTTATTTATTTCTCAAAATGATTCGAGTGACGCCTTGAAAATATTATAAATAAATAGTACACATAATAACAAATGTTCCTATGTATAACAAACAATAGCGGAACCTGTAGGTGGGGGTGAAAAAAAATTATAAAGTTCTACACACATGATATATTCTGCATTTAATATTATTTATTTCGCAAACTAATTCCAGTGACGCCTTGGAAATATCATAAATAGGTATATAGTATACATAATAAGAAATGTTGCCACCTATAGAAAACAATAGCGGCACCCGTAGGAGGAGGTGAAGATAAATCGTATAATTCCAGACATGACATTCTACCTACAATTTTATTTATTTCTCAAACAGGTTCGAATACTGTTTTGAAATAGCCTACATTATAACAAATAAATCCATGTATAGCACATACTAGCGCCTCCCATAAGAGTGTGTAAAACAATTTTAGATTATGTACTACATGCCGCTTTAAAAATAGTGTAAATAAATAATATGTATATTATGAAAAATATATCCGTACAAAATTACTACATACTACGAAAAAAAAATTTGTTTGATCTATCCTGGCTGTATATACAGAATGGAAATGAACTTAATATGTTATAAATTTAAGGCTGAGTGGTATAACTTGTGTAGATCACAAAAGTGAAAGAGTGTTTTAAAAATTCGAAAAACGGAAATTTAACTTTTCTTAACGAAACTTTTTTTTACTGCTGTTTTAATTCATATTTCATTAAAAATATATTTATCAAAAATACATTCAAAATTAGTTGTATAAGATATTATGTTTAATAATTATAAATAATATTTTTAATGAAAATTATGTTTTTATTTACAGAAGAATACAAATGCGTTGCCAGTAGTCCAGTAGTACTAAAAATGTTAGCTTAATGAAAACTACCCTTAAATATACGGATTTTTAAAAAATTCTGTCACTTTCGTAATCTACACATGTCATACTACTTACCCTTAAATTTATGACATTAAGTTCATTTCAATCCTGTATATATAGCCAAGATAAATCAAACAATATTTTTTTATAGTATGTAGTAATATTGTACGGTATTAAAGTAGGTGGCATCTGCTGACAAGAGAAACAAGAAACTGAAAGTGTGGGAAATTTAAACTTCGTGAATCTAAAATTGTTTTACACACTCTTACGGCAGGCGCTAGTATGTGCTGCACATGGATTCGTTTGTTATAATGTAGGCTTTTTTTTTATAAAATTTTCAAAACAGTACTCGAACCTGTTTGAGAAATAAATAAAATTGTAGGTAGAATGTCATGTTTGGAATTATACGATTTATTTTCACTTCCTCCTACGGGTCCCGCTATAGACTGCATTAGCGTAACGGTCATTTTGTGGCGCCAAATTCAAACTGAAACCCTAACTCGTCTCTGCCGATTTATAAGCTCATGTTATTCTTATGGGAGTAAAAATATGCTATCTTTAAACTGCTAGAAAGTATTATAAAATGCAAATCTTAACTATTAAACCTTATAAATACTAATCTCTAAGTGTTGACATATCCGTTCATTATTTCGCTATTGGTAATGAAATTTTTGTTGCACCTATAATTGCTGTTGATTATTACAAAGTCAGTAATATTTCTAATTTATAATTATTTTGGAAAAATTTCTACAAGTAATCATAGTATATTATTTAACAAGCATAATATGTAGGCTATATTACACGAGGATGTAATTAAAAATACGAGCGGTAACTTTATCTACAACTATCAGACATATAAAAAATCTGATATTATTTATTAAATATTCAGTTAGGTGTGAGTAGTTCATATATAGCTTAACAGATGGCGCAACAGTAGCACTTAAATGTCAAAATAACTTTTCAAATTGTATTTATTATACTTTTATAAGCATATATATTGATATTTATAATAAAAAATATGTTATTAATAAATTAATAGTTTAATAAAATATTATGTGTTAAATTATATGCCCTATTTATTACAGAAAAGTGTAGCGTGTATCATGACATTTCATATTACACTTGTGTAATATGAGTAGTATATTATATGTAGTATCACACGTATAATGTATCCATATTTCAATAGTTGTAGATAAAATCATTTATTTGGTTACAACAAATTCAGTCATATTTTTAGTTGATTATCTCAACTATTTCGATTCTAACAATTCATTAAGTAAAAGAACACTATTGGTAAATAGGTGAATATGATCTACGATTACATAAACAAAAGGGAATTTTAAAATTATATTGCGACTTTATGAACGAGATTTGCATGGACAATCGGGAGACAAGAGTGAGCAAAGACAAATATTTAATTTCTCTTTCACTTTGATAATAAATTATAACAATATTTTATTTCTAACAATACATTCATTTTGTTTACAAAGCCACGTGCATATCCACTTGGCTATAGAATACTTTGTTCAAAAAATTCGTATTACATGAATATAAAGGAGAACTGTCAAAGAGAAATTATTTTTTTTAATATTTTAATAAGGATGCCTCATATTTCGGAATATTTGTTATCAATAGATGCAAAATTAAGTAATTAACCAAGTGTACCACATACGAATACAGAGCGGGACAGATGGAAACAGCAAAAAACTGTTTTCCCATGTTAATTCCCTATGTAAAGGCTGTCAAGGTTTTCAGTATTCACCCTGTATATACGATAGAAATATTTAATTTAAAATAATATTTTGTTTATTTTCTTATATGAAACTATCTTATTTGAAAGCGATGTGTAGTTTGAGAAAGTCTTAATTCCTATTTGTTAAGCCGTAATATATATTTTAATATTCTATGACGTACATGTTAAGGTAATTCGGTTTTCAAACAATGGGGTTCACTAAAAATTTCAATTACATAAATTGATCTATTTCAACAGTTATAAAAACATATTGTAGCGAACCTAGGGTCGCGGCGCGGGCGGCGGCGCGGGCTGCGGCCGCTAGCGAACAGGTTAAAACACGTCCGTCCGCTCCCCATTGTTCTGATTCACAGAATCGTGGAATTTTCTAGATTGAACTGTTTTAATATAAATACCCCAAGCAAAAGATCGCGAGGACAGTCTTGTGTTAATACGTGTAGTGTACAGATGGTGATATAAATAAATAGACAGTGATATAAATAGTGTTGAAATAAATATTGCGTAGTTTTAATTGTTTAAATAAATTATCTTAGTGTTTAAGTCTTTAGTAATAATAATTAGTTCTTAAATTAGTGTTTATATTTGTTAATTCTTAGTGATAGTTATTTTCATTATTCTTTATAATTCATATTTCTTTTTATTAAACTTAGTTATATAAATATTAGTGTTTTAATCAATTTTACACTTCACCTAAATAAATAAAAACGTTACAATTGGTGTCAGGTGTGGGGTTATTAATAAACTGTAAAGTGTAAATAAAAATAAATAAAATGGCTACTAAACAAGTAAAATTAAGTGAATTAAAAGTGACTGATCTCAAGAGGGAGCTGGAAGAACGTGAGTTAGAGACATCGGGAACCAAGACTGTTCTACAACATCGTCTACGGCAAGCTCTAATAGAAGCTGGTGAAAATCCTAATGATTTTCTATTCGAAATTGATGATTTTATTAAATCATTAGAACAAAAATTGGAGCAGAGTTCTAGAACTTTCGAACAGAAATTAGAACAAAAATTCGAGGAAAGTTCTAGAAAATCTGAGGAAAATTCTCGAACATTGAAAGAAGAGTTGCTAGAAAATTCTAAAGCTTTAGAACAAAAATTAGAAGAAAATTCTAGAAAACTAGCTGAAACTTCTAGAACTTTAGAAGACAAATTAATAGAAAATTCCAGAAGTTTACAACAAAAATTGGAAGAAAAATTAACAGAAAATTCGAGAACTTTAAAAGAAGAATTAAAAGAAAAGTCTAGAATGTTGGAAGAGAGAATAGAAATTTACGAGAAGAAAGTTGAAGAGTTACAGCAAAATTTCTCTAAAATTACGCCAGCGGTGTCAAATTCTAATGTGGCAGATATAATTCAAGAAAACAAAATAGTAAAAGTGGAACATAATTCAAAACTGCACATTAAAACACCCGAATTCGACGGCAAGTCATCATGGCCGAATTATGTAAAACAATTTGAAGCCGCTGCCAAAGCAAATGGTTGGACATCTAAGGAGAAGGCTACAGCGCTGACAGTTTCACTGCGTGGAGAAGCCATCGATATCCTACAGACGCTAAAAGAGGATGAACAGGAAGACTACGAACAACTTGTTAAGCGATTGGATATGCGATATGGCAATGCGCATTTGGAGCAGGTGTACCAGACGCAATTGAGGAACCGGTATCAAAATTCTAAAGAGAACTTGCAAGAATTTGAAGCTGACATAGCTCGCCTGGTTCGTCTTGCACGTTCTACAGCCCCTGACAGCGTTTTGGAATGCCTAGCCACTCAAGCATTTATCTATGGGGTCCGTGACAGTGAAACTCAACAAGCACTGCGATTGGCTCGACCAAAAACTCTGGTTGATGCACTTTCATATGCCTTAGATCATGAAGCTGCAAAACAAGCTTCACGCAACCAATCGCGAGTGCGGAATATCGATGCTGAGAGGTCCGAAGACACCGAAGATCTAGAAGACAAGATAAGACGAATTACGTCTGAAATTAATGCTGCTGGAAGAAAGAAACTCCGCTGTTGGAATTGCGGTGAATTAGGTCACCCGCAAAGGCTCTGCAGAAAACAGCAGAAGAAAGCAGAACCAAGAAAAGATGAAAAGGAGTCGGGAAACTAAGCCGGGTTGATGCGAAGGGGCAATCGTCGAGCCGTAAACCAGTAGCCCCAAAATCTATTAGTTATGTCGCATCCATTCATCATCAAGCTAACAGCATCTATGTAGACGGCTCTATCGACAGAAGGCCGTTTAAAATGTTGTTGGATACGGGTGCGACAAAAACAATAATCAGACCCGACGTAGCAAGAGAAATATGCAGAAAACACCTACTTCCAACAAAGTGGCAGATACGCACAGCCACCGGAGAACAAGCTACCGCATCTGGAGAAATAGATCTGAGCATCACTGTTGGAAAAACGTGCATTAAACATCGTGTGCTGGTAGCTGATGTAGAAGATGAATTCATTCTCGGCATGGACATTATGAAAAAGCATGGATTTAAACTTGACCTGAAGAATGGAGTGATGATGGTCAATGATGCAGAATTGGTATTAAATCCACGAGACGACAATGCTATGCGAGTACTAATAACGGAAGATGTAACCCTCCCAGAACGAAGTGAATCAATCGTGGAAGCACAGCTAGAGGGTAGCTTCTGTGAGGGAAACATTGTCATGCTCCAGCCGAAAAACGATGATGCCAAAACTGGGACTGGAGTTGTAATTGGAAAAGCCTTGCTCAAAACCGACAAGGTTATCCCAGTTCGAGTAATGAACATTAATTTTTATCCAGTTATACTAAAAAAAGGGACCGTAGTAGGTGAATGTTCAGCGGTATCATCAATTATTCGAACTGTAAAGGCCAAAGACAACACATCCTGTGAAGTTGTCATCATCGTTCCAGGACTTGACTGCCGATCAGAAAACCAAGGCTAAGAACTTAATTGGGACTTTTCAAGATGTGTTCCAATTTGACAAGAAGGACAAAGGGCGAACCAATGTAGTCCATCATAAAATAGACACCGGAGACGCAAGACCCATCCGCCAAACAGCAAGAAGATTACCACTGGCGAAGCGGGAAGAAGCTGAAGAAATTATAGAGGATATGAGGACGGAAGGTGTGATTGAACCTTCAAACAGTCCATGGGCTTCACCAGTGGTGTTAGTAAAGAAGAAGGATGGTTCTACAAGATTTTGCGTCGATTATCGTCTACTTAACAACGTGACGAAGAAGGATAGCTACCCGCTACCCCGAATAGACGATACACTGGACACATTGGCAGGATCAAAGATTTTCTCTACTCTTGATTTAAAGAGCGGATACTGGCAAGTGGATTTAGATCCAAAAGACAAAGAAAAGACAGCTTTTACCATCGGTACCGGTCTGTGGCAATTTACTGTTATGCCATTTGGGCTCTGCAATGCCCCTGCAACATTTGAACGACTTATGGAAACCGTGTTAGCTGGACTGTCGTGAAAAACATGTTTGGTTTACCTAGACGATATTATTGTGGTAGGAAAAACGTTCGAGAACCACATGAAGAACTTGGAAGAGGTTTTCCAAAGATTGAGGAAGGCTAACCTGAAACTCAGTCCAAAGAAGTGTCACTTATTTCAAAAAGAAGTTCATTATCTTGGACACGTAGTTTCTGGTAAGGGCATTGCAGTTGACCCGGAGAAAATAAGGGCTGTGAGTGACTGGCCAGTACCGAGAGATAAACACGAATTGAGAAGTTTCCTTGGTCTCTGTACATATTACAGACGCTATGTACCTGGATTTGCCAACATAGCGAAGCCATTGACAAGGCTTACTGAAGAAGGCAGAAAATTTATCTGGGAGATGGACTGTCAAGCTGCGTTTAAACAACTTAAATATTCCTTGACAAGCGCACCTGTCCTAAGTTATCCTTTACCAGAAGGAGAATTCGTTCTAGATACAGATGCCAGCAACGTTGGAATTGGTGGCGTTCTTTCCCAGATACAAGACGGACAAGAGAAGGTTATTGCCTATTTTAGTAAGACCTTGTCAAAACCAGAGAGGAATTATTGCGTCACCAGAAAAGAACTTTTGGCTGTCGTGAAATCCGTGGAGCACTTCTACAAATATTTGTACTGTAGAAGATTTCTTATAAGAACTGACCACGCTGCTCTCAAATGGCTGCTACAATTTAAGAATCCTGAAGGTCAGGCAGCTAGATAGATTGAAAGATTGCAAGAATATAACTTTGTTATTGAGCATCGAGCAGGTACAAGCCATCGTAATGCTGACGCATTATCAAGAAGACCTTGCCAGGACGAATGCAAGCATTGCAGTCGTCTAGAAGAAAAACTCTCTACCATCGCCAGAACAACAGTGGTAAATGATAGTTGGCAAACGGAAGACCTTCGCAAGGACCAAGAGAATGACTTGGACTTGAAAATCATACTGGATTGGAAACGTGGCGATAGCAGACCAGTTTGGGAAAATGTTGCACGACACTCACAAGGTGTAAAATCGTATTGGGCGCAGTGGGATTCTATTGTGGTTGAAGAGGGCCTCCTGAAACGTGTCATAGAGAATACTGAAGGTACTGAGAGTAGGACCCAGCTGATAATCCCTAGAAATAGAGTACCGGAAGTATTGCAAGAGATCCACGACGGATCTGGTCATTTTGGAGTAAATAAAACCCTCGAAAGATTGCGCCAACGATTTTACTGGGTAAATTGCAAAGAAGATGTTAAAGAGTGGTGCAAGAAATGTGTGGTCTGCGCGGGAAGTAACGGGCCACATAAGAAAAAAAGAGCTCTAATGCGCCAATATAACGTTGGAAGTCCCTTTGAACGCATTGCGATTGACGTGGCCGGACCATTCCCCGAAACTGATGATGGAAATAAATACATAGTAGTAGTAATGGACTACTTTACTAAGTGGGTTGAAGCCTATTCATTACCCAACCAGGAAGCCGTAACGGTCGCTGAAGTCTTGGTAAAAGAATGCATCTGCCGATTTGGAGTACCGCGAGAGATACATTCCGACCAAGGAAGGAATTTCGAGTCTGCTCTGTTCCAAAATATCTGTAAGATATTAGGAATAAAGAAAACCAGAACTACTGCATTACACCCGCAGTCTGATGGCATGGTTGAGCGGATGAATAGAACAATAAATCGGTATTTGTCAAAGGTAGTCTCTAACCATCAGCGAGACTGGGACCGACATCTTCATCTGTTCTTGTTGGCTTACCGTTCATCCGTGCATGAGACAACAGGGCAGACACCAGCTAACATCTTATTCGGGCGAGAGTTGCGCTTACCATGCGACCTGGTATTTGGCAGTAAACCCGGTGAAGATCTAGCCGGGGAGGACTATGTAACGGACTTACGGAGAAGAATGAATGACATCCATGAACAAGTCCGCACAAACATTCAAGGTGCCAGCGATCGGATGAAGGACCAGGATGACGTCAAGGCTGAAAAAGGTGGTTTTCAACCTGGAAATTTGGTGTGGCATTACAATCCACAAAGACGTCGTGGCTTATCACCGAAGCTACAAAAGAATTGGGACAGTCCCTACGAGATCGTAAAGAGAATAAATGATGTGGTCTACAGAATTAGGAGAACACCTAATGGAAAGCCGAGAGTAGTCCACTTCAATCGGTTAGCCCCTTTCGCTGGTGATAACTTTGACGACCATCGTGGAGCGACGGTTCGCCGGGTTGTACCTGAGGAAACTACATTTGAAGACTTTATGGAAAGCCATTCCACTGGTCACAAAGCACGGTATGGCGTGACACGAGAAGAACAAAGAGATCTGTTCACCGTGTCCCCAGAGTATTCCCTCGCACATTGTGTAGCGAAAGATATTAAAATGTCCCGCGGCATCGCTTCAGTTTTTAAAAGAAAATTTGGACGAGTACAAGAACTGGCCAACCAACGTCCAACTGTTGGAAAAACACTACAACTGAAGGATGATAACGTAGGAAACAAGCGGTACCTTTACTACCTGGTTACCAAACAATACTCACATCAGAAGCCGTCATACCGCAATTTATGGGACTCGCTGTGCGACATGAAGGACCATCTGTTGGAAAACGACATCATGAAACTGGCAGTACCGAAGATAGGTTGTGGACTAGACGGTTTGGATTGGAGGATTGTTAGAAGCATGTTAGAAACAGTCTTCCGCTTTACCGGAGTGGAAATTCTAGTCTGCAGCTTCAACTCTACCGGCCAAGAAGAGCTCAAACGGACCGTCGACTGTTACTTCTTCAAGACTTCCAGATGCACCAAGGGTGATGCATGCAGATTTCGTCATAACGAACTGTTCCGGGACGAAACAGTCTTAAGGAGGGGGCAATGTAGCGAACCTAGGGACGCGGCGCGGGCGGCGGCGCGGGCTGCGGCCGCTAGCGAACAGGTTAAAACACGTCCGTCCGCTCCCCATTGTTCTGATTCACAGAATCGTGGAATTTTCTAGATTGAACTGTTTTAATATAAATACCCCAAGCAAAAGATCGCGAGGACAGTCTTGTGTTAATACGTGTAGTGTACAGATGGTGATATAAATAAATAGACAGTGATATAAATAGTGTTGAAATAAATATTGCGTAGTTTTAATTGTTTAAATAAATTATCTTAGTGTTTAAGTCTTTAGTAATAATAATTAGTTCTTAAATTAGTGTTTATATTTGTTAATTCTTAGTGATAGTTATTTTCATTATTCTTTATAATTCATATTTCTTTTTATTAAACTTAGTTATATAAATATTAGTGTTTTAATCAATTTTACACTTCACCTAAATAAATAAAAACGTTACAATATAAATATGTCTTGATGAATAACTATTGTGTTTCTTACTTGGAAATATACATAAATAGTAAAGATTTTAATTAAATAATTTATAAATGATTACGAATAATGTAGTTCGATTTTTGACAGCCTCTGGCATGATTTTTCTGCCTATTTTATTTAACATTTCTTTCATTTCCATATCGTGATTTTTTTTTCACCAATTTTCCTTATCGTACACTATTTATAGTTATTTTTTATACAAGACGATAAAATGATATTTTATCGACAAGCGGAAAGTGTTAATTCACGAGCGAAATAATCGCGAGTGAATTATTTTTCGCGAGTCGATAATTTAATTTTATCGTTATTTATGGTACAAGTGTGTTACATTACAGATAAGTCACGTGGGAAAAGTTTAGCTCACGAGGCCATTAGGCCGAGTGTGGTATTTTTTCAAGTGACTTAGGTAATTAACACACGTGTGCCATACAACATTTTATCCAACACATTTTAATCAATGATATAAAATACATATAAGATTTTTGACAGATGGAATTTCGAAATGACATTTAGGAACAAAATAGTGTAGAGGTTTTATAACGTAGTTACTATGATACGAACCAAAAAAACAGTGAGCTAATATATTTAGCTCACTAGTGACTTATGACCTACTTTATTTATCTAAAAACAGCATACTTATATTGTTATAATTACACGGTGTTGGATAAAATTAATTTTTTTTTCTGTATCTGATTTAAAATTCTAAAATAATTGAAATAATTTATGAATATTTATCAGTAATCAAATTAGAAATCTAAATTAAATTATGTTATATTGTTCCCATACCACCATGTCAATTAATATAAATTAAAGACATAAAATAAATTAAAAAAAATAAATGAATAACTCATCTGTTTTATCGAAATTACTCAGCCTAAACGATATGTAAATTTATTATAATTTATATTTTTTTTTCTATCTAGCTAAAAGTTATATATAAATGTAATTATGCAGATCGGTAGAAAATTAAAAAATCTTTATATTTATAATAACGAAATTTGCGAAAGTATGGTATTTAGAGGTACTTTTAAGCAAAAACGGTTTAAAGCTTTAAGTAAAGTACTACTTCCGGTTAACCAATTGTAGTCAAAATCTAATCAGTTCATCATATTAGAATATAACTCTTAAATACCAAATATTATATTTTTTACATGTATCGTATTGGAGTTGTCGTGGACGAAAAATCGTCACAGACATACATACACACACACAGACACACACACACAGACATACAGACATCACGGTAAAAATAGTAAAATCGTATTCTAGAGACCCTAATTCGTGCTCATATGTTGAAAACTCACACTCGAGAAATATGACCAAAAATAATACCTCCCTTATCTATATATTGATAGGCGGGAGGTAAAAACAGTTTTTCTAATTCTGTTCTTATTAAATACAGATTTCATATTTTTCTATTGTTCTATGTTAATACAGATTAAATATTATGAATTATATTTATTTTACCCATCGTTCAAATTGTGTAATTTCAATAATACATATGACATTCATATGTTTACTTATACCGCAAAATACTCGTAAGATATCGACTATCCCGGTTTAATAATTATTATTTGGTGGTACTCTCCTTTGAATAATATTCCTACCCGCTATCGCCAAACTCTTCACTGCATCATTTAATGCCGCCGAATAGTACAACACAGGTTATTTTTTTTCCATTATTTGTTGATAAGGTAAGTGTATCTCAAAATACATTTTACTTTTATCTCAAAATCTCTTATTTTTGCAGAACTTAACGTTTGAACTCTACATAAGGTAAAGATGTTAATTCGATGACATCTTCTACCATGAAAGTATACTGTATCTACAAGTATCCACATATAAACTTATACATAAAAAATGGTTTTTACTTGATTTCTACAAAAAAATCATTTGATATAAAGAGTACTGTCTAAAGATAAATTATCCGTACATTTCTGTAAAAAGACGACCTTCACTGGAACTCATATCGGCCTCTTTTAATCTTTATTCTTTGATTAAAATATACATACCTACGACGACGTTGTTGAGATAACATTACTCCACTACGGATTTTTATAAAATCTACAGATTTAAAATGTTCCATGGCTATTAATTGTTGATGTACAGCAAAAGATATTCAACAATACATAGAATAATGAGGAAATTACATACGAAAAAAATTAATTACACCGTAAAGGATATAAAATGTTCTATATTAGAATGTATACTTATTTGCAATGGTAACCACTGCCTTCTTAAGTAGATAATTAACGCTTTTGTGCCAAAAATATTTCTCACTACAGCTGCACACTAAATAATACTGTTTTGGATTCGACGCAGTTCAATTTAGTGCATATCCTTCAAAACCATGGCAGCACGTATTACTACTCTTGAAAGATTCCTATTACCCGCACGCAACAGTCCAAGTTCTTGGGCTTTCTTGAAGACAGCCCTAGAGTAATGGAACCAACAACCCTTCAGTCTTGTGTTGCCGCCTAAAACCCGTACTACCGCAACTCTTAACGCCGTTTCATAGTCGGCCATTACACTTTCGACTAGAGTGTTCCCCATGATCCTCGACAAGTAGTTTAAAACGGCTTCATAAGCAGATCTACTTTTTCTTTCCATCAAAGCAAATAACAGATGAAAAGTCTAAAAAAGTCTCCAGTGCGAGGTACTACTTTAAAAGTAGCGTCCATGTGGAGATGGACGCCAGCCTGCTGTCGAATAAAAGCTAGTATAGTTTCAGACATAAATATTGCTGAGACACTATTGTCTGTACTAGTTACGTGGCCTCTAAAAAAATCATTTTCGGCTGGATGCAAGTCGCGTCCATATCGTGTAAACCTTCTGAAAATTTTTTATCTTAAGAATTTATTATAAATAATTTATATTTACAACATACTGCCTTTGACGTATTATGGTCGAGTACTCGACTATGGTATCTGGAATTCTTGGAGTTCCAAGTCTTCTGCTGCGATACAAAGTAGAGCGGATACTCTCATATCCACCTAGCAGAGCTGCTCCTTCAGGATACCGTCTTTCCTCTTCTCTTAAAATTACATCCAGTTCAGTATTTTCTTGTTGAGCACGTCTTCTCAGCGATGTCTTCAGCCGATAGAGTTGTATTTCAGCAAGATCCGCTTCATGGCTATGATGCTGTGTAATCATTGGAATTTGATTCCTTAAAGTTAAGCGGGCGGAACAAGTTTCCCGATTTTTGCATACTAAATAGGTTACATCCTGATATCGTCGGCTAACAACATAAATAAAGCCACCAAAAGCAAACACTTGGCTATTAGAACGGTGGCCGTCTAAACGCTCCATTGTTTGAAAACAAATAAGTCAGTGAAGAAGATGTTAAAAAGTAGAATAAATTGTAAAAAGTAAAGTAATTTGAGAAGTATATGGAGTATAAACAATAAACACTAATATTTCTATAAGAACACAAGAAAAGCTGATGAAAAGTTAAGAACGAATGTTGATAACAAAATACTATTTTCTTCGCAAACACTACTAACAGTGATTCATAAACATGAAGTTAACTAGTTTTTCTTATTGTGCCGAATCGTCTTAACGTGCACTGTGGCCGTCCAAATGCATATTACATTACATCTACATGATAAATTCTGTGATTATAAATATATAAGCTATAATAAATATTGTAACTCGCACCGACAATCAGAATTAGTGAATGTTATCGAATAGCAAAAGAAACATGAGCAATAATTTGATAGAAATTAAGTTAGCTGAGTGAGAGTAGTCATGTAAAAATTATTATATTTATATTATATTTGTAAGTGCTAATAATGTATCTATTCATGTAACTAAATTTTCATTACAATTATATTTTTATCATTTCATGTAACTTGTTCGGCATCGGTTGATTTCAATTTAAAAATATTATATTCTATTTAATGTATAATATATTCATTTTAAGTTTTGAATTGCTTTGGTACCTTGACATTAAACGTCCAAATTCTAAATTAGTTTTCATTATTTTGTAGTCATTATCTTTCAATAAGACATTATTTACAACCTACTTTTCACAATAATTACATATTCTATGAATAAATCTCGCCCTAGTAATGGAATTCTTAAATTGTGATAGTGAATTTCGTTTTAGTTTATTGAATGAATAAGTTATATTGATATATGAATGATTTATTCACTGTTGAAGCATACGAGCATATTCCATGGTTTTATTTATTTTTAGTATGCCTGTCGATCCGCCGGTCTGGATATATGTGTGCATGAATACAGCAAAGTTTGAGTCAGAGTCATTTACTAGAAACATTAAATATAACACAAACAACTGACACAATATAAGAAGGTTATGTATAATAAAATAGTTTATATAGGTAGAAGCAAGATATTTATTGTACTATATAGGTTACATTTTGGGCATCTGATTTTTTAAAACTGTTGAAATATGGCAATGGTACTAACATAGCAGCAATTGTTTCACGTTAATGGGCTAATGGTATACTACTTAATTAGTTACTGTAAAAAATATAAGTATAAACATAAAATAAAATGCAGATTTTATTATGATTTTTATCTGAAATTAATTTAACCACTTGTCAAACAAGTATAATTCAGAAATATACATGATTACTGAATCGATTTATCTCTGCTTAATAATGTAAAACAAAATATACAATATTTTATATATTTAGGATAGACAATTGCCTGTTACAAATAAATAAATATTTTTCTAATAGAAGACAAACGATTTTTCATTACTCCCATTGTTTATGTGATCTTGAATTAATTATTGCATTATTTCAGAAGTGCTGTAATATAAACCGGAAATTATAAAAAAGTTGCCGCAATAATATTGTTTCTGGATAATCGTGCTTCTAGATAAACAATATTACTTAAAGTTGCATGTATTTAATTTGTTGTTAAGTAATTATACTGTATATAGTACAGACATATGGTGATCTACCAGAAACTACAATAAAACATAAATGTAGATATATCTGTAATATTGGTTTGAAACCTGGGTTAATATTGTGTCCTATCCCATTTCAACCCACATTAGGCCTTGTGGCACTGAGCACGACTAGACACGGCGACTGTGAAATTACATTATTAGGCCTTGTGGGACTGAGCACGATTGAACTGGGCGACTGGGCGGCGGCCATTGTTTAGGCCTGGTGGCATTGAGCCGGCATAACATATAGGTCTTGTGGGATTTAGGAATTGTAGGATTAGGCGGCATGCTACGCACTCGTCGCTTTCCATAATTTTTGATTGAATAGGAATAGAGATAAGGTGACCAGACACTTGCGCGAAGTACGCATTAGCTTCTGAGAAAGAGAGGCAGTTAATGATAGACAAGAATTTCTTCACTATTCTTTGTTCTGTATAACATCGGTTACAATTTTTCATTCTGTTCATATCTTATTTTGTAGGTTTTGTTGTTATATTAAATTTGTGCATTGTACATTTATACATTAATACACTACACTGCTCGCATAATTTTTGTAGATTGTGTAGTACATCATAAAGCTCCGCCTCCACACGCAACTCAGGTGTCTTCATTTTAAAACATTTCTAACTAGCTAGCCTCATTTTTAGTTGTTGATTCGTCGTAGAATAATTATATTGAGTGTTTTGTTTGGTTAATGGTAATTCTCAGCGGCGGTAAATTGGTGCATAGGTAAATGTACAATAATGCTGCTGTCGTAAGAAAAAATGTGATTACCGGAATCTGCCGGAATAAATATTTTCTTTTTCATTAAATAAATGAAACGCCATTTTAGGTACATTTTGGTCAAATATATTTTATTTTGCTGTTATGAAATTGATTTAAAGCAAAAAATGTAAGCCCTTTTTTACGCATTTAATTAATAAAATATATTTAAACATGAAAAGTAACCAGACTGCCAGACCCGATCCCTGATTATTTGGTGTAATCCACATAAGATTGCCTGATGGTGGTCATGGATTATTTTTTAGCTCTTAATTTCTTAAATACAACAAAATGTAAACAATAACGACGAAACATTAAAACTAGAATCACTACCGAATGACGAACGAGAGATTAAATTATTTATCAATTTTCTCAATAAATAGTTATTTAACCAAAGATTTAGATTGCAACGAGCAAATAAAATAATTTGCAGCGCAAAAATGCAGAAAAGTTAATCTTTAATTAGCAGACTTATGATAAAGATTAAGCTAATTCTCATTTTTAGATTAGCGAATTATACTCTAATTATCCAATTTATTTCTTAAAATGTAATTTAAACTAATCCTAGTATCTATCATATTATATAACAGTGAATATTAAATTTTAAATACCTGAATAAAATAGAATTCACTAATCAAAAATTGAGGATTACTTTAATCATTTTTATGAATTTGCCCATATATGTATCTAAATTATTATTATTTATAAGAAAAAGTGTTATTTTTTGTATTTTGTTAATGTTAATTTAGAATATAAAATAAAAAGGTCTACGCCCGTTGCCTTATATATTTTTTTTTATTAAAAAAAAACTTAAGGTAGGGCCCCCAAACAGTATTAGCCCCGGGCCCCCAAAGTTCTCGGTCCGCCCTTGTGCTTTTAAATTTCTCAAATTGTTCTCTGAACTTTTCTTCTATGTTCAAGAATTTTCTGTTAAATTGTCTTCTATTTTTCTAGAACATTCCTTTCAATTATTTAGAATTGTACCAAAATCGATTAAACCACCCGCAATTTCGAATAAAAAGTAATCAGTATTATCATCACCTTCTACTAAGGCTTGCCGAAAACGAAGTTGTAGGACATCACTTTATTTTACATTTTTCCTCGCCATGTTATTTATTTAATTTACACTTTATAGTTTTTTAACCCTCACACCTGACACCAATTTAACGTATATTTATTTGGGTGAAGTGTAAAAATAAATGAAATACGAATATTTTTATAACTAAGTTTATTGAACGAATAAAAAATTATAAAAATATATGTCCTCGTGATCTTCTTTGCTTGGATTTATATACCCGAGCAATTAAACTCCAGTAAGTTCTCATATGTTTTTCGATTTCGATGCGGCAATACAAAAGATGGGTATTATACATGTCTCCACCTGTCACGGCGTGACTTTGCAAACGCTACATTATCTAAAAAAAATATTTTTTTGGCATTTAATAAGCCTATCAAAAGCTGCTAGTTATAGTATATGTTAAATTGAATTCTGCAAAAATATTCCTGCTACTTTTATCGACGCCTCTATACAGTGTTGTATATATATATATATATATATATATATATATATATATATATATATATATATATATATATATATATAAAACACTTTATTTATACATTATATTTGTTTACTAGATTTAAGATTTCAAACTGTATTTATATAGATATTGATAGAATAAACATTGTGAAAATACCTCCTATTAATTAAATATATAAAAATAACATTTATAAATACTTATCTTATCTTAAATAATACTTGAGTTAACATGGAAAAATGATATCATCGAAAGCACAAAAATGTACAAGGAAAGGAGGAATAAAGAGGTCTTTTAAAATATTTCGATTTCGTACAGTTGACTAGTGCGGTGTGAAAACACTACCATGATTCCTATACGGTAAGTCTGCTCAAAATACTTTTGCCAATATTAGAATATCTTTTAACAGTTTATTATTAATTGTCATACACATTATTCGACATTTTGGAATGTATAAATAATTTACATGAACATATTATTAATAAAATTTCCTATTTATAATTATGATTCATTTGTTTTACTCTATACGCAGTGGCGGATTTATACTTGTGCCACAGTATTAAGAGTATATATTTTTTATACTGTGCTTACGCCACCTACCGACAACTTGCGCCCCGTTCACCCTCTACCCCTCCTTTACGGTTTAACCCCTTAGGTTTTTTAATATTACGAAATGATTAGTACTAACGTTATTTTGATCAGCAATGATTTTGAATAAATTACAAATCAAATCCACATATTGTTTGTGATTGTTGTTTTTACTTGTTCCTATAAGGCTTTTTTTAATTGCCGCCCCTAGATTTTGCCACCCTAGGCTATAGCTCCTATAACCCTCTCCTAAATCCGCCACTGTCTATACGCCAGCAAGAATGCCCGAGAGTCGAGAACTGACGCATCCAGAAGGCAGAAATGAGAAATAAGCTGTAATATTCTTATAATTACGGGTACTTTGCTAACAAACAATTGTTTACAGGACTGAAGCGAAGTAAAAAAAGTATCCTAAATGAGGTGTATTAAATCTCATTCATGGAAAACGAAAATCCGTTTCCATGGTATTCTTCAAACATTCGATCCATTTTGCAATTTTTCAGTCATCATTTGTGTTAGTGTCTTGTCTAAAAAATTACTGCGAAAATAATTCATTAACCACACATTTTTTAATATTATTTTACGTATTGATAGTTGCATTTACAGAAGAATCAATCATTATTTTGAAATTGTTTTCAAAAAATAAAAATGATTTTTTCAAATAAAATTCTTTAAAGTGTATACTGTATATAAAAGCAAAGGTGACTGAATGGTTAGCTTATAATACATAATATTAAATGTAAATATATTACTACAGTTACTTACCCGTATCTCCGATAAAACAGATCTGGCAAACCCAGATATGGGTGACAAGCCTTGATTTTATTTATAATACTTATATTATGAATAAATTTAAAGAATAATAACGGTAATATAAAAATAAAAATTTAACATGGGCTCTAAAGTTCCTCAAAATAAAAAAGAGGAGCTAACAATAAAAGCCGGTCATTTAACATTTAGTCTGTGAGCACCTCTTATTTTAGCTCATCAACGTGGTATTTGTATTTTGAGGAACTTTAAAGCCCATGTTAATTTTTCAAATGTAAATTGCTAGTTCCTGTGTAATATCTTTTAAACTCATTTTTGGTTGGCGTAATAATCCAACATTTTAATTTTTTTAATATTGTAAAGACCTACGTCTTTTGACCGGTTACTCTTAAGAGTTTACCCTAGTAGACTATCATGGCATTCAATCTATACAGCTGGAATTATCTACAATAAGTAAAGCTGTTAGTAGTATTAGGCTGATGTAGTCGCCGCCAGCCCATATTAGGAGTGACGTCACTTCAAAGATTTTTACCATGCACATTCAAAGTATTATTTGCCTTTGTCTTACTTATTACAGTCGTATAAGTCTATGACTTGAAGTTTGTCTAAGGGGCGGGGCTTTATTTGTTTTTATGTCTATTTCTTTTAATTAATAATAACAATATTTATCCCTAATATATACTAATTTTTATCTCTTTTTGGAAAAATGTCGAGAAATATTAATACCAGCAAGTGTCAGCAGTTAATTTTAAATATTTTTGAGTTTTTTAAACTGTTTATGTTAATGTGACTGTTCGGCTATTTATTTTGTTTTACATTGTATATTTTTTTAATATCCTATTTTATTGATTTTTGAATGAAATTATATTTCTGTTACTTCTTACTATTAATAATTATTAAAATTTTAATATTTAAAATGAAATATAATTATATTTAATAATCGTAGTGTCATCTTTGAAGCTTAATATTAAAAAAACGAAATCTTTATTTATACGAACATTCACATGACAACCGAGTGACGTCACTTCTATATCCGATATGCATTTATTATACAGGTGCCCCAAATTGCTTGTTAAGCATGGGGACCTCGAAAACGGTTAAATTAGACCAAAGTTGCCGTATTATGGGATCATTATAACGATATCTAAAAGTATGCAAACGTTACAAAATATGTACGAAAATATAAATTTTACTATTTTTAATTTTACTCATAACTCATAACCAAAATTAAAATATTAAATAACTTTGGTTCACACATTATTCAAACACTTTTTTATAAGGAATTTACGGAGATTTTCAAGAAAAAATATCGAGTACATTTTCGTTTATATATAGTAACTTACGCATGTTTTTAGAAAAGCAAAGACATGGTTAAAATGATCCCTTAATGCAGCAACTTTAGTCTGATTTAACCGACCTCGTATCTTTTACCGTTCTGGAGATCCTCATATTTAGCAAGTTTTTTGGGACATTCTGTAATTACATAAAGCGTTATTTGGATTTGCCTTTGCACTCTGCATATCAGCTGAAGTGCCCGAGAGGTGACGTGACACTTAGTACACGCACTGTATGTTATGAATATATTGCCATATAAGTAAGGAATATATCTATGTTTTACAGAATTCGTACAGGTACAGGGTCATGCACAAAAAAAACATAATTGGGATGTAGTTCATAAAATAAATACAATCCAGAATCCAATATTTTAGATATGACGTTATAATGAATTATATATCCATTTTCATTAAAAACACTGTTCCGTCTAGAATTGTGGTGCAAAAACAATGAATGTAATAAATGTTGTTGTTTAAGGATACTGATTGTAATGATAACTTTAATATCAACTGCAAAACAAGACAATGGTAAAATAGACTTAATACTGTTGTCTAAAATACAATGGAGCCGAGTCAAACATATTTGTGTAGCTGGAAATAATGAAACGTACAATGCCATCACATTTTTAGATTCTTCTTTCAATGGAAAATCAGGTATTCTCATTTTTATAAATTATTAACTAAAAGTTATCGCTGTATTGGAAAAATTCTTGTTATACCTATACAAAATTGAAATTTAAATGTTATTTTTTATTATTTTTCAAATAAATCTACTACACCCCTATTTTTAAAGCAATAGTAAACGAATAATAAACTAATGAAAATTTTGTAACACACTTCTTTAATTTTAATTTGTAAACATTGAACATATATTCTCAAAGCATTTATTGATTCATTTGTTTAATATGTAAATTCCTTTATCTGGAAGGGGAAATAATTCTGCAACAACTAAAAATTTCATACATTCTACTACTTTCTGTAGTAGTAGAAAAACATTATAGAAATTTAATATTTATGAAGCTACAAATAAAAATAAAAAATATATTACTAGTGAAATTTCCTTATAACAACAAATTTTATAATTAAAAATTGTTTACAGTTTCTCGTTTTGTATATAAAGGCAAAGATATTTTAACAAAATCTTTTAATTGCGATTTTGATGATATCTCTAAATGTGAAGAATGGCCTACTAGCACACAACAATCAACAAATTCAAAATTACAAGGTCTTTTGATTACAGATCAGAGATGGGAAAGTGAGTTTAAATATCAAATAGCAAAATTAATTTTTTAAAAGATTTTTTAGTTTTTAGCACGAACGTACCAGATTTTATTCCTATAAGCAGCGGCTATAAAATGGGCTTTTCTATAAGGTTTCCTAATGAAGAATCCATGTCAATAATATTATCCTCAAAGGAAAAAGGAAAATGTTACTGGATCGAAATAATGGAAAATAATATGTCTCTTGCAGTTTGTTACAAATTTAATCCGAAAAAACCTAAAAAGAATGATTCATCTTGTGAAGATTTACAAAAAGAAGTAAAAGTAGAGGTAATTTACAAAGTACTGCCTGTACCGGTACACAACCAGCAGATCTGACTATTCCAGTGGTTCGGAACCCACTATAAGCTGCAGATTCCTTTTAGAGGCTGTAGGCTGACAACCTACAATACAATTTCATCTGCCTTGGATTCCTTAAGGGATTGATGGTGTATTATTATTACAATTAGTCAAAATTAAAAAAAAATATTTTTTTTTTGTGTATACAGGCGTTAATTTTATTTTATTCATTATTGCTAATTTGCTTTCTCGAGAACAATAAGAGCTACAAAGTTGGTTCAATTAGCAAACAATTTCTATTTTACAAGACTATTTAATGAGCATAACTTTTTTCTGAAACTGGGGATACCAACATTTTTATTTTAAATGAAAATATATTTTTTTTATTTGCTTATTGGATAGAGAGTTTTAATACATTCAGTGATATAATATTTGTATATCCTTAGATAATAACTTTTATGAGAAAAATGCAAGTTTATATTTATTTTTATTATAGCTAAAATAAATGTGCTATGGACGAGTTGAATATGGATCCAGATTTTACTAGCGAATGCTCAGCTACGCTGAGCGTTCCCTAGGCCTCCGGCGTCAGTGATATATTAACATTTAATAGCTAATTTCATTTCTACAAGGCGGTTCTTGTCGAATGCTTTCATTTAATACCAGACACGGTGTATTTCCGGCTAATTGTACTAAAACAAATGCAGATCGACTTGGCAATTTTTTGTCACTTCTACAAATTAGCCTTCAACCGATTTAATTTGATACCAAACATGACATACTTTTGACAACTTTTTCCAAAAAAACAAAAGCGGGTTAACATGAACCATTTCTGTCAATTTTGCATGTCAATTCTCATCGAGACCTTTCATTTTATACCAAACACGATATACTTCTGATAACTTTTTGCAAAAAACAAAAGCCGATCGTCATAGAACATTTTTGACATATCTGCTCGCCAGTCCTCATCGAGTCCTTTTATTTGATTCCAAGCACGATATACTTCTTATAACTTTTTGCAGAAAACAAAAGCCGATCAATATAGACCATTTTCGTCAGTTCTGCACCCGAGCCCTCAACAAGACCTTTCATTTGAGACCAAACATGATATACTTTATACGACTTTTTGCATAAAACAAAAGCCGATCGACATAGATCATTTTTGTCAATTCTATAAGCTAGCCCTCGCCGAGACCTTTCTTTCGATACTAAGCATGACATATTTCTGACAACTTTTTGGAAAAAACAAAAGCCAATCGTTATAGATCATTTTTGTCAATTATCTACGCGAGCCCTCACCGAGACCGTTCATTCGATACCAAGAATGACATATTTCTGACAACTTTTTGCAAAAAACAAAAGCCGATTGGCATAGATCATTTTTGTCAATTCAGCTCCCCAGTCCTCATCGAGACTTTTCATTAGATACCAAACACGACATACTTCTATTAACTTTTTGCATAAAACAAAAGCCGATCAACATAGAAAATTTTCATTTCTGCACACCAGTCCTTCCCGAGGCTTTTAATTCGATACCAAACACGACATATTTCTAACAACATTTTGCAAAAAAATTCTAATCGACGTAGAACATTTTTGTAATTCGTGCACACCAGTCTACATTGTGTCATTTCATTAAAACCCAAAGACGACCTACTTCTAACAAATTTTTGCGAAAAACAAATGCAGATCGACATGACATATTTTTTTTTATCATTTCAAAACCGGCTCTTATTATTTTCATTCTTTTGATATCAAACACAGCAAAGTGTTCAATTTATTTTATTTAGGAATATTTGATTTTTATTTAGTTACTTCATAATTTGGCAACACTGTTTGTATTAAACAATTGTAGTTAATTTTTAAATTTATAAATTACCATCGGCAATTCTAAAATAACAGCTTCTATCTTCAGTTTAGGTTTGTATCAAGATAAATATTCTGAAAGATAAGTACCATCACATATATATTTTTGAAGATTAGAAGCCAGATTATGTGGTTATACAACAGCATTTATTCAAAAATCTAGATCTCTAATAAATAATGATATTGAAATATATATTTTAACGTATTATGACACAAATCTAAGGCTGCTACTGAGTATCAGTGTAGTGTAGCAAAGGAAGTTAGCAAAGGAAGACTACATAAAATTTTAAAAAGAAATAAATACATAACGATTATTTTTCAAAAAGTTCAATATTTACATCTTGGAGACCATGAGAGACGTCTTGAGTTATAAAATTTATTATCTGGAAAGATAAATAATATTTTTCAAATAATGGTAAGTTTAATACAAGAAATAATAATTTTTGAAGAATCGAAAACCCTATAATTGTTCGTGAGAGAGGATTTCAAAGAAAATTTAGTGTTAACGTTTGGTGCGCTATTTTGAGAGATACATTGTTTTTTAATATGTAGGAAGGTACTCTCATAGGCAGTGCCATAGTTAAAATTTTGAGCGCTCAGGGCAAAACATTTGCTCAATCTTCCAATTATTTTTTCCTATAAAAAATAAGTAGCTTTTTGACTAACAAAATTCCATTGAATCTTTGAAATAATACATAAATAAATTAATTTATAATTTATTTTTTCTGGTTTTAACTGCTGCAAAGTCGGTGATTACATTGTTGTAATCTATAGACGAAGAAATTTCCGATTCTATACAATGGATTTGATAATCTCGCTTGTGACATTGTAGATCGCAAATAAACACAATTGTCCTATTCGCCAATAACCTATTTTGCGTTCTTGATACAAAATAAATACATTGAAATCTAATTTTACCACCCCCAAACTACGGCGCCGCATTCGCCAAAGCAACCGCACAACCCCCCTCCTTACGCTACTGCTCACGAACTATAAGAGCTACGAAGTCGGTTAAATTAGCAAACAATTTCTATTTTACAAAACTATTATCATGAGACAAACAATTTTCTTTAAACCAGTTGTTCTCAAAATACTGATCCCAACTTTTTTATTTTAAATGTGAACCTATTTTTTTATTTGCATATTCAATAGAGAATTTTATTCTGAATTCAAGGACATAATATTATCATACCCTAACATAACGATTTTTTTGAGAAAAATGGATCTGAAGTTTTATATTAATTTGATTAAAATATGACAATAATAAGAGTGCCATGACGGAAAAAACAGAATACAAGTCATTTTTTAACATACATAGAAAATGTAAAACTGGTCTATTCCAATGAACTGTCGACAGAATTCAAATTCTCTTCATTATGGGCTCAGTATTCAATGGTAAAGGCATGTGTACGTGTAAACGAGAATATTGATGTAAGCAAATATCCAAAGTTGCTGGCATTTTTAAAAACAAATTCAGGAAGGTACCAGGCGAAAAAATCTAAAGTTCTGATAAGAAATCAAATAGAAAATTTTCTGAATAAAACAACTTTTTTAGTTTTAGCTCTGTAATTATTTATTTAATAAACCCAACGTTTCGGCAGCATACACTGCTGCCTTCTTCAGGGTAATGACAATTACAACAAAGCAAATAACTAACAAACAAATTACAACATATTTAATATAGGAAGCAATGGGTGCATACAATGAGCTTAGCAAACTAGCGAAATCGGGCAGCAAACCGGATATGACGTCATATCTGACGTCATCGTTCATGATATGCTGCCATTTGATAACCTAGCACAACATCGTACATTTTCTCGCTGTTGCTGTTGAAACAAGTTGCACTAAGGAAGTTTAAATATCTTTTATAATGTCAGACATACCTGAAAATAATAACATGTGTATTATAAGTGAGTAATAACAGCTGTTTTGTATTTTAAGACAAATGTCAAATAAAATTTCAATATTTGAAACTCACGCTGTAGATGCCGTTCAGTATACATTTTGCTAGTGCTGCTGTGCTGTTCTGCTAGCGCTAACCTGCTAACTTCATTGAACGCACCTAATGCTTTACTAATTTCCAAACCATTATCATCATTAGGATCAGTTTTCTTAGTTTAGTTCCTACTCCTAATTCTTTTACATCTGATATTAGTTTGCCTCTTTTAATGGAATCGAATGCTTTTCTCAAGTTTATAAAAAGCATTTCTATATTTTTTTCGTGTTCATGTGCCTTTTCCATGATTTGTTTTATTGTGTGAATAGCATCATTGGTTCATCTTCCTCTCATGAATCCACATTAATATTGTCCAATTATACATATTTCTCGTTTCGTTAGCTAGTCTTTTTTTGTATTATTGTGCTCAATATTTTATATGAAGTGCTCAATAAGGTGATTCATCTATTATTTTGTTGATCTCTTTTCTTGTGTATTGAAATTATTTATCCAACTTCCCAGACTTTTGGCAGTTTTTCTTCTCTCCCAATGTTTTGAATATATGTTCTTGTAATTTTATTAATTCTATGATCGGATATTATTTATTAGTTTTATGAGATCTTTTTGTGTCAATGTATCTTCCAGGTTATTTTCTTCTTGGATTTCTATGTGTTCGTGTGATAGTTCCGTTAACAACTCTACCAAAACTTGTTTATACTCTTAGTCACTTTCTGTTTTTCTACTTGTTTGTCTTTTATATTATATGTTTTTTTATACGATCAGTTTTGTCCATTAATTTTTTTATAAAATTGTTTTGTATTTTTATTGTTCTTCGATATTCTTTATTTCATCATCAATCCATTCTCTTTTTCTTATTGTTTTGTTACTCTCTTTTATTATTGTTTTTTCGTATTCTGATCTATGCTCCTTTTTATTTGTTTTGATCCATTTAAGTCTCGCTTTTATTTTCCTTATTACAATTTCATGGCAACTTTCATTGTACCATTCTTTTTTATTATCTATCTTTTTTTCCTATATATTTTGTTGATGCCTGATTCATACTTTCTTTTATAAAATCCTATCTACTTTCGGAATTTGCGTATTCAGTAGTTATTTTATTTAACTTCTTTCCCGTTTCTTCTGCATACTTGTATTCATTTTTTGTCTCAATTTTTGTTTAAGTGTTGTCGTTCCCATAAAGTGATCAGAATCTGCACAAGCTTCTCTGTATGATCTTATGTCTATAAATGATGATTGTTCTCTTTTCGTGACTAAAATGTGATCTATTTGTGTTTTAGTTACTTGATCTGGAGCTGTCCATTTTATCTTATGTAGTTTTTTAAGTTTAAATTTAATGCTACTTATAATCAAATTCTTTGTTGCCAGTCAACATAGTCTTTATCCATTATCATTTGTTTTTTATGAATCGTGTGCTTGGCTGCTATTTATTGTAAATAATCTTCCTTTCCAATTTGTGCGTTGAAGTCGCCTAATATTATTAATGTGTTTTCTTTAGGAATTTTTTCTATTTCTCTTTCTAATTTTTCGTACATATCCTCTTTTTCTTCTGTTCTAGCATTTTCTGTAGGCGCGTATACATTTATCAGAGAAAGATTAAATGGGGTTGTATTTAATCGTAAATAAACCATTCTTTCATTCATTGCTCTGAACTTTTCAACTTTATCTCTTAAATTTTTATCCATTATTTTAAATGCTACTCCATATTGCGCTTGTTTCTCTCCTCCTGAGTATAGGAATTTAAACTCGTTTTGGTCTATTGTACCTTTCCCTTCCCATTTTATTTCTTGTAAAGCTGCTACAATTATTTTGTATCTATAGAGGTCTGATGCGATTTCCTCCATTTTCCCTGGGACTAGCAATGTTCTAACGTTCCATTTCATTTTTTTTTTTAATTTTTGATATTTTTTCCTATTTGCAATTAATTTCTTATTTTCTAATTTAGTCTTATCTACTATTACATTATGTCCTCGATTATGTCTGATGTCTTTTCTGTCCTTCAATAGTTTTTAATTCTGTACATTTTATTAACGTTTCAATTTTGTCATTCCATATATACCATTCCATGTTCATTTTTATCTTTCTGTATCCAATTTTTACTTATTTGTTTTGTAATCTTTCGTCTTTTGCTTTCTTTAATATTTTATTCTGAATTTTTCTATCGTTATTGTAACGTTTTATTTATTTAGATGAAATTGAAATGTAAAACTGAGTGAAATAAGAGTATTTATATAACTAGGTTTAATAAATAAATAATAAATTATAAAAAGATAATAAAAGTAAGCAACAATATAAATAAGCAAATATTAACACTAATTTAGAAGTAATTATTATTAATAAAGACTTAAATACTACGAACATTTATTTAAACACTTAAAACTACGCAATATTTATTTCCACAATATATTTATATCACAAACTATTTATATCATCAACTATTCATGATCACTACACGTATCAATATTAGACTGTCCTCACGATCTCCTACTAGGGGCTTTTATAGTAGAACAATTAAGTTCAGAAATGTTCTCCAACCCTCTCGACATGATCTAGGGATAGCTACATTATGTTATATCGTTGTCAATGTAAAATTTTGTTCTCTTTAGTTTGTTTTTAGTTTTCATTATGTTGATTTTGTTTTCATATGATTGTATTTTTGCTACTATTGTTTGTTTTTCTTTTCCTATTTTGTATGCTGCCGTAACTGTAGTTTCCACTCACATTTTATTTTTTATAAAGTTTTCAACTTCTTTCGGTGAGCTTTCTATTTGTTCACCTTTTATTATAATATTGTTTTTCTTTGCCGATCTTTCTTTCTTGTCCTCTAGTTTTTCTAGGTTTTTTATTTTTTGTCTCAATTTCTGTATTTCGTTATTCAACTTTCCCTTACTTTTTTTTGGTTATTTAATCTGCTCTTTAAAAACTTTAATTACTTAAATTTTTATTTATCTTTCAGATTTCGTTGTTTATTGTCTTTTTAATTGCTTGTTATCTTTGAGGTCTATTATGTCATTACTCTTGATTTGAGTATCTCTAATATTTCTTCCTGCGTAGTGTCTACGAATTCTTCCTTTTCTAGATGGCGATCTTGATACCTTTGAGCTTTTTCGAAATGGATTATCTGACTGCTTTTTTTCTCTCTGCTTCTTTTGGGTGGAGAAATTTTATGTGGTCTGCAACTAATTTTGTGTCTTCCAAGAAGAATATGCGCAGTTTTGTTCGGGCTGTCGGCCATCCAATGCTTGTTTTACTGCTGTGTTAAGCTGATGTCGTTTAGTTAGTTATGTTTGACGTTTATTGTAATTCAACACCAGACCTGACTAATCGCTGCTCAGTTCTACTTTTGCTTGATAGCTGTTGTTTCCTTCGGCACTTTATATATTATAAAGAAGGAAAATGAACGTCGCAACCAATAGGCAAAAATACATTCGGAATGATACTTAGATTAGTTGCAACGTATTTAGGTTTATCAAACCCATTGATGTACACTGGTCATTCGCTACATAGATCTTCAGCTACTATACTTGTGGCCCCAGGTGCTGACTTTATTACAATAAAACGTCACGGTGGTTGGAAGTGCATTGCTGTTGCCAAAGAATACGTAGTTTTTAGTTGTACTGTTTTATTTATACTGTCGAAAAATCGAAATATGACATTTATATGTTCCTGTAACATTACTTTTGTCCTTAAGAACAACTGTTGTACTTCTGTTTCGATAGCATAAAAAATGTTTTCCACAATCGTTTAATTTTGATGCTCACTCTTTTGAGAGCAAAGTACGCTATTTAATCACTAGTGATTAAAAAAAATTTAATCACTGAAAAGAGTGAACAAAGTTCGATATTTAATCACTAGTGATTAAAATTTTTTTAATCACTCTTGTTTTAAAATTTGTCAGTAGATGGCGCCAAAAAATTTATTCCGCCATTTGATTTTAAATTATTTTACAATATAAAGATAATTGCGTTGTTGAATTTATAATTTCGTAAAATGTATAACTTGTAACGTTACATTTTAATTTACAAAACAAAATTAAAATTGTTAGAAATGAAGGAACTACTGGGGAAATTCATGCTAACACAGACACCGACTATATTCTATGTTCTAATAGTTCAACTTATGCACATGCAAATGCTGTTAACTTCAATAAAGAAGATGAAGTAACGAACGAATTGCAACGTAGTGATACTACAATGTGCGAAATAAATATGCAAACAAGCAAGCATATTACTATAAATATTCCCCAAGTACCTTTTTGGTACCCTCAATAACTGTACAATTAATTTGTATCCACCTAAATAAAAATGTTTAAGTGTAAATTTTTGAAATAAATATTTTGTGTTTGATAATATTTTCTATTTTGATTATGGAAAAAATCAGATTTTACACTAATAATCACTCATTCAGCTGGGGCTTTCGCCTACAGCTCGGGCGCCTAACTTCTTGACTCGTGATTAAATGCACTACTTTGCTCACTAGTATTAAAAATAGCTATTTAAATAATATTGATGGCCGGACGTTAAGATCAGTAAAAAGCAATTTGTGTCGAAAAATATAATTCTGTATTAACGAAAATGGAGGACAATTTGAGCAGTATTTGTAAATTTATGTATTTGTTGTGTTTCTGTTTCAAAGTAATTGTTTTTCACATTAATTTGTATCGTCCAAGGCACACTTATTACAGCTATTTTAAAATAAAAGTGACATTAACCTAAACATGTATTTTTGTCATAAAAATTATTATTTAAGGGTACACAAATATCATATCACTTAATTCAAAATAAAATTATCTATCGAATAAGCAAATAAAAGAATATAGGTCCATTTAAAATAATAATGTTGATATCCACAGTATGAGAACCTCTGGTTGAAAAAATTTATAATGCTCATTAAAGTAGTCTTGTAAATTAAAAATTGTTTGCTAGTTTAACCGACCTCGTAGCTCTTATTGTTTTCGAGATAGGAATAGTGGACAAAATACAATGAACACCCTATATAGTCTATTGAAAAAAAATGATATACACACATACTCGGACGGGCATTAATAAATTTATCGTTAAACTAATTCAACTGTTATTCATAATATTGTTTTAGATCGATGATATGATAAAATGGCAACATTTTGCTATAAATATTGAGAAACATAGTTTTATAATTTCTATGAAAAACAAAAATATACCGGTAAATCTTACAGAGAATGAAACATTGGATAATATGTACTTTCATTCCACCAAAAATAAAGGGCAATGGAAATTTCATAAATGTAAGTCGACAATTATTACTTTAAAAAATGCATAAATAAACACGGTTAGAGATCTAGATTTTATTTATTTACTTTTTCGCGCCACCCTTCACGTAAGCATAATTTATTTCGTTATTTCTATTGCAACATAAGTCGTAAGTTTCTTTCGTTGCCATTGACAACAGAATGTTATGGAATAGTTGTTTACATATATAGTGCAGGAACATCACTTTCTCGGATGAGTATTTTGTGGCGTAAGCTTGCGAGCTCTGCAATAAAATGAATCCGGGAAAATAGTTCACGCAAGAGGTTTGTATAATTTTTTTTGTACGAAAATCATAAAATCAATAATTTGTTATTATTTTTGTTCAAATATTTTAAAATTATTATGTAAATACACAGTTTTGTGGTTATGTGCTGTCAACCTGTCATCATGACAGCAGTTGTTGGCAACATTGTATGCCAAATGCACTAAATTTATTTTTTATAAACTAAATTTCATTCAATAATCCACTATTTTCTTTTATTATTATTATTATGTAAAAGGATGTTTTAATAAATGTTTTAGAAGTAGGTGTTTTTTTTTTCCAAAATTTCCCGCACGTTACTCTGGAGGAGACGTGAGAAATTGAAATTCCCGACGTTGCTTAGGTGACGAAAATAAATAGATTTTATTGTAAGATTACAAAAAATAATTTTCCTACTAGAAGGATAACTATGAAAATCATACATTTGGTGCTGCTTAGCAACGGGCAAAATTAACTACAAAAAGTTGCAAATAAATAAATCTGAACTGTCAAGTTTATCAATACTTTTTGAACATTATTTCAAGTTAATTGCTGTTGGTGGCGCGAAAATTATAATAAGAGACTCGGAATGTAAGTACCTCCGCAAGCTCCGTCTCACTTCATACCGTCTCGAATGTTATAATGTACTTACATTCCTTGTAGCTGAAATAAGTATTTATTAACTTAAGCGTAATTATTAAAGATATCATTAACAATATTTCATTTCAAACTAATTTTAAAGGCAATTTTTTAGACCTTCGGCTACGTCAAGATAATCGCTTTTTAAATGCGCATTTTCAGATTCATTTTTGTCCTTAAATAAGCAATTTACTGATGGAAATTGGCATAACATAGGTCCAGAACTAGACTCGATGGATGGTGTAATTTGCGTTACCCTATATGCGGCAAGTTGCCGAAATTGTACTCTGGATTTTGAATTTAATAATCAACAAATTTCTGAGGGTTTGGTGTATAAAGAAAAAGTAAATCAGGTAAAATGCTTTGTTCATTTTTAATATATGTCTTTAATTAGTATGTTTTCAGGATTGGCATTATTATAAACTAGTTCTTTACACTTACGAAAAACGAAAATTACATGTAAAAACAAGTACTGAACATGACGGGTTTTGGTACATTGACGATATAAGGCAGTGCCATCCAAACGGTAAGTCGCGAGCAAAATGAATAGCACATTGCGCAAAATATACAGAAACTTACCTATTTTTAATGCATGAGAAATAAGTATTTCTGCATTACTAAATGTGTAGAATAGAAATATACACAATGTAAGCTATCTGACGGCGCAATGTTAGCAACTATTGTGAGAAATTATTTCTCACATTTTATCCTCCACTGTGCGAAATGTGTAACTTTCAATTTGACAATTTTTAATTTCAATATATTTAGCACCGGTTTCACAAAATTTTTTAGTCTTATTAAACATGCCGTTAGTAATCTGTAAAAAGAGTGTAACAGTACGTACCCACCTCCTCCATACATACAATTATATTTTAGCCAAAGATCATCTAGTGGAAGGTTTGACTTACCCTACGTTGTGTTTATTTAAATAAGTAACCCTTCATTGTCGTAATACAGAGTAGCTGTTAAGAGTGGAGGAATCGGGACAGGTATTTGATAAAATAAAAGAATGATATTCACTCCAAAAGACAGACAAAATATCTATCTTGTGCATTTATTTATAATTAAGAAATTCGGAAAGTGCTGTGGAATATTACGCTCTCTGGCATTCACCTTAATAACCTGGGGAAACCATAGCCAAAACCTCAGGTAGAGAGACAATTTGACAAGATAACAATTATATAAAAATATTGTATTCAATTCAGAAAGAGTTGTCCCAATAATTTATTACAATCATTTATGGTATAATTGAGATATTGCGACCAAACTGATATTGGAAGTCATTGACAGTTGTAAGTGTGTGCGTGTTGGTTTGCGTGGGTTTTTATTATTTATTTCAGAGTCGGCATGCCGTTGCTCTGATATCTTTTGTTTCTGGGGGCGCTCGGCATTGCCTGAGGGCCGTTGTATTGGCATAGACTCCCAGCTGAGTTGGCGAGTCTAAAGCGATTACCATTGAGTGGTCGCACGCTCCTCGTGGTACCGGTGCCGCACCACGGTTGTGTATTGTTTATTTTTACCCAAGTGAACGTGGATAACCAACGTTCGTGCTGATACGGCACATTCTTGAGCCTGAGAGTTTGTGTAGAACACAAAGTCTCGCAAATTACAATTTTTAGACAACCAATATTAGATCGGTTATATTTAATAAAAATATGATATCATTGTCACAACTATAATTAACATTTATATAAAAATATAGCAAACACATACCTAGCTTGTCCGAGTTGAGTCTGGAGTAATGATGTAGGATGATATATAGTGATGATACACTCGCTCCTGGCATGGCCATAGCGCAGAGTGTTAGGAGGATGATATAGTGATGATACACTCGCTCCTGGCATGGCCATAGCGCAGAGTGTTAGGAGGATGATATAGTGATGATACACTCGCTCCTGGCATGGCCATAGCGCAGAGTGTTAGAAGGATGTTATAGTGATGATACACTCGCTCCTGGCATAACCATAGCGCAGGGTGTTGGGATGATGATATAGTGATGATTAAAGAGCGGATTCTATGCAATTGCATGTGTTGTTTATAGTAGGCATATCAACAAACTGTTTTCATATGTTCACGTTTCATCAGAAATTAATGCCAAATATCAAAAAAAAATAATGCATATTTTGCATTTAATGATACTTTATTGCATATTTTAATTTTTTTTGCATATTAGTGAATATTTTAAGACATTTTTTTCAAAAACAAAAATTAATTTTTGACAAATTTTGTACTTTTTTGAAAACAGTATATTACAAGAAATATAATTTTGATCGTACTTTTAACAAGTGAGCATTTATATAAAATGCAGTCATTGAAACCATTACAATCATATTTAATTTCTCGTCAGAATAAAAAAAAAGTGATTATATCAGCGTTTTAGAATTGTTTAGAACTTAAGTAATTTTTATTTTGTAAGTAAGGTAAGTAAATAATATCTGTCACTGAAATTCGTATGTTTGGAACTATAACAACAATTAGTAATGCCGACAAAAATGTATTAAAAATATGATGAGCATATAGCAACTTTCTCGTTAAAGATGACTTTTTTGATTTTTTTTTTCAAAAAAGACCTTTTGTAAATTTCAATATGAATTCGATATTTTCTTATTTTTGTTAGAATTACCTGTGATATTTATTGTCTTTATACATTTCATGAAATGTTCCAAATAAAACACTGCATGTAAAAATAGAAATAAAAAAATGATATTAGTAAAACGTGTCTGATGACATTACTTTTTTTTGCATATTTTTATTGTAAAGTGCATATTTATAACTTTTTTGCATATATCATGCATATTTTGATGATTTTTTAATGCATATTGCATGCATATTTTAACATTTTTTAGTGCATATAATCCGCTCTTTAGTGATGATACACTCGCTCCTGGCATAACCATAGCGCAGAGTGTTAGGAGGATGTTATAGTGATGATACACTCGCTCCTGGCATAGCCATAGCGCAGAGTGTTGGGATGATATAGTGATGATACACTCGCTCCTGGCATAGCCATAGCGCAGAGTGTTGGAATGATAAGTGTTGGGAAGCGGAACCGGAGAGACCAGGAGGACTTACCTCGGACAAGTCAAGCATATCCGACTCCCCGAGTACAGCTTTGGATACAAAAATATCCCTCTTCTCTCCTTCAGAATGAGGGCGTTTCGGGGGTAGCGTCTTCCCTCACCACCACGATCCAGACGCGTGATCGTGAAATCTTCTAGAATCTACATATCAACCCTGCAGGTACAGGTTCAGCGTCTTGTAGTCTGTCCCTTTCAAGTGGTTTGGCCATCTGGCTTTAGCGCCAGGACGTGGAATCCATGGGCGTGCGGATGATCTTTTGAGACATCTTGTACATTTCAAAATACCTAACAAAACATAATATTCTTTGCCATATTACATATTTATTTAAATAGTAGTACCATCTGTAAATATTATATTGGGTCATCTGTACTAGCGTGACGTAGGTAAATTTATATTAGTAAAAAACTAATATCTTATTTATTTAGGACGTATTTTATTACGGAATATTTGAACTGATGTGTTGTAATAACACATCGTTTTAGAGACTTTAAGAATGATTCAAATACAGAATAATTTATGAACTTTATGTTATTAAAGTTATTTATAATTAAATGATAACTGAAAGACATGGTTTTTACCAATATGATACTGAAATAGATATTTTTGTTATTTAAAATTCATGATTTGTACATTCGAACATATTAAAAAAAATCTGGTGTGTCCAACACAATACCTCCCGCCACTATAGTAATATTAATATATTCTATATAAGTTTTTCAATACATTTAATTTATAGTTTTAAAATTAATTTGTTATTGCAGTCAGAATATTTTTATTTTATTTCATACCTAAATTTACCTTCATAAAATTTGTATGACCAATATGACAGCTATTTTTCACGATACTAAAATCGGAACCGAACTTACTTTGATTCACGCATGCAAACACATTCTTAATATATTTCTTCCATCTTTTTAAATTTTACAATAAAATTACTTAAATTTTATGTATTTTATCTTTAACACTTACTGTAATAATATAAGATGTAGTAGTCTATGGTATAACAATGGTAGAACAGACATATAAATAAAGTGACATAAAACGAAAAAGACGTTATTATTTATTACAACGTTATTATTTATTACATGGCGCAGCCGTAGAAGAACGATAATTATACAAAATGGAAAACGCAGGTTGATTGCCAGAACCTATGAGATTCGATGGAAATCTCAATGAAAATTTTAGAAGATTTTGTCAGAATTTTGAATTATACTTAACTGCGACGGAGAAAGATACAAAACCAGATAAAGTAAAAATTGCCATTTTATTAAACACATTGGTAATGAAGGTGTTGAAATATACAATACATTTAAAATTTCTACAGACAAGAAATATATCTATAATTATGTGTTAGAAGAATTTAAAAAATATTGTGCCCCAAGGAAAAATAGAACATATGAAAGATTTGTGTTCAATAATCGTAATCAAGCAGCAGATGAACCTTTTGATCAGTTTTTTAATGATCTCAAAAAACTAATACAGTCATGTGAATATGATACACAAGAAGATACAATATTAGTAGACCGAATAATACTGGGTACAAATGATTTAAAGGTACAAGAAAAATTACTTAACATACAAAATATCACATTAGAGAATGCAGTAGAAATATGTAGAAATTCAGAAGTCACCAAGAAACAGTTGCGAAGTGTCAGAAATAAAGAAGAAGGTAATGTTGATTCAATTCGAAAGAAAAAGCTATACGACAAAGAATATGGAAAAATGAGTACTAAAGATTTGAAAACAGAAGACCAAAATAATAAACCATTGAAATGTAAAAAATGTGATAAAAACCATAAATATAAAGACTGTCCAGCATACGGGAAAACCTGCTACAAGTGCGGAAAAATTAATCATTTTAGCTGTATGCGTAAAAGTAAAATAAGGAATGTAAAGAACATTGTGAAAAATGAAGACAACGAATCTGGAGATGAAGAATTGTATGTAAGCATCGTAGACAAAGTTGGAGAAGTATTAAATGAAAAAACAACAATTTGGAGTGAATCCATAGATGTTAATGGAAAGCCAATAAACTTCAAGGTGGATACTGGATCCGAAGTTAATATAATACCGCTGAAGAAGTTCAAGACAATACGGTCAAGAGATGATCAACGAATACAAAAAACACATGTTGTATTACAAGCCTATGGAGGAGCGAAGATAAAACCAGTTGGAAAGGTTTGTTTAGAGTGTATAGGTAGAGATAAAAGTAAAAAATTAGAGTTTTATATTGTAAATTTAAATGTAAAGCCTACTTGGGTTACTTAGTAGTCAAGAATTAGGATATCTTAAAGTAACTATATAGTAGCATTAATACTGTAAATGTTAAAGACAAATTTATCCAAGAAAATATAGATGTGTTTAAAGGCTTGGGTAAATTTGAAAAGATTTGTAAAATTACTTTAAAGAAAAATAGTACTCCTGTTGTCATACCTTGCAGGCGTGTGCCTTTAATTATAAAAGATAGATTAAAGTTAAATCTAGAAAGTTTAGAAAAACAAAAAATTATTACAAAAGTTGATGGTGCTAGTGAGTGGGTTAACTCTTTGGTTATAGTTGAAAAGCCAAATAAAACTCTTCGTTTGTGTTTAGACCCACAAGAATTAAATAAATGTATAGAAAGAGAATTTTATGAAATTCCCAGCTTTGAAGATATAAGCAGTAAACTCAGTGGAAAACAATATTTCACAGTAATAGACTTTAAAGATGGATTTTATCAAGTTCCATTAGATAATGAGTCTAGTAAATTAACGACATTTTCCACTCCTTTTGGCTGTTATAGATTTTTAAGATTACCATTTGGTATTAAAATAGCACTTGAATTTTTTCAAAAAATAAATTATACTAATTTTGGTGATATAGAAAATGTAATAATTTATTTTGATGATTTATTGATAGCCACTAACAGTCTAGAAGAACATGATGACGTGTTATTAAAAGTTATAAAAAGAGCTAGAGAAAAGGGCGTTAAATTTAATAAAGAAAAGTTGCAATACAGACAAACTGAAGTAAAATACATGGGCCACATATTTAATAAAGACGGGATGCGTATAGATAAAGAGAAAATGAGAGCAATTTGTGAATTAAAACCGCCAACATGTAAAAAAGATTTACAAAAGTTGTTAGGATTAATAAATTATGTGCGAAAGTTTATACCAAAACTAGGTGAAATAGTTAGTCCTATGTGTGAACTTTTAAAAAAAGATGTAGAATTTCAATGGTTAAGTGTGCATGACAAAGCGTTAGATATTGTAAAAAATGAAATAAGTAAAAGTATTACATTAAAGAATTTTGATTCTGAAAAACAAATAACCATACATACAGATGCATCGCAAAATGGTATTGGTTGTTGCTTAATGCAAGAGGGTAGACCTGTAGCATATGCATCTAGAGGTCTAAATGAAACAAAAAAGAAATATGCTGTAATAGAAAAAGAGTTGCTTATAGTATTGTATATGCAACTCAAAGATTCCACAATTATATTTATGGAAGGACAATACAAGTAAAAACAGATCATAAACCGAATGTAAGTTTGTTAAATAAACGCATTTGTCAAGTACATTCACCCAGATTACATTGAGAGGCTTAAATTATTAAAATACGACATAAAAATAGAGTATTTACCAGGTAAATACTTATATGTGGCTGACTATTTATCTCGAAATTATAGTAGTGAAATAGGTGAAAATGATAAGTATATGAGTGAAATTGTTCATTCTGTTGAAAAATGTTTAAGAATGAGTGAAAAAAGAAAGGAAGAGTTCAGGTTACATTCTGTGAAAGATGAAGTATTGAGCAAAGTGAATGAATATTGTTTGAATGGGTGGAAGTGTAAAAAGTATGAAGGAGGGTTAAAAGTGTATTATCAAATTGGAAGTGATCTTCATGTAAATAATAGTATCATGTTCTATAATAATAGAGTAATAGTACCAAAAGCATTGCGAGAGAAGATGTTAAAACTTTTACATGAAGGACACTTTGGCATAAATCGTACGTGTGACAGAGCTCGAACAATCTTATTTTGGCCTGGCATGTTTACAGATATCAAAAATATGATAAAAAGTTGTAGGATTTGTGAAAGATATCGGTATGCTAATGTAAAGGAACACTTAATACCACATGAAATACCAAAATTACCATTTCAAAAAATAGCGTCAGATATATTAGAGTTTAGGGGAAAATCCTATTTAGTTTTTGCTGATTACTTAACCAAATGGTTAGAAATAAAATTCCTTAAAAGTAAACAAAGCTGTGATGTTATAGAGTCATTTAAAGAAGTATTTGCAGCTAATGGCATTCCAGATATAGTAATAGCAGATAATATGCCATTCTCTTCATATGAGTGTCAGTTTTTTGCAAAAAATTATGATTTTGAATTTAGAACAAGTAGTCCAAGATATCCAAAGTCCAATGGATTAGCTGAAAGATTTGTACAGATAGCAAAAAAATATCTTAAATAAGTCTAATGATCTAAATGTAGCTCTAATGGAGTATCGTAACACGCCTATCACGGGTTTAAAAAGATCTCCGGCAGAGCTCATGTATTCCAGAAAATTAAAAATAAATTACCCATTGTTGAAGAAGTAGATATTAAAGTTAAAAATTTTAGAAACCTGTTGCAAAATAAAAATAGAACTACTAAAAATACTATGATAGACACGCGAGACAAAGAGTTGAGTTTGATAAAGGGGATTCTATAGTTTATAAAAACAATAAAGAGTGGCAACCCGCTGTAGTAATTGGAAAGTATAATACTCCTCGTTCATATTTAATTAATAATAGAACAAATGTATTAAGGAGGAATAGTAGTCATCTTAGAAAATCATTTACTGAAGCTCAGTTATATGATGCACAAAATGATAATGAGTTACATAACACTATTATTAATCAAAATATGAGTAGTGATGTTAGTGATACTATCAACAAGTCTGATAATGGTGATGTTTCGTTTGAAAATAATATTTCTAATTCTAGTGAAACTGTTCAGCAAAATGTAAGGCCAAGACGGTCAAGAACAGTACCATCCAAATTTAATGATTATGTGTTGTATTAATAATTAAGATTAATTTTGTAAACACAGTATAAAAAAAAATTGCCATTATTTTTTATACTGTGGAAAAAAGGGAAGGTGTAATAATATAAGATGTAGTAGTCTATGGTAGTCAAGACGATGTATAACAATGGTAGAACAGACATATAAATAAAGTGACATAAAACGAAAAAGACGTTATTATTTATTACAACGTTATTATTTATTACACTTACTTACATATGAATAACTCATCTGTTTTATCGAAATTTCTCAGCCTAATCGATATGTAAAATTATTATAATTTATATATTTTTTTTCTATCTAGCTAGAAGTTATATATAAACATAATTATGCAGATCGGTAGAAACTTAAAAAATCTTTATATTTATAATAACGAAATTTGCGAAAATATGGTATTTAGAGGCATTTTTTAGGAAAAACGGTTTAAAGCTTCAAGTAAAGTACTACTTCCGGTTAACCGATTGTAGTCAAAATCAAATCAGTTCATCATATTTGAATATAAGTCTTAAATACCAAATTTTATATTTTTTGCTTGTATCGTATTGGATTTATCGTGGACACACACACACACGCACACGCGCACGCGCACACGCACACGCACACACGCACACGCGCACACGCGCACACGCGCACGCGCACGCACACGCACACGCACACGCACACGCACACGCACACGCACACGCACACACACACACACATATATATATATATATATATATATATATATATACATATATATATATATATATATATATATATATATATATATATATATATATATATGCTATTAATTTCTCAAATTTTAATAATGTAACATTAATTTTCCAATCAAGACATAAATATTGTAATTTTTTGCTCATAGTTAGTAACAAAAATATGTCCGATCATAAAATAGGTATTTTTAATAAATCTCGAATAATTTTAACTTATCTCAAATGAGATTTCCTTTTTATTATTTTTTTTTTTTTTTAGAAATAAGGATTGTTGAAATGGTAACAAATACAAATGAAATTGTATCTTGTCAGGCTCTAAATGAAACAGAAGTAAAATTTAATAAGGAAAACAAAGGGACAGGTAAGTTTTTTTATCATTGGAATATATTGATTATAACTGCCATTTTTTTTTAATTTGAGAATTTGACAATTTCCACGAATTGAAATCTATGCACAAAAATTTTTAACTATGTAGTCAAGTTTTAGGTAAATATAAAAAAAAAAACGTAATAAGCGAAATCATTCTCAACCGGGGGAAAGGACTTACTGCCATATACCGTAGCATCAATGAAGCAAATTTTTTTATTTTACTTTGCGTAATGTTTTTTCCAGGTTGTACAGAGGAAATGAAAATTGGTAGTGCCTGCAATATATTATGTTCCGATTTATTTGGAGATGAATTAAAATATTGTAATAATTATAGAATTTGTACCGAAAGCTTATCTACATGTGCCACAGGTTCACAGGGAGATTTTTGTCAATCAAGTAAGTACAAGTACTAGTCAGAGAACTCTGTATCTCGGCTTATTTTAAGTTGCACCCAATATTTTTCCCGCTACAGTTTACATATACTTAATCTTATAGTATATTTTGCGACGGATTTGATAATGCTAGTCTCAATGTTCTATCTTATTGCGAAAATTATAAAAACTACATTTTTCCAAGAAAATGCTTTATTTTAAATTAAAACTATTTTTCCACTTTAACTTCCCATATCTTCGTTATTGAGATATTAATGCCGTTGCTTTGGAAAGTAATTTATCCATATATTCTGCGAGTATTTAAAGAAAATATTGTAACGTTTATTTATTTAGGTAAAGTGTAAAAGTAATTTTAACACGAGTATTTATATAACTAATTGTAATTAACTAAATATTAATAATAAAAGATATTATAAATAAGTAACACTATGAATAAAAAAATATAAACACAAATTTAAGAATAACAATTATTAATAAAAACTATTGGTCTTTAAAAGTATATAGCGTAGTTATTCTTTAATTATTACGAGTAAATAAGAAAAGGTAAATATTGAACAGAATATATTATTTTATTTTATTGACGCAATACAATTATTCGATTCTTATATTTTTTGACAGACATTACTATATAAAAAAAATAGTTCATAGAAGAAGAGCAGGAAATCGTTGTACCTGCAATTCTCCAACAAAAACTTAAACACCAGGATTATTAATTTAAACATTTAATACTGCGCACTATTTATTTACACAATATTTATTTCCACCAATTAATTATGTTCACTACGCGTATAAATATCAGACTGTCCTCGCGGCCTTTTCTGCTCCGACTTAAATAGTAGAACAAGTAAGTTCTAGAATATTCTCGTATCTTCGACGCATCGGTGCAATAGAAGGGCAGCGAACGATTCTTGACAAGTCTGCCATCGGCCATCACCCGCGCCGTGACCTTGGGATCGTTACAATATATTAAATATTATTTATCCAAATATTATAAATAAATAAAATGTAAATAATAAACACTGAGTTTTTTATGTTTGTAATAGAATTTTCTCATTGTTAAAAACTATTGACCAATATAGAGTGGAGAAAATTTAGAGAAAGGACCAAAGAAGTTTTTTGTTTGAATTTTTTTTGTAGAGTGCACCACTTTTGCTATATTTAATTTTAAAGTTACGAGTTGCAACTTCACGCGTTTTTAACTCTCCGCGTTATACATGCTTAATGCTATCTTCTAATTTATCTTTATATTTATCATTTTTATACTTTAAAATTATTCTGAAATTATTATTATTTCTATTTAAACTGATTCATAATCATTAATGTAAGGTACCTATATCAATAAATTTATATTGCCATAAAACAAAATTAATACGTTGGCTGATAGCCGCTGCAAGTCCGCTAAACGCATTTCCCGCGCATGCGTAACTATCAAGTGGAACAAAATGAATTGTCAAACAGGTTTATTTATTATTTTTATATTCTTATTATTATTTAATAAAGAGTACAAATTAGTTTAATATGACTTTAGACGACATTATAAACAATTATCAGAATCTCGTATTGTGTTATGGTCAAATGAATATTCTACTTTATATACGTTAGCATACGCCATTTTGACGGCAATGACAATATTAGACAAGGATAGATATAAGCTGCGTTAAGAAATCGTGGTTAGTTTACGCTGCTAGCGCTGTGGCAGCCGCTGAGAGAAATCGCTGCGCACAGCGGTGCGCTGGACGCGTGACAGTTGTAAGCGCTGCAGCCGCTGCCAGCGCTGTGAGCCCGCCGAATGCGCCCAATGATTACTGAGGAACGAGCAAAAAAATACTTTATTCACAACCACTATTGTAATATGTCAATTCCTAACCTGTCAAAGGTTAGAAACGTATGTCATTTTTAACTGCAATGACAATCTCACGGGTGGGAAGTACTTTAAAATCCCTTGAGGGGGAAGTGTTTACTAAGGTTGCCTAGTAATGCTGTCATAAATCTCTAAAAGTAAGGTGATCAGTGCTGTCAAACATATTAAAATAAATTTAAACATTTGTTTTCATAGACTACTACCGTACATTAATTTAGTTTATTGGAAAAAGGCGATATACGAGTAGAAGTTAATTTGGATAATTGTGAATAAAATAGTATACATAGTTCGGTGGGAGTTTCATTACAGCCTTGCGCTATATCTGAGCCTCGAGGCTTCGCCTCTCGGTCATATAATAAGCCCTCGGCTGTAATGAAACATTTCCCACCTCACATGTAATATACTATTACGGCGCGTCTCCATAGCAACGAGCGGTAAAGTACTTATGCCCGGTTGCAGAAAGGCCAATCAAAAAAATCACTGATTAATTTGACGTTGTTACCATGGCCACGTATTAAAAATACATAGCTGTCAAAAAATTAATCATTAATCTAAATTGATGAAGCTTTGTGCAACCCGACCTTAATTTGCTCGCTTAGATTATTTATTTACTCATATCGTCATGGTTACATAAGAAGAAGTTTCATAATTGTCCAAACCGTAACTGCCTTTTTCGATTGTTAAAAGGTAGTTTATTGTAACACCCAGTTATAAGTAGGTACCAATAAATTTACTGATATTTTTTTTTTATTTACGGATTTCTCGGCGGATATTAGGCAGGAATTATATTAATAATTCATTCGAAAATTTTTTTGTAGTTAATTTTTATTGAAGTCCAATATTTCGTTACTAATTTTGTAACTTCATCACGGAAAAAATAAGTTTTAACTTTAAGTTTAAATTGACAAACTCTTTTTATAAGCATAGCATTAGTCAGGATTTTTAAATTTTTTTAACACAAAATATTACATTGTTTATATTTTCGGATTTTCACTTTCTTGAATTATGTAGAAAATTTTATAAAAGTGGAAACCACATGGCCGAAAGACTGATTCCTACATAATTCAAGAATGTGTAAATCCGAAAATATAAACAATGTAATATTTTGTGTTAAAAAAAATTAAAATTCCTGACTAATGCTATGCTTATAAAAAGAGTTTGTCAATTTAAACTTAAAGTTAAAACTTATTTTTTCCCTGATGAAGTTACAAAATTAGTAACGAAATATTGGACTTTAATAAAAATTAACTACAAAAAAATTTACGAATGAATTATTAATATAATTCCTGCCTAATATCCGCCAAGAAATCCGTAAATAAAAAAAAAATTATCATCAACAAGTACGGCGTTACTTCTTCTCAACAATAAATTTACTGTTTGGGTTTTTGGTAAAGAGTACTTATTACAAATACACAACAATATACATATAATCGAGTGAAATAAATTTATCATTTTTGTATTAACTATATAAATAGGTATTTTTAAAACTACTGTAATATAAACATAAAACAAAAACATTTATGTCTTTAGATATTACAATGTTAGTTTGCATTTGAAACAATTAATACTGAAATCTGAAATAAATTGAAAAATAAATCTAATGTCTACTTTTTATTATTTTTATGTTTTAATGTTATCGAACTACTTTCTTATTTATTTTATCCAACATCGAGTAATTATAATGCTATATCTATGGTGTTTTTAGATAAATAAAGTAATTCCTAAAACAAATATGGGTTAGAAGTAACTCCCTGTTTGTTGGTTGGTATCGTAGTAACTACTTTATAAAACCTTCTCTACTGTATTTCTTTATTAAATGTCATTTTAAAAGGGCTACTGTCAAAAACACTTTTGTATATTTTACAACAATGATCAAAAGGATTCCCGGTGTTTATTGGTATATGGTACAATACATGCTAATGCTAAGCATTTTTCTTTTTATTCAGAAACCAGAAAAGAAATTAATATGCAATAAATTCAGATGAATTTTTTAAAAGTGAGATGCATCCGCCTATATCTCATATATTTTAAAATTTGTAATAGAATCGCGAAAAAAAAATTATCAGACATATATGTACTACTTTATTTTATTGTTTAACGGCTATCTGAAGTATTTTTTCCAAATTTTAAAGACCTAGACTTGTTGAATAATAATAATTGAGCCTATAAATCCCACTGCTGGGCAAAGGCCTCCCCCATGCTTTTCCACCTTTCTCTGTCTTGGGTAATAGTTGGCCAGGAGTTGTTAAATTTTGATAGGTCGTCTCTCCATCGTAGGTGTTTTCTTCCCTTTCTTCTGTGTCCTTCTCGTGGTATCCATTCAGTGCACCGTTTACTCCATCTGTCGTCTCTGCAACGCATCATGTGCCCAACCCATTTCCATTTTAAAGTTTTGACGTGTTTCATGACATCTGTTATTTTTGTTTTCGATCTAATTGCGGTGTTTCTTATTTTTTGTGTTTTTCTAATTAAGAGGATTTTTCTTTCCAGGTTGCGTTGGCATACCCGTAGACTGTGCATTTGTTTCTTTGAGAAATTTAGAGTTTGTGTCCCGTACGACAGAATCGGTAGTAGGCATGAGTCTATGACTTTTTTCTTGAGGTTAAGAGGTATATCGTTTTCTCTTAGGTATGGTAGGGACCAGAATCTCTTCCATGTGTTTTTTATTCTTCGGTTAATTTCTTTTGTTGTTCTGTTTTTGAAAGAGATGAGTTGGCCTAGATAGATGAAGTCATCAGTGTAATCTATTTCTCTGTTCTGGATGCGGATTGGGTTTCTGGCTTCGTTTGTCATTAGTTTTGTTTTCTCTATATTCATTTTTAATCCCGTTTTGGTTCCTTTCGCATTCAGTGCTTGTAGAGCTTCTTGTAGTTCTTCGCTTGAGTTCGCAAACAGGACTATATCATCAGCGAATCGTAAGTTTGATAGATATTTGCCGTCTATTCTAATACCTTTGAGTTTGTCATTTATTTTACGGAAAGTAGTTTCCAAGTGACAGTTGAACAATTTTGGGGATAAAGGGTCGCCTTGTTTAACCCCTTTTTCTATTTTAAAACTGGGTCCAAATTTATCTGTTTTTATTTTCGCTGTACTGTTATCATAGATTTTTTAATAAGTTTGATATATTGGTCGTTTATTCCTTGTTCTTTCAATGATTGAAACATGAATGGATGTTCGATACTATCAAAGGCTTTCTCATAATCCACAAAGGCAAGGTATAATGGCAGGTTGTATTCGATATATTTCTCAATTACTTGGTTAATTGCTTGCAAGTGGTCCGTCGTTGAGAAACCTTTTCTGAATCCTGCTTGTTCCACAGGTTGGTTGTTACTTATTGTGTCGTCTATTCGTCTATCCAGTACTTTTATGAATATTTTGTAGATTGTGGGTAGTAGGCTTATAGGACGATAGTTATTAATGTCTTTTTTCGAGCCTTTTTTGTGTAAGAGGATAATGACTGATGAGAACCAAGTTGTTGGTATTTCGTTGGTTTCAATTATTCTGTTGAATATTTTTGTTAGATGGGTTGACATTATTTCTTCCGCTAGCTTTATATGTTCAGCTCGAATTCCATCTTCGCCTGGCGATGTATTTTTTTTTAGATCTTTTATTGATTTAGCTACTTCTGGCTGAATTATTTTAGGGACAGTTTCTGTGGGATTTAAACTTATTTTTAATTCTTCTTTCTCGTCGTTTGTTAGGTGACTTTTATAGAGTTGTTGATAGAACTTTGTTGCTGCGTTGACGATTTCTATCCTTGATGCTATATTTTCTTGGTTGTGTTCCAAGCCGAGAATCCATGGAGTTCCAGTACTTAGTTCTTTTTCTATTTTTTTGTTGATCCTGTTTCTTGTAGAATGTTTGTGATGAAATCATTATTTGCTGTTCTTAAATCTTTTCTGATTTCTTTTCTTGCTAGTTTCTTTAGTTCTGCAAATTCTACAGTTTCTTTAAGAGTTTTATTGTTCATTTGTTTGTATATCTCTCTTTTTTCTATAATTTTTTTTGTGTTCGCTGACAGTTTGTTAGATTTGCTGTTGCTAGGTTCTTGAGTAGTTGCATATTTTATGGCGTATTTAATGCTATTCTCAATAAAATTGTAGTGTTCTTGCACGCTCATTTTATCAATATTTGTGGTACTAAGTCTTTCTTCGAGAATTTGAATATATTTTACTTCATTTAGGGCTTTGACGTTTCTTCTGAGTTTTTGTATGGACATTTTCCTTTCTATTGTTATTGTACTTCGCAGAATTTTGTGACCAGAATTATACTTGAATTTTTGTAAAACTTCTATGTTTGTGAAGGGCCTTCTGTCATTGGCCATTATGAAGTCAATTTGGTTTTTATGTTCTCCGTTGGGTGAGAGCCATGTCCATTGTAATTTTTTGTTTTTCTTGAATATTGTATTAATTATTACTAGTTTGTTTTGAAGAGCAAATTGGATTAGTGTTTCTCCTCTATTGTTTCTTTTTCCATATCCAAATGGGCCGCAAATTTTTTCTTCGCCGGTTTCTCGTAAGCCAATTTTACTATTAAAGTCGCCCATTATAATTTTATATCTTGTATTGCAGAGATCATAGACCTCGTTTAGTTTATTGTAGAATGCTTCTACTTCTTCTTCAGGGTGATTTATAGTTGGGGCATACACTTGTATTATTGACATTGTTGTCAAGTTGTTTACTTTTAGCTTGAGTATTGCTATTCTTTCGTTAACGCCTGTTATTTCCGTAATGTATTTTATCATCTCTTTTTTCACGTAGAAACCTATTCCGTATAAACCCTTTGTTTCGCCTTTATAGTAGAAGAGATTCCCGTTTTTTCTTTGCAGAATATTTTCTCCTTGTCTTCGTATCTCGCTTAGACCTATTATGTTCCAGTTGGTTTCAGTGACTGCTTCTTCGAACTCTACCAAGCGCTCTTCGGACATAAGTGATTGGACATTGTAGGTGGATAAATAAAGTTTGTTTTGGTTTCTGGTATTTTTAGTTTTTAGGGGGGGTTGCAGGTCATTCTCTCCCACGTTGACAAGTCGTATTGGGGGAGTTTGTTTTGTTTGTTTGTATGAAGTTTGTTTTGTTTGTTCATTTGAATTTGAATTTTGAGTTTTAGTTCTAATTTGTTTATTTTCGTGTTTATTTTGTGATTTTGATGTGGGTTCTGAGTTATTATTTTTTCGCGTGTCTATGATCGTCTTAGTTTCGTTTCCGTCTGCTAATTGCTATTGTTGTTTTTCCGTGATGTTCGCGAAAATATTACGAATATCTTGTATATTTGCTCTATTCGATGGTGGTATGTGAAATGAGTTGGCTCTTGGTATCCCATGGGAGTCTTTCTGGGTTGTGTTTGCTTTTTTTTTATTTAATGTCGTAAAGTTCGACGGGCTGGTTTCCGGAGAGATGCATTTTCTTTTGTTTTCTTTGGGTTTGAGTTTGATGAGATCCTCCGGCTTTTCTACTGCTTTCCCATTCACAATTATCTTGTCGTATTTTAGAATGGCATGGTTTTCTTTTCTGAGTTCTTTCATTATTGGTATAAGTTGTTTCCTTTTGTCTATTATTTCTTTGGGAAAGTCCTCTGAAATCGTGATATTACTACCGGCTAGTTTTTTACCATTTGCGAGTAACTTCATTTTTTTGTTGAGAGTTGTTAAGGCAACTAGAATCATCGGATTTGTGTTTGCATTTCTGTTAAGTCTCTTTACAAAATCTATTTCTTCTTTCTTTGTTTCGATTAGCAATGTTGTGTTGAACATATCTAGAATCTTATTTTCTAGGTTATTATGTTTTATATCTCCGTTAATGGAGAAGCCATGTATAATTAGGTTTCTTTTCCTTGCTTCTCTGTCGTAGTGATTCAGCTTGTTTGTTTGTTCTAGCTGTGTCTTCCTCAGGCTTTCGTGTTCTATTTCCAGTTCATTCAGTTTTACTCTTAGTGACTCTTCTATTGTTTTAACTTCAGTTTTTATATCCTCTTTTATATCGCTTCTTAGCTTGTTGAGGAGGGATATCATTTTTTCTTCGTCTACCATGTTTTAAAGATTTTAATCCACCAAACTGTTAGATCCCTTTTATTATAAAAAATGGGTCAAATGTTTTGGATCCTACAGCTTATTAGAATTCGAAGCTATTTTTAGATCCTAAGTTTTAGAACACTGGACGTGCGCTCTAAGAGCTATCAGATTCGGTTGTATAAATTTTCACTAGTTTTTTATTTTACTTTGTGCTTTATTATTAGCTCTTGCAACTTCTTATAACTCGCAGTTAACTTATTATTAAGGGTTTTAGTCCACCAACTATTTAGAACAGGAGTTTTAGATCCCTTTTATTGTAAAACATGGAACAAATGTTTTAGATCCTGCAGCTTGTTAGAATTTGAAGCTATTTTTAGATCTTCAGTTTTAGAACACAGAACATGAGCTACAAGAGCTGTCAGATTTGATTGTTTAAATTTTCACTAGTTTTTTATTTTACTTTATGCTTTGTTATTACCTCTTGTAACTTCTTATAACTCGCCGTTAACTTTTTATTAAAGATTTTTGGATCGCCAAATTTTTAGAACAGAAGTTTTAGACCACTTTTGTTGTAAATAACGTTGTTTTAGTTTAGTTTAGCGTGTTTTAAACATCTGTAACTTGATTATTAACTAACTTAATTTTTATTTTATCAGGATTATATTTTTAGAGTCCTTTATTTATTATTATTAAATTTTATCCTTTATTATTAGCTCCTACCACTTGTTAGAACTCACGGTTATCTTTTTATAATTAAAGTTTTATTCCACCAAATCTTTTATTATTATTTTTTTATTTAAACCGCCGTTTTAAATCTAACATTTGTTGTAAATATTGTTCTTTTAATTTAGTTTAACGTATTTTTAAACAAATATAACTTGCTATTTAACTAGCCTAATTTCCACCAAGTTTTTAGAACAAAAGTTTTTTCTCCTACGATTCCTTCGAATTCGAAAAGATTGTTAGATATAAATTTTAGAACACAAAACTTGAGCCCAAAGATATGTCAGATTGGATTGTTTGAATTTTTTGTGATTTTTTACCGTTTATGTCCTTATATAGATTCTGTTTAGATTAACTTCCGAAATTTATACTCACTAACACTTTTTGCACTAGTTTTAACAACTTTTCTTCCCTTTTTTCAGTTTTCACTACTTTAACCTCACATTTAGAATCGAATAACATGTGCTTTTCTTTTTTGAAGATAAACTAATATAATTCCCTTTAATATTAATAAATAGTTGCGGAGAATGTTTAACAACAAGTATACACTATTTCCTACTGATATAGATCACTTTTACTATTTGATTATAGCTTTATTGCTGGACCCTGTTTTCTATCTATAATCATTGTTAAATTACAATCGCTTCTCGGCCTATGGCTAAGATCAAAGTGTAGACTTGTTGAATAATGACCTACAATTCAGTATTATTAATCAGAAAATTATTTGAATTAACCGTTCTTCTTAAAAAAGAAAAATTGTAACATACAAATTTCAGATATTTTTCTCCAGTTTAACTTGTAGGGGTAAATTTCTCCTTAGTTATTATTACTCCTAAGTATCCTTTCCCCTCGATAGTTTGGTTGACTGCCCCTACGGTTTAAGATGGGGATTGGGGAATATTTAGAAGGCAAATGTTGTATGCATATATGTATTGGAAATATACTGCGATCAAAGAGAGAGAGGAATATATATAGTTCATTTTTTTCCAGTACCCTTTTTAAACGTACGAATGATCGAACGTCTCATTGCTATTGGCTCTATGATCGCAGTGTTTTGAAACAACAGAATTTAACTTTTTGTACTTGCGCAAATTGAACATTGGTACAAGAAGTGAGACAGAACTACGTATATCTGTACTGTAATGTCTCCCATGCTGAGAAGGCTGTATCAGCACTTCAGCAGTATATTTCTAATACGTATTTGGTATGGCACACGTAAGTTAATTAGTCACTTGAGAAAAATATCCCATTCGTCATAACGGCCTCGTGAGCTAAACATTTCTTACATGACTTATTTGTAATGTAACACACATGTACCATAAATAACTATTGTTTTGGATTTGGGCCGGTCTGCCACCATTTGCCCAGGCCGGCTTTAGATCTCGTATCCCCTCTTCTTTAAAATCTCTATCTGTAAACTCTGTAAACTGTAATTTGTCATCATCATTAACGTAAATCGGGTGGCTATCGACCACCCACACCGCTATAGGGACTTCGCCCTCTTGGGTGTTTAGCTGGACATCTTCCGATGGCGCCCAGGAGGACTGCTGGTGGCGTGGCTTTCTCGGCAGGCTTGCGGCTACTTGAGTAGAAGTTCGCGCAGTTTTTTTCCCGGCTTTGTGTTCCGCAAGGCGAAGTTAGATTGCAACCTCTTGATGCTTTCTTCAAAGGGGATTAAGGTGGCAGCTGCGTGGACCTGTTGGGACGGGTGGCGGAATGGGAAGCGACAGGCCAGCCGGAGGACACGTGGCTCGGTGGACCCGGATCGTTGTCATGGCGATGGCGTAGTAGTCTGCCACTGGTCTGATGAACGCTTTGTACGTATGCAACAGCACACGTTGGCTGCATCCACGTAGTCTTGCCCTGAGGAGTCGGAGACAGGACCGGAACGCTTCTTGGCACCTCAGCACTGTGAGACGGCCGTTGAGGGTACGGGTGAAGGGCACCCCCAGGTATGTAGCACTTGGGACGGTGGGCACCTGGGTGCCCCTAGACGGTGATGTTCACCTCTGCTTCACGATGTCTGCTGATGTGTTGGTGGCGGAACAGCGACGCATCCAACTGTCTAGCGCCTGGAGTTGGCGTTGCAGGGTGGCTGACGCGCGGCCGACATTCCTGCCGATCACAGTGTCGGCCATGTCGTCGGCGAACTGGTGCAGGGCGACCTTTGGAAGGAGCGGTTGCGGAAAGTCGTGGCAGAACATTATGTAGAGCAGAGGTGAAAGAACGGCGCCCTGAGGTATCCCGGCCTGGAGTGTGAAGTGCCTTGAGAAGCTGGTCGCGGCTCGTATACGAGCCTGGCGGCCCTGTAGAAAGCTACGGGCGATGCAGACAAGTGCTGTTGGGACGTTCATTTGATGCGGTCGAAGTCCAAGAAGAGGCTCAGAAGACAAGCCCCATTGTTGAGTGCTACAGCTGTATCTGTGATCAGCTTGAGGATGCAGTTCTGAGTAGATCTTCCCTTGCGGAAGCCAGCCTGGGTGTCGGGCAGGATGTTAAAAGCCTCGCAGAAGGCCAGCAGTCTCCGGTGGATAAGGGCGTCGAGAAACTGGGCCATCGTGTTTAACAGAGGTATCGGGCGATATGATGATGCACTGGAGTGGTTCTTACTCACCACCACCGCAGACTTCCAAGTTGTGGGGTAGTAGCGCAGGGTGAGGCACGTCGTGAACAGGGAGATTTGTTAAGCTCCTCCTACTGTATACTTCGTGTTACACCTCGCAGCGGAACTTACCTGAGTGAGATTGTGACTGTAGCCTCTTAAATATAAAGTGAAACACATGTTGCGATAGATGTTGTAATTTCTTTTCACATCCATTGTTTTTTAATCCGTATATTATCTTGATCTTTGAATATTAATTGTATAATAATTGTTTATATATTTTATACTCTCAATAGTATTCCTTTGTTTTGCTTTTTTTCTAAATTTATTGTTTGTTTGATTGAACCTCTCCTTTGGCTGAAGTCAATAAAGATTATTTATTATTATTATTATTATTCTTATCCGGCCATGTACCCTGTACATAAATAATATTTTACGAAGATCAAATTTATATTTGTGTATGAAATACATTACTATTTACACGGTTATATTCATATAAAGCAAAATCATAATGTTCTTGTGAGATTTCAATACCAATTGTTGCGTGGGCTACTGCCGCAGACAGACAGTTCGAGACACGTTATCACCCTTCTATTTTACTGACGCGTCGAAGCTACCAGAACAATCGAGAGTTTAATTGCTCGGATTTATAACCCAAATAGAACAGACCGCGAGGACAGTCAGGTATTAATACATACTACTTAATGTTTAAATAAATATTCGCACTGTGTAAGTATTTTTTAATACTTAAAACTCTAAAATTAGTGTTTATATTTGTTTATTCATAGTGTTACTTATTTTTATCATCTTTTTATAATTTATATATTATCCGTTCATTAAACTTAGTTGTATAATTATTGCGTGTTTCAATTATTTTTATACTTACTACTTATACTTTTAAAAAATAAATAAACGTTACACTATGTTGATTGTATTACAAAAGTTCGCTCTATAACCCTTTGATATAATATAAATATTAGATCCATTATGCAAAGGCTTAAATACAGAGGTTAGTTAATCTAATAAGCTTTATTGATATATAAAATTATTTTGTATTTTTTATTCCTACACAATTCTAGATATATATATTGATTCTTCATTGCAATTTTTAAAGGAATTCATTCCAAAAATAACAAATTTCAAACATAACCATTTAAAACACATATTTTTATTTCCATGTAAATACACTGCAAGGAAAGACAATAATGTAAACAATCATATTCAATAAATAATAGACTGTTTACCTGTCACTGCAATAAAAATAATCCCTTCATAATAAATTTAAAAAATAAAAATTATAAATTTAAAGATACATTGGAAAAAATTAGCACTCAGCATTTATAGCGCGACGCGTTAAAAGCGCGCGCCACGGGCAAAATTCCAACTCTAAACATTAAAATTAAATATTACGAAAGTGGTGCATTTTAGAAAGAAACATGTAAAGCAAAAAACTTCTTTGGTTCTTTCTGTAAATGTTCCCCATTCTATACTGGTGTCGATCGAACGAAAAGCTTGTAAAAGTGAGAAAATTCTATTACAAACTTAAAAAATCTGATGTAGATGACTTCCTTGTATACTAAACTTCACACCTTCAAATTTATTTTATTTGAAAGTGAGACCAATCTACGTCTAATCACTCCTCATTATTCCATTCGTTTCATATTTTCGAACTTCCCTTTGAAATAGTTTTTTCGTACTCATGCATTGAAATGTGTTGTTTCGCGTTGCCTACGCAACGCCTGGAACGTCAATTTCCCAGGTCTCCACCAGATAGGCGACCGGGAAATTTTGGAAAAAACACTCCTACTTCTACAACATTTATTAAAAAACTATATTTATAATAAAATAGTATAATGTTTTAAACATTCTTTTACCTAATAATATTAAAAGAAAATAGGGGATTATTGAACGAAATTGAATGTAGAAAAAGTAAATTTAGTGCATTTGATATACAATGTTGGCAACAACTGCTGTCATGTTGACAGATTGACAGCACTTGTTAGGTGCTTGTTAGTACTGAAACACATAACCACAAATCATGTATAATTTGTAATAAATAATTTTATTTGTTCAAAAATAACTAATTATTAGTTGTATAAATTCGTACGATAAATATTGTACAAACCTCTTGCGTGAACTGGGTTTCCGGAATCGTTCTATGGCGCCGCCAAACACTCCTCCGGAAACCAGTCGTTCCCGCATTTGGTATGTAAATAACTATTTAGTTACGCGAAAAAATAAAAAAATACTACTAGTAAAGTGCACTTTCGACACTGCAGATTGCAATGAAAAAGGGCTAATCATTTTTGAGTTATGCGAGACACGTACGTACAGACGTCATCCCGAAACTAGTCAAAATGGTTTCAGGGATGGTCAAAATGGATATTTCCGTTGAAGCCTGAAATCGAAATTTTCGCAATTTTTACCTTTACTTTCTACAAGGAAGTAAAAACTAAATTCATTATTCACATTATATTTATTTAAAGTATTTGAATAAACAATATTTAATATATTTTTTAAACAATACTAGCAGAATATATGGATAAATTACTTTCCGAAAGAACGGCATTAATCGGAATGATATAAAATGAAAAAATGTTTTTAATTTGACATATAGCATATTCTTGGAAAAATGTGGATTTTCAATTTTTGCAATGACATAGAACATTGAGACTAGCACCATCAAATCCTTCGGAAAATTTTCTATATGAATAAATAAATTTTAAATTGTAGCGGGAAAATTGTACTGGGTATATTGCACGATAGGAGAGTAAAATTCTCCGACCATACCTCAAAATTTTCCCATACAATCCAGAAATCCACCAATGTTCAGAAGATCATTTTTTACCAGCGCCTTGTATCCCCCAATTGTTTCGCAACATTGGGACACAATTTTGGCGCTAGGTCAATAATGATAGTATTCTCAACTTTGATGTAAAATAATAATATTTTTATTTTGAATAGATTGTTCCGATAATTCTTATGGATACAACTGTGAAAAAAAATGTGGAGACTGCATCGGTTATTGTCCGAATTATACAAAGAATCCATGTAGGTAAAACTTTATGTACATAAAATTTTTATAACGTAAAAATAATGTTAAACTTTTATTTTCACCAGGTTACCAGGCAAATTTTACATTGGTTAATTCAACCCTTACTACCGTTACTATTCAAGTAGAATTAAGCTTCAATAAAAACAAAACAATAGAAGTTCACAATGAAATTCAATATAGGGATGTAAGTATTACTAATGGCTGATAATATAAAAAAATAAAGAACCGGATACCCAGTAACTAAGTAAAGGACGGTTCTGATTCGAACCTAGGTTCCTTACCCGGGTCTGATGTTTGGATCCAAGTAGAAGGACCGGTACTGGAACCGCTGCCCGAATAGTGGAATCGGTTATCGGACTCGTGAAATGAAATCGGTTTTCGGATCTGAATTAATGAAAAGAGAAAAAACTAACGATACAGTACACTACTAGGAATAACGAAACTCGACGATAATTTTGGCATCCGGGTACCCGACACATTTACCTGGATAATAGCTCTTTTATAAATTTTTATAAATTTTGACTTTAGCTCGAAATAACTCCATCGAGTTGAACTTTTTGATTTCGCATATCGTGACGATGACATTATTATAACTGACATTATTATAACTGCACAATATGAATTAATAGAAATTCATAAAAATACAAACTTACGACAAAAACAGTTTTCTGAGCGAATATTAATAAACGAATATTTTTTATTTATTTATTATCAGGTAGACTTCGGGTACCCATCGTCATTCCTATAAACTACAGCCTTTTATAACTTCCTTGCGGTTATAAATACCCAGATAAAATATATTTGTTCTGTATTAAAAAAAGCTTGTAAAAAGATTGTCGGTTCCAGAATAAAAATTTCTAGTTTGGTTTCAAAAATCATATGTCAGTTTCACTTCCAGAATTAGAAATAGCTTCAATTTTAAATCCGTGATTCCACAACAGAATTCGAGTAGTTTACACTCAGAACCCAAAACCGAGTATTCCTACATTCAAATAACCGGGTTCCCACTAGTTTTAAGTACCTAGTTCAATATTTTGCACCGTAAAACAATAAATGTAAATTATATTTCATATGAATTTTACAGAATGATGAAAGTAATTGGACAACATATGGAAAAAACTTTCAGAATAAGGATTATATCACTCTCATTAATTTAAAACCTTTAACAAGATATACAATAAAGGTAGTTTTATTTAACAATCAGGAATCAAATATTACTTTCGAAACTTATACATTTTTTACAGATTGTGGTAAGTACAAAAAATAATCTAAAAAAAATAGATAATAAATTATAGACAAATTTCAGAAAATGTTAGTATAAATAAATACACTAACGTAATAATTAGTAATTTGACTTCACAACCATTTAAATCAGGAGACATAAATATAGAATGGATACCGGTGTGCAGTGGATCTATAGAAATCAAAGTAGAACTTGTGGATCAAATTTCGTGTAATGTCAAAGTGCCGGATACTAAGGTTGTAAAAATAATAGATAAAAACCACAAAATAACAAATCTAATACCAAATACTAGATACAATCTTAAATTTGGTAAAGATATAATACCATTTACAACAAAAGGTATTTATTTTGTACGTCCATCGGGAGAACTTAATTCAGATTCCTATCCTTTTTAACGACCATCACATACATAAGGGAAGTTTTGTAATCATACCGATTTTAACATTTTCAAATTTTAATACTTGTCTACGAATTAAAGTCTTTGCCACAGTTAATTTTTAAATATTATTTTTCGTAGTAAATTCCTTAATTTAACAACTTATTGTCTCTAGTAACTACCTAAAGTTTATCGACAGTCTTTTTAAAATGAATTACTGTCAATATTGTTTCTTGTTTAAAAAATTATAATTTGTTACTAGTTCATAAAAGTAACTATTTATAGATTATATTTTTTGGTATAGTAATAAGAAGCAAATTAAAAAACAAAAAAAGAAATTCATAAATAAAAACCTCTGAAAAGCAAGCGAAATATATTGTATCAATAATCAAAGAAGATACTCTTTATCTTTGATACATAACAAGACCTATTATTTTTTAGCTATTCCAAAATTGAAAACACCACCAGAGATAATAAATTCTAAGCTAACATCTCTGACGGTATGTTTTTATCATAGAAATGTAATAAATTCGGGCAATGCAAAGGAATATGAAGTTCAGTACAGGAAGGTTTGTAAAATGCACCACTAATGCAACAACAGTAAAAAACTTCATAGTTGACACAATACAAATTTACATTTGGTTTATAAGATCATAAAACAATTTTTCTACGACCACTATGGAAAGTGGCACTTTTCTTACACTGCAAAGATGCGTATTTCCCATAATCGTGGGTTCAAGCATCAGAAATCATTTCTCACAGTATTTGCCAACATTGCGCATGTGCAATATGTGGGAAATATTATTTCTCACAGTAATTGCCAACACTGCGCATGCGTGAAGGTACACTTTGCGATGTTACGTGCGCTATAGTGTTCTTATGTCAAATAGCTTTTGTGCATACATTTTTGTTCTGTAACGTTCTGCAGTCTGGTCGTAGAAAAAGCATAGTGTGCCATTCGTGCAGAATCAATTATTTCCCACCTTGTGTGATTCCAGCACAGCTCGTGAAAAATAGGATACTTTCTGCACTCGTTACTCAATATACTATTATAGATTTCAAGCAGGGCATGTAAACGAAAAAAATATCATTTTAAGTAAAAACGAACCACCAGAAATTCACTGGTATTATTTTCAGATTTTGAAAATATTTTATAACAGAGACATGAAAAAAAATTGGCAAAAATGTATTCTATATCAAGAGCCGGATAGAAAACTATCGCGGTTCGGTGTTTTTATGAATAAATATGGATAAACCAAGCATGGGCGCCCATAAAGTATTTTTCAAAGGGGGGCAAAAAAAAAACAATAAAAAAGCAACACTTAACAAAAAATGCTAACCGAAATTTTGATAGCATTGTTGAATAGTTCATTTGGTATTCTATTCCGATGTGATATTGTCCATTCAAGAGTAAATTTATATATTATAGAAATAGACTGCAAACATACATTTACTATTAAAAAAATAGAATTGTTTAAAAAAATAAATAAACACACATAATGTAATTTTTTTGGATAGGTTTGTATTGCAATTTTCAAATGCATTCCATCTTTCGAAAATTCCTAAGAAAATTCATTACAAACCTCTTCGATAAAATGAAGTTTATTGTAGTTTATTGTCTTAGATTTCTCTACTTTTTAGTAAATTTCTTATAGAACATAACGGTGGTGAAATAATTAAATAATGTGCCGTCTTTTTAAAATTTGCGAAAAGCCAGGGGAGGGCAAGTGCCCCCTCTTGCCCCCCCTTATGGGCGCCCATGAAACCAAGTGTAAATTAGGAATGATTTTACAAATATTACATATTTATTATTTTAGCAAATTGTCAGACAGTGGTCATCACAGGGGAAAACAAAATTACTTAAAATGCCAAACATTTTTACTTTGCATAATTTAGAGAGAGAAACAAATTATTTAATTCGAGTTGTAATTGATCGAATGGAACACGAATGTCTTCCTACGAATGCAGGCGAGACATCTTGTATGCCAGGTCAGGTTAGGTTAGATTTTTAGCTATACAACTGCTATTAAGGGTACGTTCAGCATTAACATTTCCAAGGCTCAGAGCGCTCAAATGCATTCGGCATTGATATCGGCGCAATCTGCAGGGTTCGACATTACCCTCGCCGAACACACAGAGCGTGCTCCGTACGATCGCTGCTTGAACTCTGAGCACAGCGAGCTTCCGAAACTGAGCATGCGCATAATCTTAAAAATAATATAATAATTATGTTTAATTCGCTGTTTATTATCTTTCTGTTTTTAAATCTGTTTTTTAATAATATCTGCAAATATGAATTTATAAAATTACAAAAATATTTAAACATAATATACATAAAATAATTAAAACACTGTTCCTTTTCTTCACTGAGTTTATTTTAACAAGATGTACATTTCGACTACACTGTAGTCATCTTCAGTTGTACAATATAATATACATATTTTAAAACAATCATGAAAAATAAACAATGTGTTAGCATCCTATTTCCACACTTGCCATTTTTGACAACAGTAAAAAATTTGAATGATAGTAAATAACCTCTGCAGCCATATTTACGTATTCCAGCCTAACCTAAGAATCTGAAGCGTTCGGCATTAACATTAGCATCAGTAAAACTGTCACGTGATCTACGAACTCTGAGCGATCCGTCCGTAGATTTTAATGCCGAACGTACCCTAAATAAGAACAGTTAGTTCAGTAGCAGTCGAGAACGATTTTGGACTTCGCCTCGATCTTGTTACAACATGTTTTTGCATCAATTTGTCTCATGTAGAAAAGGACTTAACGTGAAAGACGCGTTTTCGTTCATATATTTTCAGCAAAAAATATGAGAAAGTACCTCTGTTGTGTTGTGTACCAGTGGGGTAGTGCTTTGAAAAAAAAATTAATTACCTGGAAAATCTAGAGATTAGTTCGCGTCTACTTAATTTGCAATTGTCATTTTTAAATTAAACTTTGATCGCTGCCGTTACCATTTAGTTACCGATTCTCTAGTCGATAAGTAATTTTCAAAAATATTAAAAAAACGATCGTGCAACAGTTTTTACACTGGAATATAGTAATACTGGAACTGGAACTTTATGCTGCCAATTTCCCTATGGAAGTTTCACCCGGGTGGTTCCAACCAGAGGACCAAGCCAGCTTCATACTGGTTGTGGTCGAGCAAAAAGTGGGAGGCTGGAATTTTAAGTAAACGTTAGGGAGTTTTGCTTTATTGCGCTGTTTTATACTCTAAATTTTTCTGTGTATTTATTGTTATTTCAGTTGTAATAATACCAAAAAACAATTGAAATAACATATAACACACAGACAAATTCAGAGTAAGAAGCACTAATTTTGACAAGGTACAAAGAGAAACCTCACCGAATGTAGAAATATCAGGTCTCTGTTTACAATCATTTAAAATCCCATAACATACGGATCGTCACATATTAATTTGTAAATAACATCAAATGTTGAAAACTGGCATTGCAGTTGTTCTTGTTCTCGATTAAATTGTAGTTTAGGATCAAAAGTGAAATTTACAAATTTACAATGAATAACTGATTTATTTTTTCTATAAATTGTATGTCTATCATATTAGGGCGAGCGAAACGAGCAGGTTATGTTAAGTTTTTTTTAACTTTAATAAATTTTCATTTTCCTTCAGCAGATAATTTCTCGTCTTAAACTACGAAATTTACTCTTTGCTGTACCTATAAATAGTATTAAATTATTTTAATAAATAAATAAACTGATTAAACCTATCAGGAAATAAGTCATTTGGCAAAAAATGGGCCGAACAAACATTCACAAGTAAAGAAATCATCTTCCCAATTTTTAGGGCTGCAGCAAATTTTTTCTTTGATTTTTGTCTTTTGGAAAATAGTACAATGATATCCCCTTACCTACTTAATTATTACATTGAGGAACTGGACAATATCGTTTAGATTTACTCCACAATTTGTTAAATTTAGCTAGAAGTACACACTTATAATATATGAAATATGATAATATAACCTGTATTCCCGAGCCGCAAGATTACAAAAAAATCCGTCAGATGTCAGCTATTTTGTTGAACGTTCCCAATATTATCAAAGTAGTGAGGTGTGAACACGACGTAAAATGTTACGACATTTGCAGATCTGTTTGGGAACCAAATACACATTTATAATTTTCCAGGTACGTAATAAATCATTTTGACAACGAAAATCAGTGGAATTATTTTTTTTAATCACATTTTAATATATATTTTCCTATAAATAATGAACAGGAAGCAACCCGGTTGAGAGAAAAAGTACCCTGGAAAAGTTCACTTGGAATATACCCACATGTTTGTAATAATCATTTCTGCATAATCAGGGTTGAGAAAAAAACCGAGATTTTCACAAAAAAAAAAACCCACCTGGGGTTTTTTTTAAAAACCCTGGTTTTATTAGGTCTTAGTAAAAACTTCAAAATATATTAATTATACGTATTTATTTTGAATTATTTTAGATATCAATAGTTCACATTAATTTCTGAAAATTGATTATTTAATTATTTTAACACGTAATAGGAGTACATATTTTTTCCTGTATTCCTTTACGACGTATATCGACTGATTCGTATAGTCTTGTTGGCCGGTGTTTACTTGCATGTTATATTATGTGTATTTTACAATCACAGTTTATTTATATTTATGTAATAATTTTGGCGGACCGAATAAACTTTTTTTTTTTAATATGAGCCTTTAAGTTTTTTTTGGCTCGGGGAAAATTACAACAATCCTGTGCACAATACAATTTTCTACTGTCTTCATATGATTGAAATTTCGGATAGTTGACATTTTATGACATTAGAAATTTTTGAACAAACTGTACGACTAGGACAGGAAGACCTGCGAGAGGCTGTCTCTCTAGGACTGAGTTGGCGCCACTAGTTCACATTCCAGCATTACTGTATTTCAGTGATTATTTACATTATTACATTGAGCGATGTATAACTTATAAATACCTATCGCATACATAATGTGTATATTTTTGGCCGACATATTTATTAAAAAAAATTGCTTATTAACATAAAATCATAGATCCCCACAAGCGAACTGCTTTCAAAAATATATACATTTGGCTCTGCAACAAGACGCTTTAAATGTTAAGAAATCAGTAAAATAATCCAAACATTGTATTTCTTCGAAAATGTATTGAACGATAAATTGCGGTAGGTTTTTATAAGCACTTTTTGTTATTATTTTAATAACATCTAAAAGCTGTTCTCCTATTACGTGAGTGGTACATATTGGGGTTGGTTGCCAACCCCAGAATTCTTGGTTCGAGTCCTGTAAATACATAAATTTATGTCATAACTAATGCTGTCGATTTCCGAAAAAAATGAATTCGAAATTTCATTGAAAAAATAATTCGAAATTCGGAAATTTTGAATTTATGTATGTATTCGAAAACTGAAATTGAAAAGGAAGTAGGTAACGAACTTCGAAATTCGAGTTTCAAAATATTTACTCGAATTTTATCAACAGCACTAGTCATAACTTCTAAAATCATTTTATCTCAATTGTGTATGATTATTGTAAATGAACAATCATTAAAAATGTTTATTTCAGATTTAAGGAATTATATTTTAATAAATAATTTGACTACTACGGCAGATACAGATAGGGTTAACATTACATGGACTGCTGTATGTAGAAACACATTTAATATAGAAATAATATGTCGTGATAAAGCATGCAAAAATACAACATATAAAAAAACACCCAGTATTCCCGAATTCTTCCTTGTACAAAATTTAACACCATATTCAAACTATACTTTAGTTTTCTTAGCTGAGAATAAAAATGAAGCAAGAATAAACTTTACTACTAAACCAACAGGTAAACGAATTCCTTTGTGACATATTGCCCTTTAATTCAAATATTTATAATTTCTTATTAAAAATTTATTTACTGATAAAAATAATTTTGAGCAAATTACGGGAAATTTTAAGAAAAATTTATTTTAAATTTAAAATTAAAATAATATTTACCTTTCATAGTTTCCGAAATCAAAAATGAGACACAATGTATATCCAAAGTCGGTTTCTCTGAGTTTATCCTCACGTTATCAACCGTAGCAGTATGATTCGATTGCCAAGGGGATAAGAAAGATTAATGACATCATCTCGTCGGGTGAAATCGTATAAAGTAAATAAATGTTAAAACTGACATTGTTATATACAAATATAATAATGGATGAAATAAATAAAAAGAGTTGTAGATTGAACTAACGGAATTACCAATACACCATGAAGCCCAAGTCAAAATCACTTTAATAAATATTATGAGTGACATTTAAATATTATTAATTAATATTATTAAATATTAAAAATATTTTATTGTTTAATCATTCTTGCAGCGGAAATTGGTAACGTGAGGATCAACTCAGGGAATCCGAATATACGTGTAGATGTACGAATACATTTGTAGAGCTCTCTGGAAAAATTTGCTCATTACTTTTTTGGCTTTAATTTTAATTACTTCAAAGTTAAGGTTTTCATCAACTATTTTCCACACAACATAGTTGCATTTCCCACCTCAGCTAGTCTTACTGTCACGAAAATATTAATTATTATTTATTTTTAGCTGCACCGAATGTTATAGATTTACAAATTTGGTCTTTAACAGAAAACTCTGTATTTGTACGATTCAAAGAACCAACTAATCTTTATGGTGAATTGGAAAAGTATAAAACAAAATGCTCAAACAAGAATACTTCAAATATAATAATAAATAAAATATGCAAAATTTGGAATGGGTATAAATGTCTTGAAATTAAATCTTCAGGCTGCAATGCCATATCAGTAAGATGCTAATTATTAATAAATACTACAAAACTAAAAAGTATAATTGCAGGTTGCTATAAAAAATAAAGACGTAGAAGAGATGAATTATAAATACTTATCTGTAGATAAAAATAAAAGTACTAAGTATAAATAATTTCTTTAAATGAAAAACGTAATTAATACATGTATTTGTAGAATCGAATAAGCCAGTAATTACAGAAAAAAACCTTACAAATATTTGTTTTCAATACCCGAATTTTGTACAAGGAAAATTAAAATCATTTGCTATAAAAATAGAATTACATGAGAGGACATTACTGTCAAACAACTTTGAAATGAAAACTATCTATAAAAATATAGAAACTGCAGAAAAAAAATATTGTAAAGAGGTAAGTCGAACTTTATTTTATTTATCATGTAGTTAGGATCTAGGTGATTTCAACGAACGAACCTTCAAAACTTCTAGACTTTAAGCGTAGAATTAATTAATTAATATAATCCAAAGTAACCAACATAAATTTAATATCCAAAAACGGATATATTATTTCGTGTGGCGTATGGCTTTGTTCCTGCTAGAATTGTAGTGTCGCAGAATAAATAATAAAATGAAGTATTTTTTTAGATCAACGATTTGCCTCCGTCGACAACATTCAAAGTTACAGTTCAAGTCGAAAACGATAAGGGTGAACTGTGGGAACCCCTTCTGAATACTTCATGTCAACTCTACCTCCGAAGCCTGTTCTAGAAAATGAAGTAACTTCATTAGAAAGAACTAATACAACACAAAAAATTAAAATTCCAAATTTTGCATACAACACAACAACTGAGAATAGGTAACTAGGTAAACAGTGTGACTGGATGGTTACCACAGTTCTTACAGTTAGCAACTATTTATAATCAATAATTCATTTATTTACAACTTTTATTGAAAACTTTTTTTATCTAAAATTAAATGGAAAGTAATTAACAACCTGTAGGGTAAGTGGGGATGAGATGGACCACTTTTTGTAAAAATAATTATTATATACATATAATCTCGGCTAACTTATAAGAATAAAAAAAAAAAATATGTTCTGAAAACTACAAAAAATATTTTATTCGGGTTCAAAAAGTCGAACTCTCCTCCACTATATAGGTGAGGCGGATCAAAGCTATGTGTAGATGAACTGGTTAACATATTGTTGTCGTTTGTCATATGTGGTACACTTTTTGTGCAATCAGCGACCACAAATTATCCAATCATCTTTCTTTACAGTTTTTTAAATAATTTATGTATGTACATAAATAATTAACTTATACTTACAGAATTAGTACCTATTTAACTAATTATGTATTATAAGGTACAACATTTTTTTTCGTAATTTAGATAATCTTAGATTATTCAGTGTATGTACTCTAATAAACTTTTAAAACCATAAATTTATCTCTCCTATCGGTCCATCTCTCCATATATACAGATGTGCAACGAAATGCGGAACATAGGACTTTAACATGGGATTTAAAAAAATTGCGTTCACTCTCTCTTCTGATAGATTTAGAGCAAAAAGACAAGAGTACTAAGATGTTCAAAATGAAATTCTATATCAGATAAGATCATAAATAATGCAATAACACGTATGTATTACGAGATTTATTAAATATAAAAGGTAACATTTTCATTCAAAATCAGTCAATCATGGAAATAAAAGAAAATATCTATATGTCAGTTGTGATATTTAATGAGATGTCATTATAGGAAATGTAATTTGATATTAATTATTATATTACGTTATAGTCAAAATTAATATAAAAATGGATGCATCGTTCATAAATATATTCAAAATTTGTTTTATTTCATGTATTTATCTTACTTTGTATTTAATTCTTCTTTAAGTTATATTTGTAATATTGGTACATTATTAAAGAAAAAAATATAAATTCAACTTTAATAATATTAAAAAATACAGACAATGACAATTATAATTAGTGATACTTCTTTAAACTGACAGATAGATATTTTCTTTTATTTCCATGGCTGTCTGATTTTTAACGAAAATATTTCATTTTATATTAATATATATACAGGGTGTTCCATTTAAGTGTGCCACCATTGCTATTTCGAGAACTATAAGTGCTACGAGGTTGGTTAAATTAGCAAAGAACCACCATTTTACAAGAATAATTCAATGAGCAAAAAAAATTTTTTTTCTACCAATTAAAGTCTTATGTTCCGCACTGTAATAAATAAAAACTGTCCGGTTAACTATTAAGTCACTCTATTGCCCAGGACAATACTTAATGTATTCCTACATGTTATCTAATACAGATTACTTCATTTTAATAGCACATTTCAACGAAATTTACTAAAAAGTATTAATTTTTTCACGTGATGCTTTTGTTATGCAAATGACAGCTGTCAATTCATGGTTATGAGGTTAGGACAATTACCTACGGAATCTAAAATGCTCAAATCGATTTCGATTACAGAAATATATTTTTTATGTTTTCTGTTTTTTAATGTTAATACAAAATTGGCAATATGTTTTTAAAAAAATATTTAATGAGAAGTAATTAAAATGAATTAAGAAATAAAGAAAAAACTAAAGAATAACTTCTTAACAGGTTAACTGAAGAAACATTAAGAGTGTAATGCACCCTTACTGCTAGTGGTGCAGTGCGGGGTCGGGTGAAGACAGGTTGAGTACTTGGGTAATAAAATTTCGCTTTCATACTAAGAGTGCAGTGGTTCGGTACTTTTCGTTATTTTCCGTTGAAACACTAGAAACGCCAGGCAAGAATGGGTATAGTTTGACAAGAGATCTCGAGTTGACGTTTAAATTATTTTATGGTTGTAGTATTTATTCAAAGTTTTTCCCTGAGTGAAAGAATTGAAAGAAATGTGACCTTTATGCGTTCTGCTATAGGGTATAGAATTGTACGAAATCCATTAAAATACACTGTTTGCTCCAGATACCCAGCTAAGCACTGGATTTGGAAATCCCAAAGTAACATTAGCATATCTTACTTAATATAAATGGATTACTGTACAACCTGGAAATAACTAGACAGGGATGTATTTAAAATTTTAATACCATGTTTTATGAAAAATACTCTAATAATTATCACAAGTTGTAGTAACGTTGATGTACTCTTGGTAATAAGAACATTATGTTATAGCAGTTTCGCTTTTATGCAAAAATTGTTTGTAATTCCACGAAGATAATGATTATTGCTAAGAAATTAACCGTATTAAAATTTTAAATACATCCCTGTCTAGTTATTTCTATGACGTACAGTAATCCATCTATATTAAGTTAGGCATGCTAATGTTACTTTGGGATTTCCAAATCCAGTGCTTAGCTGGGTACCTGGAGCAAAACTTTGAATAGATACCACAACCATAAAACAATTTAAACGTCAACTTGAGATCTCTTGTCGTACTATACACGTTTCGCATTCATACAAAAATGAAAAGTTTTAAAACAGATGTCCGTAACTGACTAGTCGGAAATCAAAGCCTCCGTTGTCGTGCGCTATACCCCGGAATTTTTCCTGTACAAATAATTTTTACATGGTCTTATAGGAAATTTTCCGACGGATCTATAGGTATTAAGCACGACATTCCATCTCATTGCGAACATTCAAAAATCCACATTTTTCCAAAAAATCATACATTTTCTTGATATTCACATTTTTAACTTTAACTTATTTTATCTCGGAAGTTACTTGGAATATTTTGATTATTTTTGTAGGAAAATATGTCTGTATGTATTATGAATGTATTTAAAATATAAAAATACAATGGTTTTGTTAAATACATACTTAAAAAAATTAAAACTAACTGGAGAACAAACAAATTTTGTATTTTGTAGTGCAATTTTCAGTGATCAAGCATCGTTTCGGTCTGAAGAGATAGACCCCTATATACTGTTCCAAACTTTCAGAAAAGGCACCAAAGAGGTTTTTTAATTTGATTTTTTTTTTAAATATTGAACCGTATATTCAACCAATATATGCGCAGGGTCATATTGCTATCTACTGTGTGAAGCCGTACAGCTTGTACTTTTATAGCAATAAACACTCTAATTTATAAATTTTCAAAATCAACTTAGACCTTTTAGTCTTAGTATTATGTTTATTTTCAATATCTTAAACAATGAAAAATTCTACGAGCTGTAGAAAATAATTGAGTTCAGTTTTCCATTTAAAATTTTTGAGGTGCAGTCCACACCCATTTTAGCATTGAAGTTACGCCATTGGTACTAATCCATTTAGGTGTCCCCCTTTATATTAAAATTGACGTGTTCGAGCGTTTTTTTTTGCAAAATTAATGTTAAGTGGCCAAAAATTGCGCTGATAATTTTCACTGGGCCACCCTGTATTCTGTTAGATATATACATTTGCACGATTGCTGCATATATAAAGTGTTAAAATTTAAATAATATTTTAAATATTTTTAACTAATAGAGTTTTCAGAAATATAGATAATTTTAATAACATTACGGTTTCGGAAAACAATATTTGTTAAAAATTACTCTTGCATCAAAATTTTAAATACCCTGTGCTGTTTAACTATGCACATGTATATTTGTATTTATGTGAAATTAAGCCAACAATTATGTTTTTTATATCCTAATATAATTTTCTAATCTTAATTTGTTTTTTTTTTATTATTTTAATTTTTTATTATTTTCATTATGATTAAATAAAACTGTTGAAATTAAACAGTTCACTTATTCACTTTTTATTAGTTACTGTTTGTTATTTTTTTCATACCTACTAAAATACGATGAAATGATATAATTTATTATTAGAACTTACAGGAGAAAATTGGGTACATCATTTTCTTGTTAAATTAATTATTCTAAACATTGTTTTAATGTTTATTTTCCTCAAATAAGTGCAGATTTGTGCAATTCTACATACGTATTAAAATTAATCGTTTTGAAAAAAAATCTAGTAAATAATATTGATTTTATTGTTGTTAATTTAAGATATACATATATTGTTAAGATGAAGTTAATATTTTGCCGTGAATAAAGAATACGGTTTTTAATTATGGAATAATATCATTTAAAATATCTCTCAATGTTGTTATTGTTGGAATGTTTGTAGGACTAATTTTACATAATGAAATACACGTTTTGCACTATATAAAATCATTATATCCGACAAATGGTGTTGTCAAATAGTTATTTTTTCAATAATAATATTACTTAATTCTCTTATATAAGTTCTACCATTTTATCATCACTTTGAAATTTTTCTTTTTACTGTGATAACTGTTTTTTATTACAAATGTTTAAAATTATATAATATTCTATAAAGATTTTTTATCGAAAACAGTTTGAGAAATTAACCATTTAAAAACGAATTTCTGAATAATAAACCCATTAGTGACTTATGACGTATTTTCTTTATCTAAAAACATCATAACATTGTAATACAGAGTGTTGGATAAATATTTTAAAAAATAATTTAATACTTGACGTTATAATAATGATATTTTCAAACGTCATAAATGTGGAATTAATTTCTACCTTTTGAATCAAGGCACAAAAAATGTCACTTTTATGAATTTTAAAGAAAATAAATTTTTCTTGTTTTGGCGGCTGCGAATACACGGGTTACATAGTCGCTTGAGCAGGCCTTGTATAGCTCTATCTCTGTCTACTCGGCTAAAAATCCCGAAAATCTCATCATCACTAGTTTTGAAAGTTGATGGTAGATGACAGCATTGCATGACTCATTTTAACCAGAGATATAGAGGTAGGGAGAATACGCTTCGACGACTGCGCATCCAATATTCGATGTACAAACTGGAGGTAGCCATTTTGCAGGTCATCTGTCAATTTGCTTTGTTAGCACGCGGTTAGGATTGTTTATTTCATCATTTTGTTTTCTTGTGTTACTGAAATCGGTGTAATAGAATAAAATCATGGTATTATTTTAGTAAAGGACATTATTTACTGTTATACGAGAATAAGGTTTTTTAATCTATTGAAAAGATACACAGAACTAATTTAACGAAAATTGGTTAGGAGAGAATTAAATAAATTAATATTATTTTACCATCAATAGTTATTAGTTAAAGTTGATAATTTTATGCAAATGCATATTTTTTTAATAGGTTTATTTTGAATTTAAAAATGCGTGCTTCACCATATCTTGCAAAATTTTGACGTTTGGTACCGATTGTTGTGCGTCTGTTTTTGTAATATCGTAATTTAATTTTGTTAATGTACAAAAATATTTAAGATGTTGTCGTACCAAAAATTTCTAAATAACGATACATTTAGTACAATAATTATTGTTTTCTATAAACATTTATATATTTTTTATAAAAACCTGGTTATTCAATAAAATGGACAAATGGATATTTTGATTTTCTTTTGTGCATAAAATGATTACCAATGTAAATGCATAATTTTATAGTATTTTTATGCATAAATCTATCAACTCTAGTTATTATGTATTATTATTGTTATGAAATTTATAGCGTCATATTTTAAATAAAGTTTTGTACAAGATTATATCATAATTATAATGTTTTATAATTCTTCATTTAAAATTTCCGCCTGTATGAACCTGCAAAATGGCGTCCTTCTATTCTTGTATACCCGCGCAGGGTGTACGATCATTCTCTCTACCTCTATATCTCTGATTTTAACAGCAGTTGTTAGCGAATAAGTGTTTCGGGAATCCGTTTATATTCTAATAATCACATGATAAACAAGAAAAATAATACATAATTTGTGTTAATTAAAGATCAATTTATGCCGAAACGGTAATAGTTTTTTGAAAATTTCTTCTAATATTAAGAAATTTTGCTCAGAAAAGTTTAACGATAGCAAAGATATGACGGGATTACAAAATCATTTTTTCGCATATTTCCAAGGGGGTGCATCATACTCTTAACAAATGTATTTATTAACTGCACAATTGAACCGAAGACCTACGAATCTGTAGGCCATTATTCTAACCCCATGACCACGAATTGACATAAATGTCACTTTGCCTATTAGAAATAAAAACGTCACGCAAAAAGAGATTCTTTTCTACAAATTACATTGAATTATGCTATTAAAATGAAGTAATCTGTATTAAATAAAATGTAAAAATACATATAGTATTGTCCTGTACAATATGGTGACTTAATAGTTAACCGGACAGTTTCATTTCAAAAAATTGCGGGTACTCTGTCTCCTGATATATTTATTGCAAAACTACAGGAGTAAATAGTTGTTTAAAATTATAAAGTACGTCTCATAACAGTACGAGATATATTACAGATAATATATAATGGGGTATTCCAAGCCTACGGCGTTTAAAGAAATTCTTATTGGATATCATTGTTTACCATATACCGGGTGTAGAAATGGAAAGTGGCGCATAGCGATTTCAATGTTATTTTTTTTCAACTGCTGTATCTCTTTACCTAATCATTTTAGCGCAAAAAGCGTAAAAGTACAAGTTGTTCTAAAATTAAAAAGGTATCCTATAAAGTCAACTTACTTTCATAATTATTCATATTTAACGATTTATTAATAAAATAAAATTTAAAGTTTTTTAGAAAAAAAATTAAGATTGCCTTGATAAATGAAAAAAATGTTTGAATAAATTATTGACAGTGACAATTACTTGTCATAGAAAATTTTGATTGACTCTGAAAATGGCAAATTTGACTACCCAAGAGAAAATTCAATGCTTGGAATGGTATTTGTGTAGTAACAGTCACTATAAGGTCTATAATTAACAGAAATTATTCAAAAATTAAATGTCACTATGACTAATTTTCAAAATTTGTTTCATTTATCAAGGCAGTCTTATTTTTTTTCTAAAAAACCTTAAATTTTATTTAATTAATAAATCGTTAAATATGAATAATTATGGAAGTAAGTTGACTTTATAGGATGCCTTTTTAATTTCAGAACAACTTATACTCTTACGCTTTTTGCGATAAAATTATTAGGTAAAGAGATACAGCAGTTGAAAAAAAATAACATTGAAATCGCTATGCGCCACTTTCCATTTCTACACCCGGTATACGTAATATTAAAGTGAATATAATCATTATTTTTCTGATTTTTAATACCATAATATCAAAATGAAATTGTAATGCATTTGAATCGTAAAATTCAGTATCAGCCTTGTTATGACGAAGAAGGCTCTCGCGTCAGCCTATTGGCTCTTGTTCGAACGCGCCACGCCTCTGACTCAGACCTACGAATGATGTTCTCAGCTGATTCTCAGTGCCTGTGACGTCACACGCACGGCCGATTTTCTAGGGTGTAATTTATTGAAACTTTAAAAATTTATTTCTGGCGTGTTTGAAACCTTTCGGCGAAAAGAAAAAATACGGGTCTAATATTTTTATGCATAGAATAACATATTAAAAAATGAAAAAAACTTGGAATACCCCATTATAGATAAAATTTAATATTTTCGTTAAAAATTAGACAGCCATGGAAAGAATATATACATCTGTCAGTTTAGAGAAGTATCACTGATTATAATTCTTATTGTTTGTATTTTAAAATTATTTAATTTGAATTTGGATCATTTTTCTTAAATAATATACTAATATTATTAAAATAAAGAATTATCTATAATGACATGTTATTAACTGTCACAACTGACACATAGATATTTTCATTTCTTTTCATGGATGCCTGATTTTGAACAAAATTGTTACATTTTATATTTAATAAATCTCGTACTGTAGACGTACTGTTGCATAAATTATGATCTTATCTAATGTAGAATTTAATTTTGAACAACATTTTGCTCCTGTAGTTTCGCTCTAAATCTATCAAGAGAGAGAATAACCGCAGTAATTTGAAATCTCATATTAAAGTTTTATGTTCCGCATTTCTTTGCGCACACTGTGTATACAGGCTGTTTACTCGAACACCCGAACATAGGGATTTAACATGTAAAATCATATTTTCGTAATTTCCTGCTTCCCTAATTGTTTTAGGTAAAAAAGCTTCAAATAAAAGTTGTGGAGCATAAAATTTTGTATCTGAATCAATAAACAAAATAAATTTTACATGCCTTGCAAGCTCAGCAATTAGGTATGAAAATTATGTATATCACCCTAAAAATAGCAGTACCCATGGAATTGAGACAAAAATAACAAATGTTTACCGGTTTATCTGTCAAGTTAGTTGCGTTAGTTTATTTTTATTACTAGTAGTATTTACTGTTTTGTCAAGTATCGCTTAAAAATATAGCAATTTTATTTTGTTTTAAATTCAAAATTAATTTATGGAATATAGTTCACTTCAACAGTATTTTCAAATAATAATATAAATAAAGATAAACCGTTAAACATTTGTTATTTTTGTCCTAATTCCATATGGCTACTGGTATTTTTAAGTAGATTTATCATTTTCATACCTAATTTCTGAGCTTGCAAGAAATGTAAAATTAATTTTGTTTATTGAATCAGATGTAAAATTTTATGCTCTACAACTTTTATTTGAAGATTTTTTACCTAAAATAATTAGGGAAGCAGGAAATTACGAAAATATGATTTTACATGTTAAATCCCTATGTTCGGGTGTTCGAGTCAACACCCTGTATATCCATAAATTACGTAATGCTTTAAGAGGGAGAGGAGATCCACAGTAGCGTTACATGGGGGATAAGGAGTTTAATGTGTGCGTTATGTAAGGATAAAAAATGTAATTTAAAATATATTTTTAAACTTGCTTTCCACATTTAATTAAAAAAACTTTATTGTTAAGTAATGCGTTACGCAATATTCAGAGGGGGTTTCTATATGCATTACAGATGCGTTACAAGGGAGGGGGGATATCAAAAAATATTATACGTATTTTTTATAAATCCTATTAATAACCGAGTAATAAATTAGTGATTTCCTTTAGAGAACATAAGCAAATGACAATCCGCATTACAGGGACTAGAAACTGAGTTCCTTGAGCAAATGACGTTTTAATTTTCAGTACTGTTTATGTGGTTGTATGTGACCCTTCAGCCAAACATCCCAAAAGAAAATTAAGTGAAAGATATGAATTACTTAAGAAATGGTCCGGGTGTAACACTGAGAGTTTTTGGGTTGATGCACATTTTAATGTAAATATAAGAAATTAAATATACTTTAACGTATATTTTAAAAAGTAATCAAATATATTTCAGAATTCAGAGAGGGATTATATAATAGATAATTTACGAGCAGACATCAACTATAATGTAACCGTTATAGGGGTGAACGAATACAAAGGAAAGTATAGCATTGTAAAGAGTTCTTTAATAACTAGTGCCGAACCACCTAGTCTAGACTTAGCTTTATACTCATTGTTCTTATTATTTTTAATTGTCCCTATAATTGGATTCATTATATGGAAGTAAGTATATTGCATGACTTTTAGAACAATACTGCTGGTTTTCTTACCATATATACTTGCTATAATAAGTATTTTGGTGGTTGCAAGGTTACGAGGTAATTTAATAAATATATATTTTAGATACATGCGTAAATCCAACAACAACGTCCAAGCTTTAGAACTTACAGGTAAATATGCGAACTAAAATATATATGAATGCAATGGATTAATTATTATTAATATATTTATTTATTTCACAGATAGACCTCTTAATCGAAATCACTCAGTCACTTCTCTTTTCAGAAGTATTTCTAAATTATCTTCAGAGGTAAAAAAAAAATACAAAAATAAATTTTATATTTTACATTTTTTTTGTAGAGATCACAACTAACCGAACCATTAATACAAAATAAATATGAAGAAGTACATAGTAAATTAGTAAAAATCTGTGATTTGTCACAATATGTGAAAGAATCAATTGAAAATCAAACTTTAGCTAAACAACATGCAGTAAGTTTTTGCATTCTCCACTATAATTGAAGGGCTTGTTATTTAACTATATTATTGTAAGATTAATCTGTTTATAATAAGAGTATAATAATCGACGACGTTGATTGTTCTATTGTTCACATATAAGTGGCGGATTTGAGGTGGGAGGGGGGGGGGTCGAAGGGGCGATCGCCCCCCCTTAGACAGTCCAGCTCTTTAAATTTAAAAAAAATAAGAAATAAATATGGAGCGCAAAGGCGTCTCACACACAGACATAATAAACATTTATTTGACTTGGAGCAGAAATTTTAACGACAAAAACTATTTGCCGAAATATTGTTGTGGAAAAACTGCCTAACTTTTATTGAATCTGCAGTCAATGCAAATGAAGTTCTGAAACAATTTAATGCTGACATTTATTTATTAGAAAATAAAATATTAACAATATTAATAAGACTACCTACAAGTATGACTACGGCTGAACGTAGCTTTTCTATATTAAGAAACTCCTGAAAGGAGTTGGATCCGAAAAATTTTTTGACTAGATTCGCATCGACGAAAAAAAAAATATACTGATTATAAATAGGTCATGTAACCGAAAAAAATACTGGTTAACGGTTAAACCTTATAGAGAACATTATAATAATAACGGTTTTAGTTGGAAAACAGGTTTTTCAAACTTGTAAACCAGTTTAAACCGGTTAATAAGTCGGTTAAAAAAATAGTAAAAATAATTCATTACAAAAAAATCTTTATAAATTTAAATTAAAAAATAAAAAAATAAATAAAAAAAAAATAATAAAAAATTACCGTCAGAAAAATACAAAAAATAAAAAAATACACTCTAACTAACGAATATTTACAAAACTTCTCTTCAGAAAAACACGGGTCACATTTTATTTGTAAATTTTCCTACTGCTGACATAGAGACTACCTACTTTGATGACTCTTCAATAAAATGTAAATTGGAAAAACTGCCATGACTCATATTCAAATATAAATAGATTACACAGATATAAAAAAATATTAAATATTTTTCGCGGTAAATGATATTAAAATAATGGATAATGTTCGTTAAAACCGGTTTATTTATTTTGTGTTTAACGGTTACCGGTATTTTCGGCCTTAAAAATATCGGTTAAAATTACTGTTAAAGTTCGCAATTTTCGTTCAAAATATCGGTTATCGGTTTTTATTAACCGATTTTTCAACCGGTTACATGCCATGATGGTTATAAGTTTAGTTGTTTTGTACGTATAATTTTAATTTTTAATATTTTTTTTCTAATTAAATGATTTTGTATAATTATTAAATTTTGTGGTTAATATTATTATATATTTTATTTATTTATGATTACTTAAAAAAAAACTGAAATTCGCCCCCCCTTAGTAAAGTTTCTGGATCCGCCACTGTCACATATATGAATAGGAGAATAAATATAAATTTATTCTATGCTGCCTCATATAAATTAGGTGAAGAAACCTATTTCATTTATTGTTATATATTTCAGATGTTTCCAAAAGGGCCAATACACCTTTGGGATTATGGTATGTGCAGTCTAAATAAGTACAAAAACAGATACAACAATATTACTGCTTGTAAGTATTATTTATTTCAATCACAAAATTCAAATAGAAATAAGTAGATTTTTTTAAATACGCATGCGCATACCAATCGTATATGTTCGGTAAAATTCGGTTTAATATTTGTTATATAAAAATTTTGCTTATAAAATAAAACATTACTCATTGTGTTCAAATATGAAAAGGGCTGAATCTGTAATAAAAAATATATTTATTGTAGATGACTACAACAGAGTGATTTTGAATAAAGTTAATGACGATCTATTTTCTGATTTTATAAATGCCAGTTATATAGATGTACGTACTCCAATATTCATAACAATAGTATCTACTTGCACAAATTTAAACATGTATTTAACAGGGATATAACCAACCTAAGGCTTATATAGCAACCCAAGAACCAAAACCTAACACAGTGAGTGATTTTTGGCGAATGATCTTGCAAGAAGAAGTTATTTGTATTGTGATGCTGGCAAATCTTGTGAAAAACAAAAAAGTAAGTAATATTATCTACCGAAAATATAACGTGTATGTTATAAACGGGGCTGAGTTCGCAAGCACAATCAAGCAAATAGGCGAGGATGTCTTTTTTTTGAGAACAAATCTAGAAATAAATACACTAAATTTTTCAGAGGTCGACGGAAAAAATAATTTTCTTTAAAAATTGTTGTTTCATATTCCATATCTTACTAGTCATATATAATTAGGGTTATATTGATTTAAATAACTCTATTGGAAACACATTGATTTTTAAAAAATCATTGATTTAAATCATTTGTTCCCCAATTGTTATTTAACATTTAAGCGTGTGGGTATAATTACTATGTATAGTTTGTACCAAATTATTTGCAAAAGTACGGATTGTAAAGGTCACCGAACAGGATTGTAACGAAATTTTAAGATATACGTTACAAAGAATATGAAATAAAAAGTTATGAAAACATATATTTAATAGAATTTACACAAAATTATAATTCAATGGCATGTAATGTACTATTACAATTGTTAATATTATCATAAAAATGTAAGTATTACATACATATGTACGTAAATTATTATTAATCTACAATTATGCTTTTGTCACGATTACTATTATTACTTACATTACTATCATTACAATCACTATCGTTTTTACAAATTTTGGTATTCCTACCGTGGCGCATAGGAAGGCAAATGCCCTGCTCTGATGCAGTACACTAAGGGATTAAAAATTCAAGTCATTTGTAAAAATCTTAAACTATAACTATAGCAATGCTTCCAAAAACTACACTAAATCTGTTTAATTTCGTCAGTAAAACGACTTTATTGGTATATTATTTTGAATTTACAAATCAACATTTTATTGCAATGTATTAATATGTGATTTTTTTATTAATTATTTTATAATAAATGCTATTTTGTGAAAGACGATTCTGAATTATAATATAACTTTTAAAAAAATTAAATAATCCTGTATAAAATTAAAATTTTTATATTTTATTTTACAGAATAAATGCCATCAATATTGGCCAGAACCAAATTCAACAGAGGAATATTACGATATATCTATAAAAATAACTTCTGTAGTTATATCAGCTGATTTTGTCTATAGATATTTTGATGTTACGTATAAAGGAGAAACCAGAAAGGTACAGTAAATTATTATATTAATAATAGATAGATACTTTTGTATTATATTCATAATTTAATTGTACCATGCCAAAATAAATTCTTCACTATGTATTTCTCACATAAAAAAGCCTTCATAAATCATTACTGTGAAAGAAACAGAATAATTGAAATTAATTTACTTCAATCAAAATTGCATTAGATAATTTCATTTGTTATTATGTGAATAAAACAACACAAACAACTATGAACCTAGTGGCACTTCACATGTTTCCTTTAAGTAAACCAGCCTTAATTTTGCGAATTTTTGAAAAACTCTTTATGCCTTTTTCAGTACGGTGTACTTAAAGTTTGATCCGTAAGTACAGAAACATCCTGCATGGGTACTAAAATAAATATACTAATTCCCTATAGTAGAATGAAAGTCGTACACATTTCCGCGGTTCGGGTGACACCATTCTAGAGGTGTCATTTAAATTACGAATTAAAAAAAATCAAAAATAAGCTGCATTTTTGAAAAATTGCAGTAAAAGAAAATAACTTCACAGTATTGTAGTTTTCGTTCAAATTTAGACTACGAGCCAAAATATTTTATTTGCTAATAAATACAATAATGTAATTTTATCGGCAACATTGAAGTTCAAACTTCTCTCTCCGGCATTTCTCGTAAATTCCTAAGTATTATTATCATAAAGCTAGTCACCGACTAAACAGTACCTCACCCAATTAAAGAAATTCGCACCCGCGGCACAGAATAGTTACATACAGAAGCGACACTCCGTGTCAGCATCTTTCAAGTACTCCTATTCAGTTCTATGACCTTGAAGCATTGTGTAGACCTTTAAATTTGCGCTCTTCTCCTATCTCCCTCTAAGATGTGGGTAAACTTTCCGATTTTAAACAATGAGCCCTTTAAATTTGTGCACATTCTTCATCTTTCTAATTTTCGTTTCTCTGACTTACTGTCGCTTCTGTATAGACCTATTCTGTTCCCGCGGTCTGGAGAGGGTACATGAAATGAATCACAGAAAATATGCGCTATCGTGTCATTTTGAACAGTTTCGTAAATGTCATACTGCACACAGTGTCTTGTAGTCTTTCATTTTGCAGTGTATAACTAACTTTAAGATAAAAAAAGATAAGATTAGAATCAATCGGTGCTAATTATTTGTCTTAAAAATTCTGTTGGTCTAGAAAAGGTAAGTATTTATTTTTTATGAGATTCCAGTTATGATTTGAATATCGGCAGAGTAAAATTCATTTGATTCTATAAATAAAATATTATTTGCATGTATGTATATTAAATTTAATAGTTATTTACATAACAAGCGTGGAAAGTGGTAAATAGCAAGCGTGTGTAGAGATTGAAGAACGAGGCGTGTAGCGCCGAGTGATTTAATACACGAGCGTTGCTATACACTTTCAAGCGAGTTATGTACACTATTTTTCAGACGACCACAAAATATTATAATAAAAACAGGGTTTATACAAAAATGTCAATGTCAAACACAACTCACGAAAGCATTGACGTTTGGGTTTGAGGTTAAGTATCACTAGTTAACCGAAAACTGATTTGGAAGTCTAGTACGTATTATTTGAACAATTAATAAAACTATCAGTACATTTTGACTCTTTACTTTTGTTATTAATTCACTACCAATTTTAAAATCGTACTTTTAAGCAAATTTTCATTAATTTTGTTACATTTCATTATCAAAGTTCCATCTATTGACCACTAATCGTCATATCCGGTTATATAACACACAAGTGTGTTATTATAACACACGCCGTGTGCTATGTTACATTTTCTGGTGTTAATTACAGTGTAAATATGGCTACTTTCATATGTGGTCGTCTGAAAAATGAATAACCGACTTCTCCCTGTTGACAATGAAGTTTTTGTATGTCTCTCTCTTTCATCGTATATATCCCTTTCTTTACAGGCGATCATACTCATATGTCATTATAGATAAATAGCGGTAAAACTTAATAATTTATTATAAATTATCTATGTACTTTTTAGGTGTAATTTAATTATATATTAGTTAACATTTTTGAAATTTGAAAACATATTCAAAATATTTTTGGTAAAAGGCTGAAAAATATGGAATTGCAGTTGAAAAAAGAATAAGTATTAAGAAGAGAATGGCTGGGGAGGAAGCACGCGATGCTAGTTTGCCTTTACAAGAAGCAAATAAAAGGGAAATGTTAGAGAACCTTGATCGCTTTTATTCGGAATTTCAAACTAGGTCGAAATCAATGGCAGATATATCGTCCACTTTTGAAGCTATTCAAACTAAGAATCTCATATCGAGCAATGAAGCAGAACTGGAAGAGTCTATTAAAAAAATTACATCGTTTTATGACGAAATATCTGCAAATGGACTTCTGGTAGAAATACCAAGATTGAGAAGACATTGAAAAGCAGCCGGCATCAACTTAAAAGAAGCTAACGTCTAAGGCTAAGGTCATCCGTACAAATTTAGAATTTCGTTACTGAGTGGGACTTCGTAGAATCTCTTCCAAATCTTTCACTTAGTTTGAAACTATTTCTCACGATTTGTGTATCGGTTGCATCGTGTGAAAGAAGCTTCTCGAAACTAAAATTTAAAAAGTCTTACTTGCAGTCAACAATGATTCAGGCACGGCAAGATTCTCTGATTTAGCACTATTATCAATCGGAAATGAAGTAGCATCAAAAATTGATTTTGATGAAATTATAGATAAATTTGCAGCGTTAAAATCTCGAAGAGCTTTAATATAGACAAACAGAAGTTAGTTTTATTTTCGCTAGTGTAAATATATTTTTATTTTTAATAAAAACATATTGTAACGTACGTGGGTTTAACAAATATTAACCATTTATTTACTTATTGAAACATACACAATAAGAAGATACAAACATAATATTAAAGCATACAAAATGTCAGACGTCAATCAAATTCACCTTTGTTTTCCAACTGTATGTATTGTATGTATTATTTTCCAAAAATACATGGCTACATACGATGTTCGTATCACTGTTCCCTCCTTTAGGTCGTTTCGTCCCAGAACGATCTGGAATATATTCGTGTACGTCCTTTGTAGGTTTTCTCGAGTTCATCTTCTTCACTTGATGGATTGGTCCCTTCGTAAGGTGCTAATCGATTGGAGTGGACTACTTTAGGTTTTCCTCGAGGAAGTTTCCGAATTCGATAAATTACATCGTTTATGCGTTTTATTATTTCATACGGTCCTTCCCATGATCGTTGGAGTTTCGGGGATATTCCATGCTGTCTTCTTGGATTGAAAAACCACACCAGATCTTTTGCTTGGAATATAGGTACTTTCCTGCGCCCGTAGATCGTATGCTGTTTTCATTCTGTCGCTGGCATTTCTTATATTTCTTCGAATAAGGTTATGAATTTGGTTCATTTTCTCCTTCAAGTGGGCAACATAGTCATCTCCAACTACTTCCTCTTCGTGTGGTTTGCTACCAAACTTCAGATCACACGGCAAACGCATTTCTCTTCCAAAGAGCGCGCATGCCGGAGTATGCCTGTTGTCTCATGGACCAAAGACCGATAGGCCATTAGAAATAGTGGAAGATGTTCATCCCAGTCACGTTGGTTGTCCGCTATGACTTTTGTAAGGAATTTCTTTAAAGTTCTATTCACTCGTTCGACCATTCCATTTGACTGAGGATGTAGTGCTGTCGTTCTAGTTTTCTGTATACCCAAGAGTTTACAAACTCTCTGAAAAACACCCGACTCAAAATTCCTTCCTTGGTCGGAGTGCATTTCTAAAGGAACGCCAAAACGTGAAATCAGTTCTTTTATTAAAATATTGGCGATTGTAATAGTTTCCTGATTAGGAAGTGCAAAAGCTTCGACTCATTTAGAGAAATAATCAACGACGACTAGAACATATTTATTTCCATCCTTTGTTTGTGGGAAAGGACCTGCTACGTCTATACCTATTCTCTCAAATGGACTTCCTACATTGTATTGGTGCATGGGTGCCTTTTTTGTCCCTCTTGGTCCATTTCCTGCGACACAAACTTTGCATTTCCTGCACCAAGTTCTGACATCTTCCTTACAGTTAAACCAATAGAATCTGTCTCTAACTTTTGCTAGTGTTCTCTTTATTCCAAGATGTCCTCCTGAACTTCCGTCATGCAGGTGGCGCAGGATTTCCGGAATGTTTTTATTAGGAACAACGGTCTGTATTCTAGAAGATTTTCCATCTGCACTTTCAACGATACGCTTCAAGACTCCATCTTCCAATTGCAAAGAGTCCCACTGTATCCAATATGATTTAATCTTAGTACCCAGTGGAGCAATATCTTCCCAAGAGGGTCGACGGTCTGTTTCTTTCTAATGAATAATTTTTCCGAGATCTGGGTCCACGCACTGATTCTTACGGATTTCACTTGGCTGCCACGCATCGTCAACTACTGTTATTCGTCTTGCTTGTCCAGCTTTTGTCTCAAGTCGAGTACAGTGACTGCAATCCAATGGGCACGGTCTTCTTGAGAGAGCGTCTGCATTTTTGTGGCTGGTTCCTGGTCGATGTTCAATATGGAAATCATATTCCTGCAGACGTTCTATCCAGCGAGCTGTCTGTCCTTCTGGGTTCTTAAACCGCATAAGCCATTTCAGAGCCCCATAATCCGTTCGAAGTAAAAACTTCCGGCCGTATAAATACTTGTAGAAATGTTCAATGGCTTTTACTGCAGCTAAAAGTTCTCGTCTTGTAACACAATAATTTTGTTCCGGCTTAGACAGAACTCCGCCTATTCCTACATTGCTAGCATCTGTGTCTAATACGAACATACCATTGGTACAAGGATAACTCAAAATTTTGGTCGTGGTTAACAATGTTTTTAGGCGTTCAAAAGCAGATTGACTGCAATCGTCCCATGAAAAATCTCGTCCTCCTTCGGTAAGCCTAGTTAAAGGTTTTGCTACATTAGCGAATCCAGGTACAAAGCGTCTGTAGTAGGTACATAAACCTAAGAAACTGTGGAGTTCTTGAACATTCTTGGGGACTGGCCATTCTTTAACTGCATGCGTCTTTTCGGTATCTACAGCCACGCCATCTCTGCTTACAATGTGACCCAAGTATTTGACCTTTTCTTGAAAAATTTAAATTTGCACCTTGTAATCTCTTAAAGACTTCTTCTAGGTTGAACAAGTGCTCATCGAAAGATTTTCCAATTACTAATAACCATCTAAGTAAACAAGACATGTTTTCCATGTGAGACCTCGTAGTACTGTCTCCATTAATCTCTCAAACGTATATATATATATATATATATATATATATATATATATATATATATATATATATATATATATATATATTTATATATACAGGGTGAATACTGAAAACCTTGACATAGGGAATTAACATGGGAAAACAGTTTTTTGCTGTTTCCATCTGTCCCGCTAAATAAAATCGGGTGTATATGGTATCGTTAGTTAGATTACTTAATTCTGCATCTACTAAAACCAAATGTTGTGTAATATGGCCTTTTCTAACTGAAATATTTGATAAAATAAATTGTATTTTGAAGGTTATCCTTCATATTTTCGAATAAGAAACGTCAAAAACAAAATGCTCCATAGCCGAGTGGATACGAGGGCTGTTTCATAACATAAATAATCTACAAGACCTGGTTCGAGACCACCTCGGCCCTATTTTTTTTAAATTAAATTATACTTCAAATATCATGTTTCGAAACATGAAATACAAAATTATACACTAAATTCGAATTAATTGTTAAGTTTGACAGACAGCAAATAATAATTCTATTAAATATTTGGATTTTTTTATTTATAAAAATATGAATATTGCTATTTTATTAAAATAGTCTGATATAATAAAGATATTTTAAGCATAATTTAATTAAAAAAAATTAGGGCTGAGGTGGTCTCGAACCAGGTCTTGTAGATTATTTATGTTATGAAACAGCCCTCGTATCCACTCGGCTATGGAGCATTTTGTTTTTGACGTTTCTTATTCGAAAATATGAAGGATAACCTTCAAAATACAATTTATTTTATCAAATATTTCAGTTAGAAAACGCCATATTACACAACATTTGGTTTTATTAGATGCAGAATTAAGTAATCTAACTAACGATACCATATACACCCGATTTTATTTAGCGGGACAGATGGAAACAGCAAAAAACTGTTTTCCCATGTTATTTCCCTATGTCAAGGTTTTCAGTATTCACCCTGTATATATATATATATATATATATATATATATATATATATATATATATATATATATATTCAATTAAATTGGGGGGAGGGGTTATGACACCATCCCTATTGCCCCGGGTGACACCAACACTAGCTACGTCTCTTTATTCTGAATCTTCTTTCATTGGTTTTTATGAAACATATATCAACAGAATTTCCAAAAATTATTCTATTAAATGTGTCTAAACTAAGGCTGGCAAAAAAGTCGATATAACGATTTAAGTGGACTTTTTTAAAAAAAATTGTTCCATCGATTTTTGAAAAGCATAGAATCGGTTAATTGAATTTAGACTTTCGACTTTTATATCGTCGACTTTTTCAATTAATTAGACTTTATTGACTTTTGTTTTCAAATAACTTACTCGACTTTAGACTTCGACTTTTGATTTTCGATTACCTGAAACTTTAAAATCTTTTATAATTTTTTACCCTTAAATTTTTATAATATTATAGTTTTTCAATAAGTTGTTGAATATTTCTTTATATTTAAATTTAAAGAAAATGTATTTTCAGCTTCATGATGGGAAAAAATTTGACAAGAATAAATCACTGATTGTAACTGAGTATATACAAGAATTAAATAATTAAATCTTGACGGCAATTTTCTGGAAAGAATTGTCCTGTCAAAATCCTTTTAACAAATTGCCAAACAACCAAACACCAAGTATTCATATAAATTAAAAAAATATCCGATCATATCAAGTCTCTAGTGGTATTCCATCGTTAATAAGTTTTTTACTTCATAATTACTACTGAAAATTTAGTTCATATAGAAAAATGAATAATTGTTTAATTGTTACGTTTTTTTCGACTATATCTACTACCTACTCGATTTTTCAGAATTTTGTTTTAACTTTTTAATATTGTGACTTTTTCGACTTTTGTAATATTTTGGTTTTTAGTTATTTCGACTTTTTCGACTTCTTAATTTTTCAACTTTTCAATTTTTTCGACGATAAAAATAGATTTTTCAAAAGTTGATAATCGACTTTCTGTTTTCAAAGTCTGCCAGCCCTAGCTAAACAACAAGCACCACGTATTTGCATTGGTTTCGTACATAATTCATTTAGAACTACTGATGATTCGCGTCACAAAATAAGAGCCTCAAAAAAGCCCATAATTTGTTGATCATTTTTTGATCTACAATAAAGTAAAGCAGAAAAAAAAAATGAAATTTAAAAATTGATAAATATCAAATCTGATATCAGCTGACACTTTCAGGAATTATTTCTTTAGAATTTTCAGCATTTAATGTATCTCTAAGTATACATTGAATACTGAAAAAATAAACTAGAGAAAATTTATAAGGCTCGATTTTTTTCAATTCTTTATTTAAATGGAACATCTCTTCAATTTTTTTTCCTATCGAATATTTTTCCTTAACAACTTGTGCTATTGAAGGTTGATTCCATTTACAAACATGGTTTGTTTGTGATGAAGAAACTTCCACATTTATAGCGAACACAACAGCAGAAATGTAGCATCCCGCTAACATTCACAATTTCCCATGTTATCATAATATACTTTTGCTAAATTCAAAATGTGAAAACTGCTTATAAAGCAACGGGAAATTGCTAAGTTACGGTTGATTTTTCTTTAGATTCAGCATCTTCATTTCACCTCTTGGCCTGACCACGGAGTTCCAATATATTCTCAAAGTCTTGTACCATTTTTGAGAAAAATGTTAACGGTACCCACCACCAAACCAATTGTCGTCCATAGTAGGTAAGTGAAAATATATAATGAACAACAAATTAAATCATCAACTTTATATTTTGTAGTGCTGGGGTAGGTCGAACAGGAACAATAATCCTGACTGACATCTGTTTGCGAATGGCTGCAAGCGAAAATCAAGTTGATGTGTTGAAATACATGCAAGATATCAGAGAACAAAGAGTTAATCTTGTTGATAATTATGTAAGTTAAATATGTACAGCCTATTATCCGGAGTTGATACTCACGTCTTCAATCGTATCCATGTGATTCGAATTCGAATCGTTGGGGAAAGAAGGAGGATTAATGATGTCATCTTGTATGAAATCATGTGATTCTCGAAGTAAATAAATGTCAAAACTGACAGTATAGTTTGACAAGAGATCTCGAGTTGACGTTTAAATTATTTTTCCTACGACCACTGTTAAAAATAGTCTTTTTAACGGTTGCTTAGCAAGTTAAAAATAACAGTTTATAACACAGTAAATACTTTTAACACGTTGTCATTGACAAGTAAGAAACAAATTTACTTTTAACAGCACTTATGTTCAGTTGTTCATAACAAATACATCATGACCTGTCATAAATGACATTCTATATTTTTTATTTACTAATATATAAGTAGGGTCGTAGGAAAAATAGTGTATGATATTTGTGTTAAAAGTGATTTTATTTCGTTCGTGAGGTTTGTTACACTCGGCTTCGCCTTGTTTCAAACTTCCCCACTCACTCATAAAATGTCACTTTTAACACTTATATCATAAATAACTATTATGGTTGTGGTATCTATTCAAAGTTTTTCCCTGAGTGAAATAATTGAAAGAAATGTGACCTTTATGCGTTCTGCTATAGGGTACAGAATTGTACGAAATCCATTAGAATACACTGTTTGTTCCAGGTACCCAGCTAAGCACTGGATTTGGAAATCCCAAAGTAACATTAGCATATCTTACTTAATATAGATGGATTACTGTACAACCTGGAAATAACTAGACAGGGATGTATTTAAAATTTTAATACCATGTTTTATGAAAAATACTCTAATAATTATCACAAGTTGTAGTAACGTTCATGTACTCTTGGTAATAAGAACATTATGTTATAGCAGTTTCGCTTTTATGCAAAAATTGTTTGCAATTCCACGAAGATAAAGATTATTGCTAAGAAATTAACGGTATTAAAATTTTAAATACATCCCTGTCTAGTTATTTCCATGTCGTACAGTAATCCATCTATATTAAGTTAGGCATGCTAATATTACTTTGGGATTTCCAAATCCAGTGCTTAGCTGGGAACCCGTAGCAAAACTTTGAATAGATACCACAACCATAAAACAATTTAAACGTCAACTTGAGATCTTTTGTCGTACTATACTATATTCTAAGCAAACAACTATCGCCGCGCCGCCATATGACGCTATTGTGAATTAGTCTTGGTATAATGTTAATGTCAGTGTTGATAGCTATATTAAAAATCTGATGTGTCCAACACAATACCTCCCGCCACTGTAGTAATACATAAATATTCTATATTAAGTTATTCAATACATTTAATTTGTAGTTTTAAAATTAATTTGTTATTGCAGTTCAGAATATTTTTAATTCATTTCATACCTAAAATTTCCTTCTTAAAATTTGTATGACCAATATGACAGCTATTTTTGACGTTACTAAAACCGGAACCGAACTTACCTTGATTCACGCATGCAAATATATGCCTTATATAATTCTTCCACCTTTTCTAATTTTACAATAAAACTACATCATATTTACTTATGTTATCTTTTACATTTACTTACATCAAATTTGACATCATATGTCAAATTTTGTGAACATATGAATAACTCATCTGTTTTATCGAAATTTCTCAGCCTAAACGATATGTAAATTTATTATAATTTATATTTTTTTTCTATCTAGCTAGAAGTTACATATAAACGTAATTATGCAGATCGGTAGAAAATTAAAAATCTTTATATTAATAATAACGTAATTTCCTAAAACTTGTATTAGAGGTATTTTTTTTGGAAAAACGGTTTAAAGCTTCAAAGAAAGTACTACTTCCTGTTAACCAATTATAGTCAAAATCTAATCAGTTTATCATATTTGAATATAAGTTATAAATACCAAATATTATATTTTTTACATGTCTCGTATTGGAGTTATCGTGGACGAAAAATCGTCACAGACACACACACGCACACACACACACGCACACACACACGGACATACAGACATCACGGGAAAAATAGTAAAATAGTATTCTAGGGACCCTAAATCGTGCTCATATGTTAATAAATAAATTTAATAATAAATGAAATAATATATTGTGTTATTAGGAGTAAAATTAGTACTGTAACACGGTGGCAAGTGTGGGAGTTTTTCAATCCGAATAACAAATTCTATTTTTTTCAAACGTAGATATTTTACAAAATTATTTATTAACTGATCTTGTTATAATTAAAGTTTCTTTAAACATCATAAAAGTGGCATTAATTTTTATGCCGCCGGTGTACAAATAGCTACTTCAATCAAGTCACAAAAAATGCTATTTTTCTTGATGATTTAAGAAAAATAAGTTACTCTAAAAAATACATAATTTATAAATTTAAAAAACATAATTTTCATGTTAAATTCTTTTTCGTGGTTTTTCGCTTTCGAATTTTAAAATTATATTATTGAAATCCTGATGAGCGTTCGTTATATCACTGTTTAGTGTTTATAAACAGAAATTCCAAATTTGTAAATCCTTCCTGACTAGTAGAATTGCGTAAATATGTCTTCGTCCTATTTAATGTTAAAAAAAAAAACCTCTGATCAGCTCATCACTTCCGTTTGTACTTCGCAATGTTAAAAAATTCTACAAAATGTTTCTACGTTATGAAACATTGTAATTAATTTATTCTCTACCAAAAAAAGTTCCCTTATATTCCTGACTCCAATACTTTCAATAATAAAAAAAATATATTGAATACATTCTCTTTCTTTTATGGAAATGAATTAGCTTCATACGAGTATCTTTTTTGTATGTTTTAATGTTTGTTAATCCCTTTCCACGTTTTTCGTAAACGTCATATTGAATATCTTAGTAGAGACTGAAAGCGTCTTATTAAGGAATTCTACATGTTTACAGTAGTTGATAAATTGATATCTACTTTTTGAAGTTTTACTGACTTTTGACTTTGTCCAGGTTTTCTGGAATAACCACTAATCTCTCTATACTTTCTCTTCATTCGAAAAACTGTTTAGTGCCGCTTGCGCACATTCATATTGTATCAATTTTTAGTTTCACGTTTGACTTCTATCAGTTGGACTATTAAGTCTATGCAATTTTTTTCTCATTTTTTGGTAAAAACGAACAAAGTATAACGAAGGCAAATGAGATTCCGTATACCGTGTACGAATACCGTAAGTAAGGTTCTTTCAAAATAAAATTAAGTGCCGGAAATCTGAAATATCAATGAAAATAACCGAGAATTTTAAATTGTAATATCAGTGTATATTCAGAATAAGATATTTATTAGAAGTTGAGTTTCTTTTGAATTTTCTTGATACATAGCACGTAGGGGCGAAAATATTTTTTTGCCACAGACGCTCAAAACCCGAGTTACGTCTCTGGTGGCATTTGTGTATATACCGTATGTCTAAAGCATTTAATATAAGAAAACAATTTTTGGTAAATATAAACTGTTCTGCTAATAATTAAATCACCACATACATAATGTTTCTACATTTTATTTAATACAGATTACTTCATTATCAAGTAGAAAAATATTATTTGCGAACAAGCTAACAGATAGCATTTTATGTAATTTATGATATTATTTATTACACATTATTTTATTTATTATTAAATGAAGATTTTGTTATTGATTATATATTTCATTTATTCTACGCTATCTTTTTTTCTTGTTTACCCTCCAGTGGTTCTCAATCAGTTTTTCGTAAACCTAGAAAAGATGGGCCGCATATTTTTTATTTAATTAAATTATCCTCCAAAATGCGCATAATTATCTAATACACTAAATCAAAAATATATCTTGGACGGGTATTCCACAATCTCCGACAGGCCTTGAGTTGTTATAACGAGTTGCGATTTAGGCCAACCTATAGTTTTCCAGGATGGTTCCTTATAGTCGTAATGGCATAAATTTGCCCTACATGCAAAATTACAGTTGTCAGTCATAAATATGGGGTTAGAACAACGACCTCCGAAGTCGAAGGTCTCCATAGTACAATACAATACAATATTGGAAATCATTACCGGTATCTGCAATCAAATTGACACACCCAGCAGTGGATAACAAGTCGTGAATAATATATTTATAAAATGATCCCTATGTAATGCTTGTAAGAAATTTGTGTATTTTAAGTTGGTTTCATTTTCAGGACCAATACCTTTTAGTCCACATGCTTCTTCTGGAATGTATCTTGGCACCAGAGACCAACATTCCATGTAACAAGTTAAAACAGGGCATACAGGATATTGTCAGCCAAGGAGGTCTTCACAAACAAATGAACTACTTAAAGGAAACAGCTTGGCAAACTAAAATCTTACAAAATTCTTTAAAAATTAACGAAGCCAGCATGTACAAGAATCGATTTGCTGATATAGTTCAAAGTAAATATATTATAATTTATACAATTTGATAAAATTTTAATACCCTATACTCATTTATAAGCATACGCCTGATTTATGGAATACACCCATATATGGGGAGAAAACATCTTCAAAATTTTGTTTTTAATCGTTCTTGAAATATATGCGTTTTCTATGACTGAAAGTGAATATCTCAAGAACGGCAAAAGATATTTGAATTCTGTTTGAAGTTTTTGAGATTGCATCTCTACTCATTTTTGAATTACACCTGTGCCTTGATTCTGTAACTATGACCTGTAATTCTGTAAAAATGTAAGGCCTGTAGCTTACATGGACCTGTAAGTAACATCGTTGCAAGTTTACATTATATATGATTCTGTACGAAGAACTGTAAACTCAGTTTTTACCCTCATTACATTGATGCTAATTTCACGTATATTTTTAATTTAATTTATTTTATTTTTACTGTCAGATAGTGATCAGCAAAATGTTAAAAATATTATTTAAGGCAAATGCTGCTACAAAAAGTGATTAATTATATTTATTTGGTTTGAATTTTATTAAAATTATTTCTTACGTTTTACCCTCGGGAAAGGAACAATTTTTTGTAGATAATATTAGTAATTTATCATACAGCTGCATTATGATCAGAAGGTATCTAGCGTTTTTTGAATCTCAAATCTACTCGTATATGCAGAATAATGAATATCTTATTAATTGTGTAAAGACTAAAGAAATTTAGTGTAACCAAAACTTATTAATATATAGAAATAGATATACTATTAACACAAACAACCTAATTTTATATACTTCTCTTCGGAAGTTTACTTTCAAGTAAAATGGAATCCTCGTACGTCACGTCGAATACTAGCTTTTAAATAAAGAGTTTGAATTAAATCTTGTACAAATAGTTTATTACTCCGAAAAGTACATATGAATTCTTAGTCAGGAATTCCATAACAATTTTGCATATCTCTTAATATTCTCCCACCTATTCTCATATAATTTATTTCAAAGAAAAAATCTATTCTTTTAAGTAAATATTTTGTTGCAGTTTCTAATCTGCTCCATATAAATGATAAATAAAATGTAAAATATTATTATTATTCATTTTTACAATTTAAGTTACAATTATTGACAACCTGTAATTTTACAGGGTGATATCTGTTACTGTAATATTATAGGTAATTATTTACAGGTCTGTAACGATAATAGAGATTTGAGTCGCCACTGACTCGTAATATTTTTACAGTTTTATTATTTCCGTGATTACAGTTCCTACAGGTCTTACAGAAGCTTACAGAATTGAGGCACTAAATAGTACATTTAAGAATATGTTATAAGACATTTATTTTCTAATACAACTCGAATTGATAAATGGGAAAAACAGCCATAAAATGAATCGTTAATATTTTTTTAATTTTTGTGTGTTTTATATCCCAAAATCTTAAAGAAACTGCTGTATTAGGTAAACCGAATTGATTTAAGGAAATTTTTATGTGTCAAGTAGTATTTGGTAACATTGGATTGAGATTTATTCAATTATTTTAAAGTTTAGGTCAATTCTATGAACATAATGTGTCCAACACATTACCTCACGCCGCTGTAGTAATACATTCTATAAAAAAGTTCTTTAGAATATAATTTTTAATTTATTTCATACCTGAAATTTCCTTATATCAAATTTCTAATACCGTATCGGAAACTGAATATAACATTTATTTTTGGCGTAACTAAAATCTATTCCTTGTGTATTTCTTCCATCTTTTGATATTTTGCAATAAAAAACTTCATATTTACTTACTGACACATATGAATAACTCATCTGTTTTAGAAAAATTTCTTAACTTGAACAATATGTATAGTTAATTTAAATAATATTTTTTGTGTTTAGTCAAAATTTATATATAAAGTGTAATTATGCAGGCCGGCAAAAACATAAATAATCTTTATATTTAATAATAACATAACTTACGAAAAAACGGTTTAGTGCTTCGTGTAAAGTACTATTTCCGGTTAACTAATTGTAGTCAAAATCTAATCAGTTTATGATATTTGAATACAACTCGTCAATATCAAATATTATATTTTTTACATAAAAATAGTAAAATCGTGTTCTAGGGACCCTAATTCGTGCTCATATGTTGAAAACTCACACTCGAGAAATTTGACCAAAAACAATACATCCCTTATCTATACATTGATAGGCGGGAGGTAAAAATGAGTAAGTTTTATTTTCAGAGCATACTACTCTAAAATTCTTCAATACATAAACATTGCTTTAAGTTTTTTAATTTTTAATATGTATGAAGATTTCTCATACAAAAATGGGTGTTTCACAATAAATTCTTATTGTTTATTTAAATTATATTGAAATAATCGACTGTTGACTTTTATATTTTTAGCTCAAAGGCAAATTTTTATATCACGCTATCCGTACGAAAATAAAATTTCCGATTATATAAACGCAGTACCAGTCGATGGTTATAGAATAAAAGATCGATTTATTGTAACCCAGAATCCTTTGGCTGCCAATGTTCAAGATTTTTGGAGAATGGTTGCTGAAGAAGATGTTCGATTAATTGTATCTTTAAATCAAATACGTTTAGATCATGCTGTAAGTAAAATATTATTTTCAAACAATGAGCGGTACGGCGATTTTCTTTACAGCAAATTATTTGTATATTAATATTATTGGGTTTCAAAAATTTTATTTTTCAGGCTGATTGTATTTTTTGGCCCCCAAATCAAAATAGCCAGACTACGCCACTGCCGTACGTGACTCTAACTTGCGAATCTATAAGAGAAGCCAATTCTTATGACATTTACAACATACTACTAAAAAATAATAAAGAGGTATAGTATAGAAAATACATCAGTTTTGGCCACTATATAACCGACCACCAACTAAAAATTGTTACTTGCATACTATTATTACTATTTCCTCAGTTATTTTTTAAGAAACTTATTCATTAAAAATATTAATATTTAGTATATGTGGCGGTAAGTAAAAAATATGAAAATGTGAGAAGAAATTGCCTTTCCTATTTTAATTAATATAATAACCATGTAATATTATTTTCGCGCTATATTAACGTATAACTTTCTTCCATAGCAACATAAATCTAAATTTCTGTACATTTATTATTTGGTTACTATTATCAAGGGAGTGTTATAGAAAATAACTGCCCTACTAGGGCCTAGAGGTACGTTCGGCATTAACATATTGAGCGTTCAGAGCGCTCAAATGCGTTCGACATTGACATCACCGCAATCTGCAGTGTTCGACCACAGAATAGTTACATACAGAAGCGACACTCCGTGTCGGTACCTTTCATGTTCCCCTATACAGTTCTATGACATTCAAGGATTGTGTACACCTTTAAATTTGTGCTCTTCGTCTATCTCTCTCTAAGATGTGAGGAAACTTTCCAATGTTAAACAATGAGCCCTTTAAATTTGTGCACATTCTCCATCTCTCTCTAATTTTCGTTTCTCTGTTTTACTGTCGCTTCTGTATAAACCTATTCTGTGGTTCGACATTACCCTCGCTGAGCACACAGAGCGTGCTACGTACGATCGCTGCTTGAACTCTTGAGCACAGCGATCTTTCGAATCTGAGCATGCGCGTAATCTTAAATAGTATATTGTGTTATTAAGAGTAAAAGTGATACTTTGTGTGGCGAACATGGAAGTTTGCACGACGAGCGAAGCGAGTCGGACAATTGCATGCGAGGCTATTTTTTCTTCAAATATAGAAATTTTAAAAATTAATTACTATTTGACGTTTAATTTTTAGGTTACCCGTCAGTTATTCATAATTTTTAGTAACTTTATTCTTAGGTTATCTAGTTTTTATAGTGACATTTAGAGCGATATTACAGATTTCTATTGTACAAGTTACTTCTTATTGGCTGATTCTACATACGGCGGCGAAGAAATTAAACGGCGGCTAGAATAAAAAATTATGTTACGGAGGCATAGAAATTAAACTTCAACCTTGTCAATCACGTCACAAAAGATGTCACTTTTATGACGTGATTGACAAGGTTGAAGTTTAATTTCAACGCCGCCGGAATATAATTTTTTATTCTAGCCGCCGTTTAATTTCTTCGCTAATTATAAAAATAATACTAATTTCATATACTTTTTTTTTTTATTTAGAATTCTGGTACATCAACATCTAGGTCATTAGTACCCGGTACAATGCATTTTACGAGTACATTAATCTTTTTACATTAGGTACATTATATTCGTAAGTATAGTTAGACAGTTTTATATTAGTATTTAAATTACATTTTATTTACAGATACGGGTATACATAGTTAGATAGTTTTGTATATATTGATATTTTTTATGTATTTTATAGTGTTATTTAAGGTAGTAATGTCGTTTCCTAGGGCTACTTGGGTGGTTAGTGCCATGTGGTTTGCGGTTCTTTGTTGGCTGTATTTTGTGCATTGGATTAGTAGATGTTCGGCTGTTACTAGGGTGTTACATACGTTGCATATTTCAGGTTCCGTTTTATCTAGTATGTGTTTATGAGTCATATTTGTGTGCCCGATGCGTAGTCTTGTTATTACGATTTGGTCTCTTCTGTTGGGTAGGATCGTTCCTTTAGAGGTATCTTGTTTTATGTTCCTTAATTTGTTGTTTGTTGTTCTTGTCCATGTGTCTTGCCAGTGTTGTTGAATTTGACTTTTTACGGTTTGTTGGAAGTCCTTGCTTGTAGTAGGGTAATGTTGTATTTCTCCCTGTATGGCTTCTTTCGCTGCTCTGTCGGCTGCTTCATTTCCTGTGATAGTGCTGTGTGATGGCGTCCAAATAAGTGATAGTTCGTTATTTTGCTTAATTTTGTGTATTATGTTTTGTATTTTTTGGATGATGGGTTGGGAAATGTACATTTTACTTGTGTTCTGTATTACACTTAGTGAATCTGTGGCAATTATGAAATTTTTATTAGAGCTTTTTAGTTTTTCGATTTCGGTGAGTGCTGTTAGAATGCTGGTTGCTTCTGCCGTATATATTGAGAAGTTGTCTGGAAGTCGTAGTTTTATTTCTCTGTTTTCCATTATTATCATATACTTTTACCGTCTAATAACGAGCAAAATTAACTATAAAAAATTGCTTATAAATAAATCTGAATTGTCAAGCGACCAAAATTTTACAAATACTATTTGAAGTTAACTGCGCGGGTGGCACGAAAAATATAATAAGCAACTCGTAATTTATCTAATATAATTATTCTTCCCAAGCTCCGCCTCAGTTCATTTCTCCTCGTGTGTTATAATCAGTGGTGAGCTATAAAAATTTTAATAAAGGGCTCGTTCTTTTTTCCTCAAGAATTTCATGACCTAGTACTCTAGCAATAGGTGACTTACGACTGATAAATAAAAACAAAAAAATGAAAATAAATATTTTGAATAAAAAAAAATGCAACTACATAAAATAAAGAAAAAATGCCATTTGTAAAAAACCAAGAAAAATATATAAAGTACTAGTTGAAGAAAAAGAAAAAAGAAAAGCAAGAAGCTGCCGTACAGTAATTCAAAACGTCTTTTTAAAAATGTATGTAATGAAAATAATTTTAAAGTATTATGTTTTCTTTTTGTGAAAATACTTTCCGAAAACTAGGGACTTGCAAATCATAGAATATAACAAAGGGCTCGCGCCTGTTCTGTTAATTTTTAAAGCACGTTAAAAATTTAACAGGCTTTAAAATTATTTTCCAATTTTGTATCGTCAAACCCGTTAAGATTTTTAAAGAACCTGCTAATAAAACCCGATAAACGTACAAAAATTAGAGGCCCGTTTCTAGATGACATTAAAATTAATCCCCCTTTAATATTATAATTGAAAACGTGAAATAAAAGAAAATGACATTAAGCTGGATTACTAATTTTATTCTAAAGCAAAAATATGTAATGTAGTGTAATTTGCAAATGAGATTCTTATAAATATTTTTTTCTTCAAACGTCATAAAAGTGACATCTTCTGTGACGTGATTGACAAGGTTGAAGTTTAATTTCTATGCCAACGTAATAAATATTTTTATTCTAGCCGCCGTATAATATTGTCGCCGCCGTATAATATTGTGGCCGCCGTATAGCCAATAAGAAGTAACTTGTACAATAGAAATCTGTAATATCGCCCTAAATGTCACTATAAAAACTAGATAACCTAAGAATAAAGTTACTAAAAATTATGAATAACTGACAGGTAACCTACATATTAAACGTCAAATAGTAATTTATTTTTTAAAATTTCTAAGTTTGAAGAAAAAATAACATGTGTTATTCAGAGTAAAAGTGTCTTTGTGTGCCTCGCATGCAATTGTCCGACTCGCTTCGCTCGTCGTGCAAACTTCCATGCTCGCCACACAAAGTATCACTTTTACTCTTAATAACACAATATACTATTTTGTTACATACTTATAAATACAATTGTATATGCTGCGTAGGAAAATGTAAAAATACTCAATTTACGCGACTCAAGTAATGCATTTATACTCTATTTTACGTTTATGAAGCTGTTTTGACTGAATAATGAAACAGCACATTTTATACCTACTTGATTTGTTAAAACCTCATATCCGGAGGACATATAAAGTATATACCGAAATTTGTAGCCACTCTCCGCTTTTTCAGCCATGGAAGTTCTCAGATTGATATATAGCAAGGTTATAATTTTGAACTAAGACAGTCTGTCGTGAATCGGACTATTAAATTGATGTATAAAAGTATAAAAAATATAAGTTTTTTCAAAAATGCAATTTTTTCACAGTTGTTATGTTACCTTGATACCGAGCGCGAAGTATTTTTTCATGCTTTTAGAAAACTCTTCATTCAATTTAAATATATAAATAAATACGTATACTTGAAGGTTATTTTACGTTTTTTTTTTTCTTGTTTTCAATCGTTGAATATATAATAGAAACACAGCAGTTTTTGTGTCACATTTCATATGGTTTTTTAAAGGAGCCGTTAAAAATATATTTTTAGCGAACCCTTCCTTTTAACCTTACAAAATGAACTGTGCTATAAATTTAAAGGCCCGCTAAAATATATTTTTTAACGGCATGCGGCAGGCTAAAAATTAGCAGGTTATATACAGAATACAACCCAGTATCTTAATTTCAGTTTAATTTCTGATAAAGCCTTCTACTTGTAATAATTATTATTTGCAATAATACAGAAACACATTTTAGGGATCAGAATATCAAATTCGCTTAATACAATTCAAAAATTGGAACAGAGAAGAACTTCTCCCTGGGAATTCCGACGAATTCTTAAAGTTACTGGAGGAGGCACAAAGTTTGTCTAGACAAGGAACACCAGTAGTCGTTTCGTGCTAGTAAGTATTTATTAATAGTATGGATACTTGGAATTTTAAATTTTAAAATAAAACTTAATCGAGTAATAAAGTAATAAGATGACTCCATATGTATCATATTTATTATCAGTTGACATTTTATATTTATACATTCATATCATCTTTTATCACAAAACCGCAGTGTGATAAAAAAAAACTATTGAAATTTATCATTGCTATTATAAAGTAAAGTAGAACATTTTTAAATTGTGTCAATGGGTGATTTTGTTGTTTATTCAAGTAGCCCATATATTTGGTTTTGATAAAAAATAAATATGAAACAATTTTAATGATAAATAAGTACAATGAAATGAATGAATGAAAACTTTAGATATTGACTTCAAAAAAAAAAAGATTTTGTCACCTTAACTTTGCGTCAGGACAAGTCACAATATATTTATATTTAGAAATACACTCAAATCTGCCTAATATTTTTTTAGTGTGTCTTAAGTTAATCGATTAAAAATTAGGTCATAAAATTATTTCTTGTGATCTATTTCAGTGACGGAGCCAAGGCGTGCGGTCTGTACGTAGCGCTGTCCTTCGTTGTAGAAAAAATGAAACTAGAGCAAATTTGCGATGTATGCCAAGCAGTTCGAACTGTGCGAATTAACAGGCCTCAGTTTGTTTCCCACATTCAACAATTTGAATTTCTCTATCATGCTGCACTGAACTTCCTCTTATCGTTTGATAAATATTCTAACTTTAAGGTATTACGAAAGTAACTACATTCTTACTTTTTAAGGTGATTATTTTGTAAAACATTATTTATAAGTGACGTAGAACACAGAACATAATTTCGCACAGAAAACATATCATTTCAGTCATAGGAAAGTGATATATCCATTTATAACAAACAAAGGTACAAAATAGATCTGCACAGTTCGGAAATTGACTAATGTTCATTTTCTATATTCAATAGTTATATTACAAGTGCATGAGAAATACCTGAATATGCTGATATATTTGTCATGCAAGAGTTATATATTAGCAGAATATAAATATTTATATTTAACTGTCATATAAATATTATAATCTGATTGGTTAAATTTATTCGAGAGAAATATTCGTACATATTCGGCGCCATTCGGTATACTTCGTGGCAGTACAAATAAATTGTAATATAGAAATGGGAAAAACATATTTATGTTTAATGCATGACGCCATGTTTAATGGAGACAATTGACGACGTAAAATTAATCAGTTTAGTGAATAATCTGCCAATTTAAGAAGAAGGCTGATTATAAAAATAAATTTAATCAGTCAGGCCCATGTCCGAGATCTGTTTTCACGTCTTGTGTGACTTTTATAAAATACCCAAACAAAATTCTATGTTTTCTATTTTAATCTATGTTCTATATATTCTGCAGTTATAAATTCGATTTTAAGCATTATTTTTGTGTTTTAAGTATTAGAAATTGTATTAAATTTATTATACAATCATTTATAATTTAGAATAAAATACAATACAATATAACTTCCAAAGTTGTTTTATTTATAGTATTAAAAATAAAACTTTCAATACAAATATCGTCAGAGTATATTATTTGACAGATGAGTGAAATAAGTCATTAACATGAGCGAGATGTTATTTTTAATTAAAACTGACAGTGCAGTGTATAATGAGTCATTTTAGTCATTTGTGAACAGTGTTGTGACAAATCATTTAAAAAAGGATCTAAATCAAGATCTTCACGTCTTGAATGTTTTAGATTTTATTAGATGATATCAGGAATTAATTATCTTTTTTAAGATCATAAAAAGATCACAGGATGCTACTACACCATTCCAAGATAATAAAAATTACAACAAAGAAAGGGAAATGTGTAATTTATTTTTTAAACATTTCCTCACCAAAGTATTATTTATTCAAATATGTATGGAACACGTCAAACTTCTGTCATTCTGCGGTAATTTCAACCTTCTAGTGCTGCTTGCGCTCATTCACATTGTATAAAATTTTTAGTTTAGCGTTCAACTTCTGTCTGTAGGCAGTGGCAGATTTTCTATTAGACTAAGTAGGCTGAAGCCTACGGCGGCAAATTTTACATGGATACCTAATTTCAACATTGAAGCTTTTATGAATTTTTATTCAGATTGGAAACGTTATAGTCGATGGTACGAAAAAAGAGCTACCGAAAAAATGTAACGTTTGTCACTATTAGTATGAAGCGCTTGATAATTTTGTTAAACAAAGGCTTATAATTTACCTGTACGCTTCACTGTTTTTGAGACGTAGGACTAAATTACAGTTGCCCAGGTAATAAAGTGACAAATGACAAGAATATGCGGCGAACATTGGCCTAGGCTAAAGAGGCAATTGATTCGAACTATTTATATATAAGTATTAAATATATTTTTCATTTAAATCCGCTCCTGGGAATAAGCAATCAATGCATTAAATCAGAACTTCTACTAAATCTATTTACTATGCAACATATTTCTCATTTTTTAGTAAAAACGAACAAAGTAAAAGGAAGGTAAAAAAGATTCCGTATACCGTGTACGAAGACCATAAGCAAGGTAAATAATCGAGAATTTTTAATATATGGTGCATTATTTTTTTTTTTTGATTAGTTTATATTCGGAATAAAATATTTTATACAGTCCGGCTAATAACTAAGTTATCATATTGTACAGGACAATACTACATAATTTTTTTTAATACAGATTACTTCGTCATCAACCCTCGAAAAATCGACTCGCTAGCTAACAATTTGCAAGTAGAAAAATATTATTTGCGAACAAGTTAATATAAAGCATTATATTAAGTTTGGGATATTATTTATTACACATTATTTTATTTGTTATTAAATGAAGATTTTATTATTGATTATACATTTACATTTATTCTATGTTTTCTTTTTTCTTGTTTACCCTCCATTGGTTCTTAATCGGTTTTCCGTAAACCTAGAAAAGATGGGCCGCATTATTTTTTCATTTAGTTGAAGTATCCTCCAAAATATGCATAATTATCTAATACACTAAATCAAAAAATGTCTTGGACTAAAATTCCACACTCTCCAACGCGCCGTGAGTTGTTAGGCTAACCTATAGTTTTCAAGGGTTGTTCATTATAATAGCATAATTTAAAAATTACAAAATAAGGATTCTTTCGTTTCATGTTTTTTATTTCTCTACACGCAAAATTACAGCTGTCACTCATAATTATGAGGTTAGAACAACGATCTCCGAAGTCGAAGATCTTCATAGTTCGATTCCAACTTTGGGAATCATTACCGGTATCTGCAATTAAATTGACACACCCAGCAATGGATTGTAACAAGCCGTGAATAATATATTTATGAAATAATCCCTATGTAACTATGTATTTTAAGATGTTTTCATTTTCAGGACCAATCCCTTTTACGGCAAGTTTTTGAGATTGTATCTCTACCCATTTTTGAATTACACCATTTAATAACTAATACCAAGAATGGCAACCTAATGCGCTATATCGTTCGCATTCGTTTCTATGCTGAGAATTCATGTAGTGCTGCCTCTTGTGAGTAACTTTAAAATTGTATTCGGTTAAGCAAAATTTGTTTGTACTTCAATCAAGAAGAGGGGAAAGGAAATGAAAGGAAAAAGTCTTGATAATTTTCGTTTATGTTTACTTTATAGCTACCTACCTTAGCTTAGGGCTTCATAAAGTAATTTTTAACTAAATGAGCACAGATTTGGATTTTTTTTGAAGTGAAGGAATACGCTGTATTGTATACAATTTATTTTTCTATATTTTTTTTGTTTGTTATACAGGGTGGCCCAGCGAAAATTATCAGCGCAATTTTTGGCCACTTAACATTAATTTTGCAAGAAACGCTCGAACACGTCAATTTTAATATGAAGGGGGACACCTAAATGGATTAGTATCAATGGCATAACTTCAACCCTAAAATGGGTGTGGACAAAACCTCAAAAATTTTAAATGGGAAAGGGTGTCAAACATGACACAGTTCGAAAGGCCTTTCAATTCTCTTTTCAACAGTTTTTTTATTTTTCAAATCCGATCATTAGTTCCAGAGAAATATCGTTTAAAACAAATTTTATCAGGTGAGCAAAACTGCAATCAAGTAGGCTTAAACAAATGACAGAAACTAAAGTATCAGTTTATTAGGTGTTCAAAATGACTATTTCCAACTTTCCGTAAATCTTCTAAAAATTCGGGTAGCTTGGCATAAACTTTAGACTTCAAATAACCCCACAAAAAAAATCCAACTTACAAATTACTTGTTTATTACAAACAACTTGTCGAAAGAATTGTTTATTTAGTTTCTATCATTTGTTTTAGCCTACTTGATGACAATTTTAAACACCTGATAAAATTTGTTTTAAACGATATTTCTCTGGAACTAATGATCGGATTTGAAAAATAAAAAAACTGTTGAAAAGAGAATTGAAAGGCCTTTCGAAATATGTCATGTTTGACACCCTTTCCCATTTAAAATTTTTGAGGTTTTGTCCACACCCATTTTAGGGTTGAAGTTATGCCATTGATACTAATCCATTTAGGTGTCCCCCTTCATATTAAAATTGACGTGTTCGAGCGTTTCTTGCAAAATTAATGTTAAGTGGCCAAAAATTGCGCTGATAATTTTCGCTGGGCCACCCTGTATAGTCAAATTAAAAGAAAAATTCAAATAGGTAAAATATAGATATAGGAACATGGCATTTGAAACAAAAGTTTAGATATTACGCAAAATATATTTTTATTAAAAATATTTTTTTATTAATTTTAATAGTAGTTAGTAATTAAGACTGTAGAAACTTAAAATTAATTAGAATAATATACATAATTACATAATTACACATTAAAATCCTTTTATTTTCGGATAAAACAAAACATAACTGCACAATTAAAAATTTTGAATTATTTTTAATTTTCTATTGCGAGTACTTTTATTTTTTTCAAATTTAAAAGGTTTTGATATACTCCCTAGCATTTTATAAACTTTTGCAGTTATTAATAAATCTATAATATATTTTCTGTGTTCAAAACAGGTTAATTATTAATGTAACCAAGTACTGTAATTGGTGTTTATATTTTCAAAAACTGCTTGTGAAAGTTTACCCTTAAATGATAATATGTTTGTTTTGTTCAAAAAATATTTTTATTATTTGCAGAGACGAGATAACAATATTGAATACTAATGCGCCTATACAAAAATTTATTTTTTTCAGATTCACTGTAATTTCATTTTTTGTGTAAATTTCATCATTTTTCTTCAAGTTCAAATAGACAATTATATTTTTTTCGAAATCAGTAATATTATCCGAAACAGTTCTTTCAGTTTCTTCATTTTCATCCCTGTCTTCAAATTCTCCGTCTTCTGATTCACTTGCATCCCGATATCTTCTTGTTAATTATTTGAATTAAGTGCATTTTCGTTTGAAGTACTGAAATAGAAATATTAGGTATTTTATTATAAAGTCATTACAAAATAAAATTTTGAAACGGTGAAATCCTACTTCTATATTTGTAATTAATAATGTAACGTTTTATTTATTTAGGTGAAGTGTAAAGAAACAATCGAAACACGAATATTTATAACTAAGTTTAATAAACGAAATATGAACTATAAAAGATAATTAAAATAAGTAACACTATGAATAAACAAACATAAATACTATTTTAAGACTATCAATTATTAATAAAAACTTAAACACTAATATTATTTATTTAAAAATTTAAAACTACGCAATATTTATTTCCACAATATTTATATCACCAATGATCACCTCACATATCAATATTAGACTGTCCTCACGACCTCCTGTTCGAGGTTTTTATAGTAGAACAGTTAAGTTCTGGAATGTTCATCAACTCTCTGGAAAACAGAACAATGGAAAGCGAGCGGACCTGTCGTGGCAGGTCCGCTAGAGGCCGTCGCCCACGGCATGACCATGGGATCGCTACAATAATAATATATTTTTAATATGTTTTTCCTTGTAGCTCCGATGACTTCAAGCGAAATTTCTCAATTTTTGTTCGTGGCAGATGAATATAAAATTTTAAAAATTGTACCTGGTTAATATTATAGTTTCATTCTCCATATTCCCTAAATTTAAGAATTCGTCATTGTCCGTTTCGCAATTTCCACTGCCAATTGATTCAATCATCCTTACATGCATGTTTTGCTGCAGGGCCTGCAATACAGAAAATAAATTTTCTATTATCTTCTATTTATTAAATGATTACACCTGAAAATATTATATTTACGAACGAGTAAATAGGAAAAACTTTTTATGGCTGTTTTAGACGTTAATATTTTTTTTATTTTTGCGTGTTTTATATTCTAAAATCTTAAAAAAACTGCTATATTAAACCAAATTGATTTAAGGGAATTAAGTAATTAAGTAAAATTGTAGTCGGTAACATTGGATTGAGACTTATTCAATTATTTTAAAATTTAGGTCAATTCTATGAACATAATAAAATTTAAGTTACATATCATCTTATCAACTTTCTGACACAAAAATTGCATATCGAAGCGAAAGATAAAATAAGAAAATCTTATCAAAAAATTTAATGTGTCCAACACATTACTTCCCGCCAAATTCTTTAGAATATAGAATATTTTTAATTTATTTCATACCTGAAATTTCCTTACATCAAATTTCTAATACCGGTTTGGAAACCGAACAAAACAGTTATTTTTGCCGTAACTAAAATCGTTGATTGAAAAGTATACTTTTCAATCAACGCTAAAATCTATTCCTTGTGTATTTCTTCCATCTTTTTATATTTTGCAATAAAAAACTTCATATTTACTTACTTTATCTCTGAAAATTATTTACATCAAATATATATTTAAATAAGACTTAAAAAATTATCAAGATTTTTTATACAAAAATGGGTGTGTCACAATAAATTATATTGAATGTGGCGGTAAATAAAACAAATAAAAATGTAAGAAGGAATTACCTTTCTCTATTAATTAATTTATAACAATGTAATATTATTTTCGCACCATCCTTAACGTATAACTTACTTCCATAGCAACACAAATCTAAATTTCTATACATTTATTATTTGGTTACCTACTACTGCCTAGTGAGTGTTACCCTACCCTACTAGAAAGGTAATTATGAAAATAATACTAATTTTATATACATTAATAACGAGGAAAATAAACTATAAAAAATTGCAAATAAATAAATCTGAACTGCCAAGCGGCCAAAATTTTACAAATACTTTAATATTATTTGAAATTAATTGCTGCGGGTGGCACGAAAAATATAATAAGCGTCTCGGAATGTAAGTACCTAATATAGGTAATTATTCTCTGCAAGCACCGCCTCAGTTCATTTCTCCTCGTATGTTATAATGTACTTACATTCCTTGCAGCTTAAATATATAAGGTGTATTCTATAACTGTTCCGTTAAATTTTAAAGCTCGGTAAAAATTTTACAGGCTTAAAATTATTTCCGAATTATGTATCGTTAAATCTGTTAAAATTTTAACAGAACCTACTAAAAAATCCGCTAAATGAACAAAAAGGCCAGTTTCTAGATAACTGTTAGAGCTTTCAAATTAACCAGCAAAGTTAGCGATGATATTTTGTTATGTTTTTATGTTGACTAAGATTGTAGTAACTTGTGGACGAAAAAAATAAAATAAAATATGTTTATCTACAACTATTGAAATATGGGTATATTATACGTGTGATACTACATATAATATAGTACTCATATTACACAAGTGTAATATGAAACGTTATATTACACGCTACACTTTTCTGTAATAAATAGAGCATATAATTTAACATACAATATTTTAATAAACTGTTAATTTATTAATAATGTATTTTTTATTATAAATATCAATATAAATGATTATGAAAGTATAATAAATACAATTTGAATAGTTATTTTGACATTTAAGTGCTACTGTGACGCCATCTGTTAAGCTATATATGAACTACTCACAGTTAACTGAATATTTAACAAATAATATTAGTTTCTTTATATGCCTGATAGTTGTAGATAAAGTATGACTCGCATAATATGGCTACATATTATGCTTGTTAAATAATATACTATTGGTTAACTGTCAAAGAGAATTATGTTAAATCCAGATATATAAACAGGGTGTGCAACGAAATGCGGAACATAGGACTTTAACATGGCATTTAAAAAAATTCGGATACTCTCTCTTCTGATAAATTTAGAGCAAAACTACAAAAATACAAAGTTGTTCAAAATTTAATTATACGTCAGATAAAATCATAATTGTTGTAACAATACGTCTGCAGTACGAGATATAGTAAATATTAAATGTAATATTTTTATTAAAAATCATCCATGAAAATAAAAAATAATATCCGTCTGTTAGTTTGGAGAAGTATCATTGATTATAATTTTTATTGTTTGTATTTTAATATTATTTAAGTTGAATTTATATTTTTTTTTTCTTCTTACGGACGACATATCCATTTTTATACTAATTTTAGACAATAACATCATTAATAATTAATATCAAATTACATTATAAATAATGACATATTGTCATTACTGTCACAACTGACACGTAGATATTTTCTTTTATTTCCATGGCTGTCTGATTTTGAACGAAATTGTTCCATTTTATATTTCATAAATCTCGTACTGTAGACGTGCTATAATATCAATTACATATATCTTATATGATCTAGAATTTAATTTTGAACAACTTTGTACTCCTGTAGCTTTGCTCTAAATCTAAAGGAGAGAGAGTATCTGCAATTTTTTTAAATCCCATGTTAAAGTCCTATGTTCCGCATTTCGTTGCACACACTGCATATATTCTATAACGAGTTGAAGGTATATCATTTGAGAAGAGCATTATATGGTCTTCGCCAGGCAGGACGCCAATGGCATAGTCGATTGAGTGAAGTATTACTTAAACTTGACCTGACCCGATCAAACTATTATCCTTGTCTATATTACGGTGGAGAGGGTGAGTCATTAATTATGATTGTTATTTATGTAGATGATATACTATTCATGTCACGAGATCAAGAAAAACTAAGATCTTTTAAGCTAAGTCAAGAAGGTTATATCAATAATCTTCTAGTACGATTTGGGATGCAAGAATGTATTCCTGTAAGTACACCTGCAAAAGTTGGCAGTAATTTAACAAAATAAAAAGGAAATAAGAATGACCAGGTAAAAAAGCCATACAGAGAATTGCTAGGATCGATTATGTATCTAGCAATTGCTACTAGACCAAATATTTGCTTTATTGTAAATCATTTGTCCCAATTTAATGTATGTTACGATGAGAGGCATTGGTTAGCAGCTAAAAGAGTGCTGAGATACATGCAAGGCACTTCAACTTATAGTTTGGTATATACAAAGGATTTAAAGAAGATTGAAGGCTTCGTCGATGCTGATTTTGGTAAGTGTTTAACAGATAGAATATCGTATACTGGATATATTTTTACTCTTAGCGGAGCAGCGGTGATAAGTTGGAAGTCTCAAAAACAACGAACTATTGTCCTTTCGCCTACAGAGGCGGAGTATGAATACTCTTACACATATTGTTGTAGGTTGCGACAACCAGGGAGTTAAACATTTGGTCGAAAACCCGTCGTATCAGTCACGAACAAAGCACATTGTTATCAAATATCACTTCATTCGTAATCTCATTGCAGATGATAAACGTCAGTTGAAGTACGTTCCCTCCAAGGAGATGCCAGCTGATGTATTTACCAAGATTTTCCCACGACAGGGTTATTATAACTGTATTAGTAAATTTTGCATTAAAAATGTACTGTAAATATAATATTCTTTCTGATTTTGTAATTGGTGTTTAATTTGAGGGGAGTGTGTTAGAGCTTTCAAACCACCAAAGTTAGGGATGATATTTTGTTGTTTTCATGTTGACTAAGATTGTAGTAACTTGTGGACGAAAAAAAAATGTTTGGTTAACTGTTAAAGAAAATTATGATAAATCAAGATATATGTATTGTAACGTTTTATTTATTTAAGTGAAGTGTAAAATTGATTAAAACACTAATATTTATATAACTAAGTTTAATTAAAGAAATATGAATTATAAAGAATAAATAAAAATAACTAACACTAAGAATTAACAAATATAAACACTAATTTAAGAACTAATTATTATTACTAAAGACTTAAACACTAAGATAATTTATTTAAACAATTAAAACTACGCAATATTTATTTCAACACTATTTATATCACTGTCTATTTATTTATATCACCATCTGTACACTACACGTATTAACACAAGACTGTCCTCGCGATCTTTTGCTTGGGGTATTTATATAAAACGCTTCATTCTCGAATATTCGGCGACCCTTCTCGAATATTCGCCGGTTCTTTGAAAATCAGAACAATGGGAAGCGGACGGACTTGTTCTGACGTGCTCGCTAGCGGCCACCGCCCGCGCCGCCGCCCGAGCCGCGACCCTGGGTTCGCTACATTGCCCCCTCCTTAAGACTGTTTCGTCCCGGAACAGTTCGTTATGACGAAATCTGCATGCATCACCCTTGGTGCATCTGGAAGTCTTGAAGAAATAACAGTCGATGGTCCGTTTGAGCTCTTCTTGCCCGGTAGAGTTGAAGCTGCATACTAGAATTTCCACACCGGTAAAGCGGAAGATTGTTTCTAACATGCTTCTAACAATCCTCCAATCCAAACCATCTAGTCCACAGCCTATCTTCGGTACTGCCAGCTTCATGATGTCGTTCTGCAACAGATGGTCCTTCATATCGCACAGCGAGTCCCATAAATTGCGGTATGACGGCTTCTGATATGAGTATTGTTTCGTAACGAGATAGTAAATGTACCGCTTGCGTTCCTCGTTCTCATCCTTCAGTTGTACCGTTTTTCCGACAGTTGGACGTTGGTTGGCCAGTTCTTGTACTCGTCCAAATTTTCTTTTAAAAACTGAAGCGATGCCGCGGGACATTTTAATGTCTTTCGCTACACAGTGAGCGAGGGAATATTCTGGGGACACGGTGAACAGATCTCGTTGTTCTTCTCGTGTAACGCCATACCGTGCTTTGTGACCAGTGGAATGGCTTTCCATAAAGTCTTCAAATGTAGGTTCCTCAGGTACAACCCGGCGAACCGTCGCTCCACGATGATCGTCAAAGTTATCACCAGCAAAAGGGGCTAACCGATTGAAGTGGACTACCCTCGGCTTTCCATTAGGTGTTTTCCTAATTCTGTAGACCACATCATTTATTCTTTTGATGATCTCGTAAGGACCTTCCCAATTCCTTTGCAGCTTGGGCGATAAGCCGCGACGTCTTTGTGGATTATAAAGCCACACCAAATTTCCAGGTTGATAACCACCTTTCTCAGCCTTGACGTCATACTGGTCCTTCATCCGATCGCTGGCACCTTGAATGGTTGTACGGACTTGTTCATGGATGTCATTCATTCTTCTCCGTAAGTCCGTCACATAGTCCTCCCCGGCAAGATCTTTACCGGGTTTACTGCCAAATGTCAGGTCGCATGGTAAGCGCAACTCCCGCCCGAATAAGATGTTTGCTGGTGTCTGCCCTGTTGTCTCATGCACGGATGAACGGTAAGCCAACAAGAACAGATGAAGATGTCGGTCCCAGTCTCGTTGGTGGTTAGAGACTACCTTTGACAAATACCGATTTATTGTTCTGTTCATCCGTTCAACCATGCCATCAGACTGCGGGTGTAATGCAGTAGTTCTAGTTTTCTTTATTCCTAATATCTTACAGATATTTTGGAACAGAGCAGACTCGAAATTCCTTCCTTGGTCGGAATGTATCTCTCGCGGTACTCCAAATCGGCAGATGCATTCTTTTACCAAGACTTCAGCGACCGTTACGGCTTCCTGGTTGGGTAATGGGTAGGCCTCAACCCACTTAGTGAAGTAGTCCATTACTACCACTATGTATTTATTTCCCTCGTCAGTTTCTGGGAATGGTCCGGCCACGTCAATCGCAATGCGTTCAAAGGGACTTCCAACGTTATATTGGCGCATTGGAGCTCTTCTTTTCCTATGTGGTCCGTTACTTCCCGCGCAGACCACACATTTCTTGCACCACTCTTTAACATCTTCTTTGCAATTTACCCAGTAAAATCGTTGGCGCACTCTCTCAAGGGTTTTATTCACTCCAAAATGTCCAGATCCGTCGTGGATCTCCTCCAATACTTCCGGTACTCTATTCCTAGGAATTATCAGCTGGGTCCTACTCACAGTACCTTCAGTATTCTCTATGAGACGTTTCAGGAGGCCCTCTTCAACCACAATAGAGTCCCACTGCGCCCAGTAAGATTTTACACTTTGTGAGTGTCGTGCAACATCTTCCCAAACTGGTCTGCTATCGCTACGTTTCCAATCTCGTATGATTTTCAAGTCCGAGTCATTCTCTTGATCCTTGCGAAGGTCTTCCGTTTGCCAACTATCATTCACTACTGTTGTTCTGGCGATGCTAGAGAGTTTTTCTTCTAGACGACTGCAATGCTTGCATTCGTCCTGGTAAGGTCTTCTTGATAATGCGTCAGCATTACGATGGCTTGTACCTGCTCGATGATCAATAACGAAGTTATATTCTTGCAATCTTTCAATCCATCTAGCTGCCTGACCTTCAGGATTCTTAAATTGTAGCAGCCATTTGAGAGCAGCGTGGTCAGTTCTTATAAGAAATCTTCTACCGTACAAATATTTGTAGAAGTGCTCCACGGATTTCACGACAGCCAAAAGTTCTTTTCTGGTGACGCAATAATTCCTCTCTGGTTTTGACAAGGTCTTACTAAAATAGGCAATAACCTTCTCTTGTCCGTCTTGTATCTGGGAAAGAACGCCACCAATTCCAACGTTGCTGGCATCTGTATCTAGAACGAATTCTCCTTCTGGTAAAGGATAACTTAGGACAGGTGCGCTTGTCAAGGAATATTTAAGTTGTTTAAACGCAGCTTGACAGTTCATCTCCCAGATAAATTTTCTGCCTTCTTCAGTAAGCCTTGTTAATGGCTTCGCTATGTTGGCAAATCCAGGTACATAACGTCGGTAGTATGTACAGAGACCAAGGAAACTTCTCAATTCATGTTTATCCCTCGGTACTGGCCAGTCACTCACAGCCCTTATTTTCTCCGGGTCAACTGCAATACCCTTACCAGAAACTACGTGTCCAAGATAATGAACTTCTCTTTGAAATAAGTGACACTTCTTTGGACTGAGTTTCAGGTTAGCCTTCCTCAATTATTGGAAAACCTCTTCCAAGTTCTTCATGTGGTCCTCGAACGTTTTTCCTACCACAATAATATCGTCGAGGTAAACCAAACATGTTTTCCACGACAGTCCAGCCAACACGGTTTCCATAAGTCGTTCAAACGTTGCTGGGGCATTGCAGAGCCCAAATGGCATAACAGTAAATTGCCACAGACCGGTACCGATGGTAAAAGCTGTCTTTTCTTTGTCTTTTGGATCTAAATACACTTGCCAGTATCCGCTCTTTAAATCAAGAGTAGGGAAAATCTTTGATCCTGCCAATGTGTCCAGAGTATCGTCTATTCGGGGTAGCGGGTAGCTATCCTTCTTCGTCACGTTGTTAAGTTGACGATAATCGACGCAAAATCTTGTAGAGCCATCCTTCTTCTTCACTAGCACCACTGGTGAAGCCCATGGACTGTTTGAAGGTTCAATCACACCTTCCGTCCTCATATCCTCTATAATTTCTTCAGCTTCTTCCCGCTTCGCCAGTGGTAATCTTCTTGCTGTTTGGCGGATGGGTCTTGCGTCTCCGGTGTCTATTTTATGATGGACTACATTGGTTCGTCCTTTGTCCTTCTTGTCAAATTGGAACACATCTTGAAAGGTCCCAATTAAATTCTTTGCCTTGGTTTTCTGATCGGCAGTCAAGTCCTGGAACGATGATGACAGCTCCTTGATTAGAATATCTGGAACTTCACAGGATGTGTTGTCTTTGGCCTTTACAGTTCGAATAATTGATGATACCGCTGAACATTCACCTACTACGGTCCCTTTTTTTAGTATAACTGGATAAAAATTTATGTTCATCACTCGAACTGGGATTATCTTGTCAGTTTTGAGCAAGGCTTTTCCAATTACAACTCCAGTCCCAGTTTTGGCATCATCGTTTTTCGGCTGGAGCATGACAATGTTTCCCTCACCGAAGCTACCCTCTAGCTGTGCTTCCACGATTGACTCACTTCGTTCTGGGAGGGTGACATCTTCCGTTATCAATACTCGCATGGCATTGACATCTCGTGGATTTAATACCAGTTCTTCATCATTGACCATCATCACTCCATTCTTCAGGTCAAGTTTAAATCCATGCTTTTTCATTATATCCATGCCGAGAATGAATTCATCTTCTACGTCAGCTACCAGCACACGATGCTTAATGTACGTTTTCCCAACAGTGATGCTCAAATCTATTTCTCCAGAAGCAGTAGCTTGTTCTCCTGTAGCTGTGCGTATTTGCCACTTTGTTGGAAGTAGATGTTTTCCGAATATTTTTCTTGCTAAGTCGGGTCTGATTACTGTTTTTGTCGCACCCGTATCCAGCAACATTTTAAGCGGCCTTCTGTTGATAGAACCGTCTACATAGATGCTGTTAGCTTGATGATGAAGGGATGCGACATAAGTAATAGATTCTGGGGCTACTGGATTACGGGTCGACGATTGCCCCTTCGCATCAACCCGACTTAGTTTTCCGACTCCCTTTCTTCCTTTCTTGGTTCTGCTTTCCTCTGTTGTTTTCTGCAGAGCCTTTGCGGGTGACCTACTTCACCGCAATTCCAACAGCGGAGTTTCTTTCTTCCAGAAGCATGAATTTCGGATGTAATACGTCTTATCCTATCATCTAGGTCCTCGATACTCTCAGCATCGATATTTCGCACTCGCGACTGGTTACGTGAAGCTTGTTTGGCTGCTTCATGATCTAAGGCATATGAAAGTGCGTCAACCAGAGTTTTTGGTCGAGCCAATCGTAGTGCCTGCTGAGTTTCATTGTCTCGGACCCCATATATAAATGCTTGTGTGGCTAGACATTCCAAAACACTGTCAGGAGCTGTGGGATGTGCGAGACGAACTAAACGAGCTATATCAGCTTCGAATTCTTGAAGGTTTTCTTTAGAACTCTGATATCGGTTCCTCAGTTGCGTCTGGTACACTTGCTCCAGATGCGCATTGCCATATCGCATATCCAATCTCTTAACAAGTTGTTCGTAATCTTCTTGTTCATCTTCTTTTAACGTTTGTAGGATATCGATGGCTTCTCCACGTAGCGAAACTGTCAGCGCAGTAGCCTTTTCTTTGGAAGTCCAGCCATTTGCTTTGGCAGCGGCTTCAAATTGTTTTACATAATTCGGCCATGATGACTTGCCATCGAATTCGGGTGCTTTAATGTGCAGTTTTGAATTATGTTCCGCTTTTACTGTTTTGTTTACTTGAATAATATCTGCCACATTAGAATTTGATACCGCTGGCGTAATATTAGAGAAATTTTGCTGCAACTCTTCAACTTTTTTCTCGTAAGTTTCTATTCTCTCTTCTAATATTCTAGAACTTTCTTTCAATTGTTCGTTTAGCTTGTCCTCCAAACTTTTAGAATTTTCCATTAATTTCTCCTCCCATATTCTAGAATTTTCTGTTAACTTTTCTTCCAAAATTCGAGAACTTTCCGCCAACTTTTGTTCTAAAGCTTTAGAATTATCTTCAGATTTTCTAGAACTTTCCTCTAATTTTTGTTCTAATGTTTTAGAACTTTCTTTCATTTGTTCCAAAGTTCTAGAATTTTCTTCTAAACTTCTGGAATTTTCTTTCAGAATTTTAACAAAATCGCTGAAACCACCCGCAATTTCGAATACAAACTCATCTGGATTTTCACCAGCTTCTACTAAAGTTTGCCGTAGACGAAGTTGCAGAACAGCCTTGGATCCCGATGTCTCTAACTCTCGGTCTTCCAGCTCCCTCTTGAGATCGGTCACTTTTAATTCACTTAATTTAGCCATTTTATTTATTTTTAATTTACACTTCACAGTTTTTTTAATAACCCCACACCTGACACCAATTGTAACGTTTTATTTATTTAGGTGAAGTGTAAAATTGATTAAAACACTAATATTTATATAACTAAGTTTAATTAAAGAAATATGAATTATAAAGAATAAATAAAAATAACTAACACTAAGAATTAACAAATATAAACACTAATTTAAGAACTAATTATTATTACTAAAGACTTAAACACTAAGATAATTTATTTAAACAATTAAAACTACGCAATATTTATTTCAACACTATTTATATCACTGTCTATTTATTTATATCACCATCTGTACACTACACGTATTAACACAAGACTGTCCTCGCGATCTTTTGCTTGGGGTATTTATATAAAACGCTTCATTCTCGAATATTCGGCGACCCTTCTCGAATATTCGCCGGTTCTTTGAAAATCAGAACAATGGGAAGCGGACGGACTTGTTCTGACGTGCTCGCTAGCGGCCACCGCCCGCGCCGCCGCCCGAGCCGCGACCCTGGGTTCGCTACAGTATTCTATAACAATGACATTAAAAATTAACACCTCTTTAATATTGTAGCGATCCCAAGGTCACGCTGCGGGCAACGAACGTTAGTATACAGGTCGAGACTCGCTCGCCGCTCTTCTATTATTGTACTGATGCGTCGAAGATACGAGAATATTCCAGAACTTAATTATTGTTCTACTAGTTAAGCCTGAGTAGAAAAGACCGCGGGGACAGTCTGATATTAATATGAGTAGAGAAGATAGTAAATACAAATAAATATCGCGTAAATAAAAAATGCATAGTTTTAAATGTTTAAATAAATATTCTTAGTGTTTAAGTCTGTATTAATTATTATTATTCTTAAATTAGTGTTTATAGTTGTTTATTTATATTTTTTATAGTGTTACTTATATTTATTATCTTTTATTATTCATTTTTTCACTTATTTTTACACTTCACCTACATAAATAAACGTTACAATTGGTGTCAGGTGTGGGGTTTAATAAACTGTGCAGTGTAAATGAAAATAAATAAAATGGCGGCTAAACAAATAAAGCTAAGTGAATTAAAAGTAACAGATCTCAAGAAGGAGCTAGAAGAAGGAAGACCGAGATTTGAAGATATCGGGAAGCAAGGCTGTTCTGCAATTTCGCCTAAGAGAAGCCAAGCTAGTGGAAATCCTGATGAGTTTTTATTCGAAATTGCCGGTGGTTTCACCGATTTTGTTAGAATTCTAAAAAAAATTTTAGAACATTAGAACAAAAATTAGAAGAAAATTCTAAAAAATCCGAAGAAAATTCTCGAACATTGAAAGGAAAGCTGTTAAAAAATTCCAAATGTTTAGAACAAAAATTAAAAGAAGAATTAACAGAAAATTCTAAAACTTAGAATTAGAAGCAAGTTCTAGAAAATTTTAAGAAAGTTCCAGAATATTAAAAGAAGAGTTAATGGAAAATTCTAGAAAATTTAAAGAAAGTTCTACAATATTCAAAGAACAACAGTTGATGGAAAATTTTAAAACTTTAGAAAAGAAATTAAACGAGCAATTGAAAGTCAGTTCTAGAATATTAGAAAAATGAATAGAAACTTACGAGAAGAAAGTTGAAGAGTTACAGCAAAACTTCTCTAAAATGAAGACTGCGGTGTAAAATTCTGATGTAGCTAATGCAGATATAATACAAGAAAAGAAATAGTAAAAGAAAAAAACAATTCAAAAATGCACATTAAAACACTAGAATTCGACGGCAAGTGATCGTGGCCGAATTATGAAAAACAATTGGAAGCCGCTGCTAAAGCAAATGGCTGGACCTCCAAGGAGAAAGCTACAGCGCTGACAGTTTCGCTACAAAGGGATGAACAAGAAGACTATGACCAACTTGTCAAGTGGTTGAATAGGCGACATGGCAATACGCATTTGTACTAGGTGTACCAGGCGCAACTGAGAAACTGGTGCCAGAGTTTCAAAGAAAATCTACAGGAATTTGAGACTGATATAGCTCGTTTGGTTCGTCTCGCACATCCTACAGCTTCTCACAGCGTTTTGGAATGCCTGGCCACTCATCATTTATCTATGGGGACCAAAACAATGAAACTCAACTAGCACTGCGACTGTCTCGACCAAAAACACTTTCATATGCCTTAGATCATGTAGCAGCTAAACATGCTTCACGTAACCAATCGCGAGTGCGAAATATCGATACTGAGGGATCCAAAGACACCGAAGACCTAGAAAACAAAATAAGATGAGCCACTTCCCAAATGTTTGCTGGAAGAAAGAAATTCCGCTGTTAGAATTGTGGTGAATTAGGTTACCGGCAAAGGCTCTGCTGAAAACAAAAGAGAAGAGTAGAAGCAAGAAAAGAAGAAAACAAAATCCATTAGTTATGTCGCGTCTCTTTATCAAGCTAACAGCCTTTATATAGATGGTTCTATCGACAGAAGGCCGCTTAAAATGTTGCTGGATACGGGTGCGACAAAAACAATAATTAGACCCAACTTAGCAAGAAAACTATGCAGAAAACGTCGCACAGCCACAGGTGAACAAGCTTCCACATCTGGAGAAATCGATTTGACCATCACTGTTAAAAACACGTGCATTAAACATTGTGTTCTGGTAGCTGACCTAGAAGATTAATTCATTCTCGGCACGGACATAATGAAAAAGCATGGATTTAAACTTGACTTGAAAAATGGAGTGATGATGGTTAATGATGAAGAACTGGAATTAAATCCACGAGACGACAATGCCATGCGAGTATTAATAACGGAAGATGTAACCCTCCTAGAACGAAGTGAATCGATCGTGGAAGCACAGTTAAAAGGTAGCTTCTGTGAAGGAAACATTATCAAGCTCCAGCCGAAAAATTATGACGCTAAAACTGGTACTGAAGTTGTGATTGTAAAAACCTTGCTCAAAACCGACAAGATAATCCCAGTTTGAGTAATGAACATCAATTTTTATCCCGTTGTACTAAAGAAAGGGACAGTAGTAGAAGAATGTTCATTGGTCTAGTAGAAGTAGATGTATATAAAACTGACTTACAACCTTTTATGGAGAAGTGGGAAGCTTTGTGGCCAGGAGTTATAAATTATCCCAACTCAAAGGTATCACTTGAAAAGTAAGAACAGAGCCGTATCATATTCTTTTCGTCATAGGATAGATATTTGCGCTCCGATTTTTAGTCGTCGACGGCTGATCTTCTGCTAAATGTTGAACTATTTCTTCCGAATGTTGTTTTCAGAATAACTTACGTCCACAAAATTATATTTCCAAGATCTCCACATATTCGTATTTACAATTTTATTCACACACTACTAAAAACTGCAAGCACAGAAATAACTTTTTAATGACTTGTCCAAAACTGATCGTGTACCTCTAACGAAAATGTTTAATAACTAATAATGGGGTTCTTAGAATAATTGAAAATCCAAATTAAAAGAAAAATCTTAATAATGAACAACTTGACTTAGTCAAATCTCTGTTGATCACTCCGCTTTAATCCCTTTTAGATTTTTCTACCATTGTAAAGCTAGTTAATACTTAGTTTCTGCCTTTGTTCTTCTATGATTAAATACTAAAAATTTTCTATGAAGTATATTCATTAGTACATCCTGATAATGGCCTTAGAAGACGAATATAAATAAAATTATTTTTTTTAACAACCAAATATTTCTTATATTCTTGTCAATAACTGTTTGTATTTAAAATTTACTCTAATCTCTTTTTGAAATTAGAAAACATGCGTTTAAAATGCATTATTATTTGAATATTTTAATCTACATGTAAAAGTACGTAATTAGGAAACACTATGAAAGAAAATTTCTGGTACGGCCCTTAACAGCATACGACAGAAGAAAGTACCTGCCTAAATGAACCATTAGTGCAAGTCCCATAAAACTTTATAAGGGCCAATCGACTTATCCGGAAGTGAATTTCATATATCTATGCCTCTACTATATCATCGATTATTCGCACTGTGAAGGCCAAAGACAGTAAATGCTATGAAGTTCCAGATATACTAATCAAGGATCTGTCAACCTCGTTCCAAGAATTGCCCACCTACCAGAAAGCTAAGGCTAAAAACTAAATTGGGAACTTTCAAAATGTATTCCAATTCGACAAGAAAGCCAAAGGAAGAAGGAATGTAGTACATCATAAAATAGAAACCAGAGTTGCAAGACCCGTCCACCAAACAGCAAGAAGATTACCACTGGCTAAGCGGGAAAAAGCGGAAGGAATTATTGATGACATGAGGATGGAAGGTGTGATCAAACCTTCAAGCAGTCCTTGGACTTGTGTGCTAACGAAAAAGACGGATGGCTCTATAAGATTTTGCGTCGATTATCGTAAACTTAACAACGTAAAGAAGAAAGATAGCTATCCTCTATTTCGAGTAGACGATACACTGGTTACTTTGACATGATCAAAGATTTTCTCTACTCTTGATCTAAGGAGCGGATTCTGGCAAGTGGATTTATACCCAAAAGACAAGAAAAGACAGCCTACCATCGGTACCGGACTTTGACAATTTATTGTTATGCCATTTGGGCTCTGCAATGCCCCTGCAACGTTGTAACGACTCATGGAAACAGTGTTAGCTGAACTGTCATGAAAAATATGTTTGGTTTACCTCGACGATATTATTATGGTAGGAAAAACGTTCAAGGACCACATGAAGAACTTGGAAGAGGTTTTCCAAAGATTGAGAAAGGCTAACCTGAAGCTCAGTCCAAAGAAGTGTTCATTAGACGGACAAGAGAAAGTTATTACCTACTTTAGTAAGACATTGTCTAAACAAGGGGATCAATTCTTGAAAAAATTAAAATGATATGAGATGAGATGATAATTTTCCATCTCATTTCACATAATATCACAAATATCAATTCTTGACTTAATATGACATATTTATCATCTATTTATTGAGCCTTGGTTCAACAAGTGAGAAATTATCACTGATCACTAGGGTCACTATATATATATATATATATATATATATATATATATATATATATATATATATACATATATATATATATATATATATATATATATATATATATATATAAATTGTTTATGTCATTTCCGTCGTTATCATCTACAATAATTGTCAACGTTGTAAATTGACGTCAAATACCTACATCATTTTATAATGGAAACTAATCAGGTGCACAGGGATAAATATGTAACGCTTGAACAAAAATAGTTTCTCACAGAATATATTTGTACCCATTCAAAAATTACTAAGAATAATTTTGATTCAACATATTATATTTCCTTTCATTAGCTAATTTGAGATTTTCTTCAATCTCCACAATAAGAATTTGCAGAGCTGCAGCAACTTCTAAGTCATCTGCCATATTGATATGCAAATATATAATATTTTATATATAATCATATAAATAATAATAAAATACACTATTTCTATAAAATTTAATCTTCTTATTACATTAATATTAAAACAATGTTTTAATAATCATAAAATCATATGTACCTGGATATAAAAGTACATACACAAAACAAATAATTAATTCTCAAATTGACATTTCACCACCGAATACGATGGTGAAATTTTTTAGCGTGATGAGATGTAAATGCTATGATATGATATGATACCAAAATTCAAGAATTCAAATTTCCATCTCACTTGCCATTTCTCACTCAAGTGACTTATTTTATCACTTATGAGATTTTTTCACATTTCAAGAATTGACCCCTAGAAAGGAATTACTGCGTCTCCAGAAAAGAACTTTTCGCAGTCGTAACATCCCTGAAACACTTCTACAAATATTTGTACGGTAGAAGATTTCTCATAAAAACTGACTATGCTACTCTTAAATGGCTGCTATAATTTAAGAATCATGAAGGTCAGGCAGCTAGATGGATTGAAAGACTGCAGGAATATAACTTTGTTATTAAACATCGGGTAGGTGCCAGCCATCGCAATGCTGACTCATTATCTAGAAGACCTTGCCAAGACGAATGCAAGCACTGCAATCGACTGTAAGAAAAACTACCACTGTCGCCAGAACAACAGTAGTCAATTGTAGATGGCAAACCGAAGACCTCCGCAAGGACCAAGATAATGACTCGGACTTGAAGGTCATATTGGATTGGAAACATGGCGATAGCATACCAGTTTGGGAAGATGTTAAAGGGGCCTCCTGAAACGTGTCGTAGAGAATACGGAAGGTACTGAGAGTATGATCCAATTGATAATCCCTAGAAATAGAGTACCGAAAGTATTGGAGGAGATCCACGACGGATTTGGCGGAGAACATTTTGAAGTAAATAAAACCATAAAGAGATTGCGCCAACGATTTTACTAGGTAAATTGCAAAGATGTTAAAGAATGGTGCAAGAAATGTGTGGTCTGCGCGGGACGTAACGAGCCACATAGGAAAAGAAGAGCTCCAATGCGCCAATATAACGTTGGATGTCCCTTTGAACGCTTTGCGATTACGTTGGCCGGACCATTCCCAGAAACTGACGAGGGAAATAAATACATAATAATAGTAATGAATTACTTTACTAAGTGAGTTAAGGCCTACCCAGTACCTAACCAGGAAGTCGACACGGTCGCCGAATTTTTAGTTGAATAATGCATCTGGATTTGAGGTACCGCGAGAAATACATTCTGGTCAAGGAAGGAATTTCGTACCTGCATTATTCCAAAATATATGTAAGATATTAGGAATCAACAAAACCAGGACAACTGGATTGCATCCGTAGTCTGATGGCATGATGGAACGGATGAATAGAACAATCAACCGGTATTTGTCGTACGTAGTCTCTAACCAACAACGAAACTAAGACCGACATCTTCATCTATTCTTTTTAGCTGAGGCGTATACATTTTATCCTCTACACTTGTTATATTGCTTGTTAGCTTAACGTTCTTCCCTGCACGAGACAACAGGTCAGATACCAGCTAACATTTTATTCAGGAGGGAGATGCGCTTACCATGCGACCTGATATTTGGTAGTAAAACCGGTGAAGATTTTGCCGCGGAGGACTACGGACTTACGGAGAAGAATGAATGACATCCATGTACAAGTCCTTGTAAGATTTCAAGGTGCCAGTGATCGGATGAAGGATCAGTACGACACCAAGGCTGAAAAAGGTGGATATCAACCAAGAAATTTGTATGGCTTTACATCCACAAAGACGCCGTGGCCTATCACCGAAGCTGTAAAAGAATTGGGAAGGCCCCTATGAAATCGTAAAGAGAATAAATGATGTGGTCTACAGAATTAGGAAAACACCTAATGGAAAGCCGAGAGTAGTCCACTTCAATCGGTTAGCCACTTTCGTTGGTGATAACAATGACGATCATAGCTCAAGAACCCACATTTGAAGATTTCATAGAAAGCCATTTTACTGGCCACAAGGCACGGTATGGCGCGACAAGAGAAGAACAACGAGATCTGTTCACCCTGTCCTTGGATTACTTCCTCGCTCTTTGCTTAGCGAAAGACATTATGATATACCGCAGCATAGCTTCAGTTTTTAAAAGAAAATTTGGACGAGTTGAATAACTGACAACCAACGTTCATCCGTGGGAAAAACGTTATTACTAAAGGATGATAACGCAGAACATAAGCGGTACATTTACTACCTGGTTACAAAACAGTACTCGAATCAGAAGTCGTCATACCGGAGTTTATGGGACTTGTTGTGCGATCTGAACGACCATTTACTGAAGAACGACACTAGCAGACAAGTCGAGCATCGCTCGCAGCTTTTCTATTGTACTGATGCGTCGAAGATACAAGAATATTCCAGAACTAAATTACTCTACTATTAAGCCTGGGCAGAAAGACCGGAGGACAGTCTGATATTAATACTAGTAGTGAATATAAATAGTTGGTGGAAATAAATATCGTGTAAATAAACACTGCGTAGTGTTCAATGTTTAAACAAATATTCTTAGTGTTTAAGTCTTTTTTAATAATTATTATTCTTAAATTAGTGATTATAGTTGTTTAATCATTTTATTATCTTTTATTATTCATATTTCGTTTATTAAACCCAGTTAGATAAATATTGATGTTTCACTTATTTTTACATTTCACCTACATAAACCTTACAATTGGTGTCAGGTGCGGGGTTTAATGAATTGTGAAGTGAAAATAAAAATAAATAAATTGGCGACTAAACAAGTAAAGCTAAGTGAATTAAAAGTTACTGATTTCAAGAAAGAGCTGGAAGACCGAGAGTTGGAAATATCGGAAACCAAGGCTGTTCTGCACCTTCGTCTACGGCAAGCCTTAGTAGAAGCTGGTGTTTCACTTATTTTTACACTTCACCTAAATACATAAATGTTACAATAATATATTTTAAAACGTCAATTAATAGAAAAAGGTATTAGGCGGAATTACTAAATGCAAGAATTTGAGTCTAATTTGCAAAAGATGTACTTATAAATAATTTTGTGTTACATACTTATAAACATAATTGTATGCTGCATAGCAAAATGTTAGATTTAATCAGTCATTTACGCGACTCAAGTAATAGGTACATTTATACCCCATTTTACGTTTATGAAGCTGTTTCGACTGAATAATGAAACAACACGTTTTGTAAATGATTGGTTAGAATTTCATATCCGGAGGACATATAAAGTATATACCAAAATTTCTGAAACTACTGGCCACTCTCCGGTTTTTCGGCCATGGAAGTTCTCAGATTGATATTGGGCAAGGTTATTATTTTGGACAAAGACAGCCTGTCGTGAATCGGTCTATTAAATTGATGACAAATATTATTAGTACCCATTTAATAAATAACTGGATTATTTCTCCAACCCCTGCAACAAATAAAAAAATTAAAATGATTAATTTTTACCTCCCGCCTATCAATATATAGATAAGGGAGGTATTGTTTTTGGTCAGATTTCTCGAGTGTGGGTTTTCAACATATGAGCACGAATTAGGGTCCCTAGAATACGATTTTAATATTTTTAGCGTGATGTCTGTATGTCTGTGTGTGTGTGTGTGTGTCTGTGACGATTTTTCTTTCACGATATCTCCAATACGATACATGTAAAAAATATAATATTTGGTATTTAAGAGTTCTATTGTAATATAATGAACTGATTAGATTTTGACTACAATTGGTTAACCGGAAGTAGTACTTTACTTGAAGCTTTAAACCGTTTTTCCTAAAAAATACCTCTAAATACCATATTTTCGCAAATTTCGTTATTATAAATTCAAAGATTTTTTAATTTTCTACCGATCTGCATAATTACGTTTATACAGGGGGTCCATTTTAAGTGGTACAGTATTGTTATCTCGGGAACTATAAGAGCTACGAGGTCGGTTAAATTAGCAAACAATTTCTATTTCACAAGACTATTAAAATGAGATAAACAAATTTTGTTTTAAACCAGTGGTTCTCAAGATATGAAGCCCAACTTTTTTATTTTAAATGGAACACCATATATATTTTTACATATTTGGAATCTACATCAAATTACAAATCCAATGGTTGAAGTTAATTTTTAGTTAAATAAGAAAATTCCTATGTTGGTTTAATTTTGTATTCTTTTACCTGAAAATAGCAGTTGCCATGAAAAAATAAAAAAAAAACGACAAATTCTGCGTTCTTATTATTATTATTTTAGTTAAAAAAGAAAATCCCTATGTAGGCAATAAGTTTCTATGCTTATATCTGAAAATAGCAGTTGCCATGAATAAATAGGAAACAAACGTCAAATTTGGCGTTCTTTTACCGAGAATTTTTAATTCAGAGATAGAATTAGCGTAATAAGTAATATGAAATAATATTTTACATATCGTTTAGGCTGAGGAATTTCGATAAAACAGATGAGCTATTCATATGTTCACAAAATTTGACATATGATGTCAAATTTGATGTAAGTAAGTGTAAAAGATAAAATAAGTAAAAAATGAAGTAATTTTATTGTAAAATTTAAAAAGATGGAAGAAATATATTAGGAATATATTTGCATGCGTGAATAAAAGTAAGTTCAGTTCCGGTTTTAGTAACGTCAAAAATAGCTGTCATATTGGTCATACAAAATTTATGAAGGAAATTTTAGGTATCAAATAAATTAAAAATATTCTGAACTGCAATAACAAACTAATTTTAAAACTACAAATTAAATGTATTGAAAAACTTATATAGAATATATTACTACAGTGTCGGGAGGTATTGTGTTGGACACACCAGATTTTTTTTAAATACACTGCATCAGTGGGCAATTTTTTTACAGTTGTTTGGTTGTTATGTTACTTTGACACCATGCGCGAAGTACCTGGGAAAAGGTTTTTTCTCGGTTTTAGAGAACTCTTCACTCAATATAGATAAAGAAAAATATCATAATTAATTATGTAAATTAGTCGTAGAAAAAATATGGTTTATATTTTGGGCAAGAAATGTTTTTAGTGCGTTCGATTGACTGACATCTCACGGACTACTTCATGTATTTTTTTTAAAGACCTGTTAAAAATATATTTTTTAGCGGACCTTTCATTTAACCTTACAAAATTATCTTCTTTACTATAAATTTTAAAGGCCCGCTAAAATATTTTTAACGGCATTTAACATTAGCAGATTACGTACAGAATATAACCCAGTATCTCAATTTTTGTTCAATTTCTGATAAATCCTTTTACTTCTAATAATTACTATTTACAATACAGCAGAAATACTTTTTAGGGATCAGAATATTAAATTCGCTTAATACAATTCAAAAATTGAAACAGAGAAGAATTTCTTCATGGGAATTCCGAGAATTTCTTAAAACTACTGGAGGAGGCACAAAGTTTGTCTAGACAAGGAACATCAGTAGTCGTTACGTGCTAGTAAGTATTTATTAATAGTATGAGTACTTGGAATTTTAAATTTTAAAATAAAACTTAATCGAGTAATAAAGTAATAAGATGACTGCATATGCATCATATTTATTATCAGTTGACATTTTATATTTATATCACAAAACCGCATTGTGATAAAAAGAAACGAATATTGAAATTTATCATTGTTAGTATAAAGTAAAGTAGAACATTTTTAAATTGTGTCAATGGGTTATTTTGATGTTTATTCGAGTAGCCCATATATTTGGTTTTGATAAAAATAAATATGAAACAATATTAACGATAAATAAGTACAATGAAATGAATGAATGAAAACTTTAGATATTGACTTAAAATTCTTTTAATAATTTTGCGTCAGGATTAGTCACAAAATATTTATATTTAGAAATACACTCATATCTGCCTAATATTTTTTTAGTGTGTCTTAAGTTAATCGATTAATAATTAGGTCATAAAATTATTTCTTGTGTTCTATTTCAGTGACGGAGCTAAGGCGAGCGGTCTGTACGTAGCGCTGTCCTTCGTTGTAGAAAAAATGAAACTAGAGCAAATTTTTGACGTATGCCAAGCAGTTCGAACTGTGCGAATTAACAGGCCTCAGTTTGTTTCCCACATTCAACAATTTGACTTTCTGTATCATGCTGCACTGAACTTCCTCTTATCCTTATCGTTTTTTGAGGTGTTACGAAAGTAACTACTTTCTTACTTTTTAAGGTGATTATTTTATAAAGCATGATTTATAAGTGACGTAGAATACAGAACATAATTTCGCACAGAAAACATACTATTTCAGCACAAAACATATTAAACAAGATCACAAGATGATTATACACCATTTCATGAGAGGTGTAATTCAGTGAAGCATTTGTCAATTGGGCAGGAGTTTGACAAGTATTAGCCAATATCGTAGAATATGCAACTTTGTATTACACTCTTGTGATGCCGTTATTATTCTTGTTTTATAAAAAAAATTATAAAAACTACAATATAAGAACTATAACACAAAAGAAAGGGAAAAGTGAAATTCATTGTTATTCAAAAACATTGTCAAATATTTGTAAACTCACAACACCGTATTGGATTTCTTCTGTTCTAGAAGGTCGTTTTTAAACATATCCTCATCACAGTATTATAAATTCAAATAGGTCAGATAAATTATACATCTTAATTTAATATATAAGTTGGTAGGTAAAGGGAACGTGCGGCGAAAGAGTTGGCCTCTGACGGAAAATATACAAACTAATACAATGACAATAAGTTTGTTTTTAGTATATGCTTGGTTATTGTTTTAATGCTAATACATTGTTAATGCTACTGTTTATAGTAAAATTTTGTTAATGTAAAATGGTAATGGTAACGTGGAAATATTTTTCCGTGCCGCAGTGTAAGAGCTATGTAGCCAAGAAATTAATTTACACTATTTTTCAGAAAAACCTCACTTACGGAAGCAATGACAAATAGTTCTTGAAATCTGGGAAGAAAATAAATAAATATATAGCTACCTGCATATGTTTAAAAAAATGATACTATGTAATCATAAAAAGAACATAACGTAACAAAATTACAATCAAATCTTCTCATACATATTAGCATAGACTAAGGGAGCAATATATATTGCTAAATGTGTGATATTAGCTAGCTACTGAAATATTTTTGTTTTTCTACTCTCGTAATATATGCATAAATTATAATTTTATAATACAGACAACATGTGCATATCTCTACTTAGTGGAAAGCTTTAAAATGTATACAAGATCAGTAATAACCTTATATGAACTAAAACATGCCATATATAAAAATACAAAATCAATATGAGGTCATATTCTAGTTATCCAGCTTGAAAATATGTTCTGACATGGTAAAATTATTTTAAATGATAAAAATATATAAGAACAGTGATGTTACTTGATGTCTAATGAGAAACTCCCACTGCTAGCTATCCAAGGCATATATTATTATTTAACCCAATTTTTTGTATCATGTAATCTAAAATACTATTTAAGTGTCTACTAGCCCGCACCGAAGGACGTGCTCTACAAAAAATGTAGTCTCTCTTTCCCGTACGGGTTTCAATCTATTTCCAATCTATTTAAAAATATCTGTCAAATTCACACTCATTTTGAACTAAAAGTTTAACAAAAGTAAAAGATATCAAAGTAACTCAATAAAACAAATTAACTAATTCATGTTCTAACGTCATAATATACAATCTATAATCTATCACCATTGTAACCACCATTTTGAAAAGTTCGGCGAGAAATCTAGTGAGTTCGCTCGTACCCTATACTCCTACATGCAAAACGTAATCTTAAAATAAAACATTTTCTCCATTCCTCCGCCACATACCCTAACGCTTGTGCATAATCTTGAAAACTTATCAGATCTTTTATAAGATCTTATATCATCTTTATTTAATTTAGATCAAGATCACGGAATTAATTTAGATTAATGATTTAGATCAATTGATCTATATCAGTCACCACACTGCTTGTAAATAGTAGTTAAAAAATCGCTACTGTAAGATTTTATCTCTAAAAATAACAATAAATAATGAAGTCTTAATAGGTATTCTGTAATATATAACCTTATTTTTTATAATTATTTTCCATGTAAAACTTCTGTGATGTAATTCCTGGTTAATAATTATATAAAAAAACACATATTTATTTGTAAGTTTGGTGGAAGCACAACAAAGTGAAAAAGCCGTGTGTTCTTTGGAGAATAAATGTTTTTTATATTTTAATAAAAAAAAAAAAACTTTTTGAGATGTATTTTGTAACTGTTCTGCTTAATTTTGAAACCCGTTAAAAATTTAACAGGCTTTAAAATATATATCAAAATATATATCAAGCGAGATATGAACTTTTAAAAATTTTTCGAGTTTCAAATTGTCTCGGTTAAAACGTATTAGTGCTTGTTGACATTTGTTGCGAATCTTACCGCCTAAACCCATGTGTTCATAATCAGCCATTTGCTTTATACAAGAAAACGTGGTTAAATATGAGAAATAGCCTAGAGACACGAATCATCACAGCAAACAAATTGAATGAAATGTCAAATACAAAATATACGCGCTGCTCGAGCTGCTAGCTACTAACGCCATCTATGTATTACTATCAGCATATATTTAACATGAAATGAGCAACAACATATGTCTACTACGTCACGGTTTTCAAGGACGTTTCTAGATTTATATTTTCTAAAATTAAATTATGAATGAAAACTTTTTACTAAAGATGTTTTTTTTATATTTTCCTACTATACGATCATATAAACTATAGAAAAAAGTTACTATTTTGCATAAATTCCATATAATCGGAATACCCCATTCTGTATCGGCAAATCTACTAAAATTTTAACAGAACCTGCTAAAAAAAACGCTAAATGAACAAAAAGTAGAGCAACGTTTCTAGATGACATTAAAAATTAACATCCCTTTAATATTATAATTTAAAACGTCAAATAATAGAAAATGACATTAGAATTTTTCTTGTTTTCAATCGTTGAATACATAATACACAAATACACATACGTTTACAGGTTATTTGTCTCTCATTTAATACGGTTTTTTAAAGAACCTGTTAAAAATATATTTTCTAACGGACATTTAATTTTCAAATTTACCGAATGAACTTTTTTGCTATAAATTTTAAAGGCTCGCTAAAATATAATTTTTAATCGCGTTTTAAAAATTAGCAGGTTTCATTCGGAATACACCCCAATATGTTTTATATTAAATGCAGTGTATTTTTTGTTTTATGTATATGTATAAAAAATGATTGTTCTTTATCAAATAATAAATATGTGATTAAATTCATGTGTTATCAATATAAAATAAACTTGTGGGTTTTCAGTATATTTAAGATATACCGTTGCTACATTTGCAACCTAGACGGAAGTGATAAGTAGATAATGACCACAGGAAAATCCGCTGATATTACAATTTATACATATTTTGTTAGTTATCTCCGTACAAAGCAAAAGTGTGGTGATGTGAAATAGAATATTAGTTATGGGAACCTTACAGTAAGTTATAAATATTATATATCTTGCTTTACTTGTATTCTATTTTTTTATTTATTACTAGTTAAATTTAATTATTAAAAATAAAATTCATTTAATCAGGTGTAGAAGTATCTCCACATAAACATTTTAAATTCGAGATTATTTAAAAATTTTTGAAATATCTATATTGGGTATATGATCATTTATACTTGTTATGAAAGTAATAGTTTATTAAATAAGATGTACTTTCACAAAGTATTGAGGGAAAATAGCATTCTCTCATGGAATATATATGCTACTTTTTCTTGACCCAAATAACACTAAATCTAAATAAATAGATATTTACTAATATTAAAATATTCAAGAACAAAAATATAATGAATTTGTTCATTTAACAAATAATAATGTAACATATTTTTTTTGCTTTTGACTTAATAAATAAATACTTTGAATCTAGGAATTAGATTGTTATTTCTGTCTAAATTTTTGAGTAATAGAATAAATATTCTCGATCGTGAAAAAAAAATGTCCTACAACAGGGCATAAAGTACATACTTTTGCCCTCTTTAGAGTTTGTAAAGTCACTTTTCACACACTAGTACTTGAAAAATAGCCATTGCGAAGTAACTGGTGTCACATTTATCAACGCTTTTTTTTTAAATAAATTAGTTTTTATTAATATTTCGGTTGTAGGAAAAATACTAGTCGCTATGTCTAATAAAACAGTAAGAACTTCATATTTCATACCGTTCTAAAACGGTAAATAAGTTCATGGTTAGTACAGATGTATAGAAATTATTTAGTAAATTCATTTATTGCTATTAAAATTAAAAGTGCAGTTACTAATAGTACAAGTATTGATAAATAATGGTATCTTCAAAATTATTTTCGCAGTTATTTCTTCCACAAAAATACAACCACAAATGACAAGACTTTGACATATTGCAAAATGAAACGAATGTTTGAAAAATACCATGGAAACGGGCTTTAGTTTTCCATGAATGAATTTTCATTTTGGATGCTGTTCTTAGTGGTATTGAGGGAAATTAAATTTTAATCGTGAAAATATTATATAAGCATAACGAACGGGAAGGATTACCAATGGGCACATTCAGCGTAATCCCTTCAATTTTATTAGGCTTTTATGACATCTATCTGATTCTGTACGATGTACTTTGAAACTTAAGGTGTGCGATAAAAAATAGAAGCGCTTCTATTTCCATCGTACACAGACCATGTGTTACGATACCTCAGAATATAGTTAGTAATATACAGAACTCTGTGTTGGTACCTTTGCTGTTACCCTTCTCAGAGTTCTATGACCTTGAAGCATTGTGGACCTTTAATTTTGTTGGCTGATTTACGCTCGAAATTAAAATTTTTGATTGAATGATAATAGTTATTTATGATATAAGCGTTAAAAGTGACATTTTATGAGTGAGTGGGGAAGTTTGAAACGAGGCGAAGCCGAGTTTAACAAACCCCACGAACGAAATAAAATCACTTTTAACAAAAATATCATACACTATTTTTCCTACGACCACAGTTATGTACCTATTAGTAAATAAAAACTAAGCATTAGAATGACATTTATGACAGGTCATGATGTATTTGTTATGAACAACTGAACATAAGACGTGTTAAAATTAAATTTGTTTTTTACTTTTAACACGTTGTCAATGGCAACGTTTTAAAAGTATTTACTGTGTTATAAACTGTTATTTTTAACTTGCTAAGCAACCGTTAAAAATACTATTTTTAACAGTGGTCGTAGGAAAAATAATTTTTGGAATGTAAAAATACTAAAATTATAAATTTAATAATATAATAAAAAAATGGATGAAATAAATAAACATTTTTATTAAGCAAAATGCCTGTATATTGCACGTGCATCAATAAGTACAATTTTTTATTTCCTTTCTTTTCTTTGATTAGATTTAAAATACATATTACTATATTTGATAACATAAAATATTCTGAGTCTTACATATAATTTTCTTAATAATCTAGTGGAGAATTTCACGAGTTAAAACCCATTTTTTACGGTAGGGTACACGTTTAATACAAATTTTAATATTTGTATAAAAAGTATTTGCTAAACAAAATATGTAATTATAGAAATATTTGTTTTTAAATTTACAAACTCAGAATTCTCCAAATTATAATCTTTATAATGTATAAATATATTGTTGTCTAATTCGAAATATTGTTGATAAATCGTCTCGCAAGCTTCATACTTGCGAATTTTTATATAATTCTTTAACAAGTACAACTTGAATCACCTATATCATCATACACATAGGCGTCAACAAAGCGTGGAAAGCTGATACAGCTTCGGTCTCTTTGGAGTACGTCAAATACAATAATTTCTTTTTGATAATTATTTTTCCTAACTTTTATCAAAGTGTTAACATATTTGTTGCTTGTTAGAAATCAATTTATGTTCATAGATTTACATATTAAAAAATAAATAAAAAAGCTTAAAACAATCTCATCATTAACGATATCTCAGATATTATAAATTTGCTAAATTTATAATGTATGCTGATGACCTAAAGATTTACCTTTTAATTATTCAAATATTGTAACAGTTTAAATGCAGTTACGTAAAATTCGCAAGGAACAAAAAAATTTAATTACCATTTAGATGGAAATATAATTAATAAAGTTTATAGCATTAAAGATTTAGGTATTCTATTTGATAGCAAATTCATGTTCGGACCAACATATAGATAATATTGTTAAAAAACCATTCAAGATGCTTGGATTTCTAATACGAGCAAGTTCAAAATTCAAGCATCTATCCACTCTGTTATTCTTATATTATAGTCTCGTTAGAAGTCAACTGGAATTTGCCTCCGTATGTTGGAGTCCACGATATTTAATTTATATAAATAAATTTCTAACATTTTTAAGATATTGGTTTCCAACATATAGAGTAAATTTACTCAATTTGGATAGCAGAAGAAATCTTAAAGACCTCACTTTTCTTTATGAATTATTTCATACCTTTTATCCAAATTTAATTTCAAAATTCTAAGCCAAAATTCTAGATATCATAATCTGTTTGCCATTGGTCGCTGTAAAACAAACTCTTTTCTTAATTCTCCTGTTATTAAAATAAGTAATACATTTAATGAACTAAACACTAATTTCAATTTGCCAAATATGTTTGCAACATTATTGTTTACCTTTAAAAGTTGCTTAAAAAGATATTTGCTTTAATGCATGTATATTTAATTGTTTATTATGTTTTTCTTCATGTTTGATAATTAATTTATAGTCTCTGTACTCATTTTTGTACTTGAGGCTTTCTTTAATTGGGACTTTGGTCCGGTTGAGAGGCCGAATTTCAATAAGTACCTAAATTCTAACGATTATGAAGTTGTTATTTTAAACGTCATGGATGTGAACGCAATAAATTTATTCCTCTTGGCCGAAGCTGGTGATAAACCAATTAATTTCAATAAGGTTCTGAAATATTACTGAAAAGCTGAACCACTAAACTCTGTTGTAACAGAAAGAAAATTAGTTGTTCGAAATAAAAATTATTTTGAAGTTATTAAATTCTATTTACGTTATTAAAATCATAACGGACCGTTGTGTATTCCTCCGACGCCATTTTAATTAAATGTCAAGACTACCGTTCACAAGTAAGCGTACACATTTTTCGCTCAGACCGATCACTGAGCGCTCTACCTGAACAGAAGTGAACAACTGCATTCGGCTCTTACTTTGTGAGCGCTTTCTGAGCGTTACCCAGAACGCCCACATAGCGCGCTGAATGCGTCCAATCTTACACGATAATTTGAGTCCAAAAGTCAAACAATTGTCTTCAGTTGATAAAATGTCTTTACCGTTCTTAATACTTTATTTCCTGTTAAATAAGTATTTATAGTAAAAAATAATAATAATTGGTGACTTAGTGACAAGCAATAAAATTTCTTTTTTCTATAGCAGATGTTAAAGTGTAATTTTATCAACTCAAAATAACACTTTAACAGCAAGGGTAGATAAAGTACTTTTATCCAACACGTCTAATTATAAAGATATAAGTTTGCTGTTTGTAGATAAATAAAGTAGGTCATAAGTCACTAGTGAGCTAACTATATTAGCTCACTGTTTTTTGGTTCGTATCATAGTAACTACGTTATAAAACCTTCTCTACACTATTTTGTTCCTAAATGTCATTTCGAAATTCCATCTGTCAAAAATCTTACATGTATTTTATATCAATGATTAAAATGTGTTGGATAAAATGTTGTATGGCACACGTGTGTTAATTACCTAAGTCACTAATGCCTAATGGCCTCGTGAGCTAAACTTTTCTCACGTGACTTATCTGTAATGTAACACACTTGTACCATAAATAACTATAACTTTTGTTTATTAGAAGTACATTTCCATAACAACGCACACTACTGACATTTTAAAATAGTTCTTAAATATTAAATTAATTTTTCTAATTCTTTTCTTTTCAAAACCTGCTATAGAAAAAAATAGAATTTCATACACGACGAGAAAATTAAATTATCGACTCGCTAAAATTAATTCACTCGCGATTATATCGCTCGTGAATTAACACTTTCCGCTTGTCGATAAAATATTATTTTATCGTCTTGTATAAAAAATAACTATTATTATTTCCCTATGGTACACTCAACGTTAACGAGAGTGCTTGCGAGTTGATGTCTTATAGACGCCCATTTTAATGTAAACATATCAAGAATTCGTTACTGATGTCTGCGCTAAAGCAAATATATATATATTGTTAGCAACACGACACAACCGGGGCAAAAAAAACACAGTATGCAATTGATAACGTTTTATTTATGAACAAAACAAAACCTACGAACGGCTGTTCTTACTGCAAGCGCGATATATACTGACTTGATAGTCATCATATCCCGACTGCCAGCGGTTCGTAATAGCCAAACTTAATACATAATTAATTAAATATAAAAATTATTGACAAACTGTTACTTTGTTTCGTAATCCAACTTTCATTAACGAGACTAATATTTAGGAATTTACATAACTAATTTTGTTTTCAACAATTTATTTCTAACAATATATGTATATATATATATATATATATATATATATATATATATATATATATATATATACAGGGTGTAAATGAAACTAGGGAACGCGATTTTTCTCGAAAGTTATAAGAGATACAAAAACATCTTTCAAATAAAATTGTTAGTGTTTTTAGTAAGCTACATAAATTAATGAATGTAAAAATATGAAAAAATATATTTTAATTTTCGGAGATATACCTATTTTTGACTTTTTTTAAATGGTACGCCTGTATATTTTTATACTATGTAGTACGAAATAATTTTTGCTTTAAAAAAGTTCTATAAGTTATACCTTCTAAACTTAATAGTATTCGAGATATTGAAGAAAATATTAAAATAATTTTACTGGAAAATAAAGCTAGAAAACATATACATCAACATTGTTTGATTATTTTTTGTTAAATTTTATAATCTAAAACAGTCAGTTTTAAGAAGAAAATGAATTGTTTTCTATCCAAAGCACTCTTGTTTCAGCCAGATATAAATAAAATACATATAAATCTAATATGCATTTTTCTCAGTTATTTTGTTATATTAGTGTATGATATTTTATATCGTTGAATTCAGAAAAAAATACTCTATCCAATAACCAAAAATTAAACATATGTTCCCATTTAAAATAAGAAAGTTGTGTCCCGTATTTTGGGAACCACTGGTCGAAAAAAAATTTTTTTTTGCTCATTGTATTGGTCTTGTAAAATGGTGGTTCTTTGCTAATTTAACCAACTTCGTAGCTCTTATAGTTCTCGAGATAGCAATGGTGGCACGCTTAAATGGAACACCTATATATATATATATATATATATATATATATATATATATATATATATATATATCTTATCTGACGTAGAATTTAATTCTGAACAACTTTGTATTCTTGCAGTTTTGTTCTAAATCTATCAGGAGAGAGAGTATCCGCAATTTTTTGAAATCCCATGTTAAAGTCCTATGTTCCGTATTTCCTTGCACACACTGTATATATATATATATATATATATATATATATATATATATATATATATATATATATATATATTTATTATAGGCACACCCAGTAAAAAAAACGTAAGTGCAAAAATTTTTTTAAAAAATAGTTCTAAACTAAAATCGTGTCAAACACAGATTGATGATCGAAACTCTTTTTAACAGAAATAAAAAAGCCTATTAAATAACAAATTTTTAAAAATACAAAAATTTAATTTTTCGATTCTTAATTTTTTTTAAAACTTTTTGGGCCCCACAAAATTGTTACCCTAGGGCCTTAAAATTCTAAATCCGACGCTAATAATACTATCAAAAATTATATACTTGAAAGTCACTGAAATTGTTATATGTTTTATTTCATTGTCATCTATCAAAATACATATGTTTAATTTTTATATTTGTTGAGTATTGAAAAATATTACTATGCACCTCAGGATTTTTTTTAATTTTTAGATTCGTGTTTGGTTTCGTGTCAAAACAAAATAAAGGTTGTGGGTTGCGGAGGCTTTCTAAAAGCAAAAAAATGCTCCGGTTAACCGTAAATATAAAGGTTAATATCGGTTCGGCATAAAAAACTAATTGACTAATAATTTCATAATGCATTAAAAACTTTTATCATTAACAATAATATAATATTAGAATGAAATTATCTAAATATTAACGCTAAAACAATTTCTGATTAATAAAAAGTCTTCTAATATCCTTTCTTTTAAATTGTATCTTTGAGTATGAAATAAATAAATAAATAAATATTAGTGATGACAATAATCTCTGAATGAAACATACAATGACTTACTAATAAAAATACGTCAAATACTTGTGCTTATGAAGTACAATACCGTATACTTGACAATGACGACAGTTTTTTAATGTAACCAATATTTGATCATTAAAATTGCAATTTGAATTATATTCTGGTAAATGGCATCAGCTTTATTAATAGGTTATATAAAAATACAAGTAAGAGAAATAATCACAAGTAATATCTGGATCTGGTTTTCAATTTATTCAAACCACTGTTGACCAAAATAGGGTAGTACGTAGTACTAATCATATTGTGATATTAAGAATTCTATGAGTATCTACCGTAAAGGAGGGGAGGGGGCGCAAGATGCCAGTACCCCCTAGGCAGCATAAGTATAAATCCGCCACTGGTTAATATAGGTTTTGGGGTTTGGGTTCGGTTCCGGATCAACTCCATGGTTTTAATAGCCTCGGCGCGCAAACTCGGTTAGAAAGTTATAATGTAATATTTTGCACAATCGGACATTAGAAAAGGGTTATTGGTTGGGTTTCCAAGAAAGTAGTTTGCTTTTACTAATACTACAATTATTAATAACTAATGATACTGTGCAAATTATTTTCACAGTTATCTTACACAAAAACACAACCATACATGACAGGACTTTGACATATTGCAAAAAGAAAAGAATGTTTGACACATGTCATGGCAACGTACTTCAGTTTTCCATGAATGAATTTTAATACACCTCATTTTGTATATATTTTTTTACTGATATTGAGGGAAATTTAAGCTATTTTTTGGCAATACACCGGTTTGATACTGCTCATAGTGTTTTCAAACATGTCATTTTCTCGGTTGAAAATGGTGCAAACAATGACGTCACACTAAGACCGTTTTGAAATAGTTTCAAACCAGCCGGCAACAATGCAATGTAGTTAACTAAACACTAAAAAAAAGTTGTACTTAATAGAACTTTATAATTTCTCTGTGATATTTAAAATGACAATAGTACAAATATAAATTGATAATTTATTTTTTTCTTCAAAAAATCCTCAATTTTAATGTTTTTTTTTGAGAATAGAATTAAGTAATAATATTATAAAATTGTTCTCCACGCTATAATTATTTTCTAAAAATGCAATAAATAATTTTTAATAATATTTCTATTTATAACCGTTTTGAAACTTTGCATTTTGGAGACATAAAACCTTAGATGAGGTATAACATAACATAGAGATATGGCATTGCCCAAATATATTGTCGAACGATCTAAGGTTTACATAAAATCGCTTGCAGCCCCCTGTTTGAGAACAGTGGACCAATGAAGTAGTTATATGGAAAACTCAACCAAACAAATAATAAGGATAGGTGACTAACACTATGACCAATATTTCGTTCGTCTAACTGTAAGTGTGCACTACTCAGCTGGCTCAACTGTTAGGCGATTCTCGACCATACATCTTTTGCTTGCTCAGTAGTACGTAGCTATAAGAGTGTGCCATATCTGTATGTTATACCTCATCTAAGCATAAAACAACGACGACAGATACGGAAACGGTGAAAACGGTTCGTCGCCAAAAAATTATTTAAATTTTTATCATGCAAAAAATAGTATAAGCATACTGACAGAGGATTACCGCACTCAGACTATAATTGAATCGTCGCTTCGCTTCTCTTCCAAACAATTGTCTTCGATCGGTAAATGTACTTAACGTTCTTAATACTTAATATACTAGAACATAACTAGCATAACAGAAAAAAAATAACAAAGGTTTCAAGATCTATTAGTCGAAGGTTGAAAATTAAAATATAAATGTTTCTAAGCAAAGTCAGTTATTATTATATTGTTAAATAAAACCACATTTTACTGTAGAATATGTGTGCTGGTCTGCGCATTTTGGGTCGCACAAACCCTGGGACAAACAGCCGATCGACCCGACCTGACGATGTTGTACGAGTCTCAAATATCGACCTGTGTTGCCGCCGGAAATACCGTTACTTCTGGCTTGGCACTTATGACTTCCTTAGGGAAAGCACCTGGTATAGTATACATTTTATTGAATTTCTAATTAATTTTAGGATTAAATAAAGTATGATGATATAACAACAAGTTATATTATTATAAAATGGTCAATATACAGGGTATTTCAATAAGCTTGCTCACTATTGGTAACTTTTTTATTTGAAAAAATACGAGTTTTTGTAAATGAACAAAATTGTGTCATTTTAAATTATAAAATTATCGTCCCTACAAAAATGTATCAGCGGTTCTCCAACATTGGGACAAAAAATATATTTTTTGAAATGGAATCCTACGTTTCTAATTATTTTATTGCAAAAAGTATTTTTTTCTTATATAACTTTAAATAAAAATGTTACCCATAGTAAGCAAGCTTATGAATACACCCTATACAGGATGTCCGTTTGACGAGGTTAACCATTGGGGTCTTGAAAACAGTAAGAAATACGAAGTCGGTTAAATTGAGACAAAGTTATCACATTAGTTGGCTATTTTAACAATGTATTTGATTTCCCGAAAAATGTATAGGTCACTTGTCACTAGACATGAGCAAAAAACAGATTTTAGCCAATTTAATTTTTCACTTATAACTTTTTTGTTTCAATGGGGTCCTGTACCATTGTCGAAATATTATCTTATTGCAGAAAAATATGATAATATACAACAATTAATAAGTATTATTGAAAACAGTTCAATTAAATATTATTTTGTTCGCGAGCTATAAGAGATTAAGGTTTCTTGCGGTCCGCTGTCATGTCATCACTCTTTAGCTATTTCATTGGTTGCCTGATTTTAAAAAGACAATCGCGCGTCTTTGTTTCTTAGAACTAGCGGAGGGGAGACATGCATGCGGCCGGCAGTGTCAAACTCAAAATGTTACTACACGTTTTTATTTTTGTTACGAAAAATACATTCTACTTATGCCTAATAATAATTTTTTCATTCATATACATACAAATTTGTATATAAACATAGTTTAGCTATACGAATATGAAAAGAACCAATACCCTGTACAACTAACAGTTTTTTCATCACTGGTGAAGAGAGATGATGTAAAGGCCAAAATTTTCACTTTAAAAATTCATATCTCGCTTACTACAATATATTTTTCAGTCGTGTTTTCACATCTGTGCTTATTTCACTCTGTTCTTTCAGATAAAAAAATAAAAAAAAATGGTACAGGACCCCATTCATACAAATTTCTAGTTTGCACATTTTACAGATAATTTTTTTATGAGGCCAGTATTAGTAGGACATCAATGCTCACAAAAATTTCTTAACCCGAGAAAATGTGACCGATTGCTTGAAATAAGTGTAATCGTTGATTGAAAAGTATACTTTTCACTCAACGGTGTAATGTAAGAAATTAAGGAATTATTGATTTTATTCAATTTCTATCAAATGTGCTTTGAAAACCAAATCAAAATTCTTTTGTTTCAAATACATTTTTAACAGTTAAATTCAATATTCATCTAAATTCATACAAAACAGAAGCAAATACGTAATCCTTCTTATTACGATGCGCAGAATATTAGTCTCCTAACACAATCCTGCTTGACTTCATTTAAAAATTATGTTTTTTGCTCAAATTTAGTGAGTTATGCATTTTTTCAATAAAACAACTACATGATTAAAATGGCCAATTAATGCGACAATTTAGCACCAATTTAACCGACTTCGAATCTCTTATGGTTCTCGAGATCTCAATAGTTAGCCTCGTAAAATGGACATTCTGTATATAAATTAATTAGAAAAATTGAGAGTATTTCTCTCTACGTCAAGAAATAGTTATTTGTGTATCAAGGTTTTAAAAGTAATCTTTTTGGGCCGAAACCAAAGTTTGCAGCCGAGGCAAAGCCGAGGCTACAAATCAGATGAGGCCCAAAAAGAACTTTTAACCGAGGTGCACACAACATTTTTTAGGCGATTACAACAAGAAATTATGAATTTTCATTTAAAATCAATTTTTGACATCTGTCAAAATTTACTTTACGGCCGCATTTACTTTACGGCCGCATTTACCTTACGGCCGCATTTACTTTACGGCCGCTATTTTTACTCGCAATTCATTACTTTTTCATTAATATTTGTAAAGGAATAGTTAAAATTTTACTTACATCTGTTATTATATTCTAAAATAATTAATCACATTAATATGAACTATGTAAATCAATAATGAACAAACTAGCGCCCAAAAATTTTGACTTTGACAGATGTCAAATAAAAATTGATACTTTAAGGTTGCCAGCAGATACGAAAAACAACTATTTATGTACCAGCCGCCTAAAAATTTCTTAATTTATTTCTTATTTACTATTTGAATTTCCACAAAAAATGTCATTTAAAATGGTTTAGTTTGAGTGTTTTGGTACTGAAAAGTATCCTGTTCCTATGACGTTATATCCTCTGCTAAAAGCATTTTTTGTACGCCTGCATTCTGTGATCTCTCTCGCATTGTGTTGGTAGTGACGTCACAAATTTTTCTTTCTCGTATTATTAGATTTTTTTACAAAGTAAAAAAATACATGTTTTATATTTTTGTTTGAAAATTAGTATAAAAAAAAAAATAATTAATATGAAAATGTACCATGAGAGGTATATACGCACGCTACGGTCTGTGGATTAAGTTGTGATTATATTTAATTCTTCAGAATTTGAATACAAAGATGAAGATGGAAATGAATTGGACCCGAAATACAACTGCGATTTTGAATCCGGCAACTGTAAAGATTGGCCAGTACTTGAAAATGATGGAGTAATAGAAGAATCAAGTATCCTTCGATTTGCACCAATTACAGACGAAAGGTGGAACAGTAAGTAACTCCCTCTAATACTTTATTATTTTTTTCTATAGCAGATGTTAAAGTGCAATTTTATCAACTCGAAATATTGGATAAAGTAGCACTTTAACCGCAAGGGTAGATAAAGTATCACTTTAACAGCAAGGATAGATAATAGTTATTTAATGACCAAGGATATTAATGCAAGCGGTTAATGATTGAGATATTTTAACGCTCGAGCGAAGCGAGGGCGTTAATATTTGAGATCATTAATCGCTTATTAACATCCGAGGTAATTACAATACTTTTCCGTCCAGCGTTTCTTGTTAAATTCCAATTTTATTCATTGATAATTTTTTTAGGTTAGGGTAAGTAACACATTTGACATTTGACTGACCTACCTTGATACGTCAAAAATCAACAAATTTGTCAATTGTTTTCAGTAAATGCGTTGAGTTTACTGAACGCTACGTAGCACAAATACTTTTTTAATTTTATTTGACAAGTATTATGGGTTCAAATTAATTTTAAATGTATGTTACGTGAATATACCTAGCTAGTAATTGTAAAAATCATATCTTTTAATTTTATCTAGCATTTTCGGCAACTATAATCCGTGTATCGAACGCACCAAAAATTTTGTTCCTAAATGTCATTTCGAAATTCCATCTGTCAAAAATCTTACATGTATTTTATATCAATGATTAAAATGTGTTGGATAAAATGTTGTATGGCACACGTGTGTTAATTACCTAAGTCACTAATGCCTAATGGCCTCGTGAGCTAAACTTTTCTCACGTGACTTATCTGTAATGTAACACACTTGTACCATAAATAACTATAACTTTTGTTTATTAGAAGTACATTTCCATAACAACGCACACTACTGACATTTTAAAATTGTTCTTAAATAATAATTTAATTTTTCTAATTATTTTCTCTTCAAAACTTGCTATAGAAAAAAATAGAATTTTATACACGACGATAAAATTAAATTATCGACTCGCGAAAAATAATTCACTCGCGATTATATCGCTCGTGAATTAACACTTTCCGCTTGTCGATAAAATATTATTTTATCATCTTGTATGAAAAATAATTATTTTAAAATAAATTTGAAATAAAAATTCTTCAAACACATACAAAATTATAAACTCATTGTAATTTAATTGATTTCGTACTCTTCATTACAATTATAATTCTCTAGATAGCAATAGTACAGCACTTAAAATAAATACCCCGTATATATTTGTGTAGCATGTAGAACTGATGGTCCTGTCTTCCAGAATTCGAAATATACAGGACACATGGAAAATCTAAAAGAAATGCTAAAGCTGATCATAAATATGATAAAAAATATACTCTTCCAAAAACTTCTTACGTTGGCATTTCAATTCGAGCTCAAAACAATTCACATATTATTCTGTGTGAAGGAGAAGACCCTAGAAAAAATAAATGTTATTGGATTATATTGGATGGATTTGATCATTTTAATGAAGCAGTCATTAGAAAATGTGTAAAAGGAGTACCCGACCAATATCCACAGGGTGACGATGATTGCAAAGAACGTCGTGCTAACATTACGGTAAGCTAAAACGAACGGATATTATGAATCGGTTTCGAAGGAAGTGAGATATGTTATTATTAACAAAATTAGTTATTTGTATAAGCTACAAGGAATGCAAGTACATCATAACCTACAAGGTGATTGTACTAAGATGAAGCTGGTGAAGCGAGAATATATTTTTTGTAATAACTACTACTATCGTAGAAATAATTATAGTCAGTTCACTTTGAACGGAAATAAATTCTATAATAATCCGCATAAAAAATTGCGGTAAATTTTAAATGATGATCATTCTGTTCTTAAAATGTATGTATGATAAGGATTTTTTAGGTAAAGCCATTAAAAAACTAATAGAATAAATGTATAAAAAGACAGCATTTTTTTATACGAATTCGAATATATGGAAGTTTAACTTTAAATTACAAATAAATGTGTTGTAGGTACCATTATTTTTAAACTTTGGAATATTATAAATAAATCTTCTTAGAAAAGAAATGTGCAAACAGAAAATAAAAAATTGTTGTAGTATTGTTTATATAGTAATAAAAACAAAAAGACAGCATCTCATTTACTGTTCGTAGTACCGGTTTTGAACATGAATATTTAAATAATTTGCACATTTTTAATCATATTTAAAGATAAAAAACGAAAAATTATATATGACTTAGTGGTATAATATTTTTTTTTTAAATTTTATTCGTATTTTTATAAGCGCACGTTGCGATCACTATAGGGGCGAGGAGAAGCAAGGCAGGGGACGTGCTTCGCTACACTTCGGAACTTTTCGGAGATTTGAAATCTAGTAGAAACCAGTATACAATTTACACGGCACATATATACGTTTTTCTATAAGAAGTTCAAAGCGGGGTAGATACAAAATAGTTATTTGTATATCAAGGTTCTAAAAGTAATCTTTTTTGGCCGAATCCGAAGTTTGCAGCCGAGGCTACAAATCAGATGAGGCCCAAAAAGAACTTTTAGCCGAGGTGCACACAATATTTTTTAGACGATTACAACAAGAAATTATGAATTTTCATTCAAAATCAATTTTCGACATCTGTCAAAATTTACTTTACGGCCGCAATTACTTTACGGCCGCATTTACTTTACGGCCGCATTTACTTTACGGCCGCTATTTTTACTCGCAAATTCATTACTTTTTCATTAATATTTGTAAAGGAATAGTTAAAATTTTACTTACACTTGTTATTATATTCTAAAAGAATTAATCACGTTAATATGAACTATTTAAATCAATAATGAACAAACAAGCGGCTTTGACAGATCAAATAAAAACTGATACTTTAAGGTTGCCAGCAGATACGAAAAACAATCATTTATGTACCAGCCACCTAAAAAATAAATTTATTTTCATTTATATATTATTAATAAAAAAGATATATTTACAGTGTTATCATGTACATATATATATATATATATATATATATATATATATATATATATATATAAATTTAATATTTAAAATACACACAAAAAAAAACAAAATAAATCATAGCTATGAACACAAAAAAAAACAAACACTGCTATAATTAAAGAAAACAACTAATTATCTACAATATTTCAATCATCTTCGTTACTATTGTCATATTCTGTTAAGTCACTTGTCCGAATCAGATAGTAAATTTATTATTACTGGTTCAACATAATCATCAATGAAAGATTCTTTTTGCCTGTATTTTTCTTCTATTTTACAAACGTGATTTACACAATTTGTCCATAAATTATCAAGAACAGTATTCATGACTTCCTCACACAAATCTCGAACGTCATTTAGTTTAAAAATTCTGTTTTTCTTTGCGTCTTCATTTTTCACGTATGCCCAAATTAATTCTATCGCATTTAATTCACAGTATTCTACTGGTAGTCATAATAATTTTACATCATCACCCCTCACATCTTTGGCAATTGTTTCTAATAAATATATTTTATTAAAATGATATGGTTTGCATAAAACAAGTAAATTGGGTTTTGTAAGATTTTTAAAATTAGGATCTATCATGGTATGGTAAGGAGCTTGGTCAGTTACTATTATATTGATTTATTTGGAATCACAGATAAAACATGGCGAAACCATTCCTCAAAATGCAAAGCATTCTTTTCGTCATGGTAGTCAGCTGAATTTTTATTTCCAATAAAACATTTCATACCAACGACTAAATATAACTAGACAAAATATTCCCTATCCTTCCGTATTGAATGTTTTGTTTTCGGTAAGCCAGAAAGAAAAAATAGAGATAGATATATAATGAAAGTAATGTTCGAGCATTGCTCGCTAGATGCGTTATTGTAGTTGTCATTGTCATTATTTTTTGTTATTTATCATTATTTACGTTTTTGTTTTGTCAATGACGCGTTAGATTTGATTATATTTGAAACACATCAATTTAAAACTTCCAAATCTAATGTTAATCATAGAAGCACGGGCGCCTCTAGTGAGCAATGCTCGAATAATACTTTCATTTTATATCTATCTCTAGGTTTCCTTTCTGGCTTACCGAAAACATAACAAACCAAGAGAAGTTTTGTCTAGTTATATTTTGTCGTTGTTTCATACAGCCCTCTAAAAAACCTTCTTCACTACCCATGTGTAAAATAATAACACGCTTGCCTGCGCCCGAAGGAGTTTTAACCCCGAAGTCATATGAAATTTCTCCAGGTAAGACGTGTTGTACCCAACCATTTTTTTAGAGTGATTTGCTCCACACCAGGTTTTATCAGTATAACAAATTTTCCAATTATTTTCGCGGAAATATTTAATTTTTCTTAAAAAATCTGCTCTTTGTCCAGACACTGATATACTTTCCATAAGAACAGGTTTTTGTTAATTTTTTTGAATTTAAATCGTAATTTTTTAAACTGACTTAAAATTGTTCTGTCCCAACAATCGGGAAAATCGGGTACAATTTCTTTCAATATTTTATGAACCTGTTCTACAGTAGGAATTTTTTTTTCTACATAAAAATCAAAAATACATCTTCGTATAATACTTCGAAGATATTCATCGAAATTAAGTGGTTGCCGGCCACTTCTTTTTTCTGGTAAACAAACTTCATTCTTATTGTGTTCATTTATTACTCTGTACACTGTTCTTTTTTTTTTCTCTCTCTCTCCAGCACTCGTAAACCTTCTTTCCTCATATCTTTCTAACAGAGAATTATTTGTGCAGTTTCTTGGGCATAATTCTAGTTCATTCTTAGCAACTTCAGGTGTACCTCAAGGCTCTAATTTAGGACCACTCCTTTTTCTTATGTTTGTGAATGATATCACCAGTGTTATTCAATGCCAGAAATTATTGTTCGCTGACGATCTAAAGATCTTCCATCCTATTGTTCATCCATCTGATTGTGATGTTCTTCAAAAAGACTTAAATAATTTGCAGGTTTGGTGTTCCGATAATAATCTTTATCTAAATTTAAATAAATGTTACATTCTTTCTTTCACTAGAAAAACCTCTCCAATTCATTATCCTTATTCAATAAATGGTATTATATTAAGCCGAACTTACTTACACACTGATCTTGGAGTCAAATTTGACCAGTCTCTCACTTTCATCCCTCATATTAATTCTATCTATCAATCGACTGTTCGTATGTTAGGGTTTGTTATCAGGAACACACGCTCTTTTTCTAATATTTCTGCAATATTAACGTTATATTACTGTTATATTCGTTCCAAACTGGAATATTGTTCAATTATCTGGAGTCCTTTTTCTGAAGTCCATCAACTTCATGTCGAGAGCGTTCAAAAGAAATTTTTAAAATATCTGCACTACAAAGTCTATAGCTCCTACCCCGATCGTTCAATATCTTATACAGTTCTACTTAATACATTCAATTTTCGCAGCCTCATTGAACGACGTGAAATCAATGCAGTCTATCACTTATCAAAACTCATTCACAATGAAATTGATGATCCTGTGTCTCGTGGTCTTATTAACGTTCATGCTCCTTCGTATCATACTCGACATATTACTACATTTCATCTTCATACTGCACGTACCAATATATTCTACTGTTCTCCAATAAATAAAATGTGTTTCTTTTACGAATTAAATTATACTTCTATTGACATTTATCAACTTTCTCCTAAATTATTTCGTAAACGTTTATTTTCATTATAAATTGTCTTTTTTTGTTGTTCTTATTCTTTTTTGTACTTATTCATTTTTCTTCCTCCAGTTTTCCTCTATGTTGTTATTGGACCTTTGTCTGTTACATAGAGTAATCTAATAATAATAATAATAATAATAATAATAATAACCCAAACAATCAGCAGTCCTTTGAAAAATTTGATTAATATCATTGTACTGTTTTTTATCTTTTTCAGCTTGGAAATATTGTTTAGCTCGAATTATTACTTTTTTAGCTTCCGAATGTAACTCTTTTCCTCGTGGTATTTTCGTTTGTTGTTTAACTGACAAAGTAAACCAGATCCATATCCAAACCCCGCAAATACTATTGTAAAGTCTAAATGATGTTAGTTTTATTATACTATGTAATAAAACAACTCATTCAACCTCAATAATATTTATAATACGCAGAGTAGGTACGAATTCAATATGTTTTAACTCATGCGCCGCTTCTTAGCATTGCTAATCTGTAGTAGGGCTGCGCGATATTGCAAAAATGATATCGAATATCGATATTATCGATATATCGTATTATCGATATTATCGATATTATCGATATATCGGAATTATCGATATATCGATGATATCGATCTTATCGGTATTATCGATATTATCGGAATTATCGATATTATCGGAATTATTGAAATATCTATATTATCGTAATTATCGATATTTATTGGGATTATGAATATATCGATATTATTGACATCGGAATTATCGATATTATCAAAATTATCGATATTGACAAAAAGATCAACTTATCTATATTATTGAATGTTTTTATACGTATTATAGAAATTATTTATATTATCGATATTAGTTATTAAATTTTAATATCACAACAACAATAATAACAGTAATATCAATACAGGATACATAGTAAAAAAAATGTTTACCTACCTAAGTAACAGGCTCCCCCAATAAAGTTTAACTGGAATATCATAAATTAAATATATAATATTTAAATTAAAGTACTGATCACTGTTTTTTTGGTAGGTAAATTGGTTATGCAAGATTTGATCATAAAATAAATTTTATTCAAGAAATGATTTTGGTAAATAACAAACACGTACATTTTAAGTATATATATATTGTATGTTAGTATAAACAAAAAAAAAATGTAAATAAAATATACTATTTAATTTACTACTACATGACATCATCTTTATTTTGAGCTAAAAAAATTAATTGCTCCACATGCTCTCCAGTTAGCGAACATCTTGTATCCGTTACGATTTTTCCACCTTTACTAAATACTCTCTCTGACGGAACACTAGTTGCAGGGATACATAAATATTTTTTAGCTGGTTTACTTAAATTTGGATAATTTTTATAGTGTAACTGCCACCATAATAAAGGATCTTCATCTACAGATATTTCCAAAATTTGACAGTATTTATTTAGTTCATTTTCACAAATTTCTTCATCATTCTTATTCCTACTCTCATATTGTTTCGTTTGTGAAAAAACAGCTGTCAATCCAGATTTTTTTGTATTTCTTATTAGTTCGTCGAACACTAAACAAGAATTTAATAATTCTTCTTTTAAATAACGTTTTATTAATATTTTGTCGTCGCTATTAAAATTATTTTTAAATCTGGGATCCAAATATAAACATTTTTTTAATAGTAAATTTGTTTCCTGTTTTTCAAAAGTGATTTTCAGTTTCTCTTGTATTATTTTGACAATTAAGTTTTGCATTATCTTGCAAAGTATCAAGGAGAATATTCATTTGTTGCAAAACGGGCAATATAACTGATGCAGTTATATATTTTTCTCCCGACATATGCTCAGAAATTTGTTCTAATGCTTCTAGAAACAATATTAAGCCTTTCAAAGTTTTTAATTCATCTTGATTTAAAGTGTAATCTACATAGAAACCTTTATTGTATTCTGATAGGAGGGTAAATAAAGCTATATGCTGTTCTACAACAACTCTCATTAGTCACTATATTTCAAATCGTTTTGTACAATGATACAACAAACAGCCAGCATAAAAGCAAGAAATATACTAAATAAAACTCATTCTATCATTTACCTTAAATAAATTGACAACGTAGTATATAAACTAAATTTACAAATAGACCACCCAAGTTTATCATACCGACAAAGGGACAGCGGCAAACAATAAGTAGAGTGTTTTTCAAAATATGTATTTGCAAACTTATCTGTTTTAATAGCAAGTAGCTTCTTAAACGGAATATAAGGGTAACAGACCAGGGTTGTAACAAAATATTCCAATTACAGCACACGATATAATTTGAGAAAGTACCGCTACATCGTTTTTCTAAATTTTACATAAATACCCTGCTGTGAGGCAGTGTATTTGCAATTATCTTGAAACACACTATATTTCAAATAGTTTTGTACATTCCTTTCCATATCTACAACTTCGTTTAAGAAAAAGAAAGTTTTTTAAGAAATATTGAAAGAAGCTTTCAGTACTCATAATTAATAAATAGACAATATTTGGGTTTTAGTTCTGTAAAAATCATGATCGATCAGAAAAAAATAGATTCTGTTTGATGTGATCTATCCTTATTTTTGATCGAAAGAAAAAATATCATGTTTGATCAGATTGATTTGATCGATCCATCAATATCCAGTTAAAAAAATACGAACAAAGAAAAAAGAAATGAGAGTTGAAAGCAGTGCCGTTCCTGGCTATGTTACCACCTCCGTGCCATTTATTTTTTGGCGCCCGTTTTTTTCACCGTTTATATTTTATTAACAGGGATGATAAACTTCATTTGCTTCTTTTTTTATAAATTTAAAAATTGATTCCTACAATTTTTCTTTTTCCGCTTCTTTTTCTATATTTGTCTTTTTATAAAAACTTCCAGATGATTTTTTTTTATTTGTTGAGACATTATATCTGAAATATTTTTATTAGAAAATACGTAGGCAACGCGAAATGTATTCGTATATGGCGAAAAGAGTTGCTTAAAAAACCCCATTAGAAATCTATGTCGAAAATAATAACTTATTTCACAAACAAATTAACAAGATAAAATTCCAAAATTAATAATAATTTCATAATTTAAATTTAAATCATCATATCTGGCAACACGCCGGTACGCGTTTGCCATTCGCCGGGAGAATTGCGCTGCGCAGAAGCCAATATTCGTCCGGATGAGTTAAATTTATCAAAGTAGGGGTGTTACGAAGTACTTTTGTTTAATAGTCATATTTCTTATTAAATAAATGTTATGAAGAGATTATTTATGTTTATTGTGTTTAGTTAGTTTCATTCACAAAATAACAACTTTAACCTTCAGAAATTTAGGTACATTTAGTAATTCAAAAGCATTTTTTTTTTAATCATAATGAGGCGCCTTCCGGCGTCCTCTCCGTCTGGCGCCGCCGTGCAGGCACGGCTTGCACGCCCGTCAGGAACGGCACTGGTTGAAAGCATTCTAACCAAACCCAACTGCAGGCTACATATATTAACACGGTGACCGTATCCTGCTCAATGAAGATCGATAAATTTAAGACCAATTTAATCAATGAAAATCGATCTAATCAATCGAGATCAAACAATAAAATTAATACATCGATCAGATCGATCAAATAATCAGATCGATAAAACGATCAGATCGATGAAATGATCAGATCGATCAAATGATTATATCGATCAGATCGATATTTTTATTATTGAGATCATTTTGATCGATCTTTCGATCAAATCGATCTGATCAATAATTTTCGCTGCCCTAATCACTACCATTGCTAGACCTTTCATGTCCCAGAATAGAGTATGTGGCCATAATCGAATTTTAGAATATGTTATAAAATATAAGAACTAACCACTATAGCTTCTCATTGTAATAATACTTTAATAGTTTCGGAGAAGGGATATGTCACGTCAGGATAGTAGGATCATGGAAGACGACAGACTATTTCTCTCACTCCCAGTCTTTCGTTCTTTCTATCTTTTATTTATTTGTCTAGTACCACATATGTAAAAATCTAAATTTGATCACATACCCCAACTATTCAAGGTTTATTATTTTAATATTGAATATTATTTTAGATTAAATTACTGGATGAATCAAAATGGACACACCTTCTATTAGAAAAAAAAGATTATTCTAACCGAAATGAAATACGTTTATGGTACTGGGATGAGAACTTAATGCCTAGAATCTTATTGGAATACAAAAATGATGACTACGACGTTTTCAATTCAAATTACATGTTTCTTCGTTCTTTTCAAACACTGGCAGAATGGAAAGTTCATCAATGTACGATATATTTTTAATAAAAGTTGTATGAAGAGATATTTGAAACTAACTTAAGCAGGGTTTACAACCTATTACAGAGAGTTGAAAAGCTTAGTGATCAGACGTCATAAATTATTCCAAGTAAAGAAATGGATGGTATTTAACAAATTCATATTAAATTTTCAATAACTGTTTGTATTTCTCTATCCCTATATATGTTAATATCTTTCAAGTTACAATTTGAAGTATATACATTTTATTCTACCTAGGTTTAAAGTTCATAATTAGGAAACATCTTGAACACAAATTTCGGATACGATAGAAGAAACTGTCTGCCTAAAATAACCTTTAGCGCAGGCCCCTTAAAACTATATAAGGGGCTTAATTTATAATGACTTTCGAATGTCTCTTCATATAAATATATTTTTAATTTAATGCCACGACAGGAATATATGATTTTTTGTAAATTATTTGTCAATGATTATTTGGATTTAATGATTATATTATTGCAGATACATATTTAAGATTTAGATATTACAGTTCGTTTGAGAACCTTCTAATAAAAGATGGCATTAAGTTTAATTCATCTATATGCCTATCTCTATATGTCGGAGTGTGTGCAAATTGTAAAATAGAACTAGAAATTGCAGAAAATGGAGGGAATGAAATAGTAGCCACGAAATTAATTGAGGTAAACAAATCTTTATATCTCGGATGATTTGCTACTTATCTATGGTATCACTGAAATTGTCAATTCGTTTCTTCGAATTATATTACCCGGTAGAAGATATTTTTTAATTGTCAGTTCTAAAAGACATATGCATAATTTTTAACCATATTTTAGGGTGATGTTCAACAAGAATTCATAAAGTGGCAAAACGTGAGACTCCAAACAGCGACGTATAAATCTAATATGGATTATGAGTTATATGTTAGTTTGATCGGAATTAACGGTTTTTGGGCTATTGATGATATTCGGAAATGTTCCGACAAAGGTAATAGACAAATTTGTTTTAACTTTTATATATGTTTCACGAGCAGTGGTAGCTCAATTGTTTAATTATCTTCAAGTCGAAATGAGTGAGATCTGAGATAAGAAATAATATTTAGTCGTACATTTATGGGAATTACCACATTCGCGTACAAAACCCTCTTTAGATTATTTTTATTTACTATTTTTGTTTCAGAATTTAGAGTGGCTAGTGTAGGTGTTAGTAATGTAAAATGCCTGGCACTACAATACCCAGGATGGACATTTGACAGCACTCAACAAATTCAATATGCTGATGAAAAAGCTACAGGGCCTCCAGTTTGCGAAAATTTCATCGGATTACACTGTAATATTTCATGCGCATCTCTGGGCAAAAATGGCAATTGTCAACGCAACAAAATATGCGTAGCAACTCGGGGAGAACCGGCGTGTACTTGTTCTGCTGGTTATCGTTGGGATTCCGACTGCGCTTATAGTAATTTATCTTTGATTAGCTAATTATACTACAACAAAACTGACCGCCACTATAAAAATAAAAAGTATTACATGAAGTGAGTTATTCCTTTCCGTTGAAGATGATTATTATTAATTAATATTATCATTATTATAAAGAAAGAGGCTAAAGCGTTAAACATGTTGTCACTAGGATCTAAAAGATCTATTGTAACGTAGCCCTTACTTACATACAACATATATAATCCAGATCCTCTTGTACTCTACGATATTTTCGATTTTCGTGTCTGTAGTTACCTCCCGCCTATCAATATATAGATAAGGGAGGTATTGTTTTTGGTCAGATTTCTCGAGTGTGAGTTTTCAACATATGAGCACGAATTAGGGTCCCTAAAATACGATTTTACTATTTTTACCGTGATGTCTGTATGTCTGTGTGTGTGTGTGTGTGTGTGTGTGTCTGTGTGTGTGTCTGTGTGTATGTGTGTGTGTCTGTGACGATTTTTCGTCCACGATAACTCCAATAGGATACATGTAAAAAATATAATATTTGGTATTTAAGAGTTCTATTCTAATATGATGAACTGATTAGATTTTGACTACAATTGGTTAACCGGAAGTAGTACTTTACTTGAAGCTTTAAACCGTTTTTCCTAAAAAATACCTCTAAATACTATATTTTCGCAAATTTCGTTATTATAAATACAAAGATATTTTAATTTTCTACCGATCTGCATAATTACGTTTATATAAGTAACTTCTACCTGGATAGAAAAAAATATATAAATTTTAATAATTTTACATATCGTTTAGGCTGAGAAATTTCGATAAAACAGATGAGTTATTCATATGTTCACAAAATTTGACATATGATGTCAAATTTATTGTAAGTAAGTTTAAAAGACAATATAGGTAAAAATGAAGTAATTTTATTGTAAAATTTAAAAAGATGGAAGAAATATATTAGAAATGTATTTGCATGCGTGAATCAAAGTAAGTTCAGTTCCGGTTTTAGTAACGTCAAAAATAGCTGTTATATTGGTCATACAAAATTTATGAAGGAAATTTTAGGTAAGAAATGAATTAAAAATATTCTGAACTGTAATAACAAACTAATTTTAAAACTACAAATTAAATGTATTGAAAAACTTATATAGAATATATTCTACAGTGGCGGGAGGTATTGTGTTGGACACACCAGATTTTTTTTTCTTCATATCCATCGCCATACATTACGCCGAAACCCAGTTTTCTTCTGCATCAGCTAAAATTATCTTTACTGAATTATTCTATTCTACCTCTTTTATTTGTTCCTATCGGCCTTCTCGACCGTATTTTGTTGACTTGCCTATTATTGTACATTCTTATTAAGTGCCCGAACCTACTTGAATTACAAATTTTATCCCAGCTAATTTTCTGACGTCTTCGTTCCTTTTTGTTCATTATATTAATTTCCAGCATTTTTATTAAGAACCTCATTTTTATTGCTTGTATTTTTTTATGTTGTTTTTCAATAAGCACCCAATTTTAGTGATGTAAACACTGGTAAATAGATTGATACATAATCTATTGATCTCTTACATTTCATTTTGCTTCCCAGATACTTGTATGTAGGAACCTGTCCACAGAATCATTTTTTAAGTAGTTCTAGCTAGGGCCATAGTCAAGGTGCGGCCAGGGGGAGTTCAGTCCCCTCTTTTTTAGAGACCCCCTTGAACAAAATAAAATATTCTATCAGAACAAAGTTAAACAAAAAACAATTCTTGTTTTTAAAATTTATGTAATTATTGAAAATTATCAAATTTCTTAATAATGTATAATTTTTAATGACTGCTTTGGAGTAAATTTAAAAATTAATAAAATTATACATAGGTTTAAATTTGTAGTAAATTCTTGTCTACAAAATTAAAATGATCGTGTTCATAATAGCACAGGTGATTAAAAATTTGAAATGATACAATATATGGTTTATAAAATTATTTTAGATAATTTATTACAAGTAAATATTCATGGTACGAGTATGTTGTGTTTTTTTTCAAAATTATATCAACTGCATTCTTAATTAAATATAGATTCAACAAAATGACTTTAGCCCCTTTTTAGAAAATTGTCTAGCTACGGCCCTGGTTTTAGGTTTGATAACACTTTTAAAGAAATTATAGAATGTTCAAAATTAATTGCAGCAAAATTTGACACAGAATCTCTATTTTGTAATAGCAGACGATTAAGGTGACGTAAAAAATCAACACAATTTGTTTATGAACATAAAGATGAAAGTATAACAGATTCAGAAAATTAATTAACTAAGTATTTTTTTTCTATGTATAATGGATCAAACAGTGACATCTTTAGAGGAAAGATTTACTTTATTAAAACTACAGGTGAATTCTTTACAATTTTTGTATTTATTAAGTACTTCACAAACAAAATATTATTTATTATTGTGTTGTAAAAAGTTACAAAACATTGATGAAGACAACTTATGTGAAGAAATTTTATACTGTCAGTCATTTATTTACACTTTTAAAAACGATGTATTTCAAATATTTCAATACATTTATTTTAAAAATTTAATTAGTTTATCCAAATTTTATAATTGCTTTTTGAATTATTTTGTCACTTCTGGTATCTATAGCATCATCTATTTTCTAAACTAAAAATTATTAAAAATTTACAGAGGTGCGTACTAAGGTACTCCACACAGGGGCCAAACAATTACAATACGTCCTTATGTGTGGCGGTCGGTAAAAAATTAAATGTACGATATTAACTAAGTTTTAAATTTTAAGATTGTGATTCTGGGTTATTTGGAAAGCAATGTAAACAGAAATGTGGACAATGCAAGAATAGTCTACCATGTGATGTTGTTAATGGAATATGCCGTGAATGCGAAGAAGGTTACATCCATCCATATTGCCAAGTGTGTAAGTACTTTCAATTTAAGCTTGCCTCATAATTTAGTAAAATGATTCCATTAGTAAGTAACGTTCTAATACAGTTAATAGTATATGTATATTGTCTTATAAGGAGTAAAAGTGATAACTTATGTGGCGAGCGTGAAAGATTATATGCAAGACACTTTTATTATTCCGAATAACACATTCTGCTTTTTTAAATGAAAATATTTTTAAAAATAATATACTGCTATATTATAACAAAAAATTTTTCTTTAAACGTCATAAAAATGACATTAATTTCTACTCCGGTGGCGTAGAAATGAAATAGGTACCTTGTGAATCAAACCAAAAAAGATTCCACTTTTATTACGTAGGGAGAAACTCAAAAAAAAATATATATTTCTTTCTTGACAAATTGATAAACTGGTTATTGCTAAATTTTAACAAGCTTAAAATTTGTATTTATCCTGCTCTTTTCTTTCGGTGGATTAGTGACTGAAAAATGTAGTGTTTTACGAGAGTCATGTATTTCTCTTGGTCTTGCCTGGGTCTTGTAAAAAATGCAACACAAGAACAAGACAAGAGTTACAAATTTCAAAGCAAGACAAGACAAGAAATTGTTTTGCAAAAATAGCAAGATTTTCTTCAATTCTTGTATTTTTGCGATTTATTTTTTGCTAATTTCAAATCTAGATTTATTACAATTTAGCTACCTATAAATATTTGTCAAGGATTACGAAAATAAGTACATATTTTTTATAATTTTATATTTAGTAATATGACTATATGAATGTTATTTACCTACAAGTACAAAAATATTTAATTATTAAAAGAATTAACACAAAATATTTTTCAACTTTTAACTTTTTTGCATGTACAAATGTTTTTGTTTTTATAATATTTATTTAATAATAATAATAACTGAATTATAAGATATGTATCTGATAATTGACATTGATATTATCTAAACAAGAAAATGTACTTGTGATTCAAAGATTAATTATATATTCAAGTTCACTTGCGAATAGGGGAATCTCTGAGTAAATTTTAACATGCAAGACAAGAAATATGCAAGAAATTGACAATCAAGACAAGATTTTTATATACAAGAGTAATAAAAGACAAGATATACTTAAATTTCTTGTCATATGAAACACGAGATTTATATACAGGGTGTAAATGAAACTAGGGAACGCGATTTTTCTCGAAAGTTATAAGAGATACAAAAAAAATTTCAAATAAAATTGTTAGTGTTTCTAGAAAGCTACATAAATTAATGTAAATAAAAAAAAATATATATTTTAATTTTCGGAGATATATCTATTTTTGACTTTTATATATACAGGGTATTCCATTTAAGTGTGCCACCATTGCTATCTCGAGAACTATAAGAGCTACGAGGTTGGTTAAATGTGAAATGGTGGTTCTTTGCTAATGTAACCAACCTCGTAGCTCTTATAGTTCTCGAGATAGTAATGGTGGCACACTTAAATGGAACACCCTGTATATATATATACAGGGTGTGCAACGAAATGCGGAACATAGGACTTTAAAAAAATTGCGGATACTCTCTCTTCTGATATATTTAAAGCAAAACTACAAGAATATAAAGTTGTTCAAAAATAAATTCTACGTTAGATAAGATCAGAGTTGTTGCAACAGCACGTCTGCAGTACTAGACATATATAAAATGTAATATTTTATTTAAAAATCAGACAGCCATAAAAATAAAAGAAAATATTTATCTGTGAGTTTAATGAAGTATCACTGATATATTATTCAAGTTGAATTTATATTCTTCTTCTTAAATAATAAACCATTATTACAAATATACCTTAAATAGTTATTTGTGTATCAAGGTTCTAAAAGTAATCTTTTTGGGCCGAAACCGAAGTTTGAAGCCGAGGCAAAGCCGAGGCTACAAATCAGATGAGGCCCGAAAAGAACTTTTAACCGAGGTGCACACAACATTTTTTAGGCGATTACAACAAGAAATTATGAATTTTCATTTAAAATCAATTTTTGACATCTGTCAAAATTTACTTTACGGCCGCATTTACTTTACGGCCGCATATACCTTACGGCCGCATTTACTTTACGGCCGCTATTTTTACTCGCAATTCATTACTTTTTCATTAATATTTGTAAAGGAATAGTTAAAATTTTACTTACATCTGTTATTATATTCTAAAATAATTAATCACATTAATATGAACTATGTAAATCAATAATGAACAAACTAGCGGCCAAAAATTTTGACTTTGACAGATGTCAAATAAAAATTGATACTTTAAGGTTGCCAGCAGATACGAAAAACAACAATTTATGTACCAGCCGCCTAAAAAATTAATTAATAAAAAATAAGACAAGTACATCACATAAAACAAATGTTTTTATATTAACATACATTTTTAAACTTATTTAGGCTATAACATCATATAATTAATATCAAATTACATTACCTATAATGATGTCATTAACTGTCACAATTGTCACATACAAATTTTCTTTTATTTCCATCGCTATCTGCTTTTTAAGGAAAATGTTACATTTTATATTTAATAAATCTATCTCGTACTGCTATTGTATCAATTATGATCTTACCTGACGTAGAATTTAATTTTATACTCATAGTTTTATAATGGAAATGGTGTTTTGCTCTAAATCTATCAAGAGAGAGAGAGTATGTTAGATTTTATAATTTAATAAATCTCGCCTTGCAGACAAAATTACATATTTCAAATAACTGTAATCTATAGAAATAATATTCCCCAATAAGCATACAAAATTTCAAGTTAATATCTTGCACTGGGGAGATACTGTTCATAATTAACCGATTTCCCAAGTAAAACTCCCATGTGTCGGTCGAGCTGGGACACCCGGTATATATATACAGGGTGGAAATGAACTTAATGTCATAAATTTAAGGATGAGTAGTATGACTTGTGTAGATTACAAAAGTGAAAGAATTTTTTAAAAATTCGAAAAACGAAAATTCGATTTTTCTGAAAAAAACTTTTTTTACTGCTGTTTTAATTTATATTTCATTAAAAATATGTTTATAAAAAATACATTCAAAATTAGTTGTATAAATAATTAACTACAGTATTTTTAACGAAAATTATATTTTTATTTACAGAAGAATGCAAATGCGTTAGCAGTAGTCCATTAGTACAAAAAATGGTAGCTTAATGAAAACTATCCTTAAATATGCGATTTTTTTTAAAAAAAGTCTTTCACTTTCGTAATCTACACATGTCATACTACTCACCCATAATTTATTACATTAAATTCATTTCCACCCTGTATATAGGGTTCACTTCGTATAAAATCTTTTTTTTTATTTTGGCCGTATTTATTTGGGAAATTTGAATACAACCCTGATAAACTGTTCGTACTAAATAAACAATCAAATATTGTAGTTGGTGAAAATTTTAAACGGTTAATTTTAGTTATATATTAAAATTATTTATTTAGGTTTCTCTTTTAATCTATAAAAAATATAACTTCTGACAGATATAGAAAGAGAAAGCACTGTGTAAACAAAGATAGAAAACAGGTTAACTCATCAACAGTGTTGCCAGGTCTACCGATTTTTCGAATATTTATAAAATTTACTAAAATACCGAATTTTTATTAAAATCTACCGAATAATATAGGTAAGGATTATATTTCGCAATATAATACATATTTGTAGTGCGACTTTTTATCTGCGAAACGATTCTTAAACGACTTTCTGAGCCTTCAACGAAATTATTCTTGCAGTTTTTTGTTTACCATATTTAACAAATCTTAATCGAAAAATACCGATTGAATCATGGAACCATCGAAAATACATTCATTTTATAAATATATTACCTATGTACTAACAACAATTTTTGGTTCTTTTATGACAAGACTTATTTTTGTAACCGAAATAAAAAAATAGATCATAAAGATCCACAGCATTATTTATTATTCGAGAATTTATATCTTAGAGCTGCTGTACCAAAATCGTTAAATTATACTGAGTAACAAACAGTAAACATTTTTCGTATAACCGGGTATAAAGTACATACTTTATGCCTTCTTTTGAGTTTGTTAAGAGTTACTTTTCATGCACTAGTTCGTGAAAAGTACATGTTGCTAGGCAACGTAAACACTTTTCAAGTTCTAGTGCGTGAAAAGTAACCGTTGCTAAGCAATGAAAATACGTTTATCAATGGTTAAATTTACTTTTGAAATTAATTTTTAATAATATTTCGGTTGTAGAACAAATGGTGTATGCAACATGTGTGTAATAATGTTTTTCTTCAAACGTCATAAAAGTGACATCTTCTGTGACGTGATTGACAAGGTTGAAGTTTAATTTTTATGCCTCCGTAATATAATTTTTATTCTAGCCGCCGTTTAATATTATCGCCGCCGTATGTAGAATCAGCCAATAAGAAGTAACTTGTACAATAGAAATCTATAATATCGCCCTAAATGTCACTATAGAAACTAGATAACCTAAGAATAAAGTTACTAAAAATTATGAATAACTGACAGGTAACCTACATATTAAACGTCAAATAGTAGTTTATTTTTTAAAATTTCTACATTTGAAGAAAAAATAGCATGTGTTATTCAGAGTAAAAGTGTCTTTGTGTGCCTCGCATGTAATTGTCCGACTCGCTTCGCTCGTCATGCAAACTTCCATGCTCGCCACACAAAGTATCACTTTTACTCTTAATAACACAATATACTATTTTTATATCTTGTGCTATAATTTCCGCGTTCGGTTACGCCTCATGTGTTAAACGGCACTCAACTAAAAAAATGCTTACTTTACACACTAATTGAATAAATAACTATTTTCTACTACGTTGTCAAAGATTTTGTGTTGAAAGTTATTTTTTAATAATAAAAATATTCTTTTTTAAAACAAATATTCTGAAAATTTTTAATTTTATTGGTACAGTGGTTAACAGTGGAAATATTAGTACTTCTATAACAAATATAGTTAAGCTATTTCCCTACTTTATATCAGATTCTGAGTTACAAATATTGTAAACAGAATGGCGAATACTGAGAAATACTAACAAAATTCAAAAATATTCTTTTAATATTGAGGAATTTTGGCAGAAAGAGAAAAAAATTAAATTGAGATATGGAACAAAACTAAATATTGAACTGTTTGTTTTTAACTAATTTGGTGTGAACGAAATAAAGAAATAAACTTAGATCTTCCACAATAACTTCAGTAATACAATTTCTAACATTCTTACTTTCAATTTAAAGAAAAATTATTTCAAATAAAATTGTATTTTGATCGAAGCTACCGAAATCTACCGAAATTTTACGAATAATTCTACCGAAAACAACATCTTGCCATCTGGCAACACTGCTCACCAACCCAACAAAATGGCTACGTGAGTTGGATCACTTGGATCTGTACGAGATAGATTCTGGGTTACATTAAATGTACCAAGTAAACAGAATTAAACTACCAGGTTACTTAAAAATTCCGAAATAAATACGGCCTTCAACTGATTGTCAGTCCTTCTACCGAATCACTTGATCTTGTCCCGCGCCTACTACCTTGATCGTGATCCGCTGTGAAGCCAAGTGGACTATTGGTGTCCGCCATCTTTGTATGTTCCACTCTGTACTTGACGATTCGATTTCGTTGCTTATTTTAAGAATTTCTTGCATGTTTTTGAGTGAATTTATTATTTTTATTGTTATTGTTTTTTATCGTTGAAGCCGAGTATTATATTAGTTTTTTCGTTATTTATTTTCAAAAATATGAAATTATTTTTACAAATTTAACATAACTTCTTATTGTGATAGTTGTAATTATTAATGTATTATACGTTTTGTAGATCAATAAATAAAACAAATACTTTAGATGTAATTAACAAACCCATAAATTACCTTTTACGGAAGAAGAATATTTGACAAATATTCAGGAAATTAGTGAATATATGAAAAATATCAGAAGTTATATTATTGGTTTTGTTGCTCGATTTCTTATAAAAGTACTTCACTACGAAGAAGTATAATTTTTTTAAGTAAGATTTCACTGATGGCCGTAATAAATATTTAAATTTAATTAGTATTAGAAATAAAGATATTTTTATTTATCTTTCTTTCGACGTTATAAATGTTTGTAAGTCAACAGAGAAAATAATAAAACAAATAGTTCCAGAAAGGGGTGGAAGTCTCATAAGGAAAAAATCTTTGTTTTATTATTAATTACGTCTGTATTAAAATATATGAAAATCGTAATATATTTAATCATTTATTAGAATACATTCATAATCAGAATCCCTTTGAAAATCAAATAATAAGGGTTATATCTGAAAAATACATGAATATAAGGTTTCATTATAATTGTTAACTATAATGCAGATGATACTAAAAGTCGACGACAACAGTATAACAAATTTATATTTCAAGGGTATTAAATTATTAATGATTATTGTATGTTTAAATGTTAGAAAAATGTATTTTTTTGTATTTGTAATCTAAATTCATTTTATTCCTTTTTCGTTTTGTACACAAAATGTACTATACTTTGATATTTTTATTAATATAATATATACAAGTTTTTGTGTGTACATTATCCGTTTAGTAATTTTTATTACAAAAATGTTCAACTTTCTTCGTCTTTTATGTAGGTTTTATATGTTACTTATTTGAAATACGGAACATCCTAAGACGGCTGCCAGCTACTCTCTCCTTCCGTTTCATGGTTACAAGGTCATTGTCTACAAACTGGCGTTACGCTCCCTCTATATATATATTTCTTTACTCTGAGCCTGATTCCACATCTCGAATATCCTGCGCTTTACTTCGTAACGGTCGAATCCTTTGATTTATTCTATTTCGTACAGACCTAGAAACTTCGACAAAATTTTAGAATGGACGTAAATTGTGTTCGTTGTATGGCGACTAAGTCACCAATCTTATATCTTCGTGATTGTTTTCTTTCGTTATTGAATTTTTTTGATTTTCTTGCTAGACCTTCATGATTTGGTTATTCACATCTTGCCGAAGGCCATTTTGTTCTTCTCCAAATGGTGTCTTGTTTATACTTCTTTCATACGTATTGTTAAGATATATTTGAAGTCTTCCCACATTTTTATAGCAATCTTCAGGCTTGTCAATGGCAAGTTTAGTCAACATTAGGATGATGATTCGGTTTATTCGTTCTACTTGCCCGTTTCCTCTGGGGACTCCAGTTGTTATGTTTACTGTTTCTATACTTCTTTCTTCGCAATATTCTTTAAACTGCGACGAAGTAAACGCTGTTCGTATATCCGATATTACTCCTTTGGGATCTCCAAATATTGTTGATTGGTTTTTCTGTAACTTCTTGTGTTGTGGATATTGTAGTGTATAACCAAACAAATTTACTAAATACATCCACCACCGCTAAGATGTATTTATAACCTTTTTTCGTTGATATAAATGGTCCAAGATGGTCAATGATGACATTTAAAAATCCTTCCCATTTTCCTTTCTTTCTCTCCGCTAAAATGCATTGAATACAATTTTTATTGTAGTTTTGATCTTATCTTTCAATTTTGGGATTGCAAAATGTGCGTTGTCATGCGCAGTTTTTATAATTTCATGTTGCATTCGTTTTGGCACTACTACTAAATTTCTTCCTTCATATTCCTTGTATTCTGACTGGTTTTCCATTAATTGACCGTTGTATTGTGTTGTCTCTAAAAGTTTTTTGATTGTTGTTCTTGAGCTATGTTGAGCCTATTAGTGACTTCTTTACATATAGTCATTACAATCGGATTTCTACTTAAAGCACCTACATGTTTCATTCTATTTTCAGGTCGATGTTCTATTTGGTAATCAAAGTCTTCAAGAAATAGAGCCCATCTTGAACTCGTGTTGTTAAATCCGTTTTCTTCATTGTCATTTTAAATGCGAACAATCGAGTACTACTTTAAAATTAATACCAAGTGAATACCCTCGAAACTTCTTCAGTGACTCTATTATTGCCAAAACTTCTATCTCGTAGCTAGTGTATTTTTGCTCTGCGTCTGTAGTTTTTCTACTAAAATATGTAATATACAGGATGTAATTTCCCATCATAATTATTTTCTTGTAAGAGTATTGCTGTATATCCGAATTTGTGTGCATTAGTATGCAGTTCTGTTCTACTTTCTGGAGAGTAGATCTGTAATATTGGTTTCTGAACTAAACTTTATTTTAAATCTTCAAATGCTTTCTCTTGTTCAATTCCAAAACAAACTGGTTGTTATTTTTTTCATAACTCACTTAACGGTCTTGCTCTTTGTACAAAATTCAGTATAAACTTTCTGTCATCGACTTTGGTAATCATGAATCGAAGCAGTATTTTTCAATATTGTATTGAAGGTACTCAATTTTATTTTTCAAAAATTGACACTTGCGCCATTTTATTCGTAGCGCATAATATTCTGCGTGTTCTAGCATGATCTTCAGTTATTTTTTAGTCCGTCTTCTTCATCGACAGATGGAATGATCAGATTACCTATATAAATCATTACAGTACCATCGTTTAATAAATCTCTAAAAACGCAATTGATATATAGTTGGAATACTCCTTTTTATCTTTAAACTTTTACGTAGTGTAGGTTCTTTTCTTAGTAATTGATGTTGATAACTTTCTGTCAAATTTAATTTTCTTTTAAATTCTTCTGTTATTTGCCCCTTACAAAATCATTTTACTATTCACGTCGTCTGTTATGCTATCAATTGTGTAATGGAACAATGCTTCAGTTTCATCATTATCATTACTAGCTAACTCTTTTATCGTTAAAAATATTCTTGAATAGTTTCATTTCTTTTCCTCTTTCTACTTGCTAAAAGATAATGAATCTCAGCACTGTTTAGCCTCGTTCAAAATTCATTTAACAATTTTTGCTTTAATGCAGACCAGGATGTTATTTCTATTTCACTTTGGATGAACAATTTGCCTAGACCTTTCAATAACTTTTTGACAAAAATGAAAGAAACTCAATGCAAAAGTTGGATGGTCTTCTTACTTCTGACGAATGTGAAACTGCTTGGGAAAAACTTCGTAGGCTTCTTTCGTTGGTGAAGACTTCTTCGTCGGCGGATTTCTCTTCAAACTTTAAACAGCTTCATTTTCTTCTTTCAATGATCGAAAGTCCATTGCCATCGCACAAATCCCTGTTGTTAGTTGGTCTATTGAGGCACTGTAATTAACACGTAGTAAATTAGAAACACTAGTCAAGTCAGCTTCTGAGAAATTGTTGTTTATAAAATCGATTTTCCTCGTATAGTCATCCGTATTCACACTAAATGTAAATCCCAAAAATTTGTTCTGCCTCAAAAATTAATTTATAATAGCTATTTATGTAATAAGTAAGAAAACAAAGGTCGTTATTTAAAGCATGCGAAAATTAAAAATGAGACGAAGGCGAGTTTTATTAAAGCAGAAGTTAAATAACCACCCAGTTTTCTCACGTGTTTCATACTTTTTCTATTTTAATTTGAATATGTATGAATTTTTGACATTGCTTAATGTTGTGCGTTACTAAATTACTACAACAAAATTGTTGGTTATAAACAGATAAACAATATAAAACAAAGTTGTCATTTAAGTTTTTTGAATTGTAAAAATCGAGTCTCTGTGAATCTAATAAAAGTAATAACTAATTAACAATATTTGCAAAGGTAATAAAACCTAAATATTCTATTTTTGTAGCTGTTATTGTTTCTATATACGCACATATTTCACAATTTTATTGATTTGATGATGTCATCACTTCATATTGTAAAAAATGGTATCAAGTTGATAGTGGTGTTCTGGTGTTAGATTATTGATAGTATCAATAAGCTAACCACAAAAGATAACTGAAATTAAATTAGAGAAATAAGAAGTCTCTTATTAAACTCTTTTAACAGGAACAAAAATATTTTTCTTTCAGCTGATTGTCACATCATCTGCCGAATGAATTGATCTTGTCCTACGCCTGGCTGTCTGATTTTTAAAGAAAATGTTTCGTTTTATATTTAATAGATCTCATACTGCAGACGTGCTGTTGCAACAATTTTAATCTTATTTGACGTAGAATTTAATTTTGAACAATTTTGTTCTGTTGTAGTTTTGCTCTAAATTTATCAGGAGAGAGAGTATCCGCAATTTTTTTGAAATCCGATGTTAAAGACCTATGTCCCACATTTTGTTGCATATCCTGTATATACCTATAGTGGCTTTTTCACTATATTTTCTCCTTCTAATTCTTGTTCTATTTCATGGTTCATTCTTATTCTGTATTCATTTTTTGATATCTTGGCTGATCCTAAAATTTTAATCTTTTTTTGTCATTCTGATAGTCTCAGCTGCCTATATTGTTACTGCTCTTATTAATAATTTATATATTCTGATTTTGGTAACTTTGGCTATATTTTTCTTTTCAATATTTTTTTATTTGCGTAAAAAAATCTATTTGTTGCTATTATCTTTTCCTTAATTTCAGTTTCTCTTTCTCCTTTACTTGATAACATAATGCCTAGATATTTAAATGTATCTACTTACTCGAAAGTGTGTTCTCTAATTTTTATTCTTTTGTTTTCAGCATACATTCCTAGCAACAGTATTTTGGATTTGTTTTATTAATTTTTCTTTTCTTCTTCGATCATTATTTTTCGTAAAATTTATATCATTATCCTCCTTCGTAATAATAACTATGTCGTCGGAATATGCTACTACTTGTCCTCCTCGAGTTCTTAATTTATTTTTCGCATTACATATTCTAAAGCTATGTTGAACAATGTTGCTGATATCGCATCTGTTTGTCTGACTCCTTTATTTATTTCGATCTATTCTGTCTCCCCTTTTTTGTTATAATGCTTACTTTATTTTTCCCCATTGCCATCGAAATTAGTCTTCTTAATTTTGCTGGTATATTTAGTTCTTCAAGTGCTTTCAAGAGATTTTTTCTTTTAATGGAGTCAAATGCATGTTGGAAATCTATAAATAACATTTTTATGTTTATATTGTGTTCAGATGCTTTTTCTACTATTTGTTTGATTACATGTATGTACAATGACATTGTCCGATTATGTTACTTTCCTCATTTACCAATCTCCTCTGAATTAATGTGGGTAGTATTTTATACGCGGTGTTCAGCATAGTAATACCTCTGTAGTTCTTACTTATTTGTTGATCACCTTTTTTATGAATTGTCACTATTTGTCCAGATTCCCATTCTTTTGGCATTTTTTCAGCTCTCTATATTTTCTATATAAGTTCATATATTTGTTGTTGTAGAACTTCCCTTCCATACTTTATTAATTCAATATTTATTTCATCTTTACCTGGGGTTTTTACAGTGTGGTATTTTTTATTATTTCTTTGATTTCTTCTAGCGTTGGGTCTACTACTATTCTACCTTGTTCATTGTTTTGTGTTTTACTTTCAGTCTGATATCTTGGGTATCTGTTAATAAGTTTTTAAAGTGGTTCATCCAAATTTGCATATATTCTTGTTTGTTTTCTGCTATTCTACCGTTTATATTTTTTATACTATGTATTTTGATTTTATGAATTTTATTTTGTGCGTGAATTTCTTGTTAAAATTTTTTTGTATTGTTTTTTGACCATGTATGTTTTATTTCCTTAATTTGATTCTCCATTCATCTCATTTTGTTAGTTCTTATAGTTTTGTTGTACTCGTTTATTATTTTTTCATATTCTTGTTTGTCTTAGATTTTCTTTGTTTGCAACCATTTTATTCTTGTATTTTTCTTTCTATTTGCTATTTCCTGACATTCTTCATTACACCAATCCTTCTTTTTATCTTGTTTTTCTTTTCCTACCCACTTTTCATTTACTTCACATATGCATTTCTTTATGTTACTCTATTTTATCTATATGTCATCATCACCATGTATTATTTCATTTAGATTTGTATTTAATTCTTTTATATATTTCATTCTTTCATTATTCAGATTTACTGTATTCCATTTTAATATTGTACTTCTATTTTTAGTTGTATTTTCACTTTTTGCCTTTCGATTGCTGTCTCCATAAAGTGGTCCGAGTCTGAACATGCTCCTCTGATGGTTCCTACATCTGTAACTAATGATTGTTTTCTTCTTGTTATAAGTATATGATCTAATTGTGTCTGCGTTTGTTGATCTGGTGTTATCCACGTTATTTTATATTCTCTCGGGTGTTTGAATTTTGTGCTGCTAATTATTAAGTTTGTCTTCCTTTTCTACTTGAACGTTAAAATCTCCTAATATAACTACTGTATCTTCTAATGGTAATTTTCCTATTTCTTCTTGTCGTATATATTCTATAACAGGCCATTTGTTCATTTATTGGTTCTATTATGTTATTTTTTAGATCATTTAGAATAATAAATGCCACTCGATATTGTCCTTGCTTTTTACACCCTGAATATTTTAAAATATAATTGTGTTTTACAATTTCTCTTTGTTCACTGCATCTAGTTTCTTGTATTGCAGTTGCAGCAGGTGCTAATCCTAATCTTATTATTATTTTTTGTTTTTTACCTTTCTTGTTATACATTTTTCTGCTTTGATTTGTAGTTGCGGGTGTGTGAGTGTGTTGTTGTAATTTCTTTTTTATTATTTTCTGACTCCTTTATGTTCTTGGTTTCGGTTGTGACTGACAAGTGCATTTACTAATAAAATATTTTTATTGCAGCTTTACCCTATCTGATAAATCCTCCTTTTATTGTTAGCATACAATATAGAAATGCTACTGTAGAACTAAATAATATAGCAATTAGTGGAGATGTAACTAAAGCTTCTTATCTTCTATATGAATGCCGAAAACATGGATATGTATGTAAAATAAAAATATGTGTCAAATTAAATATCAATTTTTTTTCATTAGAATGAAAGAATAAAGGACGAACCCTGGTTTACTTGCAGTAAAAAAACATCCATTATTGAAGGAGAAAAAATAATAACTGAACAACTAAATAAAGATACAAAATATGAGATTAGAGCTGTAGTGTATACATCAGACAACCTTGCATTCAAAAAAAAGATACCTACAACTGAATTTACAACAACCTGCAAATGTAAGTACACTGTGTTTACCATAAATCGAAACATTAGTTGTTTAAATATTTAAGTATTTATAAAATACTAAACATTTTCATGAATTTTACCAGAAAAATAATAAATCATGCTCGTGTTTTATATTTAAGTTATGCAAAATGAAAATAACAAATATTCGATAAAATTTTCGAGATGCATAATACTTATTTGCAAGGAATGTAAGCACATTATAACATTCGAGGAGGTATGGATTGGGGTGGAGCTTGCGGAGCAAGAAGTTCACGTTGCTCTACGACAATAATTATATATTACGTACTTACATTCCGAATCGCTTATTATAATTTTCGCGACACCAGCAGCATTTATTTAACTTCAAAAAATATTAAAATATTTGTAAAATGTGGACCACTTGACAGTTCAGATTTACTTATTTTGTACTTTTTATAGTTAAGTTTGCCTGTTGCTAGACGACCAAATGTATATGATATTTGTATGATTTTCATAATTACCTACCCTGGTAATAGGACAGTTATTTTCTATAATACTCTGTTGACAATGATAACCAAATAATAAATGTGATTAGAAACTTACGACTTCCGTTGCTGTGGAAGTAAGTTATACTTACGTTAATATTGGAGCGAAAAATAATTTGTTTAATATTATCTCAAAATTAGGTAAATTTATATTTAGGATTTAATTTTGCATATAGTTTTTATTACCTACCTATGTAAAAAAAATATGCAGCGTTTACAAATTTTTGTGAATTATTTTTAAGCAGCATTTTATTTTTTTGTGCCATCTTTGACCTATAGGCATAACTATAGGCGCCGAGTACATGGGTGCCTGGGCACCCACGGTAAAATTTGCTTCAATGCAAAGAAACATACTGGGGCTGCCTAATGGTGAATAATTTTACATCAAAAATATTTGAATAGTTATTTTTTATACAAGACGATAAAATAATATTTTATCGACAAGCGGAAAGTGTTAATTCACGAGCGATATAATCGCGAGTGAATTATTTTTCGCGAGTCGATAATTTAATTTTATCGTCGTGTATAAAATTCTATTTTTTTCTATAGCAGGTTTTGAAGAAAAAAGAATTAGAAAAATTAAATTAATATTTAAGAACAATTTTAAAATGTCAGTAGTGTGCGTTGTTATGGAAATGTACTTCTAATAAACAAAAGTTAAAGTACTTTATCTACCCTTGCTGTTAAAGTGTTACTTTATCTACCCTTGCGGTTAAAGTGCAACTTTATCCACTATTTTGAGTTGATACACTTTAACATCTGCTATAGAAAAAAATAATTAAACAGCCTATTTCAATTGAAACTTTAGGAAATGCTCGCATTAATGGTCGTGTAGTCAAAAGGAAGCCTCGCATTTCCAAACAAAACAAAATAAGGAGACTCGTAATTGCTAAGAGAATATCAAAAAAGAATTGTGAGTTTTGGAAATCTGGATGAAACTCAATTTAACCTTTTAGGGTCGGACTGTAATCTTAGGTTTGGACAAATCCAAATCCTGTGCTCAGTATCTGTAACTCATGTATTTAAGTGAATAAAATAGACTATCTGAATATTATGTTAAAAATTAATTCAATCCGCCGAAAAATTAGGACTAAGAGGTGATCTAATTCTTGGTCAAATGTAATTAACTCAAAATAACCCTCCGAAAAAATGTCATTTACTATCACAATTGTAAGAAAAAAAGATGTGCCAATTAAGCGAAAAATTGTCCCAATTAAGCGTTTTAATTATATGTACTAATTTGGTTTAAATTATTTGGGATTAGGCCCAAAAAAGAAACTTAATTCCACAGCAACAAAAATGATACATGAGTTATAACATTTATAATTCGATTACCATTGTCAACTGAGTGTACAGAAAAAACAGTCCTACTAGTAGGGTAATTGTGTAGTAATGTGTGTGTGTGTGTGTGTGAAATTAGTGTCATTTAAGTTATAAATATTTATTTCCAACCTCTCTTATTTTGATTTATTTTCAATTTATTTTACAGTACTTTCAGAAAAGAATATTATAATCACTACAACATCCACAAAAGCAACAATTATATTTATGATAGTAAGTACCAGAAAATATATATATGAACATAATCAATTAAATTATTTTAATTTCAGGATGAAGATGCAGAAAGTTGCGACAAAAATAAATATAATTTTTCAATGAAGGATAAATATGAAAATTATAATGACTACACAATGAAAGGCAACACATTAGATTTTACACGTTTACATCCTTTTACAAATTATACATTCATAATAATGTATAATAAGATGGAAATAATAACTAAAACTTTTCAGACAGCAGAAGATGGTATGAAATAATATATAGAGCCTTTTTTATAACATTACTGAATTTTTATACGAATGAAAGTAATAATGAAACAAATTTCTGAAAATAAGAAAGAGTTTCAGATTTGAATCCTCAATTGAAACTCAATAATTGGGATTCATTCCTGTTTGTGAAGGTTTTTAACACTAACCACTTACTCCCCTAAATGAAAAACTATTTAATCAAAAAAAGTAAAGTATTTTCTATAAACTTTTAAAATAATAAAATACAAAGTGGGGTCGAAACTGGTCGAAGTTCCACAATTGACTAAATTATAATTTGTAAAAAGTGTGTCTGTTTACAATAAGTATATTGTGTAACAAGCACAGAAAGTTAAAATTTGTCACGAAGATTTAGAGTGGAAAATGTGCAATTTTCAACCCTTTTACAGTATATCAAACTTTTCTCTCGTAGTTAACGTTGATAAACGAATATTATAGTTATTTCAGTAAACAGAAAACTAATTTATTTCTGTTTAGAAATTATTTTCAATTTGAAATCCTAACTAAGAAATTTTGCACATTTTAAGGAGCCTAATATGAATTATTAATTTCTTAATTTTAGCTCCAAGCAAAGTTGAGAATTTAAAATGTCGTCCTAATTCTCAAAATGAAATCGAAGTGTCTTGGAACAAACCAAGAGAAGAAAATGGGCGAATAAAGAATTATATCATATCTTACGAAGTATTAAAAAAAATAACGTTTTATATTCTACTAACTTACATTATTTTTAGTCAGAAAAACGTTCTACGTGCCCACATCAAATACAGAAGACATTCTCTTCACCAGTATCATATTATGAACCAGCAATTCATAAAATCCCTGATCTTGATCCATACACTAACTACATCATAACTGTATGGGCAAACACCATAAAACAGGGAGAAACGGATGTTGTTTATTGCGAAACATTGGAAGACAGTAAGTAAGACATATTAAAGGACACCAAGAAAGGGTCCAGTGATTAAAACTTTATCCAACTTCGCGGAATAATAGCGCTATATCCATAATCTGATAGTGTTACAAGATAATTGCTACTTACCTGCTTTAACCTATACATCAGATAGCTTCTTAATGGATTATAAGAACAGAACAATTGCGGCACACGAAATATTTTGAGAAAATACCGCTACATCGTTTTTACAAATTTTAGTAATCCTCCCCTGCCGCATAGGAACATAAAGTTTGTGTCAAGATAAATGTATACATTAGCTTTTACGTCCAACACAGCATGTATTTGCTGGAAACGAACAGAGATGTATTCACAATTTTTTCCTATTACCAATTTAAAAAAAATCACAAATTAGGTTTTAAAATTCATAATAAAATAATAATGATTTCGTCACAGTTTTACAATTAACAAATATTATATATATATATATATATATATATATATATATATATATATATATAAATTATCAATCAACAAAAATGCATTTTAAAATATATTAAAAAATTAATAAATTTTTAAATGTATATTTCCCGATTTGTACTTTAAATTTGGTAATCCGGCCCTGGCCACTCAGGTAAGAAAATACCCAGGGGTGATGGTTTCACCGAGCTTAACAATTCGAAGTCAATGTGCCTTTATCTTGACACGAATTATAAACATCTTGCTATGATGTGGTATACCAAGTCATTCATTACATAGCCTGGTACATTTGCAATTATCATCAAACACACTATACTTTATTATTTTTATAAGAACGAAATATGGTGAAGATAGGTGCAATTTGATCTTGTTGTCTGATTGGATAATACCCAAATATTTCCAATCAATAAACAAGATCAAACTGCACCTACCTTCCCCACACTTCGTTCTTATAAAAAACGGACTATATATTACTGTATATTTCAAATCTTATTAACTCAACCCCCAAAAACACAATAACATATTTTTCCCGATTGTTAATAAACTGTCACTTTATATGTTTGACAATAGGGTTGTTTTTTTATATATGTTAATCTATATTAAAAAAAATAAATTACGTATTTTTTTATTTCTTGAAAAAATACTGCTTATAACAATATAAAATCACATAGTTCGAAAAATATACTCTCGTGAAAAACAGTAATATTTGGTGACGTCACGATCACTGCTTGAAAAGATAAGTCTGGAATATGTGAAAGAGGTCTAGTTCTGAATTTAATAACGCTGTTTATTTAGTGATTTGTTGTATTTCCTAATTTTTAACTCTATTAGGGTAAACACTTTCGAATGAAGTACATGAAGATAAACGATCCTCACACCTACTTGGCTGCGACTGATGTGGTCTTACTTAGCCGTAAGGGTTGCGTCTAGGGCTGGCAGACTTTGAAAACAGAAAGTAGATTTTCAACTTTTTGAAAAATCGATTTTTATCAACTAATCGAAAATCGTCAACTATTTAAAAAAATCGAAAAAATTGAAAAGTCGAAAAAGACGAAGTAATTCAAAAAGTCAAAATATCAAAAAAAAAAATCGAAAAAATTGAGAAGTCGAAATAATTAAAAGTCAAAATATCAGAAAAATCGAAAAAGTCGAAATATTAAAAAGTTAAAACATAAAATTCTGAAAAATCGAGTAGTTAGTCGATATAGTCTAAAAAAGTAACAACTAAAGAAATATTCATTTTTCTATATGAACTATTTTTTCGATGATAATTGTCAAGCAAAAAACTTATTAACGTTAGCAATAGGTACCACTAGAGGTTTGACTTGGTCGGATATTTTTTTATTAATATGAACACTTCGTTGCTTGTCAATTTATTAAAACGATTTTGACAGGATAATTCTTTTAAAGAAATTTTCGTCAAAATTTAATTTTCTAATCCCTATATATAATCATTGTCGCAATCAGTGATTTATTCTTGTAATAATTTTTCCCATCATGACGCTGAAAATTTTATTTGAATTTAAATACAAAGAAATATTTAGCAACCTATTGAAAATACCCAAATATTATAAAAGTTTAAGTTTAAAAGATTAGAAAAGATTTTAAAGTTTCAGGTAATCGAAGTCTAAAAGTCGAGATAGTTATTTGAAAACAAAAGTCAATAAAGTTTAATTAATGGAAAAAGTCAAGGATGAAAAAATCTCAAGTCTAAATTCAATTAGCTCTCGTTTTGAACATAGTGAATTTTTAATTGATAATTAGTTACATTAAAATATCAATTATCGAACTTTACTAGTTTATTTAAAATCTATTTGCAACTAAAATTAAGATATCACATGTTTTTTATAAAAGCTCAATGCTTATATAGGCCTATTCACACATACTAGACTACTTTATTTCCCAGGGAATAAAGTGAGGCAATAAAGTAAAAATTAATAAAGGTGGCTTTACACGACCAAAGAATTTGAACTATTTTATGTCATATTTTTACATCATATTCTTTGATCAAATGGCTCCGCTTTACACGTTCAAAATTTTTGAACTATTTTCCCTTATAAAGTAGGGGTATCAATAAAGAAAAGAAAAATACTTTTGACATTTGATAACAACATAATCCCTAGAATTAACTAAAATTTGAAGTAAACGACCTTGAAATTTAGGACATGCTCTAAGTGAGAATTTCTATGTCATAGCATATGAACTATGAACAGTCAAATTTCTTTGAACGTGTAAAGTGTCAGAATCACATTGAACAATACGAAGTTGTAGAAATTGATGTAAACTTATGATCGTCTAAAACGCCCTTAAGAAATCTTCTTGACTACTGAGTTTTATGAAATATTTCATTACAAATTTGATTCTATGGCCATATAAATGCACCTACTAACTTGTACAATTTTACGGTTTACAAAGGAATGATAAATAAAATATTTTACGTCACTTGTGATTAATATCTGCTCTTTTTTATAAGTATATAAAATTGAAACATATTTGTAAACATTTAATTAAAAGAAGATGTCTAAATTTTTGTATGGTATACATGTGTTAGATTGTTAGGTAGATTACTTGAGAAAAGTACATCATTCGGTCTAAGGTCTTAAGAGCTAATATTTTTCTCATGTGATTTACTTTTAATATAACACACTTGTTCCATAATAGTTATTTATGGTACAAGTGTGTTACATTACAGACAAGTCACGTGAGAAAAGTTTAGTTTTCAAGTGACTTAGGTAATTAACACACGTGTGCCATACAACACTTTATCCAACACATTTTAATCATTGATATAAAATACATATAATATTTTTGACAGATGGAATTTCGAAATGACATTTAGGAACAAAATAGTGTAGAGAAGGTTTTATAACGTAGTTACTATGATACGAACCAAAAAACAGTGAGCTAATATATTTAGCTCACTAGTGACTTATGACCTACTTTATTTATCTAAAAACAGCATACTTATATCGTTATAATTACACGGTGTTGGATAAATATATATTATTACAAATGAAATCATTTTGTATTTATATATTTTTGATCTGTGACGCTTTCATTATTTGTATTATATTTCTTTAATTTTTTGATGAAAATAATATAAAAACTCTTAACAATGATTTACTAAGCGAAACCACAAAATCTATTATAGTACTGAAATGAGCTATTGACATACTATAGCAGCTTTGTAATAGATACTAGGTGGAAAAAATAACTTAAAATTTATTTTAGGCTCTATAATTGATGAAGAATTTCCTCCGGCGATTCTAGTAAATGTTAAATCATCAACATCAGCAGAATTTCGTTTTCCCTACAACTGTACCAAGCAAAGAGGTCCCTTGTTCTTTAAGTTAGAATTACACTGTTATCACGATATGTGGTGCAATGAAATAAAACATGAACCAATAGACAATATTGAGAAGGATGTTAAAACTGTAGATCTCATTCCGTTTGTCAATTACTATGTCACTTTGCAAGCAAAAAGAAGTAAAAATGGACAATTCTCAACTATAAACAGGAATGCGTCATTTCAAACTCCAGGTGGAGGTAAGATAGTTTATAAAATACAGCTGTGCCAACCGTCACTATACAACTTCTTAAATTTAATTTTTTTTGTGAAATTTGTTACGAAATATTTCCAATTTTTTAAAGTTTTCGGTTGATCGATTTTAAAAGTAGTTGTAGTCAGTGGCGGACGCTGAAACTCTCTTGTGCAAATTAACTTTCATTTTAGATAATATTAGCCAATAAAATATATAATAATATTTATAACAAAATTTTTTAAGACGGAATTATTGATTTAGAAATTATTATTATCATGCAGTGGCGTAGACAAGGAGTGGGATATGGGGATCAATCCCCCCCTTTGAGAATAAATTATATACTATTTTTTATATTGCAAGAAATAAAGAAGATTACATTTCGACTTATAAATGTTTTCTTTTAAGTTATTAGAGTTATTGAAATTCTTGAATTATTATTCCTATTCGACTGGCTACGACACAGTTTGTTATCAGCTATAATATGCCTAGGTCATTGATAATTACGGAATAATTCTATGACAGTTGCCGAAAGCACGTTGCTTGGTAACCGCCCGAATGTTAACTACAAGCAACGTGCTTGAGGAAGTTCTCATATTTATAAGTTATTATTTATCAATGATCGAGGGATATTCGGTGAGATTTTTTTCATTTCTATAGCTTTAATATGATATTTTCAAAGTAAAACAGTGAAATTTATATTTGACAGTTGTCAACAACTGGCATTTGCCCAGCAACCTCACGAAATAAGTGATAAGTGTCTAAAGTCGGATCCACATCAATAAAAATGTGCATTGTGCATTGTATTTGACACTCAGTTTGCTCGTGTTTGTCGAAATTTCTGTTGGGGTGGACTGTTCGCCGCATAAAAATTCACACAACTCATTTTGAGACGAACAAGGCACGCTATCCGTGGTGCTGTCGGTTTTCCAGCGAACTTGAAAGTCGTACAGTAGTATTAATGTGGACTTGCAAGAACTAACCTGCACACGTGGATCCGTACAACACACTAGATAAATATTTAAGTGGTAAAATACTAAATTGGATTAAAATAAGAAACATAAATTTTTATTGATGTGGATCCAAGCTTAAGGCACTTATCGCTATAAGTTTCTGAAAATTTTACCTACTATTCACATTTCGATATAAGTTTATTTTGATTGGTCAAAATTTTCAAAATCTTATCTTAAACGTATTTTCTCCTACATTTGGTCAAAGTGGGTGACCATTACCCCACCTTTAGGTCAAGAGCTCTCGACGAGTTCTATCACTGGTTAAATTTAATATACTTATTTTTGTACACTCTGTGCCGCTCGGTTAAATACTATAATGCACAGATCCATGAAAATTTAATAAATAGGTGGAATTAATATAATTTGATTTTAGTTCCAGGGCCTGTAAGAAATTTTGATATTTACTCAAAAAATGAAACTACTATATCTGTTCGGTGGGTAGAACCATGGCCACCTAGAGGGCAGATTGAAAATTATTTACTTAGAAATGAAAGATATACTATTACTATATCTCAAGAAAATATTACCGAATATCTTTGTGATTTGTGGGATACACCATTTTATTGCTATACGTTTACAGGTCTTTACAAGAACGCATATTACTATATATATGTAAGTTTTAGTGCTAATTCGCAATGGACGTACACGGAATCGTAAGCGTAAATTTGAAGTAATGTAATTGCGTTCACAATGCAGAAACGTAAGTTTTACGGATACGGAACGGATACGTAGGTCCCGTAAGAAAAACGTAAAGTTGAAATAGTTTGAACATTACGTTTCTGTGACGTTTATTTTGCTACACGGCGCCATGCGTGTTGTATTTTTATTCAGTTTTGACAGTTTGTTTAGTTAGGTTCGGTACTTAAATTTAATAAGAAGGTGTAAGTGCCTATATAATAAGAAATTTAGAAATTATGGACATAATGAGAAAAGAAAATATTTGGACAGAAATAGAAAGTAAAACATGAAACAACCCAGTGGTGGGACTCTGTATTGGAGCTATCGCTTGCTATCGTCGCTAAGTAATATAGCTATCAAAAATTTAACTCTGTATAGTCGCTAAACGACGCTAGCGATTGCTAATTTACACTAACTTAGCAACAAAATATTAGACTTTGTTATCCTCAGTTATCATAAAACAATAATATTGACATTGTCTATGTCTATTTGTCAGACTGTTTATAATAATAGGAATTATTAAAATGGAAAGTATGATATAATTATAATGTACCTATTCCAATATTACATATATATTTTATTCGTTTTGACATTAATAATAAATTCCTAATTTAATATTTTTTGGCACCACGGGAATAAGAATAACGGAGATTTTGTCAACATACGGTCATTTAGCGAAGTAACGTTAAAATTTACAAGAAATGTATAAAGTTATCTGAAAATTCTGTGTTTATAATTAAAATTTAATTAAACATCAAAAAACTGAAATTTAAAATGTTCTCATTTCCGGGCTATTGTGTCTTCGATAAATATTTATATAGTTTATTAGATTATAAATTACCTATAGGTGTAAAGAAAAGATCTGCAAGAACCAGACCTGAACAACAGAAGGTGATGGTAGATTTTTTAGAAAAACATCCGGAACTCGTAACTAATTCTTTTACATCGCCGGAATCGCGCAAACATTATAATACATATTGGAAATTATTGTGTGAAACTCTAAATTCAATGGGTTATGGCGAAAAAACTGTAGAACAATGGCAACGTGTCTTAGTGGATTGATTATCAAAAATTAAAATAAAATGCGCAAATATAAAAAAAAATATAACTGGCACTGGAGAAGATCCTGGTAAAGGAATTTATTTAAATAATGTGGAGGAGCGTTTAATTGCTATCAAAGGCTATAGCTGCATTGATGGTGATAGCTCAACTAGAGAATTTGGTTTGCAAAGTAAACCAAAGGAATGTAATGCAACTCCATCAAATCACTCCATTCCATTAAACGTGCCTAACAAATCATGGAATACGGAATTAATAAATACAAAAAATTTAAATAATTCTTTTCCTGCGTTATCAAACATTTCTTATATAAAAAATGTAACTGCCGAAAATAAAGAAAAACATAGAGAAACATATTTCAAAAATATATTGGGAAAAAATGAAATTATTAACAGAAACATAACTTTCTCTGAAACTCCACAAAATTCTAGTCATGACCTAATAGAAGTAGAAAATTTTGTTACGAATTTAGAAAATGAAACAGAAACATTTGACATAGAATTTGTAAGTTGTAGTTCAAAACCAGATGAAGTTAAAATTACAGATAATGAAAATTTTAAAAAAGATTCAAACATAATTTAACAGAAAAGAAAAACAGAATAATTAATAAAAAAGCCAAATTATTTTCAAGTGCAGATACATTTTAGGAAAACAACACAATGAAACTATGGCAAAGTTGGATGAAATTAATGGAAATATTAAGAGAATAGCAGATAGTTTTGAATCCTTCGTAAATATAATAACACAAAAATATTATTGTTAAGGCTGATTTAATTCTTATAATCGCATTTAATCTTTTGAAAAAAAATGTTTACGTTGAAAATAAAAATTGCTTTCGTTTATAAATATATTTTTATTTAATCAAAATAAAGTTGTAATAGATTTTGTCGATTTATCTCAAAACCTTGATTTTCATTATGTCCAACGTTATCATTATCAATATTGAAATTGTCATTCAAATTTATTATTTCAGCATTTAAATTTAATTTGCTTTCTATACACATATTGTGCAAGGCTGCAACAACTGTAATGATTTTACTAACTATTTCTGATTCATATCTAAGTTTTCATTCGCCTAAAATACAACGAAATCTTGTTTTTAAAACACCATTACAGCGTTCTATACAATTTCTGGCAGAAGAGTGTCTTAAATTATATCGTTCTTCGGGAGAATTTGGCCGTGGATTTTGAAATGGTGTCATTAACCACGGTTGTTGGGGATATTCCGAATCTCCGAGAAGCCACGTGTTAGTGTCACCTTGTTCATATTGTTCTTGGAGTTCTCTTTGAATTGAAGATTCCCTCCATATGAATGAATCGTGACTGGCTCCAGCAAATCTTGCGTTAATCGATAATATTTTTAAATCATAATCACATATCTAGTAAAAGAAAATAGATATCTATCAAACCCGCATGTTGCACCTATTACACCAGGGAAACGTGTCTTTTCCATGAATCGCCTTTTAATTAATATTTTTTCTTGAATTGTCCTTGGAAATATAATCCAAGTTTCAACTACATTGTCGTAGATTGCCGCTGTAACTTCCTTTACAATTTTGCTTACATTTTGTTGAGAGACTGATAACAAATAGCCTTGCCCAACTGATCGCTGGTAAGAACCGGTAGCATAAAAAGCTAACGCAGTTAATATTTTCAGGGTAGGGTCAATTCCTGTGATTCTTTGGGGCATATGTAGATGAGGTGTTATTTCATTTATTAAATATATTGTAAGATCTTTATTAAGTCTAAATAAATCAATAAATCTTTCATCTGGCAGTTGAAACGGATCACTGGTGTCACGTAACAATCTCATTTCACTTCTATTAATTCGTATTAATCTACGTCGTTCTTCTTCAATTAACAGTAATCTCCGTACAGGTAACATTGTCTAGTATCCTTTTATATCAAAAATGTAAAATCAATCAAATTTGAATTCGGATACTATGTCAAAAGATAGTTTTGACAGATATAAAACAAATTTCCCTATAATATATATCAAAGTTACCAAAAAGTTACGGAAACAGCCGAACTATTTAGCAAATGTTTAATAAATCTATTTGTTATCGCTAGCTAGCTAAATATTTAGCAAAATTTTACACAGGTTACTAAAAATGCCTTAATATTTTATGTTGTTTTTTATTACGGGAAACCACACAGTTTTTAAAACAAGTTTTATGTAAATGTAGAATGAATGTAAAAATAAAAATTTTAAATATTTTCAATATTTCTTATAAAAATCTCTAAATATTTTACGAAAACTTTACAATCATTGTGAACATAACAAATACATAATATTTTTATGTTATGTTTATTCTTATGTGTATGATACGTTTATGTCCATTGTGAATTAGCACTTACACACCTAACTAACCGTATTACGTACACTCAGTGGCGGATTACCCATTAGGCGCAAGAAGCGCGCGCTTAGGGTCACAGAATCTCAGGAGTGTTTTAAAAAATACAATTACAATTAAGCCATGTAAACGAATTTTTTCTACTAGATGTTTAAAACAAACAGATCATTCTTTTGTCTGGGACAAATCCACTGTAGTCTCTTTCTGAATTTGCCATGTATTTCAGGAAAAAAATCAATGAAGTTGAGAACGATCCTGATTCACTAATAGAAACCGAAATTACAAGGAGACTATAAACAAAATATAAGGAAATAATTTACAATGAGCCAAATTTTATTATAACACAAAATTTCATACAATGAAATACCTACATTTTACTGTAAAACATAATGTTATTTGCTTATTTGAAATATTCAGAAGAAAAGCTATTTACAGTGATGTATTAAGGGGTATAAATTATTTTTCAATTTCCAACTGACTGAAGTTATGAATGTGGGGACGAAATAATTACGAAATACCATAAATATATTGATATTAAATAATTTGACTGCGCTTGGGTCCCTTCATGTGTCTAATCCGCCACTGCGTATACCAGATGTTTTTTTTCAAGGTGCACATAGGAGAGTAACATGGGATATCAGTTTTTTGCAGGCTGTTGCCCCCCGTTTTAACTGGCAATAATAGTTATAGTATCAATAAGAAGAGAGAAAAAATCAGCATCAAATGGCACTAAATACATGTACATTATGTCGTATTTTAACAGTATAAATTAATTTTTAAATTTATTCAATTTGAAAAATTAAATTTATTAAATTATTACATAATAAAATTTACACAAGAATTCTTTTTTTTGAAATGTACATAGATATTACTTAATACTAACTAATATACTTAGTAGTGAACATTCAAAGGCATTGCCATTTTGCGGAAGAAGTATCATATCTACCAAATTCTGACAGATAAAAAGGCTGTGACTATTATTAAGAACATACACAAGACAAGATCATAAAAGAGAATAAATTTATACGATAAAAAACCGATATGAATGAAATACACTAAAATCTTCAAGTGATTTTTCAGTCGAGGCACCCATTTTAGATACACACGAGGCGCTAGTGTATCGGGTATGTGATTGGTGGTTTCCGAATGTTAAAAAGAAAATATTTAGTTACTTACATTTTTTGCGAGTTTTTCAGAATTGTTGAAAATATGTTTAAGAATCAGAATCTATTATAAATATTTACCTTATTACAACTTCTGAAGCAGATTTTATGTCGGTTTCATAAAATTAAATTTGGGACTAAAAATTCCTTGGCTTGGGATTTGGTTGTGACTAGTGATGGGTAAATTTCCGAGAACGAATATTTCGGAAAATTTCCCGGGAAGTTTTTGAGGAATTTTCTGAGGAATTTTTGAGGATATTTTCCGGAAAATTCCTGGGAAAAAAATTAACGATAAATTTCCTCATAAAAATCATTATTTCATAAAAATTAGAGAAAATTAAATACCGATTAAAGCTGTGCCTGTGTTAAATTTATTATCGAGATTTTTCCTTCTTATTCTCGGGAACTTCTGTACTTGTTTCCGGGGTTTTTCCCATATATTTCCGGAAATTTCCAAAATGGAATTCCCTATTTTTTTTCCGGGAAACGTGTTTAGGGAAATTCTCGGAAATTTTCCCGGGAAATAAAAATATTCGTAATGGGATATTCCCAGTGACCCATCACTTGTTGTGACCCGAAATGGTAGGTATAGTTCGACAAAAGATCTCAAGTTGACGATTAAATTGTTTTATAGTTGTGGTATCTATTCAAAGTATTTCCCTAAGTGAAACAGTTGAAAGTAATATGACCTTTATGCATTCTGCTATGGGGTATAGCATTGTACGAAATCCATAAGGATACACTGTTTGCATGCCTAACTTAATATAGATGGATACCTGTATGGTTATTTCCATGTCGTACAGTAATCCATCTATATTAAGTTAGGCATGCTAATGTTACTTTGGGATTTCCAAATCCAGTGCTTAGCTGGGTACCTGGAACAAACAGTGTATCCTTATGGATTTCGTACAATTCTATACCCCATAAGATACCACAACTATAAAACAATTTAAACGTCAACTTGAGATCTTTTGTCGAACTATACTGTATAAAATGCATTAATTCATCGCAATTTTGATGATCTTATAATGATTATCAAGAATTCAAATACCTCTAAATCGATGTTATTGATCTCATTTACAGTAAAAAACACATTTTTTCCTAAATGTCATTTGTATATTTATTTTATTTATATATTTTTTTATTTTTTTTTAAGAAAATTTGGAATATATAGAAATAATATATTCGTTATATTATGTTGATTAGTTTGCTTTTGAGATTATTACGAATAAATTCATATCAATATCAAGTGTTACTTTAATTGTATGATGGTGGGGTTTAACATATAATTGAAACATGCACAAAACTAGCCTTTTTATTTATAAAATCTGGCTTATAGTTACTGAAAGTGCCAACAAAAGTGATCGGAACAACTTGCCTCAACGTCGGAACAGATGTCCAAAATTGTTACGCTCTCACATTTCCATAACAATTGATTGTGTACGAGAAACAATGAATATTTTAACAAAAATGATTATTTAGTCTAAAACTAAAATGTTTGCATCATCGTGTATAAAAGTCTAAAAGATTGGAATTCGTTTTGATTGCATTTTTATTAGTTTTTTTCAAAATCGGAACTTCTAGCCCCGGTCTCCCCTACTTATATTTAGTGTCATTTGATGCAGGATTTTTTTATCTTCTTATTGATACCATTTCCCATGTTAATCTCCTATATTACACCTTGAAAAAAAAACACCCGGTATATTATCATTTTATTTTCACAGATTTCTGCTAAAAATAAAGAAGATGATGAACGAGGAACAGAAATTTATGAAATTACCAATGCTATAGAAGACAGTACGTACAGATATAATATTCAATAACATTACGTACATACAATTTGAATGTACTTTTTCTTTCTTTTAAAATACTATTTCTAAAGAATTTTTCAAGTGTAATAGATATATTTTAAATTAGTGTACACAGGGTGCGGACTCGAACACCCGAACATAGGGATTTAACATATAAAATCATATTTTCCTAATTTCATGCTTCTCTAATTATTTTCAGTAAAACAAAAACAACAGTTGTAGAGCATAAAATTCTGCATCTGAATCAATGATCAAATTAATTTTACGTGTCTTTAGGTATGAAAATGACGTAAATTACTCTAAAAATAGCGGTAGACAAGGAATTGAGACAAAAATGAACAAATGTTCAACGGTTTGAATTTAATTTCGAACAACTTTGTATTCTTGCAGTTTTGTTCTAAATCTATCAGGAGAGAGAGTATCCGCAATTTTTTGAAATCCCATGTTAAAGTTCCGCATTTTTTTGCACACACTGTATATATATATAATTTTTGCAGAACCTACAGAACCTTTAAAATTATCACATAATTGGGATAAAGATGTAATCAACATAAGTTGGAACCATCCGGACAAAACAAATGGCCTTCTAAAACAATTCATTGTGACATTACTCCCAAACTCATCAGATTTGGCAGAACAAGAGAACAGGACCTACAGTTATATACTAAATGTGACAGAATACAGAAAGACATACAATCGTACGGTACGAAAAACCACAACAGAATATGTTTATACACAATGAATTGCTAAAAAGGAAAAACCTTTTTCTCGAAAGTTATTATAGATACCGAAAAATTGTTTAAATAAAGTTTTTAATACTTTTATGGCCGATTGCACCGTTGTTACTTAAATTAGAAGTTTTTCTGAAACGGACAGTATCACATAGAATAAAATGTTAAATAAATTATACAACATTGCTGTCAAAATTTCAGATAATTTTTTTTTATTTAAATGTTGCTTAAAATATAATCCTTGGTGATGCAACTTAATAAACTAACTAAATATGTGTAAATTTCGTAAAAAAGGTTTAATTTTTGCATATATTGCCATATTTGTACATTTTTTAAAAATGGAATAGCGTCTATAGTATTACAGTAATTAATATAAAATAATTTATGCCTTTAAAAAGTTTAAGGGTTCTTACCTTTTAAACTTGATATTTTTTGAGACCTTAATGAAAATATTTAAATGTTTCTTTTCAAAATAAATCAAACGAACTTACCTAGTGAAGTTCAATCGTAATTATACGAAAGACTCGTTCAAATAGATTACTTCTAGTACTGCTTCCACACGCTAGATACCACTACCTTCAGCGTAAACATTTTTCCACATCCAGCTCCCGCCTATTCGCGATGAACATTACCGTTGGCGGCGCTGATGTTAATTTCAAAATGGAGGACCATTGTAGTACTTTGCTGACTTTACTTGCCTTGTGAACGTGTGATGTTGTTTCATTTTAAAGTTTTGTGTACTTTTTACCTTTGTTATCTATCTTTTTCAAGTAAATACGAATAAATTCATCTTATTATAATATTATTTTACATATTTTAGGGCAAGTATTTAATTATACATTTGTACTTTTATAATCTGTCTTTTTCAAGTAAGTTTAATTCATGCTTTTCGTTTATCAACTACCTTCCTTTCATTTTTTTTTCGAAGACAAAATGGAAACTTAAAATCAACTTTTTGCTGTCTTTAGAGTGGCGCTATATACAACAATTTCTATTTTGATAATTTACTTTTACTTTGCTCGTCATAATAAAGGATAACAATTCTTGGGTGGGATTCCATAACTTGGGTTGCTATCATTTGGACTTGTTATGATATCAATAGCACATATCAACTAAAAATTTTACTTGCTATTCTATGAAAATAATTGTTATTTATGGTTGATAGGTACCTACACATATAAAGAACACTATCTATTCTTCAACACTGTTGTAAGAATGTCTTAAATTCATTGAAAATTTGACGTTTGAGTTAAAGAATAGCACTCCAGGAAGATAAAATTATACAAAAATTCTACAAATAGTCGTCATAAAGATTGATTTTTAGACAAGGTTTAAGTTAGAATTTTTGTAAAAATGTGGATAAAATCCAGAAAGAAAAGGAATAATGGAAAAATGGCGATAGTAAACGGATATAAATTGATTTTAACGGTAGAAGTATAAAAAGATACTAACTAGGACAGTAATTATGAAAAGTACAATATACAAAGCGATAAAAACACTATGCGTATATCAGTTGACGAGTACTACTTTGCCAGTTTCCAGATTTTATCGCTAGGTGGCTACGAGTTAATGTTACTCGCGAATATAATGGCTTCATTATTTTCAAACTAAGAATGAAATTGCAGAAATTTAAAATGTGAGGACAGGAAGCACATATTTTCGGGAGGGACATAATCTATTCGAACGAGTCTTTTGTATAATTACGATTGAATTTCACTAGGTAAGTTCGTTTAATCGTTTGTGTCTGTGTGTCTCCCTGTGTGTCTGTTTGTGTCTGTCTATGTGTCTGTGTCTGTCCTTTGACATATGATGTCAAATTTGTTGTAAATAAATTTAAAAGATAAAATAAGTAAATATGCGGTAGTTTTAGGGTAAAATTAAAAAGATGGAAGAAATATGTAAGGAATATATTTGCATGGTCAATCAAGGTAAGTTCGGTTCCGGTTTTTAGTAACGCCAAAAATAACTTTTTTTGTCATACAAATTATATCAAGGAAATTTTAGGTATAAGACGAATTAAAAATATTCTGAACTGCAATAACAAATTATTTATAAAACTACAAATTGAATGTACTATAGAATATATTTCTACCGAGGCGGAAGGTAATGTGTTGGACACATCAGTTTTTTTTGTATTATATTTGCGCTAAAAAAATTCAACGCATATTTTATTTTGAGAAGAAACATTTAAATAATTTTATTAATATCTCAAAAGCTATCAAGTAGCATCTATTTTGTGATAAAACCCTTAAACTTTTTAAAGTAAAAGTGATTTTCTTTTAATTAGTGCAATAATATATAAGTATTCCATTTAAAAAGTACAAATATGGCAATATCTACGAAAATTAGACTGTTTTACCAAATGTATACAGATTTAGTTAGTTTATTAAAAGTAATAAAAACTTTATTACACAATTTTTCGGTATCTGTAATAATTTCCGAGAAAAATGGTGTTTCCAATTTCGCATTCACCTTGTATATTATAATATTATCTGCTTTTAGATCAATGAGAAGTTCCGTTATTCGTCTTCGTACACGGTTACAGTCTGCGGAATGAATTCCTTTAAGGGGGAGGAGGCTACTCTGTATATAGACACCCCCCCTGAAAAACCTAAACTTTCCAACGGTTTCATAGTTCAGCAAACCACAAATACAAGTATCGTGATAAACATATCTGGTGCTAAAGATGATACTAGAAGTAAAAATAGGTAAGATTTGTTTCCATAAGTTGATCGTCACGTCATCAACCATAACCATGTGGTTCAAATCGCAATGGGAAAAAGGTGGATCTATCAGCTTGTCGGGTAAATTCATGTAATTTCCGAATTAAACAAATGTAAAAACTGATAATATTATATACAAACATAATAATAGATTAAATATTCAAATAAAGTTGTAGATTAAACCATATAATAAATAATATACTATTATTTATTAAATGATTAAACTAAGATTATCATGGTTATACTATTGTTTCTATTTCATCATGGTTGGACGCAGATAGCACAGATTACTTATACTACGTATTCAGATGCAATACTCTTTGTCGGTACCTTTAAAGTCAATGTCTTCAGAAAAAAAATAGCGGCCATGTTTTTAGTGACATAATTCACTACTTCAAAACAGTAGAACTAGATGTGATAATTAAATTTAAGATTTGATTGCTTCCGATTATACGACAAGAAAAATAAGTTTATACAAACAAAAATTTTGACATACGTAATTTTATTTCAGAAATATAAGTACTCGTACTTAAGATTGGGTATTAAATATAAAATTTAGATGAATATAAAGATTTTATATGATGTGTACATGCCTCAGTCCATAATTTACATCTAAAAACTTTTTTTTTCATTCATAATTTCAAAATCAAATAAAATGTACCTTTCTGAATCTAAAGGAAAATGAAAGAAGCAAATGTCTTTATTCCTGTATCGTAAATTGTTTCACATTATCACAACATAATGACTTTTATACTTACTCATTTTGAATATGACAACGGAAAACTAAAAAAACGGCCATTTTAATAACGAAAAACGTCATGCACAAACAACCAAGTATGAGTAATCTGGGCAGGTAGCATATACATATATCCGTCAGTGCTTACGACAAAGATGCTAGATAATCCGGTTAAACGAGAAAAATTTTAAAAACATCCTTTTAGTGTATGATGAAACCTAATGTCCGTTTTATAAAAAGCCGCCATATTACTCATCATTTATTTATTTTGCTTTGTGACCTATTAACGCCTCTGACGATTTGATAAACGAAATAATGTGGTTTTGCGTATGTCTTCCTTTTTCTTATTTATTCTTCAATATATCTGTCGTCTTTCAAAACGTTAATAATAATAACAAATTCTATAAAGAATTGTTTTTCAGCTCTCTATATGTAGTTGTTAGTAAAGTAACTACTGTTTCAAAGCGAGACATTGAAGAAACAGACATGGCAAACCAAATTTTGAAATATGCAAGTTATAGAGAAAGTTGGATAGCTATAGAACAAGAGGTAAAACAATTATCACTATCCAACAATATCTCACATTAAATTTTCAGCTGACTGGCACAAATACGACTGTGAAATTAGGAGATGGTAACCAATTCATGTCTAGTGCAATACAAACCAAAGTGAATAATAAAAAATTAGAACCAGAGACGACGTACGAAATTATTGTAATTCCTGTGAATAGATATAGGAATAAAATCAGTGAGAACCCGTATGTCAAAATCGTGAAAACTTCAGCAACTGAGGTACCGACTGCCGCAGGACTCTGGGCATTGTTACTGTTGCTTCTAATTCCCATAGCTGGCTACTTTTTATATCAGTAAGTACCATAAACTATTAACAAACGACCAAAACTGAAAACTCAATTTTTGAAGATTAAATTCAAAACTAATTTTTGGTGTTAAAAAATATTAATTGATTACTTTTTTTGAATTAAACAATAAAGAGATAAACATCTCAAGGTTAATCACAAGTAGAAATTAGATTATTTACTAGCGAATGCTCAGTGAAGCATTTATATTTGATGGCTAATTTTTATCACTTTTGTAATCCAGCCCTTGGCGAATGCCTTCATTTGATACCAAACCAAATATACTTCTGGCAGCTTTCTACAAAGAACAATAATCGACATGGAAATTTTTATTTTTTCTGTATGTTAACACTTTTCGAATGCTATCCTCTGATTCTAAACACGACATACTTCTGATATCTTTTCATAAAAAATTAAAACCCATCGACATGATATATTTTTGTTATTTCTGTAAGTCGTTCGTGTTGAGTGCTTTCATTTGATACCAAACACGACATACTACTGATTTGTGATTTCTGAAAGATCTCTTTTTTCGATTGCTTTCATTTGAAGTTACCAATGCAAAAAATTAAATTATTATACAAAAGAAATTTTATTGTTTTGAATAAAGATGAAATTGAAAATTTAATTAATGCTCAAAATTTATAACAAAATATAACATTATCTTTGGAAAAGAGATTTTCTAATTGTTGTGGTTTTGGTGGAATAACTTAATAAAACTCACTTTCTTATAAATTTCTTTATTATAAGTAGCAAACATAACATAACCAAAGAACTTATTTTTCAATATCTGTATCAAAGCGAGGGAAAAAACAAGCGTTCTTTTTAACTTAAAAACATTAAAAATTAAAATCCACTAAATACATTTGGTGGGAAATATGAATATATTTTTGGCGGTAAATTTAAATATTCGAAAGTAATTAAAATATACTCAACACTCCCCCTATTTTAAATACTTTGTTGATCTCCATGAATTCCACTTTTTTCTTTACATTTTTCTAAAATGGTTCTTCTTACAGCTTTTGTTAAAAAATCAGCCACCATGTCTTCACTGCATACATATTTTAGCTTGATGTTGTTTTTCTCAATTTCATCTCGTATGAAAAAGTATTTTCTATGAATATGTTTCTTTCTGGAGTGGAACATATTGTTCGTGGATAATTTTATAGCAGCTTGGTTGTCACATTTTAAACATATTTCTTTACCCAAATATTCTTCCTTCTGTAATTCTTTAAATAGTTGTTTTATCCATAATAATTCTTTCACTGCTTCCGTTATTGCTAGAAATTCACTTTCACAAGTGCTCAGTGCAACAACTTCTTGTTTTTTGCATTGCCACGTTATTGCTCCATTTGCCAAAATGAGTAGGTATCCTGAAAACCCTTTTGCATCTTGACCATTGTTCCAACTTGCATCCGTATATGTTTGTATATTGGTTTTGCTTGAGGTATACAAAATACCTTCATCTTTTGTTTGTTCTAAATATCTTAAAACGCATTTGGCTTGTTGCCAATGGGCTTTTGTAAATTTTGTATTAAATTGACTAAGATATGTAACAGCAAAACTTATAACTGGTCGTGTGCCTTGGGATAGATAGATTAAACAACCAATCAATTCTTGATATGGGTACACAACGTTCTTTTCAGCATTCTCTAAATTTATTTCATCTTTATTTAATTCAATTGGAACTTTTGCTCCTTTGCATTGATTCATCTGGAACCTTGATAATATACTATTTATGTATTTTTCTTGTTTAATTTTAATGCTTCTATTTCTTTTGTTTATTTCAATTTCCCATCCGAGTATATATTTAGCTTCACCTAAGTATTTTATATCAAATTTTGACATCAATTTTGTCATAATGCTTGTGTGTAAATCCTCTGATTTTGTCACAACTAAAATATCGTCTACATAAAGACATAAAATAAGATATTCATTTTCGTTTTTCTTGTATAGAAATACACAAGCAGCTGAATATGATTTTTGAAAATTCAGTTTCAGTAGTTCATGCTCTATTGTCTTATACCAAGTATTAGCGCTTTGTTTGAGTCCATAAATCGCCTTATTTAATTTGCATACTTTCTTTTCTTTATCACCTTCTATTCCTTTTGGTATTTTCATATAAGTTTCCTCCTTTAAAGTGCCGTTGAGATAGGCCGTTTTGACATCGTACTGATATAAATTTAAATTCTCTTCTGCTGCTAAAGCAATAATTGTTCTTAATGTGTTTAACCGTAGTACTGGAGAAAAACTTTCATTGTAGTCCTCTCCCATCTTCTGATTGAAACCACGGGCTACTAATCTTGCTTTAAATTTGTTTACAGTCCCGTCAATATTTTCTTTTGTTTTGAAAACCCATTTTGAATCTAAAATCTTTTTATTTTTCGGTCTGTCTACAATCTCCCATGTTTTATTAATTTTATGTGAATTTATTTCTTCTTTTATTGCTGAAATCCATTTCTTCTTGTTTTTACTTTGAACTGCTTCTTCGTATGTTAATGGAATATCAATTATATTGTTAATTTTGTGTTCTTGTTTTTCTTCAATTCTTTTTGATCTTCTAAGTTCTACTTGTTGGTTTCTTATATTGTGCATATTGTAATCTGGATCACTAGCTGTAGTATTTTTCTGTCCATCATCGATATCTGAACTTTCGTCATTATCCAAGTCCTCTATTTCTTGATCACTTGATTCTTCGTAACTTGATTCTTCAGTATTTTCTTCTACAACATTTCGTGTTTTCGGCATCTGCTTCAACTCATTTTCATTTTCTGGTAGTTCGTGTTCGTCTTCAGAATCTGAAGTAATTTCATTATTAAATGTATCTTCTTTGACTTCATAAATTTCATTTTCATTATTATCTTTATTTATATTCGTTTCAGAAGTATTATCATTACATGTTTGTATATATATTAACTTATTATGTGAGTTGGTGTTAGTTTCATCTGAATTTTCACTTATCATTTTGTGTTCATGAATTTTTGCATCTCTTACTATTATAATGCATTGGCGTTTTAAACAATATAATCGGAAATGTTTTGTTAAATAATCATATCCCATGAATATTGCTTTTTCAGTCGTCGGGTCTAACTTCTTACGATGATCCTTTTCAATCCAATAATATGCTAATGAACCAAATATTCTTAAATGTTCGACATTAGATTTCAACTTTGTATATTTCTCTTCTGGAGTTGTATCGATTATTTTCATGTAAGTTCTGTTTTTTTATGTATATAGCATAGTATGCCGCCTCTGCCCAGAACTTTGTTGATAATTTTGTGTTTGTTAGCATACATCTAGTCATTTCTATTATTGTTCTATTGGTTCTTTCAGCAACACCGTTTTCTTGTGGGGTATATGGTGCTGATAATTCATGGATTATTCCTTCTTCTTTGAATAAATTTTTAAATGACTGATTTACAAATTCGCGACCATTATCGCTTCTGACTCTTTTTAATTTCTTTCCTGTTTGTTTTTCTGTTTCGTTTTTGAATAATTTGAATTTTTCAAAAGCTTCATTTTTCGATTTAAGAAAATAAGGGAATATTTTTCTGCTATAATCGTCGACTATAATAAATAAATATCTTGACCCTGCTATTGATGGTTCTTGCATGGGACCACAAAGATCCATGTGTACAAGTTCTAATACATCTTTTGTTTTTATTTTGTCATGTGTTTTAAAAGGTTTTCTTGATGTCTTCCCTATTGTACATTCTTCACAAAATGGTTCAATTTTGTCTGTAAATTGTAAACCAGTGACAATTTGTTCTTTGTTCATTTTATTCAATATTTTCATGTTTTGGTGGCCGAATCTTTTATGCCAAATTTCTGCATTATTTGACAGCACTACATTTGATTTTTCTTCAATTGCTAATTTTATATCAGCCACATACAAATTATCTTCTCGTTTTCCTGTTAGCATTAGATTGCCATCTTGTTTCGTTATTTCACAAAATCCATCTTCAAACTTTGTAATGTATCCCTTCTTCTCAAATATACTTATTGACAATAAATTTTCTTTCATTTCTGGAACATAAAGTACATTTAATATGTTAATGTAAGTATACTTACAATCTGGGTTTGTTGTTTTGATTCTAATTGTTCCTTTTCCATGTACTTTAATTGAATTGCCATTAGGAAGTTTTACTTCATTTATATTACATTCTTCAAGTGTAGTAAATGCTGATTTCTTGTATGTCATATGACTTGTAGCTCCTGAGTCGAAATACCAGTTACTTTGTTTTATTTTATTACATGAAATATGCATTGCTGTTTCATATGCTTCATCTGAATTTGATTTTTTTGTTCTATCATTATGATAATTGTTTCTTCTAGGTTTATATCTTGATGGATATATACTTTGATTGCTTTCTTGACTACTTTTATTGTCTGATCTTTTATTTGCATTTTCTTCATAATTCCTTCGGTCAGTTCTATAATAACAGTCTCTAGCGTAATGGTTTCTACGACCGCATATATAACATTCCTTCTGCCTTCTATTATTTTCTTTCTTGTTTTTCTCAGATTTTGTCAGACAAGCTGCTTCCATTTTTGTTTCAATTTCAGCCACTGACAATTCTTCTTCTTGTGATTTTAGTCCAGTTATGAATTCTTCAGCTGTTATTTTATCTAAGCCAATTGTTTTCATCTGTAATCTTATTACATTAAAACTTCTTGGTAATCCATTCAACATTAGGCCAAAAAATTCCTCGTTCTCAATTTTTGTATTACATTGAGCTAGCTGACTTTTTATGTATTCACCTCTGGCTATATATTTTTCAATGTTTTCTTTTTCATCCTTTTTTATCGTGCTAAGTTCTAATCTGAGGTCTACTCTTTTTGAAGATGCTTTACCTTCATTTATTTGTTTTAATTTTTCCCAAATTTCTTTGGCTTCATCCAAGTTTAACACTTGTTGTGCTTGATTATTCTCTAGGGTTGACAAAAGAATGGATGCAGCTATAGCATCCTTTTCTTCAAACTCCTGAATTTCTTTGTTTCTTTGGGCTTTTTGTTCTTCGGGCTGGTTATTCGCTAATCTTTTTGGCTTTACTGTTTCTACTACTGTCCAGACCTTTTTTGCTTTTAGTAATAGCTTTGTATGATGACTCCAAACTTGATAGTTGTTATCGCTTAACTTTGTTATGGACAAACTTTCCATTGTGTTATATTATTCTTAATTAATATTATTTAGCTATTTTCACTTCCACAGAAGGCCTGGGCCCATAACCTGTTGTGGTTTTGGTGGAATAACTTAATAAAACTCACTTTCTTATAAATTTCTTTATTATAAGTAGCAAACATAACATAACCAAAGAACTTATTTTTCAATATCTGTATCAAAGCGAGGGAAAAAACAAGCGTTCTTTTTAACTTAAAAACATTAAAAATTAAAATCCACTAAATACATTTGGTGGGAAATATGAATATATTTTTGGCGGTAAATTTAAATATTCGAAAGTAATTAAAATATACTCAACACTAATATTGACATTTATACAAATTATTTGAATTTTCTACAAAAAACAGCCATCTGTAAACTTATCGATATAAGTTTTGATTTAAGAAAAACAGCATATAAAACGTTATTACAAATCTCATAAATTTCACACACCTGCAAACTCAAATTAATCAACCCCTAACCACTTCCAGAATACTTGAAGCCAAATCAAAAGATTTATACATAACAAAAGAAACACCTGGCAACAAAACTAATAAATGTCATACAAGTAGCAACCCTAATAAATCTACCCACACCGCCCCCCTCGGACAAAGGAAGCCTACCTTTCAAAATCGCTTCCCTTATCTTCTAACACGACATATTTCTAATAAATTTTTGCAAAAAACAAAAGCCGATCGAAATGGACATTTACAATTCTGCATGCCAGCCCCCAGGAAAACAAAAGCCGATTATAAGGAAATTTTGTCATTTTCGTTCGTTAACCTTCTTTGGATTTTTATTTGATGCCCTATAAAAAAGCCGGTTAATATGGCTAATTTCTAAACAGTTGTGCATCCCTGTCTGTCAAACTATTTCATTTGATACCAAACAAAATTATTTTTATTGACTTAGCAAAATTGCAAAAATACAAAAGCTGATTGATATCGTAGTTAATCTTCAGTTTAGTTTGTTACAGGAATTTTATTATATTTTGTTACTTCATAGCACATATGATATCGTAGTTAATTTTTAAATTTATCAATTAATATTGGTAGTCCTAAAATTACTACTATTATGTTCAGTTTATAGTTTATTTAGAAATATTTGGTTTTATTTAGTTACTTTATAACACATTTGGCAACAAAATCAAGTAATTTAAAATATCAAATATTAAAATTTTTAAGTGTCACAGTTTATAAGAATGTTTTCAGATTATAGATATCACCTTTCGTTAAATAGTTATTTGTATCGCCTCGTAGAATAAATTCCATATGCGTAATAAAAAATGATACTTTAGTCCTTAGGTATGCATTATATTTTTTCCGAAATCGTTAAATTATTAATTAAAAACATAAATAAATAGCATTATGTGTTTGTAAAACGTCATCCAGCTTTTGAGACGAGGATGGCTGTGATAACAAACATACTGTCAAAGTGTCAAATATTTCTTTATAGTTTTCATTTATGAGGATTGTAATATTCGGGTATTCAGTCAAAAAATCCTCATCATCTTCTACAGTCGAATATTCCTTCCGTTTTCATTTATGTTTACACCTGCTTAGACGTCGTCTACATGAAATCAGATAAATTATTATCAAAGGCAAATAATAAGTAAATTGCAAAAATATAATACTATTAAAATATAGGTTAATTCAGTTTGACAGATGAGTCCATAAAATTTAATTTTGACATAAGAGTCTGTAAAGTTTTACTTTAGCTACTACTTTGGCTAACTTTGTGGAGTGATATCGTGTACTTTAGTGTCGATTTTGAAAAAAAGTTATTAATATTTAAACTTTAAATACTGACTTGTCAAACATGACAGAGGCCAGCGAAATTTTTCCCCATGAATGCTAATATAATTTTTTTTCTTATATTAATTCTAATTTACCGTAAATTTTATTTTTTCAAAACAATGTTATAGCAAGTCAGTTATGAAGTCAAATATTATATTTACATTTATACAAAAATAACCTACATTCAATGATCATTATAAAATCCATTTCACACATTAGTTCATAAAATTTTACAAATTTTGGAAATAAATTGAGCAGCACTTTCCACGGTGTTCTCCGCAAATTGGACGGTATCATGGGGGCAGTATGTGGTGGTCATACACCTTAGTCGACTGAAGCAGTAAAAATAAATAACACTTTTACCCTCTATAGGGATTGCATTTTCAAATGCTGCGTCATTTTTGAAAATTTCGTTAATAGTTTGGCAATTTTATAATTCAGATCTGTCATAAATTAATAATGTGGAACAAGTTTCTAGTGAGATTTTAATTTATTGCAGCAATACAAAACTTACGAATTTATACAAGCAACATTGACCATTCCATTACAGACACATTGGCGGCCTCCGTTTAGTGTTTGTACAACTCATATTTGAGCAAAGTGGGTCGAAAGTGTTCACTCTTGAATTTGTATCTTTATAATTCAAAATTATTACTGGTTTAACATTGTTTTCCGAAATTATAGCTCCCTCATGCAGTGGCGCGACTTTTCATATTTCTGTAGGGTGCTGAAAACCTAAAAAGTGTATTCTATTTAGTCCAAAAAATCAGAAATACAATTAAATGTAAAAGAGGCAGTAAAACAAATGGAAAAATTAAATACATGTATATGTAAATTTAACTAATTCCAGAGGAAAAAATCACATTATAAACTATAATAGAATAAAACAAAGGTACTGTGGATCGAAGAATAAACTGATTTACAATATCGTGTAAATCCAGTTCTTTCGTGTAACTTTGTTTACATTTAAAATTAGGTTTACGAAGATTTTGCCGTTTGATTTTTATTTTTTCATGGTAATTGCTATTTTCAGGTAAAAGTTTCCAACCTTAATGTCTATATACAGGTGTCCCATTTAAAGTACGAATGTATTGGTATCTCGAGAACCATAAGAGCTACGAGGTTGGTTAAATTAGACAAAACTTGTCCCGTTAGGAGGCAATTTTAATAGTGTTTTGTTATTTGCGAAAAAATGCATAGGTCACTAGATATAGGGGAAAATGTAAATTTAGCGATTTCTTTTTTTGCTTATAACTTTGTTATATGAAATAATACGAGATTCTGGTTTGCACTTTGTTAAGGCACTTTTGTATGGTGAATTTGCAAAAGTACTCAAAAAAATTTATATCTAACCATTTACGAGTTACTGATAGCCACTTTTATTTTTCATATGTAGGTCATATTAAGCTATGGTATTTTTAAATGGAGATTTTTTTTAGCTTTACAATGATATAAGACAGTAATAATTTATTTTTATAATTAACAGAAAAATTAACAAAAATTGTTTTATATACTATTTATACCTCCATGGGGCCCAATCAGCTCAGTGGCCATTGTGCAAAAAAGAGCGGGAACTTTAAATAGACGTCATGAACAGGGATAATGGTAAATTTAATGAGGGAAATTATGTATTGCCCATACTATGACCAATACATCATTTGGCCGCCATAGTATGGTGTTTTAAAATAGTTATACTATAGAAAACTTATATAATGTCTACATAATGCGCTTTCTACTAAGGAACGAGTGTGCTGCAGTCGATTGGGCCCAAGCACAACTTCACACAAACTTCACATTGATTGTAGTCGCGAAAAGAGCGAGAACTTTAAGCAATAAAAAGAGAACGCATTCTGTAGATATTATATTAGTTTTTTCTATAGCAAATGTTAAAGTGTAATTTTATCAACTCAAAATAGTGGATAAAGTAGCACTTTAACCGCAAGGATAGATAAAGTAACACTTTAGCAGCAAGGGTAGATAAAGTACTTTAACTTTTGTTTATTAGAAGTACATTTCCATAACAACGCACACTACTGACATTTTAAAATTGTTCATAAATATTAATTTAATTTTTGTAATTATTTTCTCTTCAAAACCTGCTATAGACAAAAATAGAATTTTATACACGACGATAAAATTAAATTATCGCCTCGCGAAAAATAATTCACTCGCGATTGTATCGCTGGTGAATTAACACTTTCCGCTTGTCGATAAAATATTATTTTATCGTCTTGTATAAAAAATAACTATTTTTATTATATAACTATTTTAAAATACCATACTATTGCCAATATATATTTTCCTTTATTAAATTTGTCGCCATCCCTGTCCATGACATTTATTTAAAGTTCCTACTCTTTTCTGGACCACGGCCACTGAGGTAATTGGGCCCAAACGACAGCAGCGCGCTCTTGTCCTATAAATCTGTTTTACGTTTAGTTTTAGTGACGACACAAAAAAATTTATTAATTTTTTCCTCGTACATTATTAATCTTTTTACTCTAATATTGACGTTTAGGTGTTGTGAAGAGGGCACCACTTATTCAAACTGATGTTTTCAACAACAATAGGTCATTTCACCCAGTAGATCAAGTAAAATAAAAAACTATATATATTTACTGGACTATTTATTTCAGGCATGTCTACAAAAAAGAAGACCGAAGATCTTCAATAATGATGATGATTCCTAGACTACGACCGTTGCAAATGACCCGATCAGGTATAGTAAATGAAATATGGTGTTTAACTTGTTGTCTGCGGAGCTGGTTCGAAACCAGTGAACACTTTACACTTTCAGAAGATCCACATGAGCCTGACGTTATCCCTTTGACAGAGGCAGCGGGGGAACCGGCGCAGTCCAGACCCAAGCGACCGGCCGTCGCTCCCAAACCTGGTTCCAGCAAACATCCCGTACGTATCAGTCAGACTCATAAATACACAACGCACTACTTCAATTTCATATCATCATATTTGATTCTTTATTTACAACTGACCTTAAACAAGCAAATTTGACATATTACATCATAACATGCGTTAGGAGAGCGTCCACTGATGCTTCCTAGTAATTTGGTAGTATGTGATAGATTTAAGTGTAGGTAATTAGTTCATGGTGAGTTTATGTTTTTAAGGTCGGATGGCTTCATTCTTTTGTGACGTCGCAAGTTGTCTTCGTTGTTTTAGAGATTGGCAATCAGTTCATTGCCATGGCTGTCGGATTTATTTTCATGTGATGATGCAAATTTACGAATTTGTTCGTGGACATATTTGATTTTTAAGTCCTTGTGGAGGGTGTGATTGTTGACATACCACCGTGCGTTGGTTATCATGCGCAGGATTTTATTCTGACTTCTCTGAATGATGTTGATATTCGATTTTCTAGCACATCCCCATAATTGACTTCCATATGTCCAGATAATAATAATCATGGTTTTGTAGAGTAATATTTTGTTTTCGAGCGATAGTTGGGGTTTTCTTCCTAGTAACCAGTACATCTTTCTAATTTTAACATCTATTTGTTTCCTTTTAGCTATTAGGTGCTTTCTCCACAATAATTCCGTATCACAATGCATGTCTAGGTATTTAACGCTGTCTTTAGTGTTAATCGTTTTACCGCTAATTGAGATTGGTGGGCAAGTTATTTTTCTGTTTGTAAACACTATTTGCGTTGTTTTATTTTCATTAATTCTTATTCTCCATTTTTCTGCCCATATAGAAAATGTATTATATTTTTTTGTACACGATCCTGGAAATCGTTAATAACTACCTCCCCTTATTATTTCTTGTGAAAAATCCTATTATGACAGAATAACACCTTAGTTGTACTAGCAATAGGTTAAATAATACTATCTTGGCGCATTATAAACTAGATTATAGATTATATAGAAAAGAATCTGTGAGAAAAACGCGTTTTCATTCATATTTTGAGCAACCAATAAGACAAGGTACTCCCGTTGGGTTACGTACTATAGTCTATTTTTTATGAGAACGAAGCGTGGGGAAGATAAGAGCAGTTTAACCTTTTTTCTTGATTGGACAATAACCTAAAATTATTAAATTAAAAACAAGATCAAACTGCACCTATCTTCCCTACAATTCGTTCTTATAAAAAATATACTTTTCGCGCCTCCGTTTTATTATGACTAGCGAACTCAAAATCGCCCAGAAACTCTCTGTTTGCAGGCCTAGGCCGGCAAAATGTAGGGATGCCAACTTAAATATTTTAGCATTACATTCTGTCAAAATTTTAAATTTTATTTTATTGGAAATGTAAAACGTTAATTAAAACAACTATTTTTGATTTATTATTCACATTATACTCGTCTTGTATGCTTATGATTACGTTAATTGTTGAAAAATATATACTCGCATTCGTTTTATTTTGTAGGTTAGAACAAACGTCACAATTTTTTTTTAATAAAACAAGTGAATTGTTTATATTCGCAATGAACATTACCGTTGGCGGCGCTAATGTTAATTTCAAAATGGAGGACCATTGTAGTACTTTGCTGACTTTAGTTACCCTGTGAACCTGTGATTTGACTTCATTTCAAAGTTTTGTGTACTTTTTAAAAACCTTTGTTATCTATCTTCTTCAAGTAAATAAATCATCATATAATAATATTATTTTACATATTTTAAGGCTAGTATATACAGATACATTTGTACTTTTATAATCTGTCTTTTTCAAGCAACTAGATCCGTTTCTCCAAATTTATTGCACAAGCGGATCTTTCTTTCGCCAAAATGGAAACTTATTATGCGGATTATCAACTTTTTGCTATCTTTAGAATAGTAGCCATATACAGCAATTTCTGTTTTGATACGTACCTACTCATATAAAGAACATTTTATCTACTCTTCAACACTAATGTGTGAATGTCTTAAATTCATAGTAAATTTGAATTTCTGCCATGGTGACATTTGACATTTGTAATTGATATTTTAACCAGGGTAGTTGTTAATTGTAGTTGTTATGAGTTATAGAATACCACCCCTGTACAGGAAGATTTATAGAGAAATTCTATAAGCAGTTTTCTAAAAATTGATTTTTAGATAAGGTTTAGGTTAGAATTTTTGTAAAAATATGGATAAAATCCAGAAAAAAAAGGAATAATGGAAAAGTGACGATAGTAAACGGATATTAGAAAAATTGATTTTAACGGCAGAGGTATAAAATGATAGTAACTAGGACAATAATTATGAAGGCTACGATATACAGAGCGGTAAAACCACTATGCGGCCATGCGGCTATCAGCTGACAAGTACTACTTTGTCGGTTTTCAGATTTTATCACTAGGTGGCTATGAGTTAATGTTTCTCGCGAATATGCATGTGAACCACATGTGAACCGAAAATGTTTCTGTCATAAAACCTATACACGCCTATTCAGAAACGAAAATATAAACAGTGTTTTAACTTAAAAACTGTTTTGTTTTGTGTATCACGCACCCAGAAACTCTTTTACGAGAGTGAGTATATTTTGACAGGCCGAGCTGAAAGCGAGGCCTGCAAATAATGCGAGATAGTGATACAAAGAACTATTAGTGGCATACATTAGCCTGGTTCACATTAGGAAACATTTTACAAATTTCAAGAATATTTGGTAGGAAATATTAAAATGGGGTATGTGACCATAATCGAATTTTGATATATAAGTAATAAAATATCAAAACTGATCACTATAGCTTCTCATTACAATAATAAAAACTAAACATTAGTTTGCAATAACAAAGTTATTAGCAATTTAATGTTCTGGAGAAAATATATGTGACGTCAACGAGACGGAAGAAAGAAGAAAGATAGCCTCAGACCGAAAGAGAGATAGCTATGTGTTATGTGTGACAGATATATAATTGACAGTTATACATCATAAGATTCAAATTTATTAATTTAGTAGAAAATGGATACAAATTTTATCAAGGCAGATTCTGGTAATTTACCAGTTGTAGATTATTTTATGATCGATGCTTTTTACAGAAGTAATTCTGATTTCATTAGCGCCGAAATGAAAAATGTAAAAACACAAAGGTATCTTTGCTCGATAGTTTTAAAATGACTTGTATGTTATTGTCTCTTGTTCCTCCTGTTGTTTCCACATTAAAAATTCCAGAAGAACTCTGTAAACTTGTGGAACAAGATAGTTCATCATCCGAAAATATTAATTTTCTACAAGTTTTTGTATCTTTCCAATTGTCGATATTTTCATGTTTTCTTTTCTTTTGTGATGATGATATTTGAGATGTTGTTGTCGAAATTGTTGTATGTAAGTCTTCTTTACTTGGAGTAATATTGATGTGTGGTACAACGTTCTTCTTAATACGTAAACTGTCTCCCATTGTTTTAAAATACATCCAATTCTGAGCTTCCTCTTCAAGCTAAATTTTTAGTAATGAAAATTTATACCCTTGTTATATTTTAAAATACTTACACAAAAATGATCTTCACAAATATACATCTGTTTTTGATTAGTTCCCACATTTATACCTTCCACCCATTTTCTTTTTGTTTCTGTATTTTTCGGAAATCGAAGAAAATATTTATTCGGGGCAGAATACGCATTATTTTCGCATTGGGGTACAAAGCAATAATCATGTACTAGTTCTGAAAAATGAGGAAATAAATATCTATATTGATATTCAAAAAACCACAAACAAAAATTTGACTTTCATAATAAAAAAGTATCTAATATATGAATTGATCGATAAAAGATGTATACACTTACCCTTAAATAATCAAAAAGGGCAAAGAATATTCCTTGGAAAATTTTAAATATACATGTTCACTCTTAAACAAAGCTGCAAGCATTGGTACAGTAAATACAAGAGTAAATGTAACTAAAATCAGCTGATTGTCACAAGCCATTAGTAATCAGATAGTAATCTATTATATATTTTTTTAAAACAAATATTTATTTTCAAATATTATTGTTATTATCAAATATCAATGGTGTGTATTAACGACTAGTTTCATAATGAATTTTAGAGTTACTTTAATCTAAAGTAAATTTTTATCCATTTGATTCATACGGACAAAAATTTACTTTAAATTAAAGTGACTTTTAAATTCAGTATGAAACTGGCCGTAAGTCGTTTATCTTTTGCATGAAACGTATTTTTAAATAATATATGTAACAATGTATTTAATAATAAAAAAGGCGTTTCTACATAATGGTAAATAAGAATTTATATTAAGGGATAACAAGAATTTATATGTTACAAAAGTAGGTAACCATAATTGACAAGACACAACAAATACAAAAAAATACGAAAAACAAGAATTAAAACACAAGAATTATGAAAAATACAAACAATTTGAGAACACAAGAAGTTACATACTCTACTTGGAAGTTACAAATATTATTAAAACATTACACTCACCAGCTGGTAACATAGTTACCAGCGTGACGACTCGACTACCAGGACTCTATCACAACTGTCATGACAACTGTCAAGACTCACGACTGTCTCAACTCCAACTCTCGTCCATCTCCAACTGTCTTTTATCTTAAAAATTAGCTTATTTAAAGGTCGGGCATACCCCCTCTAAGAGGCGGAATAAACTGACTTAGGTATGGAGAAAGTGACAACTAGAACTTTCCAAAATTGAAGGTTTTCTTCGAAAAGCCCAGTGTCAACTTTCTTATTTTGCTAAAAGTACTCTAATCGGAATTTGAAAACTGTTACTTTCACAAATAATGCATTTTTAATAGCCAAATGGAAATTTTGGAACAACATTAAGTCAATTTATTCACTCTGTTAAAACTAATAAATAATATTTTAAAATTATTGACATCGGTAAAACATTTTGTTACATATACACGGTCACATAATATCTGTCAACGTGAACAGCTGTCACCTTCGACTATCGACCTTATACACTAGCGCGTAAGGTTGATGATCACGCCATTCCATAAACCTACCACAACGTATAGTTATCTCTCTTTCGGTCTCAGGCTATCCTTCTTTTTTCTTCTGGCCCGATGACGACACAGCATCCCCTCCCCAAATCTTTAATAATTATTTTCTCGTAAACTACACATAATAAATCGATTTAAAAAAATACGGGTATTTTATTTTTTTGTCTAGTATCATATATGTAAAAATCAAAATTTGGTCACATACCCCATTATATAGTAAAGAATATACAGTTAATTTTATAATAATAGTTACACGATACCCGAGAGCATACCATATAGGGGCATCGAGGCACATTCCCCCAAGAAAATTTTTCTTAAAGGCAATGCCCTCAAGGAAAGCGCAATATTTTTTTCAGTAATAAAGCCCTAAATTATTATTATTTTAAAAGTTGTGCCTGTTTTCATTTTTTCTTACTAACGACAACCCTAAAATGGGTGTGAGTTACACCGTTTAAAATATTACCAATGAATTCCTCGAATCAAAGTAGCTACATATAAAAATTTTCATTTTAATATTCCCATTATTAAAGATCGGTATTATTGCACGTCTAGAATATACCGGAGTTCCTGGAACGTTAACACTCAGTCCCGCTCAGTGGGGCGGTAGTGGTCCTTCGGGGCTTACCGAAACCAGATCACATTCTGAAGCAGATTTAGATGCTCTAGATTTTGCTCTGATTTTTTACGTCAGCAATTAGAGTACTTATGACCGTTTGCACCAACAAGGCTTAAATTTTAAGCAAGACTTAAACATAAAATATCTAATCGAATTTTTGACAGCAATGTTAAATCATGCATTTGACATTTTATTTCGATTCGATATTGTTTATTTAAGGCAACCTTAAAATTTAAGTTATGTTGGTGCAAACGGCCATTAGAAGTGTTTGCTTTAATTCTAGATCTACTGAAACCAGAGCACATTCTGGAATAGATTTAGCTGCTCTGAATTGTGCTCAGGTTTCAGTGGATCAGGAATTAGAGCATTTTGAAGTCTTTGCTCTAATTCTTGGCCTGCTGAAATTAGAGCACATTCTGGAGTAGATTTAGTTGCTCTCGATTGTGTTCTAGTTTCAGTGGGTCAGGAATTAGAATATCTAATTTTAAATCTACTGAAACCACATCACATTCTAGAGCAGATTTGGATGGATTGTGCTCTGGTTTCAGTGGGTTAAATGATTCTAAAGTATTTGCTAATTCTTAACCTGCTAAAATCAGAGCACAATCTAAGGCAATAAAGCTGTGGATTGTACTCTGGTTTCACTTTACTGAAAAAATACGTTAACACAATAGAAAGTTTCTGAAAATAAATTAATCAGAAAAATATTACAAAAGTTTGTTACTTATTTAATATTTTAATTTCTAGGACCACCACCCTGCGGCAGAAATCAGTTCAAATGGCACAAATTTCTTCCATTCTCGAATTGTCTTATTGGAAAACTTAGCAGAATATTTAAAAGAAGCATTGGACAATAAAGATTTGGAAGAACAACATGGCGTGAGTTTTCCACCAAATTTATTTGACAAAATCTTTGACAAAAATCTTTCCAGTTGTTTCCACGCGGTCAAACCAAACCTTGGGACTACGGAATGCTCAAACCGAATAAGTTTAAGAATAGATACTCCAATCTCATTGCTTGTAAGAATTTTACAACTAATTTTTTTTTAATGTACTTATAAATATTTTGCAGATGACCACAACAGGGTAAAGTTAGAAAAAATCAACAATGATCAATATTCAGATTATATTAATGCTAGCTATATACATGTAAGTATTAAACGCGGTTCTATTCCCAGAATCAAGACATTAAAAATATTTTTTGAAGGGTTACAGACAAGAAAAGGCTTACATAGCAACTCAAGGACCTAAACAAGCAACAGTCAACGATTTTTGGAGAATGATTTGGCAAGAAAATACTCAATATATAGTCATGTTAGCAAATGTTATCGAAGGAGGAAAGGTAACTTAAATTTATAAACAACAAATTTTCAATAAACTGTCCAACGATTAACTAATTCAATTAGTTCTTAATTTTTCGTATGAGCGTATATGGTTTAAATATGCGCCAATTTTTAAAGTTTTAAATCTTAATGTACCAAACATTTTTATTTTTATATTATGATCTTCCATGAAATATTTAAATAAATTTGTCTGCATCCCAGAACTGTATAATATTTTATATTCTCTATTTAGAGAAAATGCGAGAAATATTGGCCTGACGTCAACTCGTCTAGAGAATATGGATTCATCGATGTATATTTTGAAAATTCGGAACTGTATGCTGATTATGAGTATAGGACGTTTATTCTGACGTACAAGAAAGAACAACGAACGGTAAATACTTCAGGTAGACTGTCAAGAATATTAACAAATAATTAATTGTTTACAGATATATCATTTACACTTTACATCTTGGCCTGACCATGGAGTTCCTTTGTACCCACAATCTCTGGTTCCATTTTTGAAAAAAATTCTTACTATTCCTCAGACTAACGCCCCCATAGTAGTTCACTGCAGGTACAGAATTTAAAAAATAAAACAACTAATTCTCTTTTACTTGTTGTAATAGCAGCGACGTCACAAAAAAATACAAAATAAAAATATTTTCCAAATTTGAATATTTCGAAATAGAAATAAAATGAATGCAATTTTTATAAAGGAAATACAATAGAATTTTGACTTCAGATTATCAAAACTAGGACATTCTATCCACTGTAGTTCGTCTCATATAGAAAAGAATCTCTGCGTTTCAGTTCATATTTTGAGCAACCAATAAGAGCATATACCCACTGTTGGTTTACGCTCCTTGCTTATTGGATCAGTGCAGTTTCGAAAATTCGTTGATTTGTTTAAGTAGAGCAACTGGTAGGCGGAACAAGGGTCTACTATGGTTGTAGTATGTACTACTCACATTGCACACCACTGGAAAAAATCTGATGTGTTATTGCAGTTCAGAATATTTTTAATTAATTTAATAACTAAATTTCCTTCATTAAATTTGTATGACAAAAAAACAGATATTTTTGGCTTTACTAAAACCAAAAATTATTCTTATAAAAAAATACTTATTTTATCTTTCAAACTTACATGAAATTTAACATCATATGTCAAATTTTGTGAACATATGAATAACTCATCTGTTTTATAGAAATTCCTCAACCTAAACGTTATGTAATATTATTATAATTTTTCTTTATACTTAATAATAACGTAATTTGCGAAAATATGGTATTTAGAGGTATTTTTTAGAAAAAACGATTTAAAGCATCAAGTAAAGTACTACTTCCGGTTAACCAATTTTAGCCAAAATCTAATCAGTTCATCATAATTGAATATAACTCTCAAATACCAAATATTATATTTTTTACATGTATCATATTGGAGTTCGTGGACGAAAACACACACGCCGGCATACAGACATCACGGGAAAAATAGTAAAATCATATTCTAGGGACCCTAATTCGTGCTCATATGTTGAAATCTCGAGAAATTTTACCAAAAACAATACCTCCCTTATTGATATTGATAGGGGATAGGCGGGAAGTAAAAACGATAAATACGTTGCCGTCCCAATTTCTATTTTCGATAATTTTTTCATTAAATCTTATTTCAGCGCGGGGGTAGGTCGAACAGGAACTATAATTTTATGCGATATTTGCCTAAGAATGGCTGCCAGAGAAAAATCCATAGATGTTTTAAGATATCTCCATGAAATTCGTGAACAGCGAGCTAATATGGTTGACAACAGTGTACGTATTGTAGTAAATAATATCTACTCAAATTAATTTATTATTCACCGTTTTAGGATCAGTACAAATTAGTACACATGGTATTATTGGAGTGTCTTCTAGCACCAGATACAAACATACCATGCAATGCTGAATTGTCTCAAGCTATACAGAAATTAATAGAAGAAGGAGGGCTACAGATTCAGCTTAATTATTTACAACAATCCGCCTGGCAGGACAAAGCTTTAAATTTTGTGGAACCGAAACAACAGGACCCTGCCAACAACTCCAAAAATCGAGTCCAGGAGATCGTTCCAAGTAAGAATTATCAAATACAGAATGTCCGTTTGTTGAGGCGAATCATTAGGATCTCGAGAACCGTTTATAAGAAACACAGAGCACGAAACATTGATCTGCACAGTTATAAATTCATTAGTCAAACTTTACCTCTGTATTAACCAATTTATTAACTCCAAACTCTGTTTTTAAATTTGTAAAAACTAATGTCCGGACGTCCCTTTCTTAAAGAATTACACTGTGGGATACAACAATTAGTTGCCATTTATTAACAAACAAACACGTAAATAATACGCAAAAACTACGTAAGACGACCTATAACTATAGCGCTAAATTACTATTACTGAAATAGCATGCAAGGGTTCCAATTCTGGCCACCAGGTAGAGTATCTCTTAGCTGCAATCCCCAATAATGTTTGATAATGTTTATGAAAATAATATATTTATTTAGGGATTTTCTTCAAAAACTCGATATAAGCATAGAAAGTAAAAGTATATATAAAAAAACTTTATTTTGTTTTAGCGGAAAACCAAGTATATATTACAAGATTTCCCGTAACTGATGAGTACTCAGATTACATCAACGCCGTACCTGTAGACGGTTTTAGATTTAAAGAACAATTTATAGTAACGCAAACACCAATGCCAAACACCGTTAATGATTTCTGGAGAATGGTATCAGAAAAGTCTGTGAAAACTATAGTTTCTTTAAATGATATTCCATTAAATGATCCGGTAACTTATCCTATATTTTTCAAATATATTTGAAATAAAATATTGTGATTAAAATTTTAGAGTTGTTGTCGATTTTGGCCGGGGGAAAACGAACAAATGCAACCAACAATAAAAATAACATTAGAACATCATAAACTACAAATTTATAATTATTATGATGTTCATACAATCTTACTAGATGATAAATTATCTCAAGAATCATTTACGGTCCAAATCGTTCAGTTTAAAGGATGGAAATCAAAACAAAATTTACCTGAGAGCGACGAAAATTTAGTACTGCTTTGGGAAGAAACTGAGACGTTGTCCCATGGAAATTATCCCATGGTTATAACATGCTAGTACGTATAAATAACAATTGTTTTATTTTATTTTATAACTAATAAACTTTCAGTGATGGAGCTACTGCAAGTGGTCTATTCGTTGCCATGTCCTTTGTAATAGAAAAAATAAAATTGGAGCAACAATGTGATCCATGCCTAGCTGTGAGAGTCATTAGAAGAAATAGAAAACAATTTGTATCTAACAAGACTCAATTTGAGTTTTTGTACAGATCTGCTGTGATATATTTAAGTATGTTTGAGACCTACTCGAATTTTCAGCCTGTTGTTTCAAAGTCAAACTAATGTATTACTTATTTATGTACCTTATATTGTTTAATAAATAAGTAATTTTAAAGAAACTTACAATTTCGAAGTCTGAGCATTAACACCAGAACAACTAATCGGCAACCTAATATACAGAGACATGTACACCAGGCTAAAACTGGCAACGAAATTCTAGCGGCCAATATAAAACAAATTCAATTGTTAACGAATCTGAGTGACTACAGACCGAGGCCCGATAGATAATGGTTTTATGATTTTAACTTTTCTTCATTCCAACAAACTTTTATCATAAGTCAATTAAAATCTCGAAAAACATAATTACTGCTACTAGAAATAATATAACAAAAAATATTAAATCAAAATTATAGAAAATAATTGTTAATGCTCGTACTTGATTTATTTTTAAGATAGTTATAGAAAAAAATATCATTTAATTAAAGTTATACACTCTATTTCAGACTTTGTTTGATGATGTTGGTTTGGCTTTATAAAGTAAATGAAAATAAATTTTAACGTAAATATTTATCCTTGTAATTAATTTCAAATTGATGTCGTAGTGTATTTATATACATTCACTTTCTAGTAATGAAGATCATTTGCACTTATTTATGGTAAGGGTTATTCAACTTATTGGTACAGTTCTACTCTGAAAATAACCAGGGAAATATATAATACATATGTACATAGAAACCTTGAACACGCTCAAAAGTACCTTTATAATATTAACAGGAAATAAAAGTACTATTATTTTAAAACATTGCTTGATGTCAGGGGTAGCAATATGAAATTAACAGTAATTGTAACTAATACCGTTACAAACATGTCTTAGTATCATCTACTTTGACATTCGCGATTTTAGTGCTAGAAAATATTTTTCCCTACGACCGCTATGGAAAGTAGCACTTTTCTCACACTATATAAAGCGTGAAAGTTGCGTATTTCCCACAATCCTGGATTAAATTGTGAAAAATTATTTCTCACGGTCAGTGGCGTATCTAGAGGACTAGTACAAAATTTGTATTAACTTGAAATTTATCTTTTTAACTGATTGCTTTTTTGTAATGTAACTTTATGTATTCAAATAGGTGTCCAATAAGTGAATAATTCCTTATAAGCTTAAGCAGAAACTGAAAGAATGTATATTTTTCATTGAAACAGTTGCAATAGTTTACCGAAATAAGATTAGTTTGGAAAAGAAAGTTATGAATTCTTGTTTATTTTACATGCAGTTATATTGCGACATTATTCTTTAATTTATTAAACGAATTTTAATTGTGTATTTGTATTTAATGATGATTATGAAAATTGAATAACTTTTCTGTATTATTGCGATTCAAACAGGGATTATAAACATAGACCAATATTCTAATAAATATAGCTGAAATTCGTCTCCTATAACTTTGAAATTCTAACCCAGTCGATATTGCACCGCGGGTAAGTAGATGTCACCAGTTTCTAATGGAAAAGTATTACTTATTCTATATCCTTATATTAGGACATAGACAAGGAGATCATGAAACATTCAGTCATTAAAAAGAAGTAATCGGACGGAAAAGGCGGAAGTTGAAGATAGAAGAATGGAAACAAATGGAACGCAAATTTGCTGAGAACAGAGGAATTATCGACATAGAGATGCAATCAGCGATGGAGAAGGAGAAGCAAAAAGGGCGAGATATTTTGAGACGAATTTTCCACTGCATCAAGTTTCTTGCAACACAGAATCTGGTTCTTCAAGGACATCGAGAATCGAGAAGTGCGAAAACTTCAGTTAGACCTCCAACTGCGATTTTGATGGTCAGAAACTGTATGAAGAGAATTTAGACTTTAGATTTTTGCTCAGTAGCAGGACCAATCTCAAACTATCGCGACCTGAAGATGTTCTGCAATTTATTGTGCAATACGGAGATGATAGCGTGTTTCCAAATCTTCGAATAAGCATTCAAATATTGATAACCATTGCTAGTTGTGAGAGATCTTTAAGCAAATTAAAATTAATTTTAAACTATTTAAGAGCTTCCATGGATCAAGATTCGATTAAGTGTTTTTGCTTTGTTGAGCGTTGAAAGGGAAGAAGCCGAAAATTCTGATTTCGAACTTTTTATTAATACTTTTGCATCAACAAAGGCAAGATTTAGACCAACTTCGTAGATAGCTTCCGAAGACTTCTTTGCACAACGTAACGATAGTTTATGTTTCTGCACTTCAAGAAAAAAATACCTGATATCTGGGCTGATCACTACTGTATGCATACAATATTTATTTGAAAGTTCCTAAATATTTAATAAGTAAATAAACATATACATACATATATATATATATATATATATATATATATATATATATATATATATATATATATATATATATATACCGGGTGTAGAAATGGAAAGTGGCGCATAGCGATTTCAATGTTATTTTTTTTCAACTGCTGTATCTCTTTACCTAATCATTTTAGCGCAAAAAGCGTAAGAGTATTAGTTGTTCTGAAATTAAAAAGGCATCTTATAAAGTCAACTTACTTTCATAATTATTTATATTTCACGATTTATTAATAAAATAAAATTTAAAGTTTTTTAGAAAAAAAAATTAAGATTGCCTTGATAAATGAAACAAATTTTTGAATAAATTATTCACAGTGACAATTACTTGTCATAGAAAATTTTGATTGACTCTGAAAATGGTAAATTTGACTACCCAAGAGAAAATTCAATGCTTGGAATGGTATTTTGCGGGAAATTCTTTTGTACAAGTACGAGATTTATTCAGCACTGCGTATATGGACTGACCAATTTGCTTCTGAACTAAACATACATTTTTCGACAGTTCATAAAATCCTAATATCAGAAAATTACAAGTCATACAAGTACCAGAATTGGAAATAAGATCCAGAGAAAATGAAACAATTTGGTTTCAACAAGACGGCTGCCCAGCACATTCTGCGAGGAATGTAAAGCAATATTTAAATTAATTCTTTCCAAATTCGTGGATTGGCCGTGAAGGACCTATCAACTGGCCAGCCCGTTCTCCAGATTTAGCACCAAATGATTTTTTATGGCCATATTTAAAAGAAAAAATTTATAAAAATAATGTCCCGAACATTGAAACTTTAAAATTGTTAATTATAAGAGACTGTGAAAGTATTACACAAAGACAACTAAGTAATATTCGACATACATTTTATGATAGATTAGGACATTGCTTAGCATTAAATGGAGATTTGTTCGAACATTTGTTATGAAATAGGAACCTAATAAATAAGTTTTTTGTTTATTAGCCGTAGGATTATATTGTTCGCAGAATACACTTTTTTCCAAGAATGTAATTTTTATTATTCGTTAGTAAAAATATTTAATATATTAAACATTAATATTCTGTGTAGTAACAGTCACTATAAGGTCAATAATTAATAGAAATTATTCAAAAATTAAATGTCACTATGACTAATTTTCAATTTGTTTCATTTATCAAGGCAGTCTTATTTTTTTTCTAAAAAACCTTAAATTTTATTTAATTAATAAATCGTTAAATATGAATAATTATGGAAGTAAGATGACTTTATAGGATGCCTTTTTAATTTTAGAACAACTAATACTCTTACGCTTTTTGCGCTAAAATGATTAAGTAAAGAGATACAGCAGTTGAAAAAAATAACATTGAAATCGCTATGCGCCACTTTCCATTTCTACACCCGGTATATATATATATATGTATATATATATATATATATATATATATATGTATATATATATATATATATATATGTATATATATATATATATATATATATATATATATTATATATAACTACGTAATTTTGCCCAATCTTAAACGAGAAAAATAATTTTGATTGTACATTGTTAAAGGGGGCGCATTTATAACCTTTGCCTTGCGCGCCATTTCACTTAGTTACTGCTCACGGTATTTGCCTACACTACGCATGCGCAGTGCGGAAAAAGTCATTCCTCACAGTAATTACCAACACTGCGCATGCGTAAAGGTACTCGTTGTGAGGTTAGGTACATCATATTGTTTTTTATCTCAAATAGCTTTCGGGTATGTATTTTTATTCTACAACGTTTAGCAGTGTGATTCCAGCACTCGACTTCGCCTCGTGCCGAAACTTTCACACCTTGTTGGACATAGGTGGTTTTCTGCATTTGTTGCACAATGTACTATGTTTTTAATGTCTCTAGTTCAGATCTGATTTTACTCCTTTGACCTCGGAGTACCTGCATGAAATTAACAGAAATTGTAAGTACTTCCATTATAAACAAAAATTATTTATTTCTAATGGCTATAGTTAGACACAAGTTCTACAGTTTGACCCAAGAGTAGCTATAAGAAATTAAGAGAATTTATTAGTACTACTATTACAAATTTGTCAGTACAATCTACTTTGACACTCACTAATTTAGTGTTAGAAATTTATTATTAATTGTTTTCTAATATTCTAATGGTTATATTTAGACACAGATTTCATCCCTTTGACCGTGGGGAAACTTTACAAAATTAAGACAGTACTATCTATCTTTGGCCCAAGGGTATCTGTATGAAATTAAGTGGATTTGAAAGTACTACTATTACAACCAAACTTTGAGTGTCTTGAATTTACGGTTAGAAATTATTTTGTATCTAATAACTATATAGTTAGGCACAGATTCAATCCCTCTGGTCCAATGATAGGTGTACAAAATTAACAGGACTTGTAAGTACTTCTATTACAAATATGTCTTCGTACCATCTACTTTGACTCTTGCGAATTCAGGGTTAGATATTATTTTTGGTAAAAATGCAGTATACGTGCCCCATGAAGTTCAATTTTTTTGTCAGTAAGAGGCCATTTGGCGAGATCAGTGGTAACAAAACCATTTTCCTTGAAAGTATATCTAACCTAATCCAACCTAAACCTAACCTGACCTAAACCTAACATAAACTTAACCTAAACCTAACCTGACCTGAACCTAACCTGGCCTGAACCTAACCTGACCTAAACCTAACCTGAACCTAATCTTACCTTATTTTAATAAGACAACATTGGGTCAGATAAATATTTGAGAATCTCCGGTTTCTGTCATTTTAACGCATGCGCACATCGGGTGTACGTATAAGGCATTTCAACCTTATTTTTTTCTAATGGCTGTAGTTAGGCACAAATTCAATCTTTTTGGACTAAAGGTATCTGTATAAAATTAAGAGGATTTTGAAGTACTACTATTACAAACATGTTTAATACCATCTATTTTGACTCTCGCGAATTTAAGGTTAGAAATTATTTTTGCTGCAATACCCTGTCGTGTTATCCGTCTTTAGCAATTTCAGGGGTTGTCTGATTTTAAAAAGGCAACCACGCGTCCGTATTTCTTAGAACTTGTACAGGGTAGACATGCATGCGGCCTGGCAGTGTCAAAATGTTACTGCTCGTTCTTGTTTTTGTTACGAAAAACCATTTTTTATGCCTAATAATAATTTCATTCATATACATACAAATTTGTATATAAACATAGTTCAGCTATACTAATATGAAAATAACAAATACCCTGTACAACTAACAGTTTGTCCATCACTGACGAAGACAGATGACGTCGGAGGCCAACATTTTCATTTTAAAAATTGATATCTCGCTTACCACTGTCATATGACTAGAGTTGGTTGAAATGATGTTGCAAAAAATGTATTTATTATTCAAACTTATTATTGAACACAAATGTTAATACTTGCCAAATTATAATAAAGAATACAGTATGGATGTCCATGTAAACATATTTCACTACATCGAGCACGTGTATTGTCTGTAACTGTCTGTTTGCGGAGTACTGGAGTCACTGACGTATTTCTTGTTTGACTGCCTCAGTACAACTGTTCATCTGCCTCCCGTCCCCAAAGGGCCAGATCGTTATGCATCCTGCAGCACCTTCAGAATCTATCGGGTCGTGTACATACCACATTCCTCCCCCATGAATGAGAGGTTTCAGTCCCTGTAGCGAGCAGATGGCTTCCTGTTTCACGGAGGATTTCTTCTAGGCGTTGGACACTTCGGATGTTGCTGATTTTCAGATTCCTGCGCAACTGTTTCAATTTCTCTACCCCTAGAATTATATACATCTGTATTTTCATCATATTGAGAACTTGACAGTACTTGTGTTAATGGCGTATCTTCTTTTGAAGATATATTGCAAAATGTACAGTCGGTTTCTTCCACGTTTGACGATTCTTTCGGTAGTTCCTGATGTATCTCATATGGAATATTTGATACACGTTTACGCATTTGGTCCGAATGTTTTCGACGTGATTTGTCATCAATATTTGCGGTGTATGACAATGGTCCGTTTTGCTTTATGATTTGTCCTGGAACAGAGCCTTTTCGAAAAGGGTTATTTACACACATGTTTCCCCCCTCCGTAAATTATTGCTGTGAACCCGCTCTGTGATCATGATTTCGCTTTTAAATAATCTACTCATATTCCATTTTTTCACGTCAGGTTTTAGTGGTATACTGGTACGGGAACAAAAATTCTACAAGCGTCTGGGATTGGCTCAACGTTTGGTCACTAGCACGCATTCTCTCTTTAAATGTTCGTACCATACATTGGGAGCCATTATCGGTCACCAGAAATTTTGGTAGACCGAAACGAGCAAAAATTGTGCGGTATGCCTTATCGCCATGCTGGATATGATATTTTTCATTTGTATGACTTCTTACCAATGAGTATATGAGTTGATTAAAATCATCCACATTTTTACTTCGAAAGGGCAAAATCTAAATGAAGCAGACACCATGGTTCTGGTGATATACCCAGGGCCAATTCTAACCTATGAGTCGCCTTTGTTGGCATATAAAAATGCCGCCCTCTATTTTATTTTCCGTATATCATAAACCTAATGAAGATATTTATTCATTAATGGGGAAGTTTAGCGTATTTTTTTTATTTTTTTATTTTATCAAGATTGCCCTCAAAAGTGATATTCTACATTTTATTTCACCCAAAGATGCCTAGATTTCTCAAAAAATTAAATTTTATACAAAAATGACGTCAGAGTGGCTCACGGAGGACGTATCGTCTATCTTAAGCAGCGCGCGCTGGGTTCCCACGGCAACAGAGAAGCGTGTGGTGTAATGCTTCAAGATGCAACCTACGTTCAAAAAGTCAGGTCTCACCATCCCTTCTGCCAGTGAGTAAGTAACATATAGAGAGACAATGCTTATGGGCCATTTGTAATAAGTTTCTGACGTCCCCTTTCGAATAAATGTAGCCAGGAAGAGATGCCACCTATGAGTAAATAGCTAGATTTTGGAAGCTCACAAGCGCAATAACTTGGGAACCCTTAGAGTACCTGCGTTTCTTGGAAATGTTTCGCATTGGGGTAAATTATGAAACCAGATGTGAATTGAACTTATGGAGACATTGAGAACTTGCTTCTATTTGTTTTCTTCATATCTTCTAGACAAAATTTCCCGGGTTATATTAATTAGTTAGAATTTTTTTTTTTGACTAAAGATACGTAAATTATTTATTTTAATAAATTGTTTTATATATATTCATAGAAGGAAAAATACAGAAGAAACAAAGTATTAACAGGCTGTATAATTATATGAAAGACTAAGAAGGGGTTAAAGCGGAGAGATCAACAAAGATTTGACTAGGGCAAATTCGTTCATAAGAATTTTGTTTTCATTGACGCTCTTTGGATATGAAATGATTCATAGAAATCAGATTTGCAAGGATTATAATATCCATCTTTAAAATATTTTTGCCCAAATGTTTTACATTTAAATTATTAATAATAACGGAATGGTTACGAACAACAGAGTATTTTGTTATAATTTATATTATAGGATGTTTTAAGAAAAAAAAATAGTTTCAATTATTACTAAATAATAGGATAGTCCACTCCACAAAAACGAAATCTCAAATATAAAATAGAAAACTTAAAAAAGAAATTGGTAAAAAGCCGTGTCAATGAGTATAGATTACGAAAAAAATTGATTTCTTTAAGCAATGAAAGTGTTTTAGATCATATGTTATTGCCTTTAAATAAAGACAATAAAACATTTTTTCCTAAATCGTTAACAAAATACATCATTATTCAACTTAAAACAGTGAGCAAAGTAGCATATTGAATCACAAGTGAGCAAAGTAAATAAATTTCTTCACAAGTGAGCAAAGTAAATAACATTAGTGAGCAAAATACACTAACTCTGAGCACAATGTTTTCATGGGATTACAGACATTATAATACATTTTACATTAAATAACATTAAATTTAATTATAATTTATAAACATAATTGTACTGTTGAGATTTTCATTATTAAATAAAAAAGTACAATGTTTTGTTTTTTTTTTAAATTATATTTTAAGATTGTGGAAAAAATTATGTTTAGTACACGTGAACATGTCTTTTTCTCACTTGTCCAGTTGGCACACTCGCTTCGCTCGTGTGGCCAATTTCTGGGCCCGTGAGAAAAAGACATATTTTGCTCACTTGTACTAAAAATAGCTATATTCGAATGCAAATACATCACAAGAGAAATAAAAAGTGGACGGTCACTGAAAAAAAATTTTCATTAAGTTTGTACTACAAATCACCTTCATTGTATAATTATTTGTTGAATACTTCAAAATTTAAGTTACCAGCAATAACAACAATTAGGAAATGGTTGCAAATATTCCGACTAAAACCAGGTTTCGTTTCAAATATTCATGATTTGTTAAAACAAAACATTTGTACAATGTCAGAACGTGAGAAAGAATGTATTATAATGTTTGATGAAATGGGTATTAAAAAACATTTAGATTACAATGAAAATATGGATTTTATAGAAGGGTATGAAGATTTAGGTATGGAACTGGCCAGACATAGTAAAATGGGGAAAAATGCGCTTGTGTTTCTAGCGAGAGGGTTGATTGATAATTGGAAAATCCCAGTAGCATATTTTATTTGCAGTAATAGTATAAAAGCCACAGATCTAAAAACGTTATTATTTTCTTGCTTAAATATGATGTTCTCATTACGACTAAATGTACGTGCCATAGTTTGTAACCAAGGATCAAACAATATATCACTTTTTAAAATATTAGGCATTAATAGCACATTAACACATTTTATATATAATAACAAAAAAAAATATGCATTATATGATCCATCACATTTAATCAAAAGTGTAAGGAATACACTTTTGAAACAAAATATTTCTGTAGATGGGTACGAAATTTCTTGGAAAGATATTAAATCAACATATGAAATCGATTTGAAAAGTTCATTTTGTAGAGAATTGCCAAAAATTACTCCACAACATATTAGTCCTAATGCATTTGAAAAAATGAGCGTGAAAAGAGTGGTTCAAATTTTTAGTAAATCTTTCTCTGCTGCTATATTTTCTGCTGTTGCCACAGGCAAACTAAAATCAAAAACTGCTTTAGAAACAGGAAAATTTTTGGAACGATTAAACTATTTATTTGACTGTTTAAATTCAAAAGTTTTACATAGTTCCAGTCCATACAGTTCAGCTCTGTGTTACAATAATAATTTAGTTTTGAACACTCTTCGTGAAAGTATTCCATGGATAAAATCATGGCATGCAACGAAAACTACATCTTTTTGTTTTGAAGGATTATTATTAACAATTAACAATATTTGAAATTTATTCAGTGATATATCACCAACCTACTCATTTCTATTTACAAACAGTTTGTGCCAGGATCCTATTGATCATTTATTTTCTAAAATTCGCCAAAGAAGAGGTTACGATCCAAATCCTTCAGCTAAACATTTTCGTTTGGCACTACAAGCAATAATGGGTTCTAGTTTACAAATGGCAACGCAGAAATCTAGCTATGAAAATGATCATGATGAATATTTATGCTATTTGTTGGAATCTGTTAATGGGAATAGAAACAAAGAAAATATAATGCTACCTCCAATAGAATGTACTGGTAATAAAGAAAATTCTTTAGATAGTGACTGCAATACATCCCATGAAACATCAATTATTAATCATCCAACACTGCAAACCTGTTCAATAGTATATTTTTCGGGATACTTGATATAACACCTTTTGCAAAAATATTTTTGTTCTTCTTGCGAAAATTTGTTAAAAAGTAATGAGGAAATGTATGACGAAAATGAAATTTTTTATTAAATAAAGATTATTCGGCAAATTTCAATAAGTTATGTTCATTAAAGCGACCAACACAAAGTACCATAGACATTACTATTATTTGTTTAAATATATTTCATAGAATATTTTATATATTTTTTATATATATATTTTATCGACAAGCGGAAAGTGTTAATTCACGAGCGATATAATCGCGAGTGAATTATTTTTCGCGAGTCGATAATTTAATTTTATCGTCGTGTATAAAATTTTATTTTTTTCTATAGCAGGTTTTGAAGAGAATAGAATTAGAAAAATTAAATTATAATTTAAGAACAATTTTAAAATGACAGTAGTATGCGTTGTTATGGAAATGTACTTCTAATAAACAAAAGTTAAAGTACTTTATCTACCCTTGCTGTTAAAGTGTTACTTTATCTACCCTTGCGGTTAAAGTGCTACTTTATCCACTATTTTGTGTTGATAAAATTGCACTTTAACATCAGCTATAGAAAAAAAATATTTTGTATTACAACAATTTTAAATGAAGAACGAGTATCTACTTCGATAAATACTACCCCAGAATGCGAACAACACAGGCTACATTTAGTTCAAGAAATAATAAGGACAAAATTGTTTCATATATCTAAATTCTACAATACACTATCAAGATCTACAAAGAGTACAAGTAAGCCTCATCGGAAATTAAAAATTGTTAAACATAATTAAATACATGATTATTTTATTTATTGTTATAAGTATTTTCGTTTATTTATCAATTTCATTTTTGTTGTTTTTATTTCTTTGTTAGTATTGTACTACTACTTACTGTAATACATAATTTCTACAGTATGTAATATATGCAAAAATAGCTATTTTTAGTACAAGTGACCAAAATATGTCTTTTTCTCACGGGCCCAGAAATTGGCCACACGAGCGAAGCGAGTGTGCCAACTGGACAAGTGAGAAAAAGACATGCTCACGTGTGCTAAACATAATTATTTCCACAATCTTAAATTATAATTTAAAAAAAAAAAACATTGTACTTTTTTATTTAATAATGAAAATCTCAATAGTACAATTATGTTCATAAATTATAATTAAATTTAATGTAAAATGTATTATAATGTCTGCAATCCCATGAAAACATTGTGTTCAGAATTAGTGTATTTTGCTCACTAATGTTATTTACTTTGCTCACTTGTGAAGAAATTTATTTACTTTGCTCACTTGTGATTCAATATGCTACTTTGCTCACTGTTTTAAGTTGAATAATGATGTATTTTGCTAACGATTTTGGAAAAAATATATTTCTACATTTTTATTTATTCCTTGATTTCTTTTTAAATTTTACCGCACACATTTATCTGTCCTTTATAAAGTATCGCATAAGTTCATCAAGCAGTCAGCAATTCCGGAACTTTAACCACAGGTAGAAAAACTAGCCCCGTAGTGGGTTCGTGGAAATTTAGATTTAATTTCGCTTTTCTTTCATAGATGGCGCAATAAAATACAGTACCATCTGTCGAACAAAGTTCAGAACTATTTTTTGTCGGTGGTGCTATCTGGTGTACAAAGTTCTCGAACGATTACACTTTTCAACACGGGTATTATTCCTCTATATGTAATTAAATACTCACTGCTTCTGCGCAAGCGCATAACTCACGTGTGACGTTAGAGTGGCTCGAAGATAAATCATTAATTACAAATAATTGGCAACATCATTTTAACTTTCAATTACATTTTAAGTTATAATTATTCATATACTTGCGACCAAAAGATATTTCACATGTAATTTCAACCACGCTAAACTTCCCCATTGCAAAGTAGAATATTTTATTATCACATAACACATTACAACAAAATCTAATGTAGACACATCAGGACATCTTTCTACACCTATTAAATTACGTATAGACGTTACACCGAAACTATAATAAAAATGGATTCCGAAATAGTCAAAATCGATATTTCCGTTGAAATCTTAAGATCGAATTTTTTCGCGGTTACAATTCTTCCTTTACTTCGTCCAAAAAAGTAAAAGGGGTTCCATTGATTTTATTTGGGTTTATAAAAATATTTTGCAATTTTTAAATTTTTCAAAAAGGTCTTTACCATCAATTTTGATAGAATCGACATAAAGGTTGAGTTTAAATTTTATTTGTAAATTTTTGCAATAATTTAATAATTCACCATCTGAATACTATTAGCTTCTAATACTACTATAAAGTGTATGCATACGTCTTTAGACCAGTTATACTATTGTAGTGATCCCAGGGTCGTGGCGCGGGCGGCGGCCGCTAACGGACAGGTTAAAACAAGTCCGTCCGCTCCTCATTGTTCTGATTTCCAGAAAGGTCGACGAATATTCCAGAATGACGTGTTTTACTTTAAATACCCCGAGCAAGAGATCGGGAGAACAGTCTTATATCGATACGTGTAGTGAACAGATGGTGATATAAATAAATAGATAGTGATATAAATTGTTGAAATAAATATTGCGTAGTTCTAATTGTTTATATAAATTATCTTAGTGTTTATGTCTTCATTAATATTTGTTAGCCTTAAATTAGTGTTTATATTGGTTAATTCTTAGTGTTAGTTATTTTTCATTATTCTTTATAATTCACATTTCTTTTTATTAAACATAATTATATAAATATTTGTGTTTTAATCAATTTTACACTTCACCTAAATAAATAAAACGTTACAATTGGTGTCAGGTGTGAGGGTTAATAAACTGTGAAGTGTAAAATAAAAATAAATAAAATGGCGACTAAACAAGTAAAATTAAGTGAATTAAAAGTGGCCGATCTCAAGAGAAAGCTGGAAGAACGAGAGTTGGAGACATCGGGAACCAAGTCTGTTCTACAACATCGTCTACGCCAAGCCTTAATAGAAGCTGGTGAAAATCCTGATGATTTTTTATTCGAAATTGATGATTGTTAAAAAGCTAAATGAAAATTCTAGAACATTAGAACAAAAATTAGTGGAAAATTCTAGAAAACTAGATGAAACTCCTATTACTTCAGAACAAAAATTAGAAGAAAATTCTAGAAAACTATAGCTGAAACTTCTAGAACTTTAGAAGACAAATTAATAGAAAATTCCAGAAGTTTAGAACAAAAATTGGAAGAAAAATAAAGAGAAAATTCTAGAACTTTAAAAGAAGAATTAATAGAAAATTCTAGAATATAAGAAAAGAAACTAATGGAAACTTCTGCCGGTTTCATTTGTATTGTACGATGTTTAGAGTTATTATATTCTTCAACCAAATTATTGAGAATATTGTAGCGAACCCAGGGTCGTGGCGCGGGCGGCGGCGCGGGCTGCGGTCGCTAGCGAACAGGTCAGAACACGTCCGTCCGCTCCCCATTGTTCTGATTTCGAGAATAATCGACGAATGTTCCAGAAGGAACTGTTTTACTTAAATACCCCGAGCAAAAGATCGGGAGGACAGTGTTGTATCGATACGTGTAGTGAACAGATGGTGATATAAATAAATAGATAGTGAAATAAATAAAGAGTGATATAAATATTGTAGAAATAAATATTGCGTAGTTATAATTGTTTAAATAAATTATCTTAGTGTTTAAGTCTTTAGTAATAATAATTAGTTCTAAATTAGTGTTTATATTTGTTAATTCTTAGTGTTAGTTATTTTTATTTATTCTTTATAATACATATTTCTTTAATTAAACATAGTTATATAAATATTAGTGTTTTAATCAATTTTACACTTCACCTAAATAAATAAAACGTTACAATTGGTGTCAGGAGACCTATTCTGTGGCACATATCACTAGTGATAAGTGATAAGTTTTAGGTGAAAGACGTGCTGCCATCTGTGAGAATTGATGTGAAACCTCGGTATGACGTCATGTTAAGTGGTAGACTTATCACCACCAAAGCAGGTAGTGTTAGATACTTATCACTAGTGATACAGAGTGGGCGTGTGATACAGTGTATTTTTCTTGGTTTCATTTTGTGGAGTTTTTGAAATTTTAGTTTACTTGTGTTTAGGTGAACGTACTATTTGCTTATAGGTAAGTGAAAAATAAATCAAATTTTGAAAAGTATAATACTTTTTATTTTTATATTTAAGGAAGTATGGCATTTTTGCACGGGCAGATAGCAGTGATTGGAAGAGTTGGATAATGAAGAAAGAAGAGAAGAAGGCCGGTTGTTTAGAAGGCATATGAGAGATATGCAAGATCCGTTCAGTATCTCAGAGCGAGAATTTAATCTAATTTTCGACTGAATAAGGAAGCGTGCCTGTATTTGATAAATACTTTGGTTTCGCACATGGATGCTGGCCAAGGCGCGCCTTCTAGAATACCGAACAACATGCGAGTGAGTAATCATATCAATAATAATATTTTAAAATAGTATTGTTATATTGTCATACTTTGTTTGTTTCAGATTCTAATTGGATTGAACTTCCTTGCGCTTGGGAGCTACCAACGAAGCGTTGGCAACAATTTGTTGGCATGTGTCAGTCAGCCGATAGTGAACCGCAGCTTGAAGGAATTTACCAATGTGTTAATAAATGTATGCGGCAGTGGATACAATTTCCCAGAAATTATATCCATAGACAGGATTTGAAGCATGGGTATTTATTTGTATGCGTATATTTTACGTTCCATTTAATATTATATCTTATTTTTTCAGTTTTAATGTGATCCAGGATTATATTAGCGTGTAGCATTTTGCACAATATCGCCCAACACTACAATGTCGAGGAGCCAGAACCAGGATACGATGAAATTGATTTAGAAGTTCCACCAGTTGCTGACAACGCCCAGGATGATGTTTTGTATTAACATATATAATATATGTATTTTTGTGTTTTGTATTTGTGTAATTGTTGTATTTTTTATTTTTGTATGTTATGTATTGTATTTTTATAATTTTTGTATTCTATATTTTGTATAATGTATTTTTGTATTCTGTATTTTGTGTAATGTATTTTTTTAATTTTTGTATTTTTATAATGTATTTTTGTAATTTTTGTATTATGTATTTTGTATAATGTATTTTTATAATTTTTGCATTATATATTTTCGTAATTTTTGTATTCAGTACTTTGTATAATGTATTTTTGTATTATGTATTTTTGCAAATATAGAAAATATTTATAAAAACGTAGAAAATATTAACAATATATACATTAAATAAATAATTAGTAAAATTTGTGGAGATACAGAGATCCCAGAATGGCCGCTTGTTATTATGTGATTCATATTTTGAATATTTGAATGTATTGCCAACGTAAACATGTACTGGAAAAAACCTAACCATTCAAAAGAAACTAAAGTATCACCCGCAAACTATCACGAGCTGACGTCATCAACTTAACACTAGTGACAAGTGATACGTGCCACAGAATAGGTCTCCAGGTGTGGGGTTATTAAAAACTGTGAAGTGTGAAATAAAAATAAATAAAATGGCGAGTAAACAAGTAAAATTAAGTGAATTAAAAGTAACCGATCTCAAGAGGGAGCTGGAAGACCGAGAGTTAGAGACATCGGGATCCAAGGCTGTTCTGCAACTTCGTCTACGGCAAGCTTTAGTAGAAGCTGGTGAAAATCCAGATGAGTTTGTATTCGATATTGCGGGTGGTTTCACCGATTTTGGTAAAATTATGGAGGAAAAGTTAGCGGAAAATTCTAGAGCATTGAAAGTAGAACTGATAGAAAATTTAGAACAAAAATTGACGGATAATTCTCGAACATTAAAAGAAGAGTTGCTAGAAAATTCTAGAACTTTAGAACAAAAGTTGGTGGAAAATTCTCAAACATTAAAAGAAGAATTAAAAGAAAATTCTAGAATTTTAGAAGAGAAATTAACAGAAAATTCTAGAATATGGGAAGAGAAACTAATGGAAAATTCTAGAAGTTTGGAAGAAAAATTGAACGAACAATTGAAAGAAAGTTCTAGAAATTTAGAAAATAAATTGGAAGAAAAAATAGAAGGCAATTTAAAAAATCTGAAAGATGAATACGATATGAGGATTGCAGATTTACAGAAAAATTTCTCCAAAATTACGTTACCATCGGTTTCAAATTTTAATACAGCTAAGACTGATGAAACTCAGGAAAAGAAACCAGAAAGTAGTTCTAGACTGCATATAAAAACACCAGAATTTGACGGCAAGACTTCGTGGCCGAATTATGTAAAACAGTTTGAAGCTGCTGCCAAAGCGAATGGCTGGACTTCCAAAGAAAAAGCTACAGCGTTGACAGTTTCGATGCTGAGGGAATTGAAGACAAGATAAAGCGAGTTGTATCTGAAATTCATGCTGAAAGAAAGATACTTCATTGCTGGAAATGTGGAGAGCTAGGCCACCCGCAAAGGCTGTGCGGGAAACTGCAAAAACAGAATACTGCAGCGAATACTGAAAAGAAGTTTAAAAAGAAAACTGGTAAAAAAGTAGCAATAGCTCCTCTTGCTGTTAAAGAAGTAAGAGTGAAGAAAGTAGTTCACGGTGTAAGCCTGGCGAGAGAGAAGACCCGTGAAGAAGAGTGCAAGCACTCTTGTCATTTGGAAGCGAAAGTTGCCACCGTCAAAAGAACAACGGTAGTGGACGGCAGATGGCAATCTGAAGACTTACGGAGGGACCAAGAGAATGATCCGGACTTAAAGATCATACTTGATTGGAAACGTGGAGATAGCAGACCAGTTTGGGAAGATGTTGCACGACACTCACAAAGTGTAAAATCGTACTGGACGCAGTGGGACTCTATTGTTGAAAAGGGCCTCCTGAAACGTGTCATAGAGAATACTGAAGGTACTGAGAGTAGAATTCAGCTGATAATCCCTAGGAAAAGAGCACGGGAAGTATTGAAAGAGATCCACGACGGATCTGGTGGAGGACATTTTGGAATGAATAAAACCCTCGAGACGAAATTTCAAAGACGATGTTAAAGAATGGTGCAAGAAATGTGTGGTCTGCGCGGGAAGTAACGGGCCACATAGGAAAAGAAGAGCTCCAATGCGCCAATATAACGTTGGAAGTTCCTTTTAACGCATTGCGATTGACGTGGCTGGACCATTCCCAGAAACTAATGAGGGAAATAAATACATAGTGGTAGTAATGGACTACTTCACTAAGTGGGTTGAGGCCTACCCATTACCCAACCAGGATGCCGTAACGGTCGCTGAAGTTTTGGTAAAAGAATGCATCTGCCGATTTGGAGTACCGCGAGAGATGCATTCCGACCAAGGAAGGAATTTCGAGTCTGCTCTGTTCCAAAATATCTGCAAGATATTAGGAATAAAGAAAACCAGAACTACTGCATTACACCCGCAGTCTGATGGCATGGTTGAACGGATGAATAGAACAATAAATCGGTATTTGTCAAAGGTAGTCTCTAACCATCAACGGGACTGGGACCGACATCTTCATCTGTTCTTGTTGGCTTACCATTCATCCGTGCATGAAACAACAGGGCAGACACCAGCAAACATCTTATTCGGGCGGGAGTTGCGTTTACCATGCGACCTGATATTTGGCAGTAAACCCGGTGAAGATCTAGCCGGGGAGGACTATGTAACGGACTTACGGAGAAGAATGAACGACATCCACGAACAAGTCCGTACAAACATTCAAGGTGCCAGCGATTGGATGAAGGACCAGTATGATGTCAAGGCTGAAAAAGGTGGTTATCAACCGGGGAATTTGGTGTGGCTTTACAATCCACAAAGACGACGTGGTAAAAAGAATAAATGATGTGGTCTACAGGATTAGGAAAACACCTAATGGAAAGCCGAGAGTAGTCCACTTTAATCGGTGAGCCTCTTTCGCTGGTGATAATTTTGACGATCATCGTGGAGCGACGGTTCGCCAGGTTGTAGCTGAGAAACCCACATTTGATGACTTCATGGAAAGCCATTCCACTGGTCATAAGGCACGATATGACGTGACAAGAGAAGAACAACGAGATCTGTTCACCGTGTCCCCAGAGTATTCCCTCGCCCTGTAGCGAAAGACATTAAAATATCCCGCGGAATCGCTTCAGTTTTTAAAAGAAAATTTGGACGAGTACAAGAACTGGCCAACCAACGTTCAACTGTCCGAAAAACGCTACAACTGAAGGATGATAACGTAGAACACAAGCGGTACATTTACTATCTCGTTACGAAACAATACTCATATCAGAAGCCATCATACCGCAATTTATGGGACTCGCTGTGCGATATGATCTGTTGCAGAACGACATCATGAAGCTGGCAGTACCGAAGATAGGCTATGGACTAGATGGTTTGGATTGGAGGATTGTTAGAAGCATGTTAGAGACAATCTTCCGCTTTACAGGAGTAGAAATTCTAGTCTGCAGCTTCAACTCTACCGGGCAAGAAGAACTCAAACGGACAGTCGACTGTTACTTCTTCAAGACTTCTAGATGCACCAAGGGTGATGCGTGCAGATTTCGTCATAACGAACTGTTCCGGGATGAAACAGTCTTAAGGAGGGGGCAATGTAGCGATCCCAGGGTCGTGGCGCGGGCGGCGGCCGCTAACGGACAGGTTAAAACAAGTCCGTCCGCTCCCCATTGTTCTGATTTCCAGAAGGGTCGGCGAATATTCCAGAATGACTTGTTTTACATTAAATACCCCGAGCAAGAGATCGGGAGAACAGTCTTATATCGATACGTGTAATGAACAGATGGTGATATAAATAAATAGATAGTGATATAAATTGTTGAAATAAATATTACATAGTTCTAATTGTTTAAATAAATTATCTTAGTGTTTATGTCTTTATTAATATTTCTTAGTCTCAAATTAGTGTTTATATTGGTTAATTCTTAGTGTTAGTTATTTTTCATTATTCTTTATAATTCATATTTCTTTTTACATAGTTATATAAATTGTTTTTTAATCAATTTTACACTTCACCTAAATACATAAAACGTTACACTATGTTGCAAATTTAAAGTAAAGTTATGAGTTATAAAACTATAAAAATTTGTAGTAAATAATAAGATAAATGATGAATGAACAATTTATTATTTATTAGAATTAATATAATAAGTAAACTTATTGGAATAGATATGTTTGCAGCCAGCCAAACCATTTTTTTAAAAGAATAATGCCTTTTACATTTGTTCATTTCATAAATTGTAGATATTTTAAAATGCTTAAATATTTTTTTTTTTTGCTATAAAAAAATAGGACGGTTTTGCTGCATCCATGTTTAGCCGCCTTTGTTCAAGGCACAAAATTAACACCCGCTAGGATCTGGCCTGGATATACCCCAGGGATGCAACGGTGAGTTTTTATCATTTTGCCTGGATTGAAATACAGTTTTCAACTTCGTTAATAACATCAGCGTTCAATTTTAGCCAGTACACATTAAGTATTGCTAGCGACAGCACAGCTGTTATACCTGGATGACCGTCGTGTAACATGGCCAACACTTCTGACTGAGAAATAAAATGTATGCAAATGCGTCCTTTCCAAATCAGTATATCTTCTTCATAGGATAATTCTTCTCGTTTCTCATAGTAAGGAATAAGGTCATGGTAAATACTTTTTCGGGCCAATAAGTCTGGCTGTATCTGATAACTTTTAAGAGAGTTGGATCACTAAGTTTTTATTTTAACTGCCGTTTATTCATCGGCAATTTCCGCACTCTCAAGTGCAGCAACCGAGGATGGTTTGGTTATCCTATTGGTTCTATTTTTATTTGTAAAGGAAGCCTAGAGAGCGAATCAGCAGGACAATTTTCTTTGCCGGGTGGTAATGGACATCAAAATCGTAACTATTCAATATCATAGCTCATCTCTATAATCTGTTGCTTGCAACCTTTGTGGTTTGTCGGTTTCCTCCAAAAATATATTCCAGTGGCTTGTGGTCTGTGATAAGAACAAATCGTGTGCCATATAAATATTGGTGGAACTTTGTCACCGCGTAAACTAATCCCAATGCTTCTTTATCTATGGTAGAATAGCGTCGTTCTACATCGCTAAAAGAAGTGATAGATTTTAAAATTCCATCAGGGAGTCTATGTGACAAAATTGCGCCCGTCCTCACATTACTGACATCACTGGTGACAACCAAAGATTTGTTAGGGTCATAATGGACCAACGTGTTGTTTGAAGTCAGGTTTCGCATCATAGTTTCAAATATCTCTGTGTCTTCATTTGATCACTCCCATTGGGACGTATACATTTTATCCTGCACACAAGTTATAATGCTCGACATTGTATCTTTCAAACATTTAATCTTACGCAGTTTTTATCATGCACACTTTTAATCCGCGAAAAAAATTATCTTACACACATTTTATCTTGCGCACATTTTATCATCCACAGATTTTATCTTTCATTCATTTTATTTTGCACACATTTTATCTTCGCCAACGTTTCATCTTTAAAACATTGTAATTGTACCTTTCATTCATTTTACTGCCCATGCAATTAACATGTTTATAATTAGATAAAATATTCAGTATTAAATGTTTCTGAAGGTAAAATGTGGAAAAGATAAAATGTAGAAAAGATAAAATGTGTGGGACATAAAATGAGTGGAAGATAAAAAGTGTAGATGATAAAATGATTTGGAAGATGAAATGTGTGCAAAACTGAATGACTAACAGTATAACATGTATGGAGAATAAAACGTATACGCCCCCTCCCATTTTGCATTTTTTTCAAATGACAATATAAAGGAACGCATTTTGTTGTGCCAAGAAATGAACGTAACTAAGTGATGTTCTGTGGGATTGGCACCTGTTTTATGACTTCAATGTGTTCTTTAGGTGGATGTAAACCATTTTTGACGATTTTGTGTCCTAGGTACATTACGCTGCTTTTAAGCAATCACATCTAGATTTTTGTGTTCTTAGTTTAACAGCTTGCAAACGTCGTAGAACCTCGCCTAGTCTTTCGACATGTATTATTAAATTTAGAGCTGTTACCAGCATATCGTCATTGCACACTACACCGTTTGTTTCGGTAAGTATTTGATCCTTGGTGCGTTAAAGTAAAGCCGGGGCGAAACTAATACCAAATGGTAAACGTCGGTATGTAAAATACCCTTTATATGTAGCAATAATCAAAAAATTATGTGAATCCGAATGAACTCCCATTTGTAGGTATACGTCTTTCAAGTCTATTTTTGAGAAACATCTATCTGGACATATTTATTTATGGTTACCTTGAAATCTGCGCAAATTCTCACTTTGCCACTTGACATCATAGCCACTACTATAAGAGACGCCCTAGAAGACTTCCCTCAATTAATCTAGTAAGTTCTGCAGAGACTAGCTCTTGTAGCGCAAACAGAATTTTTCTTTAACGAAAACCTTTTGGAATGACATCATTGCTTATATATATGATGACCTTTTATAGTACCCAAACCATCCTTAAAAAGCTCTTCAAACCTTTCAAAACATCGTCGATTAAATCTTGTCTTGACTTATTGAATATTTCCTTTCAATACTTTCATTGTTTATATTAACCTATAACATCACTTTACTGGATGATCCAACTTCCCTTATATTTGATATAGTTGAGTTTAAACTTTTTTTTCTGGTTCTACTTCACTTTTTATCGTTATGCATCAAGCAGCAACTTCACACTTTGACTACGTTCCACTTGACGTCCACAATGCCCGCAATGCTCACAGCTACGTTCCACTTGAAGCCGCGATCTCTCGGGTTGCTCCTCAAAACGTCATAGGCTATATTTATTTGGGAAATTTAAATCCAACCCTCAACTGATCCCAAATGTACCCGGGTTGGAACCAAATAAACAATCAAATTTTACAGTTTGTGAAAATCTTAACCAGTTAATTTGTTATTTGTTAAAGTTACTTATTTATGTTTTTCATTTTAACCTATAAAAGGTATAATTTCTGACAGAAATAGAAAGAGAAAGCATTGTAAACAAAGAAAGAAAACAGGTTCAACTCACCAACCCAGCAAAATAGCTGAGTGAGTTGGGTCAGTTCAGGATCAGTTCTGGGTTACTTCAAACATATCAAGTAAACAGAATTAAACTACTAGGTTACTTAAAAAGTCCCAAATAAATACGACCATATAGATGACGTCATTAACAACAACCGCGTCATGTCGACCCACTCTGTTAGGTGGGTCGGCGTGGTCGTTTGGCATTTTCGTGCGTGATTTGAAGATTTAAAATAGCCGACTGAAAAAGTTTCTTTCTATAATCCAGAAACAGATACCCTCATAAATATTACACTATGTAAAAGTTTGTCTCTTTATATAGTAAATAAAAATGTGAAACATACTTCTTAGTTGTTATTGATTATAATGACTACGTTTACACCGTGCGTACTATTCTGGTACGCGTACCAAATGCGTACTAAATTTTATTTTAGTACGGTATGTTTACACCGGTGTATAAAAAATAAGACCAAATATTTCTGGTACACTGTTTGGTCTCTTTGGCATCCTAACCTAAAATTATTTAATTATAAAGTTTATTGAAGTTGATTGATATAACCTAAGTAATGTTATAAATATTATTTAATATATTTCACAATAGTCTGACACCGCCAACTGAAGTTTTGTACTAAATGTCACTAAAATTAACCTAAATATTACTACATAATTTTACTTCAATTGCTTATGACAGATGGCAGCATAATCGGTTTAGTACGTTTGCTGTTTACACTGTGTGTAAGTAGGGTCTGGTACATCCCCCTTGGAACGTACTAAAGTTGTGTATCAATTGCGTACCAAAGGTTTGGTACAGAGTGTTTACACCGTCCGTCGCCATCTTATGACGTCATTTGGTACTGGGACCAAACGCTTGATACGTACGGTGTAAACGTACTCAATGTAATTATTATGATGTACATATATACGAGGTGTGTTCAAAAAATATCGCGAATTTTGAATTTTCGCGGGTTACGTATATTTGAATTTCGATCTTTTTGTGGCTTTATGTTGGTACTCATGTCTCTCACTTATGTCGACAAGCTCGGCCATTTTGAATGTTCACTTAATTGTTGACAGCTGCTTTGCTTGCACGTGTTTTGGATCGTCTTCGATTTTTACCTATTCAAAAAAATGGAACAAAGAACCTGTATAAAATTTTGTGTGAAAAACGAAATTAAGTGCGCGGATGCATTCCGAATGTTGACTGTGGCATACGGAGAAGCTACCTTGGACCAAAGCAACGTTTATCGGTGGTACAAAATGTTCTCAGAAGGCCGAGAAGATGTGAACGACGAAAAGCATGTCGGACGCCCGAGCACTTCAACAACAGACGAAAAAATTAATCAAGTGGAGAAAATGATATTGGTCAATCGTCGAATCACCGTTAGAAAAGTTGCTGAGGACCTAAACATATCGATTGGCTCGTGCCATTCGATTTTTATCAATGATTTGGGCATGAGACGGGTCGCCGCGAAATTTGTACCAAAATTGCTCAATTGCGACCAAAAACAGCATCGCATGAACATTGCTAATGAGATGTTGGACTCTGTCCGCGACGACCCAAATTTGCTCCAGAGGGTCATAACTGGTGACGAATCGTGGGTTTATGGTTATGACGTGGAAACCAAAGCTCAATCATCTCAATGGAAGCTGCCGCACGAACCAAGACCGAAAAAAGCGCGCCAAGTTCGGTCGAATGTGAAAGTTTTGCTGACAGTTTTCTTCGATTGCAGGGGCGTGGTGCATCATGAGTTCTTGTCACAGGGTAGAACGGTCAATAAGGAATATTACCTGCAAGTTATGCGCAATTTGCGCGAAGCAATCCGCCAGAAACGCCCGGATTTGTGGAAGAACAAAAATTGGCTTTTGCACCACGATAACGCCCCTGCTCACACATCGTTGCTTGTGCGTGACTTTTTAGCCAAAAACAACACACTAATGATGCCGCAGCCACCGTATTCCCCAGATCTGGCCCCCTGTGACTTTTTCTTGTTCCCTAAACTGAAGAGGCCCATGAAAGGACGACGTTACGCTACGCTTGACGAGATAAAGACGGCATCGAAGGAGGAGCTGAACAAGATAAAAAAAAATGATTTTTTGAAGTGCTTTGAAGATTGGAAAAACCGTTGGCACAAGTGTATAATATCTCATGGGGATTACTTTCAAGGGGACAAAATAGATATTCATGAATAAATAAATAATTTTTGAAAAAACACAAAATTCGCGATATTTTTTGAACACACCTCGTATGTCACTGTAAGATATTTTTAATTAAATTAAAATAGCAAAGGCGCAGCAATTTCCCAAGATACTGCCAAATACCGAATTTTTTAACTTTTTCAGTTGAAACACTCGAATCAGGTCGAATACTGAACCAAGGGATTAATTCTAATGACATTGTCAGTGTAAATATGCTAAATAATTAACGTCAATCGAATTCATTAACTTTTTTGTTATATTTAAAAACATATAACTCACAATTATTCATCCAAAATATCATTTTTGTACATAATTTAGAAATTTTACAGATGGAGTAAAAGTTTATATTTAAATTTATAACAAAGGATATTGACATTAGTAGAAGTTTATCCCAAACGTTTACAGGTATAAGATGCGGAGAGCTCAAAATTCGTTTGCCTCTCTCCTTCAAAGCTTCATTAGAGCTCGAGGAGCTATCAGAATTGCAGCAGCAGCCATCTTGTTTTTCAAACGACCACAAGTCCGTTCCATTTGCGTTCCCGCGTCGCTTGCAAGCAAGTGGAACGGGAAAACTCGCGGTCGTGGTCGCGAGCGTCATGGGCGCTAAGTGGTAAGTACTCTTTATCGGTTGTTAGACATACCAGCAGAACCTCGACATACAGGGTATTTCCATACCACTGGAAATAATTTAAGGATATATACTACACGACATACTCATCACACAACCAATTTTTTTTTTTAAATCTGCTACTATACAATTAATTGCAAAAGACAGACAGTTTAAGTGACGCTTCTTATGTAATGCGACAACGAAGTTGTTATATTTTCTTTTCATTGAAACGTCAAATCGTCCCGATGCTAAGAAAATTTCAATTGTGTCTTACACTCCCCAGTGTTTTTTTACACGAATATTTGACTTTCACCTTTCACCCCCAACATTTGCTGTCTGCTGTCAAGAATACAAAGAAAACAAAATTTTAAAAAATATTACACAGAAAATATTTGTTATAAATTAAAAATTTTGTTAATAAATATAGTCCATAGTTTCCAAAAAAATATTTGTTATTTTTATTTGTGTAACACGGTACAGAGGGTTTAATTTATGAGTTTTACTTGCCTCAAAAGTAATCCACGAATTATATTAATGAACAACTTTTACACGAGACAAGGGCAACTATAGTCGCTTCCATCACTATCACTTTATTTAAAAGTCTGCCGTGATAGAAACAGACAAGGGAATGATAATAATGATAACAGACGCGGTTTACTATATGGTCAAATTGGTGCAGGGTATTAATATTAGAACAATAGAGTTTTACCTACGTGTTGTGCTACCACGTCAAAGCAGGGGTTGGAATAGGATGGGCTAAATCAAACATGATATTCCAACAATAACAAAATTATATAAATTTTAATAATCAACCGCGATCAAAAACATTTATATAATTCAAATAAATTACAACACGTAACTTGATTCTATATAAACTTTAAATTCTTACTTTTCTAATTTACAAAGAATTTTGAACACCTCTCTACATCGATCTACAAATCAATATTAATCCACACAGAATATAATAAAAACTACTTACAAATTTACACCACGATGAGAGAGCCTTTACAATTAATTGGTTATTTCACTAAGAAATACCAAGATATGTCTGACGATCAGTCAAGACATCCACAACAATCGCAGAGTACCACAAGAGAGAGAGATTTCAAACTTTGGAGCACCATTTAATGGTAAAAATCCAGAAATTCTCAACATATGTTTATCCGGCTCTTCTCATCCCCTAAGTATGAACTATGCTCAAAATAACCCAACTATTGATGTCCACCGAGGGTAGAGTGACCATTTATTTCTTATATGAAATCAGTTTAAGATCTTTGTTCTGTATAGTATTATTGGGCAAATAATGGTAAAATTGTGTCAATACTATTGCTCTAATTTATTGCTATTGCTATTGCTATTGCTACAATTAACAGTCCTTTTCAAAAATGTTTTCAAGTCATTAGTAGCAATTGTAAAAAAATGTATAAATGCCAGTCATTAAATATTTAAAAAATATGGAAAATCAGTACATTTAGTACGATATGTAAAAAATCAGTACAAAATGCATTTCAAATTGTTCGTCAGTACAAGGGTCTAAAAATCAGTACGAATGGTCACTCTAACCGAAGGCATCACGTACTAGAAACGGACAGTTATTTATTTGAAAACAAGCTTGAAGGCGCAAAAAGTGCGTCCTCAACCATAAATCTGTCCATTTCGTAACATCTGGAGTACTGCAATACCAAAAATTTACCAAAATGCACAGCCGCCAAGCGACCGTGTTACATTTGTAAGGGCTGGATGCTGGATAAAACTTGCATAGGGAAATTGGCAGCATAAAGCAGGCTGTAAATAACTCTACCATATACCAAATAACTATATACTACTAATGAAGAAGATTTAGCGACCACTAGGAAGGGAGACAGAATATATTTTCCTCTCGCTTCCTTCTGACTCCTTCAAGTTATGCGCATTCCTAATTTCTGCAATACGGTTGACTAAAGTTGTATGCCGCCGTCAACTATTTTAATTTTGAAAATATGTTTCTATATGTAATCCCCGTCTTTTTAAAATTATTCTTTGTATTTCATAGTTAACAGTAATTAGTTTTGAATGTTATTGAATTACATAGTATGGTAGTATGTATATGAGGGTTTTTTTAAGCGTTTTTGTCGCTTTTTGTCAACGCGACCTAGAAGATCTATTGTGACACAGCCCTTACTTAGTTTTCCGGAAGTAGATCCAGATTTTTGATGAAGCCGATTAGGCCTCAAGTACCTGAAGTACTTGTTTCGTGACATGTTTTACTTGCATTTTAGTGATGCAGGTTGTCAGCCTACAGTCTCTGCAAGGCCAGCACACACCGAGCCGTTGTGCGGCAACCCATCCAATTGGACAGGGCGGGCTATGTTGCTTATCTACACGATCAGACAAGACACGCCACGACCACACAACCGTACTGGCTGACTATTGAATTACATATTTACGGTGTTCGATACGTCACGCCTTCTATAAGTTGTTGTTTATATATTTAATTTTAATTTTTGATATATTTACTTTCTATTTGTTTCATATGTTCATTTTAAAAATTATTTCGTATTATAATTTTAACAGGCGTAATTATAACTTTACACCATTTTTATTATTTAACAACAAATATGAGATATATTTATTCGTAGCATAACTATTTTATTTTTATTTTTCATTACATTTGAATATACTGTACATTCAGATGTTAAATGTTATCATTTTTATTATTATTACTGCTTTTAATATAATTGTGTTTTATAAATATTCATTCATTCATTCATTCATCTATGGCACAACATTCGTATGTGGAACAGGGCCTCAAGTATCTGAGGTACTTGTTTCATGACAGATTTTTACTTGCATTTTAGTGATGCAGGTTGTCAGCCTACAGTCTCTGCAAGGTCAGCACACAACTTTTATAAATATTACTATTTTATAAACAAAGTTATTAAAGAATTATTTTTTTTTGTTTATAATTTATATTTAATAATAATAATAATAATAATCTTTATTGAGATAAACACTCAAAGGCGAGGTTCAGCCAAGGCTGATCTTCCACCTAACCAATACAGAAAAAAATAAGAATAAAAAAGAAGTATATAAATCTACATATATCTACATGTACATGAAAAAGAAATAAATTTATTATATTACAAAGAAATATTAAAGAACTAAGGTTTTCAAATGGTTTACAAATGAACTATAAGAAAGAGATTTTAAATTGTTTGGAATATTGTTATAAAGTGTAGGAGCTAAGTACGAAAATGAGCTTTTAAATTTAATTTTATTGAAAGATGGTACTATAAACAAAGCATTATTACGTAAATTAAATTTATTTTTTTTAATTATAAGTCGATCAGATAAATATTTTGGGTATCTTGTAATTATTATTTTATGTATAAGACAGAGAAGAAGTATTTTTATCCTAGTATCAATGAAATGCAATGACGTCGATGCCCGATATTGCGATATGTGATCATATTTACGTATCCTAAATACATATCTAAGGCAACAATTTTAATTTTTCGTTATTTTTAACATAATTATTTGAATTTATAGTATATGCAGTTTTTCTTTAATTATGTAATATTTTAAATGATTTATTTTAATATTAAATTTTTGACATATGTAATTAGAATTAATCAATTATTTTCATTTACAATAAATGTGTAATTAATTTCTTATGAAAAAAAAATTATATCCTAATAGGATATTAAAATTTTATTATCATGTATAAAATTATATTTAATTATATATGATCTTGCAAAAAGTACGTAATTAATGATTAATATAAAATGTTACATTTAAATGCATTGAATGCAGTGTATCAATTTTATAAATTTTATTAAACAAGAATTGCAGCATAATAGACTGCATTAGTGTAACGGTCATTTTGTGGCGCCAAATTCAAACTGAAACCCTAACTCGCCTCTACCGATTTATACGCCCATGTTATTCTTATGGGAATAAAAATATGATATCTTTAAACTGCTAAAAAGTATTATAAAATGCAAATCTTAACTACTAAACCTTATAAATACTAATCTCTAATGTTTTATCTATCTTCTAATGTAATATATACACCCAAAAAACATAATATTATTTAATAAACTTCAATTTAAACAGTAGGTGCAAATTTCTGAAAACGTATGTCGCAGCTGTCTTAGTATTCAGTTGAATCTGTCACTTTAACGCGGCGTTTTTAACCTGCTGCACCAAGTAACAACATATGTTACTATATGCGTTACTACTTTCTTTAAAATCAAATTTTTCTTAATTTATTCTTTTATTTGTACTTTTTCTGTACGGAAACCAAAGAGTAATGTTTTAGAATATAAAAAAACCCTATGTTATAATTAAGAATCGTCAAAATGCTTTCATATCGTGAATTGAAAATGTGCTTCCATAAGAAATGCATACACTCAGATTTGAATTAGGGTTTCGCGCCAAATGTAAATCTTAACCTCACTAACGTGGTCTATAGACACTCTCCCAAAAAAATTGCGCCCATGAAAAATATATTAAAAACGCCTATGAGTTTGCAACTTGCCACAGAAAAAATAGATAGAAGATAGAAGGTATATGAAATCTACCCTTCACATTTAGATGGAATTAGTAGTACTCAAAATCTATGGGAGAAATTTAGTGATTTTTAATTTTTATTTTTATTTTATATTATTTTGAAATTTAAAATAAAGTAAGTCTCTCCCAAACTCTCGTAGTGAACGGACGTGCTAGCTTCTCGAGCCAGTGTATAATAATAATCATTCTATTGAATTATATAATAAAAATTCCATCAAATTAATATTAATTAATTAATTACTAATAGCTACAACAACATATAGCCAGTATTAGAATATTAAAATATTACTATGCTGGGGGGAGACCGGACAACCCTCTGGGCAACCGGTGCTCTTTCACCCCCTATAATGCAAGTTTCGCGACCAACGAATGTGTATCACACTAGAACAATACTTAGTGCCAGAAGAAATGCAGCAACAATCTCAACAATATTCTCAACATCAATCCCAACACCTCTCACCGGGTGAATGGCAAATAGTAGAAAACCAAAGAAAGAGAGGAAGTTCTAGCCCCATAGTATTGAGAAGAGTAAGACAAATTGATAAATACTACTGGTTAAACGAAACAGCCACATCAACAGAAAATCGTTTTACGCCTCTTCTCGATGAAGGGATAGACTCAGAAGGTAACAACCAGCCAAAACCAATAAAAACTCCCAAACCACCACCGATATATGTTGCTGGAGTAGGCAACATATCCCCACTAATAAACCTACTGCAAACAGTAGTAAAAGATCAACATTTAATCAACACCCAAGAAAATAACACTGTAAGGATTCAACCTAAAATCCCAAAAGCATACTCCATAGCAACAAAAGCATTAGAACAAATAAACAAAAGCATACAGAATTCTTTACACATCAACCAAGACAAGAGAGAAATTTTAAAGTTGTTCTGAAAAACATGCACTCCTCTGTCAAAATTGAAGACAACAAATCAGAAATACAAAAACTGGGGCACGACGTAGTCAACGTATGGAACATAAAGCAATATAAAACAAAAGTACCACTAAACATGTTTTATGTAGAATTAAAACCTACATCTAATAACAAGGATATATACAACATACAATATCACCAAATAAAATTTGAACCACCAATACAGAGAAGAGAAATACCACAGTGCATTTTATGCCAGCGATATGGTCATACAAAAAACTACTGCAATATGAGCCCAAGATGCGTCAAATGTTCCGGAAATCATAAAACTTCGGATTACCAGAGGAAAGAACGCTCAGATGATGTAAAGTGCGTTCTATGTGGAGGCAATCACCCAGCCAACTATAAGGGATGCACAATATATAAGGACACCCAAAGAAGCAAATACCCACCACTAAGACAAAAAGTGCTACAACAAAATCGAATTACAGAAACAAATACAAAACGTACCAATACGTTCAACCCGGAACATCATACGCCCAAATTACTAATAATAACAGCCCGTGAACAGAGTATGCTAATAATCAAGGCCAAACGCAGAATCCAAACCCAAGACAGCAAATGAACGACATGAAAGAAACAAAAATAATGATGAAAGGCCTCATGGAACAAATGGGAACCATGTTAAATCTTCTAACCGCCCTGCTTAACAGAAAGAACTAATGGCTACCAATATTAAATTTGCATTATAGAATGACAATGGCCTAACACAACATGCCGACGAGGTGAAGGCATTTTTAATACATCACGACATAGACATCATGCTAATATCTGAATCCCATTTTACTAATCGCAGCCACATAAGAATTCCAAACTACGTATAGTATATGACACCAAACATCCGAACAGCAATGCCCACGGTGGTACAGCGATAATTATAAAGAACAAAATCAAACACCATGAAGCTTGCAAGTATAACAAAGACTTCCTACAGGCCACCAGTATCGTTGTAGACGACTGGAAAGGTTCTTTAAAGATCTCAGCCATCTATAGCCCACCCATGCCGTAAACAAAGAACAATATGTACAATTCTTTCAAACACTAGGTAACCAATTCATTGCAATCGGCGATTACAACGCCAAACACATACTATGCGGCTCTAGATTAATAACAACAAAAGGTGGAGAATTAAAAAAAGCCTCTGTCTTGACGTCTCCTCAGATCACTCCCCCGTTCTAATCACTTTAAGCACCTCAGTACTTGAGAAAACTCTACCACTAACATTAACTAATAAAAAAAAAAACAGCTGGAACGATTACAAAAGACACATAGATAGAAACCTGGAATTAAAGATACCACTAAAAACAGAAAAAGACATAGAAGCGGCAGTAGAACATTTTAATCTTGTTGTTCAACAAGCAGTCTGGAGCTCAACACCTATCCAAACTTCAAAAGAAATAGCACAAAGCTGCCCTATTTCTATAAAGCAAAAAATATCTGAAAAAAGAAAATTAAGAAGACGTTGGCAAAACGAGAGAACTGCAGAAAATAAAAGAAGACTAAATAGAGTCACCAAAGAATTAAAAGAAATACTTAGAGAAGACAAAAATAAAGTGCAAGATTATCTAGAACAACTAACGCCAACGAAAGCCACAGAGTATTCACTCTGGAAGGCTACGAGAAAATTCAAGCAAACATTTCAATCGAATCAGCCTCTCAGAACAAACTTAGGTGAATGGGCCAAAAGCAACGGAGAGAAGGCAAGTGCTTTCGCTGAACATCTCGCTGAAGTGTTTACACCATACCCTTCAGAGATCGACCCTGAAGAAGAGGAGAACATCGAACTATACCTACACTCACCGTATCAACTAGAACTGCCCTTGAAAAACTTTAAAACGTGCGACATCAAACATGCCGTCAAATATAGACTAAACCCCAGAAAAGCTCCCGGATAGTTGCCCAAATAATTCTAATCCCAAAACCTGGAAAGCCACCAGAAGAACTAAAGTCCTATAAACCCATTAGCCTTCTACCAATTGTCTCAAAATTATTCGAAAAGTTATTATACGAAAAACTTAAGCCAACCCTGGAAAATAACAACCTGATCCCAGACCACCAGTTTGAGTTCAGGCAACAACATAGCACCATAGAACAAGTGCAAAGAGTAGTAAACAACATTATATAAAATTTAGAAGACAAGAGATATTGCGTTCAGCAGCATTTATAGACATAACACAAGCCTTTGATAAAGTTTGGCACACCGGTCTCCCATTCAAACTAAAGAAAACAATCCCTGTACAATATTATATCATCCTAAAGTCATACCTAAAAGATAGAAAATTCTATGTAAAATACCAAGACGTCCACACAAAATTATACCCGATAACATCACACAGCCAAGGCAGTGTGCTAGGACCTCTCCTGTACACACTATACACCGCAGACCTACCAACAAGTCAAGATGTGTTGACAGCCACATTTATGCAGACGACACTGCAGTACTAGCTTCATGTTAGAAGATAGTTTAAGGATTTTATAAATGTTTTATTTTCAATAATCGATCGAATAGTTTTAAAATATCGTGTTTTGAAATTTTTTATCGGTCGCCATTTTCTTATTTGATAAAATAGAAAATAATTCTAAATACAAATGTTTTAGAGAACCGAAAGCAAATGCTGAAAGTTTTTGTATTTTTTAAATATTTCTTAAAATAAGGTAACAAAAGAACGCCAATAACTATGAACTAGAGCTCCAAATAAAAAATTTGACCTAAGAAAAGTTGCTTGTTTCAATAAGTTCTAACTGTCGTTTTCGGGTGTTACAACTTAGTATTAACACCCTGTATATTTGCATAATTTTTTAATTATACGTCCTTTAAATGAATTTAAAATATTTGTACATTCTTATAATTTGAAGTACTAAATATTAATAATTTAAATCTCACCTTAATATAATTCTATTGCGAATCATAAACGTTTTTCTTTTTAAATTTTCAATGACAAGTATGATTTTTATTTTGTTTCTTTAATCATTTCGAAATTCCTTATAAGAGGACACATGTTCGTACCGTAAAAATTCATTTACGGTACTAATAAAGTTTTTTTATTATGATAATTTATTATTTACAATCTGTACAATAAGTAAATTTTATCGTTTATTGTGTTAGCATTACTTGAGATTAATGCCTATGGCATATGTCCCATTATTTATTAAAATGAAATTTTAATTAAAACCTGTAAGGAATATCTAGTGAATTTGAAATGCTGACTGTTCCCCATAATTGTATACCATAGATTCAAATGAAGTCGACTCAGACAATACAAACCTCGAAACGATTATGGGAAAACATGGCACTGGTAATATCAATGAAAACGGAATCAGACTAACAGAACTCTGTCTAAATCATGAACTCATGATTGGGGGTACCCTTTTCCCACAGAAGTTAATCCACAAATCAACCTGGATATCGCCAGACAAACGAACTAAAAATCAAATCGACCACATCATTATAAGTCGAAGTTGGCGTAACACACTGTTAGACGTAACAGCGTATAGAGGCGCTGATATAGCCAGCGACCATCAACTCGTTATTGGACAACTAAGATTAAAAACTATAATCAAGAAGAGCAAAAACACTAATAACTTATCGCGACTTAAATATAAAGTAGAGAAGCTTAAGAATAGTGAAACTGTAAAACAATTTAAAGAAAAGGTGCAGCAACAAATCACAAGTATAGCAAATGAAAATGAAAGCGAAACTGATATTATCTCCAAATGGACGTCACTAAAAGACGCGTTAGGTACAACCTGTGAAGAAGTAATAGGCAAGAAAGAAAACAACTAGAAGGAATGGATATCAGATGAAACCTGGGTGTTAATAAACAAAACAAAAGAAATCAATACCAAATTGAATAACGCCCATAACGAAAGTGAAACAAATTCTCTGAAGCAAAAATATAATGAGGTCAATAAACAGGTTAAAAAATCAGCAAGGAAAGATAAACGCATTTGGTCTGAGAATCTCGCAAAATCTGCAGAAATTGCCGCAGAGCAAAGAAACACAAGAGGCCTGTATAAAATAACTGACCAATCATAACTTTAAACGCGAATGTGGCACTGTTCTGGACAAAAACGGAAGGAAACTTACAAGTCCAGTGGAGCAATTCAGGAGATGGGAGGAACATTTTCATGAAGCTATAAATAAATCTGACGAACTCGTAGATCCAGAAAATCAATCAGACCCTACAACACGACTGACGACAAACATAAATATAAATACACCATCAATACATGAAATTAAAAGAGCGGTCGAACAGTTAAAATCCAACAAATCAGCAGGTCCAGATAATCTGCCACCAGAAATTTTCAAAACATGTTCAGATCTGGTTGCAAACTTACTCCACCCCATACTAAAAACCATTTGGCATTCGGAAACTATTCCTAATGACTGTAAAACAGACCTTATCATAAAACTTCCCAAGAAGGGAAACCTAAGGGAATGCAGAACTTGGCGCGGAATCACGCTTTTAAATATAGTTAATAAAATCATTGCTATAACTATACACAACCGCTTAACAAATTACCTTGATCCAACTATACGGGACGAGCAAGCAGGTTTTTGTGAAAATAGGTATTGCATAGATCACATCAATACACTGCGAATTATTGTAGAGCAATCTCAAGAATTTCAATCCCCACTTTATTTACTATTTATTGATTTCGAGCGATCTTTTGACACAGTTAAACACTCAGCTCTATGGATGGCACTAACAGAAAAAGGGGTACCAACAAAAATCATCAATATTATCAAAGCTCTATATCACCAAAGTACCTGCCAGGTAATCCACAAAAACAAAGTAAGCAACCCAATTCCTGTCCGCAAGGGTGTTAAACAGGGCTGCATTCTCTCACCGCTCCTGTTTAACCTCTTACTGGCTTCAATTCTGCAGAAAGCTTTTAGAAACCCGAAAGGAATATAATGGAGTATTAACACTAAGTTAGAAGATCTGCACTATGCGGACGATATCTGCATTCTAACACATACTTTCCAAGATGCTCAGGACAAACTGAATCAACTTCATCACGAGGCATCTAAACTCGGCTTAAAAATAAATAAAAACAAAATCAAAGAACTTCGAATATTATCCAGAAATAATATGGAACTTTCCATCGACAACCACCCCATTGAACGAGTAACCGAATTTACATACTTAGGCAGCATTAATGATGACTCAGACAGCACCAATAGAGATGTGCAAGAAAGAATTAAGAAAGCGCAACAAGCCTTCGGTATGCTCCGCAAAGTCTGGTCATCCCGTATTTACTCTCTAAACACAAAGATACGTCTCTTTAAGACCAATGTATTATCGGTGCTCTTATATGGTTGCGAGACAAGGAAAACCACAAAAATAGTCATACAGCAGCTCCAGGTATTCATCAATACATCATTACGTAAAATTTTACGTATCTTCTGGCCAAACGTTATATCAAACGAAGAACTTTGGCAAAAAACTGGTCACACTCCAATCCACCTGGAAATTCTACGCAGAAAGTGGGGGTGGCTGGGCCACATACTCCGTAAACCCCAGAAGAACATCGCACGACAAGCATTAGATTGGAACCCTCAAGGCAACCGAAAAAGAGGAAGGCTCAAGTCTACTTGGAGGAAGACAGTGTTAGAGGAGATTTCTCGCACTGGGAAAACATGGTCGTCAAACAAATAGCCAAAACTAGTCAGATGGCGACTCCTTGTTGACCCCTAATAGGATTATTATAATATATATTTATATAGGTCCAAATTGGTTTTAGAGCTGCTTTATAAATTAATAGTTTATTTTCCATTGATAATTTTGATTTGGGACCTAAAATCCAATGAAACTTTTGTAATTTTAAATTTAGTTGATTTCGCTTAGTTGTTCTTTCAGGTCAGGCGTCTGTCGAGGTGCATTCTTTTATTATTATTATTATTTCACGTCGTCATCCGTGGAAGAATGTTCTTTCGCCAAAATTTATAGAAGATATGTCTTCTCCGCGAATTTTTTAGAAGAGTTGTCCTCTCCGCGAAATTTGTAATATGTTTTCCGGTGACATTCGTGGCACAGTTCTTTGGTCAAAATTTGTAGAAGAGAACATACACCTAGATTCTAATTCGAAATTCGATTCTTGAAAATTCAATTGAAGATTCACATTTCTAACAAAAAAATCTGATGTGTCCAACACGTTACCTCCCACCAATGTAGTAATACATTTTATATGTTTTTTAGTACATTAAATTTGTAGTTTTATAATTAGTTTGTTATTGCAGTTCAGAATATTTTTAATTCATTTCATACCTAAAATTTCCTTCATAAAATTTGTATGACCAATATGACAGCCATTTTTGACGTTACTAAACCTGGAACTGAACTTACCTAGATTCACGCATGCAAATACATTTCTTATATAATTCTTTCACCATTTTTAATTTTAGAACAAAACTGCTTCATATTTACTTACTTTATATTTTAAACTTATATTAAATTTGACATCATATGTATATTGTATTAAATTGTTTACCCAGTTTACATTATTTTAAATTTCAAACGAATATAAAATGAAAATTAAAACCAAAAGTTACTAAATTTCTTCCCCAGATTTTAGGTACTACTAATGCCATCTAAACTGTAAAGAGTAGAGTTATTCCCAGCCAATTTCCATCATCTTCCGGGAATATATTACTTTTCCTGCTAGATACACACTATATTAATATTAAAACAAAACTTAGCAATTTTCACTCCACAACATATTTTGGCGAACCAAAATTAAAAAGTTGTGCTCGTAGCACCTCTGTGGCTTTCGCTATGCCTAGCGACATCCCGCTAATCTATGACGTCATATGCGATGTTCTTTTCAAGACCAATAGATGGCTACAAGTCGAATAACGAAGCTTCGCTACCGCTATCTGAATTAGAATAACCCTCCGGGCCTATAACCTGTTAGCGGTATAGGGAATAATCGAGAGAACGAAATATGAACCAGAATACAACACAAAATTGAATATATTTTTGACACACTACAACTTGATTGAATTATAAATATATTGAATTAATTATCTCATTTGTCTTCAAGACGAATCGATCACGTTAGCGGGTCAGAGACTCGTTCTAACACTTCTCCTCGAGTCCTGGACCTTGGACGATGATCTTCAAATAGTGAGTGAGAGTACAGCGGATCTCATGCATCGAACATGTGTCGATTTAGGAAGTCCCTTTGTTAAAAAATCAGCAACTTGGTCTTCCGTGCGTATGTAGTCCAAAGTGATTGTTTTTTCTTTTAACACATCTCTGACAAAATGATGCAGAATAGAATATCAATATGCTTACTTTTAGCATGGTATGCTTAATTTTTTGCTAGATTAATCGAACTTTTATTATCACAATGAATTGTCACATTACTTAAATTCATAAATCCCATTTCATTAAAAGAACGTTGAAGAAATATTACTTCTTTCATGCAGTCTGATAAGGCAAGGTACTCTGCCTCTGTGGTGGAGAGTGCGACTGTTCTTTGTTTTTTAGCATCCCAGGATATCGGGCTACCATTTAATAAAAACAAGTATCCTGAGAAGAAACGCCTGTCTTCTGTGCAACTTCCCCAATCTGCGTCTACAAATCCCTTGAGGGGCTTTGAGTCAGATCCATAGATGAGTCCGACGTCTAGAGTTCCCTTCAGGTAGCGAAGAACTCGTTTAGCCGCCTTCCAATGGTCGGATCCATAACAATTATTAAATTGTCCCAGATGACTCACTGCGAAAGCGATATCAGGTCTCGTCTGTGTAGATAAGTAAGTTAATCCACCCACGAGTTCTCGGTATAGGAGTTTCAAGTCCTCTTCGTTGGGCTTTTCGTTTTTTATTAGTTTAGTCCCAGGGGCAATCGGTCTGCTCACGGAATTACAATCACACATATCAAATCTTTTTAGTAATTCCATCACATATCCGCGTTGATTCATTACGATTTTATCGTTTTTGTGAGAGAATTCAATTCCCAAACATGTCTTTACTAGTCCGATGTCCTTGACATCGTATTCCTTAGACAACTTGGATATTGTCTGTTTACTGCTTTTTGGTCACGGGAAGTGATCAGGATGTCGTCCACATATATTGCTATGAATATCGAGTCTTCCCCTGAACCAATTTGAAGTTGGCATGGGTCTGAGTGTGTAGGTGTGGCACCAAGTTTCCGGAAAGTATCGTGTAATTTCAAGTACCAACTCCTACCGGCTTGCCGAAGACCGTACCAAGATTTCTTTAGTAAGCAGACTTTGTTTCCGTCTTTTAAATTGTGCAACATGGATTTTGCCTTTGCACCGATTTCACTCTTGCCCTCCAAATCAATGATAGTCTCAAAAATTTTGTAGAAGTCCTTGGGCACATTCATATAGATCTTTTCTTCCAGATCACCGGTCAGGTAAGCTGTAGCAATATCTAATTGTCTAATTTTCATGCCATACATCGCTGCTAGACAGGTGAGAAGACGAATGGATCCGGATCGTGTTATAGGTGCGAAGGTGTTTGTGTAATGTACACCAAATTGCTAATTAAAGCCTTGTGCAACTAATCTGGCGTTTCTTCTATCGAGTGTCCCATCTGGCAGAAGCTTGTTTCGTAATACCATATGGCAGACGATGATCTCCTCGTCACGGGGGCAATCCACAAGTATCTAAGTGTTGTTCTTGATTATTGACTTCATCTCGGACACGATTGCTTCATACCATTCTCCAGCGTCAGGTCCCGACATGGCCTGATTCATCGGAACTTCAGATATGAATGTCTCTTCGATGATTTCTTCATGTTTCTTGTTATTTAAAGTAAATAACTTTTTTTGGGTTTCGTGTCTTCCTTTTGCTGATGCAATTTCATCAAGATTGAAACCAGGGAAAGGTACTTGGTCGTTTTCTGTCTTCTTATTTCCTGATGAAATGTATTCTAGATCTATATAATCTTCCCCTTTTTCCGGGAAGCCTTTCTTCTCAGGAAAATTAGTTTTAACATTTTCGGTGGTAGTTTGTAATTTTGTTCTTTACGTCGCGACTGATGATTACTTTATTCTTTTCTTGCGACCAGATTCTCATTCCTTTGCTTTCCTCCGAGTATCCAAGGAATACGCCTTCTTTACCTCGTTGGTCGAGTTATCCTTTTGTTGGATCTGTATCGAGGTAGAAGACTTTACTGCCGAATGTTCTGAGGTGGGAAATATCGGGTGGTTTCACTGTCCAGGCTTCAAATGTTGTAATTCCATTGAGACTTTTTGTTGGCAAGCGGTTTCGAACGTAGTTAGTTGTGTTTACAGCTTCAGCCCAGAACTGATTTGATAGTCCAGACTCCGTTAAGATGCATCTTGCAGTGTCCAAAAGGGTCCAGTTTTTACGTTCTGCGATGCCATTTTGTTGAGGGTTATAGGGTACCGTCAATCTTCGTGAGATCCCTCGTTTTTTTAAGTAGGCATTAAATTCTCGGTTTGTGTACTCACGACCATTATCAGATTGTAAGTACTTTACAAGTTTACCTGTTTTATTTTCTGCATAGGCAATGTATTCTTTAGTTGCATTGAATACCTCGGCTTTTGTTTTAAGAAATCTAATCTCCGACCATCTGGTAGCATCGTCAATAAATGGGGGTTTCCAATACAACGCCTTTTTAAAATATATATTCTGCATATCAATTTTGGTCGTGAGTATATTGTAATAAAACTAAAATAATATATAATTGTTGAATACTTTATTTAAAAATTGAAATTAAAATTTTATTTAAATGACCTTGTGACGTCTTTCCCCTGATCAGTGTTGCCAACTATAAGTATATAAGTTTTAATTTCACCGGTTCGCAACACTGCCCCCGATAGCTAGCTTCATGTGATAAAATGACAGTGCAACAGGTATAAAACAATACTTAACAATAATAGCCACAAAGAAAATTGCAAATATAAAAGCAGCGATAGCAAGAAAATCTAAATAATATTCATTCATAACTAAAATAAAATACTTTATGTATAAGTACATTCTTTTTTCATTAAATATTATTATAAATTCAGTACCTGATATTTATATCCTGCCTGGATTTCAAAATAATGAGAACACACACACACGTGGTAACTGGTAAATGCATCTATCGAAAGCATGAATCACGAAAGCAGGTTATGTTTATATTCAATGTTTGAATTTAAGCGGTACTCCTAGCCTAACTTCACTTCAGTTTTTTAGCTACTTATAGTTCTATCTCATAGCGCACATGGACTATCTTTTTCTAGTCAGGGGAATGGCGTCACATCCATTGTCCGTAAACTTTATTAATTTTTTTCTCGGATACTATCAACTTTTTGGAAAAATAAAAAATATGGGTCCAATATTTTGTTTTAAAGTTTATCATATAAAAAAATCAAAAAATCTTGGAAACCTCCATTCTATGTAGATCTTGCTCCTCCCAAGGATTCTGTTCTTATTGGTCCACCTACGTCCGGTGTGAATTACATCTAGTATCTCACTTTTTCTATTCGATTGTTTTGGAAAGGAAGTCTTGACCAACTTCCCCTTCAAACAGGTGTCACAACAATCCAGTGTAGTCGTTGAATCTTTGAGTTGAATTCCTGTTACAACATTGTTTCGTACTGCAATCAAAATATCTTTCACGTTTGCATGACCAAGACGTTTATGTAACAGTTCAAGTGATACCTTTGGTGGAGAAGACGCGGCATGAGCATTTTCTTGAAATTCACGCGCATAATACAATCCTCCAATACGGTCAGCGTACAACTCAACTTGTCCCGCATTGTTAACGACTTCGGCTTTGTACTTCTTGACTATGACTTTAAAATCTCGATCTATAATTTTATCGACCGATAAAAGATTTATTCGTAAGTCTGAAACGAGTAAAGTGTCTGACAGCAAAATGTTCTTCGGATTGCTTGATACATTTGCGATTAACTATGCTGTGCCTTCACCAACAATTTCTGTTTTCTTGTCATTTGCTAAATTCAATTTACCCTTATTCAAGGTGTGAATTTCACGAAAATCTCTTGGGTCACTACATAAGTGTGTTAAAGCACCACTATCGAGACACAATTTCTGAGCGTTTTCCCAAGTTTCATTGGCATTAAAACGTCTGATGACTTAGCCTTTGCTGCGGATTGTTTCTTGTTCTTTTTATTGAACCAACATTTCGCTGAATCGTGTCCCAACTTTTTGCATATTGAACACTTCGGTTTTTGTTTTTGGCCGCTCGTGCCTGGCTGCTGACGGTGTCGCGAATAAGGGCTTTCGCACAACAAAAGAAAACATTACAATTTCACGTCACATGTCGCCGGCGTTCAGCATGAAAAATACATCACAATTTCTGTGCGCGGCGAATGCGTCGGCGGCTTGCGCGAGTGGTGCCAACCTCTCGGAAAACAAAAAAACTTTCTCGCTGCAATTTCCCTAGATATGTTGCTTACTTCTCAACAATATCAAAACTCTGATTAAACTAGAAGCTGGAATTTTATAAAAATTGTCCCATAAACAAGCAAAATTAATATTATATATAAAAATAACTTTTTAAAATATTTCCTAATTATTGCTCACACATATCCATTATTATCATGGGAATGTATGAATCCCTAGAATCTTCAAACACCGTATAGCTCAAATGCATAATTCCGTGTCCTAGAATCTTCAAAATAAGAATGTATTTATCCTCGATTCTTCAGTCCCAGAATAAGGCTCGGGCACATACGTCATCAAACATGGCGCTGAACAGCTGATTGGTAGGCAAGAGAAGCGTTGTTTGCATAAGATTTTCATTGAAGTAACACCTGTTTAGCTATTAGTGTCGTTTTTAGTTATGGATATGTTGAGTAAATATTTTAATACTAGTAAAAATGAAGCGAAGAAACGTTATTTAGAAAAAATATCATTATTAAATAATGTGGATCCGTACACGATTGATAAAAAGAATTTGGTAACGGATGTGAAGAATTTACCTCAATTAACATATTATGATATATATAATTGTGAAAAAAGTGCATACAAAAATGAAGAATTTAAAGCGTATAAAGGTTTAGATGCATGATGCATATAAGTTTTTTAAATGTGGATGGATCATTTTCTAACTGTCGTGTAAATCTGCATGTCCTGTTGCTTAAATCCAAACTTGTCGTCTTCTCTTTTTTTTAATTCATTTTTCTGTCATCTACTATCGGTTCCTTTCGGAATTCGAAAAAATGAAATTTTATATCTACCCGACCTGCTACCACAACCAACAATGCAGTAGGTTATCGGCATTTTTTATTTTCTTAGTATATTCATAATATAAAACTATTACAAAACCTTTAAATGAATATAAAATACTTACTCAATTAATGAAATTATGTTTTTTATATAAATAAAGTAAGTAGCGTTCTTAAACTGAAAGATAAACATTCATTCACTCTGATTCTGATCTGTCATATGCTTGCCACCATACACCTATTAGTAATATACCGCTGATCCTCCGCGATCCATACGTTCAACAAAGCGTAATAGAGATATATCTTGCATCGCACACAGTCGTTACAGTGCACTTGGTGCGCATGCTAATAAAATTACTACATCGCTAAATTTAAAATATTTTAAGCTATGTTTTGTATACTATGCACGATATGATAAAGCGAAATTTATTTTCCCAGTTAATAATATGTAACCCTTCAATTGACAATCGAAATTTTGATAGCAACAGTGTCGGACTGGCACGCCGGGCAACCGGGCAAAATCCCGGTGGGCCAAATAATTTAACAAATGGGGGCCAAATTTCTAGACAAAATATTAAAATGTTAATTGGTAAGTTAAAAACTAATAGCTTAACCTGTTACTAAAATATTAAAAATAAAAACCTCAATCATATTCTACAAATAGGTACATAGGTACATAAAATGTTCAAAATCTACAGAGATAGGAATCTTTCACAATCAGCGCACATTGCTGCGCCTAACTACAAAAAATTGAAACTGTACTAGGATTTTTATGCAAAAAGGATTCCTTAGTTGTATCATCTACACTGATACATGATAAGGATAACATGTCGGTGATTTATGTAAATTTAGTGTATTGGAAACTGTGTAATATTTGGCTAAAAGAAAAATATATAATCTATTCATTTTGCCCAGCACCATGTTATTGAACTTTCTGCTAAATTTTGTCAGACATTTTATTTAGTTTTGGAAAAATCAAAGCAGTCAGATACACAACGTGTATAAAAGTAGTATATTCGAAACAACAAGGCTGTTCAGGTTCAGATGAAACAAGACACAAAAGACGTTCTTATATATCAAATTGTTCAACGATACAAATTAAAATGTGATACATAGAGACATTATGTGATTATTAAAAACTGAGTACAAATGATTCATAGCTTTATATATTTTTTTTTATAAAAATCCGAGTACAGACTTTAAACTTCCCTTGGTTCGTTATATTTTGCCCGGTGGGCCAAAAGTTGCCAGTTCGACACTGGATAGTAATATAATTTGTGTCATTAATAAAATATGTTTGAATTTGTTCATTTAAAATAAATTTACTGGGAAACTAAATATAACTGACCCGGCATAGGAATTTATTATATTGAACTTGTTATTTCAACTTGTCATTATAAAATAAAAGAAATTAGCGAAGTATACAAAACAGCTTAAAATATTTTAAATTTCGCGCTGTAGTAATTTTATTATCAATAAATAATATTACATGATTATTACAGTGTTATGTACAATAATTCATTACTTTCTTTAAATTTCTATATTTATTTATTTTATTTTAAATATTAAATGTGACTTTGGAACACTATCTCCTTGCGTGATGAGCCTGCGCACCAAGTGCACTGTAACAGCTGTGTGCGATGCAAGATATATCTCTATTAAACTTTGTTGAACGTGTTTCCAGTACATTGGGGAGATACGACATCAGCGGTATATTACTAATAGGTATATGAATGTATGTATCCTCGAATCTTCAGTCCCAGAATATATAATTCTAGAATCCATAATAGTACGCAAGCGCGTCGCTAGATGGCACAAAGCTACTAATGCTGCATTACTGCCACCATAACTGATACGGACGAATAGTGAACTGCTATTTACCCGTGCATTTAAAAATAATATACAGTTATTCCAAAAATAAAATTTAAAATCCGAACCCGATTTTCATAACAGTAGGGTACTGTAAAGTGGCTATTTATATTAAAACAGTTTAGTTTAATATTAGTTGACAGGTAACGTATGTAGATAACTATAAAAAAAAACAAAACCGTATCAATTGCAAAAATAATAAATGATTTAATGTTGATAAAGCGGTCATACAAGTAAACAGGCTTTAAAAAGTAAATATAGTGTAACAGTACGTTACCTACCGTCTCCGCACACATTCATAAATTGGCCAAAAATCATCTAGTGGAAGGTTTAACTTACCCTACGTTGTGTTTATTTAAATAAGTAACCCTTCATCGTCGTAATACAGAGTAGCTGTTAAGAGTGGGGGAACCGGGACAGGTATTTGATAAAATAAAAGAATGATATTCACTCCAAAAGACAGACAAAATATCTGACTTGTGCATTTATTATAATTAAATAAAATCGGAAAGTGCTGTGGAATATTACGCTCTCTGGTATTCACCTTATGAACCTGAGGGAAACCACAGCCAAAACCTCAGGTAGAGAGACAATTTTGGACATTTAACAATCATATAAAAATATTGCATAGAATTCATAAAGAGTTGTCCCAATAATTTATTACAATCATTTATGGTAAAATTGAGTTATTGCGACCAAACTGATATTGGAAGTCATTGACAGTTGTAAGTGTGTGCGTGTTGGTTTGCGTGGGTTTTTATTAATTGGTTCAGAGTCGGCATGCCGTTGCTCTGATATCTTTTGTTTCTGGGGGCGCTCGGCATTGCCTGAGGGCCAGTGTTTTTGGGGTAGACACCCAGCTGAGCTGGCGAGTCTAAAGCGATTACCACTGAGTGGTCGCACGCTCCTCGTAGTGCCGGTGCCGCACTACGGTTGTGTATTGTTTATTTATACCCAAGTGAACGTTCGTTCGTGCTGATACGGCACATTCTTGAGCCTGAGAGTTTGTGCAGAGCACAAAGTCTCGCAAATTACAAATGTTAGACAACCAATATTAGAGCGGTTATATTTAATAAAAATATGATATCATTGTGACAACTATAAAACATTTAGAGATATTTATATAAAGAAAATAACAGACACATACCTAGCTTGTCCGAGTAGCCTCGAAGTCGATGGAAATGGAATTCCTCGGTGGATTGTTGGTGGTCGGGTGTTATAATGGAATGGAAGAATTTAGAGGATCTCGAAGGTCGTCTCGACGCCAGACATCAGGCCTACGAACGTCAAGAGACTTCCCAAGAGAAGGAGAACCTACCACGACGCCAGACAACGGCCTAATAACGTCAAGCAGCGGGTTTGTAGAGTGCACTAGGTCGTCTCGACGCCAGACATTAGGCCTACGAACGTCAAGAGACTTCCTAGTGGAAAGGAGAAACCACCACGACGCCAGACAACAGCCTAATAACGTCAAGCAGCGGGTTCGTAGAGTGCACTAGGTCGTCTCGACGCCAGACATCAGGCCTACGAACGTCAAGAGACTTCCCAGTAGAAAGGAGAAACCACCACGACGCCAGACAACGGCCTAATAACGTCAAGCAGCGGGTTCGTAGAGTGCACTAGGTATGGGTTGGAGAGGACTGGAGTTACAGACACCAGGAGGCTTACCTCGGACAAGCCAAGCATAAGGGAGTCCTGGATCCGACCCCCCGAGTACAGCTTTGGACTCGGGTTATATACAAAAATGTCCCTCTTCTCTCCTTCAGAATGAGGGCGTTTCGGGGGTAGTCCACGATCCAAGCGCGTGGTCGTCGAATGCATCTTAAAAATGCACGTGCAGGCTCAGCGTCTCGAAGTCTGACCCTTTCAAGTGGTTTTGCCGTCTGGCTTGGGCGCTAGGACGTGGAGTCCATGGGCGTGCGGATGATCCCTTGAGTACTTTTGTACATTTCAAAAATATCTAACAAAACATAATATTCTTTGTCATATTACAAATTTATTTATATCAATTAGCAACACCAGCTGGAAGGAATACATTGGGTCACCTGGCCTAGCGTGAATTAGCGAAATTTAGTTTAATTAGAATATATCCTTTTATTTATATTGGACGTATTTTACAACGGAATCATATAAATGATCTGTGTTGTACTAACACAATATTTTAGAGATTTTTACGAATGATTTTAATACATAATAATTTATCAACTTTATATTGTTAAAACTACCTGTACTTACATGAAAATTGAAAGGACATGGTTTTTACCAATTTAATATTGAAATAGATATTTCTGTTATTTAAAATACTTGCTTTGCACATCCGAGCATATTTAACCAAATAACTAATTTATATAATAATTCACGGAAGTATTAGTATCATAGAGAAATTTGTGATCTCTACGCCTATGTGTAAGTTATATTCCCACATGTGGCAAAGTGTCGTCTGCCGAGGGTATGGCTATTTGACCCATATTCTTAGCAGGTAATAATGAAACTAAGATAACAAAAATTTTGTTACACTATGCTGCGTTTAAAAATACAAACAGATGTCTATAAAATAAAATGTTCAAAAAATTATTTTATCTAAATAAAGATTATGTTAAATATTATTAACCAAATGATACATGCTAGCAGTACTGCTTCAATAGTTATTAACAATCAAAAATTGTATATAAAGTATTATGTATTCTTCGACAAGCGATCAAGAACTGAAGATTATAGTAATGTGATAAATATTATAGCGATGGACAAAATAGATTACACTTCGAGTGAACAGAAGAACATTTAATTCCTTATTATATATCATTGAAGAAGACTATATAACAACAACTGTTTTTGCAAGTAGTTGACCAAATAGGTATTTTGCAACATCAGAATCAAATATGTAGGTAGGTTAGTGTATATGTATTATTTTATATTAATTTTATTCCAAATAGATTATAAATTTTCAGATCAATTTATAATAGATTTGACGTTGATATATAACAGGTTCGAGACAAGCGGTCGAACATTTAGTTTTCAAAGTAAAACATTTTATAAAATGGCCCTCTGGTAATTATGTTGAGGTCGTAAAAGATGATTTTAAAAGAATATCCAGATTTAGGAGTTATTGACTGCCTGTACGTATACCCAAAACCAGTGGTGTGCTGTAGGGGGCTCGCGGGGGCTCGCGCGAGCCCTTTGTTAAAATTCTAAATAATTTGCGAGCCCCTTGTTAAAATTTTTTGTGATTTCGCGGGCGCCCGTTCTTTTTATCTCTATATTATATTTGCTTTTTCGAAAACCAATTAATTTCAAATTTTAAAACATTTATAAACATAGAATTTGCTTTCAACATCAACATTCGCTGCTACTGTTGCCAAACCTGTACCACAACCATCAGTTTTACTGAAACCAAAAGATGCGTCACAATCTACCACCGTAACGAAATCCGATCTGTTTAAATCTGCGAATCCAGTGGCATCCAACATCACCATCAACTCTGTCCGTCATGCAAATAAAGGTGCTCTTATCATTGGGTCCGATCAGTCTGAAAAATTAAAAGACTTAATCAGCGATAATCTTAAGAGTAGAGAGTCCTTCACAAAAGAGACCTTCATTCAACATCTACTGCATCAAAATAAGTCACACTTCCTTCCTGGATACCAATGTCCTCGAATTATGTCCTACGAAAAACAATACCCAGATAATCCAAGCGCTTATTCAAACTGACGTTACCACCTACAATAACTTACTGAAGGCCCAAAAAGTGTTTCTTGGCTTTGATATGTGCACTGTTTACGATGCCATTGAGCTGCGTAGATGTTTTAAGTGTTGCGGCTTCCATCACACTTCTAAACAATGCACCAAATCTGAGCAAGTATGTGGAAAATGTGCGGGAAATCATGACGCTAAAAACTGTCAATCGGCTCTACCCAAATGTATCAATTGCGTCAAATATAATGACATGCATAACACTAAATTGAACACTGCACATGATGTTTGGAACAAGAACTGTCACACGTATCTTGAAATTTTAAAACGCTTCAAAGCCAATATCGTCGGTTCACAATAGCAACCACTGATCTCTCCAAGCCTCTCACTTCCAGACGGCCATCGTAGACTCTCCTGCTTTTACCAGAACATCCAAGGTATAAATTCAAAACTTCGTCATTTCCAGTCCATCAGTGCTACAGTCGACTTCGACATCATTGCCCTGACTGAAACTTGGCTCTCTGACAATGTTTTGAATGCTGAACTCTGTACAGACATGTTCAATGTTTATAGATGTGACCGTGATTTTTAGTCGTGCCATCTTTCTAAAGGAGGAGGGGTTCTTATGCTCATCAAGAATGAATTATCATCTTCAAAGGTTGATCTTAGTAATTTTATTGACATTATTCCTATAAACATTGACATTATTTGCGCTAAAATCATTATTAATAATAAACCCTTGTTTTGTTTTACCGTATATATTCCACCAGCACAACCTGTAAGTTCTTATGTTGCAGTATATGACTTTTTTGAGAATTTACCATTCTTACAAAACAATAATTTTTTAATATGCGGCGATTTCAATATCCCTGAGTTCACTACCAACTCTAACTCGCCTAAGGTTGAGAAACTACTGAACTTACTTGAATTTTATGATGCTTCTCAGCTCAATTCAATAAAAAATGGCAATAATAAACTATTGGATTTAATTATCTCTAACACCCATTGCGATATATCACATGCTCAAGATTTATTATTTGACGCTGAATTTCCTTTGCATCACCCAGCACTCAGTATTTCTGTTCAGATCAATCTCCCTACTCATAAAAGCTCATATTCTGCAGCATCTCATAATTATGATTTTAAAAAAGCTGATTTTACCAAACTTTATAGTATGATTTGTAATTTTAATTGGGATACTCTAAAGCAATTTTCTGATGTTAATCAGGCCTGTGATTTCTTTTATACTATACTGTACTCCTTTTTCGACTCATGTGTTCCTTTAAAATTTAATTTTAATAGTAAATATCCACCATGGTTCACTAAAACAATTATTCGTAAACTCAAGGCCAAGATTCGCGCCAGAAAATTGCTTTCTCGTTTTCCACATAATCAAGCATATTGTAATCATTTCAAAAATCTTAGATCTGAGCTTAAATATTTAATAAAAAATTCTTATGCTGCTTATGTGACAAATTGTGAAAATAATGTTAAAACCAATCCAAAAAAATTCTGGAACTATGTTAATTCTAAAAGAAAAATGTCTTCACATAATAACTCTATGTTCCTTAATGACAAAACTTTTTCAAACCCTAGTGACATATCTGATGCTTTCTCTTCATTCTTTCAATCTACTTATCAAAACTCTCCTGTCAGTAAATCTACTAATTCGTTAACTTCCTCTTCCCTCTCGCATGATTCTATCTCTCTTAAGCATATTTCCCTTAACGATATAAAAACCTCTATTAAAACACTCAAATCTTCTCTGTCATGTGGTCCTGATCTTGTCCCAAGTTTGCTGATCAAGGACTGTGTGTCTCCTCTGTCAACTGCACTTTTCCATATTTTTAACCTTAGTGTAAAGACTAGTACGTTTCCCAATGTCTGGAAAATATCAAGTATTACTCCGTTACATAAATCTGGTGAGGCAAGTAATATTTCTAATTATCGCCCAATAGCTATTTTATCTAATTTTAGCAAAATTTTTGAAAAAATTATTTACAATACCATATACCCATCTATAAAACAATATATATCTCCTTACCAACATGGTTTCGTTGTAAAACGATCTACTTCCACCAATCTCATGTACTTTACGCAACGAGTTTCTGCTGTTCTTGATACTAACGGGCAAGTTGACTGTATTTACACAGACTTTGCTAAGGCTTTTGACAGACTAGATCACGACATCTTGATCAGTAAACTACAATCTTTTTCTTTCTCTTCTTCTTTCATTGATCTTATTTCTTCCTATTTATTTCATCGTGAATTGTTTGTGAATTTTAAAGGCTTCAAATCGCGTACTTTCTTTGCTTCTTCGGGCGTTCCTCAGGGCTCTAACCTTGGGCCACTACTATTTTTACTTTTCATTAATGACATCACGAATATCCTCCACTGTGACAAACTATTATTCGCGGACGACTTAAAAATTTTCTATTCAGTTTCTACTATTAATGACTGTATTACTCTTCAAAATGATTTGAATAATTTATATCATTGGTGTACTAGTAACAACTTACAGTTAAACCTCAATAAATGTACTGTTATGTCATTCTCCAGGAAAATTGTTCCACTGAGGTATGATTATTCAATAAATACAGTCATTTTAAGTCGCTCTGAAATAATAAAAGATTTAGGTGTCCTATTTGACCGTAAGCTCACATTTATTAACCACATTCATGACATCTATAATTCCGCTCTGCGTATGTTAGGTTTCGTTATAAGAAATACTAAAGATTTTCATAACATTACAGCTATCTTTGCACTTTATTATGCTTATGTAAGATCCAAGCTTGAATACTGTAGTGTTATTTGGAGCCCTACTCATGAAGTACATCAAGACCTTTTGGAATCTGTACAGAAAAAATTTTTGAAGTACATTTACTTTAAAGTTAAGGGTAACTACCCTGAGCGCCACTTTCCTTATTCTCGTTTATGTTGTATGTTCAATTTCAAAACCCTATACGAACGTAGAGAAAACTATTCCATTCTTCACTTATATAAACTTATTAACAATCATATTGACGATCCTTTATGCCTTTCTATGATCAACTTCCACTCTCGTACTATCTCCACCAGACTTCTATCCACCTTCTATCTTCCTTACAGTCGCACTAACCTATTAAAGTCTTCACCTCTTTATCGAATGTGTCACTTATATAACAATAAATTTTCTCATTTAGACATTTTTCTTTTAAATTATACATCTTTTTCAAAATTTCTTAAAAATAGTTAACTTTTTTATTTGTGTTTAATGTATCTATATTTTTCTATTTTCTATTTGTATCATTCTATGTACCTCTCTACCCTAGTCTGGGCTTAGCCTGTTTGGGTAGTTCATATTTAAATAAATAAATAAACAGTGACAGAATACCGCGTTAACTCCGCCTTATATGCTATAATCACAACTATTCGGCTATTTTTGTTCTTGGATAGTAAACGTGAAACAGGGGATTTACAACGGCCAATCGGACTTGCAGTCTTGCACAATATACGAGTTTTCTTTTATATAAGTTATATTATACATGTTTTTTTTTTATTTTTATATAATTTATTTGTAATGTTTTTTTTGTTTATCTATATGAAATATATTTATCTATAATTTTTTTTTATTTTCGTTTACATAAAATATATCTAGGTGCATTTTTTCAATAACTACCCCCCGTCATAATATTTTAATATTTTTTTAGGAAACATGCGAGCCCCTTGTTAAAAATTCCCTAGCACACCACTGCCCGAACCTAAGGAATTAGGTACCTCTCCTCAATTTAAAGTATTTGAGAGTGTAGTATTTTAAGGTTTGGTTATAAAATGGCGATCTGGATCATTAACTTGATAGTCATTTATTTATTAAACGTTTCGGCCATCGGCGATAGTGGCCATCATCAGTACACTACAAATGTTTATAAAATATTAAGTTTCGACATAAGACAAAAAAATTTTTTTTTTTTTTTTTGTATTACAATACCTTAGTTATAGTAATTGGCATTTAGAATGTTACAAAAGATTATTATATTGAAGAGATACATTTCTGTAAATAGAATAACATTAGTTTCAAAAAAATTTGATGTAAGAAATTTAAAAATACCTCGTAATGTTCTTGTTATATATTTAAGAAAGTTGAAACATTTGTTTAACAAAATTTTAAGACGTAGTTTTATTCTGCAACCTTCCACCGTGGAAGTAACAGCATCATTATGTAGTGTTTTACTTTGTCAATAAAAGTTTTCATTTCAAATGTTTCAACTTTCTTAAATATATAACAAGAACATTACGAGGTATTTTTAAATTTCTTACATCAAATTTTTTTGAAACTAATGTTATTCTATTTACAGAAATGTATCTCTTCAATATAATAATCTTTTGTAACATTCTAAATGCCAATTACTATAACTAAGGTATTGTAATACAAAAAAAAAAAAAAAAAAAATTTTTTGTCTTATGTCGAAACTTAATATTTTATAAACATTTGTAGTGTACTGATGATGGCCACTATCGCCGATGGCCGAAACGTTTAATAAATAAATGACTATCAAGTTAATGATCCAGATCGCCATTTTATAACCAAACCTTAAAACAATTTAAATTAGGATCTTCAACAAAAATTTTTTAAAAGAGTGTAGTATTATTATAAATACTTACAGTGCTTCATGCAGTATATATTCGCAACAAGATGATATAATTGAATTCGATTTAGAAAAGCAAGCATATACAGGATGAATACTGAAAACCTTGACATAGAGAAATAACATGGGAAAACAGTTTTTTGCTGTTTCCATCTGTCCCGCTAAATAAAATCGGGTGTATATGGTATCGTTAGTTAGATTACTTAATTTTGCATCTAATAAAACCAAATGTTGTGTAATAAGGACTTTTCTAACTGAAATATTTGATAAAATAAATTGTATTTTGAAGGTTATACTTCATATTTTCGAATAAGAAACGTCTAAAAAAAATGCTCCATAGCTGAGTGGATAAGAGGGAGGATTCATAATATAAATAATCTACAAGACCTGGTTCGAGACCACCTCGGCCCTATTTTTTTTTAATTGTCTTCAAAATTACTGTGACACACTCGGTATCTCCTATTTGTCAATTGCTTCAGAGTAAAATGGGATAAATCTTACAAAGATAAGTTTTTCAGCCTCTTCTTTCTTAATTCGTCATTTTATGGGAAGCAAAAGAAATTTCTCCATTCTTCCCCGGGTACATTTTTTGTCGGGGATTCCTCCATAACACCACGTATGTTCTATAATAATAATGTTAATATATGAACTTCTTTTAATAAATATTATAATATGTAAGTCAATAAAGATACTTACCACAACCATTTTCAGTTTGACATTTTTCAGAAACTAAATATTTTGACAAACAACGAAACCATAGAAACACCACAAAAACACAACGAAAAAGTGTGGATCCGAATCACTTTTTGAAGTGTGGATCCGAACCACGTTTTGAATACGACCGTAACGACATCTCTTGGCTACTTCCCTAACTACACACTTAGAAAATAACATAGCATAAGACTGTCGGGGGGCTGCAACTAATATTAAACTAAATTGTTTTAATATAAATAGCCACTTTACAATACCATATTGTTATAAAAATCGGGTTCGGATTTTAAATTTTATTTTTGGAACAACTGTATAGGGCACGAGAGCAGCACCGTCGACCTGTGCCCAAGCCTCTCAGCTCATTTCACACCATTCTATTATTGTCTCAGTTCACACTATTCCAGGCGGAAGAGAAGAAGTGGCGGAAATTTAAATGGACGTCATTGGCGGGTTTTGTATTCATTCCATTCTGCGATCTCTATGTGTAGTTTATCCATTGTGCTCTTTTAGTGTTTCTCGTGTCAGTATTTGTTGTTGTTGATTTTATTATTATTGTTGAGTTGACCCAAAGCAGTCGATTTAAATTTCCGCCACTTTTTATCTTCCGCCTTGATTGTTGTGAAGTAAGGCAATCATGGAATGATGTGAAATGAGACAATCATAGAATGGTCTGAAGTGAGATAAGATGGATAAGATCGACATTCGAAAACAAATTTTATTAGTAAGTTTTAAATGATTTATTAAACGTAAAATAGTATAACAATGTCAGTGACCATTAAATCTGTATAAATACAACTTGTTTTCGCTGGAAGAGTACATTTTGACTTTTATTTAAATTTCCGCCAGTGGAATGCTGTGAAATGAGATGAGAGGCTTGGGCAAAGTCGACGGTGCTGCTCTCGTGCCCTATATTATTTTTAAATGCACGGGTAAACAGCAGTTCACTATTCGTCCGTATCAGTTATGGTGGCAGTAATGCAGCATTGCTTGTGCCATCTAGTGACGCGATTGCGTACTATTATGAATTCTAGAATTGCATATAAAAATAAAAATATATAAAACGAGTTATTATTTATAAGTATATGGATGCTAGAGCTGACTTATTATTAGATTCGTTTAGATAGTATTTGTAAAATTGAACACTATTCTATGCAATGTATAAATCAGATTTAACACACTGTTGCCAATAGGTGGATACCAAAATTACTAAATCAACTTTAATTTTAAAAAGAAATAATAATAATTTAAACTACAATAATAATAAATATGTATAATAAGCCAAATAATATTTTTAATTTTAAATAAAATGTATTACAAAAATATCTTGTTTTATTATTTTGATATCAAAACAGATCCTTAACCTAAAAATCCTAAAAATGGATCTCAAAACAATGTTGAAAAATAAACTTTCTGCAAAGAATAACAAACCAAGTGATCAAAAACAGGAAGAATTGGAAGAAATTGAAGATAAATACTTTCAAGAATACTACAATAAATGGAAAAATAGTAAAGACAACGAGAAGTCCTACAGCAAAATACCGAAATTCTTTTTTAAACTGCCCAAAGAGGAAGATATCTTACAGCAGAAGTTTAGGGAGGAAGCTAGATCTATATTCCTGCAGAGACGAAGTCGTACTTTGCTGGATAACAATGAATTAAAAGTTAGTACTGATTGTAAACAAACTTTTTACTACGAAAATTTAGGCTTTGTGGTTGCTTCTAGACAAGCACCATTCGCCCCCGTTTTCTTCAGATGAGCAGCTAATAAACTACTCAGATTTTTTAAAAGTGGCCGAGCTCGCTGGTCCCAAATGCAAGTAAGTACGAATAGCTGTTTTTGAGCAAGTACTTACAGTGTTTTCAGACCATACTTCTCAGCTACAGTATTTGCTAAACTGCAGCAAGGAGACCCTCATGGGAGAGTTTCTATTATGTCTTTATTTAATTACGCCATGAGAAAGGTCTGGTTTCATCAAACGAGAATTGGTTTGTCTTTATATGATGTTACCGGACAGGGATATCTTCGGGAAACAGTAAGTTTATAAATTTGAAAACAATAATGTGCTTTTTATTTTTCTTGTAGGATTTGGAAAACTATATTTTGGAACTTATTCCAACTCTTCCCCAACTGGAAGGCCTGGAAAAATCATTTCACAGTTTCTACGTTTGTACGGCTGTTCGCAAATTTCTTTTCTTTTTAGATCCTTTGCGAACAGGTCGAGTTCGAATTCAAGATATTTTAGCTTGCAGCTTTCTTGACGATCTTTTAGAGGTACAATGGTACAATTTTATTTAAAATTAATAATATATCTTAAATATTACAGCTTCGTGACGAAGATTTACCGAAAGATCTTCAAGAACAAAACTGGTTCTCTGCCCCTTCGGCTTTGAGAGTGTACGGTCAGTATTTGAACTTAGATCGCGACCACAACGGAATGCTCAGCAAAGAAGAACTTGCTGGGTAAGAAAAATTTATTGAATAATTAAAAATGACTTACAAATGTTAAATTTTGTAGATACGGTACTGGAACTCTAACTGGAGTTTTTTTGGACAGAGTTTTCCAGGAATGTTTAACTTATGATGGAGAAATGGATTACAAAACTTACTTAGACTTTGTGTTAGCTTTAGAAAACAGACAGGAACCTCAAAGTTTACACTTTTTATTTAAAATATTAGATATTAATTTTCAAGGATACTTAGATGCGTTTACACTAAATTATTTTTTTAGGGTAAGTATTATATTTAAATATATAAAAATAAATTTCAAATGTAAAATTATTTAATATCAATTAAAATATTTGCGCTTCTTAAATTCGACCGCAGCGGCAATAAGTAGCAATGACGTCACAACTCATCCTACAACTTTTAAACAATCTTATTTCACTTAATATAAGACATTTTTAAACCATGCCACTAAGACCCAGTTGCAGCAACAAGAAAGCTTAAATTTTAAGCAACACTTAAATAAAAAAAAAGTTAATCGAAATTTTGACAGCAATGTTTCATAGTACATTTGACATTTTATTCCGATGTGATATTGTTGATTTTTAAGGGAAACATAAAATTTAAGTAATATTGGTGTAACCGGCCATAAATGTTTTATTATTTTACAAACTATTTTTATTTCTAGGCGATTCAAGAACAAATGATACAACACGGTGCAGAAATAGTAAATTTTGAAGATGTTAAAGATGAAATTTTTGATATGGTCAAACCGGCAGATCCGACGAGAATAACTCTACAAGATTTGCTCTCATGGTAAGAAAAACAACTTAAATTAAATTAAAAATATATTTTTTTAATTTTTCCAGCGGACAAGGTGATACAATGGTGAGTATTTTGATAGAATTCCACGGATTCTGGGCTTATGAAAACCGAGAAGCCATGTCTGCTGATACGGGAACAAATGAAGCTGTACATGTATGATACAAATTAATAAACTATTTTCCATACAGAAGGTTTCTGGCACTTTTTTCCACACAAACTATTAAATGTCGTTTCGGGAGGGAATCCTAAAATTTCTCTCTCCTCTTGTATTCTAAATGAAAATGTACTTTCGTGTGTTCCTATAAAATATTGAGCATGCGAACAGATTATTTGTTCTATTATTGCCACTCCTCCGTCTTTAAATCTTTTTAAAATTTCTTTTGATGGAGTGTATTTCAGTACTTTATATTTTTGAGGAATAATTTTTCTGAGGTCATCAAATTCTACAACAATTTTTTTAAAAAATATATGAATATTTTAAAATGTATATACCTTCAAGGGGAGAATCAGTAGCAACGAAAACAGTCTCCAAATGATGTTTTTCTAACAATTTAATTATTTGTTTTCCTGCATTGGCCAAATCGGGAATTTCACTAGGTCTGCCCCTTAAAAAATCTCTTCTTCTCAAATGTACACTTAAGTATAGGCCGCCTTTTGCGTTTCTGTGAGGCTAAAATGTATTTAGTTATTTATTGATTAATTTTAAGTACAGAAATTATACTTTTTCGTCTCTCCAGTCGTCAGGAAGAAATGTATTGTCTGTTTCATCAGATGAATTCAAATATTTGAAGCGAAATTCTTTAGCAATGTTTCTTAATTCTTTATTAAATCGCATACTTCGTCTGGCTTGCCAGTATATATTATCGCCATATCTTTCATGTAAAACTATTTCTGCGTGGTGAAATAAAAAAGTTCTACAAAAATTATTTCCATACAAACAATTTTATAACAAATATAAATATATATTTACCTCGAATCGGATTTTTGTAAAATTTTTGCTAGCTGCGAGGCATGGCCATGGAATGATAAACATTTAATATTTTTTGAAGTCATATTTGAGTAATTAAAAAAATCAACAAAATCGTCATCTACACACGGTTGAATTTCGATTTTATCTACAAATTTTCCTGTACGAAACATTTCCTGAAAGTTCTGTAATATGTATACCTCATCTAAATTTATTTTTTTATAATTCTGACCAATTTCTATAACAAATTTTTAATAATAAATGTATATTTCTGTAGTGGTTAGAGTTTACCATCAAAAAACTGGTTCATTTCTATAACAGGGGCAAATAACTGTAAACTTTTTAAGTCAAAAAACTGACTCCAAGGAATGTGAAGATTATTTTCATTGCTTCTCCAATGATATAAGTCAGACCACGGTGGAAGAACCAATTTAAAATTTAAAAACATTTTCTTAGTTTGAAATATATGTAAAAAAGTTGCTAGACGCATGTATACATCTCTACGTAAATTAAAGCCTTCTGGGCGATTTATATCGTATAAAATATATCTAAAATATACAATATTAATGCCTTGAAGTATATAAATATTAAAGCTAACCTGTACGACTTATCATTTTGTGCACAGTTTTTATTATCTTTCTCACAGAAATCATTATCTGACTTAACTATTTTAATAAGAATTATTAAAAATACTATACAAATTCTCATTTTGAGATTCAACTGACAGCTGTCAAACGTCAAATCTATGCGCTCTTTACGCGCCAAATTCTATGGTATAAATCTTCAAAAATGATAACTTTTAAAGAAGAAATTGATTTATCAAAAACTGATGAAGAATTTATTCTAGTACGTTTTTAAAAAGTAAAAATTATTTAATTTATTCTACCAATTTTTAGAATCATCTTCCAACAGAATGGGACACACTTGTAAAAGAAGTGAATCCATCAAATGATATGGAAGTTGTAATAAATATAAATGCTGCTACTATTCATGAAACTAATGTATGGTTTTCACATTTTCAACTATTAAACACAACTTATTTTATACATAGTAGTAAAAAAATTACCGGTGATAAATTAGCTTTTAGAAAATTGTATAAATGTCTGCACAATACTAAAACGAAAGAAGTGTATGACCCGTTTGTTCGCAAGCACATTGAAAACGTAAAATGTCCATCTTATTTGTTGATAAAAATGTCAGCGCGATCTCGGAAAAAGAAAGAAAAAAATGCTAAATTTACCCATGAACGACCATGTGAAATAAGAGTTAAATTACTACACAATCATTCGCTTACTGAAGGAATGAAAATAAGAGTTCTTCCAGAAATAAGAGAGAAATTAATTCATCTCTATAAACTAGGATACACTCCTGGGACTGCTCTTGCCAAAATTAAAACACATATTCGTATTAATTACAAAAACGACACTGGTTGTCCAGATTATAGATATTGTGCGTATTTATTTGAAAGATACCGTGTGAAAAGTCAGGATCATACAATTTTAAAAGAGGAATACATGGAGAAAAAAATAGCGAATTATAATAATAAAATGGGTGAAGAAAGTGCAAAAATGTATGTTGATGAAACTGGATTAGTTGTTAGGTAAATAAACAAAGCAATTATTACGACAATTTTAACAAAAAAAAAACTAATCCCAGAACCTTCCTCCCTTAAATTTAATTATAAAAATCTTTCTTCAAATAAATTTTGATTTAAAATTTACCATTTCTCGGAAATTAAAAATTACTTTGAATTATTTCTGAAATATAGAATCGGGTCTGACATCTATTGGCAATTTCGCAAACTACTATCAATATAAAATATAATTTATAATTTTGCAAACGGGAGCTCTTAGCATAAAAATGCTTCAAATAAACCTTTTCAAAATTTAATTTTAAATGACTTTTCTTCTATAACTTTTTCTTTAAAAATGCTTAATTTCAGAGCAGTTCTGGTATTCTTTTTTTGAAAGTCCGATGATTTTATCATATAAAAATTGTCGTTAAGAATCTCATTTTTGTGGGACTGATATATTTACAATTTGTTGTTATATTTGCAGTTTCTGTACGCCTTTTGTAAAACGAATTCACAAATATGAGACGTGTTCTTTTGTATATGTGTACACCATATATTACAGTAATTACAAAATTTATATTCTTTTAACAAACAGTGAAATAGGTGGACTACCTCTTGGTGTAATTGTTTCTACTTCAAATTCTACTGAAATTCTTGAAATAGCATTTTCTCTTCTAAAAAACATGTTGGGTGATACTGCTTTTGGTGGAAATCCAAATTCTTTATTTTTTATAGTAGACGAAACTTTGTGTGAACAAAATATTTTACGGAAATTATGGCCACAGTGTAAAATATTAATAGGTACTAGTTTCGTTTTAAAAAATGTTTGGGTATGGCTATCAAAAAATATTACTTCAAATAAATTGGATATGTTTACTGATTTTTATTATATGATGTACAGTAGTACCGAAGTAGAATTTTGTATTAAATATGGAGAAAATAAGAGTAAATACTATCATAATAAAAAGTATTTGAAATTTTTAAATGGTTATTACGAAAAAAGAAAAAAATGGGTCATATGTTTTCGATTAAAATTATTATTGAATGATATATACACTGAGTCTGTTTTTCAAATATTGCAAACAGCAGATTTGTTGAAATTACAAACTTTGAAATTATTTCAAGCTGTAGATTTTATCCAAAATGATTTCTTTACTTATTTTGAAAACAGAATATTAGAAGCTGTTACAATTGGTTGTGTAAAAAGTATTTTAGAATTAAAAGAAGATATCAATTCGATAGAAAAAATACCAATGACACAAATTAAGCTATTAGGAAATGATATTCATTTAATACCTGACGAACAAAATTCTTACAATATTGTCAATACAAATTCTTTATGTTGCTCATGTTCTCTTAAAAATTCTGGTATAATTTGTAATCATATTCAGTGGATTTGTCTCTTAGTAAATTCAAATGTCTTTAGCAAAAAAACTATAAATATATCAGAAATTAGATACAAATATTCTGCAATAATAGAAAATTTAAATCGAATAGATAATTTTATTGAAGCAAAACACACTACTACAGAAGCAACTTTGAGTTGTTACGGAAAAAATTCAGTTGATATTCCTACAGAAAATACTGAAAATTCCGTACTTCCTGAAGAGGATTTGAATAAACTATTTGAAAATATTGAAACACCAAAAGATACAAATGCAGAACAAATTATAAACATATATAACAACAAGAAAATATCAGATACTTCAACTATTGCAGAAGGTAAAGAAAAAATCATAGAAGAAGGAAAAGAAATATGGAAGAAAGTGACACAAATATATGAAAATTTTCTTGAGAACTACCCCGAAGAAATAATTTCAGCGACTAAAATAATGTCTACAAACTTAAATAAAATACAAACAGCTCCAGAATTTTGTACTGCTTGTGAAAATTTTAGTCCACGTAAGATTATAATAATTAGAAGTTTTCTTAATAAAATGTTTGTTATTTTAGAAAAAACTACACCGATTTCGTCTAGGAAAGAAATTACGGCTAGTAAAGTTAGTCTACAGTCGTCTTACGATGAAGTAGTGGTAGTAACAGTAGTAAAAAGTACTACATCGGTACATGATCATAAATCATCAAGATCATTAAAATCAAACAAAAGTGTCCAAAATATATAAAATTGAATTTTATTTATAAACTATACAGTATTGTGCTTTTTATGTATTATTATTATAATAAAGCTTTTTCACTACTAGCTTAGACACCCGCTATTATTAACCATTATTTGACATGAAAAATTGTTTTACACTACCGCTTACTTTGTAGGTATCCATGGTCACGTAGGTCAATAATAAATTATTATAATAAATTATTATTGACCTAGATCGATAATGAACACTGTCACTTTTAAAGAAACTCAAGTCTCCAAAGCAATTATTGTTTGAATCATTTAACTTCACCTCTCGGTAATATATATAAGCCCTTGGCTGAAATGAAACATTTCCCACCTCGCATGTAAATAACTATTAAGTAAGATTGGTACTGAAATGCTAGTAGTGAAATAAATAATATATGTACCAAGATTGAGAAGACCATTATTGACCAGCGCCTTATGTCCCTGGGTAGCGTTGGCGCTAGGTCAATTATGTCTTCTCAACCTTAATGTATAATCACAGAATAGTTACATACAGAAGTGACACTCCGTGTCGGTACCTTTCATGTTCCCCTTTTCAGTTCGATGACCTTGAAGCATTGTGTAGACCTTTAAATTTGTGCTCTTCCCCTATCTCTCTAAGATGTGTGGAAACTTTACGATTTTAAACAATGAGCCCTTTAAATTTGTGCACATTCTCCATCTCTCTCTAATTTTCGTTTCTCTGTCTTACTGTCGCTTCTATATAAACCTATTCTGTGGTATAATATTATTCCTTGTATTTAGAAATAAGTTTAAAGCAGAAATCATAGACAAAATAATAAATAATAACTATTTATGTAATTAGTAAGAAAACAAAGATGATTATTTAACGCATGCGAAAATTAGAAAACGAGATGAAGGCGGGTTTTTAAGGAGTAGAAACTTTTCAATCAACGGTAGGGGAGGGTACTCAACACCCGAAATTTCAAACCTCGAATATTCATTCATCGAAAGTTTCACGTCTGGAATAGTACAATACTAGAAAATTCGAACACAGTAAAATGCGTACATCGGAAGATTCAAATCCAACTGTATTCAAACCTGGAATGATGCTTACACCGAAAGTTGCTTACACCATAAGTTTCAAATCTCGGAAACTAGTTCCTTGTTTGAACGCGAGGGGGAAACACAATGGGTTTGAGAATGTAGTTAAGTAAGCTAGTTGTCACCAGATGTCAATCTATACATATAATTTTTGAGTAAATATAAACGACATACGTTTTCTTTTGCATTCAAATCAGTTTTCTACCTATATTTATTGTTTGTTAGCTACAGGATGAATCATAATCACAAAGGAACCTTAGACAAACAACGCATCATCGATGTACTAATATCTTATATACAAAATGTTTATCTTTTATGTACTTTATGGTCAAAGTCAAAATTATATAATAAAGGTAAATAACAATATCCATAATGTGAATTGGGGAACACGGTAAAGTTCTTCAAATTATAAAAATTTAAATAGCTAAAAGTTAGGTTATAGTACAAAATTGTATGGGTCGCGTGCACGTGACGTCACGACCATTTAAAGATGTCTGCCTGGTGGACCAACATGCCATTGTACACCACGCAGAAATAGCCAAAAATGCCTCAATTCTGTGTTGTTGTGGGATGTTAAAAAAAAAGTGGAATCCGGGATGGAATATATTTTTATAGGTTTCCCTTACAAAAAGATAATAGAGGTAGGATTATTCCTTTGGCGGTAGAAAGACGGAAAACGTGGACAACTGCGGTAAGAGACAACACTTAACAGAATATAAAATAAAATACGGCAGAATATGTTCGAGACATTTTATTAAAGGTATTTTGTTGTCCCTAATACCTTAATTCTTTGAATACAAACAAATATAAATTAGTATTTGGCATTCTCATAAAGTACCTAACGAAATTATGACAAATATAGGTAGAAAGTTTGCCCGGTGATTCGAAATAAATTATTATATATATTTTTGTTTATACTAAGTGACAAAAAATATTATTCAATATGATTTATATAAACCCATATTTTTATTAATTTTAAATAGGTACTTGTGTTGTGATAAATGTTATCGTAACCAAATATGCTTAAAAATTATTGCAAAATTCAAAGGAAACCAGCTGATTTAGATGATAAAAACAATCCCGATTGGATACCATCGTTAAATATGGGCTATGCAAAAGCATGTTATAATGCAAATAAAAGTTTACAGCGTTATAACAGATTAACAGATCGACATGTTAAGGTTTGAAAGTTTTATTAACAAAAATATGTCGTAATTATCATTTAGTTATAAACATACATATCACTGAGTTGAATAGAATGGTAGTAGTATATGTCATGTAAATAACTGTTACTAATGCATTTATCATATATCATTCAGTCATTACTAAAGTTACTAATAATTAGTAAATGTTCTTCCTTTTATAAAAAATGTATTTATTTTGGTAAATGATTTTATTATATACATGAAAATAACAAATTTATTCAATTATAGAAACAAGCTGTAAGTTCTTCCATGGAGCCTGTTTCTGTAAATGAGGAACAGGCTATTACTAACATTGCTAGCACTTATTCTTACACTAACGAAACATTACCTCACACTGAAACTGATCATGAAACTTCTACAAATGTGACAGATTTGAAAAATGAAATAATATCTTTGAAAAATCTCTCCAAAACTCTATAACACAAAAAACAGCTTGTTGCACAATGGAAACGAAGCGAGTGAAATGGTTTGTTGGTCCACCAGGCAGGCGGGTTGCCTACTTCGAGTCACGTGCTGCACGCGACCCATACCCGTGGGCATGACCAAAGCCAAATAGATATCTACATTAAATTGTAATAAATAAAGAAATTGACTTAAAATAGCAATGATATGTAAATTGAACGACAGTGGCGGTTCCAGAAACTTTCCTAGGGAGGGGCGAATTACCATTTTCTTTTTCTTAATCATAAACAATAAAATATATAATAATGTTAAACACAAAATTTCTTAATTAATAAAAAATAATTGAATTAGAATAAAATAAAATTATTCATATGAACAAAAGAACCACTAATTACAGCTTCTCCTGGAGGCGTCCAAGATATCACCAACAATGGGTGGGATTTTGTAACTCGTTATCGTACGTCATTGTAGCGAAAAATTTAAGTTAAATTGGGTCTAGTCAACTTTACTTAAAAAGTTCGAAAAAACAGTGTTGTCAAAATGAAACACATATGTTTGTTTTTGCAAATATTGTTTTCGCAACTTAGTTATCGCAACAATGTACAAAATCATTAAATAATATTTGCGAAAATTACTGTGCAAAATATGGCAAGTGCGATAATTATCGCATAAGTTATAGAATCCCACACAATCGTACACTTTTATTAAAATTATTTGTCAACCCAACTATTTAAATAACATATAGGGACATTAATTCATCAGTTCACATACAGTAATTGAAGTGAATAAAATAATTATTTTATTAATTTGTAGGTGTAAGATTTGCAGCAATTTATAAATAAAATTTATGTATAAAGAAAAAAATATTTGAGCATTGGTGGCTGAATTAACATACTTATTTTATAAACAGAATTTAATTAACAAATTATAAATTTATATAAAGACATCATATTCATAAAAAAATTAATGTGAACATTAAATTATTATCTTTCCCTATTACGCGTTTAAATTATTTCGAACTCTTCTATTCCCTTTTAAACCTATTGTAATTTATTATTTATTGATGATAATCATAAACAAACTAGTGTTGTTTCCATTAAAGCTTAATTAACAAATATTAATCTACAGAATTGAATATATTCCTAATATGCAGCTTAAATGTTGGTAGTGACAGTGATTTTAAATAGTTTGGGAACTCATTATAAAGTGAAGGAGTAATGTATAAGAAACATACCTTAAATGTTTCTCATACATTGCTACTTCACTCTATAACGAGATCCTAAACTATTTAAAATCATTATCAGTTGTCACTGCCTATATTTAAGCTGCATATAATAATAATAATAATAATAATAACTTTATTGCCCAACAGTTTAAATAACCAATTACAGGACAAACACAAAAAAATATAAATATAAATTATAAATAATACATAGAAATACATGATGAACAGCACAGAAAATATATAAATTACAAAAAAATATCTTGAGAGTGCAGTTCAGCGTTTCGGCACATGATGTGTATTGGAGAGCGCTGGAGGATATCGGTCCGTGCTGTGGGAAGATAGAAAGTCCTTGTGTACCTACAGCCAGATCTGGGAATGTAGGAAGGAATGCAAGAAAGTAAATAAGGAGCATCAATTTTATTATTAATTAACATCCACAGGAACCTGGAACTAGAAGTGATTCTTCTTTCAGAGAGAGATGGCATACTATGACGTTCTAGTAGAGAGTTTTGATCAGCTCCTCTTTCTGGGTAAACGCCATCGAGTTTAAATGAAAGAAATTTCAAAAACTTTCTATGAATACGCTCTAAAGCGGCTGATTGATAATTATAGAATGGATACCATATTAAACTAGCATAATCAAATTTACTCATTACAAATGCAAAATATAGCGATTTAAGTACTAACTGATTGTTAAACATTTTAGATATTCTCATTAGGAATCCAAGCATCTTGCTAGTAGAATTGCAGACATCAAGTATATGCTTCTGAAAACTGAAATTTTGAGAAAAAATTACGCCAAGGTCTTTAATCGATGTTTTATGTTCTACTGCAATCCCTCGTATGGAATAACGGAAGAGAATGATGTTCACCTTTCTACTATAACTAATCAAGCAGCATTTATCAACATTTAGAGTGAGTTTATTATCATCACACCATTTTACTAGGGTATCAATATTGGATTGCAAATATAAGGAATCATTGTCATTAGAAATACTATAATAAAGCTTAATATCATCTGCATAAGCAAGTACATGACAAGAAAGCGATTCAATTAATTCATTCATAAAAAGGTTAAATAATAAAGGTCCTAGATTGGAGCCTTGAGGCACACCGGACAATACTGGAAATTTAAAAGATTTATAACCATTATAATAGACGAAGCACATTCTATTCTGTAAGTACGATCTAATAAGATGTATAACTGATGGTCCTGCTCCGAAGAAATCTAGCTTATTCAATAGAATCTCATGATTTATAGAATCAAATGCGCGAGACATATCCGTGTAAATAGTGTCTACTTGACCACGTTTATCAATTACTTCTGACACATATTGCGAAAATGAAGCAAGGTTTGTTGTAGTAGATCTTCCTTTCATAAAGCCATGTTGATGATTAGAAATTAAGCAATGTGTGTTTGTGTAGATCAGTTTAAAAAGAACCATTTCAAAAATTTTACTGAAGTTATTTAAAATTGATATTGGCCTATAGTTTTTTACGTGTGATTTATCACCTTTTTTAAACACTGGAATAATGCGTGCACTTTTCCATTTTTCAGGAAAAGTGACAGTTTTCATGGCAAGATTTATTATAAACATAAGTGGATGAACAATAGCAAATTTGAGATCTTTTACAATAAAACTAGGAATTTGATCCTCACCTGAAGTAAATTTATTTGGCAAAGAAGATATAATAGAGAGAATTTCATCTTCAGAGACTGGCTGAAGATTAAAAGGGGAATGATTTGTATAATCATTTGATGATAAAGTAGGCGTAGCAGACTGATAAAATGTGGAGAAGTAGGAAGCAAAAGCATTAACAATTTCTTGAGAGGATTCATATTCATTATCATCATCATATAATTTACCGGGTATACGAGTATTTCCTTTATTCATTTGTACATATTTCCATAACTCTGATGGATTAGACTGAATATTGTTTTCTACTGAATGAATATAATTGTCATATGCAGTTTTAATTTGATGTTTTACTACCTGTCGTAATCTTTTAAATTCTAGCTGATAATTGAGGTTCTTGGTTTTTATCCATCTTTTCCTAAGGTAATTTTTAGTGCTAATATTATATCTTATTTCCGAAGTAAACCATGGCGGGAAACTGGAATTAATATTTTTTTGTTTAGGAACATGTTTATCTAATGCATCATATAATAAGTCATAAAATGTATCCAAGGCATTATCAACATTATTATGGTTATAAATAGAAGACCAGTCAGTTTCTGAAATTTCATTATATAATTCAATGTAATTCGCCTTACGGAAATTATAAAAAAGATTATTAGAAGGTGTGAATTTAGTTTCAGCACACGACTTTAATTCAAAATGCACAGTAAGTGAAGGATGATAAACATCTTCAGGAACAAGAGGACATTCGGCTTTACTCACTTCAATTAAACTGTTTAAATTCGAAAATAACAGATCTAAAGTATTGCTATTGATGTTAGTAACATTGTTATATTGTGTGAGGTTTAAGACATTGCACATCTGTTGGAGCGAAATAGATTTTGTACAATTGGTAGAAGAATTACAGTAGTAGGGTGCATTGAAGTCACCAATTAACAAAGTAGATTCATTCAAGAAGAAGAGTTCAAGTGCATCAATGTAATTTACAAAATCAACTACAGTTATATCTGGAGGAACGTATAATACACAGACTACGCATATTCTATTACCTATTTTACACTTACTAGCAACAATGTCAATTAAAGGATTGAGTAATCTTAAAGATGAAACATCACAACGACTAAATGAGATATGGTTGGCTAATGCCAAAAGAACACCACCTCCTGTAGATCGATTTACTAAATTGAAATCTCTGTCACATCTCAAAATATTATAATTAGATGGAAACAATTCAGCATTATAAACTGAGCTGGAAAGCCAAGTTTCAGACAAAGCAATAATATCGAACGAGACAGCACAACAATTAATATAAAACTTCATGCATTTAGAATTGAGACCCCTTGTATTTTGGTAATAACAACTTATACTAGAAGAATGAACACTGTTGGGCAAGATTAGTTTCCCGAGCGAACGATTTTGGGAATTCCATTAATATATTTTATTGATAAATTAGTTTCGCCGTTAGATACACGTTGCTCCATTTCAAGTTTTAATTTTTTGTATTGATTAACTTGCATAGTTGTTCGGTCACGTGAAATAGATAGATTTTTCCACATATCAAGTGACTTTATCTTTTTTATATTTTTTACTATTGTATTAACGTCATTAGTGGAAGAAAGTTGAATTTTAATTGGCCGACACCGACTAGATGTTGAATCATATCGGCCAATACGTAAAACTTTGACCGGTTGCGTTAATATACCAGTATTCGAGAGAAGGTCCTTAGATAGGGAATTATCACGGTCAATTTGTTGTTGCTTAGGGAGAGTACTGTCCTCCTTAGAATTAAATATTAAGATATTGTAAGAACGCTTTTCACGTTCTACAATTTCATTAATAATAGTATCCGACAATGATGATGTTGTTTGAGGATCGAGTATGTTACTCGAATTAATGTTTTTTAGCTCAGCAATATCCTTTTGTAATTAGGAATATATTCAATTCAGTCGATTAATATTTAGTTCATATTGTACTAATTGTAATTACAGTAACTATTTTCTCTTTTATACACAATTATCTACATTACATAATATGTACTTGTATTTCAGTTAGGTGCACCTTCTTCTTCCATGGAAGACCAGCCTTTGGCTGATCCTCCGCTTTAAGAGTAACTCAATAAAGAAAATTATTATTATTATTATTATAATTTACGTACGTATTATATAATATAAGTAACAATGAAGTTATGGAAACATCATTAATAAGATTCCAATAAGGGAATTTAAATATACGGAAAAAATGGATATATGATGTTGCTAGGTGACAATTATCGGATTTACTGTGTAATATGATATTTTGAATGACTGAATCCTGTAATAGTCCCCTAGAAACACTATGAGGCCCGATTGTACAAACACTGGTTTATCTTGTACTTTACTGAATTTCGGTTCTGTTGAGCTAAGTGGTCAAAATTTTAAATTGTTGTACAAAAGAAAATAAATAATAGTTCAGATAAACCGTAGTTGAACTAACGCAAAATGTCCAAATTCTAAGTTTTTTTCATATCCTCGTACGGGAGGCGCTATCATGTGATAATACATGAAAACATTTGACATAAGGTATATTATTTATTTATGATAATTTCAAAGCAGCACGCGGGACAGTTTACAAAATAAAAAAAATTATATGTAGAATATGTCAAGTGTGGAACATAACGAATTTTTGTCATACCTTCTTACGGGGACGTTACTATGTGTTATACAAATTATATAGAGACACCACCCTTATTTGCGTAACGCAACTATAAATTGCATCATTCTCTTTCTCATAAATTCAGCACTTTTAACTTGAGATCTCTTAAAAGAAGACGATCCTTGTATATATAAGATGTACTTAGTAAGATAAGACATTCCTTGTTTAGCTACTGTTAATGTAAGATTTCATTGTGTTTTAAAATAAATTTTTTAAAAACTTAAATTTGAGTTCCAAATTTATTATTGGCGCAGTCGGTAGGATTGGCAAACAAGTATTTGTGAATCGAAAACCAAGTGTTCAATTCGTTCAAATTCACAAATTCGTCGATTTTTATCGTTAAATTCTGCCAATCACGAATCAACGAGTCAATCCTGCAATCATCAGCGATACTCAAGTGAAAAAATTACGGAACTCATCCCATCTTACGTGACGAGGAATCCTTCTACGGCAGTTCCTGACCCAAAGGACCCGAGAAGTAAACCACACGGACTCGGACTCTACGCATCGAACGAACATCGATCGAGAGCCAACCAGTCACCACCCATTCCCATTCCACATCGAGCGGACATCGATCGACAGCTGACCGTGCCATCATCCACCGTCACCCTCCATCGAGCCGACATCGACCCCCAACCCCCATGTTTAAAGAAATTATAATTTTACTGTAAGTACACTTTATATTCTCATACAAACTGGACGAACTACTAAACACACTAAATAACCTAAGTATCAATATGACTCCCCCTGTGGCTGTACCAACCAATGTACTCGATGACTTAAACAATGAAATTATAAAATTATTAGACCTAATACCATGCTTTGATGGAGATGTAAAAACTCTACCAAATTTCATAAACACCGTAGATGACATAATAAGTTTAGTCAATCAATCAAACCCATCAGAGATTACAAAAAAAATTGTTATCCTCACTTTAAAAAACAAAATTAAAGGAAGTGCTGCGCAATGCCTCAGCATCACAACCATAAACTCCTGGAAAGATTTAAAAGAGCATTTATTACAAAATTATTCCGATACTAGATCAGAGCACACTTTAATGTACGAAATTACAACTTACAAGCAAACAAAAGATAATATAATTGAATTCTTCAATAAATTTAATGACATTTATCTAATATATAAGAGTAAAGTAGAATGCAAATACAATAGTGCAATCAGCAAAATAATATTAGAATACTCCATAAAATACTTTACACAATGCTTTATAAATAATTGCAGAGATCCATTTAGATCCCAACTCTCTGCCAGAAACCCGCAAAATCTAAGTGAAATATTAAATCTTATCACTAACGACCTCCAATACATACACAACCAACACACACAAACACAAAAAGTACATCCACCAAAGAATCAATTGCAATTCAACCCACCAAAATACCAATCTCCAATGCATAAATATCCTCAACAACCACAACAACAACCATCTAAATCCTTTGCCCCTAGTGCAAATATTCGTAATGCACAACAAAGAGTTACCACACCCATGAGCATCCAAACCTCTCAATTCTCCAGACGCCCTGTCCAACCACGATCAGAACAATTATTTACTCAAGATATCGAAAGTGCAGATAATACACCAGTAGAATACCCAGAATCTTTGGAAATTGAACAAGAAAATGAAATTAACGAGGAAAATAATTTTTTAGACATAGACCAATACCAACAAGAATCGAATCCTTAACTAACAATTTCAGTAAACTACCATTCATCAAAGTGTCAAATTTAAAAATTTTATTAGATACTGGCTCTACCCAAAATTATATCAATCCAAATTTAATTAAACCAAATTTCACAAAATTTCCCGAATTATTCACAGTACATACTTGCAACGGCAAATCTTCAGGGAAAGAATTCACATTTTTCAAATTTAAAAATAATAATATAAAAAGCTATATTTTTAATTTTCATAAAGATTTTGACATTTTATTAGGCCTACCAGGAATAAAATTACTTAAAACAAAATTTGATTTTATAAAAGAAGAAATAACATTTTTAAATAAATTTAAATATAAATTACAATATTTTAACTCAAATAAAAACGAAAACTTCAACATAGAAATAAAAAATCAAACTATTCGAGACGAACACTTAAATCCCGAAGAAAAAAAGGCTTAAACAAAGTAATAAACAAATACAAATCTTTAATATTACAAGAAAATGAAAAACTCACTTTCACTAACAAAATCAAACATCAAATCAAAACTACTGACAGTGTTCCTATCCATACCAAACAATACAAATATCCAGAGACGTACAAACAAGAAGTACAAACACAGATTGACAAAATGTTACACGACGACATTATACAACACTCTTACTCCCCTTGGTCCGCCCCTATTTGGGTCGTCCCAAAGAAAATGGACGCTTCCGGTAAACAAAAATTTCGCGTCGTAATTGACTACAGAAAATTAAACGACAAGACAATCACTGACAAATTCCCTATACCAGACATCACTGACATCTTAGACAAGTTAGGCAAATCAAACTATTTCACAACCATCGACTTGACATCGGGCTTTCACCAAATAGAAGTTGACCCAGACGACACCCCAAAAACTGCATTTTCAACAAATTTCGGACATTACGAGTTTAAAAGAATGCCTTTCGGCTTAAAAAATGCACCGTCGACATTTCAAAGACTTATGAACTTCGTTCTCAAAGACCTTATTAATAAAATATGCTTTGTCTATCTTGATGACATAATTATACTAGGCACATCCCTCGAAGATCATTTAAACAATATCGAAAAAGTATTCCAAAAATTAGAGGAAGCTAACTTAAAAATCCAGCTAGATAAATGCGAATTTCTCCGCAAAGAAGTCGCTTATCTCGGGCACGTTATTACTACGAAAGGAATCAAACCCAACCCGGACAAAATTCTCGCAATAAAAAATTTCCCTATTCCTAAAACAAGTAAAGAAATAAAATCATTTCTCGGACTCCTGGGCTATTATAGAAGATTTATCGACAGCTTTTCAAAAATCACTAAACCCTTAACCAACTGTCTAAAAAAGGGTCAAAAAATTGACATAAAAGATCCGGAATACATCAAATGTTTCGAAAAATGCAAAACACTTCTCTCTAACAGCCCCATTTTACAATATCCAAATTTCTCAAAAACATTTATCCTAACAACCGACGCGAGCAATTACGCGATCGGAGCAGTTTTATCACAAAAGAACGAAAATAATAAAGATCTCCCCATAGCCTACATTTCAAGAACCCTCAATAATCACGAAATAAATTATTCAGTTGTCGAAAAAGAACTCTTGGCTATCATATGGGCGACAAAACAATTTCGGCCATATTTATTAGGACACCAATTCAAAATTGTTACAGATCATAGACCTTTAGTTTGGCTTAATTCACTTAAAGAACCAAATTCCAAATTAATAAGATGGCGCCTCAAATTAGAAGAATTTGACTACACAGTTGAATACAAGAAAGGATGCCAAAATGTCGTAGCCGATGCCCTGTCCCGAATCAGACCAGACTTTAAAATAGAATACAAAAAATCAAATATTTTCGAATCTGACAAACCACTCGTCCATTGTATTTCTAGCGACACAAAAATGAGTAAAGGTTTTGCATATCAAGTAAAACAAAATTACCCTAGTGAAAATTATTATAACATTGACAACAAAATTCTTATACAAAACGACCCACGATTAATTTGTCATTTAATTACAAAAGATAAATACCACAATAAGCCTTCAATTAGAAATATAAAAATATGCCTAGAAAAATTATTAGATTACTGCATACAGAACGAAATAAACGAAATTGACATGCCAAAAATTTGTTCCGGCCTTGATGGAAAAAATTGGAACGAAATAGAAGACATAATAAAAGTAATATTTCTAAATTCTAATATCAAAATCAATGTTTATGAACAACCTAATGACGTAGAATTAAACTTAAATTCGGACACAGATTCTGTAATCGTAGAAACAGGTAGCGAAAAAGATTCAACTGATACAGCTCACTCTGATAACGAGCACCCAGTAAATGACTTAACATATTTAGAAACACCTATAAATACATGCAAAAACCAGATAGTTGTAAAAGAAACTAATGGTAAAAACGATATAAAAATAAGCAAGCTTTTTAATAATAATATCCTACGCATTTACCTTTATTTAAACAAAATTGACAGTAATAAAACAATCCTGAAATTCATTAAAGAACTCCTACAACCTGGAAAAACGTACTATTGTTTGATCCCTGACAAATTCAAAACTAACTTCAACGCCGTACTGCAAACCTACTTCGACGCGAATAGCTATAAATTAGTAGCATGCAGCTCGATAAGTAATGATATTGAAAATAAAGAAGACCAGCAACTCACTATAAAAAACTATCACGAGGGAAAGACTAACCACAGAGGTATAACGGAAACTTACAACAAGCTAAAACAATCATATTACTGGCCTAATATGCTGAAAGATATTCAAAATTACATTAATAAATGCAATGTTTGCTTAACCACAAAATATGAAAGAAACCCTATCCAAATACCTAACATCAAAACACCCACAGCAGACAAATCTTTCGAAAAAATTCATATTGATCTCTTATCGTTAGAACAAATTAAAATATTAACCATAGTAGACTCTTTTTCAAAATTCGCCGTAGCATATGTAATTAAAGATAAAAATGCCATAACAATTTTAAATAAATTAATTAAATATTTTACACATTTCCCAATACCAAAAGAAATAGTATCTGATAACGGCCTAGAATTTAATAACAAAACAATTCAAAATTATCTGGCTCTCAGACAAATAAATATCCATTATATTTCTATTGATAATCCCAAGAGTAATGGCATAGTAGAAAGATTCCACTCTTCCCTCATAGAACATATGAGAATTATTAACCAAAATCCGATAATAAAAACTTTACAACTCAAAGAAAGATTGAACTATGCACTAATAGCTTACAACAATAGCATTCACTCAATTACAAAAAGAACTCCCTTAGAAATTATTTTCGGACGCATCTCTGAGCCAAATTTGAAACCAGAAGAAGTACAAGTCGACGAATATTTACAAAAACACTCCGAAATTCTCAAACAAGTAAACGAACATGTAAAATCTAACATAGAAAAATATAAAGCAAAATATTCAGGAAAACCCGAAAAACAATACGAAATACCAAACCAAGCTCATGTAAAAATAAATAAGAGAAATTCCGGCAAAATAGAAAAACCAAAATTTAAAATTCTAGGTGTAAAGACAATACGTCCGGCAAGAGGACAAATTGTAGACGAAAACGATAAAAAACATAAAATATCAAATCTTAAAACTCCTCGACTTGTTACAGACTAATTCCTTTCGGAATATCCCAAATCATACAAGATGACACTAATACTGGACTTAACATACTTGACTTAGGGACAGCCTACATACAGGTAAACACCCAAATAATATCATTCCAAGTTCCCATATCTAATATCCTTCAACAATACCATATCTTAGAATCCAACACTAACACCCTATATCAAAAATTACAAAAATATAAATTTCAAGATAATATCACAAACAACAAAAATATATTAAATAATATCATATTACATTTAAGAGATAAAGTACAACTCTTAAATACTAAAAGAAATAAACGCGGTTTAATTAACGGGCTAGGCTCAATAATCAAAAGTATAACAGGTAACCTGGATGATACAGATAAAGAACGATACGATCAAATAATAGAAAATATAAAATTCAATGAAAATAAATTAACCGATAAAATCAATACAATGGTAAAAATCAACAACAATATCACCGCCCAATTTAACGATAAAATTAAAATAATTAATGAAAATAACAAAATTTTTAATAAAAAACTAGACACTTTAGAAAAAGTATTAGGAAAAATTGTCGACGAAATAGACATTGTAAGAACTCAAAACATTCTAAACGAATTAACACAAATAGGACAAGAACTTTATTTCTCTCTAATACTGTTAGAAGAAACCATAACTTTCTGCCAATTAAATACTTTATATTTCGGAATAATAAATTACAACGAACTAATAAACGAAATCAATAAGATTGAAAACAATTTTATAAAAACAATTTTAATTAACAATATTCATAATAACAATCTTTTAAAAACGTATTGTTCTATAAAAGACGAGAACCTTATAATCCTTATAGAAATCCCATCAAATGTCCTTAAAGAAGAACTCTTACAAGTCACCTCAATTCCAACATACCAACACGAAACATACAAAACTGTAAATGTACTAAATGGCCTATACACGAAAAATAATTGTAAAATAAAACCCGTAAATAAATGTATTAGAATAAGTAATAAAGAATACTACTGTCTATCTCAACACAACGAATACGAAAAATGTTTAGAGAACGTAATATGCTATAAAGATTTCCAATATTGTAGTTATCATAAAATATCATTAATCAACTCAATCATTGAAATAAAAAATTCTAATTTAAAATATCTATATTTTCCGTATAAAAAACAAGTAAAATTTTATTGTAACAACACGTTGCATATTAAAGATTTAAAAGGCATATATTATACAAATAACTGCAAATTTAACGATCAAATTAAGATAAAAGATAACTTCGGAGAATTAATAGATATCCAAATAAATTCTACTAATACCCATATCAAAAAATTAAAAGACGAAATAAAAAATATATCACTAATTAAACACGATATAGAAAGTAGTATTCGGCTAGATTATCCATATGATGTAAGCATTAATAATTATCATTATATTTTGATTTATACTTTAATTACGTTAATTATTATTATAATATTAATTTGTAAGTACAAAGATTGTCTTCGAAACAAATTTAAAAATTCAAACCAATTAGAATTAAAAGAAACTAGTAAAAGTTCCAAAATTGTAACTTCCACTCTTGAGGAGGGAGGAATTATATAGAGACACCACCCTTATTTGCGTAACGCAACTATAAATTGCATCATTCTCTTTCTCATAAATTCAGCACTTTTAACTTGAGATCTCTTAAAAGAAGACGATCCTTGTATATATAAGATGTACTTAGTAAGATAAGACATTCCTTGTTTAGCTACTGTTAATGTAAGATTTCATTGTGTTTTAAAATAAATTTTTTAAAAACTTAAATTTGAGTTCCAAATTTATTATTTACATAAAAACATTTGTATAATGTTTATTATTTATTAATAATATTTTGAAAGCAGTATGCGAGACAATTTAGGATATAAATAAGAATATTATGTAGAATATGTGAAGTAATTTTTTTCACAGATTGCTTTGTGATTGAGATTTATCCCGTAGCGAACAAACCAAGAAATAAATAAAAATATACTATTATAATTGTAGAATTTAATATTATAAAGGTAAAAAACTGAGACTTGAATGCAAAAGAAACGGTATGCCGTTTACTTTTTCTCGAAAATTATATGTACAGTTCGACATCTCGTGACAACTAGGTTACTTAATTACTTTCTCAAACCCATTGTGATTCTACTAGTTTTCGAGATTTGAAACTTGTGGTGTATAGAAGTTTAGGTATATGAAACTGATTTATGCGGGTTTTACAACCTTTTATGGAAGGGTGGGAAGCATTGTGGTCAGGAATTATAAATTATCCCAACTCAAAGGTATCACTTGAAAAGTAAGAACAGGTCCGTATTAAATAAATTCATACTGTACTTACTTTGTATAAATTTTGTAAACTGAAAATATATAATTAGAAATAAGACACAATAAATACAGAAATAACTTTACGTTTTGATGACTTGTCCAAAACTGACCGTGTACCTCTTAAGAAAATTTCTAATAACTAATAATGGAGTTTTTAGAATATAGATTTGAAAATCCAAAGATCACCGAATGAAGAGAAAAATCTTAAGGATGAACAACTTGACTTAGTCAAATCTGCATTGATCTCTCCGCTTTAATTCTTTTTAGATATTCTACCATAGAATAGGTGGTTAATACTTAATTATTGTCTTTGTTCTTCTATGTATAAATACTAAAAATTTTCTGTGAAGCATATTTATTAGTATTAATTTCTTGTTAATGGCCTTAAAAGCCGAAATATGAATAAAAATAAAATTCAATTTTTTTAATAATTGTTTGTATTGAAAATTTACGGTTGAATTTATTTTAATAATTTAATCTCTTTTCAATTTTCAAATTGAATTTAGAAGATGGCATTTAAAATACATTATTATTTGAATATTTTACTCTAGATTTAAAAGTATATACTTAGGAAACATTTTGAAAGGAGATTTCTGGTACGGCCCTTAACTTCATATGACAGAAAAATCTACCTGCCTAAAAGTACCAATACCGCAAGTCCCATAAAACTTTATAAGGGCCAATCGGCTTACCCGAAAGTGAATTTCATATAACTAAACTTCTACTATAAGCAAGTTTCGGTGTAAGCATCGATGAAGTGTTGTTTGTTTAAGGTTGATTTGTGATTGGGATTCATCCTGTAGCTAACAAACAATAAATATATAAAAACATACTATTTATATTGTAGAATTTATTATTTATAGGTAGAAAACTGATTTGAATGCAAAAGAAAACGTATGTCGTTTATATTTCCTCAAAAATTATATGTATAGATTGACATCTGGTGACAACTAGTTTACTTAACTACATTCTCAAACCCATTGTGTTTCCCCCTCGCGTTCAAACAAGGAACTAGTTTTCGAGATTTGAAACTTATGGTGTAAGCAACTTTCGATGAGAAAATATCTGTTACGAGAAGGGAACTTGAAGATCAAATTAAAGGTGCTATTAAAAGAACTGGTATGCTAGCTGACGTTCATATGATTAAATATAAAGAAAAAATAGTGTTAAGCGTTCAAACAAGGAACTAGTTTTCGAGATTTGAAACTTATGGTGTAAGCAACTTTCGGTGTAAGCATCATTCCAGGTTTGAATACAGTTGGATTTGAATCTTCCGATGTAGGCATTTTACTGTGTTTGAATTTTCTAGTATTGTACTATTCCAGACGTGAAACTTTCGATGAATGAATATACGAGGTTTGAAATTTCGGGTGTTGACCCCATTCCCTTTTGGGTCGTTAGTTATTACAATGCAATAAGCATATACTTAATAACTAATATTAATATTAATTAATAGATAATAGGTATATGGGAATAAGAGTTCCTTATTTTGTTCCTTTATCTATGACAGAAATAGAACTTTCGTCATCTCTTAGCATTTGCGTGAACTTTTTGCCATCTGTTAGCAATTGCTTAAACCTTTTGCGATGCCGCAACGAATACATCGTTTGACGTTAGTTTGAATTTGTTTGATTTCGTTTTTGTGTTTTTTTACTATAATTTATGTTTTAAACTAAAATAAGTTTTAACATAAACTAATTTATACATTTTAAACAATGACTTCCAGTAAGTATTCATTTATAATTAATCATAAATTTATTAATTAACAGTTAACCTTTAATTTCAGAGGTATTAAACAATTTAGAATTAGCGTTAAAAAATTTTAATATCCAACAATTATGTGATATAGTTTTACATGTGTTCCCAGAAACAAAGTGGGATGATATAAAAACAACGCTTGTATCTCACAGTGAGAATTTATCAGCGAAAAATGTTGTTAAATTGTTGTTAAGAATAGCTGAGAAATTATCCAAAGAAGATATTGAAGAAAGAATATCATATTTGTATCTTTTAGCAGTGGGCAAGGCAGAGAAAAAGCAATGGGTTGCTATAGAATTAAGCGAGAAAATATCTGTTACGAGAAGGGAACTTGAAGATCAAATTAGAGGTGCTATTAAAAGAACTGGTATGCTAGCTGACGTTCATATGATTAAATATAAAGAAAAAATAGTGTTAAGTGTTCAAAAGAAAGTTATAACGAAAAAACGTGGCCTGGTAAAACAAAATCCTCTTTATTTTCAATTTTTCCCAAACGAACCATATTTATTTTCAACTCGCAAACAAGTGGAAAACAAAGTATTAGGTGCAATAATTGAATCATTAGGGTATTCAAAATACAAATTCTGTAGTCTGACCGGCCCTAACGTCTCAGATTTGTTAATTTTATTAAAAAACAAACGGTTTGGTGTAAACAACGTTTCTCATTTATCATCTCCGCCAAAACTCAACCCCACTGTTAAAAAAACATCATACGGAGTCGATTTCTCACAACGGAAAGAAAGAGAAGAGTTCTCGAATAAACTGTACGGAGATAAACCTCCACAACTGCAAAGCCTTTCCGTCAGTTTGAAGAACATGACCTGGACGCAAACAGACGAGTTCGACGCCATGAACGGAGAATCGCTAGACGGGTTTAAAGTTGTGTTTAAGGCGCCCAATGTAGCAGAGTTCTTCAAGGAAATGATTGCTATGGGCGTCGTCTGTGATCCAATTCCCGCCTACATGAAAGAGCTTTTATTGGCGGGGAAAAACGACTTGAAAATCACAGCACAAAATTAAACAATTTTTTTTCATTGACTAAGGAAAGAAATTCAGTTTTAAAAAATAAATTGTATATTAGTTGAATTTTTGTTCTTTTTCGTTCTTGTATCTAATTTTTTAAAAATGTCAATAAATATATGTTATGTTTTTAATAATATTATTTAAATTATATGAGATATTTTTTTAATGAAAAACCTTCTTCAGTTTTACTTTAGAAAGCATATATTGTATTTCAGATGTCAATTATACACCCGGTATAATAAAAAATACCCATTTTTGGTTCCATAGTAATAGACTGATTTCAAATTTACAAACAGAAATTAATTTCTTTTTGTTCCTGAGATTTTTGCAAAGTTGCACTTCAAAAAACATGTTTTGAAGGTATATCTCAAAAATGGATAGAAATATAATCTCAACGATTATATCAGGCGAGTCTACTGGCAAAGTTACATAAAGAAATATTTTCTTTGCATATACGTTCTTTTAAACGATACGGTGAAAAATATATCATATTCTGGATTTAAGTAAATAAGGATGCGCTGATTTCAAATATTTATTTATTTATGTTCACAATTAGACAAAAAGAAAGGTTTTTTTGAGGGTATACCCTTTAAGGGGTTAGTATACCATCTCGGCGACTTTACCAATCGATTATACAGGTCAAATTACATAAGTGTACCAATTTTCAGATTTTTATTGTTAACGGATACAATTTTTAGAATGGAATAACTGAAAATGACAAAAATCTTAAAAATATCTTACGATCATATATTGACCCCTTAAGGAGTATACCTATTATTTACGGTCTAATTTAAGTTAGAATATAAAAATATTGGACAAAAAAAGTTTTCTGTTTTTCTCATTTTTCACCGAATCATTCCAAAGAACGTATATGCTGAGAAAATATTTTTTATGTAACGTTGCCCACAGAATCGACAGGTATAATCGTTGAGATTACATCTCTATTCATTGTTGAGATATATAAAAAAAAACACTTTTTTGAGGTGCAAATTTGAGAGCAATAATCTCAGAAACATAAGGAAACAATTAAATTCTGTTTTTAAATTTGAAATCGACGTCTGTCTATATGGACTATTTTCAAAAATGAAAATTTTTGACCCAAAAAAGGGTATTTTTGGATTATTTTAATTGTACCTAAAAACTAAAATTTGTTACTTTTCATTTTAAATTCTGATTGGAAATAACTTGGGGATTTTAGATCTTATTTGGAAATATGAATTTCACAAAATATTGAAAGAAGTAGTAACTGCAACGAGTTCATAATTAATTTATTTTGTCTGTATATACATATCAAGATACATTTAAAATACAGAATTATTCAGTCTGAACTGTCACAATAAAAAGTAATAATAAAAAACAACTAAAAATCAAAGTATTAATTTATACAGTCGAGTATAAGGCACTAATTTAACACCAAATTACCGGTTTAGGTCTTGAGTATTTAAAATTGGAGTTAAATAAACGCCGGGATCGTTCAAATCAATGACCATATTTTCCACAGCTTGTCGCATTATCCCAGAACCAGAACTTGTAGAGTTTAGACACTGGCTTGCTTGCGATTCGTCTGCTCCGTTTAACTCTGGATATTCTTCCTTGACTTCTATTTTGATTTCGCGGTCCGCGCTGTAGTTGTGCTCGGTTTCCACGATTTGCCGTTCTTGTTTTATGTTTCTTACTAACTCTGGAGTTTCATCTTCGATGTCGAACGCTTGAGTGCAGATTTCTAGCGTTCTGGCGATTTCTCTCACCGAAATTGCAATCGGAGCGTTGATTATATCTGTTAGTAGTTTTTCGTGTTGTTGAACGATACAGTTACGGAATATTTTCAACTGTTCACACAGAATTGTCGAATCGAAGTCTGTATGGTGGATGAATTCTTTTGGAAGGCCGAATTTTTTAGAAAGCAGGTCTATGGTTTTCTCTTTTTCCGTGTCTTCCACTGTGGCCAAAATGTGGCTTTCGTTTTTTATTTTTATGTGGCAATAAATACAATTTTTTAAATCATCATCAAAAGAAATTTCTGGACTGTTTTCGTTTAAATTATTTGGCAAATCAAGTGTACTATTTTCATTTGGATTATTTTGACTATCATTTGACAACTCAGGTGGTTTTGATTTCAAATGATTTGTGAGATCAGGAGAAGGTGATCTAGAATTTCTATTTTCTGGAAAATTTTTCAAAGAAAGATCAAGTTTTGATCTCCATTCCTCTGGAACTTCAAGATCTAAAATTTTAGTGCGTTAAAAACATGAATTTAAATATATTTAAAAAAAACTTACTAGCTGTTTCATATATTTCGATCATGTCTTTAACAGGCAAATTATATGTGTGTAAATTTGGTAGAATGTGATATAAAAACCTTTTTTGAAGCATTGCGGATGTTACTAAAACAAAAATTTTATTTTTGGATGTATTTTTGGACCCTATAAATTGAATTTTTTACGACAATTTTACTACTTCTTTAATGGGAAATGTATTATAATCGAGATTTTAACAAAAATTAACGAACTAACGTCTTTACGACAGGTTTTGTTTATTATTACTTCCTTTTTTTGAAAAATTTCGGGTTTCAGATTGAAACGGAAATATCCATTTTGGGCATCCCTGAGTCCTATTTGAGCAGTTTCTGCGTGATGTCTGTACGTACGTATGTATCTCACATAATTTTAAAATGATTAGTCATAGAGTACTGAAATTTCGTTTATAGGGCTATTATACATCTAGTTGTGCACCTCTATTTTTATTGCAATCGCCAAAAAGGGCACTATGATCGTAGAGTTTTTATTTTTTGGCATAACTCAAAAATGATTAGCCGTTATAATATTGAAATTTTGTATGTGAGACTGCTTTAATAAATAAAATAAGTTTAAAGGAAGTACAGCAAAACATGTGCACAATTTAATAGACGTACAAGGAAGTCATGAGGAGTCCAGATCAGATTTTTATTTAATGTCTGTATGTAGAAAATGCAGAGCAAATTCGGTTGAACGGATTGTAATAAAACTTCATATTTAAGCTTTTGATATCAGTGGTACGAGTCAATCAAGCATTTTGTAAAAATCGATCACCCTGAAGGAGAGTTTTGAATACCATTTTTTTGCATATATTTCATTTATGATGTATCGCACATTTTCGATAGTTTTAGTAAAATTGTCGTTAAAATTCAATATTTGTCGGAATTTTGAGGAGAAAACTTACTATTTTCATTGGGGTAGATGTCGGAAAATGGAGCATAAATCTTCTCTTGTTCTTTACGCTTTAGAAATATTTCATTTTTCATGTATTGTAATAATTTTAAATCGTCTTCTACTGTGAAATATTTATTCAAATTTCTCGCAATTTCCTCGGAAGTCTAAGAAATAATTTAATCTGTTTTATATGTATTTAGAGTTAACTTACTTGTTCTCTAACTGTGATTTCGTTCGTTTCGTTATCGGTTTCGTTGACGAAATCTGGTGTGGCTGAACTTGAAGCTCCATCGTCTTAAAAATATATTTTAATTGCGAATTTGGGCCTGTCTTGGGACTTACCTTTGCCTAAGCGGGCGAGGTCTGGCGAGACTGATGAAGACGATTCTTCAATAACCACTGCTTCTGGTTCTTTTGTTTCCTTTTTCCTCTTATTATTTGCGGTTTTTCTTTTACTTTTTCTTGGTTTATCCGAACTTGAATTGCTACTATCCACAATTGAAATGTCTGATTCTTCGTCGCTAAATTTATTTTTAAAAGTTTTGCGTCGAGGGGCATCTTTTGGGCTTTTCTCTGAATTCTCCCATCCTTCTCGTATTTTTTTTTTCTCTTCTAATGGAATTGGCAAGGTATCTAAGACAAAGATTATTTTCTTTCTGAAGTGCTCTTTCATAGATTGCCAAGTCCTGGAAAGGATGTGTCTTTCTCCAAAGCCAATCCAAAATGAATTGCCTCTGAGTTCATTATAAGCATTTGCTTTAATTATTTGTCGTACTATTTGGAGTCTTTCTTTGTCTGTGTAATCAGATCTAGTCCTAAAACAGTTTGTTAAAAAAAATTAAAATACATTTTTCCTCAAAACTTACGTCATGCTTAAATGGTTTTTTGCAGTTTTTAAAATTTTGTTCTTTTTACAAATGTGAAAAGACTAATGTAGATTTTTCACGGTAAATTTCTTTGAGCAGGTTTAAACATTTGTATCTCTTGTAAGAGGTTGGAGGGAATATTTGACAGTATTTTTGACAATGAACATTTTTAAAAATTATTTACTAATATCAATTAATACGTGATAAGTTATAAAAGAAAAATAAAACATTTTGCCATTGCATCAAATTACTTGTCAAACTTGTAAAGTGCACGTGTTCTCGTTCTAACCTTACATGTGAGCATAAACAAAGATTTAAAATGACATTAGAAGATAGAAGAAAACTAGTAATTATAGAAGGTAAATATTATAAAAAATAAATAAATTTTAAATTTTAAACGTTTATTTTTCCCATAGATAATGATTCTGATTCAGAAGAAATTGAAATCAAAGATGAAATCAAATCAGAAGTTGAAAGCAATGAATCAGAGACAAATAACTCAGATTCAGACATAGAGATCAAGGAACAATTATCTTCAGAAGAAAATCAAGACACAGACACAGAAAATCAAGAAGAAAATAATGCTGGTTGGGCAGATTCAATTGCAAAGATCTTAAAAACGAAAAAACCCAAACATAAGAGAACTTTAGTTCTATCTAAAGCTAAAAAACTTACAGATGTTGTACTGAAACCAAAAGAAAAAGTAATTGATTTTCAAATAGAAGGAGAAATAAAAGAGGAAAAACCAGACCCTAGCACATTAGAAATCAAAACAGAAGAACCAGCAAAGAAAAAATTAAGAAAAGATGTTTGCGCAGTGCGGATAAAACCAAACATTTTGGAAAAAGACAGAGAGCGAACCCTAGCAAAAATAGCTACGAAAGGTGTTGTTCAACTCTTCAACGCAGTTAGACAACAGCAAAAAGATATTGACAACAAATTAGAAGAAGCAGGACCTCTGGTAAGGAAGAGAGAAAATGCGATGAAGAGTATCGACAAACGGGCTTTCTTGGATGTTCTTATGCAGAAAAAATCAGAAAAAGTTGATGGAGATGTAAAAGAAGAAGCGAAAAAGAAAAATGGTTCAACGTGGAATGTGTTTAGGGATGATTTCATGTTGGGAGCGAAAATGAAGGATTGGGATAAAGAAGACGAAGAGGAAAGCGATCACGAAGCTGAAGATTTAAGTGATTCCGACTAATATTTTATTGTATAAATAAAAAATAAAGTATTTTGTACATAAACACACCCATACGTTTTTTATTTGTCTCAAAATTTTTTCTTTCAAGACAAGCAAGTTGACAGCGCAATTAAAACCTGGAAGAGTGGCCTCTTTAATAATGTTATTTTTAAATTAGATATATATTGTCAATAACTTAATTTTTTATATTTTGAAACATAATTTATCAGTGTGGGCTAGGGAATGTAAATTGTTTCAGAACCACTGCTCGCCTGTCAAGTAATGGCACCAAGGTTTTCGTGTAAAATGTCTAGTAACGCCGCATAATTTAAGAAATATTTTGTTTTTAGTTTTTTTCAGAAATTTTTAAGTAACATATTGTCAACACAAAATTCTAACGCAAACTTTATGAAAAATGGCACAAACAAACGATATAACAAAATCATTAATCAATTCTGAATCTGGTATTCAAGAAACTGAATCGATTCCTCAAGAAAATGAATCGGTTTCGCAAGTAAAAGATTTCACAGAACGTGAAAAACTGGAGACGATCGAATCCGTGCAGACTATACTCACAGACGACATGACTTTTTCCGTAACAGAAAACAGTTCCCTTTCCGAATTGACCGAAAAACAAGAAGTGTCAAATGAATGGGAAGACGTTCTCGGAAGCGGTAGTCTTATGAGGAAGATAATCAAAGCAGGACAACCACATAACAGACCACAGAGAATGGATATTTGTACTTTGAACTATAAATGCACTCTTGAAGATGGTACTGAAGTAGAAACCGTTGAGAATGGAACAGTTCAGTTGGGAGACTTGGAAGTCACACAAGGCTTAGATCTTGCCTTAGCTTTGATGGATGTTGGAGAAAAATGTCTGTTACGGATTGAAGGACGGCTTGCCTACGGGTCACAGGGTCTTGGAACTAAAGTTCCTCCAGACACAACAGTATTGTACGAAGTAGAGTTAGTCAAAGCCGAACCCGAAGAAGAACTGGAAACTTTGAGCATCGTCCAGCGAAAAAGCCTGGGGTAAGTTTCTTCCAAAGGGTGATATGACCATAATCGAATGTCACTAACACTGTGTTTACCGTAAAAGAAAATGATAAGGATCAACATTAAAGTAGACAAAGGGACTCATGAAACGTATACGTAGTAAGAATTTTGTGTCACATACTGTTTTAGCGGAAATGTGTACAATTTTAATTCTAATGAATCAATGTTTTTATATATATTTTTTTGAATGTACATAAAATAAGCTTAATATGATAGCAAAATATCATAGTTTAATTTAACCACTTTAAAATGGCGATAATTTATTTTAATAATATGTACTTATGAAAAAAACAATAAATACAGCTTGCTACGTTTTATTTTCTAAGATTTTTTATTAGTAAATATTATAAAAATAAATAGTAGCCTTTTTGAAATTATTGAAGTAGAATTATATTTTGAGGTCATTGTGAAGGTAATTTTACATACATTCCGAAAAAAAATTAAAAATACCGATTTTCTATGATAGAATTAAAGTTGTACACATTTAGGTTAAAACCGGAATTTTTACTACGATCATTTTATGAGACGCTTTCTCTCCAAATAAAACCTGTATGTTATAAAATATAGTTTTTCATTATAATAATAAAAACTGTTAGCAATTTAATGTTCTGGAGATGGGATATGTATGCATGGTGAGTTTGTGGTAGAAGCTAGATAGACTGTCTCTTTCGCTTCCGTCTGTCTGTCTTATTTGATTTTACCATGTTGACGTCACATCATCCCTTCACCAAATATTAATATTTATTTCCTCGTGAACTACAAATATTAAACGGATTTAAAAAAATACAGATAAAAATAAAAATTTGGTCGCGCACATTGAAAATGAAACAAAATAATAAAATTTTCAGTGACAAGAAAAAGCAACGAGGAAACTGGTGGTACGGTCGTGGAGAATGCACCTTTGCCATCCAGTGCTATCGAAGAGCCCTGGACTACCTAGACGAAGTAGAGGGTGGAATAGTCGACCCCAAATCGGAACATGACGACCCAATTCAGCGTGCCATGACTGACACAGCTTTGCAAGAACTCATGGAAGACAGAATCAACGTCAGCAATAACATGGCAGTCGCACAGATGAAGCTGGGGGCATATGACGCAGCTTTGCAGTCTCTGCAGATAGTTCTGAGGTGCCAGCCTAACAACGTTAAGGCCCTCTATCGCAAAGCTAAGGTACTACTTCTTTTTCCCCTTAGTATCTGCAACTCAAAATTTCATAATACATTCCAATTAATTATAAAAAATAATTAAATTGCTCCCTTAGGAAAAATTGAATTTTGTGAAATGAATGTGTTAAAAATAGCATATTTTTTTCGAAATCTGTACAAACTGATTTTTTTTTATAATATTGTTTGTGCGTGAATGAATCACAGAGTGTTCCATTTATGTGTGACACCATTGCTATCTCAATAACTATAAGAGCTACGAGGTTGGTTAAATTAGCAAAGAACCACCGTTTTGCAAGACTATTAAAATAAGCCAAACAAATATTTTTTTAAACCAGTGTTTCTCAAGATATGGAACCCAACTTTCTTATTTTAATTTTTAAATGGAACACCCTAATAATTTTTACTTATTTGGATTCTACATAAAATTACAAATCCAATGATGTTTGAAGTTAAATTTCAGTTAAATAATAAAATCCCTATATTAGCATTTATTTTGCATACTTTTACCTAAAAATAGTAGTTATCACGAATAAATAGAAAACAAACGTTAAATTCTGCGTTCTTATCACACTAATTTTACCTTTAAATTAAAAAACTGCTCAAAACTGTATTTTGTAGAAAAGTACCTCCAAATACTATTGTTTTGTTATAAAAGCTATTCATGTAATAAGGAAGGAAACAAAGCGAAAATTACAAAATGAGACTCAGGCGAAGTTTGTAGAAGCAAATCTTAAATAACCACCCAGTTTCCGTGCGTGTTTCATACTATATTTTTCTATATTGATTTGAATAAATACAAAAAAATATTTGAAGTTATGAATTTTTGATATTTTGATGATATGTATAAAATTAAAAAATACAGTACCAAGGATTCATTAAGTTTGTGTCTTAGTTATAACAAAATTGTCATCAAATTTATTTGACTTGTGAAAAATAAGCGATTACGAATTTAATAAATATAACTACTTTTGTTAAGATTTATAAAGAGAATAAGAAATAACTTTTCTTTTTCGTAGCTGTTAATATTTCAATTTTATTTCCTTATATCACTAATAAAATAATATTTCACTGGTGAAATAATTAAATTAATAATCTAACTTAAATGAATTAAGTAAAGTAAAAATAAATTTTATATTATTGCACCGACGTACATTAATACTTTTTACATTTAATTTCTCGTTTAACAGATAAAAAAATATAAATTATATGTTTTATACATCATTTAAGTTGTGTAATGAAATGTGTAATAATGTGTAATGTACATAAAATATTTTCCATTTTTCCCTCAGGTGTTGAAAGCGAAAAACGAAGTTCAAGACGCGATGAAGTACCTCCTGCGCGCTAAAGAGCTCGAGCCCGAGAACACAATAATCCAGAAGGAAATCCTCGAACTGAATGTGATTTTAAAGAAACACAAAAACTACGAGAAGGAACTGGCGAAGAGGATGTTCAACAATTCTGAAGAAAAGTCCAGTCCGGCTGTGGGCAACAATGATCGCAAATCCAAAGTAAATTAAGCAACTCATATTGTAATAAGTATTAACGCATTTTCTTTCAGTCGTTCATGTGGGCATCGGTAGCTTTTTCAGTGGCGGTTGGTGTTGCCGGTGTGGTTGCTTGGCGGTTTAAATTCTCTTAAATATGGTTTATGGTATTCTGTTATATTTTGTTATGTGACTTTAAATAAATACGATTACTTTTCAATTTTGTTATATTGTAATTAAATGTATATTGAGCTAGTTATATTTTTAATATATCAAGTTTGGTAAAAATTCAATTAATTTCTTACGTACCTTAAGAAATAAAATTTTCATAATAGTATATTACGTACCGTGAACTGTAAGTGACAGTTTTTAGGTCGAGAATGTTGTTTGGGAAGTTGAGACCCGAAGGGTCGAGATTTCCTAAACATTCGAGACTTCAAAGATCACTTACAGTTCAAGGTTAGTAAGCTATTTTTTGCAATACCTACAAAAATAATAGAAAAAGAAAAATAGGTTTCAAAATAACGTCTGTCAGATTGATGTCAAAAATAAAAGTTGAATTGCAATTGAGAGTAAGAGTGCCATGAATGTTTATGATTATGTGGAAACTAAATACTTACCATCCACCATGAATTGTAAGTAACACACTTACTGTCCACCGTGCACGGGAAGTGTTTACTATAACTAACTAAATCTGCAATAAAAGTTCCACTTACTGTGTTTAAATTTTGTTATTAATGGGTAACTTACTGTGCAGGTATTGCAAAAAAAACATTAAGAATCAAAATTGAAGTTAACAAATTAAAAAGTTAGATATAAAAATAAATGCAGCCTACGGCAATAAATATTAAGAAACAAGTAAATATTTGTCAAAATATTATTATCAATATCAATTTATTTTGAGTACGATTTTAGTTAGGATTATATTTTTTTACCAGCGCCTTGTATGTCTTAGTTGCTTCATAACTTGGGACACAATCTTTTCGTTCGATCAATAATGATAGTCTTGTCAACTTTGATATGGCATATTCGATTATTAAATATTTCAGTATGTCATAATAAATTCGCTTACGACTGGAAGATTTCTATATGATAATGTGATCCAGATTACGAAGCTTGTTCTTGTGAAGTAGGTGATTTTTAGAATGTTGCTTTTTACCAGCGCCTTATATTCTTCGGTTGCTTCGTACCTCAAGACATAATGGTGGCGCTTGGTCAATAATAATAGTCTTGTCAACCTTGGTGTATAATATACTATTAAATTCAAACAAAAATCCAAAATACTTTATAAGAAGTTCCATTAAAAAAAGCAGGTATATGAAATATTTTGTCCTGAAAATAATAAATTCAGATTTTAACCCTCAAAATGTAATACTTTATTGGTCATTCGAAACATCTAACATACAATTACATAAACTGATAAGGATTTTGGGAGTAGTCGCTCAAATTCATTCGATTTTCGGGTAAAAGTATATCACAAGTAGTTTGACTTTGAGCTGGTTGGGGTAAAATATCAATCTGGGGTAGTTCGCTACTCAAAAAGCTCGGCTCTAAATTAACCAGTTGGTCGTTTGTTAATATGATATTATCATTTAACACCAAATTTGGTAACTCTACTGTTTGGATGAGTTCTTGTTTGATGTTTAAAATTGCAAGATTCTTTTCAATTGTATCCGGAATAGTGAAGGTGACCATTTCGCCGGATTGCGCGTCCATGATGGAAAATAATTGTTCTTGTTTCTTCTGAGATTTTGATTTCTTTTCTTCGGGAATTGGAATTAATTCTCCGTTTTCTCCTTTTGTTAAACGTTGGACTTTTCTGGATTTTTGTACAAGTCCATGTTGCGATTCCTGATGTCTTCGGAGGTGATTTCTTCGTTTGTAAGAAACTCCGCAAGTTTCGCAAACATGCGGGCGTAGTTCTGAGTGCGTGGTCATATGTCGGATTAGTTCTGAGTTTCTTTTGAATGCTTTGTCGCATTGCGTACACTTAAGAACTTTTTCTTGAGAATGAACATAACTTATGTGATCTTTTAAGCTAGATTGGTTGTAGAATGCCTGTCCGCAGTGTTCGCAAATTACTTCCTTTTTACTTTCAAGATGTAAGTTTAAATGGCGGTCCATATTAGTCCGATTTGAACATTTCAAACCGCAGTATTCGCAGGTAAATGTTTGTTTTGCCTGCTTGTGAACTCTATGTACATGTTGGTCTAAGTGGTGTTTTTTTAAGAAAGATTTTCCGCAGTTTTCGCAGACTAATTGTTTAGTTTCTGGCGAGTTCATCCCGTGAATAGTAGAAGCCATGTGTTTGAAATATAAATACGGAGAGCGGAAATTTTTATCGCAATATTTGCACGACATCAGTTTTTCATCTAAAAAAACAGGGATCAGCTTAATTTCTATGAAAAGCAAATTCATAAGAAAAATGGTTGCAGCAATCACGAATGTTCAATATACGACAAAACCGTTATTAAATTATTTAAAAAAAAACGTTCAGTAATCTATGACATTTCTGCCACAAAATCGGCAAGGAAATTCAATTCCTCTGTCTAGAGTCTATTATGTATAAGAACGAAGTGTGGTGAATTTTTATCTTGTTTTTTGTTTGCACAATACCCCTACATTATCTAATTCAAAGGCAATATCAAACTGCTCCTGTCGTCACCACACTTATAAAAAATAGACTATAAGTACTGGTAAAATGCAATGTTGCCAAATCTTTTTTTAAGTGTATATTTAATATTTTAATACAAAATATGATTTATGTGATCAGTAAAGAAGTTTTTTTATGACTCTTTCATGTGTATTTGTATCGGCAAACAAACTCCATATTCATCATGAAAAGACTTAATTCCCTGCCATGTCAGTAAATTATTATTTTGAAAATATTTGCAAAAAAACTTAAAAATGACAAGAGTAAACTGTCAGTTGATCAACTTTTGTCAGTAATATCAGGAGCTATGAAGTTTTATTAAAATTGATTCAGTCGAATTTGCTCTAATTCTGTACACATACATTTGGACAGACAGACAAACAGATCGAAAGATCACTTTATAAATAGTCAGAACGTTTTGTAAAGACCTTAATTCGTGAATATTTGCTAAATTTTTTTGAATGTTTAAATTGGTATGATTACAATACTTCTCTTATTAGAAGCCATCTCAATTTTTTTACGCATCGGCAAAAAATTAGATAAAAACCCGAAACCAAATTAAAATAAATCATATAATTGCGAACCGTTACTTTTTATTCATTATTTCACATTTTTCTTACCTGTATGTTTCCGGAGATGTATCTGCAAGCTGAGCTTTCTCTGAAAAGCTGTGGGACAATGTGGGCACTTGTGCTGAGGCTCTAAGCCCAGAACAGTATGCCCACGTTGTCTATGTCTCAAAATTCGAGTTTTCAAAGCGAAAGTTTCGTTGCAAGTTATACATTTATACCGATCATGTCTCTAGAAACAAATTATTAATATCCACATGTGTTTGGGCAAAAATTGTTACTTTTATATGATGTACGTATTGTTGTCTGCGTAAGAAACGATCTCCACATTTCTTGCATTGCCATGGGCGGTTTTTTTCGTGGTCTTTCAAGTGGAGGTCATTTTCTTCAGGGGTAGAACTCATAAAACCACATTCCATGCAGACTATTTTGTTGTTAGCGTGCTGTTTCATATGGTGATATAAAGATCGTTTTTTCACGTACCTGAAATTAAATGTGTATTCTTTGTTGCGTAAAGTGAAGATTTAAGTTACTTTTTTTCACAGTATTCGCATTTAAACATAATTGTGCGTTCTAGTTTAATACAATGCACATTTAATAAATGATCCTCTAACTCTTTTCTTCTAGTTATTTTAGTATCACAGTACGTACAGTTATTCCGTTTATGCCCTTCTACATGTTTATCAAATTGTCTTTTATATCCAAACACTTTTGGACACTGAGGACAGTGATATTCCTTCACAATTAATCTTTTTTTGTAACACATTTTCAGAGAAATGTGACATTGAAATGATGACCTATTATTGAAATCTCTTCTGCAGTTTTTGCAAGAAATGGGAGTGCCTATGTGTGTTCCCAAGTGTTTTAATAAAGCTGATTTGGTTTTATTTGAAACACCACAAACCCTGCATTTAAATACTGGTTTTTTAATGAAAAATGAATTGTTTTTAAACTTTATTTTTTTGCGAATCTTGCGTTTAGGTCGAGAATTGTTCTTAATACTTTTAGATACATTTTTTGGTGATTTTGTCTGTTCTATACACTTCTTTATAAATCCTAAAGCCTCATCCTTCTCAGCAGAATCAAAACTGTGAATTGTTTCAATCATTTTCTCCACCTAGAATGAATTTTGAAGCACTTAAATAGGTTATGTTAAGGACACTGACCTGTTCTTTAACAGCTGATAATGATAGATGAGATGATGTCATTATTAACTTATCTATTAATATTAGGTAGAACAAAGTATAAATAATTTTTTGCTATGTACAGAATTAATAAATACGTCAGACTTTAAACGTCAACACAATTTCTTGGCCAATCAGGAAGAAATATCTCTGATTGTCGGATTTCCATTGGGAGGAACTTCATTGAACGACTTGCCAATGGCGGTCGCTTTTAAAATATGTAAAGGAAAGATTGTTTATTTTTTTTTTATTAAATTCAGAACGTATATTTCTATAATACAATAATAAAATACTCGTATGTTATTTTAATTTTACAAATATTTTGTTGTAATGATGTAATACTTAATTATTTGTAATTACAAGTTCATAACAATTCATATTTTCGTTATACATAAGTTTATAATAATTATAATTATATATGAAACCCATAAACAAATATTTATATAATTTCTATTTATTTGCAACTAAGAATTATGTTTGTTTAATGTATATAATAATTATTAATATGTGAAAGAAATAATTTAATTGTTAAGTATTGTACTTATATTTTAGTCAATAGTTAAATTTTAATAAAAAATAATGATGTTTTAATTAATTTGGTTGTAAATGATTGCAAAATGTATAAATGAATATGAATGAAGATGGATGATATTCTGATAGTCATATCAAGGTATAATTTAATAATCGAATGCCCCTGCCATCGTTGCAATATTTGAAATTCTCTTGCGGTCCTTTCTCATATAGCAATATCTCAAGATGTTCGCATCTTTGAATTGAAAATTGTAAACCCTCCTTGTCGCCCCTTTGCATTCCTGGGCACCAATATCCGCACCTCGTCCCAGCCGTGCGGGTCACGGCTGCTCAGGCGTCACTCACTACCACTGACTGTAAAATTTTACCTAATCTTACCACATTTGCATCGATATTGACTACGTGCGAACTGCGAAGACTACATTGAGCTTTAATTATTATGAAGCGTGGAATCGCTCGTTTAATTTACTTTCGCGATATCGGGGAATTGTTCGCGAAACTATTTTTGCAGAGTGAAGTGATCTGCCATGAATAGACTTCGTAATAAAAGACTCTATTGTGACCACAGACATTCGACATTCTTTCCTAACAATCCATTCTACACTTCTTTCTTTATTTTCTTATTAATGAGATTTTTCCCAAATTACTTCTATCATTAAAACATACTCTTATTTTCGTAAATATTTATTAAATATAATTTTAAATATATATTATACTTATAAGATATAAATTTAGAAAATTTATTACAATATATCCTTTTTTAAGTATAACATATCATAGTATTTTTATTTGTATTAAGAAGAAAATTCAAAAAATGACCTTCCTTTGTATGAGACGAGGTGGCCGAGTGGTTAAGGCGTTGGACTGCTAATCCAATGTGCTCTGCACGCGTGGGTTCGAATCCCATCCTCGTCGATTCGTTTTTTTCACATTTTATTATTTATTTATTTTCATTGCACGACAATGTTGTTATTATTATTTATTCAAAATTTATTAACATATTAGTTCAGTGGTTCTCAACCACTGTTTCGCAAAACGTTTAATTTTCACTAAGGTAAACCGACAAAATATTGCAGTATTTGAATAATGAATTAACATAAATTTTTATTTGAAAGGATTGTATGACGGACTCTGGCATTAGAAATCGAAAAATTAAGAATGGAACAGTAAGTATAAAAAGTCCCCCTAAAGCAGCATGAATATTGCATAAGCAAAGATATTCATAAAAAGACTAAATTTTATAGTAAATATAGAGAAGATTATTAAAATTTTCGAGTAAAGATAAAAACGAGGATAAAAATAATTCCATTTCGCTTTGTTTTATTTATAGAGAAAAATTATCAGAAATATCATCAAATTTTCGAAGAACAAGATTTATTTTTAAAATTTAATATCTACAGAATGAAACAATAACTCAAATTGCTTCTTATATTTTTAAGGACTTATCAGTTTCTAATGACACAATTCTCTGAAGAAATATATATATAATAAATATGATAAATGCTTAAACGCAGTGTACTGCGAATATAAAAATGTTGAGAACCACTATTCTAATTATTTTACAAAACATCATTATATCCAAAATAAATTAAATAAATTTAAAAATTAATTTATACCATTAAAATACAAGATAATGTACATATATTTGGTGTCATTAGACGTAGATTTTTTTATCTCTCTGTTGATACCACAACAATTTTTGTATGTTGAAACGAGGGGCAACAGTCTGCAAAAAACTAATTTCCTAGGTTAATCTGCTATGTGTTATGTGCACCTTGAAAAAAGAAACACCCGGTATAAATAAAAAAAGAATATATATATTTTTTAAAAATGGAATATAAATTTGCGAATGTGTGAGTGTGTTCACCAGAAGTGTGAAAACCAATTCACTCAAACCTCATTTATTTTTTATTCACGTTGTGTAGTCTATATGGCATTTGCTAACCTGTACCCAGCAGTTCTGCGTCTTAATTGATCTCATTATTCGAGGGAAACCGTTCGCAATACCCCGCATTGATTTTAGTTCAACTTTTCATACGGGAACAATTATACCACGTCGAATAATAAAAACAAGAATTCAAGTGTGGAAAAACGCATTCAATACGTGTTAATGATTACGAACTCAATGTGTGATATGTGTTTTCATTATAATTAATCACAATTGTTTTAAATCAACTTCTATGCATTCATTTTTGGCTTTTGAATTTAGTGTGGATGGGCGATTGCTGATTTTTTGGATTTAGTAGGCTGGAAAAACAATAGATGTTAGTAGCGAGTGTTGAATTTTTGTGACGGTGGTGTTCGAAAATTTTACTAATTTTTAAAATTTTTGACGCATTAAAAGTCATTTTATTAGAAACATGATAAATAACAACAATATTTATTATTGAAGTGATATTTGTTGCTATTTATAACAATAGTTCGCTATAACTTGTAGGTACTTGTTGCCATCAAATTTTTATCTTAATTTTTTAAGAAAAACTATAAAATTAGTTTTTAAAATTATATTTATTGTTAATATTAATTTGTTTTTAACAAAATTAAATAGTTATTAACTAATGTTTACAAAATTTTAATTAAAATAATAATTTGATAGTTTCGATATTTACACATAGATGACTCTACGATGTTCATATTGAAACATGCTAGCAGTTTGACTTTTCTAATGAAATAATGACATTTTTAATTCTTTTACATTTTAGAAATGTTTAAAACAATTTAAACTATGTCAGAACCTACTTATATTTTATATATATTAGCATAATATGTTATGTACTACCTAATTTCTATTCATTTTATATTCTTTAAAGGGATATATTTTGGTTTCAAGTTACTGTCATGTTCTTGAATAGCTACTTGTGACATGTGTCGTATTAAATAGCATTAAAATAGGGGCTAATTCTATGATTGCAGTGTGTGTATCAGTAAAATATAAGTGTATGTTTTCTGTTAGGCATAATACGTGTAGAATTTGACACTTTGAAAATTTTAAAGAATTGTTTCCCTGTACTTTGTGTAGCGGACCTAAAGTGTGAAGCTAAATTTAATGAGATCGTTAATGAAACAGTGTGTCGCGAGTGAAAAATCTTTGATGTGAACATTGAAGAATGGTTTTGTTTCCTTGTTCTTGCACTTTCGGAGATCAAGGGGTTGCCAAGCTTTGAGCGACAAAAAAAGGTTAGAATATTTTTTCTTTCATTTGATTTTGTTTTTTTTTATAATAAATATTTTTTGGTAATAATATATATTATATTATTCAAGCATTGTTCTCATTATGTTATTAATTATTTATGGATAGGTATGCCTTAAAAATGGGTGTGAAATTGAAATGTTTTTCTCCATAACTTTATTAATATGTTTTCTTGTATTATACCTACCATCCTACCAATATTAAATTTATTAACATGTTATAATGTATTGTTTACAACATAACAATTTTCAATATAATAATTCATATTTCTATCCATTTGGGTGCAAATCTTTTAACGAAATCAACAAAATGTTTAATTTCTAAGATGCCTGAAAAAAAGATTTTTTGATCCTCTATTTTGGCCTCTAAAACTATACTTGATAATTCCGTGTGAAAATTTGGAATCCGTACTTCGAAAAACACGGAAAATTTTTCAAAATAAACATAGTTTTTAAATTTATATTTTTAGAAATAAAAAATAGAAAAAAATGCTAAAAAAAGGTTACTTTGCAATTTTTCTTTAATTTTTGCAAAGATTTTAGTATTTACTAGTAGTATTAATAAAAAAATTACTAAAAATTAATAAATCAATAAATATATAAAAGAGATAGGTTGTAACAACACTCATTAGAATGTTTTGAAATAAAATTTCTTAGTGAACTCTCCATGTTAACTAAGAGTCTGGTAAACGCCTTATTATAGTATAAATGTATAATGTATCATATCGTGATTTCCGATGATTTATTTATTTTGCAAGATTATTGTAGTGCACTCTCCTCACCAGCTGGAGTGCCGCGAAATAACAAATATAGGCATATAGGTATACCCAGCAATGGGAAGTAAGTATTTATATTGGGATATATTTTATATACTCGTATATATTTGCATTGGAGAGAATGAATGTAAGTGAATGTTTGATCGCGTGATCTTGACGCATTGTGGGGATGTTTCTGTGGTTGTTCCCCCTATTTTGGGGGCGGAGGGCGTTTAGCAGTGAATGGCGAGCAGCCAGCGTGAAATGTTTAGCAACTTGAGGCAAATTATTTTCAACGCTTCAAAGGTGGTCTTGGAAATTGTTTTAACGCTTGGTGACGCCGGGGGACGCTGGCGACGACCACGGGGCCCACCCAGTGACGGGGGAGGGAATTTTCTGTGAGGGGCTACTTTCAAATATGTATAAAAAGTATTTCAAAAATATTAAATAGTTAAATTATGTCAGAAAAATATTTTATCCATTATATTAATAACAACGTTGAACACTCTCCACAACAGTTTAAAGGGCATAAAAAAGTCAGAGTATATTTATTGGATATCAGTGACAATGGCGCATATTACATACGCTCTTTTATAATAATAGCGCTTTTAGGAAGCGTGTTTATATTAAATTCTTATGAGGCCAGACGTCACTTCTAACAAAAGCGTTCTAGAAAAGTGTGTCATATAGGCCCATATATATTTCATTTATAGTAATACAAAATGTTTAAATTTTAAAAGTATTTGTTATATATATTTTTTATTTTACTGTTGGGTTGCACACTCTCTACAACAATTAATGTGCCGAGAAAATAAATATTTTACCTGTACAAGAAATATTAAATTTCCTGTATATAGGTGTAATAATTTCTTAGATAAAATAATAATTTTTATTAATTTTTCAGTAGTTGTTTTGTACATAAATCGTAATAGCTTTAAGTGCATAAAAGTTCATTAAACATCTATTTAGCACCACAAATTTCGTACATATTTACATTTCATTTAATTAATAAAATCAAATTGTGTTGTTAGTAGATAATACACTCGTTAATACATAAATGGATGACCGCGTGTGTACCGTTTAAATTATTTATTTTGTTTTTATCTTTATTTATATTTTGTAAATTTTTGGGAGCATATAATTTTTTTCTAATTTTCTCCTTGCTCCCGTGGTAATTTCCTCGCCGCCGCCGCTGGTGGGAGACGCTGGCAGACGCCTTGTTGGCTGCAAGGCAACACGGTTGGATGATCTAAGAGATACGTTGTTCTGTTGTGCTGTTTCCAGACTGATTGCATTTGTTTCACCAACGTCTTCTTTATGTTGCTTTGTCAGATGTCTTCACAGATTTCAAGCCACTGCCGTCCCAACAGGGCGGGGGAGGGAAATATTTAATTAAATACACACACAAAGAAGGCAGTACATGTATGTATGTTGATAGACACTTATCTTCATTCTATTGGACTTTCTTCTATAAAATTAAATAATCGTATATTTTCATTTTATCATCATATACTTAAAGCTGTTTTGATAAGGTATCATTCCCAAAATTTTGTATTGTACTGTTACTAGCACTTTAGTTTAACAAATACAAGTATAGAATTTTGTTTGGGGTATTATTAATGTCACACAAGACAGAATAGTTATCAAGTGTCGAAACGTCATTTTTCCAGATGAGTAATAAAACGAATCTAGGAAAAAAGATCACTCACAAACATAGAATATAAAGACATGGAAAATAAACATTGGTTAATTATTATCTGCGAAAAAATCAGACTGTAGATGGTATTACTGTTTTTATTGTAATCGGGATAACCAACTTCACATCACCAATATCTTACATAGAGTTTACGCGACGTTTACTCTCTTATTTTTATGTTTTTTACATATTTGTGGATATTTTAACCAGTAGCGTACATAAAGAAGGAAGGGGTTAGTTTGGTATGCTCACCCACCTGTCAAGATTTTCAAGATTTAGGCGTCTTTTCAATTATTTAATAAAATTCATTTATATTTTACAAATTCATTTTAATAAATATTGATACAATGTACCATTGTTCTCATCCTAATATTTTTCAATATGCCAAATTTAATAAATATAAATGTATTTAATAGTACAAAATACTTGTAAATTGAATTTTTAATTTTGTATTTTTTATTTTATTTTCGTTAAATAATTGTATTTCTATTACTAATACACAGGTTTATTTTATTTTGTCCACAATAAAAACTAATATAAACCGAATACGCATTTTTCTAAAAAAAAAATGTTATCCAAGTGTATCTAAAAATTATGTCGTTGAATTCAGAATAAAATTCACTACAGAATAAGCAAATAAGAAATATATGGTTCAATTTAAAATAAGAAAGTTGGTCCAACAATTTAAGAACCGCTGGTTGAAAAACAAATTATACTCATTGATATAATCTTGGAAAACAGAAATTGTTTGCTATTTAACGGACTTCGTTCTTCTTACTGTTCCCGAGATAGTAATGGTGCACAAAGTAAAAGGAATACAGAAATTGGTAGAATTGTATTAAGAAAAATATTTTGAGTAGTTGTAAAAGAAATTATAAAAATTGATGACGGTTTTGTCTATTGTTAAAATTGAAGATCCAAAAGAACTATGAAGTTCGATTTCGTTTTGAATAACAAAAAATGTTCACATTGTTTTATGTTCTAACTTTTTTTAGTATTACTTAATTACGCTGTTTTATTGCTCTTTCTATTTTCATTAAGCCTCCTTCTTTGGATGAAGAAAAAATACCTACCTACTAGTAATTTCTGAGTAGGAACAGCATCGGGTTTTAATTTTGTATTCCTGTCGTTAAACGATGTTCTATTGCGAAAATGTGTATATACTAATAATAATTTACAATTAGTTATTTATGTTTCATAATTACATAATTCTCGTAAAATATAGTATAGCAACAAAAAAATGGTATGAACAAACATTCATTTAGGTGCATTACATAACATATTAATTTCCCTTATTAATAACAACATGAACCCATGTTTCTCGAAGCTTTGCATCTTTGGAAAAGTAATGCAGCGATATACAGTAACATAATTATTACACTGCGGAAACAATATCTGTTCGATTTATTTAGAATTTCACCTCAAACGTTACCGCCTATATTTTCAACGCAAATAACAACACAATATCCCAACCACGGAAGTGATAAATGGATTCGTCTATGTCATATGAATTAAATCGTATGTTTTTGTGCTAAATTGTGATTTGTTTGTATTTTACTATATTACATATATATTTATTTGTGTGATCTTTGTTAACTGCGATAAAAATATATTATGTATAAAATACTGCATAGGTTATGTTGCCACATGTACTATAACACTTATGTATATGTAGTGCTGGTCCTATATCCTTCTACTCTTTAATTATTATTGTATTTTTTATTTTAATTTGTGAATTCTGTTAAAAAATTGGCTGGTAGTTACTCCATTAATATACTATATCGCGGGCTTCTTAATAAAAGGACATATCGACATTTTTATGTTGATACAAAGAAGCATACAACTTTGTTAATTATCTATTGTAATCTTAAAGATGAATAGTCAATAAAATAGAGCTAAACATTTAAGAACATATTATCACTTTTCAATTTTCCAATAGTTTTTCTTTAATTAATAAAATTCTGTGTAGGGTATGTTGCCTCATGTACTACAACACTTTCATGAAGTACTGGTCCTCTAATCCAGTCTTTTAAATTTTTATAACAATAATGAGATATGGGCTGATTATTTTTCTAAGACTGAACTATTTTTTTTGTAGTTATTTTATATGGTGATGATTTTTGCGCCGGGGTCACGGGCGCCCATGGCGCTCGGTCCTGGAGACAAGTTTCCAGGCAACGCTTGTTTCTGCTGCCATCTGTGTGCGACATTTGAAACGGACTGTTTGAAGTTGGAAAGTTATTACTGTGAGCGCAATTACAAAGTTTTCAAGAAAGAACTTCGTCTCGCCCCTCTTAACCCGCGAATGAGACAGGAATTTTATCTTCTACACTTTATACTTCACAAAGGGCACGAATTTCCAAAAGAAATTTGTTTTTGGTTTAATCACATGCTTCAAACTTACTGAGCCTTCCAAATTAATATCTCAAAAAACATTGGATTAATAAATATATCTTCACGCCTTATTACCCATTGTTTATTGCAAATTTCTTTAAAAAACACAATTATTCAATATTTATCATAGAAACATGAACCCTCGCCTCTTCAACTACAAGTGCTTCAGGATAATAATTTTAATTCATTATTAAAGATCAGGGTTGGCAAAATCATTATTTAATTAAAAAAATCAGATATCATTGATTTTATTTTAAAAAGTCAAATAAATCATGATTTTAAAATTTTTTTTATTATAACTTTACTTTTTAATTGTTTTAAAACGCAATATAAAAATTTTGTTTCATAAACAAAAACTAAATCAGTAATAAAATCAGGAAGAGTAACAAAGAATTTTTACTTTTAGTTAAATATATTAATACTTAATTTTAAGATGGTATAACCTGTCGGATGAGATGACTTATTAAAAAATAAATTAAATTTGACAAACAAGATATTGAAAATAGTATAAGGTGTGACGTCATAATGGCACTGACAATAAAATTCAAAATATTAAAAAATATGTAAAAATCAAATATCAAAATTACTTCTTTATTTTATATTATATTGTGGCCTAATAAGTGCAAGTGCGCTGGCCGCTGAGACATGATATAATGCGATTCGAAAGACGTCTACCATCGGAATAAGTTCGGTGTACACAATGTTATACTCGCTACGAGCTGCAAAACAGCTCACAAGCAGTTATCTAGACGTAAGTCACGCTTACTTTTTATTTACTAAAATTGATTATCATACATTTAGACTTTATAAAGTTTAAATACATGTTTCAAAATGAATTTAGTTACACAATTACATAAAATTTAATTTTCCAAACTTATAAAGATCAATTTGCAATTAAACAACTAGGTCGTCCAACACTAGTACTAAACATAATTTCGGGTAAAGATAATTTAAAAAAGAAGTATTTAAAAAACAATTGGATTTTTAGTTGTAACAAGAAGAATGCTTTGTCTTGTTTTCCATGTTTGCTGTTTGCGGACGATTATGGTGAAAAAATATGAACTGAAACTAGGGTGAGAGATTTGTTGCATTTGCCTAAGAAAATAAAGAAACCCAAAACAAAACTACAATGAAAAATTAATAGATATAAATTTGCCGAAAGTAATGGAAGACATATATTTCTTTAAAATTTAAATTAAAATTATAAAGAAAATTGAAATCCATTGATTAATATTTTATTTCCTTTTTTGTTTCATGAAGCACACCGACAATTATGTAGCACGAGCCGTCACTGTTATTTTTGTAAGTATATGTAATGGCTTAATATCCTGAAATCGGTAAGAGTAATAAATTTCATTTTGGTTAAAAGTCATCTTTCCCGGACCTATAATATTTGAAGCAGTTTTGAAGAGGTTGTAATTTGAGTTAGTTTCTTACAAGCACTTATTGAGTTAGTAGGGTATTTGTATAAAGTAAAGAATATCGTAACGATTATAGTAAGTGGTGGCCGTGTACAATATCGCTTGCGCAGCGGGCGTCCTCGCTGAGCGTCGCAGCAGGCCATGCTGAAGCCTCCCACCGGCAGCCATTGTTTCAGCTGAACAGTTGAAAGCGATCGGCCCAGATGCGGAATAAAAACTCGGATTACTCATTCAGCGCAAACTGTGATATTTCATTGTTCCAAGGCTTTGTTAACTTTACGCGCTCCATAATGCTCAGTAACGGTTCTGACTCTGAGGGGGCGGCAACAACTGTTCAATACGTTATTACAACCAAAAGAATCAGACCATTCAACAACTAACCCTCACACAAAAAGTCAATTGCTTATATCATATTATTGTGATCATTACACTCTAAATAAAGACCCAAATTAATATATAAAGAGATTCGCAGGCGGCACTTAGGGAACAATTTAATAAAGTCTGGAAAATAAATAACTCGTAATAATGGGGTCATTTAAAAAAAAAAAGTTACGATTTTTTTTACATACATGGAACCTGCGACACTTACTATACATATTGCAATATGTATAATATACGCCGAAATATAATACTTTTCATTCATAACTTTGTTATAAGATATTCGCGCTGCGAATTTCGTGACGTCACGAATCAAAAACTTACACAACGATACATCTCACATACCGGGTGTCCCAGCTCGACCGACACATGGGAGTTTTACATGGGAAATCAGTTAATTGTGAACAGTATCTCCCCAGTGCAAGATATTAACTTGAAATTTTGTTTACTTATCGGAGAATATTAATTCTATGGATCACAGTTATTTGAAATATGCAATTTCGTCTGCAGCGCGAGATTTGTTAAATTTAAAATCTAATATTTTCGTTCAAAATCAGACAGCCATGGAAATAAAAGAACATATTTATCTGACAGTTTAGTGAAGTATCACTGATTTTAATTCTTATTCCCTGTATTTTAATATTATTTAAGTTGAATTTAGTTTCTTTTTGTTAAATAATATATCAATATTACAAAAATATAAATATCTACAATGGCATGTCATTAACTGTCAGAACTGTCACATAGATATTTTCTTTTATTTCCATGGCTGACTGATTTTGAACGAAAATGATGATTTTATAATTTAATAAATGTCGTCTTCCAGACGAAATTACATATTTCAAATAACTGTAATCCATAGAAATAATATTCCCCAATAAGCATACAAAATTTCAAGTTAATATCTTGCACTGGGGAGATACTATTCATAATTAACTGATTTCCCATGTAAAACTCCCATGTGTCGGTCGAGCTGGGACACCCGGTATACACGTACACCGAGGCGCTACAAGTTGAATGTCAGTGTAACGCAGGAAGTATAATTTTATACTTTGTGATATAAAGTAACCTAAAATTTATGTAGTTGTCAGAGGAAAAGTACGCAGGTTTTTGTTTTGTTTATATTAGTGTAGAACTACAGGTTTGTAAGCATGAAATATAGTTGAAATTACATCAGAGTGTAATATATTTATACATTTAGGTAAAGCATGGTCAACGAAGTTTACATTTCGTCCGCAAGAGTGAGCTGATCATTCTGATTCGTAATGTATTGGCAAATGGCGTCCTGTTGAGATTTGAAATCGAAGTCTAATTTCAAAAAATTATATCTACAAAACAATGTACCCAAATGACATGAAAATATTATTTACATATATTGTAGACGGTAGATTTTCAGGATAAAAATAAAACAGAAAATGTGAAATGACCCCATTGTAATAAGATATAATAAAAGATTTAAAGAATATATTTACTGTCTAAATCAGGTAATCTCCAAGATCTAACTTCGATAATAGTACCTATAGCTGTCTTTTTGTCATAAGTCTCAGTTTGAATAGGAAAAAGAACAACAATTTCAGTCAGCTCCAGAACTATTTCTGAAAATCTGTACTATCCTTCGAACTAGGTGGAAATATGAAAATTTACATCTTCATTTAATGCTACTCACATTATATTGTTAATATTATTGGCAATTTTATACAAAAATAATGTTTTAAATTCAAAGAAACAGTTTCTTGATTGACATAGAAACATAACCTAAAACTCAGCAAGCATAATCTTTAGGAGTGACTTAGCAATGGTAAGGAGGGAGAAATTAAAGAAACTAACACAATACTTTTAAAATACGTTAATATCAAGTCATTTAATGACATTCTTAGTTATGTTCTTCTCAAAACGGGACTTCCATCCCTATAAAATGTTTTACTTTGTTATACCTCGTCCAGAATTCATTTGGGCAATGACTTTTAAATTCTCCGTATAAATACTAATCGTTGCCACTCTGAAAATTTTTATATTTTACGCAAATATATATATATATATATATATATATACCGGGTGTCCCAGCTCGACCGACACATGGGAATTTTACATGGGAAATCAGTTAATTATGAATAGTATCTCCCCAGTGCAAGATATTAACTTGAAATTTTGTATACTTATAGGAGAATATTAATTCTATGGATCACACTTATTTGAAATATGCAATTTCGTCTGCAGGGCGAGATTTATTAAATTTAAAATCTAATATTTTCGTTCCAAATCAGACAGCCATGGAAGTAAAAGAAAATATCTATGTGACAGTTCTGACAGTTAATGACATGCCATTGTAGATATTTATATTTTTGTAATATTGGTATATTATTTAACAAAAAGAAACTAAATTCAACTTAAATAATATTAAAATACAGGGAATAAGAATTAAAATCAGTGATATTTCACTAAACTGTCAGATAAATATTTTCTTTTATTTCCATGGCTGTCTGATTTTGAACGAAAATATTAGATTTTAAATTAAATAAATCTCGCCCTGCAGACGAAATAGCATATTTAAAATAAGTGTGATCCATAGAATTAATATTCTCCTATAAGTATACAAAATTTCAAGTTAATATCTAGCACTGGGGAGATACTATTCATAATTAACTGATTTCCCATGTAAAACTCCCATGTGTCGGTCGAGCTGGGACACCCGGTATATATATATATATATATATATATATATATATATATATATATATATATATAGTTCCATGTCATTATATATTATGTCTAGTTGAAAATTGCTTGAACTTTGCGTATTTAAAAGTTTCAAGAAATACTTAACTTTCGTAGATACAGGATTTAAATATCATCTAGCATACAGTGTTGTCGTCTAAACAAGTCTTGCCTAAATCTAAGTATAGATTAAAATGTCTTGTCTCTCTTACTCTAGATTATAGGTAAATAAAAACACTTGGTTATTCCACAATAATTATTATATTAATGACGATCGTTTCGTCCTTTCGGACATCATCAGACCTATACCTATATTTAATATGTTCCACTAAGTACTCACTACAATATCCATTTCAAGTACTCTAGATTGTTTCAAGACTCTATACATTAACCTGCGCATACGCTTTAGACAAGGACAGATATTTTTTTACTAGCGTTCTTTTTTTCTCTTTTATAATCACTACTTCAGCTCGGATGATATATTTATATTTCGAAAATTTAAATTTTTAAATTTATTTAGATCTTCAAAATTTTCTAGATTTTTCTTGATCTAAAATAAGAAAGTTTTGTATTGCCTTGAAATTTTAAGACAAGACAAAAGAGTCTAGAAAGTCTAGATCTAGACGGCAACGTTGCTATCATGATTTACTTGTTAGTAATTCTTATGTATTTCTCTAATGTTTCTCTAATTATTGCTATTGATGATGAGAATTTACTTCTATTAATTTTTGTTACTATTTTCACATTCCAGAAATTGATATTTTCGGAAAAAAGATACCTAGTGTTTAGTAATTCCTAGTGTTATTTTGAGTAGTGTATCAAGTTCCCTAAAGTTTTGCAAACGCGAAATTCGAAACCACAAATTGTGTTCCTAATTTGTGAGGTTTTGGAATGACACATTTGGACCCCCAGTATTATTCACTGGGATAAAAGGTTAATAATGGCTGCTGCGAAGCAATTGTCGTATAATTTGTTTAGTGGATCTAGTTACGTGGAAATCAGGTCAGTTTACACAGACACAGACTTTATACCGTAACTTAACTTAACGGACGCGGAGAATAAAGCAAATATCTCTACAATATCCCTACGTTTCTTTAATGAAATCTACAGGATATGATGTTTTCTTCACTTCGTACCCTGCTAAATCGTACATACCTCATTATTATCTTCTGTAGCACAACATTCCTAGATATTCCTAAAGTATCTAAAAGTACTTGTTTCATGACAAGTTTTACTTATACCTAGTAGTGTAAATCTGCAAGACACATACAGCTTATGCGTCGGAGCGCGCTAACCAAGTGAGTCACCACTGAAATTATTAATTGTATTTTAGAAAAATCGTTGGCAAATTAGAACTGTAATTCAGAATATTTATATGTAAAATATTAACGAGTTTTGTAATTCAGTGAATTTTAAACTTATGAATAACACATTCTGAAATGCAATTGAATATTTTTAGAACAATATTATCATATTTGAAATACAAATCTAATTAAATAAAATAAAAAAAACTGAATTATATTTACTTTTTTCGGAAATATAATTGATTAAATTGAAGTATAAGTGAATGAAATAAAAAGCAAATTGATTTTCTGAATAAAAAAGACTATCTGTATTACAATAGATACTTTCTGAAATATTATTAACTACTTTGTAAATCATTAAATGCTGTTTTAAGAAATAAAATTAAGAATAATTTTGAAATTATTCTTTTTGAAATATTTTTTTTTATTATACTTCTAAATATTTAAATGGGGTCCTGCACTATTTTTATTTTATTTCTTTGTATGAAACTTTATCTAATTTGAAAGCAAGATGCAGTTTTAGAAAGTCTTAATTACTATTTGTTAAGCCGTAATACTTTTTTAAGTATTCTGTGACGTAGACCTTAAAGTAATTCGGTTCTCAAAAAATGGGGTATGTTAAAAATTTCACTTACAATAAATGAACTATTGTTATAAAAACATGATGATTTTGCTGTCTATATCGTTCAACATATCTTTCATTTCCATATCATAATATTTTTTTCATGCACAAATGATCCTGATCGCACAGTATTTAAAACAATTTTTTTAAATTTAGATTAGTTCTGAAACATGCTTCGTATTTTTTATTTAATTATCAGCTGTAGATTAATTGTCAAATTTAACATCTAACACCGGGAGTAGGGTTAAAAGTAGCAAGGATATGGAATAGGGTAGGATATTGTGAAGTACTAAAAACACTAAAAACTGGAATAACTTAACAAAGAATAATTTTTTTTTGAAATTTGTGATATTTTGTATCATACTGAATTTAGGTCTGAATTGACTATAAGTGATCAATTTCCTAATTTATTACTATGGTGGAGGACCCCATTGTAAGGACCGAATACAAATATTTAGTTATAATGAACAAATTATAAATTCGGAAATATAATTTACTGGTAACTTCGATAATAGTACCTATAGCATTATTTTTGTCATGTGCGTTAGCTTAAAATGAGATGAATTTAAACTAAAAGCTAAGATTTTTTAATAGGAAAAAGAACAACATTTGTAGGCAGTTCCAAAACTATCTCTGAAAATCTGTACTATCCATAGGCGTGCACAGAGTTGGGGTAATGGGGGTGCCCAGGTGTAGGAAGGAAATAACATTAATACTAGTTTCGTTAGTTATTTCTTCGTAAATACAACTTTACAAAATATGTGGGATAAAAACGAACCAATAATGTTTTATTGATATGAGATGGATAATATTATGTTCAAAATAAGGGTCTTTAATTAGAAGTTTTGGCTTACTTTTGTACCGCATTTAGTTACACTTAAATTTTTTTTATATTTTTTCGCAAATAATTTCTCTCAAAAAGCATTTATTTTTTTACCATTTTATTAATTTAGTGTTAAGTAAAAATATTACGTATTAACAACAAAATTTTAAAACTACTAATTCTAGTGTAAAAACAGATTGAAGTTTCTTTTCAAATCAACTTTTAAACCAAATATGAATGTATTATTCAAAACTATTTTATAATTATGTTAGTTTTAATTTGGTAATGGGGGTCCCCTGTGCACGCCTATGGTACTATCTTTCGAATTAGATGGAAATAAGAAAATAAAGTGCGTGTTATTTACAACTTCGTTTAATACTACATCAATTTCCTAATTTACTACTTTTGTGGAGGACCCCATTGTAAGGACCGAATAAAAATATTTAGTTAAAATGAACAAATTATAAATTCGGAAATATAATTTACTGAACTGATTTAAATTTTTTTTATAAAAATCAACTGATTCGTTTTCTGAAACTGCAAGGAAAAACAAATGATTAATGTGACGTACAAGATATGATTACTAAAAAATATAATTTGTATTTTATAAAGCTTATATAAATTTCTGGTCGTATTTTGAATGAGGGCCGAAATGGAATGTCTCAATTCGATGTGCGTTGAAATGTTATGAAGCAATTACAGTATACCTAAGCCTAGGAATGAGACTGGGTATAAATAAAAGTATTGGATGTCAGACAAGGCCCACGTGTGCGAGCGAGACGGGCGATCTAATTGCTGGTACAACAGAGATATTGTTAAGAAAACAAACTTCACAATGGTTAACCAACCGCAAGGCACAATGCCGAGCTTTTTTCTCCAGATACTGTTCTTCACAAATCGGAGAATAGAGAATAGAATGCTTGAATACGCACAGGTAACCGGACACTTTATATGAGGCGGAAATTAAATTAAATGTGGAATACTTCTTTACACACAATTTCAACTTGTACACGTACCTTTCATTCAATTCTTTAACGAATTAAACTCACAAAAAATGTAGGTACTTTTATTCGCTCAAAAGTTGAACTATGATATATAAAGTAATTTAAATAAAAATACAAGGAAGCAAGGCCGTCTCCAGCCAATGGGGCAAGATGATAGATAGAGGATATAGATTGTAGGTAAAATTAAAAGTTGTAAAGTTTGAATCGATTACTACAAGAAAATAAATATCTTAATTAAAACATAATTTTTCCGAGTTTTTTTTAAATTTTTCGGCTACTTTATTATTAAAATCTTCTAGATTCTTAATTTTTCGAGCTTCTAGGGAGGGGCAGCTTCCTCTTACTGCTATACTTTCCGATGCCCTTGCAAGCAGGATATATGTTTAGCTACAATCTATAACAATATTCAATGTTAGATACTATGTATATAGAGATGAGAAGTTTTAAGAATCGATCTATTTGAAATTAAAATCAATCATGAAATATTTAACCTAAAAATATCTATATATTCTGGATATTCCAGATTATCGAGTAGAGTTTTAGCAAGGCCGTACCCAGCTGCGGGTTTTCGGGGTTCAAAATGAATAAAACCAATAATTCTCTAATTTAATAGTTTATTTTCATTTTCATGGTCTTTTTTATTGCTGGAAAGAGAAAAAAATATCTTTATTTAACAGTACTAAAGGCAACTTTGGGTCCCATATGATAATAATCTACAAATATATTTCTATTTTAATAATATTATGTATTAAGAAAAATGTTGGTTGGCTGAGTGGTAACGATAGATGCCAGGATACTAGTATCAACAGAACGAATCATTTTATAACCAAGGAATTAGTTCTTCTCTATCATTTATTAAAAACGTGGTCAGTTTCTGTTTCTTTTAGAGACGCGTGAAAACAATAAGAAAATATAACTTTCGATAATGTAAACAATGCAACTATTAATTTTTGCAAATTAGCTTTCCGTTTTAAAGGTTTCCATGGTGAATAAACAGTTAAAATAAATGACGGTTTGCAAGTGTACTTAATTTATAAGAGAGAAGAAAGCAGAGACGTTTGTGTGATGGTAGTTATATGTGTGTTGATGAAAGTAGTGTTTGTGATGTAATATCAGTATTGAGTAGTATTTGTGGTGGAACGGGAACGGGAATGTGAATGTATGAAAGCGGATGATGGCGAAGGCGCACTCGAGCATTGAAAGCGGCACAGGTTGTTTCGGATGCCGGGAGGTGAAGTGCCCTCTGCCCTGTACATAATCGGTGTAGGTATAACGAGATACTTGTATAGGTTTGGGCGAGTGAATAGCGAATAGCGACCGGGAAACGGTCAGCTCAATGCCCACACAGCCACTACACATCATGTGGAAGAGTCCAGCCAGTGCCGTACCGAAACCACGAACAGTAAACTAAACAAACCCCTACAAAACATTTCATTTCTAGTCAAGCTGTCACTCACTACTCTTTGGATAGGTGTTCAGATACTAACGAAACCACTACTTCTTCAAGGATAAGGTACTCTTCCTAACTGAATATTGTGCAACAAGTGCAAACAAGCAATCTATATCTCACGAGGTGTGAAATCATACAAGGTGAAATCTTTCCAAGATAAGAGTGAATTCACTTCATCAACTTGCAAAAAAAAATTGAAACATCACAACATATTTTTCGGAAACGTTATATGTATGTTTTGATAATAAATAGTATATTGTGTAACATATGCAAAAAGTCGTCTATTTCGCAAAAAGTGTGAAAGTTTCGTAATGACCCAAAGTCGAGAGCTGAAATGAAACATGGTGAGAAACAGGTGATTCTGCACTAGTGGCACACTATACATTTTCTTCTACGACCACACTACTATACATATGTTACACAACAGAAATAATATAAATAAATGACATAAAGAATATGGCGCAGATAAACACACGATAGTGGGAAATACGCAACTTTGAATCTTATATACAACGAGGAAATTCAAAGTGGCCTTAAAAAAACGTCACTTGAAAATTATTTTAAATATAGGTACAAATATTAATAACTAAACAAACATATAATTTTTGTTATATAATGCAACTCTTTGATAATGTCGTATATATCAATCCTTACATTACAGGTCGATTACACTAAACTCTCTATTTTAGTAGATAAGTTTGTATTTCTTATTTTACGTGCAACTTTTACAAGCACATACACACATCCATATGATACACACAGTCAAGCTGAGATAAACGCTACTAGTCTTTGGATGGGTGTCCATTTAAATATACTACAATAAAATGAAGTTAAAGAAATATATCGAACGAAAAATAGTGGAATCGCCAATATCATAATTTATATAATTTGAATTTGTTCCAGGTAAAAAAAAATGGTCTCAGTGGTGCATTTTTTCCATCAGCTAGAGTGTCTGGAAAATGACGTTTGATAAACACCTCCTATGATATAAATATATCATTAGCAATATCTGTGATAAAAGCAGCATTAACTCGTGAGTGATACCGTTAAGTTATTATATAATATTATGAAATTTTTCTCGCATCCTGAAAAATTCCTGTCTCCCTCCCTGAACTGGGAATCATCCCTGATCGTCTCCACACAAATATTATACGGGAATATGAGCCTTAGAGCAGAGGTGGTTAGAGATACTGTTTACCAAGCACTTGTCCTAAGTGAGATGATTGCAGTTTATGTAGCGTCGTTTACACAAACTTTAAAGTGGACCACGACGATATAAAGGAGCATTTTTTTCTTAACTTCCTTCAACAGGGGAAGTGTGCACATTCCTAATCGCTTCAGGCTTCACTGAGCGGACAGAGATATATCAATAGATTATTAGATTAATACTAGGGTGACCATTTATTTTTTAATGAAGTCAATATAAACCCTATATTCTGTAATCTATATAGTTTTATTAGGTCACATGTTAGGGCAAATGGAAAAATTATAGCAATATTATTGCTATTACTACTGTTAACAGTTCTTTTCAAAAGCAAACAGTGTTTATTAGTACAAGGTTCTGAAAATCAGTATTGTACTGACAAAATCAGTACGAATGGTCATATCAATTAATACATATTGTTAAAACATTAGTTTAATTACAGCATAAAATACTGTAGGTTATGTTGCCACATGTACTTATTACACATAAATGTAGCGTTGGTCCTATAATTTTACCGTCCAAATTCAATGTAAAAATTAAATGAATAGAACTGCGACATCAGGAAATAAGGATGGAAACATTATCTTATGCAAGCCAGCTTACTTTTATCTCTATAAACTGTGTAACTGTAACTGTCATAACAGATCTGTACGATAATATTATTACCTTAATGACTTGTCAAAATAATATGTGACAATAGGATAATATAACTGTAAACATACAGACTTGCTCACGAAAACATTATTGACAAGAGAATTTTATTAAGTAATGTTTATCAATAACGTTTTAATTTCCGAAACTGGTAAACTATTGAACAAACCACGGATATTAAGAATCCTACCAAGCCTATACGAGCTCGGAATTCAATTGATATCTGCAGCGGATATGATGGTCATAACAATCGTAATAGGTATGTTAATATTGTTAATAGCTATAACAAATTTTTCTATTAATAATATCGCATCTGAAATAAAGGCGTGAGTGGTATTTTTACTTAATTGTTAAGATGTAAAAGAAATTTCTAACCATTATTATGTTATTGACCTTACCCTTAGTGTAATATTTTATTTAGTGAATGTTATTTCTTGTACATAACTTCCAAATCTCTATTTAATATTCCTATTTGTCTATGTTATTCATGTTATTTGTAATGATTCGTAGTTTACCCTACAAATTCCTTAACCATCCCTTGAACCCAAGCGTACTCATTTTGTCTTATCTATCCTAACTTACAAAATTTCCATTGTCTCCCATCATTCGTATAAAATATATTACCACCCCTAATCCAAGAATCTCGTGCTGTCTGATTTCGAATTCAATATATTATGTTAAAAATTATATAAAGTTTAAATTCAATAATCCTAAAGAACACTCAATAGAATAGCAAAGTGCCAGTGTAAGAACCAGATAGGATCGCAACATAAAATTGGTCTCAGAAGTGGGACCACAACTTTAAATTGATATCAAAAGTGGGATCATTACAATTATGTACTTGTAAACCTTCATTTATATGAACTGTGTATAAACTGACAATAAACTTTTACAAATTAGTATTTACAGTGTTAACATTATTGAAAGTTGTTTTGTTATTATTTTCACACATCATTAATAACTGACAGAATTTAGTTATAAATTTAATTTGATTTACAATTCAATTGAATTGAACAATATTGTATCATGCAGGACCGGATCTATGTAGGTGGGGCCACTGAGCAAAAGTTTGGTAAGGACTCTTTTTCAATATGGAATAAAAATTGAAAATCTATATTTTATGAATTTTTTAAAATAAATTGTTAATGAACACTGATTTACAGTCGAAACGTTGGTGTATTAGAGGATTTTATTAAATGACTGCTACTCCAAAAGTTTTTTTTCTAATTACTAATTATCCAATCGAACAAAACCAATTCTATATTGAAAACATAAAATTTAGTTTTAGCACTTTTCTTGTTTTCTTCTTTGTAAAATATTCTATAATATCTTCATATAATAAAACTCTTAAAATATCATTGTTGATGCTTAGAAGTGTTAGATGATGTTTTAGGCGTTTTTCGATTATAACAGTTTTCAGCTTATTTTTTTAATATTGTTAATTTTAAGAATGATTTTTCTGTAATGCAATTTGTTATCATAAAAACAAGTTAAATTCTCAAGATGATTTCTCCGTTTGGAAAAAGATCTTACACTTTTTTTCTATTATTATATTATAAATAAATAGTTCTCGACTAAAGACACTATTATTTTCTTTTATTAAAAATAAAGTCATTCCGTTGTACATTAGTAAAGTAACAAGTACATAATTTTGATGTTTGCCAGGTATTCTTATTTTGTAGAAATGCAAATTGTTGACAAAATTGTTAACTTTGCAGCCCAGTCTACCCACCCTTAAATCCGGGCGTGCTATAAGCAATATAACAGTTTATAGTGTTGCAGTGAGGTACATTGAAAGAATGGTCATATTATTTTTAGTAGATAAAGTATAAATCCTCCATTGTGCCTTAGAAGCAATGATTCGTTTTCTCCGTCACTGGTGTGTTTGTGGTAGATCTAATGACGTGTATAATCGCTTAGGGATATGTAACCTCGCGGGGGCGTGCTATTATTTTAGCCGGAGCCCCCGTGGAACGGTTCGTGGGAAAGGCGCTTTTCTTCTGTTATCCACTGTGTTTTGTCTTCATTCAGGCCCTTTACACGTCACTTGTCAGCGAATTTGCGATGTAACTTGATACTAATTTAACAATTGCTTTGTTCACGGAAAATATCATGCATTAGTTAGTTACCTACGAGTATTATTCTATGCAGCTATTCAGACCGATTCAATTTGTATGCACCATTAAACAAAAAAGAATAATATGGAAATATATAGGTATATAAAAAAAAATAGAAAATAGAATGAAAATTATTGAACCACGTTGCCACCAAAATGAGTATACAAAAAATAAGTAATAACATTTATATTACAGCTATATTTTTTTGGTTGAAAATGACGACTGATAATTAAATATATTATATACAGGTTGATTCAACACTAGTATGCCAAAATAAAACCATACATTTGGGAACTTATTTTAAGTAAAAAATGTTATATGAAAGTACTTTTCGTTACTGAGTTACGGCCTTTTGCGAGGCCTTTTGAAAATGCATCAGAAACCTTTTTATTAGGAATGACGAAACCTGAAAATTTTGGTACCCGGATACCCGATATGAATACCCGGGTAGTACCGGATACTCGATAATTACCCGTTACCCGATAATTACCCGATACTCGATAATTACCCGTTACCCGATAATTACCCGTTACCCGATAATTACCCGTTACCCGATAATAACCTGATACCCAATAATTACGTTATACCCTTAAAATAACCGTTATTCTTTCATATTCTTTTTTTTAATACAAATTTTTGTTATTTGAATATAAATTTAATGAATGAACAAAAAAATATTATTTTCTGGTATGGAAATAAAAAAAAAACATTGTTATATTATACCGGGTGTCCCAGCTCGACCGACACATGGGAGTTTTACATGGGAAATCAGTTAATTATGAATAGTATCTCCCCAGTGCAAGATATTAACGAGAAATTTTGTATACTTATCGGAGAATATTAATTCTATGGATCACACTTATTTGAAATATGCAATTTCGTCTGCAGGGCGAGATTTCTTAAATTTAAAATCTAATATTTTTGTTTAAAATCAGACAGCCATGGAAATAAAAGAAAATATTTATCTGACAGTTTAGTGAAGTATCACTGATTTTAATTCTTATTCCATGTATTTTAATATTATTTAAGTTGAATTTAATTTCTTTTTGTTAAACAATATACCAATATTTCAAAAATATAAATATCTACAATGGCATGTCATTAACTGTAAGAACTGTCACATAGATATTTTCTTTTATTTCCATGGCTGACTGATTTCGAATGAAAATGTTAGATTTTATAATTAAATAAAACTCGTCTTGTAGACGAAATTACATATTTCAAATCACTGTAATCCATAGAAATAATATTCCCCAATAAGCATACAAAATTTCAAGTTAATATGTTGCACTGGGGAGATACTATTCATAATTAACTGATTTCCCATGTAAAACTCCCATGTGTCGGTCGAGCTGGGACATCCGGTATAATATACGAGTATATCAGCAGTATAAAATTACAAAATTAAGGAGTACATTTGATTTAACTACTTAGGAATATCTCATATTTCTATTTGCACATATCAGCATGGATGACGTATCTGCATTCAGACTTGATCTTCGTTTTGTTACAATGTTTCCGGCAGTTGAAAACTGTCTTTAACTGGCAACAACAGATTTTAGGTAATCGTAGATTTCGGGTAACGGGTAATAAACGGGTAACGGGTAATAAACGGGTAACGGGTAATAAACGGGTAAGCGGGTACTATTTTTGATACCCGGGTACATTATTATCGGGTAGGTTCCGGGTACCCGGGTACCCATCGTCATTCCTACTTTTTATTAATAACTCTTGTACTAGTTGCACTAAACTTTTGAAAAATTGATATGAGAATACTAATTATTTATAGAAGCATATTTACACTTTCTGTTAATTAAGAGGTATTAATAAAAGTGTATGATGAGGTGCACTTGCAAAGGGCTGTGACTCTGTAACGAGAAGTTTCCTGACATATCTTTATATAACATTTCTTACTTAAAATGACTCACCCAATATATGGTTTTATTTTGGAAAACTCGTTCTGAATCGCTCTGTATAAAATTTATCTATTCGCGAACGAAATTACCGTTGGCGTCGCTGTGTGCGTTTACAATATGGCGGCTCTAATTCGTATTCTGTTGCTATTTCCTATAGGGTTATGTACATTCTTCACTATAGAGTTACTAAGTTAAATACGTATTAAAGATTGTTATTCGTATCATTCAGATAAGTTTCAATACTGCGAGTTAGTATTATATACTTTAGATATTTTATATTAATCTCCAATAATTCATATTTTAGCAGAAAAAATGACATTGTCAAACAAAGATTTGAGGTTATCGTTCCAAGAATTATTTAAATATTTGGATGCTACGAATGAATCCCGCAGTTTTTTGAAATGCGAACAAGTGCTAAATAAAGGATTAATTGTTTTATGTAGTGTCACAAATATTAGTGATACAAAATGTAACACTTTTGCACTTTGCTTACAAACTAGTGCTTGGCTTCGTCACATGAAATAAATGACTGTTTAATATTAAAAAACAATGTGATTTATATTTTAATTTTCGTTGTAGTTTTAAGGCTGGTAAAGGGGGTAAATGTAAACATATTGCAGCCCTTTTAATTTTTTGTTACAAGATGTTTTAATAGTTTTAATTTTTGCTTTTGCCTGTGCATGTGCTTTTTTAGGAAGGAAATGAGTGCATTTTTATTTTTTACACTTTGTTTTACTATTATCTGTTTTTGTGACTGACTTGAAATGTCAATGAACGCAGCAAAAATCTATAAAATTAAATTCTTTTCAACCAATGCTATGGTTAGAAACAAGTTGTTTTAAGGAGGAAAATAGTTTAACTATTTTACCAAAATACAAAAAAGATAGTGTAAGTTGCATATTTACATATTTTCATATATTTACTGACTCGTTTGCCAGTACGAATTTTATAAATCCAGGCTTTTCGTTTGTCTACTTGTTCTGATATGATCTGTTAACTAACGTAACATTCCGTGGGAAACCATGAAAACTTAAATTCTTGTTTTTACTTCCTTTAGAATGACAGCCGTAAACACAACAATTTACATTATTTGGTCTAGGTATGGAAGGATTCATATCGGAAAATAATTAAATGAAAAGTAAAGTAAATAATATAAAAGTAATAAAGAGGTTAGGTTAAAAGTAAAATCGAAAATGGAAGTATGAATAAAATTTTTATACCAGGTATGTAATTTTAAATGATAACAATAAAGAAACACACTGAAATTTTAACTATAAAATCACGATGAAACAAGTACAACTAGAAACAATATCAGCACATAACCATTAGCCTAAATGTGTTGACATGAAAAGTACGAATTTGAAGGGTTCTTAAATCTACCACCAGAGGGCTACGAGTTAATTGCGTTTGCGAATAATCAAATAACCCTATAGTAAAAAAATAAAAACTGAAGAGACGTCAGCAATATTCATCAGTATCGACGTTAGATTATAACGTCATGAAGTACAACGTTTGTAGGTGCATTCATTTATTCCAAATGTTCTCTGCAAATAAATAATTCATTTTAATTTTAATGACAAAATATAAAAATTATAACATACCTCTCGAACAACTTTTAACGTGAAAGCAAACAATCACAAGTACCATAAACACAAACGAAACAAACAAAGATTAATTGTAGATTATTTGACAAGTCGATTGATCGCCGTGGCATATACATAGCGGCCAACAGTCTGGAAACTTATAATGTAGTTCCATAGAGAATAAAGTGATGGATTAAAGTAAATGAGGGAATAAAGTAAAGGACAGTTATTTTAGTAACAAATTTCCTAGACTACAGGGTTTTATAAAAATAATTCATGTCAAACTTGATTCTTTGAGCGCATGAGCGCATGTAAATTAAGAATTAAGCATAAATAAATTATCGAGAATAAAATCTTAGTTTTTTCCTTAATGCTTAAATAACTATTATTATATTGTCGGAACATTTTAGTAGAAATATCAGCTGATATTACACTAAACTTTACCATTTGTGAGATTTGTCTACAATTTGAACTTCTACGAAATTATACATAATTTATATCTTATAAATATTTAATAAGTTTATTATGGTTAAATAAATGATTGAAAGACAAGCTGGCATTACTTTTAAACCAAAGTATATCTAAAGGTGAATCCAGAAACCCTTGTAGGGAGAAGCGGATTGCCGTTTCGAAGGTAATTATAAATAATAAGTATTAATATATTATACACCAAGGTATATTATTAGCGTCAATTTGTGTCCCGAGGTGCAACGCAACCGAAAGACATAAAGAGCTAGTCAATAATGATATTATCAACTATAGTATAATATATAGTTTTTTTTTTCATTATTAAAAAATATACATTTTTAATAAGTAACATTTTCACATGAATATTAACTTGTTTCTTAATATTCACAAAAATAAGGTAGGTTGTCTTTTTTTATATTTGACGTTTCAGTTTGTCAACCTTATTTTTTATTTAATTTACTTATTTAAATTAGATCGCAAATTTAAATTGAGAATCCATACTTTACTCTTTTCTTAAATTAAATGATCTAAACAATATTTGATTTCGGAGACTTTCTTAAAAAAGCGACAGTTTTTATTATTTACCTAGGTTAATAATAATTTATTAATATCAATTTATTATTGACCTAGGTCACCATGGTTACAAAGTAAGCGGTAATGAAAAACAATTTCTCATGTGAAATAAAGGTAGTAGTGAATAATAGTTATTTATGATATAAGTGTTAAAAGTGACATTTTATGAGTGAGTGGGGAAGTTTGAAACGAGGCGAAGCCGAGTTTAACAAACCCCACGAACGAAATAAAATCACTTTTAACACAAATATCATACACTATTTTTTCTACGACCACAGTTATGTACCTATTAGTAAATAAAAACTAAGCATTAGAATGACATTTATGACAGGTCATGATGTATTTGTTATGAACAACTGAACATAAGACGTGTTAAAAGTAAATTTGTTTTTTACTTTTAACACGTTGTCAATGGCAACGTTTTTACGTGTTATAAACTGTTATTTTTAACTAACTAAGCAACCATTAAAAATACTATTTTTAACAGTGGTCGTAGGAAAAATATATAATAACGTTAAGCACAAAATTTTATAATTAATATAAAATCATTGAACAAAAAATTTGATATGGCCAGCACATAACTTCTCGCCTGCCCTTTTTTCACTTTCTATTATATTCAGGATCACTTCTGTTTTTTTTATTTCTTTTTCTTCGCAGATTTTCTCTTTGCTCTCATTTTTACTATATCTATAAATTGTAATATATAAGTATCCGTGTGTTGACTGCTGACAAGATAAAATGATTTATTAAAATAATTAGTACTTACAGTATTCATACAATTCCTTTTAGATTATTCAATATAATAATTGTCACTATCACATATGTAACATTTATTTAAACAGATGAACCGCAATTGTTATAAATTGACCGAATCATTAATAGTTAAATGGGGCTAGGTAAAAATAAAGTTAAAATATAAAATTTTAGCTAATGGGATAATATTAAATTATTTTTTACAAAAATTCACACATATTCTTAATTAATTAAGATATTTCAGAAGAATACTACATATTCATGAAAAAACACTTCCGGTTGCACGATTAACACCAAAATATAATCATATATCATCTAGGGTGTCAGAATGTTATATTAATTTTATTTTTTTATTCATTACTATTTGAGTAATTGCTACGACAACATCTATCCACATACAAGGACATCGTAAAGTATTAAAATCATGTTCTAGGGGCTTCAAAACGTACTTGTCCATTGAAATCTCACTATCCGATTTTTAACATGATTCCAATACCTCTTTTACTGTGTGGCGAGAGGTAAAAATTATTTCCGGATTAAACTATATTATGAAAACAGGTAACAGAATAAAAAGATAATCAAATGTAGGTGACGGTTTTTCGTGGATGCGAATGGGGTCAAAACTTTATTCGGATTCAACTGCTTTACGGAGTTTTAATTCCTTTTCACCCGTAGTCACACTTACAGGTAACGTTATTTATATTGTTTAAAATTCATTTACTAAAAAATAAATATCAGGATCACATTTTTTGAGAACGTAATTTGTACAGATGGAAATATCAGTTTCATTTAAGTTTACTATTTTCTATCACATTATTTGGGCAATAAGTGTTTGTTTTTGTTATGGACAATTCTGCTTAAAATCAAGCAAACCTTTATATTATACCTAATGTCTATGTATAAGGTACTTTAGATTTATTTATTATTTTGATTTAAAACTAGTTACATTATCTTTATTTGTAACAAACTTATATCACTATACCTGTCGTCATCAGGTGAACTGATACTTCTGACAATTCAACTCATAATTTGAATAAATAGGTGTTGATAACGTCTGTCAAAATTGTGACAAGAAATTAATTGAAAAAATATGTATTTTGGGAAATTGTCATGCCGGACTGTATGACAGAAGCGCACCTGTCATATTTTTAAAACATTTCATAAGCGCACCAAAAAGCGTAGGAAAAGCGTAGCAGTAAAATTTAGGAATTTACTGGGTATGTGTGTACATCCGTCTGACTAAATAAAATACACGTATATTCGTTCCGCTCGGGGATAGCACCTTTTAAATAGATACTCGCAGAGGTATATTTCCAAGTCTTTCTCTTTCGTTCCAAATCTAAGTCAACCTCACCTAACCTAAGTTAACTTAATCAAACCTAACCTAACCTAACTTCATCTAACTTAACTTAACCTGACCTAACCTAACCTAACCTAACCTGACCTAACTTTATCTAACCTGACCTAACCTAATCTAACCTAACCAAAATAATCTAACCTTACAAAATCTAACCTGACCTAATCTAAATTATCCTAATATAATGTGACCCAAAATTACCTGACCTAACCCAACCAAAGGAGAAACACGAACTGCTGGCTAACATGAAGGAAATACATTTCTTACGAATTTAAGTCCTGGACTACAAATAAAGACATATTTATACGGAATTTACTTGATATGAAAGATTTTTTTCCATCTTTGAATAAATAGTTACACCAAATTTATTAATATATGAATATTTCAAGTTAAACCCTGGTGCGCTTATGTACCATACTTTCGCGAATTTTTGTAATGTTTATTTGGTGCGCTTCTGTAACAAAAAATATAATTTGGTGCGCTTTTGTCATACGCCGGTCATACGAGTAGCATTCGTAACTATAATTTTACTTGCAATTTTTCGGCAAAAATTTCTAGTAAAATTCTAGTTGCTAGTGGTATTACATCACCTGATGACGACAGCAGATCTTTCGATATTAAAACGTAGTGAGATTTGTTACAAATATAGATATATTAAGTTTAAAATAGACTTGTTTTAAATCAGAGTGAATCATTATGTTATAAATTTAAAAATAAGTTATTTACTATTATTTTCAAAATTAAAAAAAAACAACCGCTTCCCCCCTTAAATTCGGAACTCAGTGTATCATCTGTGAGGTATGTAAGATATGTAAGAATAGAAATATGTATTATAAGCTGTGGGTATATATAGGGTGTTTTTTCCCGCAAAGTAAAGTATATCATCCAGAAAGATCTGTATGTATAAAGAGTGTATTATTGTAATGTGGTACTGTGGGTACATATGTTGGGCCAACAATTAATTGAATAAGTTCATCCTTTCGTCTGCAATGAGGTGCACCTCGATCAACAAGCAAATAAAGCTTTTATCATATTATAATGAGCCGGAGCCGGCCACAATGCAACCCGTTCCCCGCCGACCAAGCAATCATAGATTCATATCTGCATTATGCGTGTGCAGCCAACGGCCAACGTGTGCTTTCTGCTTAGCTGCTTATTTATCTCTTCACAATGCTCAATGCGATCAAATCTACTTCAGTGCCAAAAATCCTCCCTTCTATTTATGGGAATTAAACCAGATATTGTTTTTTACTAAACACACGCTATGTACAACCGTATATTTATACAAAAACCATTTTTTTATGTGTTGATGGCAATTAGAGGAAGATCTTAAATAAAATATATTTGTTCTGGATCTTCGTCTTTCATTTGTTAAAATAAACAATTAACTAACTCAAATTCACGTAAACGTATAAACTATAATTTATATTAAATGAACTATTTTAAAGAATATTTGTATTTTATAATTTAAAGGAAGGTAATAGTGGCGGGTCCGGTGTATGACAAAAGCGCACCAAATAGTACTTTTGTTACAGAAGCGCACCAAATAAACATTACAAGAGCATACCAAAGTATGGTACATAAGCGCACCAGGGTTTATATTGAAATATTCTTATATTAATTAATTTGATGTAAGTATTTATTCAAAGAGGGAATAAAATCTTTCATATCGAGTAGTCAGAATAAATAGGTCTACATTCGTAATCCATGACTTAAATTTATTTGTTTCTTGTTAACCAGCAGTTCGTTTTTCTGCTTATGTTGGGTTAGTTCAGGTCAGGTTACATTATATTAGTGTAATTTAGGTTAGGTCAGGTTAGATTAGGTTAGGTCAGGTTAGCTTAGTTTATAGGTCAGGTTAGGTTAGGTTAGATAAAATTAGGTTAGATTAGGTTAGAATAAGATATGTCAGGTTAGGTTAGTTCAGGTTAAGTTAGGTTATGTCAGGTTAAGTTGGGTTAGGTGTGATTAGGTTAACTAATCAACCTAAACATGAAGTTTCACCTAATTTCATACTTCTTCGAAGGTAACAATATACTTACATTTCTTTCAACTTAAATATCTATTCATTTTGATACAATTTCCAACCGATAAATAAAATGTATTATATTTCTATTGAACCAATGATGTTAAATGATAAATAGTGGTATAAAGGCAATTAAAGAAAATGAATAGAATATCTGTAAAGAGGGTGATAAATAAAAACAGTGTTTAGTCGCAATTAGAGGCAGTTCTTTCTGTTTTTAATGGTTTAAGAAATGCAAATATGCGTTGAATTTAGGGCAATTATAATGCAATTATCCTGGCATGTCCCGCGGATATTACGTAGCAGTTAGAAGGGCGCTGCGGCTGCTACCGAGGGATGAGCATCCGCAAGAAAAACCCGAGGTATTTACATTTCTTTCACATTTGCTCGGCCCAAATCGTATCGATACCGATAAGCCAGGAACGTACTCCGAACATTCACACAACAAATTAGCAAATCAACTAACAATCTTGCTATCTTACATAATATTTTCAAAATGTAAGATACACTTTATTTTCATATTTTAATTATTGACTATTATAGAATTTTGTATTTTTCATAAGTGAACATGTAGTATAAGTAAAAAAAGTGAAATTTTATGGGATCAAAATAATTTGGTTGCTTTTTAGTTTCTTAGATGCTACTTTTTAAAATTCTTCATCTATTTAATGCCCCAAGTTCTACCTCTATTATATATGTATCATTTCCTGCAATAAGTTTAACTCTACTTTATATTTTATTTCTGATCTATTTATTTTCTGATATTTATGATCTAATATTGGTTTTACTTCTCAGCAATTGTTTTACTTATTTTCCTCATAATATGCTCAAATATTATTTGTTATTTGCTTTTGTTATTATTTTCCCATATCCATTGTATAATTAAAATATAATTTCACTAGATTATGGCCTCATAGTCCAAACTGTAAACATTAAAACAGTATAAACATTAGTTCAGAGTTCAGACCTGTAACAGAATTGGAATATAAAAGCTCATTATGACTATATTCCAACTGCCACAGTTTAACGGAATCAATTTTGGAAATTGTATATTTAGAGTAAATGTGATTTAAAAAAAAATTCTTAAACGAAAATCGAGGAAAGTAGGAATTTTCAAGAACAGTTGGTAATAGTTATTTACGTCATAAGTCCGGTAAATGAGTTTTTACTGTACGAATAAGATGTTTCCGGACGATTAAGGAGAAATGAGTATAACGTTTGACGTACAATGTTTTATTTTATACTATATTACATTTTTCAGTTTAAATCATAAGTTTGATTTTATTACTTTGACAATTCTACTTATAATTTGTTATCCAATTAAATTACAACCAATCCGATTCAAATCTCACTGACAATTGCCATATTACTAAGTAAGAGTTGTTTAGATACAATGTCCGTCAAACTTGTGACAAGTAATTAATTTTAAAAAATATATATTTCAAGGAATTATCATGCCTAATGCCATTCGTACCTAGATTTTGACTTGTAATTTTTGCCTAATTCACTCCTGCTTGTTGCTTCGTTGCAACAATCAGTCATGACCACAACGGCAAAAATTTCAAATAAAATTCTAGTTACGAATTGTAGTACATATGAAAATGATTAAGAAACTGAAATAAAAATATTAGTTTTCATTGGAACATTTAAGAAGAAATATTTTCAATAGAAATGTTTTAAAATAAGGTCTAATTTAAAGAATTTAAATTTTGTACAACAAAATGTAAGAAAGTACAAATATTTTAAAATCTTTTAAAGGACGTAAAGTAAAAATTTATGAAATTTTCATCTGCAATTATTATACTGGACTAGTCCAGTAAATCTCATTTACCAGACTTGAATCAATCCAGTAAACATGGAAATGTGATATAGTATGAAATAATGTGTATAATTTACAAGGAAATGTAAAGAAGGGAATATATTTTGAGTCCAGGCCTGCGTGTCGTTTACCCGATCGCCAAACTGCGGGTATTTTATGCCTGGAGGAGCGTGTCCCGGCAATAAAACGCACACAAAACGCAAAAATGTAGCCACAGCGGCCACCCACTGTCTCACGCAGCCGCAACCCTTCGCGCACCCCTATCTTCCCACACCACATAAAAAACAGATCCTTCTCTATTCAGCACATCCCTAATCTATGCCATGTACAATTGCCCAAGGCCTTCTATAACAATCACATAATACATCAACTTCACTTTCTATCAACACAACATTTACTTTACATTACTTTTGTATGAGAAAACTCTTAAGAAATCAGTTGGTATTATTGCGAATCTGAACTGTATTATCTGGGCGATCTGTATAAGAATAGAACTACTTTCATATGAATGTTTTTTTCACAAATTTTACTATTATGGTACAATTAAATATAACGGAAATATATTCTTAATAAAATTTGTCTAAAACAGAACTGCCTTCAAAATTTATATATACATAAAATAAGTACACACACCGGGTGTTTTTTTTTTCAAGGTGAACGTTAACATGGGTTAAGTTTTTTGCATGTTGCTGCTCCCCGTTTTAATTGACAATAATTGTTGTGGTATCAATAGCAAGATAAAATTCTGCATCAAATAACATCAAAATACATGTACATAATGTCGTATTTTAATTGTATAAATTAATTTTTAAATGTATTCTATTCAAGGAAAGAGAATGTAGGAAGACCTAGGCGAGCTGGCAAAATGATATTAGAGGAAAATTGGAAAAAAATGGTATAAGTTGGAAAGAAGCAGAAAAACAAGCACTAGACAGAGCACATGGAAATCTTTTTGGAAAAATCTCGACGCCTAACAGCATAAGAGAGCATAGACGAAGAAGAAGAATTTATTCAATTCCAATATTTGACGTAAGGCTATCTGTCAGAATTTGGTAGGTACTATTTTTTATGATTAGATAGAAATTGTTTGAGAAAAAAATATATTAAATTATTACATAATAATAGTTACACAAAATTTTGTTATTAGATTTTTTTTTATAAATGTATATATACAGTGTGTGCAAAGAAATGCGGAACATAGGACTTTAACATGGGATTTCAAAATATTGCAGATATTCTCTCTCCTGATAGATTTAGAACAAAACTACAGGAGTACAAAGATGTTCAAAATTAAATTCTACATCAGATAAGATAATAATTGATGCAACAGCCCATCTACAGTAGGAGATTTATTAAATATAAAATGTAACATTTTTGGTCAAAATCAGACAGCCATGGAAATAAAAGAAAATATCTATGTGTCAATTGTGACAGTTAGTAACCTTACTTTGTGTTCAATATTTTTAAAAATTATATTTGTACTATTTTTTTAATATTAGCATATTGTTAAAGAAATGAATATAAATTCAACTTAAATAATATTAAAATATGGACAATAAGTATTATAATTAGTGAAACTTCTCAACACTGACAGATAGATATTTTCTTTTATTCCATGGCTATCTGATTTTTAACGAAAGTATTACATTTTATATTTAATATATCTCATATTACAGTCCTGCTGTTGCAAGATTTATACTCTTAAATGATGTAGAATTTAATTTCGAACAACTTTGTACTGTTGTAGTTTTGCTCTAAATGTATCAGGAGAGAGAGTATCCGCAATTTTTTTAAATCCCATGTTAAAGTCCTATGTTCCGCATTTCCTTGCACATCCTGTATGTTACTAAATAAACTAATAAATGTTATAGTAAATATTCATAGACAGTGCTGTTTTGCGCAAAAAAATTAAATAAATGAAAACAATAATTTTATGATTAAAATACGATATAATGTATATGTATTTGATGCAGATTTTTTTTTAACTTTCTATTGATACCACAACCATTATTGTTAGTTAAAACGGCGGCAACATCTGCAAAAAACATATTTCTCATATTAATCTACTATGTGCATCTTGACGAAAGTACACCCGGTATATTTAAGTACATAATACTGATATTTTAGTTACTTTTGTAGCAAGTATGTAAAATATAGTCTGTAATATCAAATAAGTCCACTAAATAGTTATTTGTGTCACTAGCCCAGAAACTAAACATTTGCACAAGGGAGCTTATTTTGCCAAGGTTGCTACATGTATTACAACGCATGCATGTAGTAGGTATTGGTTTTGTTATTCAAACGCCCAAATACTATATTTTCATTTATGTATAAACATTCTATTAAAATATAAATTAAACGATATCATTTTGGAGCGCTGCCACCATTTTTTACGTATTCTTTTAAAATTATATAAATTGAATTTAAATGTACATACAATCGCGTTAACATGAACCATCGAATAAGTGAATAAAACTTGATAGAAACTGTTAGTAAATTAGTGATTTATAATAATTATTTGTATCACTAGTCCGGAAACTAAACTTTTACGAGAGCGAGCTTATTTTGACAAATAATGCGAGATCTCGCAAAATAGTTTCTGGGCGTGTGATACACAAGATTTTTTTAACCTATGATACTTTTAATTTATTAAAGAAACTTTATTACTACTTACAATTTTATACTATAGGTTTTTATGTCAGAAACATTTTCGGTTCACATGGATAACTAAACAATTCACTTGTTTTATTCAAAAAATTTAGTGCCATTTATTCTAATCTGAAAAATAAAACGAATGTGAATTGATATTTTTCAACAAATAACGTAATCATAATCATATAAGACGATTATAATATGAATAATAAATCAAAAATAGTTGTTTTAGTAACGTTTTACATTTACAATAAAATGAAATTTAAATTTTTGACAGAAAGCAAAGCTAAAATATTTAAGTTGGCATCTCTACACTTTGCCTGCCTAGGCCTATAAAAAGAGAGTTTCTGCACGATTTTGAGTTCATAATGAAACGGAGGCGCGAAAAAATATTTGAGGTACGCTATAAAAAAATGTACAAGTAAACGACAGTTTAGGTAGTTCTACAAATGATGTTGGTTGTAAATTTAAAAAGGAACACATGCAGTGGCCACTCGTGCTATATATCTGTGGGTGTATACTGCATCATACAAAAAAGGAAATAAAATATTAATCAAAATAATTCAATTTTCTTTATAGACTTTCCTTATTTTCGGAAAACTTATCTATTAATTTTTGATTGAAATTTTGTGGCAATAAATTTTCGGATTTCTCTTTTTTCTCAGTCAAGTGCAACAAATCTCTTCAAACACCCTAGCTTCAGTTCATATTTTTTCACCACGATCATCCGCAAGCAGCAAACAGGGAAAACAAAACAAAGCATTCTTCTTGTTACAACCATAAATCTAGTTCAATCACAATATGTCTTTTTTACATTGTCTTTTATATGGTTTATCGAGACAGCAATGTTTCAGATGAAGCTAAACGACTAAAGTATTCAATGATCATTGACTGATTGTATCACGTCTCAATGCACTTGCGCTTCTGAAGCCACAATGTAATGTAAAATAAAGAAGTAATTTGCTTATTTGTTTTTTATAGATACTTTAGTAATGTAGTTATATAATTAATTAATAATGGGTATTATTATTTTAAAGTTTAAAGTTCTGCAACTCTGCAAGACTTAAGGACGAGTCGCCACTGAACACATTTTATGAAACACAAACTATAAATTTTCACTTTTTACATTGATTTTGTACCCCGAATTTGTTTTTTAACCAAAAATATACTAATTGATAAAAAACATTCCTTCAGTTGATGTACAGGGTGTTCTTATTAAGTGGTACACTATTGCTATCTCCGGAACTATAAGAGCTACGAGGTCGGTTAAATTAGCAAATAATTTCTATTTTACATGACTACTTTAATGATTGAAACAATTTTTCGACCAGTGGTTTTCAAAATACGGGATACAACTTTCTTACTTTAAATGGGAACTTATCTTTTTATTTGCTTATTCGATTCAGTATTTTTTTCTGAATTCAAGGATATCCATATGTAATACCCTTACATAACATAATTTTTGAGAAAAATTTTATTTTTAAATGTAAAGATTTTTTAATTTTCTACCTATCTGCATAATTACGTTTATACAGAGTGTTAATACTAAGTTGTAACACCCGAAAACGGCAGTTAGAACTCATTGAAATAAGCAACTTTTCTTAGATCAAATTTTTGTTTTGGAACCCCAGTTCATAGTTATTGGCGTTCTTTTGTTTTTCGAAAAATCGTCTTTATTCCCTTATTTTAAGGAATATTTAAAAAATTAAAAAAATTTCACCATTTGCTTTTGGTTCTCTAAAACATTTGTATTTACAATTATTTTATATTTTATCAAATAACAAAATGGCAACCGATCAATAATTTGAAAACAAGATATTTTTAAAACTAGTCGATCGATTTTTGAAAATAAAACATTTATAACATCCTTAAAACAGACATAAACGTAAAATTTTGTAGTTGTAAAATATTTAATTTGAGATGGATATTTGATAATAATATTATTATTATATTATAATTATTATTATATAAAATAGGTATTATACCGTACTCATTTTACAAAAAAAATATAATAATATTAATTATTTAGGTATTACTTACTTATAAATTATGTTTTAGTCTTTTAACTGGACAAGCTGATGTTCTGTGACAGATGTTATTTATCATTTGTTGTGATAACGGACTCAAATAGCGCAATTATCTGTTATTTGAGTACGTTATGTAGTAACAGAATCCCACTCATGATGTTCTTATATAAAATTTTTCATAACATGATTGACTCCCCAAATATTCTTACTCAACATCCGCTTCACAAACCAAATTATGTTAGCAGATCTCAAAATTTATTTTATCTACCGATCTTAAATACTAAGTTTGCTGCTAATTCCCCAATCACAAGAAATTTGCTTGTGGTATAATAAATTCAAATGTAATATGCCAGATATATTCAATGTGTCAATGTATCATTTAAAAAAAATGTTATTGTTATGTTAAATTCTGTCTAGTAATTAAGATATAATTGTTTACATCACTCAAGTCCTCTTCATTGTTAATTTTTTTCTTTTTTTTTTGTATTATATTTTATGAGCTACTCTATTATTGGGACTTTGTCCTGTTGAGTAGGCTAATTCCGTTAAAATAGAATAAAAATAAAATAAAAATATTATTATTAATACTGTTGATATATCGACTAGTTATTAATTACTCCACAATTGAACTATGTAAGCGCTGCCACCAAATTTGTGCATATAAAATAAAATATAAAAAATATATACTTTTATGTTGTATTTATATTTATGTACGAATTATATAGTTTGGTTTGTATTTCTGCATGTGAGATATCGTGTAGTAATTATCGGCACGTATGCATTGTATGACGAGCAGTCCGTTGACTGGGAGAAAACTGACGGTCCGTGTACCTGATGCGGCATTGTCCATTACAATTGTGCTATCTTATCCACCGCCACCCCTATGTAGTCTCCTCTACATCACGGCGTGGAGTGATGGACATTACTAGCCGATGTGTAATTGATGGCTGTGAGTGTGTAGTGTGTGTGCTTGTCGCTTGTGCTTGTCTACAGCCCACCAATCACATTGTATTGTAGCCTGGAGGGCCTGCCATGCACGTACGTCATCGGGGGGCATCACGTTATTTATTAGGTCACTCCACCAACAAAAAACATACTCGTACTTCTTACTTCGTGCTAGCTAACTACCAGCAATACATCTATGTGTTGTACTACATGTGGCAACATAACCTACAGTGTTATGAATCATTTATTTCTATAAGCACTATATTTTAATTTATATTTAATTATTTTGCGATATTTTTACAACGGCACCAGGTTGATAGACTAAACAAATCAAGAAATATATACCTGCTGGAAAAATAAATATAGGGGACCAAGAAAGATAGAAAAAATACAACTATTCATTGGCGCCGACTTTTGGATACTCGTATGGAGGGTTAAAAAGGGACAATAGAAAATTTACAAATATATAAAAAAATAATTATAAAGCAAAAGTATTTTGATGAATCGGTGTACGTTTAAAGAATTCTTCTGCAATATCATCAATATTATAGTGATATCGTAATCTATATTTAGAATTGCTATGCTGTTTACCCATTCTTGGCTCTTAGTTGATCTAAAATAATATTTCAATCTTCATAAAGATAATATAGTAAGTTGAAAATTTTGTAAAATAATATTTAAAAATAATTCAAAATTAATGTCTTTTATACCGTGTGGGCCTCGAACCCCGAAACCCCCATGTATCGTAAAATTGTTTTTATATAAACAAATATTCTCAAGATACAACTTTTTGTCTAAAATTCTGGTTTTTGAAAATAGTCCTTGTTGATAGACGACGATGCTCTGATTTCAAATATAAAAACAGGATTTATTTTATTTATTAATTATCTCTTTTCGTTCCTGAGATTTTTGTTCTAAAAGATGCACTTCAAAAAAGAATGTTTTTTTGGTATATCTCTAAAATGGGTATAGATACAATCTACCAGTCGATTCTAAGGGCAAAGTTACATAAAGAAATGTCTTCTCTGCATACACGTTCTTTGGAACGATTTGATGAAAAATGTGAAAAATGAAAAAAAAGCGGAACTTCAGTTTTTCACTCCGGAATTTTTTTCCAAAAAATTTAATTTCCAGACTTAAAGTAAACATCGATGTGCTGAATCCAAATTTTCAAACAGAATTCTATTATTGCTTACAATTCTAGTTAAAAAAAGTTTTTCAAGTATATAGCCCTCTAACGATCGAGATACGTTGTCAAAATACCCCTTCGTTTCTATGAAAGAATGGCATCGAATACTTACGTATAACATATTTTATCTTATAGTATTATTAATTTTCAATTATTCGCGTTGTGGGCCCTGAAGATTAAGCTTCATTAGGTACAGGTAGATCCGCCACTGGATATATTCGAAAAAACACTTTTTTGAAGTGCAAAAATTTCAGGAATGAAAAGAGATAATTTAATTCAGTTTGTAACATTGAAATTAGCGCGAAGAGGTTTATCAACATAAACTAATTATAAATAGCAAAATTTTAAACCAAATAATTGATGATTTTGGTTTATTAGGATATATGAAAATTTTATAGTGAAACATTAAAAGTTGTAATTTTTTATGTACTACTGTGATTGCGTGATTAGAAATAACTTGGAGATGTAAAAACAATAATTTTTAATTGAAAATGTAATTTTTTTTTATAATAATCCTTACATACTACAGTTTTGAAGTTGTTAACTGATAATGAGAATTATAATATAAAGAATTAAAGAATTCTTTTCCTTCTTGAAGAAATGAGTAAAAGCAAAGGGTGTATATTTCATTTCTATAAACTTTTCCCCTATTATCCTCTTCACAAAGGGCAATACATCTGCGTAATGTGTGCTACTGAAGAAACGATGAAAGTTGAGCTTAAAAACTGTGTAAAAATCGCAGAGCTGCGTCTAGTCCATGGTCCATTTGCGCACAATGGTTTTAAAAGTTTCCCCGCGATATAAAGAGAATGAATCAGAAGTTGGAAAGTCTGACACACCCCCGAGTTAATTGTTAACGTGCCGCCCGGTATTTATGACGATACTTCACACAACTTCGTTTCAAGAAATCATTGTTGGGGAGATAAAAGATCATACGTTTATTCCATTCTATTTGCGGGCTCATTCTTTCCAGGGGATTCTTCAACAACACAAACGATGGAAATAGAAAATATATTATACACATTTCATTATTATTTAATAATGCATTCGTATAGCGAGCAGGGTCTTAAGTATTTCAAGTATATGTTTTGTTATAATGTACTTTCATTTTTGTACAATTTATTTTCAGTTTTAAAACATTTGAAAACAACGATAATTTTTATATAAGTCGTGATCAAGGGGTGGGATTCTTTAACAATAGTTGTTATTTGAATTTACGATATTGCAAATATATAGTATAAAGAGAACTTGCGATTATATAATAGTAGTCGTTATTTGTGGTTGATAAGACAAATAATGAAATCTCTACATTGATGTGAAAATGTCTTAAATTTATTTGCTATTGCTTTACAGAATACCGATTTATTTGTAGTTGTTACAAGTTATGAAATCCCACTTCTAGCTAGAGTTAGGCTAGGTACTACATAGAAGTACTGGAGAATAAAATACTAATATTTGGTTAAACTACTCCTTTACATTAATTTGGTCCGTGGATGTGCATTGAGTAACAATATTTTACTTATAGAGTATTTATGACATCATAATCAACTGAAAATTAGTAATATAATTGTACAAGGTTGAGAAGTCTACCATTATTCATCTAGTGCCAAGATTAGTTCCGATGTTTTTAGAGATTGTAAGGGAAAATTTAGATTCTTGTATTTCGCAAAAAAAATATTTTTCAACAGTTGTGAAATTTTATGGCCCAGATTTTTTATTGAATACAGTATACAGTACAGAGTATAATAGTTATTTGCCTAGGCCGGCAAACAGAAAGTTTCTAGACGATTTTCTGTAATACTAGTCATAATGGGACGGAGTCCAGAAAATGCTTTTGTTGGTACTTGTAAATGTACTCGTATACGTAGATACCTAATCAGACATCACTCTCAGTATAATATTTTTAGGGGAATTTACTACAATTTATTTTCTTGTGTGATTGAGTTCTGATTGTAGAGATAATTAACTTGTGGATTCTTTGAGGGTTGTTTGTGGGTGTGTGGGTGCCCAAGCGTCGTGAATTGTAGAACGGCGTCCCGACGCCAGCTGCGACTGACGACGGAGGGATCCATTCCAATTTTATACTCTTCAATAAAATCTCAACACTATCTCCGATACCTCACCATTCAATCAGGATTGTATTCAGCCAATATCCAATTCTCTAACATCATTAAAATATTATTTTATACAATAATATTCTATGGATAGATCATTACAATAAAACAGTGGCGATTGCAGGTAAAAAACATGGGTTACTAACAACATTATTGTTAATTCATACTTTCAACCTTTATCACTAATGTAAAATAAATGTCATTTCGAAACATCACAAACGTTTCTCTGGCAACGTGCGGCAAAGTATTTTGCGCCTTAGTGCGACAAACATTTTAATTCCCTGTCGCAAGATTGGCAAAATTTATTACAGAAATATGATCGAAACTGAGTTTTGTTAATTAAAGGTATAACAGGAACCAGGGTTGATTTAAAAAAAAATATATTCAAAGATATCTAAGTGTTACTACACATTTTTAATTGATTTAAAAGCAATATAAATATTCAATTTCATAAACGAAAACGAAATCTAATAAAACCACACGATCCATGTGAATAAAACTAGAAAGAGTAACAAAGTATTTTTATTTTTAGTTACGCATTTAAATACTTATATTTTTTTTCTGTTATATGACAGTTATGGTCAGTTGCACGGTTGTTGCTTAAATTTTAAGACTTTCTTACATGGACATTATCAAAATTTCGATCAGATTTTTAAAATTTAAGCCTTATTGTTTCAACTATTAAACATATTATTTAATTTTAAGATATTATTATAAGCAGAACATATTTTGGTTATTTTGTAGCAAATAATTGAATTTGTAATATAATAAAATATATTCAGCAGTTGCGACAATATCCTTATTAATATTTAGTAGGGCCAGTCCATTTAGTCATTTATCACCCGCGGTATTTCTCAAAAAAATTTCTTTTAAGTCTTTCATATGATACTTTTTGTCTCTATTTTCATAATATATTGTTATCTAAAAATAATTAAATATCAAATGTCTATTCGCTTAGTTAATTAGTTCGCTGTTGGGGACAGTTTAACCCCCAAAATTCCCTCCCTGGCTACGCCTGTGGCTCAAAGCGCTTTATGTTCGTGATACATAAATAACTATATTTGTTGAATTATATAAATTGATGAGTCAAGTATTGTGGACTAAGAGCAAAAATCAGGATGGATCTGGCCAGTCCTCCCCTGTGCAGCAGCGAATCTTGAAGGATATGGAAATGTTTACTCGCTTCCGAATCGCGCAAAAATAATTGGTTTATGTGCTTGTGTAAAACGCTCAGAAAACGGAAAGAATACCTCCAATCCAATTCCCTACAAGATAATTCAACAATTCATACAAACATAAATTCTCTCCAGCCACAATATAACTTCTCTATAAATTCTCCTCTGACTGTGAAACGATAGCGGAAACTATAATACTATAATAGTTGTGCTTGGCAGAGGGTTGCAGATGTCATAGATATATTTCACATATGATTGAGTTTTGATTTTGTTGTGATATTTTCCATCTGGTTGAACATTTCTGTGTGACAGATTTGTCATAATGATCTTGTCGGACTTATGCTTCATTTCATGAATAGAATTCATATATTTATAATAAAAACATATTTTTTAAAAGCATATGACATTCTAAACGATGTATATCGGTATTTGTGATAAAGCAAATAATATGAATTCGCGTAGGTAAAATATTTTTCTAGATAAATGTATAATATTTGGACTTGGATGCCAGGATATGTAAATTACTTTAAATCAAGTGATTTTTTTTATTATACCATACACGTCATTTTCACCCAACCAGAATGCTTCATGTGATGGAAATAGATAATTTTTTAATGACTATTTCACTCATAAATTTATAAACCAATCCAAATTCAAGATTTTATCCAACAACCAAGATTTATTTCGTCATAAACCAAATTTCGCATGCTTTAATCCAATAAGATACTATATTTTACAAGTAAGTCAGTCAATTTTCCGATTGCTTTACTCGACCTTATTGCTAATTTATGGCATGACATTGATCAAAAATCACTCCCTTGAAACTTTGTGATTTTTTTTGTCAATGCCACTCGATAAATTGCTAGGCAACCAGCTCTCGTAACAATAAAAAAAATTGCAGCAAAAATTAACCAGTTATAAACTGAAAACATTTGATAAAACCACAGTAGCGTCGTCATGGTTACATTTTCTTGATATGTAAAATGTTATTATCGTTTTATCCTATTTCATTACTATTTTTACAGTTTAAAATACAATAATGAAGCATTTTCTCATATTGTTTTGTAATTGTAAAAACTTTATCAAATATGCAATTGAAAACGCAAGTTAGGTTACTTTTCTCATATATCAAATTACTGTCATTTAATCGGCTGATTTTTGGCCAAAAATATGCTATCTCTCTTTAACGCATTGACTCTATGGATTGCGATACTTTATCTTCATTGCTTAGTAAATTAAAGCTAATTTATTTGGATTAAACACTTTCTTGTCTGAATTTTCATATTAAAAATATAATGATTCATAAACTCATTCAAAGTTCATAATTTTCAGAGTTTGCAACAAAATTTTGAAATTTAACTAAATATTTCAATTTGTGAATATTAATGTTCCTATACAGGGTGTCCCATTTAAGATACGAATGCATTGGTATCTTGAGAACCGTAAGAGCTACGAGGTTGGTTAAATTAGACAAAAGTTGCCCCGTTAGGAGGCTATTTTAATAGTGTTTTGTTATTTGCAAAAAAATGCATAGATCACTAGATATAGGGGAAAATGTAAATTTAGCGATTTTCTTTTTTTGCTTATAACTTTGTTATATGAAATAATACGAGATTCTGGTTTGCACTTTTTTAAGGCACTTTTGTATGGTGAATTTGCAGAAGTACTCAATTTTTTTTTATATTTAACCATTTACGAGTTACTGATAGCAACTTTTATTTTTCATATGGAGGTCATATTAAGCTATGGTATTTTTAAATAGAGATTTTTTTTAGCTTTACAATGATATAAAACAGTAATAATTTATTTTTATAATTAACAGAAAAATTAACAAAAATTGTTATTTATACTAAAATTGCATTGAAAAAAATAAATCGAAGGCTGCTGTGGAAGAAAAAAACTATTTCATAACATATATGGCAACAAGTTTATTTAATTAAAGTTAAAAATACAAAAATAATTTGCGAAAACTTAACAATAAATTTAGTTAGAAAAAAGTAAATCGAAGGCGGCTGTGGAAGAAAATAACTAAATTTATTGTAAAGTTTTCGCAAATTATTTTTGTATTTTTAACTTTAATTAAATAAACTTGTTGCCATATATTTTATGAAATAGTTTTTTTCTTCCACAGCAGCCTTCGATTTACTTTTTTCAATGCAATTTTAGTATAAATAACAATTTTTGTTAATTTTTCTGTTAATTATAAAAATAAATTATTACTGTTTTATATCATTGTAAAGCTAAAAAAAATCTCTATTTAAAAATACCATAGCTTAATATGACCTCCATATGAAAAATAAAAGTTGCTATCAGTAACTCGTAAATGGTTAGATATAAAAAAAATGAGTACTTCTGCAAATTCACCATACAAAAGTGCCTTAAAAAAGTGCAAACCAGAATCTCGTATTATTTCATATAACAAAGTTATAAGCAAAAAAAGAAAATCGCTAAATTTACATTTTCCCCTATATCTAGTGATCTATGCATTTTTTCGCAAATAACAAAACACTATTAAAATAGCCTCCTAACGAGGCAACTTTTGTCTAATTTAACCAACCTCGTAGCTCTTACGGTTCTCGAGATACCAATGCATTCGTATCTTAAATGGGACACCCGGTATAATGTCTTAATTAATGTAAAAAAAAAAATTTTCTGGTTTATTAAAAAAAACAACAATGATATTTATTATTTTTTTATAAAAAAAAAATGTGATTTTTTTTTCTGATTTTCTAACGGCCACCAAAATTACAATAACACTTTTTTATGTTTTATTTATTTTATTTGAAATGACAACTTTTTTTATAAACAAAACTACCTTAAAAATGTATATAAATATAAAATACTATAGTGTATGTTGCCACATGTACTACAACACATACATGTAGTGCTGGTCCTATACTTCTACCTTCCAAATATTAGTAGTAACACACTTCTTCGTGTGTAAATCTATATATTTATAATAAAATGGTGGTAAATCAGATTGGCACAGCCAGCAATGGTAGAATTTAGCGAGTATAAAGGCCGTTATGAGTTGAGCTAGTGACACCAGTGACATGGCATATCACAAGGCAGGGGCGTACGTTCCAGCAGGGCACTTCATGACATGCCTCCTGTCTGTCACGCTACGTCACTCCATCACCTGTAGGGGTGAGGGTTCTGCTGTGTCCGAGACACCCCCGCTTATTATCACCACAGAAAATTATCCTATCAAAACTTCCACTAAAAATCACAGAAAATAGTACACTCTATGGGTTTAAAGTTTTACAATTAAATATAATACTGTTTCAAAACGTTTTGTACATACAATACCGTGTGTTCCAATGTGTTGTCATAGGCTTTTAACATAGGAAAACAGTTTTTTGTAAATTATAACTGTACGGTTAATACTTAAAAAATCATCTTGCACATAGGACAATACTACATATATTCCTACATGTTATTTATTACTGATTATTTCATTTTATTACTGTAATTAGTGTAATTCAACGACATTTACAAAAATTAAAGAATTTATGTTTTTATTTCTCTACAAATAACGGATGTAAATTCATTTGATTCGAATAAAATTCGAGTCCCAACTAAAGCAATTTCTTTTTAATATTTTTTTCGTAATTATGCATTTCATAGGTACATTTGTTAATAATATTTCTTCATTAATTCTATTGACAACTTATTTGTTAATAAATTTGTTTATTGTATAGTTTTTTATATATTTATAATTTGATTCACTTTAATAAATATTCTTATCGGTTTTTGGATATTAAGCCTTTGTTTACAGAAACAAAAGTAAGCAGGGTAACTAAAGGCCGTTTTGGACTAGCCTATATATAGGACAATAAATAGTCCTAGAAAGGGTACCAAAAATTGTTAGATTTTGACGAAGTTTTGTAAGATACTAATGCAATTTTTAGTAAAATAATTATATTGGCTCTGATTCTGCGCACTTTCCTTGAATATGTAAATGTGACAAGCAAAATTAACCATAAATTCATTTATATTTAAAGCTTGCAATTCTTATAATTTTATAAAATAGTATTAATTAATATTGTGAAACCGATAAACTATTGGAACACACGGTACGTGCAATGCTTAAAAAAGAGTTTCAATTTGATATATTTCTGTTTTGTATGAAAATGATTTAGTTTAGGTTAATATTAAATACAAAATTATTCTGGTAAGAGTTCTAATGTAAAAAAAATATAGAGTACTGTAGAGTATTGGATTTCTTTTCTAAATATGGTTTGGTGTCCAAATAAAAAGTGGAGAGAAAATCGGATACATTTACAAGAATAATATTACAAATGGCCGGCCGGTCTGTTTACCCGGGGACAAAAACAGCGGTCAACGGTCACAGTGACCACTCCACACCCTTTACACAAGCCGCTATGCTAATTCACTTAGTCCGGCTCTCAAGCCCAGCCATACACATATGTACATGGACAGAGGACAGAGGGTTTCAAATCTAATCTATTTCAATATTGTTGGTTACAAATTCATTCAATTACTACATAAAATTGGGGGACATTATTAAGAATTAATATGAAAATTTTTAGCCTAAAAAAATTATCAATCGAATCCCTGAATTTCGGATAATGTATGCGAAAGTAGCCAATGAAAACATATTTACACTGAACATTTTTGTTCTACAAAAATATCCAATCAAATCCGTGTATTTTTGATCATGTACGCAAAACTAGTCAATCAAAACAAACTTACACTTTTTAGACTAAAAAAATATCTAATCGAATACCTGTATTTTTTTATCATGTGTGCGAAACTAGTCAATCAAAACACACTTAGAATGAAAAAAGCCCTAAGACTCTTATTACTTTTGTCATGAGGTTGCTAGGTAAATGACATTTTTTAACATGTGTCAAACATTATTTATTTAATTGTTTTACTTTCAAAATAACATATTTAGGTTATGGAAATAAAAAAAATGTAAAACATGTCGTCACCGAATATTCCTCGATCATTGATAAATAAATGACAACTTCCTTAAGTACATTCCTTCGACTACGGACGGTTACCAAACAACATGCTTTAGGCAACTGTCATAAAATTATTTAATAATTATCAATGCCCTAGGGATATTACAGCTGAAAAGAGTCCTCTTGACTCTTATTACTTAAGTCTTGAGGTTGCAATTATTTTATTGTTTTACTTTCAAAATGTTATATTTAGGTTACGCAAATGAAAAAATCGCAAAAAAAAAAACTTCTTCAAGTCTCCGGTCTCGGCAACTATTTTGTTTGCATAATTATATCAATGATCTAGGATATTACAAGCTGATTAAGTTTATAAAAGAAAGTGAAGAATTTTACTATTCGTCAAGAAAATACTAACTTCCCCGCCAGGCCCGGATTTATGGGTGGGCAGACTGGGTCACAGCACAGGGGGCTCCGCCAAATCAAAAAAAATTTGAAAATATGAAAAAAAAACTGGAAAATAAAAATAAGCCACACTAGAAAAAAATAAATCTCAATTACTTGCAATTTTACAAAATTACAACGTAATGATTTTTTAAAAAATTTTATACATAAAAAATGATTCTACACAATAACAAACATTTAGTAGAAGAAAATAATTTGTTAATCTAGAACACTTTATGTATAATTTAATAATAATAATAAATATAATTTGAGCTATTAATTTAGTTGGTAAAATTTATTCATAATTCCTACGAAGTAATAATAACTCGGGTTAAAAATGACTCTTAAATCACTCCAACAACGCTGTCGTAATCTGAATGTTATTTTTGACACTACGCAACAACTATTCGTTATTTTTTTCAATAAATTCATAACTTTTATTATATTGCATTTGAATAAATCTGTGACATTTCCTAAGGAATTGGATAAAAAATGTTTCAATCAGACTAAAAGTAGTATTTTGAGTCCGGTAATATTGCCAGACTCCGCCACTATTACTATTTTTGTAGTAGTTCTGTTCCTACAAATAAATTAAAGAAATAATTCACTACTTAAACATCTTATCTCTATTTAACTGGCAGCAGATTAAATATTGTACAGATTTTAGTATCAAAGTATTATCATCTAATGTCTTTAATAGAGAATATGTTATTTACTTTAGTAATATTCATACTAGATATTTTTTTATGAAATTACCAGCCGACTTTCGACAGTTTTCACATATACATTATAAAGAACAATTTAACAGTATCAGATACTTGGTTTGATGTTTTGTTGTCTGCGTGTGAGTTGTGTGAGATCTTGAAGTAGCGGTGGTTTCTCTCGCCGGTTAATGGATGGGCAAACATCGGCTGTGCCGCGGAGGTGACACCAAGATCAAGTTCAACACATCTTCAAATGTGTCTTAAAATATGGATTTTGTCACGTTTACAACTTCAGACACCCAAGAATTTTACTTTCAAAACATGCCTTATTTGCGCATACAACCGATTTAGTGCGACACATCATGTTATATATCTTCAGACTTTATTATGTTACGAAGAACTTTATATCTCTGTTGAGATATCGGTGATAGAGAAGATTATGAGAGCTAGCAACGGGTGGAAGATAGCGCTGGGCACAATAGGTGCGGTAGTGGCAGTGTCCGCAACGCAAATTGAAATGTAATGTAGGTAGGTTGGTCGGGCACAATGCGTACATTGTACCAAACAATCGGCACCCTTTCACAGCGCAGGCATCACGTGTCCTCGGCCCAGGCGATACAATATACGTCACATGCACGCCCAACAAATCACCCCACGCTGGGGTTAGATGCCCCGCCAAAGGATACATCCCGTACATACATACATTCTCAAAAAACTATACCACATAAAAAGAATAGTTACCTATTCATATTTGTAACAGAAAATACAGATTAGAGCAATAAACCTATTTAACATATTATTGCCAAAAAGATTGATTATATACTTTCACATTCCAAGGTTGTTGATAATTACGAAATAATGTTATGGTAGTTGCCAAAAGCACGTTGTGATAAAATTATAAGTTCCGTAACGTTAATAGATGTTTTGAAAGTAAAACAAACATTGTTTAATTATCTGTCTACAATTGTTCTTTACCCTCATGAGTCATGACCAAGACAAAAGTGATAATTATCAATGTAATTTTGTTTTGTTTGGCTACTTTCGCACACATGATCAGTCTGATGTGTCTACACGGGGGCATCGGGGCTCATGTTCCAAAGCAAAATTTTTCTTGGGGCAATGCCCCCAAGGAGACACTTAGCGCAAATTTTTTTACATCCTTAATATAGCTTTGAATTGTTATTATTTAATGAATTATTGTACCCCACCATTTTTAAGTAACTGACTACTACCCTAAAATGGGTGTGAGTTACACCCTTTAAAATAATACTACTGAATTCCTCGCCTATACCTATACCTATACCTACCTAGGTAGTATAGCCAGTCAGGAATTCAGCGTTTGTGTAATCTTGGCCTGCTGAAACCAGACACACACTCTGGAGCAGATTCAGCTGCTCTAGATTGTACTCTGGTTTCAGTGGGTTAGGAATTAGAGCATTCAGAAGTGTTTGTTATAATTCTAGATCTGCTGAAACCGGTGCACATTCTGGAACAGATTTGGCTGGTCTGGATTATGTTCTGGTTTCAGTGGGTTTAAAATTAGAGCAAGTATTCAAAATGCTCTGATTCTTGGCTTACTGCAATCAGAGACATTCTGTAGCAGTTTTGGCTGCTTTGGATTGTGCTCTGGTTTTAGTGGATTAAGAATTAGGGCATTATAAAGTGTTTTCTCTAATTCTAGACCCTCTGACACTAGTGCATATTCTGGAGCAGTAATGACTGCTCTGAATTACTGGATTGTGCCTGGGGGCTGATTGTTTAACTTGGGTGAACTCTTGCGTGACTATATTTGCGTCATTTTTTTTTTAAGTATCCTGTCTAGGGAATTCAACGTTTAGGTTTTTAAGACAAATTTATTGTTGATATTGGTTTCAAGAACTAAAAACAATTATAATAAATGATCTCGACAATAAATTATTTGAATATTTAACTGCAACGAAAATTAGACAAAAATAATATAGAATAAATTTTTCTAAATTACTAAAAATAAATAAAAGTGGAATAAGTTGTTCTGAATTACTAACTCAATTGTAATAAATGATCTCAATAATAATAATTTACTACAAATTAGCGAAAATTAAATAAATATATATGGAATATTTTTTTTTAAATATAAAAACTCAACAAAATGACTCATACACAAAGATAGGTGTAGTATTAGAACGACATAGGCCACGCAACACATGACGTCCTAACTTTACTTCTTATATGTCCGACAGAGGGTTTTAAGTATACATGTGACATATATGTGGTAGTATAGTTGCCGCAAATGCTCACGGAAGTTTCAGAATCAGCCTCCTTGTTTCAGTGGGTAAGGAATTAGAGTATTTTAAAGTATTTCCTCTAGAATTTTTTCTTATATTTTTTGATTTTGGTCATTATAAGAAATTTTACCTCCAAGGAAATTTTGAAAAGTCGGCGCCCGTAATTTGATTGGATAATTTTTTAAACTAAAAATATTCATATTTTATCATTAGTGACTAGAATTTTAGTGGCAATTTTTGCCGTCATAATTATGTTGTCGTAATCGTTTCAACTTTCGTCGTATCAAGTAGGAGCGAGTTAGGTAAAATTACCAGTACGAGTAATATTCTAGAGACAAATGATATTCGACATGACAATTTTTGGAAATACCTATATTTTTTCAATTAATTACAGGCCTCTTAAAATTTTTGACAGTTCTTACATTTAAGCAAGCAGTGAAAATTGTTAGGGTAATTCGAATTTTATTGGTCATACGCTTTTGTACTACGTCTGTTCATCTTTTACCTAATTAATAATTAAGTATTCTAAACTAAAAAATTATGTGTTTAAAGTTTTTATTTGATAATTAATACAGGTAAAAAAATCAAAAAAATCTGTTACCTTACAGTTTACATTTAATTCGCGAGATAATTCAAGTTTATATACTAACTATGAACTGTATAATTGAAAGTATATTTTGAAGGATATCCATTGGTAGACGAGTGTTGAATTGATGTATTTATAAAGACAAAACCATAGAAACCACAAGGTATTGTGGCGTCTTAATTCTTGAGTTGTTTGTAAAGGAAGTGGGGACAGTTTGTGAGTGGTTGTGTTTCCGGTTCAGCCACGTGTACCCCACCCCCGGGAGCCTGGCGGCAGCAGCTTCTTTTCCAACACAATTTCCGCTTGCATTCACACACACACATACACCATATAAATCAACATGGAGATTTAATATCTACAACACTACAAGAGCTGGATGATGTATAGCCACAAAATTAAGAGAAATGAAAATATTTATACGAGTTCTACTCATACATCATTACAATTTTAATTAATAGTTTTTATTGTACCAATTATGCTCTTCATGACTTCAAGTTTAAGATGGCAGATATTTCAACAGAATTTACGTTTTTATTTTTATTTTCGTTGGCAGTGCTACTCTTATTTGGAAGTTACTTACTTTTACTGTTTATTTTCGCTTTTAAAGGTTATTTAAAAAAGTTGCTTTGTAATAATAAATAGTATTTACAAAAACTTTAAATAAATTCTTGATAAAATATAAATTTTTTCATTGTTTTTCAAATCATCTTGTTGCAGTGTCTACCATAATGGGTTTTTTTAAGAGGACGTGTTTTAAAGAAATTTATATTACAAATATGAGTGAAATAATAGAGTGTAATGATGAAAATTGTTATAAAATGTTTAATACGAGCATTAAGGAGAAATTCGAAAATTAAAAAAGGAGGCATGCTACTGTGACTTCCTGTGACATAGTAACCCGAACGGATCACAGAGTTTTCACTAAAATGCTACCACCTCGATACTTCTGCCCAGTGGCGGACTGGGAAATTTAGTCAGCCTGGGAAATTTGATAGTGACCGGCCTCTTAAAAGCTAATATCACTTTTAGTTTTAGTTATTATCACAAAATATTACAAAATACATCAAACGATGGAATAATATTACAGTGTAAACATTTTACTAATCGTATATGTACATATTTATTTATATTATTTAGAAAAGAAAAAACTTGTAACATATTAATATGAAAAAATAAACGGGGCCTATTTTGAAACTAAATAGTTAATTTTTAACAAGTTGTTAAAGTTTTTGACAAATAAAAACAAACATTACAAGTGATGTTTTGATATTATCTCCAGTGCTATCTATTTTCATTGGAGAAAACATTTAGCAATTGGTTAAAAATTATCCACTGAGTTACAGAATAAGGAGGATTATTAGAAATTTGAAATAAATAAACAATTTTATATATTAATTACTTTAATAAAAAAAAGTATAAGCTTAATGAAATACTAACAAGAAGGTATTGAAAATTAAGGCGCTTGTGTTCTTCTCGGGAAGTTCTTTTTCAACTAAATTTGGATTATTTGATGTTGATGAGGATGGCTCGAGCTCAACATCAACAAGTCGAACTCGAAGTCGAAGATGATGAGGCCACTAATTCAGTAGCAGTTCTAGCCACAGTTGACGCAAACATACTGTTTATTTTCAAACTTGTTTTTGCAGCTTGTTGCTTATTTTTTTGTTTTTTTCTCGCTCCTTTTGAGCACCTCCTATAAATTTTCTTTTTACCTCCCGCCTACCAATATATAGATAAGGAAGGTATTGTTTTTGGTCAGATTTCTCGAGTGTGAGTTTTCAACATATGAGCAGGAATTAGGGTCTCTAGAATAAGATTTTACTATTTTTACCGTGATGTTTGTATGTCCGTGTATGTGTCTGTGACGATTTTTCGTCCACGATAACTCCAACACGATACATGTAAAAAATATAATATTTGGTATTTAAGCCTTATATTCAAATATAATGAACTGATTAGAATTAGACTACAATTTGTTAACCGTAAGTAGTACTTTATTTGAAGCTTTAAATAGTTTTTCTTAAAAAATACCTCTAAATACCATTTTTTCACAAATTAAGTTATTATTAAATATAAAGATTTTCTACCGATCTGTAAAATTACGTTTGTATATGTAACTTCTAGCTAAACACAAAAAATATATAAATTATAATAATTTTACATATCGTTTAGGCTGAGGAATTTTGATAAAACATATGAGTTATTTATATGTTCACAAAATTTGACATATAATGTCATATTTGATGTAAGTAAGTTTAAAAGATAAAATAAGTAAATATGAAGTAGTTTTATTGTAAAATTAAAAGAGGTGGAAAAAATATATAAAGAATATATTTGCTTGCATCAAGGTAAGTTCGATTCCGGTTTTAGTATACCAAAAATAGCTGTTTTTTTGGTTATACAAATTTTTATGAATGAAATTTTTGGTATGAAATAAATTAAACATATTGTGAACTGCAATCCTATATACTAAAAGGCTTAGACAATTTTTCCAATATATATTTTCATCAGACGATCGCCAAAATTTTGCAACGGGCTACAGCATAAACTGATTATCCGATTTTAATGATTTTTGCACCATATTATAGAGCTTGATTCAAATTAATTTCCTTTTTAGTTTTTATATTTTTACTGTGTGTGGTTTTTGTGTAAAAAAAATTAAACTTTATGAAATTGGTACTTTGAAACAATAGCTCAAGCAAGCATTGGAAAATTTCAAGTGAATGTCAACTACTAGCTGTCATGTTTGACAAGTCAGAAGCAAACTTTAATCATTTATTACATCTTAATGAATCAAGATATCAAAAATATGAAAGCATTGTTATACATTGTACATATGAGCAATTATTTCACTAAAAATTTTAGTGTCTTTCGTGGCAAATTTAAAATTTCTAATTTTTGACGTTTAAATGTCAGTACAGACAGTGTTGCCAAATGTGTTATGAAGTAACTACATAAAAACCAAATATTCCTAAAGGAACTAAACTGAAGATAAAATCTGTTATTTTAGAATTGCCGATGGTAATTTATAAATTTAAAAATTAACTACAAACAGTGTTGCCAAATTATGAAGTAACTAAATAAAAATCAAATATTCCTAAATAAAATAAATTAAACACTTCGCTGTATTTAATATCAAAAGAAAGAAAACAATAAGGGCCGGTTTTGAAATGACAAAAAATATGTGTCATGTCGATCTGCATTTGTTTTTCGCAAAAAATTGTTAGAAGTAGGTTGTCTTTGGGTTTTAATGAAATGACACAATGTAGACTGGTGTGCACGAATTACAAACATGTTCTACGTCGATTAGAATTGGTGTTTTGCAATATGTTGTCAGAAATATGTCGTGTTTGGTATCGAATTAAAAGTCTCGGAAAGGCCTGGTGTGCAGAAATGAAAATTTTCTATGTTGATCGGCTTTTGTTTTATGCAAAAAGTTAATAGAAGTATGTCGTGTTTGGTATCTAATGAAAGGTCTCGATGAGGACTGGGGAGCAGAATTGACAAAAATAATCTATGCCAATCGGATTTTGTTTTTTGCAAAAAGTTGTCAGAAATATGTTATGCTTGGTTTTGAATGAAAGGTCTCGGCGAGGGCTCGCCTAGATAATTGACAAAAATGTTCTATAACGATCGGCTTTTGTTTTTTCCACAAAGTTGTCAGAAATATGTCGTGCTTAGTATCGAAAGAAAGGTCTCGACGAGGGCTCGCGTAGAGAATTGACAAAAATGATCTTTAACGATCGGCTTTTGTTTTTTCCACAAAGTTGTCAGAAATATGTCGTGCTTAGTATCGAAAGAAATGTCTCGGCGAGGGCTCGCGTAGAGAATTGACAAAAATGATCTATGTCGATCGGCTTTTGTTTTATGCAAAAAGTCGTATAAAGTATATTATGTTTGGTCTCAAATGAAAGGTCTTGTTGAGGGCTCGCGTGCAGAACTGACGAAAATGGTGTATGTTGATCGGCTTTTGTTTTATGCAAAAAGTTGTAACAAGTATATCGTGCTTGGAATCAAATAAGAGGACTCGATGAGGACTGGTGAGCAGATATGCAAAAAGTTATTAGAAGTATATCGTGTTTGGTATAAAATAAAAAGTCTCGATAAGAGTTGACATGCAAAATTGACAGAAATGGTTCATGTTAACCCGCTTTTGTTTTTTAGAAAAAGTTGTCAGAAGTATGTTATGTTTGGTATCAAATTAAATATCGGTTGAAGGTTAATTTGCAGAGGTGACAAAAAATTGCCAAGTCGATCTGCATTTGTTTTTGTACACTTAGCCGGAAATACACTGTGTCTGGTATTAAATGAAAGCATTCGACAAGAACCGCCTTGTAGAAATGAAATTAGCTATTAAATGTTAATATTTCAATGACGCCGGAGGCCTAGAATTGACAAAAATGATCTATGTCGATCGCCTTTTGTTTTATGCACAAAGTTGTCAGAAATATGTCGTGTTTGGTAACGAATGAAAGGTTTCGGCGAGGGCTCGCGTAGAGAATTTGCAAAAATTTGACAGAAGTATATCGTGTTTGGTGTCAAATAAAAGGTCTTGTATATTAAGTTTATTTAAAATGACAAAAAAAATGTCAATCTGCAATTTTTTTTTCGTAAAAAGTTGTTAGAAGTAGATCGTCATTGGGTTTTAAGGAAACGACACAATGTGGACTGGTGTGCACGAATGACAAAAATGTTCTACTTATATTAGAATTTGTTTTTTGCAAAATGTTGTCAGAAAAATGTCGAGTTTGGGTATTTTCGAATTACATAAGTCAATGTTGCCAAATGTGTAATGAAGAAACTAAACAAAAAACAAATATTCTCAAATTAACTTTACTGAAGAAATTGGATGTTATATTAGGCTAGGTCTCGATGAGGGCTAACGTGCAGAATAAACAAAAATGTTCCATATCGAACGGCTTTTGTTTTTTGGAAAAAGTAGTGAGAAAAGTTTGTGGTGTTTGGTATCAAATAAAAGAGCTCGATAAGGGCTGGCGTGTAGAATTAACAAAATTGATCAATGTTAATCGGCTTTTGTTTTTTGCAAAAAATTCTCAAAAGTATGTCGAGTTTGGTCTAAAATGAAAGGTCTCGTTGAGGGCTAGCGTGCAGAATTGACAAAAATGTTCCATTCCGATCGGCTTTTGTTTTCTGTAAAATGTTCTCAAAGGCATGTCGAGTTTGGTCTCAAATGAAACGTCTTGTTTACGACTAGCGTGCAGAATTGTTTTTTGCAAAAAGTTGTCAGACGTGTGTGGTGTTTGGTATCAAATGTAAGGTTTCGATAAGGGCTGATGTGCAGAATTAACAAAAATGGTTAATATTGATCGGCTTTTGTTTTTTGCAAAAAGTTTTTGGAAGTATGTCGAGTTTTGTCTCAAATGAAAGCTCTCGTTGAGGGCTAGCGTGCAGAATTGACAAAATTGTTCCATTCCGATCGGCTTTTGTTTTCTGCAAGAAGTTCTCAAAAGTATGTCGAGTTTGGTCTCAAACAAAACGTCTGGTTGAGGGCGAGCGTGCAGAATTGACAAAAATGTGCCATGTCAATCGGCTTTTGTTTTTTGCAAAAAGTTGTCAGAAGTGTGTGGTGTTTGGTCTTATATGAAAGGTTTCGTTGAGGGCTAGCGTACAGAATTGACAAAATTGATCCATGCCGATCGGCTTTTGTTATTCGCAAATAGTTGTCAGAAGTATGTGTTGTTTGGGTTTGGGTGAAAAATTAACAAAATTGCGCAATGTTAATCAGCTTTTGTTTTTTGCGAAAAGTTCTCAGAAATATGTCGAGTTTGGTCTCAAATGAAAAGTCTCGTTGAGGGCTAGCATGCAAAATTGACAAAAATATTCCCTGTCGATCTGCTTTTCTTTTTACAAAAAGTTGTCAGAAGTTTATAGTGTTTGATATCAAATGAAAGATCTCGGTGTCAGCTAGCCTGTAGAAATTGCAAAAAGGTTCCATGTTGATTGACTTTTGTTTTATGAAAAAAAAATATCAGAAGTATGTTGTGTTTTGGTATCAAATGAAAGGTCTCGTTGTGGGTTTGCGTGCAGAAATGACAAAAATGTTCCATGTCGATCGACTTTTGTTTTATGCAAAAAGATATTAGAAGTATATCGAGTTTAGAATCTAATGAAAGGTCTCAGTGATGGCTGACGTGCAGATATGAAAAAATTGTTTCATGTCGATCGGCATTTGTTTTTACACTGACAGCGGAGCTCTAGGGAATGCTCGGCGTAGCCGAGAATTCGCTAGTAACAAGCTAATTTTAAAACTACATATTAAATGTACTGAAAAACACATAGAATATATTACTACAGTGGCGGGAGGTTATGTGTTGGACACATCAGATTTTTTCCATATTTGTAGTTTTGGTTTTAATAATTAGCTTTAAAATAAAATAAAGAAAAAATAAATATTTTCAGTAATAAAACCGTTTTTTGTATAATGTATGTATAAATATTATATTTCTAATAATAATGAATACGAATAAACACTTACCAAAAAATAAGATTCACAAATGTCGCAACGACAAACTACTTTCTATTCCGATTATCTGGAAATATGAACTATGCGCTTTCGTAATTCACATCATATTCGTCTTACTACGACGATAATATTTCGTATTTTTATTCACTCTTGCATAAATCTATTTGTTAAAATTTACACATAAAAAAATTCATTTATTATCATAATAAAAAAATCTGATAATATGAACCGGCCTCGGTTCCTCCGGCCTACCGGGAAAGTTCCCGGACTCCCGGCGGCCCAGTCCGCCACTGCTTCTGCCTCTGCCTAGTTTCTGTCTCACACAAAACACTTTCAGCTCTAAGCTAACGTTCCGATAAATCTTTATTAATATATTTCTCTTATATTATTAAATATTCTTTAAAAAAATACGTTTCTAATATTTTTATTTCAAGATTAATACCGCAAGTTTATTTTAACGTGAAACGTGGGATGGTTACGACTTGACTTTTGATTGACAGTAATGCATCAGAGTTCAGAGCGTTTAATTTAAAATGAAACATTGCAGATATAATATTGAGGCGAAACAATAATAAAACTAATTTATAATACTTGTAATTTGGGTAAGTTTGATGTGTCTAGAGTGATTTTAAATTTTATATTTTAACTCTTTAATTATTATACATATTGCCAATATATAATTTCGTTTTTAATGTTCCCCAGTTTAAAAAATTGAAGTACTGTGACTACTGTGAGATCCGAACATAAGGTTTTAACATGTAAAATCATATGTACGTAATTTCTTGCATCCCTAATTATTTTAGGTAAAAAAACTTCAAATAACAGTTGTAGAGTAGAAAATTCTGTATCTGACTCAATAAGCAAAATTAATTTTACGTGCCTTGTAAGCTCAGAAATTAGATATGAAAATGACGTGAATTACTCGAAAAATAGCAATAGCCATGGAATTGAGACAAAAATAAACAAATGATCAACTGTTTATCTGTCAAGTTAGCTGCGTTAATTTATTTTTATTATAATTTGTAATTACTGTTTTTTATGTTAGGCTAAAAATATAGCAATTTTATTCTGTTTTTATTTTTTATTTTCAAAATTAAATTATCCTAATATTGTTCACTTCAACAGTAATTTTAAATAATAATTAAAAAACAAACACAGACTAACTTGACAGATAAATCGTTAAATATTTGATCATTTTTGTCTCAATGGGGTAGGTGACCAAGGTAGAATTTTAATGAAAAAACTATTGAATTATAGAAAGTATATTTATTTATTAACGTTGACATTAAAAAAGTTAAATATTTATCAGCAATTGTTTAGTAATTTGCGTTAAATAGAAACAGCGTCCTTTACTATGACGTTCACTAAGTTAGCACTATCTCACTCACACCACCTATTTCCGTCTGTCTACCTTCGCCGCTCTCATGAACTTCGTTGACGTCATAATCCCCTCCCAAGTACTATATTATTTATTTACTTCAAAACAACATATAATTAACAATTTTAAAAAAATACGGGTATATTATTTTTGTACAAGCTATTACATATACCAAATTTAGAAATTGGTCACCTACCCCATTCCATGACTACTGCTATTTTTAGGTTAATTTATGTAATTTTCATAACTATTTCTGAGCTGTCCTTTTTGTAACTGATTCGGATGCAGTATTTTATGCTCTATAACTGTAATTGAAACATTTTTACCTAAAACAATTAGGGAAACAGGAAATTGCGAATATATGATTTTATATATTAAATCTCTATATTCGGCTGTTCAAATCACCATCCTGTATATAACTAACATCTACTGCAAGTAAAATAAATTAAATAACAACTTTTTTACTATAGTACTCATAAACTAATGTGAAGCAAGTATGTGTATGTATGTGGTTTACAACAGGAAGGGTTGCGATATAAAATATATGTTCTTGCATAAAATGAATAGTATTTAATTTGAAAGAGAAATGAGTGTGGTGTTGTGGCTGGCGGGATCGGGATCGGGATGTGAAGTGGCGTGATTAGTGTCCGCGCGTACGGCGGCTGCATCCTAATTGAAACTATTTAACGTCAGCGCCAGAACTTTCCACCGAATTCAATTTACATGCGCCTGAGCCGAGGATTAACTCTCCCTTCGAAGACAACAAACGCCAATAAACAACCCATATCAATTATAATTCACACGAACATCTCATATTACTTTATTTAAAATTTATTTTTCATCATTGATCATGGTTTAAAATATTTTTGGAGTAGGTTTTTTAGTACTTTAGCTATCACAGATCTATCAAAGAATTATTATTATTATTAGTATCATTGGTATAGTAATATAGTTCTTAAATCTTTGTCATAATTTACAAATAAATACAATAAAATGTATTTTTCTACTTCCTTTTAATGAGAGACTTTTTATTTCCCTAATTTTAGTTAGGTTATTGATACAATTATTTCACTATTGAAATAAGGAGGTCATTATTTTACGCGAAATCAATTTGGAAAATATGCATATATAAAAATATTAACAGCTACAAAAATAGAATATTTAGTTCTTGTTACCTTTGAAAATATTAATAATAGTGTTAATACATTTATTACATTCCCAGAGACTCGTATTCTACAATACTTAAATGACAACTTAATTTTGTATCGTTTATCTGTTTATAATAAACAATTTTGTTGTAGTAACTTAGTAACGCACAAAATTAAGCATTACTTGGTATTGCCTTTTTTGTTTATTTTGCAAATGGCATCTAAAATTTTATGATTCTAAATTCATTTTTGTACTTATACAAAAGGAAGTAGAAAAAGTATTGTATGAAACACGTGAAGAAATTGGATGGTTATTTAACTTCTGTTTTGTAATTTTTGCATGCGTTGAATACAAAATATTTCAACAGAAATTCGCGACTAACTATTTCAAGTTAAAATATAAGTTAATTATTTATTTTACTTTAAATTTATTTATAACATTTAAACAAAATTGAATCTAAAAAGGAGAAAAACTATAGATTATATAGTGCTGGTACCTACTTTTGACATATAAGGTATAACCCTAAAAGATTCCGGCGATTCCATGAATTTTTTCATGTAAAAAATTATTCTTCCTTTATGTATGTACATAGTAATTAAATTATTGATGAAAATCTGTGAATTTCTAAATCTGAAATGAGTAAAAAACGATCTCAGCGGATCCACCATCTGAAACTGAATGGTGTATGGACAGAATTACACAGGAAAAAAATATTCGGAATAAAATTAGTTGCACTGCAAAAATTACACAACGATGAAATTATTCATTAATAAAAATACGCTGGGAAAATGTACACAAATTGAAAATTTAATAGTAAATTTTGGGTTTTAATTTATAATTTTATTTCCTTACTCAAAAAACACTATCTGAAAATTGTGTTACATCTCGTTTGCTTAATATTTTGTTAATTTAAATTTATCCGAAATTCTGGTTACCCAAAAGTGTAGTTTAAAAAAAAACGGTTTGAATTTACCCTTGTAGGTGTCAATTTTTTATTTTTATCGATGTGTAATTTTGTCCCTGTGTAATTTTTACAGTATTTTTATCATGTAAGATACTCTATTTGAATCTACGGAAATATATACCACGTATATATGAATTAAACAGGATGAGTTGAAATAAGTTTGTTGGTGGTACTTACTAAGTAATTGGTGTGAAATGTGCGAAGCCTGTCCTGGCCTGGATAGTGGTGTAATACGCGATATCGCCGGGTGATTGTTAAATGTTTTCCAAATAAGAAAACAAGCCGGGGCTGAGCGCGCGATGCGGCGGTGCGATAGCTCGTGTTGAGATTAAACAGCAATTGTTTGGCGGTCTGCAACGGACAGTTCCTTCTTAAAATTTAAATCACTCCCCACATCGGCGCTCGCCGGCGCCCGACCTAATCAGATCACCCACTATTCAATTCCAATTCAATTACAATCAGACATTGTGGAAGGATTAAGGAGAGGAGGTCCTGTGTTACCATTCATTTTAAAACAAACTTTACAACGCTTAAAAAATTCACACACGTGCCACGTGTGACACTGACAGCTCTTATCTCAGATAAAGCCTCTGTGATTTTAATTTACAAAACTGTTTACATATTAATATATACAAAATGTAACAATAAAAATAATTGAATTCGTAGTACACATTTGGTGTAACATATTTTAATAATAGCTAGGATTGTTATTATATCAGAACCGTCGCAGATTTCAATTGAATTCCGACCTCATATAGACATGTAAGATGTGCTATGATCATAACATCCATTGATTGTTCAATAGTTTACAGGTTTCAGAAAATGCAAAATTTTATAAATAAATATTATTCTATAAAATTTTCTTGACACCATCATTTTCGTGATCAAATCTGTACGGGTTGACCTGTCGTCATGGTTACATTTACATTATCCAATTGTCCCATGTTATTTTGACAAATAAGTACGGTAATACCTAATATTATTCCACCCTTATTTTTTCAGTGTTTTTGAGTTTTGGATATAAATTATTTTGTGGTAAATACATCAGGCTGTTAAACAATAAGGGTTCAAGATTTACAGAACATGAAGAAGAAGTCAATATAAATCGAAAAGTATTACATAGCATGTGTTCAAAAATGAACCGTTTGAGAGATATGGGAGTTTTATTTTAGATGTAATCCTAATGTAAATACTGATAGCCATGAATTTTTGTTGCCAAATAATTCGATAAATGCAGGGACTTATAGAAAGAGTTTGTTGTCTATTTTTTCTGAGATGTTACCTACTCCATGTGTTGAAATGGAAGAAAGACATTTCGAACATCTCATTTAACTTGTAATTATTGTTTTGTAAAGATTCAAACTGTTCATAAATTTAAATAATTATTTACATAAAAAAATCATGGCTGTTGGTATTTACCTACACAGGATTACATCTGAAGTAAAACACTCATATCACTGACACGGTACATTTTTTAAAAACATGTTGTATAATATTTTCAGATTTATTTTGTCTTCTTCTCCATGTCCTTTAAATCTGTACATTTATTTTTAACACCCTGTATAGTAATAGTTAGGATTTGTTGTTTCTATGGTTTTCCCATAAATACGTTGTTTTGTTTTAAAAATGCGTCACTATAAAAATATTTTAAGTATTTACTAAATAAAAGTTTACTTAGATATCACAGTAATCTATGTTTGTAAACAAATATGAATATTAATTAATAAATAAATATACTTATACATTTTTTTATAACGCAACATTGCTTAAATGTTTTTAAATATTTATAAAAGTATGTAATTTCTATTTCTAGCTATGTATGTACATTTTTTCTGTTTCACATTACATATTTTTCTATAAATTTTTCACAAATAAATTAATTTACGTACATATTATTTATTAAACATTAGTTATAAAATTGATATTAACATCTTTTAGAAGAACAGATTTGTAATGCATTGTTTATTAATAGTTCCAAAACAGTTACAAGTGTCTGCTAAGTATTTCAGATTATGATAATTGTATATATCTATATTAAAATTTAGTAAATTTTCACATTGAAAAATTCAATAAGAGGATAATAAAATAACCCTTATTTTATTAAAATTCACCCCTTCCAAATAGTTACCTACCGAATTCGGGTCCGTCCCATTGCAACCCTTTGCATATATCCATATCCTGACTAGCTGGAGAGTGAGACATGAGACGTGGAATATTGTGTACAGTTAATTAGAAACTCTGCTTGGCTGACAAGGGCCGGAGTGGGGGGAGGGCCCAGGTGCTATTGGCAGGCGAGTTTCTTGCAAGATGGAACTTGTTTTGTAATGGCTGCAAGATGTTACGTTGTAGGGGATACCAAAGGGTTATTTTGTATACAATACTTTTATTGTGGGATTATATAAGGGTTTATGTAAATCATTGCACCCTTAATATTTAAATGATATTAAGTTTCCAAGATCTTTTATTAGGTTTAGGGTTAGGGACGTATACATATATTATTCTTATTACAATATATGTATTTTGTTCTTTATTTCTTTGTATTTCTGTGTATTATGTTGTGTGTATATTTTGTTATTAATTTCAACCTAAAAATATTAAAATACAATAAATTTCTTTATAATATATATTTTTAAATATTTAATATCGCTTTATTTTTTATAAAACTACATACTTACTTGTGTAATTTTTCTTTTGAATTGATTACCACTGGCTGGAAACGAGTATAACTGCTTATATTTCAGTAAAACGCCACCAAACTGAAGTACACTCATTTCAGAGTACAAAAATACTTTAATTATGTTTTCGGAAATATTAGTCCTCGAAATATTTGCTGTCAAATTAGACGGTCTAATTTTTTTTATCACAAAAATTGGTAGAGATACAAAACCGTCGTTATTTCACTAATTGATTTTATAGAAATCGCTTCTCAATTTTTTTTAAGTGATTATTTTTATGTTTTGAGTTACAACCATAAAACATATGTTTTTGACCCCACACATTAAAAGCAAATACATGAAGAGATAATTAAATTTGATTTTAAAATATAGATTTAGTAGGGTTGCATTGTTTTAAATCATATTGTTTTTTTTTATCGTAGATTTAAACCACTTCTTCTGCAATTGTTATTTAACATTCTATAGCTTTACGGAAATTGGAGGATAAAGCGCCGAGTGGGTATGTTACCATGTGGCAATACTTTCAAGAACTACTAAATCTGTTAACTTCGTCGGTGCAACGATTTTACTGGTATATTATTTTGAATTTATAACTCAGAATATTTTTGCTCTAATGTATTATTCTGTGATTTCTTGTAAAATTTACTTAATTGAAAAGTAAGATCCGATTATAACGACATCGAAGGATCCCAAGAATTTCATCGATATGCTACAAGTCGCTATAGCCGACAAAAGTAAAATAACATTAGTGTATTTGGGCTTTCAAACAAGTTGACTTTATAACCAGTTTGTTTCTATAAGCGGTATAAACGGATTTTACTGTAGTTTTTTATTGTTTCTTTAAATTTGTTCTTATTCGTTACAACATGGTTTTTTTTCATAATAAATGCTATTTTTCAAAATTATACTATACCTTTTTAAAAAGTAAAGAAAATCTGATTTAAATAAAAAATTGCGATTTAAATCAAATTTTTTGAGCAATACCATTTATCGAAACAGAGCAAGAAAACATAAATATTGTCAGTTGAAAAAATTAAAGAAGTATTTGAATTTGTAAAAAGAAATTATTTCTAAGAACGATATGGTTTTTATATATTTTTTTTTGTATTTTCCATAAATATGAATGAATGAATAAATAAATAATGACATACGAGTAAAACTAAGTTTCAATATATTTCAATTAATTAATTATAAAAATAAATGCGTGTTTCTTAAGTGCCGGGGACATGAAATTATAAAATCCTATTTATTACATACATAACGATATGTGTATAGAAGAGTTTTCTAAATGAAACGCCGTATCTTGAATTTCCCTGAATCCGGCGCTAGCTGTGAACGGAAACCCAATTTCACTGTCTAACCATTCGCAAAGGCGTCACCAAATGCGAAATCAGAATCAAATCATCATTCTCACACTCGCGCCATCTCTGTCTCCCGCCCGCACTTCCTCGGCGTCCTTGTCTGGCGCCGTCTCGCGCCCCCGCTTGCCGCACACACGGACGCCTCTGCCAAAACAATTACAATCAGAATGGATATGCGAGCGCGAAATTTTCATTTAAATAAAGCCATCAGTGGGAGGGCCGGAGAGGTTTGAAGGGTACATTCCATAATATTTTATTTCAGAGGGAATATCACTCTTCGTTACAGCTTCTTACCCATTGCTGGGTGTTAGGGATTTTGTTTGGTGTGGAGAGTGCACCAAAGAATATATTTTGTATGAAATGCAAAGCGGTTCTATTAAATAATAAATATTATCAATGTTGTATATATATGTAGGCTGAGTCAAATAAAGGGCAACAGGCAGATTGCTTAAACAAATAATTTAATATAAAATTGTGCTTATAAGGCCGGAATAATGCAAAAATTTTATTTCTGGAAATGGTTTATATTAGCAGACGCCGGTGCGCTTATTTTAAATATGCGAACTGAATTTAATTATCTATTTTAGTTCCTCAGATTTTGGTTTTAAAGTTGCATCAGAATTTATTTTTTCTTTGGGTTTCACTCAAAAATTATTAAAGATATGCAATCTCAACGAATATATCAGTCGATTCTAAGGGCAAAGATACGTAAAAAAATGTTTTCTCCGCATATATGTTCTCTGGAACGATTCGGAGAAAAATGAGGAAATCTAAAAAATCGATATTTCCGCTCCGAAACTTTTTTCCTCCAAAATTTTAATTTTTTTGTTCCTACATATCGAAGCGCTGATTTGAAATATTCAAACCGAATTCAATTATCTCTTACTGTTCTCGAAATATTTACGTATAAAGTTAGACCTCTAATAAACGATTTTTTTGTGGAATATCTCTTAAGGGGGCATCATAAGCTGTCAAAGTTATTACCAATCGAATCTACGGACAAAATTATATAAGTGAACAAATTTTCTGATTTTTATTCCAACGGATAAAATTTTTACAAAAGAAGATGTATACTTATCGTACGTTTTTATCGATTTTCGCCGATTTTCGTCTTTTCGCTCTAAAAATTGTATCCGTTGGAATCTTTTTTTTTGTTGATTGTTGACGTCGTTGATGGCGGAGGCTGGCCCCTTAAGGGATATACCATCAAAAAACCATTTTTAGAGGTCTAACGAAAATGTCACAAAAAAAGTGGTAATTCAATTCTGTTTAAAAATTTGGAAGTAGCGTTTCAGAGCGAAAAACTGAAATTCTGTCCAAAGATCGTACATTTATATATGCGGAGAAAACATTTCTTTATGTAACTTTGCTCTTAGAATCGACTGGTATAATAGATTTTATCTATATTCATTTTAGACATATACACAAAAAACACTTTTAGAGTAAAAATCTCAGGAACGTAGAGATCATTAAATCTGCTTGAAAATTTGAAATCAGTGCATCGACATTTATCAATATGGAGTAAACCAAAATTTTGGATCCTGAAATGAATATTTTTGGATTATTTCAATTGTATAAAAAAATATTTGATTTTTTGAATATTTCATGTTCAACTGTAATTGGAAAAAGATTTAAATTTTTTAAATATACGTTATTTATTATTTCAACGCAATATTTTTCTATTAACCGATCGCTAAGGTAATCGACACTTTTACCAGAGATGGAAAAACAGGTCCTAAATGTTATTATTATGCATTGTACAGTACTTACCATGTTTTCTGAAACGCATAAAAAGAAAAATAGGAAAGGGATAAATGAAAATATGTATTACATTATTGAAATAATTTATTGATGATTATTATACATGTATATTTATTTGTATATTGTACACTCTACCATTCTATGTCACATTTCTAATCTACAGTATACATATGTTTATATATAAATTTCTACTAATATGTGCAGTGCAATATATTTACAATATTAATTCATAAACTACTCTAATATAAGCGCATGATCTACATTCATAATTAATTACATTTTTATACATTTCATTAAAAAATCATGGATGACTTGCTACATGTATACTTGTACAAAAATCTCATACTATAGGTGTAGGTATATAATAATTACATTTTATTACTGGTTGTGGATTAAATAAATAACTATATCATCACGGCTTACTTTAATTATAATAATTAAAAAACTCAAGTGAAAAGTGCACCATACTTTTTGCGGCTTTTTTATTTTACCCATTTCTGGGTGAGCTACGCAGCTTTATAACTAGTGTAATTATATTATGTATATGATGTAATGGGACACTCGTAGCTGTAGTGGAAATGTAACAGAAATAAAATATATAATCCTTACTGCAGATATCCGTAATGAAACATTTCTTTTGTAAACGGTGTACACAATATTATTTTCGGCACGCATGTTTTTTAATATTGTAAAAATCCTAACAGTACTTGAGAAATAAACGAATAAAATTTTTATGACGTCATTACTATCTCAATGAGAGAGTCAGAAGTAGTGATTTCAGCAGGAAATTCGACGTTACAGAGACAATTGTACTTTATTAGATTTAAAGTTTATAAATATTTACCGGTTTCAGGATATTGAGCCTTTGTTTACATAGACAAAAGTAAGTTGTAAGTAAGTACTGTAAGGTAATATTATTACAGAACTGACTTGTTAAAATAACATGGAACAATTGGATAATACAGCAGTAACAAAGGTGTCATATCAACCCATACAGATCTTTGCTCAAGAAAACGTTACTGACTAGAGAATATTATAAAATAATGTTTATTAATAACGTCTTCATATTCTGAAAACGGTGAAGTATTGAACAAAACACGTATCCTAGGTATGTTCATATAATATTTTATAATAATTTTTACTTTATTATTATTATATATATTAATTTTTAATTCCTCTAAAATCGTTCTCTTGGAAACGCCAGTGGTATGTTTTAAAAATATTTTTTAATTTTGAACACGATGTTCATTGAACTTTACTGCGTATGTATAACAAAATTTGCAATTACAAACAAAAAAAAATCGCAATGTCCCTTCCATTGTCACCTCCCAAAACAAATCACAATCGAAAAACAAATAAATCACAATCATTGCTACGTGATAATAAACTTTTCACAAACACAATATTGTTTCCATCGCCTGCTGCCTGCAAGCGAATGTAGGCCTTATGGCCCGGTGAATAGAGAGGGTTGTATTTGCGGTGGCCGGGTACAAAAGGCCGAATAACTGGCCGCTATTTTCATCCCCATTGTTGTGAGTGGGGCTCGCGACTCGCGCATGTTTGCGATTGTGTGTTGTTATTGGAGGGAGAACAATTGCCGAGAGAGGATTGTTTTTAAATAACTGTAAATATTTCGTTTGTTTCGTTGATTGAGAATTTATTGTCATCAAAACCTCGATACTTTCAAGAGAAGTAAAAATGGATGTGAAATTGACACTTTTCAATTATTCTACTTCAAAATGGAGATGTCAAGGATCATGACCTCAGGTCAAATCTCACCATATCGACTTTTTGTTATCTGCGACACAACAGCGCATCAAAAACTGAAGGTACTTAAATTATAGTTAGAGAAAAAAACACGGCCCTGATTCGGATCCTTGTGAAAGCCGGAATATATTCACAATGGGAATTATTTTAAAGAAATTTACATTAAATACGAGTAGATTATAATGATAAGTCCGTGCACGTTATTTTCATTCAATCAGTAGTTGGAAATAAGCAGTTTTTTAAAGGAAAAAATTGATAAAACCAGATAAGCGTCTTTATGGTTACATTTTGTTTATATGAAAAATTTTATGTTTGAGCTGTTGTCATTTGTGAAATAATCAATGAAATATAATTTGAGTTATGAATTTAATCGGTAAAATTTACTTATAATTCCTGCGAAGTAACGATAATTCGGGTCAAATATGATTCTTAAGGAGATAGTCTACCTACCTACAGTAAAAGTGACTTTCGTACTTTTCTATTATCATTTTTGGTACATTTTAAAGAAAAATATTATTAGAAAAAGTGTATAAGTATATAAAAATATAATTTAATTTTTAGTTTATATTTTTTTAAATTACAAAATACTTTCGAAAAATATATTGACAATTCGAAGTTAAGATAACATGTAAGAATACGTGTGATTTTTTTTTGAATGAAAATCCTTTACATAAAACACCTATTAAAAAAGTACGATTTTTGCTTATTAAAACCAAAATTTATTGAAAACTTACAATTTAAAAAACTGTTTGAGGTTAGGAATATTATTTTAAAAACTTTTTTCTTTTTTCTAATAACATTTATCACAGAAATCAGATTGCAGAAAAGTACGAATGACACTTTTGCTGTAGATAGTCTATTCCCTTAAATCACTCTACCTTCGCTGTCGTGATTTAAATGTCATTTTTGACACTCGTTTGTCTGTTACTACGCAACAACTATTCGTAAAAAAAACATATCGTCATGGTTGTTTTTTGTTGATATCGTGAAATAATCAAGCAAATATAATTCGAACTATGAATTTAATCTGTAAAATTTACTCATAATTTCTGCAAAGTAACGACAATTCAAGTCATAAATGATTTTGATATCCTATTGACCAGCGCCTTGTAACCCTAGGTAACTTCGAAACAACTATTCGTAAATTTTCTTCTTTCTTCTTATTATTCTACTTATGATAAAAATTATAGTAAAATTTTCAATACTTATAAATAAATAATTAAATTGGAAACGTATTTCTGTCACGTCGCATTACAGAACTGTTTATTAGAAGTTCATTAAAAGACATCAGTACTTCTACGTCATGAAAATTTTATTTATTTATTATTCGTTTACTATTGGGATTTTAACAAAATAAAAAAAAATCGTGTGAAATATTTGCATTTTAATAATATCAAATAAATTAAAAAAAAAAACAGAAAACCCAATATTTCTGTCTAATATTAAATTGTAAAGGAACCTACAGCTTAAAGTTGGATCTCGAACACAGGAGTATTTTTAATTTTATCAAATACCAATGATGATATATTTACTTATGAACAATTTGAAATATATTTTATGATTCAAAGTCTCTAGAAGATGATCCGTGAAGAGAACGACCAAAAAACGACATCAAATTTGCTGTTGCGAAGAAACTAGTGATGGAAAAGAGACAAATTATTATTCATTATTATAATAATATATATTGTATACTACAGCTACATGACATACTAGATTTAAATGTAAGAAGATGATAAAACCGAAGCCGTGAACTTTACTTTTGTTTTATATGAGAAATTAATAAGCCGCAATGATATTTTTATTTATGGAAATTTGGAATATATTTGCTCTAAATAGATTACTATGTATGAGAATATATAGCCCCTAATATTCAACCATATCAACATTTAAGATTACGACCATATTATATTAAACATACATTGTTCAATATGAACAATCTCTTCTAGCTAGCTCACAATTCGTACAAATATGTATAGTAGCTATTCCAAATTAATTTGGGAACACATACTTTATTCAGAGAAATTCACTTATTGTATGTCATTACTTTATATGTTTGAAAACATTATCCCAATGTTAATTTAGAATATTATATATGATATAGTGAAGGGCTACTCCCTTATTTTAACCCTTATATATAATTTCCAACATTTTATGTCAAATTATATCAGTGCCACATTGTTGTAAGAATTGCTAAAATAATATGTTTTAGCTTAAAATGTGAAAACTTTTGGTGGCAGTTGTATATCAGTATATTTTTTTCTAACTGTAAGTAGTACTTTACTTAAAACTCTTATTTTTAACTTCTGCATTAATACTTTTTACGTTAAACTTTTAGTTTTAATTTAACTAACGCAAAACATAAAACATAGTTTAGAATGATTTCGTAGACATAGAAAACAGATATTTTTATAATAAATCTTTTTCTTATCATATAATAATTTTCTACTGATCCGATTATCTAATTTTACGCCATGCAATAAACAGAGGCATGTTTTCCTCAGCCCTCTAGTAGAATTTATTTGTATTAGCATGAAGATATAGAAAATAAACATATAAATGAATACCATCAATTTCCTATGACCTATATCGTATTTTTTTGTGCTAAATTATATTCTGTGTTCTATGTCCCTTATAAATCAGCCTTAGGTTTCATTTAGGCTATTTGATTTTAATAAAAGAGGTGTGTTACTTATATTTATTATTCATTATAAGCTTAGACATTGAGTAGTACAGCTACATCATGTAATAAACAAAAATATATTTTTCCATTACACTAGTAGAATTTAGTGGTACTACCATGAAGTATACCGAATCGCGTCGAATATAGAAAACACAGTCATGGAAAATAAACATAATTGTACAGATCTATGTTTTGTGATTTGCGTTTCTTATAAATGGGTACATCAATTAACTATGATTTAAATTGTATTTTTTCTACGTCATTTATAAATCTGGCTTAGAATTGATGTAGATAAAAATGATTAGTTTTTTTATGTTTGAAAAATTTGAAATAAGCTTAATATTGTAATATTCTTACAACAATGTGCCTTTTAATTTAAAATTTATATTCTCTTATTCATGTCTATGCCACATGTAGAAAATTGCAAAAATGTTAATTGCAACTATATTTAACTCTCATATTTAAATTCTGCAATATTCTGTTGCGGCCATCTACAAAACAATAACTATCCTTACTCTGAGTAGCTGGTCTTGTCGGACTCGGTGTTACTGCCCGGGCTGTTTTTCTCCTGGTAGACCTCGTGCACCTGGGGCACTAGAGGCAGCCCGTACTCGGGCGGCTGGCGGATGACGGTGCCCAGGTAGCCGGTGCCGGCGTACGGGGCGGCGAGGAACCGGCGGTGTCCTGGGCCGTAGCGCGGGAACTGGGGTGGGGGGCCCAACGGACTGAACGCTGACGTGGGGGTGGATATGGGGGGGACTTGCGAGGTGGGGATGTCGTCCGGGGAGACCAGGAGGTCCATTGCTTGCAGGATGTCGCCCTTGCATCTAAGGAAGAAAATAAGGAATGTGGTTTTAATATGCAACGCTTTTTATCAAATATAGTAATTCATTCATGACAAAGCTAGTAAATTAAAATGCTCGGGTTTGGTATCTCAAATCAATTTTAGGTTTGCTTAACTTTTTTTCTTTTTCATTAGTTTTTCTGTTTTGGTATGTCTTCATCATTAAAGTAAGTTCATTGATAAAACATTGACTCACGTCATAACCCAAGGCCCGTATTAAGAAAATATATCATCAATAAAATTTACGACTTATTATCCATTGTTTCTTCATTGTAGAAATGGGTAGCTCTCGAGGCCATTAGGTCGAGTGGGGTATTTTTCTCAAGTGACTTACGTAATTGACACACGTGTGCCGTACAATTTTTTATCTACCTTTTAATCATTGATATAAAATATATAAAAGTTTTTTTGAAAGTTCTGATTTCAAACCGACATTTAATAATATGTTTTAGGACTTATTTTATTTATCTAAAAACACCATAATTATAGACTTATAATTACACGGTGTTGGATAAATGATAATTAGAGCCGATTGTTTTACCTCTGCTTAAAGTGTTAACTTATACGTAAATTAACAGAAAAATATCGCATGAAAAAACTGTCGTAAGTTGTTTATTTCGATGCGATACTTTCATATTAATACATGGTTAAGGTAATCGGCTTTAGAGGTAAAAATATTCCTTAGAGAATAAAAATTGTTTCTAACCTTTGAAGAAGAGCTTCAACATCAGACCGTCGCCTTCCAGGGAAAACCCTAAGCAAGATATCCACTGGACTTCTCTGTACTGGGTACCCTTGGAACGGGCTTGGAAACTGCGGGAAGTACGGCATGAACGACGCTCCTGCCATATTCCCCCCCACGTTAACATTGAGCATCCCCTGCTCCGTCTTCTTCAGGCTGAGGTTCTCGGGCTCGGGGGGAGCCTCGCCGGCCTCGGCGTCGGTCTCCTCCTCCACGTCCAGGTCGCGGGACTCGTGCGAGGCCGCGCCGGGGCTGCTGGGCGGCAGGCGCGGCGCGGGGGCGGGCGGGGACGAGGGCGGCAGCGGGGGCACCAGGGGGAGCGAGTGAGGGGGGTGAGACAGGGGCAGGGGCAGGGGCAGGGGGGGCTGCGGGATGCTCAGCGAGGGGGAGTGGTGGGGGTGGCTCGGGGAGCGCTTCTCCCCCTCGGGGTCGTCGTCGCTGGTGCTGTCGTCGGGGCACGATGTTGGGGATAAACGGGGACGCTTAGTTGCTGCTGGAATCATAGAAAATTGTGTTAGTTGCGGGTATCCATCCATTCAATTAGCCTTACAAAATATAATATTTATTGAGAATTGAGAATTCGGGTGTTTCTTCACTTCTTAGTTATTAAATAGGAGATACTTTCTGGAATCTACCTATATTTATCTTTTCAAACTCGTCCATTTTGATCTCACATGGGTCTTCTTCAGAAAATGAAATTTATAAAAATATACCATCTGTATTTATACAAGCGGTGAAAAAATATGTATCGTCGAATTTCAGAAACTATCTCCTATTTACGTAATAAAATTTATTTTTATAGGTATACATATATGTACATATATTACTCAAAATTTTGTATTATTTAAATTTAAATTAAAAAAAAAAAACATATTTATCTTTAAATACAAATAATTAAAATTGTATTCATCATTGGTAGTAAATTTGTTTATTTGAGGTTGGCAACACTTCGTTTAATTCATTTTCTCTCATAATGCTAAAGAATTTACATATTGCAACAATTGTGTTGTTTTGTTTTAGTTATTTTGTGGTAGTTTTGCTAAAAAAAATATAACAATGTTTTTGTAATAAACATTTTAATAATGTTTCTATAAATTATTTATTTTTTATAAAGAACTGAACTGTAAATTGGTTTGCAGATAAGATTCTAGCCATATTGTACAAGTTGCATTAAATTTAACTATAATAATTATAGTACCTACACAAATTTTATATTAATAATGGGTTTTAAAAAGGCAATAATATGTATATAGTTTTAAGTTTCGTACGGTAGTCTAAATATGTAACGTATGTGGTTATATGTATAAATATTATAAACCATACTGTGTTATATATACGTATTTCACAATAATTTATCAAATTTAATTTTTACAATTATGATTTGAAATTAAAAATGTTAAGTGAAATGAAAAAGCGATGGAAATGATTGTAGCGCAGTTGAACAAGCTCGCTTTGTATAAAGAAACCATTTGACGGGTGGTTGAATGCGTAAACGGCGTAAAGACAATTAACGAAGAAATAAAAAGGGGTGTACACCCCCGAGACAGCTTTGTGCGTGTCGGGCCCCGGAGATGCTATTGACACCCCTGATTTACCGAACGCTCCCCACTGAGGCCTATTCTTTCTTCTTGCACAGACAAATCATACTCATATCATTTGTAGTAATATTCACGGAATCAAAGTACAAATTGAAAATCATATAAATTATTGATAACTGTGGAGTAAGAGCGAATTTCAAAGATTTTAAACATTAGGGTTTATGCTTGGTAAAATTTTTATATTAAACACAACTAACATAGAAGCGCGAATAAAATGAGTGAGATGTTCGACGCGCGAGCGAAAGTATATGACATTTCATTTACTTACAATATACTTACATTTTATCTTACAATCGCGACTTTTTATATGAAATCAGTTAGCTTATATAAAAATGCCATTTTATAAAAAATTACAATTTTTGTTGGTTCCATCATTATTATTATGACCATAAAGCTCTACAGATTATTCTCGGGAATATTGTTTGTGGCATTTGTTTTTCTTACAAATATTAGATAATTATCAACACATAAGAAGTGAAATGTAAGTACCAATCTTTGAACTTAGGTATGTGGGTCAAAAATTCTGGCCATGCCATTTAACAATAATAGTGATTTTTTGACTATACATATTGCCTAGTATTGTTTTCGAAAAATCTGTCAAATTATTTTCAATTTATTCTTACTCTCTTGTTATATCATTACTGAGTAGGTTATGTTTACTTGCGTTAAAAAAAATAAATCTGACAATACAGTTTATGGAGAAGCATTTTAATTTTTAATCACTTATGAATAATAGTTGTTTTAGTTACTAAAAATAAATACATTTGGAACTAGTCAGTCACCAATAATAATATTAAAGGTGCTTTAATATCTCATGAGTTCTACAAATATCGACTTCTGTTTTTGCATCTTTTGATTTTTTGTGAAATTTATTATTTTTGTTGTAATGTAGGCGAGTTGTTTGTGTTAGAGCACTCGTGTGAATATAAAAGAGAGAGAGGCAATAGCAATGGAGCATTGGAAACAGGATCGGCACTGTTAACACGTCTTGCGCAGAGGCCATATATCTGGGCCTCCGCATACAATGTTAAGACAATGGCTTGCTGGGACAATGCCAGCGTGTTGGTTAGTATTAAATCTAAAGTTCGCACTCGGCTGGAGTTTGATTTGTGTTGCTGATTCCATTGTGCGCCCCACCGGCTAATTAATATGGAGAGAGAGCTTCGGCTTCGGCTTAGCATTAGCTGCAGATGTACAAGTTAATTGTTCCCAACTCTATACATGATTAAAGTGGAAATTTTCGATACACATTCAAATCAACCAAGTTTCAATGGCCATTTACATAAAGCCATTCCCGACATCTAAATAACAATCGCATCCCTCATCACAACACGCATTACTTTACCTCTATTCCAACTAAATTTTCCAGCTACTGTTTATAAGCCGCAACCAGCACACAATACATCATTTTAATTTGTTTTTCACCTAATTTATTACTGACTACACATCTCGGGTTCGATTCTTAGCGCCGCTCTTTACCAAACAGTGCTTCTTTCAGGCATGTTTCGGGGAGGAGGGCGTTGGTTATGCACTGGCGGAATAAACTCTTTCTCTATTTTATCGCCCAAGGGCGTAATGTAAAAGTTTCCGCCATGGTAACCAAATTGTAAAACAATTACGGTACAGTTGTGCGTAAAATAATTTAGAAAAATTGAAAAAATAAAATATAAACATATAAAATTACACTTTATCACCTCGGTGTATTGCAGTGATGCCGAACCTTTGAGCTCGATTTGTCAAAATTCGAAAGGACGTACCTTAACTCGGTTGTCGGGTGTCGCATTTAGAAATATCTATGATTTTATGATATTTGCAGCCTAGTAATCAGAGTTATTTTATATATCAATTGAAAATTGATATTTCAGTTATCAAGCAATTGAAACTCAAGCAAACCCTACTAACTTCATCAGTCAGTTGGTTTCGAGGAAAATAAGATTTCACAAAAGAACCTAAAAAAAAGCGAAGACTGTCCGTAAACGATTCGTGTCAAAATTTCTTGGTGTGTCATCTTTGATTTACGTGTCAAAAGTTCGCCATCAATTAATTAAAAGTTGTATTATATATCATGTGCTAGTAATTGTTTGACACTCAATAATATGGATTAAAATTTGAACATATTGTTTTGTTATAAAGTATATGCATTGAACTCGGTAGTAATGTACGAGCAAAACAGATTTTGAAGAATATAACAACTTAGATTTACATATGTGAATTTCATATAAATAATTTTCATCATGTTGGCTACTAGGAATCATGTAATATAAAATTTGATTGATTTACAAGGCATTTGAATTTCCGTAGGTCTGCAACGTTGCTAGATAGCTTTTATTGTAAGTGTATACATATTTTACGAACGATTCTTCAGTACATAGCTATGTGTTCAATCATACTGTTTTAATTTTTGTTATAAACAGTAAAAAATAACGAATAACATCAGTTTTCTAGGTACATGGTGACTTGCTACATTTAGTTATTTTGTAATTATGTAGTAGAACTACTGTTGCTCTCATATGCATAATGCAATTCAGAGTCAACTTTGAACTCAGTTATCTATGGTATTGTTTGGTAACACATAGCTTTTATTATCAATCAATGTTCTAAATGTTCTAGTGAATGAGTGAATGTTGTATTTCATTTTCTTGCGGTGTCATCTACAACGGATTTCCTACCTTAAATGGACAATATCACATCGAAATAAAATGTCAAATGAATAATTTAACATTGACCAAGCAATAGTCACGAAAGCCTTTCTTTTGCAGTTACAGTTACAAAGATTATTCTCCGTTATAATCTCTAGAACTATAATTCTGTCTATAATAATGGTTAAGATGCAGATTCGGCATTTCATTGATTTAAAGAATCATAAAAAATAATACTTTAAATTTGCATGGAAGATTTGTTCTCGTCAAATCTTTTTGTGATGTGTGTGCGCAGAAAGTTTAGCGTTAGCGAGCGACGGGTCTGGTAGGTAATGTTTGCCTTGCTAACACAACGGATAACGTAGTAGCGCTCATGTTGCCCTGTATACAGTATACACCCCGTATCCGTTTACAAGACTTCGCATTACACGATGAGAATGTTTTCAATTTAGACGCGGGTGAGACACGATACACAATAAACACAACAGATTTAAAACTTCTTTAAAATAGTGTCAGAAATCAAAAGAACCGGCTAAGAAATGCCGCTTCTTTACTTTAATTTAATACGTGTAGAATCAGTTTTTCAATCACATCAATATCTTCTATAAAAATTCCAGACTGTACTTGAAAAAAATTAAAGTGTATGATATTAGGTAATGTTTTCTGAGAAGTATAATAGACGATTAATTCCCCTGCTGTTTAAAAAGTTGGAGTTGGAGCTCATTCAAAGACAATTTTGGCGTCCACAATTTGTGCTTTATTTCATCGGATAAGATGACGTCATCAATTAAATAATTGTTTTTCCCCGTTTGTATCAATTGGTTGACGACATGAGGATCAAACTCCAGGAAACCAACATTACATTATTAACATAAAGTTAAAATTTCTTGACTAGAACGGTGAATGAAAGAAAAAAAAAGCCTGTTTGGATTTTAGTCAAATAGGTATAGAGATCCAACTAGGTTTGGCCTCTTCGAGGCCTTCTTCTTTATTGATTTGAAGTAAATGATGTGAATATATTAAGAAGGCCTAGGAGATGTTGAAACTAGTTGGAGTTAGTGTTATAATAAAAATCTATATTTGTGACTCGTGGCTTCAAATTATGGGGGTGCTTCAACTTTTCAAACACACTGTAAATGTGTGTTTCGATAAGAAGGTACTTTAAAATTATCGTAAAACTAAAAAAATAAATATGAAAGGATATTATTTTGTTTTGTTATTTCTTGAGGTTGCATTATTGAGTTCATAATTCTAATAATGTTCTAAAATAAAAACTATGAAATATTTTGTCTTTAATTGTAATGTCTAAACACGATAAATATTATGAGCACGCTGCTATAGTACTTATTTAGCAAAAGAACACTTGGTTTACAGTGCCGAATTATGCTTCTCACTGCGTGTGTAAATGCTTGCGCGCACATCGATATAAGCTATCTTGCTATACGAAATGACACTGTAATACACACAGTTTTATGCAAAATAAAAGAATTATATACATTGTGCAAACTTTTAATTTTGGATCCTTTAACCTTAAGCATTACCCCTTCTCCCCACCAATGACTCACGCAATTTTTCTGCATACATATCTTCATATTTCATTAGCTTAAACAGCTACGTAGTATCACAATAATATTAATTAATTTAATACTATACATTTTTTTTAAATTGCGAAATCTGGATTTTTTTTAGACAAAAAGGCTTGTTCATTAAATAATGATAACATTGCTTGACTGACGACGGGGACGGCAATATTTCATCTTCTTGCATTGAAACTGAAGCATATTCCGAAACAGAAGAAAAATTGTTATCTATTTTGACGAAAAATGTTTTAATTAATTATTATAAACAATTATAAATAAATTAATAATAGTTATTTATGATACTAGTGTGTGAAGGAATACTTTTAGGCATGAATTACGGAGTTTAAGGCACGAGCGAAAGCGAGTGTCTTAACCGTAATGAGTGCATAAAAGTACTTCACACATGAGTGTCATACAATATTTTATCTACGAACCAATTAGAAAAATAAATAGAATTGTAATAATTTATTATATTTATATAATATGACAGGTAGACAGGTGATGGTAGGTTGCGTTCAGTATACTTCTGAGATGACACCGATGCAATGTCACCAATTTGAGATAAAACTCTTACATAAAATCCAAATACGATAATTTGTACTATATTTTTCTGCGATACTATAGCGTTAGCAGTACTAACCGGTGTTTTACATTACCATTCTTTCAAAAACATGTTTTTCATTTGTTAAAAGAAATGTTATAATAATGAAAGTCCCATTTAATTTACATTGTTCTTTTAGGCATGATTTAGTTTCATTATTAAACGATTTCATTAATGACACACTTCACATGCAATAACTTGCAAAATAATGGAATCATTATAGGGTGAGAGTAGATAAATATATTTATATATCGAGAAAACTTTTTGTGAGTAAAATCCAGACAGTCTTATTTACTTCCATTTCATTAGCAATTGAAGTGTATTATATTAGGCAATGTTTTATGAGAGGGTTGTAAGAGAGGTTTAAAGAGTTGGAGTTGGAGCATCCTCTTGCGGCTGCAGGGGCCGCGGCAACAGTAATGCGTCTCGGAGAGCCGGGTGTCACTTCATTACAGACAAATGATACTTGTGGAATTCGCAATAAGGTCGGAATGTGGCGGCCGGCCGCGGCTAAATATGAGTAACCATTTAATATAGTGTAGTCGACACAGCCATTAGCGCGTTATATTGCGCGCACAACGATCATTGGGTAACTGGTATTTTTATTAGAATTAGGTCGAAATGCACCCAGTCCGACGCTTCCTAATTGCCTCATCTCACATAAAATCAAATGTGCTACGTCTCTATATTAACATTACTTCAAAAACACCTCTTTATTTTATTTGGTGATATTACATTAAAACTTATAACGTGAGTTTCAGCTACAAATCAATATTTTCTAATCTGTCATTTGTCATTATTATATGAATACACACCTTTGTCAGCTATAATATCCCTAGGTCATTACTAATTATACAATAATGTTATTACAACCCTAAAAGCACGTTGCTGGTAAACGCCCGATGCCTGAAGCGAAGAACTGTTACCTACAAACAACGTACTTGAGGAAGTTGTGATAAAATTTATTTATCAATGGTCGAGTAATTGTATGTTTTTTATTTCCATAACATAAATATGACATTTTGAAAGTTAAATAATTAAATAATTAATGTTTGACAGATGTCAACCATTGTTATTTACAAGCAAATTTTCACTGTCAGTGTGTTTGGATTGGCTAGTTTTCACATGTGACAAGAAATACAAGGATTCGTGATTTGACTAACTAGAATTGTACCAAACAACCATTCGAATTTTTTGTTCATTAGTAAACATCTTTAAATAATGATGACAAGTTCATTTTACATTGAGAACCTATGTTGCACTTTATTTAGATCGATAGATATGGTATTGTATGTAACTAGTATCCATAGAAATGGCTAATGACAGATAAAGCTTTAACGCACGGTATATGTTATAAGAGATTTTTATATTGATAGAATTACTATAAATAGTTATTTTTTATACAAGACGATAAAATAATATTTTATCGACAAGCGGAAAGTGTTAATTCACGAGCGATATAATCGCGAGTGAATTATTTTTCGCGAGTCGATAATTTACTTTTATCGTCGTGTATAAAATGCTATTTTTTTCTATAGCAGGTTTTGAAGAGAAAAAATTAGAAAAATTAAATTATTATTTAAGAACAATTTTAAAATGTCAGTAGTGTGCGTTGTTATGGAAATGTACTTCTAATAAACAAAAGTTAAAGTACTTTATCTACCCTTGCTGTTAAAGTGTTACTTTATCTACCCTTGCGGTTAAAGTGCTACTTTATCCACTATTTTGAGTTGATAAAATTGCACTTTAACATCTGCTATAGAAAAAATATATATTAAATATAAAATACTGTAGGTGATGTTGCCATATATACCTATAGCAACACTTGTATGTATAGTCTATTTTTTCTAAGAATGAAGTTAGAAGAAGGTTTTGATTGGTAATATCCCATTATTATTGAATTAAAAAACAAAACCAAACTATTTCTATTTTTTCCACACTTCGTTCTTATGAAAAAACAGACTATAGCGCTGGTCTCGTATTTCGACTTTTTACATTTTTTAAACATTTCAATAGAAAACTATGTATCTCTAATGGTATTTATAATAAGGTATATATTAGCAATACAAGTTTGAATGAAACCAGTATTAAATTCGTGAATGCAAGAATGAAATATATTAAATTATTCCCCACAATAAGTCCCGTATATAAATCAGTCACCTATTAACTCCTACTCTTGTATTTACTGTTGTGGGGTAGTACCCTATCGCTAGCAAATTGAATAGTGGTTGAGCGTGTGCCCTCTTATTATTTTTTGCTGGTGCGTCTACTGTACTCAGCTGAATAGGCCAGCCGTTGCCCAACACTGGGGTAGCTCACCCCCGCTCCGACAACTGTAATCATATACCTGCATACATCTACCTTTGTCCACAGCTAATAACTACATGAGAGATCCATTCTCAAACGGGGGACAGGGTTTTTCTATTACAAATACAAATACAATATTCTCAAAAATTATAAGTTTTGTCTTGTTGCAGGATGTCGTTTATTGTCGAAGGATCTACTTCCTTAAACTGTAAGTTTGTTAATTTAGTAGTTAATGTAGTTATAACTTATAAGTAGTTATCTTCGATTTGATATTTTCGTGATGAAGTTGATGAGTTGTTTTCCTAATGTGGATAACTTGGTATTAACTACCTAAGCAAGTTTTTGTCTATTTTCATAAAAATTTAATAGAAACTATAGTCGCTTTTTTACATAAAATGTTATGTTTATAAATTTTTTTCTTGAAGTTTTTTGATAGGATAAAAAAATTGAAAAGAAAAACGGCATTTACTATATTTACAGAAGATTCTTCATTTCGTCAGTTTGCTTTTTACACATTATATTTGACGTTTGAAGTGAAATGAAGTTGGATGGGAAGGAACCCAGGTACATCAGTAGACAAGAGGGGAAGTGGGGTAATTCAGCCGCCTTTTCAAAGGGTATAACATTTAATAGAATTTTTGTTATTATTATTCTTTGGAGGTTGCCCTGCGATAATGTAACGTAATCTCTAACAGGCAAACACTTTTTATTAGTAAAAACTATATAAACGAAGTACATAAAACATCATTAAAATTAAATGACATGTCGGAACATCATTTGTTGCGAAAAATCGACTAAATGTTTTTGTTTCTACAAAATAATAAATAGGAATTAGAAATAAGTGAATGAAGGTTTTGAATGTGAATTCTTTTCAACTGAGTGGCGGTCCCGAACAATATAATTAGCGTAGGTCCGGAGGTTTGAGGTTCCGGGGGTGGTTTTCAGTTTGCTTCTTGCTGCTCCACTCAACGACTCACTCTGACCAGTCGTTACGGTTTAGTTTCTGTACTGTTTATACTCTTTATAAAATCCCCAACTTGATTGCACTGTAGCGGACAATATCAATTATACACAACAATTCTTTACATTTATTTGCCACATAAAAGGATATTTGTGGTGCACTTTCCAAGCCAGCTAGAGAAAGTATAAATAATTTGTTACCATTTTATAAAAGTAGATAAGATTTTATTGTATAACCCGTCAAAAAATTGCCTTTCCTAATATTAACTTGTATTTCATATAGATTTTTATTAGATATTAGTTTGTTTTTCTAAATCATGATATATTGTAACTGTCTTTTTATAAAGTATTAGTGGCAATATTATTTCTACAGATCGAATATAGTGTCGCCTCGATCTTCAATATTCCAAATCTGGTAAAATACTTACTTAAGCATTTTCACACCTCGGAGGAAATAGGAGACTTTCTGCACTTGTTACACAATATACTATTATGATGCAGGGATAATAAAAAAATATTTGATCTCATCTTACAGTTATATTTTTTCGCGCCACAGTTAAAGTAAGGAAACCTTACTTTCATAGCAATAACAAAAGTCGTAAGTTAATGATGAGTTTAATGGTAACATTTATTTGTGGTTACCATTGTCAACAGTCTTATGGAAAATAACTGTCCTAGTAGTACGGTAATAATGAAAATCATACTAATTTCATTTACATTTCGTTATCTAGCAACGGACAAAATAACTACAAACAGTTCCAAATAAATAAATCTGAACTGTCAAATCGCCCACATTTTACAAATACATACTTTAACAATATTTGAAGTTATATGCTGCTGGTGGCGCGAAAATGTAAGGCCTAATACTAACTATTCTCGTAGGGTAAAATGAACTTACATTCTTTGCAGGTTGTAGCTTATATATCTATTGACCAATTATTTTCTGATTACCCGGTCGATAACGTTGGAAACCACATAGTAATTTTAAACTTACTGCCGTGCAAACGAAATCGGTTAATATTAAAAACTATCTCATCGTGCAAAAAATATTTTCCTTTTCCTCTTTTTTTCTAGTCATGTGCAATTTAGTGAGAATGTCTGGTTTTGTGTGCCGCTTTGACGCAATGGTGGCCGGTCGTGGTCAGCGTAAGGGCGGAGAACAAATACAGAAATAGCCGGGTATTAAGTACAAATACAAAGTCTTGCGCTGCTGCGTAAATTCCACGCGAAACAAAAAACAGCGCCCGCTTTACAAACCCATGTAGAAAGCTTTGCAATTAATTCAGAATTTGTTTGTAACAGCAGCAAGTTTTTAATTAATTGCTGCCACTCCAAAGTTTTTGTTGCAAATACCATTGAATTTATTTTATACAATAAAATACCAGTTTTACTTTTTGGAAATATTAATTAATATTTTATTCGAGGCAAATTGAAAATGCCAGGCTCGGATTATTTCGTTTTTACATTAGTCAAATTCCTTTTCTACAGATTTTGTAATGTAGATTAGATTTAGAATAATAACCAACTGATATTTCATCAGTATTCACATATAGACACAGTGGCGTTGCTAGAACCCTCTTTAGAGGAGACGCATTATATAAAAATAATTATATTTTATTCTTTTTCGTCATGTCACAGTTGGGCAATGGGCACATATTGTACCAATAGTTGATTAAAGCGAATTAAATCATATGTGAGGAATTCTATCCGAAAAGAAAGACTTGCTCCATTCGTGATTCTTAAAATGAACAAGGCAAACCTTTATCGCAATTAATAAATTAGTTACGGAATCGAACAGGCGACTTCATCATCTTATTCGTCGTTAACTCATGTTATAAAATGTATTTTTGTTTTTATGGAATGAAAGTTATTTAGTATGTATCTAATTTTATATATTTAAGTATTATTTATTGCTTGTTGCATGGTACAAGTACTTATTTTTTTAAACATTCCAATTTTTTTGCCTATTAAGCTTTGATATTAGAAGTTAATATTATCTAAAATGCTGAGCGCCTGCAAATCTCTAGTCCTAACTTCGCCACTGTACAGAACAGGTTTGTTTCTACGAGTTTATTCTCACGTCATCAATCGTAATCATGTGATTCAAATCGCCAAAGAGAAAAGGGGGATTAATAAGATCATTTTGTTGGCTAAAAATTTGGGATTTCCGAAGTAAACAAATGTCAAAACTGAAGTATTATATACAAATATAATGGATAAAATATACATAAAGAATTACCTATAGATTAAACTAATAAAAGTCTCAACCCACAATTACGCCAAAATCTCCTTAATAAATGATATGAATGAATGACATTCAATTCTTTTTAAAGATTTGAAAATATCCGTTACCACGGTTACAATAATATTTCTATTTCATTTTTATCGTTGGTTAGACGTAGGTATCATATATACCCCTCTGTAAGACGTACGATAATGAGGTAGTAAATAAATGTCTCATCTATGCCATACGTATACGACAAAAATGTTAAATAAAAGTTTAATAATTTTTGTAGTAAAAACTGATGACGTGAGGATCAACTCGTGGAAACAAATCTTAGATATGTTACTATGAATTGTAAATAAATTATTATTAAACTTATAAGAAATATTCTCGTGTTTATGTTCCACAAAAATATAATCAACATTCGTCTAATTATGATTAAATATTTGCAAATGAGAAACTAAAATTCAAATACAAGTATAGCGGATTTTTTTCTTAAATATTGGTCTTGGAGCCATGTCCGAAAATACGTGTGTCCACTTACGTGTTTATAAGAAATCTTCCGTTAAATAGAGCCACAAAAATAGAAAACTAAAATTGTGGAATGTATTACAAAAAATAAATGATGTATGATACGTGTAAATAAATATGCAGGTATGTATAAATAGCAAATGGCAATAGTGTTGAATGTATTCGCTATCGTAGTTCGCGATTAGAATCTGTGAGCATTGCTGAAGCGTTTGAAACGTCAGCAAATACGTAGCTCAAATAGCCGACGAGTAGGAGCGGTGTGTGTGTGTGTGTTTGCTGTCACACACGGTAAACCCTATCCGACTTTTTTCCTGCAAAATCAACAATTACAACTTGGAATTTTTGTTAGAAAGTTCCAACGTACGTGGTCTGCAAGCAAACATAGTTTAAAGATTTCTATACTTCCATTTCAGCTGAAGAATCGCACATCTTCAGTGATAGTTCACACTCATTTACAATAAATATTTTTATAAAGAATATATTTCTAATTCGAATTATAGTTAGCATAAAGCTAGAGGGAATGTAAGTACATTATAACAGTCGACGAGGAGTGTACTAAGACGAAGCTTGCGGAGCTGAAATTCATGTTACGATTCAAAAATGGTAGTTTATTATATTACACTAGTTGTAGTACTTACATTCCGAGTCGCTTATTATATTTTTCGCATTATATATTTAACTGTGCCCGATGCTAGACGTCCAAATGTAGGTATATGAAATTAGTATGATTTTCCCTATCATACTTGTAGGACTGTTATTTTCTATAAAAATCCGTGATAATGATAAATAACAAATTTTGTCAGAAACTTACGACTTATGTGGCTATGGAAGTAAGGTACTTGTATTATAATTATGTTTTTCATCCATAGCTATACGAGAGGTGTAGATAACTGACCTATATCATTTGTTTATAGTTTTTCCTTGACGACGAAATATAATAACGCAATAATAATAAAGTAACAAATCAACAAACGTACGTAACTTAAAATGAAAAAATCTAGTAAAAGATGTACAATGATGATAACAGATGTCAAACGGGCTGTATTTTTATATAATTTTCAGTATTGCGACAGAATGTACATTATATACAATTTAACATCCTTGAAAGTAACTAAAACCTCGGCCTGTTATAACTCGCAAATAAAGACGTACACTATATTCCCTGCAGTTGATCCTCATGTCATCAATTCTGCTGCAAGGATTTTTAAACTATATATCTTGCACCTTTGTCGTATACGAATGGTTATCTTATTACTTATTATAGTACGTGTTACAGAGGGGTATATATGCTATCTGCGTCTAACTAACGACAAAAATGCAATAGAAATAGTACTGTAACCACGGTAACAGATATTTTTAAATATTAAAAAACATGAATATATCATCATATCATTCCTGTCATTTATTAAGTTGATTTTGGCATTGACAATTTGTGCTTCATTTTGTGTTGGTAGTTTCGTTAGTTTACTCTACAACTCTTTTCGTATGTTTATTCCATTATTATATTTGCTTATAATGCTGTCAGTTTTGACATTTATTTACTTCGGAAATCATACAATTTCATCCGATAAGATGATTTCATCAATATCCCTTCCCTCCAATGATTTGAATCATATAGTTACAATCTCGGTTACAATTGATGACGGATCAACTGCGGGAAACATAGAGTATTTACATTCTTTAATAACTATTATCTTATTTGAAAAAGCTGCAAAATTAATATTTTGTTCTATTTAGAAAAAATAAAATAATGGTATGAATATTTGAAAATATTGGAGAAAATATATTTATTGGAATAATGATTTAATTTATCAATTTGTGATTCTTTTGAATGTAGTACTCCCTGTTCGCGAATTTAATTAATATGAACATAGCAATCAATTTGTGCTAAAAATACCCGACGCAAGGAAACGGTATTCTTGTGCGTTCAGTGGCAGGAAGAATTACAAGACGATCGTTCGCGATCCGGCCCTTGAGCGCGACAGAGACGGGCGTATACCGATGCTGTACGCAGGAGAAAGATGGCGAATGCAAGGGAAAATTGGATTCGTATCAGCTGCTGTCAATGGAGATTGGTTTCATGTCACAGAATAGAACGGAAGAGGAAGAAGATATTCTGGGCGCGGCGTTAACAATTATTCTTCGCGCCAGGAAATATACTCACACTACAATACTCATTTCTGGGTGGTTGAAACTTCTCAATATCAATTGATAATAACTAAATCAATACATGTCTTAATCAAAAGGTGAAAATAATCAAGAATTTTAATAAATATATCATTCAAAAATATAAAAGTAAAAATTGTAAAGATCATTTTAGTACTCTACAATAAAATCTGTTGATTCGCGTCACGTAAGCAACGTCGGGAATCTCAATTTCTCATGTGTCCTCCAGATTAGCGAGGAGAAAATTTTGAAAAAAAATCACTCCTATTTCTAATGCGTCTATTCAAAAATTTATATTTGTAATAAAATATACAATCGCCCAAACATTCTTTTGCCCAATAACAATAAAAGAGAGTAGTGGAATTTTGAATGAAATTTAATTTATAATAATGAATTTAGTGCATTTGGTAACAACTGCTGTCAGGTTGACAGGACTTGGATGTATTAAGACACATAATCATAAAACAGTGTGTGTACAATAAATAAAAATATTTATACAAAAATAAAAACTAATAATTGACTTTATGTCTTTTATATTAAAAAAAATATTGTATCTACATGCGTATTGCGTGAACATTTTTCCCGAATTCGTTATATTGCAGCTCTCGCAAGCTCGCGCCACAAAATACTCATCCGGGAAAATGGCGTTCCCATACTTGATAGGTAAATAACTATTTTGGCCTTCTAAAGTATAATCAGAACAATCACATTATTGACGTTTACGGTAGACGCGATTTTATACATCGCGGTGAGGTTTAATTGGATTTTTTTTTAACTTTTCGACGTTATTAATATAATAGTAATAATTGAAATAATAAAGTTGGTTACAAAAACGCAACTTACCGCAATTTATCGTTCAATAAAATCTTGAAAAAATACAACTTTTTGACGTGTTATTTATTGTTTTACAAAGCGTCTTGTTGCAGAGCTTACTAAACATTTTTTTGAATGTAGCTGACTTCTTGGAATCAATGATTTCATGTTAACAAAGAATATTTTAGAGAATACATATGTCAATTATAACCTATTACATATGCGCTAGATATTTGTACGTCGAGCTGTAAAATACAACCTATCGTAGTTATATAATATAAAATGTAAGTAACTATTATAACTATACCGGGTTTCCCAGCTCGACCGACACATGGGAGTTTTACATGGGAAATCAGTTAATTATGAATAGTATCTCCCCAGTGCAAGATATTAACTTGAAATTTTGTATACTTATCGGAGAATATTAATTCTATGGATCACACTTATTTGAAACATGCAATTTCGTCTGCAGGGCAAGATTTATTAAATTTAAAATCTAATATTTTCATTCAAAATCAGACAGCCATGGAAATAAAAGAAAATATTTATCTGACAGTTTAGTGAAGTATCATTTTTTTTTAATTCTTATTCCCTGTATTTTAATATTATTTAAGTTGAATTTAGTTTATTTTTGTTAAATAATATACCAATATTACAAAAATATAAATATCTACAATGGCATGTCATTAACTGTCAGAACTGTCACATAGATATTTTCTTTTATTTCCATGGCTTACTGATTTTGAACGACAATGGTAGATTTTATAATTTAATAAATCTCGTCTTGCAGACGAAATTACATATTTCAAATAACTGTAATCCATAGAAATAATATTCCCCAACAAGCATACAAAATTTCAAGTTAATATCTTGCACTGGGGAGATACTATTTATAATTAACTGATTTCCCATGTAAAACTCCCATGTGTCGGTCGAGCTGGGACACCCGGTATGTTGTAGTACATGTAGGTACATTTTATAAAATATTTTGTATTTAAAACGTTTGAAAAAATCATCCGTGAATTCGCAGAGAAAAATGGATAAAATTTCAATGAAAATAATACGCGAAACCTGTGATGTTACAATACCCGGAAAATAAAAACTTGCTACGATAAAAATTAATCATGAACCGTGCACGGAGGTAACAAAATAATATATAAAAACCAGCGAAGGGTAAAGAAGCCTTGTAGAATACTCTGCAGAAAAATTAATATTATCTATATGGGTTCCTCCAACGTTTATGACCAATCAATACAAATACCACCAGCTATTTTTAGTCACCACAATTAACAAATCTCATTGCCGCGAACACTTTACATAGCTTATGTGTGTCCCAGGCATAGATTGGTATAGACATTTTACATAGGAAATAGTTTTTTAGAAATAAATAACTATCCGGCTAATAAATATGTTACTTTATTGTACATATGTTACGTTATACTGATCTAATGAATCAAAGATTTTTAGATTGATTAGGATTATGGGAACTTTTTTCGTGGGAAATGGACGACTTTCTAAACTCATTGCACAATATACTATTACCGCATGGGATTTTACTTCTTTATAATTTGTGTAATTTTAATTACATAATTTCATCAAATATTTTTTTTTATAACACTACCACAGTTGGAAACGATTTGAAGGTCTTTAATTCTATAAGACGCTGGTCATTGTTCTAACACTATAATAATGAATTAATAGTTGTCATTTTGCGCGCAAGCTATTATAATTAAGTAATTTGTATTAAATACGATGTAAGAATATATATATAGTATCGTCCTGTGCAATATGGTAACATAGTTATTAGGATGATAATTTTCATTTTGAAAACAATATTTCCTGGTGCTGTATTGATTTAAATCACTTTTTAAATCAATTATTTAAATTTTTTTCTGCTATTGTTATTTAATATTACAGATTTACGTAAATACGAGAAAAAGCGTGTGGGTAATGTTACCATATGGGAATATTTTCAAGAAATACTAAATCTTGTTCACTTCGTCGCTATATCGACTTTACTGGTATATTACTTTGAATTTATAACGCAAAAAAATTGCATTAACTATGATTTTTTGTTAAATTTACTTTGAAATGTGTTACACAAAAGCCGGTTATGACGACATTGAAGGGAACACATAAATTTCGTCGCTAGTACTGGAAGTCGCTGTAACTGATAAAAGTATACTAATGTTAGCGTATTTCGACGTTATAATCCGTTTGTCACTAATAAGCGGTATCGTTATAAACAGACTTAACTTTTTTAAAAAAAATTACTCTAGTTTTTTTTATAATAAATGCAATTTTGTGAAACATGTTTTTGAAATTATAATAGGTACACCTTTTTAAAAAAATCGGATTTTTATGTAACCTTGGTTTTTCCGTGTTGGATTCTGTCGGAGACAGAGTATGTAGTTTTTTTAGATGCAGAGTGTATATGTGTGTGTTAATAAGTAATATTGTGGCTGATTTCTCCATGTGTTGCGTCCTCGCGTGAAGCATTGTAACATTGACTAAGATAATGGCTGCGCAAACACTGACATCAGCAATTAGCGACGCCGCAGCCGGACACCTAGGCCCACGCCAGGCATTAGCCGCAACGGCACACCAGGAAACCTCGCTTTATGTAACGCGCACTCCACCACATCGACATGTTTACCCAGGGTACTAATCATAAACAACGACCATAGTACTGTTGTCTTGTAATTATGTTCTTTAACACAACTGTAAATCCATACAATCAATTACACTACTTCATAGAAATTTCACTTCAGATATATTATGTACTATTGTACTCGTATATTTTGGTTATACACCATTGCTATCTCGAAAACTATAAGAGCTACGAGATGGGTTTAATTAACAAACTATTTCTATTTTACAAGACTATTAAAATGAGACAAACAATTTTTTTTATAAACCAGTGATTCTCAAGATATGGGGCTCAACTTCCTTATTTTAATAGAACACCCTATATATTTTTACAAATTTGGAATCTACATAAAATTACAAATTCAATGATTATGTTTGAAGTCAATTAAAATTTCTATGTTGGCATTAATTTTGTATAATTTTACCTGAAAATAACATTTTCGCACCTCCGTGCCAGTATTAACAAAATTAAACTCATCCAGAAACTCTCTGTTGAAGAGATGCCAACTTACATGTTTTAGCACTACATTCTGTTAAAAATTTCTATTTTATTATATTGGAAATGTAAAACGTTAATTAAAACAACTATTTTAGATTTATTTTAGGTTTACGTTAATTGTTAAAAAATATCAATTCATTCGTTGTAATTTTTAGGTTAGAACAAAAGTCACTTATTTTTTTGAATAAAACAAATGAATTGTTTATATATCCATGCGAATCGAAAATGTTACTAACATTAAAACCTACACTATATATAATTTTAAGTAGTAATTATATTTCTTTAATAACTTAAAAGTGTCATCAGCGCAAAAAAATCTTGTGTGTAACACGCCCAGAATCTCTTTTGCGAAATCTCGCATTATTGTCAAAATAAGCTCGCTCTCGCAAAAGTTCAGTTTCTGGACATCTGGACTAGTGATATAAGTAACTATTGCCATGAATAAATAAAAAACAAACGTCAAATTCTGCGTTCTTATCTTCGCTAATTCTATCTTTGAATTAAAAAATCTATTTAAAAGAACGCAGAATTTGTCGTTTGTTTCCTATTTATTCATTCATTATTCAAAAATTAACTTTAAACATATGATTGTATTTCTAATTTCATGTAGATTCCAAATATGTAAAAATATATAGGTTTTCCATAAAAATAAGAAAATTGGATCCCATATCCTAAGAACACAACTGTTTAAAAAAATGTTTGTCTTATTTTTACAGTCTTGCAAAATAGAAATTATTTGCTATTTAACTGATCTCGGAGTTCTTATAGTTCTCGAGATAGCAATGACGGCCCATGTAAAATGAAAATGTGAATGTATCTACTACATCACTGAGACTAGTGTGTTCATATATTCCATTAAACCTTATAAAAATTAAATTATATACTACTATTTCAAAAATATACGTGTATTAAAATTTTACCTATGTATAAAACGAATTAAAATTTAGTATTAGTACTGACCATAGGCCGTCGTAATGAATTTATAAGTACAAATTGAGCACCTATCGTGAACACAACAATTTACATAGCAGCCCCTCTCATTAGTGAGAGTGTATCGTTTTGGAGAGCCCCCTCGATGCCCTTGAGGGCGCAATTAAAGTCGCGGTTGGCGTCTGCCCTCGTTAAGTAAAGCTCAGCCCTTAAGCTGCGCTTTTTGAGCTTGTGGAGAGGTGCACAGCGACGGTAATTGGTTAGTTGTTTCCACACGCGCTGGGGTTCAAGTAAATTGTGCGGTCTGAGATGGGGTTAAACATCGTAAACATGTAAATAATACTGAACAAAAAGAAATAGTATTTTAAGAAAACAAATACATACATCTAAATCTTTACCAGAAAGAAATAAGAAAAATATGAGCGCTTAACAAATATTATATAATATTATATTTTCACATTACATTAAAAGTGAGATCACTTTTGCTGCCTAGACAGTAAAATATTTTTACTGTTATACGGTTCTTAATGGAATGATGGGTTATTATTATAATTAAATTGAATTACATAGTTTAATATTTTTTTTTCAAGTGTGAAGATTATAAAAAATATGTGAAAATGATCGATTTTTGCATTTTGAATTTGAACTGTAAAATAACTGTTAACTAGGATAAAAACGGTAAGAAGGTTAATGTATTAAACGGGTTGTGTTGCCCAAAAATGGCGGATGATTGTGTTTCTTCATATATCTAGGTACTTTAGTATAATCCTTTAGGCAGATACTTTTTTCTGCGTCGACCTTATCCGAAAATTGTCTTTCAGATGTTGTCTAATTATGTAATTTTAATTTTTATTTTAATATTCTTATAATGAATTCTATGATTATGATATTGTTTAATACGGCTCATTTCTTTCTCTTCCAATCAGGGCCGCGCCTAGGTAATAGACCGCCCCTAACCTGAATATAAATTTTAAAAAATATAAGTGACTCCCTAAATATCTCTTTTTTATCTGCTTTTTATCCACGAGACGTCTAGTATAACGCAAGTGCTAAAAGCTATGTTGAGGAAAATTGTTACCAGTCATACTGCAAATTTTAATAAGATCGCGGATCCCGCATTAATCTTTAATAACGGGGGTAATGGCGATTCACTTCTGAGGTTCAAACCTCAGTGACAACAAACCTTTAACCAAAAATAAAATACCGCTCTGTTTTGAGTAATTCAGAACTAATTATAGCAGTAGGTCCCCTGTCCTTTTATTGGACTTCGACCTATTGAACAGTGTAAATAAAATAGAAAACTAAATGAAATAATTAGCCGCCCCTAAATTTGGTCGCCCGCGTGCTTTGCACTGCTTCCCGTGTTGCCTTCGATTTGGTATATAATTTAACGATATATAAGACGCTTTACCACTAAGCTTATAATGTGTGACATGTGGAGATCATCTCCATAGGTTAACCAAACCATGCATACTTACTTGGACTGCCATCCCTCTCGACATCAGGCTGCGGGTACAACAACCCCAGCTCCCTGGCCTCGGACTCCTCCTGGGCCTGCTGCCGGCGGAGCGCGACCTGCGCGGCCATGACCCGCTGGCGCTCGGCGATCAGCGTGCACTTGGCGCACACGCAGTCCCTCCAGCGGCAGTAGCGCTTGTGGCCCTTGAGCGCCGACACCACGCCGTGGTTGCGGCAGCGGGCGCACTTGGGCGTCCGCTGGTAGCGCTCGGACGCGCGGAGGAAGAACGCGGGCGGCAGCGCGCCCAGCACGGGGTGTTGCGACATCAGGGTCGACATGTCCACGCCGCTTGGGAGGCTCATCGTGGTGGTTAGTGCATGGGCGGAGATTGTGGGCTAGGTTCAGTAACTGATGGAACAGTACATTCAATTCTGTCTTTATTTCTTCTTCCAAATTATTTCTTATTTACAGTACTCTTGTCCAGAAACTTCAGTACAAAATATCTATACCAGAATTGTGTCTATTATCTTCTCCAGAAATAATTACAATACAACTTTCTCTTATCCATAAAAACTTTTACATCAATAAAATCTTTAATTCTTTATAATTGTTTTTGATCGTCGGATCCGTATCGGATATGCATTAGAGAGCTTACGCAATGACTATATTTCTACTTCTTTCAACTGTACACTGATTTCTGCATTTATTTCTTCTTCGGAAATATCTCTTCTTTTATAGTCTTTCAGTATAAAATATTTATACTTATACTTTAATCTTGTCTAGAAACAGTTACAATATGACTTAAGTTTAGTATATTTATCTTCTTTCCACAAATTGTTATATTTACTGTTTGTTCAAAACGAAGACATAAAAAATTTTACATCAATAAAATCTGTAATTCTTTAACATTGTTTCAGTAAAATTTTATGTATTGTTTTCTATAATGTAGTGAGTCTTCTTCTCTTGTAGTATTTCTTATTTTTCGATACAATCTCTACCACAGTTGACGTCTTCTCTTCAACCCAAAAATTCTTAATCAATGTCTTCTGAAGTTATTTCATTACAGCAGTCTGTAACAAGAACATATTTCAATCTTTGCTTGTAACTAGTAAAAGTATACTGTACAAGAAACATGGAATGGTATTCATTTCATAAGAGTATGATAGCTTGTAACATGAGTCGAAGGCGAATACTGCAAATCATATGAGTATGAAATGGATATTTCAAGTGAGTTGTCCACTATACTTTTTCTATGACCACGATATTATTTTCTTATTCATTTATTTTTTAATCATAAATATAATCTCAGTACTTCCTAGGGAAAAATTAAACAATAAGATTTTGACAGAACTGTCAGATATGAATTTATATCTTAACGTTGTCTATGGTTACCGTGGGATATGAAAATGTGTTTATCCGTAGAAAAAATATAGTGTTATAAATATGTATGTTTATACAATATGTTGATCAAATGAATCTTCTATTTATTAAAATGTTTGTAATAAATTCTGATACGTAAATCAGAATAATTATTTATCTGTCTCTTTTATGAAGAGTAGAGAAATATACTGATGATTAAAAAAAATATATATAACATATACGAATGGGTTGAAAATATAAAGGTTTTGACAATGTCTTTTCGTTGTTTAAATCTTTTTGTTTGTAACAAATTCTGATATTTTAATAAGAATAATTATTTATCTGTCTCTTTTACGAACATAATGACTGCAAAGAGAAAAATTATATGGACGAGTTAAAAATATTTAGTAAAATGTTCGTATAGGTATTTAAATTGGAATAATTATTCTTCTCTATTAATCTTTTATGAAGAAGGGTAAAAAATATGCAGGTTCTTACAAAGTGTAGATCTGTTGATCTTCTTGAGTTGTATGTAGCACGTTATGGAACACATATAAGTCTTCAAATAATAGATTATATTTTATATTGAAACTCACTGTCCGGTTTGTGAAACACATATAACTATTGCAAACTCATATAGCATTTAACAAGTCTTATAGTTCACTGTCCGTCGGCGTCGGCTCACAGTCCACACACTATCTGCCCCTCACTTCACAGTATTACTATCACACGCTACAACTTGAGCCCACGGGCCGCGATCTGCATCTGTAACACATACCAGCATACCACTGCAGCATCCTTGCAACAGTACTGATCACTGTTGGCCGCCTCCCGACCGCGGGGGCCAATGGCAGGGCAGATGGCTCGCGGGCCACGCCCTCCAATAGACGCGGCCAATACCGCGCCGGCAAAGGAAACAGTGGCAGAGGATTATAATAGGCAGGGGAGGGGGGATGTGTGAGATGTAAGGGTTAGTAAGGATGTTTAAATACAATTAGGTTTATTTCAACTTGGAAATAATTATATATTGAATTAATGTTTTTAATGTTTCGTTTGCGGTAATGCAGAAAAAAGCTGATGATTAGAAAATTCAAAAGCATTTTATTATTTAGTATTTAAAAATAAAATAAGTTTTATTTCAACCATTTAAATATTACTTTAATAATTATTTTAGGCCATAACACATTTAATTTCTTTAAAAATTTATAAATACTATTTTTTTATATAAATTAACTTATATATAATAAAATTTTATCTACTATGACCCAAGGAAACAAAACAATTATACATATTAAATAGTATATTGTGTTATTAAGAGTAAAAAGAATATCACATACTATTTTTTCTTCAAACGTAGATATCCTAAAAAATAATATACTACTTGGCGTTAAATTTATAGCATATCAATTTAAATCTGTCAATTGTAGATGATTTTTAGTAACTTTATTCTTAGGTTATCTAATTTAACAGTGACATTTAGGGCGATATTACAGGTTTCTATTGCACAAGTTATTTCTTATTCCCTGATTCTACCTATTTCCTATGGATACTTATTTATTTTAATTTTACTTCGGCCTCCGGCGGCGTAAAAGTAAAAAATTCTACTCCGGCGGCGTAGACTTCAACTTCAACCTCACACGTCATAAAGATGTCGTTTGAAGAAAATATATTTTTTCAATATTGGATGTAAAAATTTGCTATACCTATCTCTATTTAAATTGAATTGTCATTATAACTAATATCTAAAAAAAGTTATTAAAATAAGTTTTATAGAATAATTTTGTCCAAAATTCCATTTTTACTGATTTGTACAAAGTAGTAAAAATATTATAATCGCGAAAAAAAAATCGGTTTTCAAATTTTATCGGAAATATGCCATCCATATGAATACATTTTGACTAGTTTCTGCGTGAAGTGTGTAAGTACGTACATATATACGTACGTATCTCGTGTAACTCAAAAGTGATTAACCGTAGAATGTTGAAATTTTACCTATGGAACTGCGATAACATGAATGAAATTTTAGTAGGATGTATATTTGAATGCTCGTATTGCTTAGAAATAGTATGTTTTTATATTCATTAAAATTAATAATATTGATATATTAAAACAATGATGCACAAGTTGTTAGCTGTTAATATTTAGCCTATTTATACAAGTAACCATGTATTTGTTTGAGTGAAATTCACCCTAGGTCACCCCACTGGATTCAGAACTAATTATAAGAAGCACAACCGCTACTTTCACATGTAGGTAGGTATTTGAAATCTGAATATTTTCCTGATTAAATTTTCTTATTAAACATGTAATTATCACAGGTTCATCATTTACGGGTTTAATGATATGTTTTGTGTAATGTTGATTTTACTACAAAAAGAAATTAAAAATAATGAATTTTTAAACTCTTTTGTTGCAACTATAATTTTCATACTTGAAATGAGAAAATTTAAAGGACGTCTTTTTTATTATGTAGACATAAAGTAAATTCTTTATATTTCCATTAAATAAATGTTCCAAATCAAATATTTAAAAATAATTATTATCTAATAATTAATTATCCAATATATTAAGATACCCCAGGCAATTGAGTTTCTTAAGATAATTTTTTTTTTTAGTATACATAACTCTTACTATCAAAAGTAAAGCTTATTTATTTGTAATTATTTTGACTGGGAAACCATTTATAGCCCATGTTTTTGAACAATGTTCCCATAAAAAAATTCAAATAAAAATATTTGTTACATTATTAATACGTATTTCACAAATTTATGATTTATTAAATGTAGGTATACTTATATGAAAAGAGTTATCTTCAAAAATATGTAACATAAAGTTAAAGAAACAAGATAACATTTTTTGGTTAAATATATTATATTGAAGCTGCTTTTGATTGTTATCGAATAATTTAATACCACCTAGATAAAAATAGGATTTCTCATTCCTGATATCTTAAGAATTTAAAAAATTTAAAAATGTAAATATATTTCATAAAACCTAAAGGTGAAATATTAAAAATTTGTCATGTTTACTAGAGACAGAATTTTAGAGAAGAATCTTAGTAAAACAAATAATTTTAATATTTTAAAAGGTGGCATAGGTTTTGATTTCTTTCCGAATTTTATTTAATTTTTAATTTCGATTAACAGCTTTATTTTTTTTTACAATGTTTGTATAAAGAGAATTAATAAAATTGTAAAAAGGAAAATATTGTAATGTGTTAATATATTGAATGCAGTTTTTATAATGTGATACATAAATGGAATAATGAAGTATAAAGCCGTGACACATGATTAGTATTTAATTTAGGAAATTGAGTGACAGTGTTTTATTATTATTGAATGCATTTTAATTATATATTATTTTGTATTTGAATATAAATTGTGACATCAGGATTTTATTAATCATTAAATGTTTTTGCGTCGGGATAAACAATGGTAGAATGATTTAAATATGTATAATGTGTGTATGGCTGAGTTTGTTTAATTAGCTGGCGTGGTCCGGGAAAGGTTATATGTAGAATAAAAGGCCGGGATAATGAGTGCTATAGGTGCGCGACGCGGCTTCAGGAATTTAATTAAATGCGGATTAGAGTTAGCATTGCCAATAGATACACGCCGCCTCCCTTCTCGCTTCTACACTGTCAACTCAGCCCGGAATATTCCACTTTCACCAATTCTAACCTAAGTCGATATATTATTTCTTAGTGTATAACTCAAAATTTTAACATCTTTCTTTACATATACTCGTAATAGTATTATTAATGTTATCAAGAGTAAAAGTAATACTTATTTTCAAAAGTGATAATGAAGCCTATTCTGTAACTCAATGGTTAATTTTTAACCAGTTGCTAATTTTTTTGGCAAATAAAAACATTACAAATGAGGTTTAGATATTTTCTCAAATGCTATCTATTTTCATGGGAGAAAAAATTAAAAAACTGGTTAAAAATTAACCACTAAGTTACAGAATAGGGGGATTCTATATTATATTTTAGTCAAAAATGCCTACATTTCTGAAAAAATTAAATTTACTAAAACAATGCATCACAGAAGTTCACGGACAACGTATGTATAGTCCACTATAAGAAGCGCGTGCAAGGCAATAGGGAGTTTTGCCTCAACCTATGACCTCGTTCAAGAGTCCCATCCCTTCTTGACAAGCGCATAACTCACTTGTGACGTAACAAAAGTTCGATGATAAATAATACATACTTAATTATAAATAAATGGAAACATCATTTTAACTTTCAAATTTCAATTACATCTTAAGTTATAATTAGTCATATATTTAAGATTAATAAATATTTCACATATAATTTCAATCATGCTAAACTATTTTTTTAAAAAATAATTTACTATTTGATGTTCAATTTTGGATTATCAATTCAAATCTGGCAGTTGTTGATGGTTTTTAGTAACTTTATTCTTAAGTTATCTAGTTTTGTGGTAACATTTCGGCTGATATTATGGGTTTGTATTGTAATAGTTATATCTTATTTGCTGGTACTACTACTTCTACTCCGACGGCTTACAAGTTGTTATATTTCTACTCCCACGGCGAAGAAATTAAATTTGTACTTTGTAAATCACGTTATAAAAGATGCTACTTTTATGAAGATTGAAGTTACTTATATATTTCGGTAAGGCAACAAATCAAGGTTTTATTCCCGACTCTGTAATTTTCAATTCAAGGATTAAAGAAGTTTATTACCGACATGCATACAAAATGATTCTTCTGACCATTAAATTTAAATAATTTAAATAATCAAGTTGGAAATGTTTTTTTTTCTTTATAAAACTGTTGTCAAGGAAGTATGTTATTTGTTTTTATTTTAATCCCTGATTTACTTTATTTCCTCACTTTATTCCCTAGGGAATAGTCGTGGCGAGAAACTATACTTACTGCTTTAAAAATTATACTCCTATTATTGGCTGTATTGATGTAATTTAATAATAATTTGTAGAGTAAAAGTATACATAAGAGTAATATTACTTGTATGTGTTGTTGCATATCGTGAGTATTATTTAACATGAAACATGAGGATTTATTACATCCATGGTTACTAGTTGATATTTGATTGACAGCAATGTATACTTTATTGTCTCATTTAAAATGAAACATAGAAAATGAATTTGACATTTATGCATTGGGTGATAAAATTTTCTGACAGGCCTACACCATGTGCAACAAAATTTTTAAGAATTATTAATATTATAACCCAAAAAACAAATGTCATATTTGTTCCCTATGTTTCATTTTAAATGAGACAGGCAAAATATACATTGCTGTTGTGATGGTATGTGGTAACATATATAACAGTATTTAATATATATTTTTGTCATAATTTTGTTCATAAAGAAATTTTACATTTAGTGTTTACAGTTTACATGTAGAGAAATTATCAGCCCATATTTCAACAGTATGTCATAGATGGAAATATTGAATGTATTACTAACAAAAAAATATTGCAATTATATTTCTGGTAGCAGGTTGTTTATAGATGAATTTAATTTTGAATATATGAATGTTATTAATAAGTTTTGAGAGTAGAAATATACGACCAGCATTAAATGTATGTGTTTGAAATACATGTGGCAACGTATACTATACAGTAGGTATTTTATATATGATATAGGTATATTCTATTGCTGATTTATTTGTAAACAGATCTTGTAAATTTTTACTTTGGAGTAGTTATCATTTGTATGAAACTTATAATTCTGCATCTATTAATACAAGTACAACTAGAACAAAATATGACATGGGAAAAAATAGCGACTAAATATAGGACAAAATTGAAAAATTTGTTGAAAAGAAATAGACGAAGGGAAAATGGACAAGGAAAACTCTTGTCATCTAAAAAAAGGATAACAAGGTTCAAGAAGAAGACGTATATCTTTCTTTATTAAAACAACCCTTATAATAAAATAAATAGGTATAGGTAGAAACAGCCATAAGTAATAAGTTTGCAGTAAAATATTTAATTTAAGTATTATTTTGTTAGATTAAAGTGCATTTAGAATCGAAGATATTTTTTATATATTGAGTTTGATATAAATGTAGGTACATGCGACTTTCCGACGTAACAGTGTACATTATGATGTGTCACAGAATTTATTCATTTGAAGTTGGCGAGTAACAATAGAGCCGTGACTCGGGACTCATTTCATTGTGAACACATCACAATTGGATCGCGAATTGAGACTATATTATGCCGGGAATTGTTCGCGCAGCGTCCTACGTTCCTTGTTCCCGTTCCGTTCCCGTTCCTCCCGGTCCTGGTCCCGGTCCCGGTCCCGACGCCCAAGTCCTGCTTCCACCTCCTCAGCTACATTTACACGTGTCACATATTACTTCAATTACATTTCACACCCGCTTCACGTATTATACAGAATTAATTTAAATTCTTACGGAATACAATACTCACAGTGAGGATTTAACTTAATATAAATTGGATCATGGCTCAAATAATTAAAATCTCATCTTGATTTATAACACTTTGCTGAGCTTCATGTATTTATACTGTAGACAACGTTATTAATAGTATTTCTCGGGCACTTATAACTAGAGTGGAGAGTGCGTAACATTATTAGTTATCTGTTTTCATGTTTACAATTGTGATCTTAATCCGGTAAATGAGACTTTACAGTATTATTATTCTTTACTGTACTATATATGAATTTCATAAATCTTTACTTATACAGCCCTTAAATGATTTTTAAATGTTTGTACATTTTTATTATTTGTAGTAACAAATTTAAATTCTTTAAATGTGACATTATTTTAATTAAATTTATTGAAAGTTTGTGAATGACATGTCGTAAGTGACAGAGGACAGCGTTTTAGTTCTTACATTTTTCGGTGACTAAGATTTTTATTTTGTTCTTTTAATAATTGTCATAAGTAATAGGTATAATAAGAGCCATGAATTTAATGGAAAAAATTACGAATATTTCTTGCTTCGAACGAATTATGAGTAAATTTTACCCATTAAATTCATGGCTCCAATTATATTTGCTTTATTATATCACAAATGACTACAGTTCAAACATTACATTTTTGATATCAACAAAATGCAACTATGACTATAGTACTGTAGTTTTATCAAATTTCTTCACTGAAAAACTACTAACTACCTCATTGGGTAAAAATGACTTGTGTGGTATAATCAAAGGAACATATTTTAAATTGAAAAATGTGAAACAGCTTTGAATTGTATTTTGTTATTTATTTCTAGTGTTGTTCCCTTATGGTTGGTCAAGCGAATTTTTATCTGTGATATTAGTTTTTGTAATTAGTTTCGTTATTTACCAGTAAGTACAATAAGATGAATTATTTACTTAATAGTAGGTAATAGTAGTACAATAAATTTAAAATCCTTCGTCCTTTAAATGAAATTCACGGTACTCATTTCGAAATTCCTGACTCGGCTCATTTGCCGCCTCGTGCGTACCCCAATAACTTACTTACCGGAAGTAAATTACTAGTACTAGTGATAGGAGGAGTAGACTGTCACCTCATTGAATGTAAAAATTGTTACCTTGCATATATTGTACAATAGTTTATTTGCTATTCACTTGTAAATAAAATTAAAATTATAACCAAATCCTGTCAGTTACTGTGAAGACATAATAACAAAATACAACTTTTAATACTGTAATCAATGTAACAAAACTAACAGTTAACTTGTGACAGTTTTACAGGTTAGTAGCTTGTAAAAGTTAGTTTTGCTGGTGTATAAAACAGATCAAATAAACGATTATTTACAACTGAGTAACAAATAAATTAATTTATCCTCGACTGTCAAATAATATACTTATAATTAAATTGTTTATCAAGTAATGTTCTTCGTTACTGTTGTTAATTGAACAAAATTGCCAATTCAATGGAATAATATTATTAAATCGTTATGTCAAATTTAAATTTTACCTCTCAAAAGAGTAAAAACCAATTTATTTTTAAGGCCAAGTTACACTAGTTCTGTCATGTTTCACACTTTTCTTCTCTTTTTAACCTTAAACTGTATTTAAATAACACTAGAAATAATTACCTTGCTTTAAGGACAGCGACGCGAACTATTATTATTTTTTGTCTGTGTGTTGACATATTTGGTTGTAATTAGCACATAATTTTATGTAATAATTATTACTCATTTGAATGATTTGCAACACTCGCTTTCGTTCGTGTTGGAAAATTTCATTCTCATGAGTAATAGTCTACATTTTATGCTCATTGAATAATATACTATTTCTCGCTACCGTTGACGTAAGCTTAACTTACTCCCATAACTATATAAGTCAGTGACTGATAATATTATTTGGTTATAATTGTTAACTTTGTTTTATTGAAATAATAGTCCTACTCCTACTATCAAATCACACTTACTTCATATACATACATTTGGTACTATAATCTATGACAAAGCGTTTAAAAGTAAACAAATAAATACTCGTTATCTTTGTAGTTTTGACTTAACAAAGTTTTTAAAACACATTACTTTGAGAGTCTGGCAAGATATTTTAAAGTGCGGCAAGATAATTTTGTTGGTAAGTGATGTTTTCAATGTTCCTTATTTTTCCACATGATTATTTAAAAAATGCTCTAGAGTATGTTGCCGCAAGGTCGCGTTGACAAAAAGCGGCAAAACGCTTAAAAACCCTCATATACATACAATACAATACAATACAATGTTGCCACAAGGATTACAACACCTACGTGCAGTGTTTATCCTGTATTTCTACCCTCCAAATTTAATTTTTATTTCAGTTGAGGTAATTAGTAATAATTACACAAAACGTCCAATCTTTTTTAATAGTAGCAACCTTAAAAATTCTTTATCTACAACTATTGAAATATGGGTACATTATACGTGTGATACTACATATAATATACTGCTCATATTACACAAGTGTAATATGAAAAGTTATATTACTCGCTACACTTTTCTATAATAATTAGAGCATGTAATGTAACATATAACATTTTAATAAACTGTTAATTTATTAATAATATATTTTTTATCATAAATATCAATATAAATGATTATAAAAGTATAATAAATACAATTTGAATAGTTATTTTGACATTTAAGTGCTACTGTGGCGCCATCTGTTAAGCTATATATGAACTACTCACAGTTAACTGAATATTCAACAAATAATATCAGATTTTTTATATGCCTGATAGTTGTAGATAAAGTATAGTATTTGACTCGCATAATATGGCAACATTACATTCGGATGATTAAATATACTCGCTACCGCTCGTATTTTTAATTACATCCTCGTGTAATATAGCCTACATATTATGCTTGTTAAATAATATACTATTATTGATCATTGCACCTGCATTACATTCCCATCCCCATACCTGTATCTTTTTGTAACCACCCTTGTTATCTGACATCTGCAACAAGATATAGCGATAATCCAGTTCTCAAATAACAATCTTGATCGGGGGTGAAAACAAATAAAGAATCGAGCTACAAGTAGCAAGATGATCCAAGATCCAAGTCAGGGTAGCTCCCTCCAGCCAAGTGCTAAGATAATATCAGAGTGTGGGAGTCTGTGTACACATGCCTTTATGTTGCATGTACCTGTGAGAGGGAAATTGTGGGAACTGTGGTTCGTATGACAAAAAATACAATTTGGGTGGTTGTTTAGTTGAATAATTCTAAATAATGTCTTATTTCGAGCTGAAATAAAATTTAAATAAAAAATATTATATTGTCTTGTAGGTATATTTGGTAAGAGCTTTGTTCATATATTATGAATATGAATGATATAGCAATGTGGCATAATAACAAAATATAGTGTATTAAGTATTAAGAACGGTAATTTTACTGATCGAAGATAATTAATGTCTAAGATCAGTATTCCTTTCCGTTGGTTTCTATGATTTAAATAAAATTTTCCTCAGCATCAGTAAAAAAAAGTATTAAAAATGATGTTTATTAAAATTCATTAATGGAAAACGAAAATCTCTTACCATGGTAACTGGTAAGTGGTAAGATATAATTGCGGAAATAATTCATTATAGATTCCATTATTAATAATTGCAGTGTAAGTATAGTATTACCTTACAAATTTTATCACATACCTGAAATATGCTCTTGATAACTTCCGTTATTTAGTTTTCATTGTCAACGGTAAATTATAGAAAAGCAATTATGAAAGTCATACGATGTACATACAATTGTCATCTAGTAACTAGCAAAGTTAACTATAAAAAGTTTCAAAAAAATAAATCGGAACTGTGGGCTACATTAATAGAAAAACATAAAGTTTTAAATAATTTTTAGTTCTTATTTTTATTATTATTATTTTAATGTTTGTACGAAAAGTCTAATTATCCGGTTTTTTTTATTGAAATGTAACGTTTTATCACGTTTTGACACGATACGCTGTTTTTCACTATATGTTCTTAATGATACTCGCCCGCGAGGCAAAACAGTACTGCTTGTCATCTATACCTACAATATGATACACTACAGCGATGTTGGGTTTACAATTCGAGCACCCTGGATACATATTAAATTGTTTATATTAGCTGTGTGCCGTATAGTCTGGTTCGATTTTAACGTGGATACTATTTTTTTTGAGCCCCATTGAGAGCAGCTATATTAGTTAAGGAAACTTACAATGAACACGAGCTGAATTAGTGCATTATTTTTGTTTTTATATAAAAAAGTGATACATAATTATCTATATTAAGATATTGTTTACTCTGTGCGATTTGGGAGGGTCGCGCCCTAGCGCCTCTAGTTAAATGCTGCTGGTGGCGCGAAAAATGTAATAAGCGACTCGGAATATAAGTACCTACTAATACAACTATTCTCGTACGGTAACATAAACTTCGGTTTCCCAGGCTCCACCTCAGTTCTTTCTCGAAGGTTATAATATAATTACATGTCTTGCAGCTTAAATAGCTATTAATTGATATGCAATGACATAGGGGCCATACACACGACCCTTGGATAGTGTATATCATGCACCCATAAATAGGTCGTTTAGAGTTCTTAACAGTGGCGGATTCAGGATAATGTTCTAGGGGGGGGGGGGGGGGGCGATTTCCTTTTGAATGTATATAAAAAAAAAATCTTTCTGTTCATTTTGTTAATAAATTTATAAAATTTTATGTGTATTAAGTAACATACTGAATCCTGGGGGTGGCGGTTTTACGGGGGGGGATCGCCCCTGTCGCCCCCCCCCCCCCCCGTTAAACCGCCACTGGTTCTTAAGGGGGTTCACTAATAGACTTCGAAATAAGCCAAAATGCTTTATAGTAATACCATTAAAATCGACTTAAAACTTAACATTTTGAAAATAAATAAAACACTGGCAAATTGTATTTCTCTTTAATGATGGATTTTTAAATGATTGTCTAGTTATTATATTTTATTCATATAAAATTTGCTTATATTAGGCAAATTGTGCCACATGTTTAAAACAAAATTTCAGAAATATATTATTATACAGGTAAAGTTTCATCATTTTCCTTCAAGATATTGTCAATTTTGTATCAATTATTATAAAAATTCTCTTACGTACCATCCCAATGGTTAGCCTCTGAAAACGGACAGCCTTTATATAATAGATTAAATATTTATTTATAATTCTGAACCTTAATACCGGGTATAGCCAGGGGCGGATTTACGCACAGGCACAACAGGCACGTGCCTGGGGCGGCAAATTTTTTGGGGCGGCAATTTTTTCGGGTCGCTATATGTATTTTCAAAAAAATTTACAAAATCAATCAGAATATTTAAAAAATTAAGAGTATTTGTATTTTAATGTTAATTTAGTTTACAAATTCAAAAACCATATTTAATCTGTTTGCATTGATTTCGGATCTTCATATTAATAGAAAAATAATAATAATAGTTATACCAACTTAAAAAAATCTGGTGTGTCCAACACAATACCTCCCGCCACTGTAGTAATATATTCTATATAAGTTTTTCAATATATTTAATTTAATTTCCTTCATAAATTTTGTATGACCAATATGACAGCTATTTTTGACGTTACTAAAACCGGAACTGAACTTACTTTAATTCACGCATGCAAATCATTCCTAATATATTTCTTCCACATTTTTAATTTTTACAATAAAATGACTTTAGTTTTACTTATTTTATCTTTTACACTTACTTACATCAAATTTGACATCAGATGTCAAATTTTGTGAACATATGAATAACTCATCTGTTTTATCGAAATTCCTCAGCCTAAACGATATATAAAATTATTATAATTTATATATTTTTTTTCTATCTACCTAGAAGTTATATATAAACGTAATTATGCAGATCGGTAGAAGATTAAAAAATCTTTGTATTTATAATAACGAAATTTGCGAAAATATGGTATTTAGAGGTATTTTTTAGGAAAAACGGTTTAAAGCTTCAAGTAAAGTACTACTTCCGGTTAACCAAATGTAGTCAAAATCTAATCAGTTCATCATATTAGAATAATACTCTTAAATACCAAATATTATATTTTTTACATGTACCGTATTGGAGTTATCGTGGACGAAAAATCGTCACAGACACACACACACACACACAGACACACACACAGACACACACACAGACACACACACACACACACACACAGACATACAGACATCACGCTAAAAATAGTAAAATCGTATTGTAGGGACCCTAATTCGTGCTCATATGTTGAAAACTCATACTCGAGAAATCTGACCAAAAACAATACCTCCCTTATCTATATATTGATAGGCGGGAGGTAAAAAGGAAATTAGGTTGGGGAGGGGGGGGGGGGGGTGCGTCAAATTTTAGTTTGCCTAAGGGCGGCAATTTCGTTAATCCGCCCCTGGGTATAGCTGTCATGTTTTACATTGGTCGTGAGTGAGTGAGTTTGTGAACGTTACTGTATTGTTTTGAAGTTTAAAATAATTTTGTGCTATTTTTGAACACCTACGAGTATATATACATTTTAATAAATTATGCAAAATAAAAATTTAAACTATATCCGGCATAATAGTTTCAATATTGCCGTGTGTATCACTGACAATTACGATGGCTTCGCTAATAGCTAGTCTCATTTTCGATTTTGGAATGAATTAGTTTTTTCTTCAAATGTTATAAAAGCGACATCTTTTGTGACATGATTGACCAGGTTGAAGTGTAAATTGTACGCCGACGGAGTAGAAATTTTTACTTTTACTTTGCCCGAGTAAAAGTAAAATAAATAAGTATCCATAGAAACTACATAGAATCAGCGAATAAGAAATAACTTCTAAAATAAAAACCTGAAATATCGCCCTAAATATCACTATTAAACTAGATAATAATGTTACTAAGAACCATGGTGTCACTTAAAGGTACATTTTTTCACTTTTTCTTAAATATGTTGAGAACTATTCAGTATATCGAAATATCAAGTATATACAAAATTACATTAGAGTAAATTATTTACGAAAAAGGTCCTATTCATTTTTGTTATAGTTTCAATAGTATTGGAGATAGAGTTGTGGATTTTTTACCTCCCGCCTATCAATATATAGATAAGGGAGGTATTGTTTTTGGTCAGATTTCTCGAGTATGAGTTTTCAACATATGAGCACGAATTAGAGTCCCTAGAATACGATTTTACTATTTTTAACGTGATGTCTGTATGTGTGTGTGTCTGTGTGTCTGTGTGTGTGTGTGTCTGTGACGATTTTTCGTCCACGATAACTCCAATACGATACATGTAAAAAATATAATATTTGGTATTTAAGAGTTATATTCTAATATGATGAACTGATTAGAGTTTGACTACAATTGGTTAACCGGTAGTAGTACTTTACTTGAAGCTTTAAACCGTTTTTCCTAAAAAATACATCTAAATACCATATTTTCGCAAATTTCGTTATTATAAAAATAAAGATTTTTTAATTTTCTACTGATCTGCATAATTATGTTTATATATAACTTCTACCTAGATAGAAAAAAAATATATAAATTATAATAATTTTACATATCGTTTAGGCTAAGGAATTTCTATAAAACAGATGAGTTATTCATATGTTCACAAAATTTGACATATGATGTCAAATTTGATGTAAGTAAGTGTAAAAGATAAAATAAGTAAAAATGAAGTAATTTTATTGTAAAATTTAAAAAGATAGAAGAAATATATTAGGAATGTATTTGTATGCGTGAATCAAAGTAAGTTCGTTTCCGGTTTTAGTAACGTCAAAAAAAACTGTCATATTGGTCATACAAATTTTATGAAGGAAATTTTAGGTATGAAATGAATTTAAAATATTCTGAACTGCAATAATAAACTATTATTATAACTACAAATTAAATGTATTGAAAAACTGATATAGAATATATTACTACAATGGCGGGAGGTATTGTGTTGGACACACCAGATTTTTTTAAATAATAGTTACACTAGATATGGCGCAATTTCCATAAATCCTGATTTTTTATTTTTTCATGTTTCACCAACTCTATCTCCAAAACTATTAATGCTACGACAAAAATGAAAAGGACCTTTTTTGTAGAGAATTTACTCTAGTTTAATTTTGTATGTGGTTAGTTTTTTGATAAACTCAATAATTCTCAAAATATTTAAGAAAATCACTCATCCCCCGCCTATGGAGACTTTTAGTATTTACATTTGTGCCCAGTTTTAAAACTTCGGGAATTTTTTCTCTTATTTTAGCTAATTTGATTGGACTATTTAGTTTTTGATGTCCTTTAAAACAATGAATTATAATTACATTATTATGGAGTATTAATATTAATAAATAATTGTAACACGTTTGGCAATGGCCAATGCAAAACTCGTATGATTTAAGCACTCGCTACTCTCGACCTTCAATATTCATATTCATTTTGCAATAACAGCCTTGTCACAATTATATTACAATATACAATTATAAATTTGATGGACGAAATCTGATGGAGGCGATAATACGATATATAATTTATTTTGGAAAAGAGAATATGATGATATATTTATATCATCCATTGCATCTAGCCTGGGGGCATTTTTCATACTTTTATTATTTCGCAGTGGTGAGTTTTTTGGGGATGATTTACGGGGTGCGACTTGGCTATTTAATATAAAGGTCCGGCTCGTAACTCTACCAGCGCAGACAGGGCTGGACTCCAGCTTTTGTCCATCACACCCCCGCACCCCAGCCAGCTTTTTCTCTTTCGTGTGGACTGCGAAAAAATCACCACCACAAATACTTTGCAGTCGCAGATTTCATTTTTAAAATATTAATTACAGAAAATAAAAATTCATGGACTTGTAATAACATTTATTTATATATTATATATATAAAACAAATTTGTTTTAGTTTACACTCTCCACAACAGTTATGAGTGACACTAAATATATTTACATAACACTATTTATTTTAGCATACAGAAAGTTAAAAAGTAATGTGTAAAACCAATGATGGATAACTTATTAGAAGTATTTAAATTAAAAGTATAAACTAGTAGTATGTACCTATATGATATATTAAATCTGTACTGTAAGTGTAGAAGTGTAAGAAGTGATTTGGGTAGATTCTCGTATGACCAGTAATACGCTGCGGTTGTGCGGGATTGCAAACTATGTGTGGAGCGTATTTTCAGGGCATTTGAGTCGCTTCGTCAGCAATGCAAGGGTAGCACAGCCGCTGGCCACCACTGGACACCAGACGGTACATACAAATCACATCCAGCCAGGAGGCATGTATTCAAACTCTCTCCTGCCGTAGAACATTATACCGTGAGTATTTTTGAACGTGAAATATATGGGGATTTATCATATCCATTGTTACGACTTGATATTTGATTCACAGAAATACGATGATATTTGGGCAATTGTAGTATTTTGAGAAATGTTTTGAATTTGTAATTTTAATTGATATAAATTTTGAAGATGTCCCCAGTACAAACTTCTGATTTTAAAGGACAACAATAAAAAGAATCACGATGTATAAGATCGAGTGATCTAGCAGATCATTTTACTATTCTACTATTTCCTTTAAAGTTGTTAATGATTCTTAAAATTGTTGTTGCACTTGATGTAGACCCGTCAAAAAAATTTTTTATAACCCAAAAGCAAAAATCAAGTTCGTTCCCTATGTTTCATTTTAAATGAGTCGAGCAAATATACATTGTGTTCAATCAAATATCAAGTCGTAACCATGGATATGATAAATCCCATGTTTCATGTTTAAAAATATTCACGGTATTTACTCATTATTTCATGTAAAAATATATATTTTTTTAAGTTATAGGGTTGCAGGACAGAGTTACAATATAAATATACAAAAAACTCAAAAAATTACATTAAAACCCATTAAATAAAATGTTGTTTGATAGCAAATACAGTAAGTACTTGGAAGGGTAATTGTATAAAATTTGATTTGCTGCTGAGTCAAGCAAAATTGATACCAGTTATTTATTATATGAGTGTCCTATTTTTTTTAAGAAATGAATATGAACAGTGCTGGATTTTCAGCAATTTCATGGGACTAATAGTCTTCATATGTATCAAATTTGAAATATATTTTTTGTTGTAATAAATACTTTGTTGAGGCATGTATAGTACAATAATTTTCTCTTGGTTGACCAACTGCTATCCCTTGCACTCCCTAAATCCCTCTGCTAAATATGAATATAATAAATACGGGCATTGGTAGCTCACTTATAAATGTGAAACATGGTAACTCTGTTAAATGAAAATATTTATAAATCTATACATTATGAATTATGAAATTTTAATATCCTTTTAAATTAGTTTTGTTTATTCGGTTTTCCTACTCAGAAATAATATAAATTGTATTAAAAAACATTTAAAAATATTTCAGGTTATCAATTTGACAGTTAAAGTGGGGTGCAGTTGTTAGAAGTACCAATTTTACAACAATAAAAATACAAAAAACTGTTTAACAATATTTTATATTATTAAACTGTTTTCGATATAATAATAGGGCAATTGTTTACGCAAAGTATGAAAAGATATATTGTAGTTGCGCCCTCATCAAATATAAAAAATGTATTTTTATTTCGAGTGGAGCAGTACGAGTTGAGTTTGTTTTTCCGGATGAGTTTACGATAGAGATGTTCGGAGGTGGAGTTTACGAAAGCACACCGGGTTGGTTGGCTCGGACATTGACTAGTGATTTAAAAACCCTTGGGTAGTTCTCGCCACATATAATCTCCGGTTAGCTGCTGAGCTCTCTATATATTGTTCTGGTGTTTTTCCTACGGTCATTTGGAAAAAGTAGCCTGCCAATAGCACCCCGCTCACTTAGGATTTATTACGCGATTCAGCGCTGAATCAATCACAATCAGATCGCAGTAGTCGTGGCTCGTGGCGAGTGCTCAATTGTGGACAATAGCGCGCCGCACCGCAGAGTGCTATGCTTTTTATTTACCTATTGTTTGCTCTTGCTTTTCCCTTGCGTGCCTATTAAAAATTTATCTTGTCTTCCCAATACTCAATGGGATTATTAATTACGCAAATATAAATAAAATACGAGTTCATCTGACCTGCTTTACATGCTACTCTCTTGTACAGACAAACAATGCCCCTCTCCGCCCAAAATGTGTTAGAATACAGGTAACCCCATATAACACGCTAGTTAGATTTCTAACAACAGTCATCTCTTGTCAAATCAGTATATAAATAAAATAAAACTATATACGTAGAACCTGGATATAACAAACCTTTTTATATAATTTCTCTACATACAAACTATATTATCACTACATCTAAAATTAGTTTAGGGACAGATTTACCACAAAATTTTTATAGTATATAATTTCTCTACATACAAACTATATTATCACTACATCTAAAATTAGTTTAGGGACAGAATTACCACAAAATTTTTATTGTATATACAAAATACTGTAGGGTATATTGCCACATATACTATGACACATACATGTAGTGATGGTTCTATACTTCTACAACAAATTTTTATTCATTATTTATTTTCACTTATCTCAATACCGTAGAACTCGTAGAACATCGATATAACAAACCTCCATATAATGAACTCGGATATAACGGAAAAATGTCTTGGTAAATGTTAAAATTTTTAAAATATCCTGTTAATGTTTATATAGTAAATTTAAGGACTGTTAAGACGTTCAGACGTCATCAATATTTGTAACTAGATGATGACGGCACGAGGTACAACGTTTATGCATTATTTTATTCAAAATCTTCTGCTCTTTACAAATAAATAATTGATTTAAATTTTTATAACTAAAAATTAAATTATAACATACCTCTCGAACAGCTTTTAACACGAAAACGAACAATCACAAGTTACAATACAACTCAAATGAAACCAACAAAGATTATTTGTAGATTATTTGTCAATTCGATCGATCGGCGTGACATATAAATCACTTATGTAAACATATTCAAAATAAATCATAGCCAATGTGTGTTGAAAAAATTCACTGCAATTATTTCAACTAAACTGAAATAATAAAATGTCATGAAATACGTTATATTTCACTTTAAAATAATTACAAATATCATTACTATTTTACTATATTTGTTGTGTACGCAATACTGACATTTTCATTTAAGGAGGTTAGATTGGAATCCTCCGAGTTGCTTTGCACATGTGCATTGTTTGTCTTTGTGAGTCAATGAAACATCTAAAAAATGTGTCAAATTGTATTTATTTTTAAGTACTTACATGTTTGTTTTTTTATTTATTTGTTTAGGTATGCCGTTTATTCAGATTTCAACATGCCCTTTGATAAAATTAACCATTCGTTTTTAATAACTAAGCTGGAGATGCTCGAAATCCAAGGCAATTTACTCCAGTAGTTCAGGTAATATATCACTGATAGACAAAAATGTGTTTCTTTCATTAGTTTTCATTAAAAAAATCCTCGTACTCATCTAGATACTCTTCTTTTCATTATCTTTGTTAGCACTTTAAAAGATGTTTTCTCAATGTTAAATTTAGTATGAAGGTATAATGATGACTTAAAGTTTATATGGCTATTGAATTTGTTTGATTGCTTTGCACTCCAAGATGATCTCAATAGGCTTAACAATTATTAAAATCTTTTAGTGCTGCCCTGTAATGGGGATTCTATACTACTACAGTCTAATTTCTAAATATTAAAAAATTAATTCTTGAAAAATTACCTTGAAATTATTAAATTTATTCTATATTATTTGAATAATAATCCAATAAAAACTTAATTTGTAAATAAAATACTGAAGGGTATGCAACACTACATATGTACATGTAGTGTTGGTCCTATACTGCTACCCTCAAAATTTTAATACCTATATTATATTACAAATAACTCTGATATATTTTTAAACAAAATTGCTTTTTATTTTAAGTCATTTTTTTTTGTGTTTTACATATAAAAATATAAATACAATAAATATGTACAATAACGTTGACTTAGTGGTGGACGACGTGGTTGACTACAGCGGGGGCGGCGTAGGCGAGGGGAGCGGCGTGGGCCACGGGGGCGGCGTAGCTGGCGTAGGCGGGGGCGGCGTAGCTAGCGAGCGCGGGGGCGGCGTAGCGGGCTACGGGGGCGGCGTAACGAGCTACGGGGGCCACGGCGTGAGCCACGGGGGCCACGGCCACGGGGTGGGAGGCGGGCTCGCGCTGGACTACGGCCTGTGGGACAGACAAATAGTAAACAAATATCATAATATATAAATAGACGGGTTTCTAAAATAGTACAAATTATGATTATGAATAAACCTTTGAGTGGTTTCATATAAGTTGTGAAGGGTTAATAATTTTATTAATATTTTATTTTATTGCAGGGCTTTTCGAACAACAAGCTTCGTATGATATATTTATATTTCGAAAATTTAATTTTTTTAATTAATCCAGAGACTTGAAAATTGTCTACAATGTTGTCTTGATAATGAAGACAAGTGTCTAGAAAATCGAGGTGGGTAGCAGTAGTAGAATTTGTTATTATCGTGATTGTTGTGTTGTATACTGTTCTTACCTGGAATCCATTATGGTCATCAGCAGAGTAGTGGACGACCCTTCTGGAACCGTCAGGCTCAACCAGGGAGTAGCTTCCCTGCACAACATCATTCTGTCTGCTCTCGTGCTGCTCGTGCACATCTCCGGTGTGGGGGTCGTGGACTCCGTACTGGAACTCGTAGTGCGGGGGAGCGTAGGGCTCGGCGACCACGGCCTTGGCGACCACGGGGGCGGCGTGGGCCACGAGGGGCGCGTGGGACACGAGGGGGGCGTGCGCCACGGGGGCGGCGTAGGCCAGGCGGGGGGCGGAGTAGGCCACGGGGGCGGCGTGCGAGATGACGTTGGAGTGGGACGTGGCGGCCGAGGAGACTTGGGCCACGGGCAGCACGCCGCACTGGGCGGACACGGCTAACAGGGCGAACACGGCGAACTGCGGGGGAGTAAAGTGCAACATTGAACAAAATAGTATGTCTTTGTAATAATGACGTATGGACAAGTAATATTTGAAATATCAGAATCAAGGATTTTTATGACATTTAAATCTCAAAATAAATTGAAAAAGTGCAGTCTTACTGGTAATCGAATCCAGGACGCTTTGCCGGTGAAGCGTTGCCCGTTTAGCGATCTGGGCAACGCTCCGGCAAGACTATATTTTTTCAAATTATTATAATATTTAATAATGAAATACCTAAATAGTAATAAAAATCATTTTGAAGTTTAATTAAATATTTAAAGTGGGTATTTTAGATATACTTAAAAATATTGCGCTCCCTGTGCGTATTTTCTGTCGTATATGAATTTTTCTATCTTTAATACAAAGTAAGGAAAGAATTCAAAGTTTAAGTACTTATATGTGAATCGTAGTGGTTATCCCCCTTATAATAATTCATTTATTATTTTAATATTGTTCATAAAAAATAAATTTTTCAACAAAATATTTTATTCTATTAAAATTTTATTAAATGAGTGATATTTTCAGAGAAATCATTTGATTTAAAACATTCCATCAGAATAACATATTACGGCAATATTGGATCTTAAATAAACAGAATCAGAGTCAGTCATTCTATCCAGTATTAAATGACATCCCCCGAGCACTACAGTTGCAGTGGAGAGGTCACCACATGGCTTATTTTATATTGGAATGTAATTTTTAAATCACGACTGATAAATCCCTATTTTTCATTTTAATAAATTTTTTAATAATAACTTAATTTAAACAAATATCAAGAAAGACAGCTAAGTAATATACTCACAATAAACTTAAACAAATTTTAAATAAGGACCTTTTATTTACTACAATTTATAATTTAAAAGCTACAGATTTGACACAAACATTTCTAGACGACTGCCCATTCAAACATTAACGGCACAGATTATTGTTTGAATTTATAATCAATCATATTTTTATATATTTATAGGAACAATAATAATTATAATTTTTCAAAAGGCACAATATTCCTAAAAGGAATTCCAAATGAACAACAAAATGTTTCAAAATATGAATATTTAAAATTTTGCCAAAAAAATAACAAATTATTTATTATATTATAAGAAAAAATTCTTTAAAACGACACTGTATACCAAAGAACTACAATTGATATTGTAACAGCACTGTCTTACCTTAAGCATGTTGCTTGTGGAGTAGACAGTGAATGCGAACTGACGCTGAGAGGAGTTCCCCGGCTTATATACGGGGACTAGACACTAGGAGCTGTAGGAGTTCGGGAGCCTTGCCCTGGGCGACATTAGGTGCCGTTGAAGAAAGTCATTTCCATATGGGTGGGGCCTACCTAAAATTAGAGCAGCTTCGTTACAGAATAAGGTAATTTGTTGTTTTCTTTTGATTTGGCTACCACTTTGAATGTTACACGAATTATACTTCTAGATATGTTAGAACTCTAAGTAGATTTTGGTCTTAAAATTATATAAAACAATCGTTTTTATCATTTGAACACAGCAATAAAAACCCTTAAACTACGTTTTATTTATTAAATCATTACTAATATTTTTTTTGAGAGAAATTAAATAAAAAATGAAAATTCTGTATTAAAAGATAACTTCGCATTTAAAGATCAAATAGATCAAGATGCAATGTTTAATTATTCTAATACATTTCACTCTAATTTTTACGCTCTATCTTTATTTACTGTATGTTTGTGCAATGTACTTGTACATGCAGATGACACGCAAATTTTGTCGACGTTGGGTAAAAATAAGATAAATGACTGCCCAGTTGGTATTAATGCTGACCTTAAAAATTTCTCCATCTGGGTACAAAGTAATGTTCTTTCAATTAATGTTGGTAAAATGTGAATCTCCACACCTTGAACATAATGGTACAAGATTACAACGTAGTATTGTGGTTAAGTCTGGGCATGTTAATTGATGAAAATAACTTTTCCGATAACATTTGACTAAGAAATTAATTGCTGCTAAATTTAAATTAAGAACTCTATTCAGTACCGTCGTTTGCTATCTCCTGAGGTTAAATTTCGCCTTGTCCTCTATTAGACTACTGTCCATATGTTTAGGTACCAGATAAACGAAAGTAGATAAACATAAAATTAATCTTTTTCAAAATAGTTGCTTGAGATATGATTTTGGTGTACGTAAATTTAATCATATCTCCCTGTACCGTTCTAGAAATTAATCTTAATTTTATTAAAGAGCTAGTAATAATACTTTTTCTCCTTAGAGTATATAAATTTCTATTTACAGTATAGAAATTATTGTAGCTTCTATACTCTAAGTTTTACTCTGCTTCATATATAAAAATAATAAGTATCCAATGTCCACAATATTTATAAAAAACTTAAATTGAAACGACATAAATAAAATTTACGTGAAAACGATGTGTATATTGTGCCATCTTTTAGAAAAATTAAATTCATTTTCATATTTAGCTCCTGCTCTGTATAATAATATTCAATTTAATTTAAAATTTCTCTCATATGCTACTCCGACGGCGTAAAAATAAAATTTCTAATCCGCCGGCCTAGAAATTAAATTTCAAACTTATGAATCACTTCACAATAAATTATGACGATTGAAGAAAAACTATATTATTTTAATAATAATGCAATAAATATTTAATTTGTAAATAAAATACTGAAGGGTATGTTCCCACATTTACTACACTATATACATACATGCAATGTTGGTCCTATACTCGTACACTCAAAATTTTAATACATAATATATTTTAACGTTTTATTTATTTAGGTGAAGTGTAAACATAAATGAAATATAAATATTTATATAATTAGGTTTAATAAACGAATAAATTATAAAAAGATAATAAAAGTAAGTAACAATATAAATAAACAAAGATTAACACTAATTTATAAGTAATTATAATTAATAAAGACTTAAACACTTCAAACTACAGAATATTTATTTCCACTCTCTAGAACATGCTACAGTCTTCCAGACTATAAAATTCCTCGAACAATATTTGCGTCGCTTCTACCCCACTTGACCTTCAACGCGGCTACCTGTTCAGACAGGTCAGGCGTGATGACTCATCTGCAGTGAGTCTCGCTCCTAACACTATTCCCTCCATAAGATTGTTTCGTCCCGAAACAGTCCTCAATTAACGCAGAATTCATGACGAAATCTGCATGGGTCAGCTGCTAGCTCATCATTGTCGCTCTCAGGCATGTTATAGTTGCGGCACAACGCTTCATGTACTTCGTCGATCTACTCCAGGAGGTCGGCCATTTCGTCCGTCAGGTGAACTACCTCATCTATGTTTATTTTCTTGAATTCCTTCTTCATCTGCTTAACCGGGTCTTTCAAAGCGACACTGTCGAGTGAATGTCGTTCAATGTCTTACAGGCATAGTTGGCTTGCTCCAATCTGAACGATTGGGAAATGAAGCTCTTAAATTATCCAGTTGCTGTTTATACATTTTTTTCTGCTTTAGAAGCACCATAGAAATATTAGAAATTTAACAAACTGCGACCCATTTGATCTGAATTCATGGAGGATAACCGTCAGGGAATGGTGGTTGTCTATACCGAGGAGGTTTGTCTATTGCTGGTAATGACTGATCCGGCTTCTTTTTATCTCGATCATTTCGATCTCGTTCGCGTCCGTTACGATCAGACCATTTATTTTGGTCACGCCTATCATTTCTACCCATATCTCGATTTTTGCCTCGATCCTTACTGCCACGTCTTGATCTATCTCGATCTTTATTATCTCTGAAATCTCAATGAGAAGCAGGTCCTTGTCTTTCATCTATATCCATCAGCCGATACATCCAAATTTGATAAGCTACCCGAGACATCAAATCCTGGTCCACTACTAATGGCCGCAAGCCATTGACCATCCAAAGGTATCTATTCCTTCGGCCCATTCGCATACTCCACTTCACCGTCCATGCCACTATCATCTCAAGCTTCAGGCAGAAAATGAATTAGATAAAACACCCACCACGTCCGATATATCGTCACCGACTCCAGGAATACCAGGAGGAGGAACAAATCCTGACCTCTCCAACAAACAAGCATCGTTCAGTCTCTCCTCCAAAACTCCAGAACCCTCTATCAGTTTCCCTTCACGTATTCTAGAATATTCCGTTAATTCTCCTTTTAATATTCTAGAACTTTCTTCCACCTTTCCAGAATTTCCCTCTAATTCATTCTTTAAAGTTCTAGAATTTTCTGTTAATTTTTCTTCTAATATTCTACAACTTTCTTCAAACTTTCTAGGACTTTCTTCCAAATTTACTTCAAAAGTTCTATAATTATCTGTTAGTTGTTCTTTAAACTTTCCTTCCGATTTTCTACAACCCTCCTTAAAATTTTGTTCTAACGTTCTAGAACTTTCTACAAACGTCACTTTTAATTTGTGTTCCAAGGTTCTAGAATTTTCTGTTATGTTACCTTTTACTGTTCTAGAAGTTTCTTTCTGTGGTTCTTCAAATTTTTGTTCTGTTCTGAAGCTTCCCCCTATCTTTTCGTCTAATTTCTGTTCGACAGTTCTAGAGAACTTTCTGTCATTTAGTTGTTCTTTTAACATTTCTTCAAATTTTCTAGAGCCCTCTTCAAATTTTTGTTCCAATGTTCTAGAACTTTCCTCTAACTTTTTTGTAATTTTTGTTATAAAGTTATAATTTTCTATCAGTTGTTCTTTTAATTTTTCTTTAAATTTTCTAGAACCCTCGACAAACGTTCTGACGTTCTAGAACTTTCCACTAACTTTTGTCCTAATTTTCTACAATGTTCTGTTATTACTTCTTTCAATCTTCTAGTATTTTCTTCGAATTTTCTAGAACTTTCCTTTAATTTTTGTTCCAACAATTTGATAAAATCGACGATATCAATGGGAATTTCGAATAAGAAGTCATCAGGATTTTCACCAGCTTCTACCAAGGCTTGCCGGAGGCGAAGTCGTAGAACAGTCTTGGTTCCCAATGTCTCCAAATCTCGTTCTTCCAACTCAATCTTGAGATCGGCCACTTTTAATTCACTTAAGTTTATTTTTTTCATCGCCATGTCATTTATTTTTAATTTACACTTCACAGTTTTTAACCCTGACAACTAATACTAATTGTAACGTTTTATTTATTTAGGTGAAGTGTAAACATAAATGAAATACGAATTTTTCTATAATTAAGTTTAATAAACGAATAAATTATAAAAAGATAATAAAAGTACGTAACAATATAAATAAACAAATATTAACACTAATATTAAGTCGTTGTAGTTAACAAAGACTTAAACACTTAAAACTACACAACATTTACTTCTACTATATATTTATATCACTTTACATATGGCGGACATGCACTAACCGACACTGACTTTCTTCAGTGACTCTCTCCACATTCTGACCGATACTAACATACTGATCTCCCGATGCGGCCCTTATATACCTGCCGCCAATTAATCTCTAGAATATTCTAGAATCTTCCAGGCTATAAAATTCCTCGAATAATAGTTGCGTTGCTTCTACTCCACTTGACCTATAATGCGGCTACCTGTTCAGACAGGTCAGGCGTGGTGACTCATCTGCGGTGAGTCTTGTTCATTACAATATATTACAAATGTTATGATACAGTTTTGTACCTCATGATTGAGAATAAAACTCTGATATATTTTTAAACAAAATTGTTTTTTATTTTAACTCATTTTTTTGTGTTTTACATATAAAAATATAAATACAATAAATATGTACAATAACGTTGACTTAGTGGTGGACGACGTGGTTGACTACAGCGGGGGCGGCGTAGGCGAGGGGAGCGGCGTGGGCCACGGGGGCGGCGTAGCTGGCGTAGGCGGGGGCGGCGTAGCTAGCGAGCGCGGGGGCGGCGTAGCGGGCTACGGGGGCGGCGTAACGAGCTACGGGGGCCACGGCGTGAGCCACGGGGGCCACGGCCACGGGGTGGGAGGCGGGCTCGCGCTGGACTACGGCCTGTGGGACAGACAAATAGTAAACAAATATCATAATATATAAATAGACGGGTTTCTAAAATAGTACAAATTATGATTATGAATAAATCTTTGAGTGGTTTCATATAAGTTGTGAAGGGTTAATAATTTTATTAATATTTTATTTTATTGCAGGGCTTTTCAAGGCCAAGAAACTGGTGTAAGTGTCTTTAAAATTGTATGGAAACAAATAAACATTTATGAATTACGTATATTGGTTTTCAAGTTCAAGCAATGAGTCTGCAATAAAAGAAATGAAATATTTATAAGTTTAGAAAGTTTGGTAAATTTAGTTGTCAAATTTAAGTGCTTACGTCATTTTAAAAGTTAAAATTTAAAGAAATTATTAATTATTAAAAAAAAAGTGTTGTAAACGTTAGATGTGTTTGCCATGGTTATATTGTATTTAATTTGGAGTATGCTTATAATGTAAATGACATTGGATATACTGGAAAGACACACTTTGTGTGTCTGTGAAGATTGTATAACTTTAATTCAAATTATAATGCTAATTCTACTCATAATCTAACTTAAAACGCAGTATTTTGGTTAACTGAACCAATTACCTCCAAATTATAATTACAATGACAATTTTCCCTAGTGCAAATGGTCGTAGTAATTTGACGACTAAATACGCAGTGTTTAAACAACGTGTGCCAATTTTCATTAAGTGATAAGTAATTAATTGAGCTGGTGACTTCCCGGTAATTTTTGTCAAGTTCGCTTCTGTTTGTTATTTCAGAAAATCATCACTTATGCTAATGTATTCGTTTCAATTTTCGCCGCAACAAGCAGTCGTGATCATGACTACAAAATTTGCCGGAAAATTCTAGTTACTAGTAGTATTATATAAGGTACATGAAATTAAAAAAGTAGAAATGGAAATTTATTAAATAATTAAGCAATTAGTAAGAAAATGAAATCGGTCAACTGAACATTGAAATAAACTGTTCTATATATTTAATAGTAAAGTTAGTTACTATCGAAATGATTGGCGATTGGCAAAATAATAATCAAATCGGTCTATTCAACATTAAGTTCTATGTAGAGTATTTAATTTGGAATATTAAGTGATTGTTGAAATTCGATTAAAAATGACAATTTTTTTAATCAAAGTATTGGTAAAGATCTAAATCAATGTATAACACATTGAGATAAACTTGAGTGGTGATGAATTTAGTGTTACCGTCTAGACAAGACAAGACTTGACTAAGTCTAAGTCTACATTAAAAATTGCTGACTAGATATCAAGACTAGGATGTTTCAAGATTCAACATTAAACTGCGCAAACGCTTTAGGCAAGGAGAGGTAATTCTTAGACAGAGTACTTTTTCTATTTTACAATCACTGGTTCAGCTCGGATCGAACAAGCTTCGTATGATATATTTATATTTCGAAAATTTAAATTTTTTAATTAATCCAGAGACTTGAAAATTGTCTACAATGTTGTCTTGATAATGAAGACAAGTGTCTAGAAAATCGAGGTGGGTAGCAGTAGTAGAATTTGTTATTATCGAGACTGTTGTGTTGTATACTGTTCTTACCTGGAATCCATTATGGTCATCAGCAGAGTAGTGGACGACCCTTCTGGAACCGTCAGGCTCAACCAGGGAGTAGCTTCCCTGCACAACATCATTCTGTCTGCTCTCGTGCTGCTCGTGCACATCTCCGGTGTGGGGGTCGTGGACTCCGTACTGGAACTCGTAGTGCGGGGGAGCGTAGGGCTCGGCGACCACGGCCTTGGCGACCACGGGGGCGGCGTGGGCCACGAGGGGCGCGTGGGACACGAGGGGGGCGTGCGCCACGGGGGCGGCGTAGGCCAGGCGGGGGGCGGAGTAGGCCACGGGGGCGGCGTGCGAGATGACGTTGGAGTGGGACGTGGCGGCCGAGGAGACTTGGGCCACGGGCAGCACGCCGCACTGGGCGGACACGGCTAACAGGGCGAACACGGCGAACTGCGGGGGAGTAAAGTGCAACATAGAAAATATATGATTTTTTTGCAATAATGACATATGGACAAATAATATTTGAAATATCAGAATCCAAGGATTTTTATGACATTTAAATCTCAGAATAAATTGAAAAAGTGCAGTCTTACCGGTAATCGAATTCAGGACGATTTGCCGGTGAAGCGTTGCCCCTTTATAACCTAGTGATCTGGGCAACGCTCCGGCAAGTCTATACTTTTTCATATTATTATAATATTTAATAATGAAATACCTAAGTAGTAATGAAAATCATTTTGAAGTTTAATTAAATATTTAAAATGGGTATTTTAGACATACTTAAAAATATTGCGCTCCCTGTGCGTATTTTCTGTCGTATATGAATTTTTCTATGTTTAATACAAAGTAAGGAAAGAATTCAAAGTTTAAGTACTTATATGTGAATCGTAGTGGTTATTCCTCTTATAATAATTCATTTATTATTTTAATATTGTTCATAAAAAATAAAATTTTCAACAAAATATTTTATTCTATTAAAATTTTATTTAAATGAATGATATTTTCAGAGAAATCATTTGATTTAAAACATTCCATCAGAATAACATATTACGGCAACATAGGATCTTAAATAATCAGAATCAGAGTCAGTCATTCTATCCAGTATTAAATGACATCCCCCGAGCATTACAGTTGCAGTGGAGAGGGCACCACATGGTTTATTTTATATTGGAATGTAATTTTTAAATCACAACTGATAAATCCCTATTTTTCATTTTAATCAATTTTTTAATAATAACTTAATTTAAACAAATATCAAGAAAGACAGCTAAATAATATACTCACAATAAACTTAAACAAATTTTAAATAAGGACCCTGTATTTACTACAATTTATAATTTAAAAGCTACAGATTTGACACAAACATTTGTAGACGACTGCCCATCCAAACATTAACGGCACAGATTATTGTTTGAATTTATAATGAATCATATTTTTATGTATTTATAGGAACAATAATAATTATTAATTTTTCAAAAGGCACAATATTCCTAAAAGGAATTCCAAATGGACAACAAAATGTTTTAAAATATGAATTTAGTATTTAAAATTTTGCCGAAAAAAATAACAAAATTATTTATTATATTGTAAGAAAAAATTCTTTAAAACGACACTGTACACCAAAGAACTACAATTGATATTGTAACAGCACTGTCTTACCTTAAGCATGTTGCTTGTGGAGTAGACAGTGAATGCGAACTGACGCTGAGAGGAGTTCTCCGGCTTATATACGGGGACTAGACACTAGGAGCTGTAGGAGTTCGGGAGCCTTGCCCTGGGCGACATTAGGTGCCGTTGAAGAAAGTCATTTCCATATGGGTGGGGCCTACCTAAAATTAGAGCAGTTTCGTTACAGAATTAGGTAATTTGTTGTTTTCTTTTCATTTGGCTACCACTTTGTATGTTACACGAGTTATACTTCTAGATATGTGTACATATATTTAATTTCATTTATTTAGTGTTAGTAAGTTAGAACTCCAAGTAGATTTTGGTCTTAAAATTATATAAAACTTAAGCGTTTTTATCATTTGAACACAGCAATAAAAACCCTTAAACTACGTTTTATTTATTAAATCATTACTAATATTTTTTTAAGAGAAATTAAATAAAAAATGAAAATTCTGTATTAAAAGATAACTTCGTATTTAAAGATCAAATAGATCAAGATGCAATGTTTAATTATTCTAATACATTTCACTCTAATTTTTACGCTCTACCTTTTTTACTGAATGTTGTGCACTGTACATGCAGATGACACGCAAATTTTGTAGACGATGGGTAAAAATAAGATAAATGACTGCCCAATTGTTATTAATGCTGACCTTAAAAATTTCTCCATCTGGGTACAAAATAATGTTCTTTCAATTTTTGTTGGTAAAATCTGAATCTTCACACCTTGAACTTAATGGTACGAAATTGCAACGTAGTATTGTAGTTAAGTCTGGGCATGTTAATTGATGAAAATTACTTTTCCGATAACATTTGACTAAGAAATTAATTGCTGCTAAATTTAAATTAAGAACTCTTTTCAGTACCGTCGTTTGCTATCTCCTGAAGTGAAATTTCGCCTTGTCCTCTATTAGACTACTGTCCACAAGTTTAGGTACCAAAAAAACGAAAGAAGATAAAAATAAAATTTATCATTTTTAAAATAGTTGCTTGAGATTTGTTTTGGGTGTACGAAAATTTAATCATATCTCCTTGTACCGTTCTAGAAACTAATCTTAATTTTATTAACGAGAGAGTAATAATACTTTTTCTCCTTAGAGTATACAAATTTCTACTTACAGTATAGAAATTATTGTAGCTTCTATACTCTAAGTTTTACTCTGCTTCATATATATTTAGGTACATTTAAAACTTAAATTAAAACGACATAAATAAAATTTACTTGAAAATGATGTGTTTATTGTGCCTTATTTTAGCAAAATTAAATTCATTTTCATATTTAGCTCCTGCTCTGCATTATAATATTCAATTTAACTTAAAATTTCTCTCATGTTCTTCTTCATATTTTCTATGGATACTTATTTATTTTACTGCTACTCCGACGGCGTAAAAGTAAATTTTCTAATCCGCCGGCGTAGAATTTAAATTTTAAACTTGAGAATCACTTTACAATAAATTATGACGATTGAAGAAAAACTATATTATTTGAATAATAATGCAATAAATATTTAATTTGTAAATAAAATACTGAAGGGTATGTTGCCACATTTGCTACACTGTATACATACATGCAATGTTGGTCCTATACTTATACACTCAAAATTTTAATACGTAATATATTTTAACGTTTTATTTATTTAGGTGAAGTGTAAACATAAATGAAATACCAATATTTATATAATTAGGTTTAATAAACGAATAAATTATAAAAAGATAATAAAAGTAAGTAACAATATAAATAAACAAATATTAACACTAATTTATAAGTAATTATAATTAATAAAGTCTTAAACACTTCAAACTACAGAATATTTATTGCCACTATTCATGTATATGACTTTACATGTTGCCATTTAATCTCTAGAACATTCTACAGTCTTGCAGACTATAAAATTCCCCGAACAATAGTTGCGTCGCTTCTACCCCACTTGACCTTTAACGCGGCTATGTGTACACACATGTCAGGCGTTATAAGATTGTTTCGTCCCGAAACAGTCCTCAATTAACGCAGAATTCATGACGTAATCTGCATGGGTCATTCTGGAGTTGAACTCCTCTATGAGGTAAAGGCAGTATCACAACATTCGGTCTTACATTATCTTCCTTCGACAAGTGGAACATCTTGCGAATACGGCTATTCTATTAGGACCATCAAAGATAAAACACTGGTACGACGTGATCTGTAGCAAGAGTGGCCCTTGAATAATAGCAAACGAACATTGTGTTATTTGTAAGGTCATTCTTTTTCAACGGAAGACCCTGCTTGTCATTTCCACCGGTGATAGGGAAGATGTAACCTTTCCACGCATCGCCTAACGCATCAGCATCTACTTCTACCACGTGTCGTCCAACGTGATCTCGTCGCCCAGGGCGTCCAGCTCAGCTGCTAGCTCATCATTGTCGCTCTCAGGCATGTTGTAGTTGCGACACAACGCTTCGTGTACTTCGTCGATCTGCTCCAGGAGGTCGGCCATTTCGTCCGTCAGGTGATCTACCTCATCTATGTTTATTTTCTTGAATTCCTTCTTCATCTGCTTAACCGCGTTTTTCAAAGCGGCACTGTTGAGTGAATGTCTTTCAATGTCATATAGGCATAGTTGGCTTGCTCTATTCTAAACGATTGGGAAATGAGGCTCTTAAATTATCCAGTTGCTGTTTATAATTTTTTTTCTGCTTTAGAAGCACCATAGCTTTTGATTTATTAGAAATTTAACAAACTGCTAATGTACCTTGTACTTTTACTATAAACTATTTGTGTTTTCCATTCTGTCATGCTCAATTCTTCCGCGATCCATTTGATCTGAATTCATGAGAAATAACCGTCAGGGAATGGTGGTGGTCTATCCTGAGGAGGTTTGTCTATTGCTGGTAATGACTGATCCGGCTTCTTTTTATCTCGATCATTTCGATCTCGTTCTCGTCCGTTACGATCAGACCATTTATTTCGGTCACACCTATCATTTCTAACCATATCTGGATTTCTGCCTCGATCCTTACTGCCACGTTTTGATCTGTCTCGATCTCTATTATCTCTGATATCTCTATGAGGAGCAGGTCCTTGTCTTTCATCTATTTTCACCAGCCGAAACATCCAAATTTGATAAACTACCCGAGACATCAAATCCTGGTCGCTACTAATGGCCGCAAGAAACTGACCATTCAAAGGCATCTACTCCTTCGGCCCATTCGCATACTCCACTTCACCGTCCATGCCACTATCACTATGAGATCTCAAGCTTCCGGTAGAAAATGAATTAGATGAAACACCCACCACGTCCGATATGTCGACACCGACTCCAGGAATACCAGGAGGAGGAACAAATCCTGACCTCTCCAACAAACAAGCATCGTTCAGTCTCTCCTCCAAAACTCCAGAACCCTCTATCAGTTTCCCTTCACGTATTCTAGAATATTCCGTTAATTCTCCTTTTAATATTCCAGAACTTTCTTCCACCTTTCCAGAATTTTCCTCTAATTCATTCTTTAAAGTTCTAGAATTTTCTGTTAATTTTTCTTCTAGTATTCTACAACTTTCTTCAAACTTTCTAGGACTTTCCTCTAAATTTACTTCAAAAGTTCTATAATTATCTGTTAGTTGTTCTTTAAACTTTCCTTCCGATTTTCTACAACCCTCCTTAAAATTTTGTTCTAACGTTCTAGAACTTTCTACAAACGTCATTTTCAATTTCTGTCCCAAGGTTCTGGAATTTTCTGTTATGTCATCTTTTACTGTTCTGGAAATTTCTTTCTGTGGTTCTTCAAATTTTTGTTCTGTTCTGAAACTTCCCCCTATCTTTTCGTCTAATTTCTGTTCTACAGTTCTAGAACTTTCTGTCATTTCACCTTTCAGTGTTCTAGAAGTTTCTTTTAGCTGTTCTTTTAACTATTTTTAAATTTTCTAGAGCCCTCTTCAAATTTTTGTTCTAATGTTCTAGAACTTTCTACTAACTTTTTGGTAATTTTTGTTATAAAGTTCCAGAAATTTTTTATCATTTGTTCTTTTAACTTTTCTTCAAATTTTCTAGAACCCTCGACAAACATTTGTTCTGACGTTCTAGAACTTTCCACTAACTTTTATCCTAATTTTCTACAAAGTTCTGTTATTACTTCTTTCAATCTTGTAGTATTTTTTTTTCTAATTTTCTAGAACTTTCCTCTAATTTTTGTTCCAACAATTTGATAAAATCGGCGATATCAATCAGAATTTCGAATAAGAAGTCGTAAGGATTTGCACCAGCTTCTACCAAGACTTGCCGGAGGCGAAATCGTAGAACAGTCTTGATTCCCGATGTCTCCAAATCTCGTTCTTCCAGCTCAATCTTGAGATCGGCCACTTTTAATTCACTTAATTTTACTTTCTTCATCGCCATGTCATTTATTTTTAATTTACACTTCACAGTTTTTAACCCTCACACCTGACACCAATTGTAACGTTTTATTTATTTAGGTGAAGTGTAAACATAAATGAAATACGAATTTTTATATAATTAGGTTTAATAAACGAATAAATTATAAAAAGATAATAAAAGTAAGTAACAATATAAATAAACAAATATTTACACTAATATTAAGTAATTGTAATTAACATAGACTTAAGCACTTAAAACTACACAATATTTATTTCCACTATATATTTATTTCACCAACTATTTATTTATATCACCAACTATTCATTTATATCACTTTACATATGGCTGAAATGCACTAACCGACACTGATTTTCTTCAGCGACTCTGTACATTCTGACCTATACTTACTTACTGATCTCCCGATGCGGCCCTTATATACCTGCCGCCAATTAATCTCGAGAACATTCTACAATCTTTCAGACTATAAAATTCCCCGAATAATAGTTGCGTCGCTCCTACCCCACTTGACTTTTAACGCGGCTACCTGCTCAGACAGGTCAGGCGTGATGACTTATCTGCGGTGAGTCTTGCTCGTTACAACATATTACAAATGTAATGATACCGTTTTGTACCTCATGATTGTAATTAAAACTTATATATTTTTAAACAAAATTGTTTTTTATTTTAACTCATTTTTTTGTGTTTTACATATAAAAATATAAATACAATAAATATGTACAATAAGATTGACTTAGTGGTGGACGACGTGGTTGAGTACAGCGGGGGCGGCGTAGGCGAGGGGAGCGGCGTGGGCCACGGGGGCGGCGTAGCTGGCGTAGGCGGGGGCGGCGTAGCTAGCGAGCGCGGGGGCGGCGTAGCGGGCTACGGGGGCGGCGTAACGAGCTACGGGGGCCACGGCGTGAGCCACGGGGGCCACGGCCACGGGGTGGGAGGCGGGCTCGCGCTGGACTACGGCCTGTGGGGCAGACAAATAGTAAATAAAACAAACAAATAACTATCATAATATATAAATAGTCGGGTTTCTAAAATAGTACAAATTATGATTATAAATAAATCTTTGAGAGGTTTCATATAAGTTGTGAAGGGTTAATAATTTTATTAATATTTTATTTTATTGCAGTGCTTTTCAAGGCCAAGAAACTGGTGTAAGTGTCTTTAAAATTGTATGGAAACAAATAAACATTTATGAATTATATTGGTTTTCAAGTTCAAGCAATGAGTCTGCAATAAAACAAATGAAATATTTATAAGTTTAGAAAGTTTGGTAAATTTAGTTGTCAAATTTAAGTGCTTACGTCATTTTAAAAGTTAAAATTTGAAGAAATTGTTAATTATTAAAAAAAATGTGTTGTAAACGTTAGATGTTTCTGCCATGGTTATATTGTATTTAATTTGGAGTATGCTTATAATGTAATTGACATTGGATATACTACTCTGTGTGTATGTGAAGATTGTATAACTTTAATTCAAATTATAATGCTAATTCTACTCATAATCTAACTTAAAACGCAATATTTTGGTTAATTGAACCAGTTACCTCCAAATTATAATTAAAATGACAATTTTCCTTAGTGCAAATGGTCGTAGTAATTTGACGACTAAATACGCAGTGTTTAAACAACGTGTGCCAATTTTCATTAAGTGATAAGTAATTAATTGAACTAGTGACTTCCCGGTAATTTTTGTCAAGTTCGCTTCTGCTTGTTATTTCAGAAAATCATCACATGCTAATGTATTCGTTTCAATTTTCGTCGCAACAAGCTGTCGTGATCATGACTACAAAATTTGCCGGAAAATTCTAGTTACTAGTAGTACTATATAAGGTACATGAAAATAAAAAAGTAGATATGGAAATTTATTAAATAATTAAGCAATTAGTAAGAAAATGAAATCGGTCAACTGAACATTGAAATAAACTGTTCTATATATTTAATAGGGAATAGTAAAGTTAGTTACTATCGAAAAACTAAAAATGACGTATTTAATTTGCTTAAGCGATTGGCAAAATAATAATAAAATCGGTTTATTCAACATTAAGTTCTATGTAGAGTATTTAATTTGGAATATTAAGTGATTGTTGAAATTCGATTAGAAATCACATTTTTTTTAATCAAAGTATTAGTAAAGATCTAAATCAATGTATAACACATTGAGATAAACTTAAGTGGTGATGAATTTAGTGTTACCGTCTAGACAAGACAAGACTTGGCTAAGTCTAAGTCTACATTAAAAATTCTTGATTAGATATCAAGACTAGGATGTTTCAAGATTCAACATTAAACTGCGCAAACGCTTTAGGCAAGGAGAGGTAATTCTTCGACAGAGTACTTTTTCTATTTTACAATCACTGGTTCAGCTCGGTCTTGTCTACAATGTTCTCGTCTTGATCCACAATAAGAAAAATCTTGTTTTGATAATGAAGACAAGACAAGACAAGTGTCTAGAAAGTCGAGATCGGTAACACTAGATGAATTTCATATTATCGTGAGTGTTGTGTTGTGTACTGTTCTTACCTGGAATCCATTATGGTCATCAGCAGAGTAGTGGACGACCCTTCTGGAACCGTCAGGCTCAACCAGGGAGTAGCTTCCCTGCACAACATCATTCTGTCTGCTCTCGTGCTGCTCGTGCACATCTCCGGTGTGGGGGTCGTGGACTCCGTACTGGAACTCGTAGTGCGGGGGAGCGTAGGGCTCGGCGACCACGGCCTTGGCGACCACGGGGGCGGCGTGGGCCACGAGGGGCGCGTGGGACACGAGGGGGGCGTGCGCCACGGGGGCGGCGTAGGCCAGGCGGGGGGCGGAGTAGGCCACGGGGGCGGCGTGCGAGATGACGTTGGAGTGGGACGTGGCGGCCGAGGAGACTTGGGCCACGGGCAGCACGCCGCACTGGGCGGACACGGCTAACAGGGCGAACACGGCGAACTGCGCGACAGTAAAGTACAACATTGAACAAAATAGTATGTCTTTGTAATAATGACGTATGGACAAATAATATTTGAAATATCAGAATCTACGAATTTTAAATCTTAGAATAATTTGAAAAAGTACAGTCTTCCCCGGAAATTGAATCCAGGGCACCTTGCTAGTGAAGCGTTGCCCGTTTTTAGCCTAGTGATCTGATCAACGCTCCGGCAAGACTATACGTTTTTAAATTATTATAATATTTAAAAATATAATACCTAATTATTAATGAAAATCTTTTTCAAGTTAAATGAAATGTTTAAAGTGGATATTTTAGATATACTTGAAAATATTGAACTTCCTGTGCGTATTTCCTGCTGTGTATAAATTTTTACATGTTTAATAGTATGTGTGAATTGTAACGGTTATTCATTTTACAATAATTCACTTATTATTTTAATATTGTTCATAAAAAATAAAATTTTCGACAAAATATTTTATTCTGTAAAATTTTAATTAAATCAATGATATTTTCAAAGAAATCAATTCTATCATAATAATAGATTACGGCGACATTTGAACTAAAATAATCAAAATCAGATTCAGTCATTCTATCCAGTATTAGATGACACCTCCCGAGCACTACATCTGCAGTGGAGAGCGCACCACATAGCCTATTTTATATTGGAAATAATTATTTAAGAATTTAATTTTCAAATCATAACTGATGAACCCCAATTTACAATTCAGTCAATTTTTCAATATAATTTAAGCAAATATCAAGAAAGACAGCTAAGTAATATACTTGCTTACAATAAACTTTGAACAACTTTAAAATAAGGACTGTTTATTTACTACAATTTCTAATTTAAAAGCTTCAGATTTGAAACAAACATTTCTAGACGACTACCCATCCAAATATTGAGGGCACAGGTTATTGCTTCAATTTGTAATCAGTCATAGTTTTTTATATTTATAGGAACAATAATAATTATTAATATTCCAAACAGGAATTCCAAATTGACAAAAATAGTTTGAAAATATGAATTTAGTATTTAAAATTTTGCCGAAAAAAATAACAAAATTATTTATTATATATATTGTAAGAAAAAATTCTTTAAAACGACACTGTATACCAAAGAACTACAATTGATATTGTAACAGCACTGTCTTACCTTAAGCATGTTGCTTGTGGAGTAGACAGTGAATGCGAACTGACGCAGAGAGGAGTTCCCCGGCTTATATACGGGGACTAGACACTAGGAGCTGTAGGAGTTCGGGAGCCTTGCCCTGGGCGACATTAGGTGCCGTTGAAGAAAGTCATTTCCATATGGGTGGGGCCTACCTAAAATTAGAGCAGTTTCGTTACAGAATTAGGTAATTTGTTGTTTTCTTTTCATTTGACTACCACTTTGTATGTTACACTAGTTACATTTCTAGACATGTGTACATATATTTTAATTTCTTTTATTTAGTGTTAGTAGATTAATACTGCAAGTAGATTTTGTGTTTAAAATTATATATAATTTAAGCGTTTTTATTATTTCAACACAGCAATAAAAACCCTCAAACTATGTTTTATATATTAATTCATTACTAATAATTTTTTTTGAAAGAAATGAAAATTCTTTATTAAAATATATAAATTTCGCATACAAAGATCAAATAAATATTTTCAAGTTGCAATGTTTAATAATTCTAATACATTTCATTCTAAATTTTACGCTCTAATTCTAGAAGTACCACAAGGGTCTATTTTACGTCCTTTATTTTATTTATTGTATGTTTGTGTACTGTACTTGTACATGCAGATGACACGTAAATTTTGGCGACGGTAGGTAAAAATAAGATAAATGACTACCCAATTGATATTAATGCTGACCTTAAAAATTTCTCCATCTTGCTACAAAATAATGTTCTTTCAATTAATGTTGGTAAATCCTCGTTACTTGTATATGGTTGAAGTGAATCTCCACACCTTGAACTTAATGGTACAAGATTACAACGTAGTTTTGTGGTTAAGTCTGGGCATGTTAATGATGAAAATTTCTTTCCCGAGAACATTTGACTAAAAAATTGCTGTTAAATTTAAATTAAGAACACCGTCGTTTGCTATCTCCTGAGGTTAAATTCCGCCTTGTCCTCTATTAGAATAGTGCCCATACGTTTACATACGAAATAAATGACAGAAGATAAACATAAAATTAATATTTTCCAAAATAGTTGCTTGCGATTTGATTTTGGTGTAACGTAAATTTAAACTTATCTCCCTGTACCGTTGTAAAAATTAGTCTTAATTTTATTGACGAGCGAGTAAGAATCCTGTTTTTTCTTAGAGGATACAAATCTCTCCTTAGAGTATAGAAATTATTGTAGCTCCTACTCTGTCTCTGTATCATATAAAAAAAAAAATAAGTACACAATGTCCACAATATTTAGGTAGGTACATGAAAAACTTAAATTGAAACAACAAATATAATTTATGTGAAAATGATGTATACATTGTGCTATCTTTAATTAAATTATTTTTTATATTTAGCTCCTACTCTATGCAATAATATTCCATTCAACTTAAAATCTCTGTCATGTGGTTCTTAAATAAAAAATATAATAAAATATATACATATATATATATATATATATATATATATATATATATATATATATATTGATAAGTAAAATTATATATCAATCAATTCACCAAAATACCGCGAAAAATTGGATGACAAATTATGAGTTAGGAATTGCCATCTCAATTTTTTTTCTTAAAAAAATTATTGATATTAATACTCTGTTTTCAATTCTGGAGGCACACTTTAATAAATTCTTTCCTTTTTCGAGATATTAAGATTTTTCCGAAATAAGTTTTTTATATTTATTCATTTTTGAGTAAAACTTAAAAAACCTATATTTTTGACCTCTTACTTTAGAAGCAAATATTTCGAGAACGAAATGAGATAATTAAATATGGTATTGTAACAATTAATATAGATATAGTTTAAGCTTTAAGAAGTTAAGGGTACATTCAGAGAGAAAAAATATTATAAACAATTTTAGGTTTTTGCAATACAAACTTGTTATTAAATTGTGTAACTTGAAATTCTAATGTTCATTTTTTGTGATCTATTTATCTACGCTTTAAATTTTGTGTGGATTTAATTAATTCCTGATAGGTGGACAGTATGGTACGTGTTCTACATATACTATAGTTGAGACAGTTTCACATACAAAGGCGACTTGATAATGAACTTATGATGTAAGACATTACAACACCCAACGTACAAGATACAATTTACACCTGGTATAGGAACTGGACACGGTGTTAAGAAACAGACTGAGGAAAATAGAAACACTTGTTTTATTATAGCACAATTAAAAGAGAAATGAAGAAATTCAACATTTAAATTTGTTAAAATTATATCTAACACAGAAGCTTCTATACAGGGTGGCCCAGTGAAAATTATCAGCGCAATTTTTGGCCACTTAACATTAATTTTGCTAAAAACGCTCGAACACGTCAATTTTAATATAAAGGGGGACACCTAAATGGATTAGTACCAATGGCATAACTTCAACCCTAAAATGGGTGTGGACTGCAGCTCAAAAATTTTAAATGGAAAAGGGTGTCAAATATGACACAGTTCGAAAGGCCTTTCAATTCTCTTTTCAAATTTTTTTATTTTTCAAATCCGATCATTAGTTCCAGAGAAATATAGTTTAAAACAAAAAAATGTTAACAAGAACACCAAAAACACTTGATAACACTAAGAACACAGATTTGGTACTATTTTCCAGATATACAGGGTGGCCCAGTGAAAATTATCAGCGCAATTTTTGGCCACTTAACATTAATTTTTCAAAAAACGCTCGAACACGTCAATTTTAGTATAGAGGGGGACACCTAAATGCATTAGTACCAATGGCGAAACTTCAACCCTAAAATGGGGGTGGACTGCAACTCAAAAATTTTAAATGGAAAAGGGTGTCAAACATGACACAGTTCGAAAGGCCTTTCAATTCTCTTTTTAACAGTTTCTTTATTTTTTAAATCCGATCATTAGTTCCAGAAAAATATCGTTTAAAACAAACTTTATCAGGTGTGCAAAACTGCAATCAAGTAGGCTTAAACAAATGACAGAAACTCAAGTATCAGTTTATTAGGTGTTCAAAATGACTACCACCAACTTTCATACAGTAATAAAGATTTTGCTCAAAATTTTGGAACCTTGCCGTAAATCTTCGGGTAGCGTGGCTGCGTGGCATAAACTTTAGACTTCAAATAACTCCACAAAAAGAAATATAACTTACAAATTACTTTTTTTATTACAAACAAGTTGTCGAAATAATTGTTTATTTAGTTTATTTTTAATAATAATAATGATTCAATAAATATGGATTTTTAGTTGTTATTCCGACATGAAACCAGCTTTGCATTTTTATATCATGTGAAAGTAGATTGTATTAAACTAAAAATGATATTCTGTGAATTTTACTTGTGATTTTTAATATTTCATTACATTTTCCTTTACATGGAATATTGATATTTCTATATTTTTTTTGCGTAATGCGCTTTTTATATATTTTTTCTATTATTATTTCAATTGAATATTTAGGTGCCTGAAACAACTAAAAGTTAAATATCTAAAACAAATAAAATTGAGAAAGATGTTAAAATATTTCATCTAGTTGTGCACCTCCCTTTTTTATTGTAATTGGCAGTGCCAAAATATCACTTTGTTCGTAGTTTTTTTTTATATTTTTTGCATACATCAAAAACGATTAGTCGTAATTCAAATTAAAAAAGGCACTTTACATTTAGTACAAACTTAATAAAAATGATAATTTAAATGGGTTTTAATTTTTATAAAAAATGTTAATAAATTAAATATATGAGTGTCAACATTTATAACTGTCAGAATATATTTCGCGAGAAATTTGTAGGAAATAAATGAAAACAATATGTCCTTCATTACAAGTATTTGAGCGGTTTAAATAATTAACATTAACATTTTACAAAAGATGATTCATTTCGAAGGAAAGTTTAAAGATATGAATGCAAGTTGAAGAACGTTTAAGCAGTAAAAGAATGAAATCAATTTTTATAAACTGCTGCAAAAAATGTGTATAATTTAGCGTACAGAAAGTCATGTGGTGTCCTCATCATTTTTTTAAAATAATAATATTTAACGTTAATACAAAACATTTGCACGAAACGTATATGAAGTAGAATAGGCCTGTTTAAAAATTGTTAGTATGACATAAAAAGTTTGTTGAAAAATTCCCATGTCAATAATACAGAAATTTAAAGTTATCTTATGTCATTGATATATTATATAAGTTGCTTTTAGATGAAATTCTGTTGCAGATTTATCAATTTTTTTCTTGATAAATTTGTCATATTGGGATAGGAAATAAAAATGTTGACTTATAAATCCATTATAAATGTTACGAATCAAAAATGAAACATTAAAATTGTAATAAGCAAAGTGAAATATTGAAAATATTATAATTAATTGGGATCAAAATACATTCTTTGCCCCCGATTTCTACACCCGTGCTATGGACTACTAGTCCATACCACTACAATGCAAGTAAAATACCAAACAAGTATCTTAGGTACTTGAAACTTTGTTCTATCCAGAAATGTAAGAAAATAGTTAATTATATATTTATTTCAATAATGATTAACTATAAAATTTCAAGTTATTTTTGCTTAACTCTGTTTACCCCAACATTACAAATATCTGCTGTAAAATATAATGATATACATATACGTACATCCAATAGTGAAAAAAAGGTGTGATGATAGATAAATCCATCAATTATTGTAATTACTTTATAAAAAACGACTATTCTTAATGTTCTGTCAAAAGCATATTAGTCAGATTAAATTTCATAAAAAACTCGTATAAAAAATGTTAGAAAAAGTAACGCAAAAACGAAACTCGAGCAGTTATGTCATAATTACAACATCGACCTTTCTCTCTGTCACCTAACTTTCCTCCAAGGTCGCTGCTGTGCCTGAAGGTCCAATGGAAATCATATACAACTTACCACAGAATTGGGACAATGACTCGCTGGACCAGAGGTTACCAGAAGACCTTGGGAGGTCGCCCGATTCAAATTCCAACGAGTAATAAATTGTTCTTACTTCAGAAACATTGTTTTGTATAGTTTTAATTTATTTTCGGTAAAAGTAAACGGATGTTGTAATTAAAAACATCTGAAATATATAGAAATTTATAGTGAATAGAATTCTTAAAGCCCCTAAGTACTCTACACACCAGCTAGTGCCCGTGAGGTAACATTCGGTAAAATTTGTTTTTCAGAAAAAATAATACTATCTAAAATTTTAAAATATTTATTTTTTGAATCATTTTATCCTTCAGTCGTTTTTGTTTAACATCAATCAGGTCATTGCAAAAAAAGTTATGATTTTATTTAATATAAGAATGAAACCTGCGACTCTTACCATGCATATTGCAATATAAAATATGCCAAATTATGATATTTTCATTAAAATTTATATAATATTCCCGCTCAAAATTTTCGTAACGTTATGAATCACAAACTCTTAAAAATACACATCTGGTACATACATATACTCACATGATATAAACGTCAAAAAAGTTAAATGTCAAAATAAACTAGCCCAAAAGTCACAGGAAAAGTACACAGAATATTGTAATAGTTTTTGTTTTATGCAAATATTTTATTAGTTTATAACTGCAAGTATGTATGCGTGAAATATAATTGAAGTTACGTAAAATATAAACTGCCTAATTCATTTCGTGTGCAAGAATGAGCTAAACATTGTGATTCGTGACCTTTAGGTGAATGGTCTTTTATTGAAATTATAAATCGAAACCTATAGGGTTGTTTAAGCTTTTCTGATTGTTTTATATTTTAATCTATATTAAAAAATATGAGGAACGTATTTTTTTATTTTGTAAAAAAATACTGCCTATAGCCATAAAAAATTTACAAAGTTCGAAAAATATAATCTTACGAGAAACAGAAGTATTTGGTGACGAGAAGGTCGTCTGCCTAGAATAGTATATTAAAACACAAGTTGTAGAAGGCAACCTTTTCAAGCACGAGTTTGAAATTCGGGAACGAGCGCGAAGCAGCGAGTGCCCGAACGAACGAGTGCTTGAATTGCCTTCTATAACGAATGTTTTATACTATTTTCTCTGTTTCGGCTTTTATTTACATTATTTTTTATAATAATATTTGACAATTTCCATTAAGGGATTTTTTTGATAGAATAGTTAGGTTGGTGACAGAAATCACTGTCACCAAATCACTGTTTCGTTTCGTCTGTTGCCTAGGTGCTAGATCAGTTGCCTAGATATTTTGTGTATTTAATGCAGTCATGCCAATCTCAAATAACAAAATATAACCAAAAATCGTTTAAGAATGAAGCTCCTTCTAACATCAATAAGCGTGCTGGAATATGACATTCTAATTCCGAAACAGAGAAAGAGAAATCTGGAATTATATCTACAAAACAATGAACATAAATGGTAAGAAAATACTATTTAAATATATTATAGCCGGCATACTTTCAGGGAAAAATAAAACAGAAAATGTGGGATAATCCATTAGCTGAACTATTTTTTTTATGAAATAAAGCAAGGGTGAACGCAGGTAAAAATTAGGATGGAAGCACAATGACCAACTATAGACAGCAAAAATGAGAACAATATTGATTGCCAGCTTATTTTCAATATCATGATCTCAATTGAGCAACGCTACATTACATTTGCATTTTGTATTAATCTAATTTTAGTTATCACTTTTTAGACAGCTGTTATTGCAATAATTAATTAATTTTTCAAGTTTATTTAAATTTTATTTTGGACAGTTGCGACACAAGTGTAGCAATTTTCACTACCAGATCAATAAAATATGAATTAGAGATTTCTGTTATTGGCGACACAGTAATGAAATGAATAACGTGTGGAAACAATGCGGATTGAACATTCCTTTCTCTGACACGAATTTCAAGGGCCAGGTCCTAAGGACGCAGAAACAATTGCTTGTTTACACATCAGCTATTGTTTTTGCCGTGTGTGAAATGGACTAGATCTGTTGATAGTATTGTTCAACACATTCCAAGATTTTAGGAAATGTTAGATTTACAATTTTTTAATTGTTTCTTGCACCCATCTAAAAACAAACTACTCAACAATTTGTTGATTAAAATTATCTCTGAATATATTATATTCAATGTTAAGGAGAAATTTATTTATATCTGTATAATAAATATTCTTAAATTTCAAAAATTGATGTATATATTTTTTTTACTAAATATAAAATGTAAATAATAATGAATAATAAATGGTTATAAAAGGGTTTGTGTACTACATCATTTCTAGCACATTGTAGGAAAGAACGGGGTCTTAAATAAAAAGACACTCTACGCTTTAAATATATAATTAACCAATTGTGATAAAGCATATTGGTACAAATAGAAATAGACAAGAATAATAGTAAATAATGTGATGAAGTTTGTGGTTTTTAGTAGAATAATAGCTATTTATGTATTAAGGGCAGGGCATAATCAAAAAATTATAGCGCGAGTGATATATTTAAGATTAGAAAAGGTTTATATTTTTTATTTTATAAGATTATAGATTTTTTTCCTGATAAGGAATGAACTATCACTTTTATATGTTTGACAATTGACACATACTAGACTACTTTATTATCTACGGAATAACGTGACGCAATAAAAATAAATAACAAAGTAATTTATTTTAAATAATTTCAAATTTAATTCTTTCATGAGAGGATTTTCTTGACTGGTCAGTGAAAAATAAAATAAAAATTTTCTGGAAGTCAGAATTGGGAAGGCTTTATTTCCTCTCCGACCTGTTTCGATTCCACATGGGTTTTTCACATCTGACATTCACCCATGCATTGTTGAATCCAGTGAGATTTTTCCAGGGAGAAAATGAAAACTTTGCAGGCGCTTATACAAGTTAAAATATATTTATTCATTATTTTCGCCATTCGTGTGGGGGGGGGGGGTGGTTGTATACTTCAGCCCTGCTCATTCCCCCTGAATTCAATACTGGAGTCGAAACCGATCGGAAACGAAATAAAGCCTTTCTAATTCTAACTGACTTCTAGAATTTTTTTACCCTATTTCTATTAATTATTTGAGGGCATATTTATTTAGAATAAGAGGGATAAATGTTTTGTATGCATTTTAGGAATAAAATTAGTTAATTGAAAATGACTTTGGTTTCATCTCTGAAATATCTGGAAAATTTATTGTAATTTGTAATATCATATTATGAAAAGTAGAAGTAATTATTTAAATTTTATAAGTTGTATTTTTTAAATAAATAATTGCAATTTAGAATTTATCTCAGAATTGTTACAATTTCTTGTTATTCAATTTATGTGATTTATGATGTAAAGCAAAAGTGAATACAGTTAATACATGGTTGGGATCACAATACCCAACTCTAAGTAGTGTATGTTTTATGACCTATACTTGTTTTAGAACTTAGTTGTATACTTAAGATATTTCTAAACATTTTGTTGTAATTTAGAAATTCAAATATTAAACCGGTTTGTCTCTAAATCCCATAAATTAAGTTATAAAACAAGACCTGGCGAAATAGTTATTTAATAAGGTGGGGGTGTAAGCCAGTATAAAACCAGCCTAAACCTTCCAACAATCACACTCACAATCCACACTTCACCATGCAACTTCTCCTGGTTCTGTCCCTTCTGGTCGGTGTGGCCTACTGCGGCGTCCTCCCGGTGGCGCAAGTATCCCACGAGCCCTTCGCCCCCCCTCACTACAACTACCAGTACGGCGTGCACGACCCCCACACCGGAGACGTGCACGACCAGCAGGAGCAGCGCGAAGGAGACGTCGTCCAGGGCAGCTACTCCCTGGTGGAGCCCGACGGTTCCAGACGCGTGGTGCACTACACTGCTGACCCCCACAACGGCTTCAACGCTGTGGTGCAGAGGGAACCTGGACAACACCCAGTTGCACCAGTAGCTCATGCCCCTCTCGTTAGTCATGGTTTGTACCATTGATGAGGTGTTTACTTGATTGTCTTCTATGATTGACGATATTCATCCTATTTTATAGTTTTATATGTATTTATTATAAATAAAAATATTCTTAAATAAAACAACTTTATTTAGTTTACATTCTGTTATTTTTATTAAAAGTCAGCCAATACGGTTGTGTGATAAGCAACGTAATCCACTCGGACCAAATGGATTGGTTACCGCACAATGGCTCGGGGTGTGCTGAGCTTGCAGAGACCGTAGGTTGACAACCTGCATCACTAAAATGCAGTGGTGTAACTACCGGTAATACAAAGAAAAATTACTTTAATGTTAATCAAACTACAGGTTCCAAAAATATTTAAATTTTTCCTTAAAATATAGAATGTTCTTAAGTCTTTATAATGAATATTTCTTGATTGAAAACCATCGGTGTTCATGTGACTAAACAAAATGCTGCCTGGTGTGTTCTTAGCCTACAAACTTCTGTGCAACTTCATTACACACTATGAGCTATCGGCACGTTGCTGTCACACCGCTGCCTTTTGACTGATGAGCGTGATCATGTGGACTAATTATGAAATATATGACAATAGGACTTGTTGGTGGCAGCTATTCGAGCGAGACTCACCGCAGATGAGTCATCACGGCTGACCTCTCTGGTCCCGTAATCACGTTAAAGGTTAAGTGGGATAGGAGCGATGCTGCTATTTATTGTTCGGGGAATTTTATAAAGTCCGGAAGGCTTTGGAATATTACAGAGATTAATTGGCGGCAGGTGTATAAGGGTCGCGTCGGGCGGTTCAGAAGTCAGTGTCGGTCACAGTGTGCAGAGAGTTACTGAAGTTAATGTCGGTCAGTGCATGTCAGCGACATGTAAAGTAGACATTAATAAATAGTTGGTGAAATAAATATCGCTTAAATAAATATTGCGTAGTGTTGATATAAATGTTCTTAGGGTTTAAGTCTTTATTAATAATAATTACCCCTAAATTTTATTTCAACTAATTTCACAATACACCTAAATAATAAAAAAAGTTACAGTACAACTTTTTGTGTTTTATCTCAAATTTTTTTATCTAAATGCTGCGTTCTATGACAATGAATTTATACCAAATAGATCAGGAGCTATATAAAAATATTCGGCTTTGGTTTGTCCCAATTGAAGTCGGTCACCAATTACATGAAAAACGGTGATCCGTGGTTTTTCGCAGTTCGCAATTTATTTTTGACTGTAGAATAGTTTTGAAATCTTTTGGATATTATTTTCTGTTCGCAAGATCGTATTTATTATTTATTTTTGTCCACATATTTGTTGCAAGTTGTATCGTACACTATTTTGTAACAAACAATGAAACAAGATCGTTTGTACGTTTGTATTTAAATCTGACTGATATGAAAATAAATTTACAAATAGAAAGATAGTAACTGTTTTTGTAAATTTTATTACTACGTTAATATATTTCCAGAATAATACCTAAGAATTATAATTTATATTTAATTGCAATTTAATTTTTTTATTACTAAAAAGGTCATTTCTTGAGAAACCATTAGATTCATGATTATATAGAATTCTTATCAAAGCAAAAACTATTTTATCTTTTATATTTTACACTATATTTTTATTATAGTCATAATTTATAATAAAAACAATAAAAAAACTTTAGGGGGGCGGCAAACTTTATCTAGCACCCCGGGGTCAATGCACCTTGAAGAGATCCTGGTCGCCTGGTCATATAGAAGAGGAGCAAATATCTGTAAAGTGTCAAATCTAAATTCTTATCATTATCAGATAATTTATTATACCGTCCACTTAATAACTAACTTACAATATTGCGTAGGACAATGCTACATGTATTTCTTCATTTTATTTAGTACAAAATAACAGCTGTCAATTCATGGTTATACGGTTTTTAGAACTACGACGAATCGAAGAACTTCAACTCCGAAAGTGGGAATTATCAATTATATTTATATGCATTATTTAATTAATTTAAATGGCTGTTTATTTTATTATAAATATTGATATTATCTATATTTATTTATATGCATATATATTCATAACCATTATTATATATTATTATTTTAATTCCGTCACTTAGAATAATGCACTTGCCACACCAGCTAGAATTCCTGAAAAGTGAGGTATGGTGTACAAATCTGTAATCCTTGTTATTAATAGTAATTTTTTAAATCCCACTGAAAATGATATCAAAATTATTTAAAAATAAATTTATTTAAATTAACTAACAAATAATTACCTGATAAAAATTATTTTTGCGGTGCACTTCCTATTTCAGTTATACTTTTGGGAAGTGACGTCTAGCAAACATCCTCTTCAGTATGAATATATTATTACTATATCAATTAGCAATTAGCAGATCTGGCACACCGAGTAATGGGTGATAAATCAAAAATGTTGTATTTGTATTATTTTTTTATATTTTATAATTATTAATATATTTTCTCTATAGTTTCACAATTTGATATAATTTGAACTGTCATAATACATAAAGTGAAACTGTGTGAATTAAACTTGAACAATATGAAAATATTCCCAAATTGTCGTTCCATAGAATGCACCAATAAATTATTGTAAATTCGCTAATTGCCTGCGGATTATAAAGTGTTAAAAATCCGAATTTCATGGCTAGTTGAAATTTAAATCGCATTAAATCATTTTAAACTTGATTATTTATTGTTCACTGTGCTCCAATTACGGTATACTTTTAATTTTATACATAACAGTTATAGAAAGTTTAAAAAGTTGATCTGATAAATTATATAAAATGGTATTGTGTTGAAAATTTACACTTGTAAAAGTCTTTATATTCACAGATTAGTTGGAGATAAGAATAGTCAGTTATAGTTATTATTAAAAGTGAAATGATATGAATTTCTCTATTACTACAACATTGTATTACACTATTATAAATATTATAAAATATTTTCGAACGGTCATCCATCCAGTTTTTGTCTATATACTCGTATACCTTTGAGATTCCAACAATCTTAGTTCGAATACAGCAAATTATTTTCTGTACAAATAAGTAAAACTTTTATTGATTTTTTATTAATATAGAAATTTACGATAAATCAAATAGGCACACCCAGTAATGGGTAATAAGTTGTAATGACATATTTTTTTTTTATGAAATATTGTGGAGGCCATAATAGGTAGTAATTTGTGATAATTTATTTATATTTTATTATTTGATTGTACAAAATATGGCCGAATCGCGTACATATTTATTTTTATATTTTAAGATAAGTATATTATTAATTTTTCTAGTCCTTTCAAGAATATTATCATAGTCCTCTAGAACTAAAGTACTATAATTGACGTACATATTTTTAATATTTTACTAGCATATAGTTTTACTTGTGAGACACTTAGGCTTTAAGGGATATTCCTATTCAACTAGAACTCCAATTCAGATAAACTGATCAGGGACCAGTGGCGTAGCCAGGAATTTTGGAAGGGGGGGGTTCAAAATTAGATTAGGTTACTTAATACATAGGTATTGTATATCTATTTATTTATTTAAAAAATGTAAATACATGGATATATATGAATACTTTATTTTAAATTCGTCAAGGAGGGGGTCCGGACCCGTAAACCCCCCCCCCCTTGCCTACGCCACTGTCAGGGACTCAGGTAGTACCTTGTGTATACATATATGTAATATTTGCTAATATAAGGGATTATAATAGTTATTATTCGCGAAGATGAAGTTTGCGTCAGGCCGTACGCGAGTGATGCAAATCTTCTGAGTGAATAATGACTATAATTCCGAATGTAATACTATACTTTTTCTATTTCTGTAAATTCAGAAAACGCATAAATATTTTAGAAAATGATAAAAATACATAATGGCAAACGACAATACTATCAGACGGCCGTAGAAAGGGTGATCCATAGCACGGTAGATTTAAAATAAACGTGAATAATTGATTTCAAGGTCTGTGATTGGCCGAGAAGAGTGTATTGTGTGTATGAATAATACTTCACGGTTCTGAAATTTGGCTTCCATAATGGGCTATATTGACCATTGTCGAATTGAAAGAAAAAAAGGATAAAAACTAAAAACTAATCGTTGTGACTACCAATAATAATGACAAAAACTATATATTATCGTATAATTTTACTGAAGCATTTGAAATTCAAATTTATGTAACGGCGCCTTATCTCTGACGTCACTTAGGAGAATGAGAGACGAGTTTACAATTCTGGAATACTGAGAATATAATGAACCAATTTTTTTACTTAATGATATCGAATAAATGTTGTTAATGATAAATTTACAACTATTTATGAAACAATATCTAAATATAATAATAATAATATCAATACAGGCAATTCGTAGAATAAAATAATAATATTTTGTTATTACACAACATTTGTCAAAATTGTCAATGTTCTATGATTTTTGAAGGTTGTTTAGTGTTTACATACATAGTTTTCAAAATGGAACTTGGGTAACCTGCCAAATGTACTTTGTTCTATGATAGATGATTTTTATCTAATGAATTCAAATTCTCTTAGTCTTCTACGTGACGTCACATATCCCTTCGCGGGTATTTTTATTTTTTGTACAGAATCATAAAATGGAAGAAAAAAAATATGGTCATATTTCCCATAAATCGAAAAAAAATTAAATAATAGCAATATATTTATACAGGAGTAGAAAAAAATACTTAAAATATGTTAGAAACTGATGTCCTGTGCCTAAAAAAATCTCTAAATTTAAAACAATTGGCATTTCCAACATTAAGGATATAATATACTACACGACATACTGATCACAGAACAAAAATAATTTTTATGAAATTCGCAAAAATAAGGGTGGTTTACTTAAAATGCAGTTTTTTTGTACAACTGGAATAGCGTATTTTATTGAAAGCAACACAATAAAAATTAATTATCAAAATTACATTACTTAATACCAGGGTTGAGAAAAATCCGGGTTCTTCATAAAAAAAACCCAGTCCACCTGTCCTCGAGAACTAGATTTGAATGGTTTTGCATATTTAGAGCAAAATGTGGTGGTGCACCATCATGCTGAAATCATTGAGAGGTACTTCTTCAAGAAATTGGGAAAGAATATTTTGAAAAAATAATAAATAATTTCCACCAATAATCCTATTTGGTAGCATGAAAGGCACAAGTAAGATTCCATTTAAAATACCTGCCCACACATTTACTGAAAAATGATACTGGAAACTTCCTCTTACTGCTACACGTGGATTATATTCACTCCAGTAATGATAATTTTGATAATTAAGAATTTCCTCTCGCGTAAAAGTTGCTTGATGGAAAATTTGGATTCATATCAAGTTGCTGTAAAATCCAGTCCCAAAACGTAATTCAGTGTACATGATCAGATTACGAAAATGTAATATGGTTACTGGGATTCAGCCACTCTTTATTGTATTCACACACGACCGTTTCGACCCCACATATGGGTCTTATTCAGGAGTTGAATTTAAATAATTGTGGTGTTAATATACCACACACCATAATTATTAAATTCAATTCTAGAAGAAGACCCATGTGGGTCGAAACGGAGTTTGAATACAATAAAGATTGGCTGAATCCCAGTAACCATCTTATATTTTCTTATCAACACCCAGCCAAGAAACATTCCATCTCTCATGGTCAGATTAGTTAACCCTTGATTACCTTGAAAATGAAATGGGTAGTAATTGAAGTTTCTCAAAATCGCTATACTATAGTATGAGTCACTGCTCCCAACACTTGAGATATTATTTTAGTGCTAGCAGCAGGATCAACCTCTACAGAATCCAAGACAGAATTTTCAGCATTATGACATTGTCTTTGGCTGCCTCCTCCTCTTTCACAATTAGATCGGAAAGAACCAGTGTTTCGAAGGCGTTGGGTCATCTTTACAAATAAACGATGGTTGCGATGCCTTCGTTAAGGAAAACGTTCTGCCTACAAACGTTATGCCACTTGTGAATTTTGCTGTGCTTCTCCATAAATTAATTTCATATCCACCAACTCATTCATTTAAAACTGCACTGCACTACACAATCAAAATAAGAAACCAACAAAGAAAGAAGATTAATAATAATGTCAACGAAAGTATGTAAATATGTAGCTTTGGCCAGATTACATTATTAATTATACAACATCAGACATTTATTAGGCGCTATGTAAACAATTACTTGTATAGTAGCAAATTTAATTAAAATTACTAAGAATAGCCAAATTCTTTTTGTTCTGTGATCAGTATATCGTGTAGTAAGTAGTATATAGTAATTTAATAAATCAGGGTCGGAGTGAAAATAAGGCCTGGCGAGAAAAATAGAGTTGAGGGCCCTATTCTCTACGTGAAACGATAGCTTTACATTTGGGTATCTAAATTTAAATTTAAAAATACACTGGGTGGCTTAACATGTGTAGATGGACCCGCCTTTAATACCTACGAATTTAAAGACCAAATTATTTTTCTAAACATTATTATAAATTGAATAAGCATGTATTTTTTATAGCAATATAAATAATTTATTGATAAAAACAATATAAATATATACAGATTATTTGTATGAGAATAAATAATCATTCACAGATGATATGAAGAGTCGAGGGTTAGTGGTAGAGTCCATGGCTGAGGGCGGGGGCGGCGTAGCTAGCCAGAGCGGGGGCGGCGTAGCTGGCGTAGGCGGGGGCGGCGACAGCCCTCACCACGGGGGCGACAGCCTTCACAGCCACGGGGTGCTGGGCGGGTTCGCGCTGCACCACAGCGTTGAAGCCGTTGTGGGGGTCAGCAGTGTAGTGCACCACGCGTCTGGAACCGTCGGGCTCCACCAGGGAGTAGCTGCCCTGGACGACGTCTCCTTCGCGCTGCTCCTGCTGGTCGTGCACGTCTCCGGTGTGGGGGTCGTGCACGCCGTACTGGTAGTTGTAGTGAGGGGGGGCGAAGGGCTCAGCAACCACAGCCTTGGCGACCACGGGGGCGGCGTGGGCCACGGCAAGGCGGGGGGCGGCGTAGCTGGCGTAGGCGGGGGCGGCAAGGCGGGCTACAGCGGGGGCGGCGTAGCTGGCGTAGGCGGGGGCGGCGTAGCTAGCCACGGCGGGCGCGGCGTACGCCAGGGGGGCGGCGTGCGCCACCGTCTGCTGCGAGATGGAGGCGTGGGAGGTGGCGGCGGGGGCGGCCAGGAGCCCGGCGCGGGCCACGGCCAGGCAGGCGGCGAACACTACGAACTACAACAAACAATATTCAACTCACATTACAATAATCACGCTGGAAACTAAACTATAACTGGCTATAAAGGAAAACAGACTTGGGGATGATTACACCACAAAGTATTATGCACCGGGTGTATTAAGTCGGATCCAGAGAATACATTCCGACAGGTGTAATTAGAATAATAAAATGAACTTGTAATAATTCCAGTACAGAACTATTTCTTTCTGAGAGTCAAATTTATCGGCTACACATCGTGCACCAGGTGTGTATGAATAACTAGGATAGAACCGAGCTCTCTGAGGCTGAGGAGGTGAACCCCAGAGAGCAGGTGTACGGCACTGCACTCACTTTGTATGCCATGGTGGAGACTGGTTGACTGTGCCCTGACAGCGGCGGGCGGGAGCTTTATACTCGGCGAGAAGAGAAGGTGACCGGGCGTGGTCGCGGTCCCAAAATCAGCACCTTGAGAGTTTTGCAAGTGTCCACACATCACACATCGCACAACCACTGACCTTTTCACTGCACAACAACATATTCGGTAAACATTAAATACATTAACAAAGACTTGATATACTCGCGACACTTCTGAACTAATTTCTCGGGCATATCAACTTGCATCTATTCAGTACAGACGATGGAACGGGTCTCTTACAAAATATGGCAAGTCTTCGAGGAATAACCGTATGTCATCACCCTTTTTTTCATTTTGTAAAAATGAATTTGTTTTGGACACCATTCCTATGAATATAAAAATTAGGAATGACGAAACCTGAAAATTTTGGTACCCGGGTACCCGACATGAATACCCGGGTAGAACCGGATACCCTATAATTACCCGTTACCCGATAATTACCCGATACCCGATAATTACCCGATACCCGATAATAACCTGATACCCGATAATTACCTAATACCCTTAAAATATCCATTATTCTTCCACATTCATCTTTTTAATATAAATTTTTGTTATTTGCATATAAATTTATTAAATGAAGAAAACAATATTATTTTCTGGTATGGTAATAAAAAAAATTGTTATTTTACATAACATACGAGTATATCAGCAGTATAAAATTATAAAATTAAAACTTATTAAGGAAGTATATTTGATTTAATTATTTAGGAATATCTCATATTTCTCGCAAATATCAGCATGGATGATGTATCTGCACTTAGTCTTGATCTTCGTGTGATTACAATGTTTCTGGCAGCTGAAAACTGTCTTTAACTGGCAACAACAGATTTTAGGTAGATTTCGGGTAACGGGTAATAAACGGGTAACGGGTAATAAACGGGTAACGGGTACATTTCGGGTAATCGGGTACTATTTTTGATACCCGGGTACATTATTATCGGGTAGGTTCCGGGTACCCGGGTACCCATCGTCATTCCTAATAAAAATGCAATTAGGTCATAAATATTTATGTATATTACTTAAAATTAATATCTGTCCAAATATTTAGACCTGCAATAATATTATAGAATGGATAGAATTCCTTATTGTTATAATATAATATAAAAAATAATTAAAAAAACTGCGACAAAAAACGATTAAGACAACACAAAATGTAGCGGTAAAAATATGATTGAAAAAGAATTTTTGAGATTTAGTTAATAACAATGAAAGAAATAGTGCAACCAATCAACGAATAGGGGAAAACCCATAAAATAAAAAATTACATATCATGTATTGTATACGCAGTAATTTTACACGACGAACTACAAAAAGAGATAATGACAGAAATATTAATTCAAGAAAATTAGGCTGGTTTTACAAAAGTCAGAAGAACAAACTAATAGTAGATATTGTTTGTAAGTAAATACACAATAAATCACATAATACGAAATATGGAACGTAGAAAGATAATTGTACGCTTTCTTTGTACACTTGAAGACAGCATTAAAAAATCTGATGTGTCCAACACAATACCTCCCGCTACTGTAGTAATATGTTCAATATATGTTTTTCAATACATTTAATTGGTAGTTTTAAAATTAGTTTGTTATTGCAGTTAAGAATACTTTTAATTCGATTCATCCCTAAAATTTCCTTCATAAAATTTGTGTGACAAATATGACAGCTTGTTGGCGTTACTAAAACCGGAACCGAACTTACTTTGATTCATGCATGTAAATACATTCCTTATATATTTCTTCCACCATTTTTAATTTTATAATAAAACTACTTCATATTTACTTATTTTATCTTTTAAACTTACTTACATCAAATTTGACATTATATGTCAAATTTTGTAAACATATGAATAACTCATCTGTTTTATCGAAATTTCTCAGCCTAAACGATTTGCAAAATTGTTATAATTTATATATTTATTCTGTTTAGCTAGAAGTTACACATATAAACGTAATTATACAGATCTGTAGAAAATTAAAAAATCTTTATATTGAATAATAACTTAAATTGCGAAAAAATGGTATTTACAGGTTTTTTTTTATGAAAAACTGTTTAAAGCTTCAAGTAAAGTACTGCTTCCGGTTAACCAATTGTAGTCAGAATCTAATCAATTCATCATATTTGAATATGAGTCTTAAATACCAAATATTATATTTTTTACATGTATCATGTTGGAGTTATCGTGGACGAAAAATCGTCACAGGCAAACACACAAACACACACACGCACACACACACACACGGACATACAGACATCACGTTAAAAATAGTAAAATCGTATTGTGGGGACCCTAATTCATGCTCATATGTTGAAAACTCATACTCGAGAAATCTGACCAATTACAATACCTCCCTTATCTATATGTTGATAGGCAGGAGGTAAAAATGGATATAAATAAACAATTACTGATACCTTTACGGAGCATTTTCAAAGAGACGATTATACGAATAACCAACAATTATATGAAAGAAAAAAGAAAAAATATTTAAGACAAGGATGTCTACTAAGTCCTGCTTCATTTTCATTTGACATATATTCTAAGGAAAAAATATAGTTTATGCAGATGACGTGGTAATAGCCGCAAAGGATCCAACTAATATGAAAAACATGATAAAAACTTTTCAACAATATTTAAATTAAATAATCTGATGTGGACGCAACGTGACATCATTGTACGGTAAATTAAATATATTTTTGCTGCACTTCATTTAAAATTATTTCATTTGCAAGTGAGCTCATTCTACCGTAGAATTTTTACGGTTAATCATTCTTCAATTTCCATTCGTTTCATATTTTTGAACTTCCCTTCAAAATGGATCATCTTTTGAAAAATTAATTAGAATGTTTATTACTATTCCTTATTGCATTATACAAATAGTATATTGTGCAACAAGTTTAGAAAATTGCCTATTTCCCACGACATTTGAAAATTTCGGCACGAGACGAAGTCGAGTACTGGAATCACGCAAGGGGGGAAATTGGTGATTCTGAACGAGTGTCACACTATATTTCTTTCTACGACTACACTGCTAAAGTTGAAGAACAAAAATACATACACGAAACCTATTTGACATAAGAACAATATAGCGCACGTAACCTCACAAAGAGTACTTTCACCCATGCACAATGCTGACAATTACTGTGAGAAATTGTATTTCCCACACTGCACATGCGCAGTGTTTGCATATACTGAGACAAATGACTTCTCACATTGAACCAACGATTGTGGGAAATATACAACGTAGAACTTAGAAGCTTTATATAGTGGAGAAAAGTGCCACTTTCCATAGTGATCTTAGAAAAATTATTTTAATTACTCAAAATCTTGCAAAGAAAGAGATATAGTTTTCATTTATTTCGTACATATTTCTCATGAAATATACTGACAGTTGTCAATATCAATTTATTATTAAATGTTTCCCACACAAGTTAAAAGCTAACTAAATTATTATTTTTTAAGTTTCTGCCAAAAATAACCTGCCCTATGAAAAGTCCGATTGGAATAAAAAATGGAGGTGCATAACTAGATGTTTTAGTAACTACATAAATAAAATTTCGACATTCTACGGCTAATCGTTTTTGAGTTATGCGAAAAATTCAAAAAACACTACAAAGAAAGTACCCTTTTGGTACTGTCGATTGGAATGAAAAAGGGAAGTGCATAAATAGATGTTATAACACTCCGATATATATATTTTTAATTTACGGCTAATTATTTTTGAGTAATGCGAGATACATACGTACAAACCAGTGGCGGAACTAGAGGGAAAATGTTAGGTGGGCCACGCGGCGGGCACCGGAAAATCTTGGTGGGCCGTGCCATTATTATATACCGAGTATCTAGTTTAATATCTGAACATAGGAAATTCAATGTTACTTTTTCCATTTCCCGATATATCTTTATTACCTATTAATTTTAGAACAAACTGTGAGATATGTATTTGTTTAGAATTAAAAACTGCATCCAATGAGGCAAAACGAATTTGCCAAATGCCCTTATATATTTAAAAAATAATAAATAATTTTTACAATATTCAAGCAATTTTCAGTAGGTGTCATGGAAACTGAACTACAGGTTCAAATTTTTTTGAAGTTGTTGCGAAATAATCTATAATGTTACTTTTACTCATTTTAACTACCATTAATTATCAAAATTCACATAAACTGCAATGTTCTGAATCTGATAGACATGAAAACTACATGTGCACTGATCTGTTATAGATGTAGTGGCAGATATGAAGACGGTCAGTTGCCATCAATTATAAATCAAATCGTTATGCTTTGTAAAAGCGCGCGGCAATGACTATCACAAGTTTCTACGTAAAAGAGCGGCCTCATCAATCGGCTTCGCGCTTAGACCAATTCGTTGGTTATATAAGCACTACCATCGTGCAGACACAATAATACTAATTAAATATTTCAAGACAAAGATTACGCCGTCTTTTTATTTTTACAATTTGCAGGAAAAATACTGTAATAATGTTATTATATATTTTATTGATGCCTGCATTTACGGGTGGGCACGAGGGTGGGCCGTCGCTTTTAAGGGTGGGCACCGGCCCACCCTGGCCCACCTATAGTTCCGCCACTGGTACAAACGTCACGCCCAAAATAAGTCAAAATGGATGCCAGGATGAGCAAAATGAATATTTCCGAATTTTTTCGCGATTACGATACTTCCTTTACTTTGTACAAGGAAGTAAAAATTATCACAAAATGTCGAAAAACAAAAAATAATAAAATTTTAGAAACGCATGAAAAAAAAAAGAAGTGTGAAGTTAACTGATGAAAATATTGGAAAAATGAAAGAATTCAGATACACACATCCCAGGCAAACAATGAACCCACAAATCACTTAAAAAAAAATTTAAAAATCAACAGCCTGTATGAAACAAGTATGGTGAGTAAGTAAAAAAAAATTAAGAAATCTTGAAGTAAGATGGATTATGTCTGAACACGTAGTTAATTATTATAATTCCATATTTATATTACAATATATTGATGGACCAAATAAAAACAAGTTAAACATATACAACTAAAGGCCGTTTTAGACTAGCCCATATATGGGATAAGAAATGGTATAGTATAGGACAAGATATTTGGTTAATCCCTTAAGCTTGGTAATGGATGCGGCTAACCCTCACAACGGGTGATGAGTCGAAAATATGTAGGGGCGGTATTAATAAAAATTTCATATTCTTATAACTGTGATGAGGATCAAAAATGGAAAGAAAATTAACCATTCCCTATTAGACTGGATTAGTTTTTACATAAATAAAATAAAAATTTGTTTGTTTTAGTACGTATAAACCAAACATTTTTACCTGTATTATATATACCTATTTAAAAATTTGAAATCAGTCCCTGCATTTCTGTACCATAAATTTGGGGATAATCCCATGTTTACGGTATGCTAGTAGGGGGTGATGTAATCCAATTCTCAATTATGTTGTCCAGCACTATACAAGAAATTGTACAATATTTGTACCAATTTTTTTTATTTTTACGATGTTTTGTATGATGTTATTGCAATTTTTTGTACATTATATTGGATTTAATTTTTCGCATTTATCTTGAGTATGTCAATGTGTCAAGCAAAATTATCCATAAATTAATTTACATTTAAAGTTTGCAATACTTACTACTTTGCCTGTAGCAATACTGTTTTCTATAACCAAACCATATACAATAAAAACAAATAAACGTTAGAACCGCGTGAAATTACAAAATTCATATTGTATGTGCATGCTCACAGCCAAATTAGCTTACAAATTGGTGACAGATTGTATGAAAAAGTAGAAGGTGTTCTGTTTTTTCAACATATTTACGATCGTATATAATATTTAAAAAATATTGCTGTTTGATACTAGCCAATTTAAATTGTATCAAAAATTATGCAAGATGTTATACAATTTATAGGCTAGACTAAAATGACCTTAAGGTATAAAAATGGATTTTCGGTCTAAATAGATGCACACCAGAATATATTGTATTGGCAGAGATGTAAATGTAAGCATTAAAAATTAGAGCAAAGACAGTAAAATACCAGGAACCAGTAAGAAATATCCAAAACTCAATTTTGAAAGAAAATTTCTGTGAAGAGTTGGGTATTCTACGTTACAAATATAAAGGCGATGCATAAATGAAGAGAATACGTATTACGAAACCCAATCAGAGAAATTAGGATAACAAAAAGAACAGTAGAGTTAGATAAAAAATCGAGTTACATCAACAAATGTAAACTAATGCAGACAATGTCAATACCCAGTATCTACTGGTCGAAAAAGAAAACATCAAGAAGATTGCTAGATTCAGATATAATAACGAGGAGTAAACAAGTACAGGCGAAAATAGGTGTTGTAGGCTTTACGGATGGAAATAGGAATCTCTAATACATCTGAGAACATCGTTCAGGAAAGTTCGGAGAGAAAAATAGAAGAAGAGATGATGTTAAACGATTTAGAGTCAAGATACGTCTCAAAGAAAAATGTTATTAAGAAGAGGAAGGTTAATGGTATGATAGCCGATTGTGTATCACTGTTATAACTAAAACATAAACATAAATCTTGATTCTAAGCCGTTTGGCAAGAATAAAATAATAATAGTATTATTTTTGTATTTAAGAATAGGGTGGTTGCAAGAAATTTGAATTCGGTTATCTATATTATATATGGATACATTGATACATTTATCTATTTAAACATTATTTGTGAAAACAAAATGATAATAATCCCTATAAATTAAGAGTTATTAATGATTGAAAAATGTGTAAATTTTCAAATAAATCACGTGACTTAAAGTGTCCCCCACTATTTGCTGATGTCATTGGTCATGGTGTCGCAGTGCACCAACAAGTAAACAGTTTCACTGGTTGGCGAACATGCGCAGTTTAAGAACCATGACCAATGACATCATAGGAGTGGGGGGTAGATATAAGCAAGAAATTTTGGCGCGATTATTTTTTCTCTAATATTTCAAAAACTATAATGAAAAAAAAAATTTTCTTTATTTCTTGTGTTTAAATTACAAACTCTTTCTAATAAAATAATTTTTAAAAAATGTGCAACCACCCTATTATATGAATTGATTAAGCGTATGATTTTTTTTTCAATAAAAATAATTTATTGGTAAAAACAATATAAATATATACAAATCATTTGTATGAGAATAAATAATCATTCACAGTTGATATGAAGAGTTGAGGGTTAGTGGTAGAGTCCATGGCTGAGGGCGGGGGCGGCGTAGCTAGCCAGAGCGGGGGCGGCGTAGCTGGCGTAGGCGGGGGCGGCGACAGCCCTCACCACGGGGGCGACAGCCTTCACAGCCACGGGGTGCTGGGCGGGTTCGCGCTGCACCACAGCGTTGAAGCCGTTGTGGGGGTCAGCAGTGTAGTGCACCACGCGTCTGGAACCGTCGGGCTCCACCAGGGAGTAGCTGCCCTGGACGACGTCTCCTTCGCGCTGCTCCTGCTGGTCGTGCACGTCTCCGGTGTGGGGGTCGTGCACGCCGTACTGGTAGTTGTAGTGAGGGGGGGCGAAGGGCTCAGCAACCACAGCCTTGGCGACCACGGGGGCGGCGTGGGCCACGGCAAGGCGGGGGGCGGCGTAGCTGGCGTAGGCGGGGGCGGCAAGGCGGGCTACAGCGGGGGCGGCGTAGCTGGCGTAGGCGGGGGCGGCGTAGCTAGCCACGGCGGGCGCGGCGTACGCCAGGGGGGCGGCGTGCGCCACCGTCTGCTGCGAGATGGAGGCGTGGGAGGTGGCGGCGGGGGCGGCCAGGAGCCCGGCGCGGGCCACGGCCAGGCAGGCGGCGAACACTACGAACTACAACAAACAATATTCAACTCACATTACAATAATCACGCTGGAAACTAAACTATAACTGGCTATAAAGCAAAACAGTCTTGGTGATGACTGTACCAGAAAGTATTATGCACCAGGTGTATTAGGTCGGCCTCAAAGATCACAGTGCACTGGGAGCTATTATAAACATTATTAGAATTTCTATGTATCCTGGAATTCAGTCACTAATAGTTTATATAAAGTTATAATAAGTTCTGATAGACATGTATTCTCTATTCATCGATTAGGTCGACTCCAGAGTTTAATTAGAATAATTAATTGAACTTGTTTAATCCCGGTGATTCGCTGCAGCTATGAAAACTGTATCTCAAAATCGACTATCGGTTTCAGCGCCTGTGCACCAGGTGTGTATGAATAACTAGGATACAACCGAGCTCTCTGAGGCTGAGGAGGTGAACCCCAGAGAGCAGGTGTACGGCACTGCACTCACTTTGTATGCCATGGTGGAGACTGGGTGACTGTGTCCTGACAGCGGCGGGCGGGAGCTTTATACCCGGCGAGAAGAGAAGGTGACCGGGCGTGGTCGCGGTCCCCAAACCCAGCGCCTTGGGAGTTATGCAAGTGTCCACGCGCCACAAATCACACTGCCCTTCCCACAGCACAAAAATTAATGTGGCAAATATTAAACATATTAGCAAATTCTAGATTGATGTAAGGGAGAATAATAAAACTGACGCGCACAGACAATTCGCCGTGACTCTTCAGAGCTAATTGCTTTGGTATACCGATATACGTTTGTTCAGTGCAGACGATGGAATGCAACTCTTGCAAATTATGGTAAGTCTTCGAGGGATAAGCGGGATATCACTGTCTTCCCTCGTTATTAGGTTTTATAAAAAACTAATCGATTTTGGACATTTTGTCATGAATCTAGAATGAAGTACATTATTTAAAATTAATATCTGTCGATTCTAGATGCAAGATCAAGTATTCCAATGCTCAAGCCTATAATAACATTATGGGTACAATTCCACATTATTATAATACTATCCAACAGACTTTAGTATGAATGAAATGATATAGGAGAAAAATTAATTAAAAGTACTGCGATATAAGACAAATAAAACATTACAAGATATAACGGTAAAAATAGGATTTTAGAACGTACGAATATATAGGGAGAGGTAAGGATTTTTGAGACTTTATTAATAAGAATATAAGGAATAATGCAACCAATTAAGGGAAATGCGGAGTCCGATGAAGTAAAAAATTACAGAGGAAGAACATTTGGGACTCATCATTTATGAAATTGTAAATATCCTAATGGTGTCAGTGTTTCGAACCAATACTTCGATATAATTCATTATTATTATTGATAATATTAATATAATTTTAATGAAATTACTCTACAATGTTTTATTAGAGATTTAGTTGACAACGAATATACGAGATTTGAAAGTTTTTAGTACCGACTTCCAAGTCAAATTAACTGAACTGAGAGCTTTATTCAATAAAAAAATTACTAATTTCGTGGGTTTATTGCAAGCTTGCGGTTCATATGAAAAGCAAAATTGCAAATGTGGAGACTAAATTAAAACTAATTCCATACGAAACCAAGTGATCGGACGTGTCAGATTTTGCTTAAACATAAAACAATAACGTCATATATGTATATATGTATATATATATATATATATATAATGTAAAACGTAAGGGTTTATAATTATATACTCAATGACTTTAGACGACAATCTTGAGAAGACAAAAATATTGATCCTAGAGAATCATGTTGGACTTAGAAACGAAAAAAATATAGCGGGCAATATGTACATACTAAATCATATAATAGAGAATAAATATTCAAAGAAAAAGGAAGTTTGTACACTTTCTTCGTAGACTTAAAGTCAGTATTTGATTAGGTAAACATCTTATTTTCAAAGCATTCAAAGACAAGGATGTCTACTAAGGTCTATTTTATTTTCATTCTACATATTATTAAAAGAAAAAAATATAGTTTATGCAAATGACTTAATAATAGTCGCAAAATATTCAACGAGTACGAAAGCCATTATAATAATGTTACAACAATATTTAAATAAAAGAAATTAGATAAAGTCGATTTTGAGATACAGTTTTGATAGCTGCAGCGGATCACCGGGATTAAACAAGTTCAATTAATTATTCTAATTAAACTCTGGAGTCGACCTAATCGATGAATAGAGAATACATTTCTGTCAGAACTTATTATAACTTTATATAAACGATTAGTGACTGAATACCAGGATACATAGAAATTCAAATAATGGTTATAATAACACCCAGTGCACTCGATCTTTGAGGCCGACATAATACACTTGGTGATAATACTATCTGTTGTAGTCATTACCAAGACTATTTTCCTTTATAGCCAGTTATAGTTTAGTTTCCAGCGTGATTATTGTAATGTGAGTTGAATATTGTTTGTTGTAGTTCGTAGTGTTCGCCGCCTGCCTGGCCGTGGCCCGCGCCGGGCTCCTGGCCGCCCCCGCCGCCACCTCCCACGCCTCCATCTCGCAGCAGACGGTGGCGCACGCCGCCCCCCTGGCGTACGCCGCGCCCGCCGTGGCTAGCTACGCCGCCCCCGCCTACGCCAGCTACGCCGCCCCCGCTGTAGCCCGCCTTGCCGCCCCCGCCTACGCCAGCTACGCCGCCCCCCGCCTTGCCGTGGCCCACGCCGCCCCCGTGGTCGCCAAGGCTGTGGTTGCTGAGCCCTTCGCCCCCCCTCACTACAACTACCAGTACGGCGTGCACGACCCCCACACCGGAGACGTGCACGACCAGCAGGAGCAGCGCGAAGGAGACGTCGTCCAGGGCAGCTACTCCCTGGTGGAGCCCGACGGTTCCAGACGCGTGGTGCACTACACTGCTGACCCCCACAACGGCTTCAACGCTGTGGTGCAGCGCGAACCCGCCCAGCACCCCGTGGCTGTGAAGGCTGTCGCCCCCGTGGTGAGGGCTGTCGCCGCCCCCGCCTACGCCAGCTACGCCGCCCCCGCTCTGGCTAGCTACGCCGCCCCCGCCCTCAGCCATGGACTCTACCACTAACCCTCAACTCTTCGTATCATCTGTGAATGATTATTTATTCTCATACAAATGATTTGTATATATTTATATTGTTTTTACCAATAAATTATTTTTATTGAACAAAAGTCATACGCTTAATCAATTCATAATAATCCTCAGCGGTGTACCTAGCGGCTGGTATTTTGTAGGTCCAGGTATTAGGTAGCAACTCACAGATATTTTTTATTTCTTTTTTTAGAGAGAATGTAATTTTCTATAAAAGTCCCTGAATGTCTTTGAACATCTAAAATCAATCTTCAAATCATTTTATCGACATATTTAAACAAAAAAGAAAAATATTACGAAGTTGCCTAAAAAGAGACATTGTAATATTAGTTCGTTAATTAAAGATGACCGAACTGCCACAGATTCACAACTAATTTATAGGTATTGACAGATCTGCGCTACACAGCGCATGTATTCAGTTATTATACAAAGTACAGGCGCATTACAATTTTTCCTTTTAAAATTATTAAATAATCAATATTTTATTTTAAACCATTGATAATAAAATGATTTGAAGATCGTTATTAGGGTTTTTTTATAAACCATAAATAATTACGAGTAGGGACAGGGGGGGCAACAAATAGTTAAGAACCCGGGCCCGTAGATATGTTGCTGCAGTCAGTGCGACAATCCTTAATATACAAATATGTTATTATTATTTTATTCTTGTCAGCTTGCTTAGAATCTACATTTGTGTTTACAATTTAATTATAATACGTAGTAATACATACACTCACAATCATACAGCATAAATTAACCTTCCTCTTCCTAAAAACTTCTTTCATCCAGTCTTGTTAGAATACTCACTTTTTTATAGGAAAATTGTTTAAAAATTGTGTTTTGGATATTTCTTACTTGTTCCTCAGATTTTACTAAATCTGCTCTAATTTTTACTTCTTTCATCTCTGCGATTACTATACGTTCTGGTGTGCTTGGTTGCCGAGAGGGGGTGGCTTAAAAAAAAGAAAAAGATATATAATTTATGTTAAAAAACATAATAGTTTATTACTACAAAAAAATATTTATACGTAAGTATGTAGGTAATTAAATTATTCTTTGAACAAAACCTGAAGACTATCCAAATTTGCTAATCATGTTATCGATATATTCGTCTTTTACTCCGTTCAATATAGTGCTATTGAACTTCATCCGATTTGTAGGTCGATCATATTTAGTTAACCTGATGATATTGGTATATAAAAATTAAGAAATAAAAAAAATGTATGTACCGTTACAATAATATCACTGTATTTTACCTTTTCATAAAGCATGTCATTCTGAGAGAAATCAGAGAAGAAATGTCATCAAATCAATTATATTTAAAAATGTTAATTACCTACTTATTTTTTCAATTTATTGATGTATGTAATTATAAAAATATCAAAGTTTTTCTGCAATTTATATAAAAAAAAAAAAACATATCAAGAGTAAAAGTGTGTGACTCCGTTTTATTTTTCATCTGGGAGCTCCCTGAATAAAACCGCGCCCTTGCTGGTGTGTATCCACTATCCAGACCTAAAATCCATTATTGTATCTTACTTGCATGTCTCCATTTATTTGTATTTGATTCATCCGCATATTTCCTTATCATATACAGAGTGTCCAGATTTAAACGGCATAACTTAACCAATAAATTAAACACTTAAAAATAAGGTGACATATTCATTTGAGAAAATATCCGGAAATGCTTAATTCCAGAGATTTTCACGAGCAATATCAGGCAGCAATAAATACAGTAGCAAATCATTGCCGTGTCTGTTTGCCTGCTGCAAGTCGACATTTTGAATAATTGTTAGCAAATTGATTTTTGTATTGAAATTATATAGTAATTTATTAATTTCTAATTTAATTTAATATTATGTAACATCTTAAGAAGATAAGATTTTATATGTCATTATGAAATTGATTCTTTAAAGTAATTCTGTTCTAATAGGAAAAAGGTGAAATATCTCTGGAATTAAGCATTTCCAGAAATTTCCCCAAATGAACTTTGTCCCCTTATTTTTAGCTGTTTAATCAACTGTTGAAGTTATACCGTTTAAATCTGGGACACCTGTAGTAATATGGTATGGAATAATAATACTTTTAAGAACTTTGGCTTCAAACATCATTCATCTTACCTTCAGATTATTTTGAATATTTGAATATTTTTTACTTGCACTCCATATTTGTTTCATATACATAGGCAGGAGCGTTATTTTTTAAAAGTAATTTCTGGTTGATTGTTTGCCTGGAATTTATATCTCAAGTATCGAAATTCTTTCACTTTTTCAATATTTTACCAACCCACTTCTAAGTTTCTTTTATTTTCGGCGCTTTTTAAAATTTTATTATATTTTATGTTTAATGATAATTTCTTTTATTTAAATATTGTTGTAACATTATTATAATGGCTTTCGTACTCGTTGAATATTTTGCGACTATTATTAAGTCATTTGCATAAACTATATTTTTTTCTTTTAATAATATGTAGAATGAAAATAAAATAGACCTTAGTAGACATCCTTGTCTTTGAATGCTTTGAAAATAAGATGTTTACCTAATCAAATACTGACTTTAAGTCTACGAAGAAAGTGTACAAACTTCCTTTTTCTTTGAATATTTATTCTCTATTATATGATTTAGTATGTACATATTGCCCGCTATATTTTTTTCGTTTCTAAGTCCAACATGATTCTCTAGGATCAATATTTTTGTCTTCTCAAGATTGTCGTCTAAAGTCATTGAGTATATAATTATAAACCCTTACGTTTTACATTATATATATATATATATATATATATATATATATAATGTAAAACGTAAGGGTTTATAATTATATACTCAATGACTTTAGACGACAATCTTGAGAAGACAAAAATATTGATCCTAGAGAATCATGTTGGACTTAGAAACGAAAAAAATATAGCGGGCAATATGTACATACTAAATCATATAATAGAGAATAAATATTCAAAGAAAAAGGAAGTTTGTACACTTTCTTCGTAGACTTAAAGTCAGTATTTGATTAGGTAAACATCTTATTTTCAAAGCATTCAAAGACAAGGATGTCTACTAAGGTCTATTTTATTTTCATTCTACATATTATTAAAAGAAAAAAATATAGTTTATGCAAATGACTTAATAATAGTCGCAAAATATTCAACGAGTACGAAAGCCATTATAATAATGTTACAACAATATTTAAATAAAAGAAATTATCATTAAACATAAAATATAATAAAATTTTAAAAAGCGCCGAAAATAAAAGAAACTTAGAAGTGGGTTGGTAAAATATTGAAAAAGTGAAAGAATTTCGATACTTGAGATATAAATTCCAGGCAAACAATCAACCAGAAATTACTTTTAAAAAATAACGCTCCTGCCTATGTATATGAAACAAATATGGAGTGCAAGTAAAAAATATTCAAATATTCAAAATAATCTGAAGGTAAGATGAATGATGTTTGAAGCCAAAGTTCTTAAAAGTATTATTATTCCATACCATATTACTACAGGTGTCCCAGATTTAAACGGTATAACTTCAACAGTTGATTAAACAGCTAAAAATAAGGGGACAAAGTTCATTTGGGGAAATTTCTGGAAATGCTTAATTCCAGAGATATTTCACCTTTTTCCTATTAGAACAGAATTACTTTAAAGAATCAATTTCATAATGACATATAAAATCTTATCTTCTTAAGATGTTACATAATATTAAATTAAATTAGAAATTAATAAATTACTATATAATTTCAATACAAAAATCAATTTGCTAACAATTATTCAAAATGTCGACTTGCAGCAGGCAAACAGACACGGCAATGATTTGCTACTGTATTTATTGCTGCCTGATATTGCTCGTGAAAATCTCTGGAATTAAGCATTTCCGGATATTTTCTCAAATGAATATGTCACCTTATTTTTAAGTGTTTAATTTATTGGTTAAGTTATGCCGTTTAAATCTGGACACTCTGTATATGATAAGGAAATATGCGGATGAATCAAATACAAATAAATGGAGACATGCAAGTAAGATACAATAATGGATTTTAGGTCTGGATAGTGGATACACACCAGCAAGGGCGCGGTTTTATTCAGGGAGCTCCCAGATGAAAAATAAAACGGAGTCACACACTTTTACTCTTGATATGTTTTTTTTTTTATATATAAATTGCAGAAAAACTTTGATATTTTTATAATTACATACATCAATAAATTGAAAAAATAAGTAGGTAATTAACATTTTTAAATATAATTGATTTGATGACATTTCTTCTCTGATTTCTCTCAGAATGACATGCTTTATGAAAAGGTAAAATACAGTGATATTATTGTAACGGTACATACATTTTTTTTATTTCTTAATTTTTATATACCAATATCATCAGGTTAACTAAATATGATCGACCTACAAATCGGATGAAGTTCAATAGCACTATATTGAACGGAGTAAAAGACGAATATATCGATAACATGATTAGCAAATTTGGATAGTCTTCAGGTTTTGTTCAAAGAATAATTTAATTACCTACATACTTACGTATAAATATTTTTTTGTAGTAATAAACTATTATGTTTTTTAACATAAATTATATATCTTTTTCTTTTTTTTAAGCCACCCCCTCTCGGCAACCAAGCACACCAGAACGTATAGTAATCGCAGAGATGAAAGAAGTAAAAATTAGAGCAGATTTAGTAAAATCTGAGGAACAAGTAAGAAATATCCAAAACACAATTTTTAAACAATTTTCCTATAAAAAAGTGAGTATTCTAACAAGACTGGATGAAAGAAGTTTTTAGGAAGAGGAAGGTTAATTTATGCTGTATGATTGTGAGTGTATGTATTACTACGTATTATAATTAAATTGTAAACACAAATGTAGATTCTAAGCAAGCTGACAAGAATAAAATAATAATAACATATTTGTATATTAAGGATTGTCGCACTGACTGCAGCAACATATCTACGGGCCCGGGTTCTTAACTATTTGTTGCCCCCCCTGTCCCTACTCGTAATTATTTATGGTTTATAAAAAAACCCTAATAACGATCTTCAAATCATTTTATTATCAATGGTTTAAAATAAAATATTGATTATTTAATAATTTTAAAAGGAAAAATTGTAATGCGCCTGTACTTTGTATAATAACTGAATACATGCGCTGTGTAGCGCAGATCTGTCAATACCTATAAATTAGTTGTGAATCTGTGGCAGTTCGGTCATCTTTAATTAACGAACTAATATTACAATGTCTCTTTTTAGGCAACTTCGTAATATTTTTCTTTTTTGTTTAAATATGTCGATAAAATGATTTGAAGATTGATTTTAGATGTTCAAAGACATTCAGGGACTTTTATAGAAAATTACATTCTCTCTAAAAAAAGAAATAAAAAATATCTGTGAGTTGCTACCTAATACCTGGACCTACAAAATACCAGCCGCTAGGTACACCGCTGAGGATTATTATGAATTGATTAAGCGTATGACTTTTGTTCAATAAAAATAATTTATTGGTAAAAACAATATAAATATATACAAATCATTTGTATGAGAATAAATAATCATTCACAGATGATACGAAGAGTTGAGGGTTAGTGGTAGAGTCCATGGCTGAGGGCGGGGGCGGCGTAGCTAGCCAGAGCGGGGGCGGCGTAGCTGGCGTAGGCGGGGGCGGCGACAGCCCTCACCACGGGGGCGACAGCCTTCACAGCCACGGGGTGCTGGGCGGGTTCGCGCTGCACCACAGCGTTGAAGCCGTTGTGGGGGTCAGCAGTGTAGTGCACCACGCGTCTGGAACCGTCGGGCTCCACCAGGGAGTAGCTGCCCTGGACGACGTCTCCTTCGCGCTGCTCCTGCTGGTCGTGCACGTCTCCGGTGTGGGGGTCGTGCACGCCGTACTGGTAGTTGTAGTGAGGGGGGGCGAAGGGCTCAGCAACCACAGCCTTGGCGACCACGGGGGCGGCGTGGGCCACGGCAAGGCGGGGGGCGGCGTAGCTGGCGTAGGCGGGGGCGGCAAGGCGGGCTACAGCGGGGGCGGCGTAGCTGGCGTAGGCGGGGGCGGCGTAGCTAGCCACGGCGGGCGCGGCGTACGCCAGGGGGGCGGCGTGCGCCACCGTCTGCTGCGAGATGGAGGCGTGGGAGGTGGCGGCGGGGGCGGCCAGGAGCCCGGCGCGGGCCACGGCCAGGCAGGCGGCGAACACTACGAACTACAACAAACAATATTCAACTCACATTACAATAATCACGCTGGAAACTAAACTATAACTGGCTATAAAGGAAAATAGTCTTGGTAATGACTACAACAGATAGTATTATCACCAAGTGTATTATGTCGGCCTCAAAGATCGAGTGCACTGGGTGTTATTATAACCATTATTTGAATTTCTATGTATCCTGGTATTCAGTCACTAATCGTTTATATAAAGTTATAATAAGTTCTGACAGAAATGTATTCTCTATTCATCGATTAGGTCGACTCCAGAGTTTAATTAGAATAATTAATTGAACTTGTTTAATCCCGGTGATCCGCTGCAGCTATCAAAACTGTATCTCAAAATCGACTTTATCGGCTTCAGCGCCTGTGCACCAGGTGTGTATGAATAACTAGGATATAACCGAGCTCTCTGAGGCTGAGGAGGTGAACCCCAGAGAGCAGGTGTACGGCACTGCACTCACTTTGTATGCCATGGTGGAGACTGGTTGACTGTGTCCTGACAGCGGCGGGCGAGAGCTTTATACCCGGCGAGAAGAGAAGGTGACCGGGCGTGGTCGCGGTCCCCAAACCCAGCGCCTTGAGTATTGTGCAAGTGTCCACACATCACACGTCACACTGCCCTGTCCACACCACAACAATTAATGTGGCAAACATTAAACATAGTAACAAACACTTGATAGATCTATTAAGGACAATAACTCTTCAGAGCTCACAACTCTTGTATATCGACTTTCATCTGTTTAATACAGACTTCGAGGATTGAGCGTATACCACCCTCTTCTCTTGTTATCATATTTCGTAAAATCTGTTTTGGACACTTTCTCGTCAATCTAGAATGACTATTAGCACATAAATATTGATGTGTATTACTTAAAATTAATAACTGTTTCCCACATGACCAGACCACACTATTTTTAGTATTTAAAATACCTACTACGAATGGGGCACAACATTACCCTGAAGAAGGCAGCAGTTTATGCTGCTGAAACATTGGATTTAATAAATAAATAATTACAGAACTGAAACGAAAAAAGTTGTTTTATTCAATCACTAGGAGTTCTGAAAAGTATTTTGTTAATTTAACATTTTTCGTTATATGTGAGTGTGTTAAAGTTATCACAACTTTATATCATAAAAGTTAATTCATGTACAATATATTTAATAAGAAATATTTGCTTGTCCGGCATGTTGTTGTGACGTAGTTGCAAGTGCTCTGTAGTGTAAATTTTTAGTGTTATTATATATTGCTTGCAGTTAGGGTTGGAAAAGATCATGATTTATTTAAAAAATCAAAAACCATTGAATTAAAAAAAACAAAGAAATCATGATTTTTTGATTTTTAATTTTTTTTTTTTAATAAATAAAGATATCTTCGTATCACTGCACTTTTTAATTGTTTTATAAAGCAATATAAATATTTTATTTCATAATGAAAAACCAAATTTGTAATAAACCAAAACGATTCTTCTGAATAAAAGTAGGAAGAGTAACAAAGATTTTTTTACTTTTAATTACATATTTAAATACCTACTTATAACTGCCTTCTGTTATATGAGAATTAAAATGATTAAATACCATGTAATTTTAACATATTATGTTATACAAATTATGTTATACAAAATATATCTCAGTTATTATTGTTTTGTAGCAAATAATTAAAAACTTTTTATAATTATTATTATTTTTATCTTTGATTTAAATCAATGATTTTTATTAAAAAAATCAGTTGATTTAAATCATGATTTAAATAGTGATTTAAATAAAATGATTTAAATCAGGCAAACGCTGCTTACAGTGTTTATTTTTCACTAAGACTTAGTTTTAAATAAAGTTTTATTGAATAGTATAAAGGAGTTGTGTTATATTAGTGTAAATGTCGTAAAATATTTAGTGCTACGGTAGTGTTTGTTAAATTAATAAATAGTATTGTATTATAGTTTTCAATTTATTAAAATGTACTGTTTATATTTATTTTAAAGGATTACATGAAAACCATATAATAATATATCAAAAAATATTTTATTTTATAAATAAATAAACAAAAAAATTTATTAAACAATCAGTCTCGTAGCATGGATTTTCGTATCACTTAAATATCTTCAGACAGTACGAAATATAGTAGTAGTCTGGGTTAATAGCCTCCTTGGCCGGTTTTTGTATTCAAAAATGTGTCCTAAAATATACTTTTTTTTTGTCAAACGCTCATTTATAACGCCCTCCCCTTAATATTATAGAATAAAATATTTAGAACAAAGTGGATCCTTATATAGGGATAAAATAATAGTTTTGAACTAGAGCTAATTTAATAAACGAGTAACTATCCAGTTTCCCATTTTAAATCTCTTAAATTTGGAAATAGTTTTATATTTTTATTTCCTTATTTTTCTCAATACAGTTTACTACTCTTCCCCTATTTTAATATTTATTATTTCATAACTTTATTTTATAAATCTGTTCTTATATTCTTGACAGGTAGATAACCAAATAATAATAAAATATACAGATATTTTACTTGTCATTAATACATTACAATTCAAATTATACATATATAACTTTTTTGGGATTTTTTGCTGAAATTATTACAAAACTGTATATTAATTAAAATAATACATATTTCTTCATGATATTTCCTTGAAAACTGACCGTATTACCACTTATACTCGTATCTTATTGGTGCTGCCTACCCAGCACGAAAGTGAATAAAACTTTTATCACTAAATAAGTGTGATTTTTACATTATTGTTGTAACACTAGTAACATTACTCAATATTTCCCTAGTAAAATTAGTGTTATTAATATTTTAGTTCCAGTAAAATTTTAACACTAAAAAATTTACACGGATCATTTTTTTTGTGAGTGGCTCAACATTTAAAATTATTCACAAAACATAAACATTCTAAAATACAAAATCTGAGTAACTCAGATATATACTTTAAGTGTAATGTGTAAATTACTGATGTCAATTGATTTTTATCAAATAATTGACTAAATGAAAAATTAGATTCTTTATATCGAATTAAAATCAAGTACCTATGTTGTTATTACTCATTCTATAATCTTTATTAAACAAAATGAATAATTAGGTATAAATCTGAAGCATAAATATAACCAGTACATATCAATAAATAAAATCAAAATTTCCGATTCTAAACATAAAAATAAGAACACTATTACTGTTACGTCTCCTATGTTATGTCTCCATCATCATGTTTTCACCACCACTTGAGGTTCGCCTTCACCCTCACTTAAAACCAATAGAATGGCCCGAAGGCGCATTTCAAGTGTTTTGTCTTAAGATTAGAATAAGTTAGTTAGCAGTAAACGCTCAAATAGTGCAGACATCAGAATACAGACATTTAGTCAACTGAGTCCGCTATTTAAAAACTGTATATATATATTGTAAATAAACAGAGTATACCATCATTGTTGTTCTGATTTATTTATCATCAACGTCTAACGGATTGTACCTTAGACATCAGTCTATGTTTTGTAAACACACATACGAAACAATTACACTACCTACTTAAAATTGACGTTGAAGCGATTATTTCAAATATCTCTATACGCCGCTCAGACGACAAATATGTAATGAAAGTCAGTTATAGTTTTATAATTCGAATAGGTATATCCATTTTAATTTAAGAATATAATATAAATAAAATAAAATGTAATTCTTAATATTTCTTTTATAATTAAAATGGATATACAAATACGGATAAATAATCACTGTTGGAAACTACGACACAGATGAAATTAAAATTGCAAGAAAATTGTAGTCCGGCTATTAAGAGTTTGGGTATGATAATTGACAAAGACCTTCATTTCCGTGACCATTTGACAAAAAAACTAATAGCAACTAGACTGAAGATTGAAACCAGTATCACAAGTTGTTATCTTTTCAATCAAAATTAAGACTAATTAACACCTTAATACTACCTATACTTAACTACTTTGCGTGTGTTTATGTTCAACACTTAACACTTGATACAAAAGGACAAAAATGAAATAACGCTACTTCAAAACTCATGCCTTCGATTCCTTTATAATGTGCGTATGATCGTCATTCCGTATTTCATCTAATCTTCATTATATTGACGAATGTGTGCAGATATTCTATTTGTTAAACTCTTAAGATAGTAACAGGTTTCATATATATGAATAACTTAAATTAAAAACTTTTTTAAACTTTAATCACAAATAACAAAATATATAATAATGTTAATCACAAAATTAAATTGTAAAATCGAATTAGAAAAAATTATTAAAAATTGAAATACTTCATACAGAAAAATTAATAATTTTTTAAAACTTTTTCCTTGATACGAATCGGGTCAAAACTTTTTTCGAATTCAATTTCTTTAAAGAGTTGTAATATCCTTAATACAGAAAAAATCATCACCATATTGTATCAGAACTTCATTTGCACTGACGGAAATATCAGATTCATTATAAGTTAGGCATTTGTGTTTCCACAATAATATTTCGGCAAATAGTTTTTGTCCTTGACAATTCTGCTCCAAATCAAACAATTCTTTAAAATGTCTGTGTATATGAGATGCCTTTGCGGTCCAGATATATTTATTATTATTTTCAAAATTCAAAAACCTTGCGGGGCGATCGAACACCATCGAAAAATAAACTAAATTACTGAGGGAACATCATAATCGATTGCTTTAGTTATGCTACTGAAAAAAATTAATATTAATAAATAATATTACTATTAAATTTTAAAACTTCTAGTTCTGTGTAGAATGAGTAGTTTTACTATATAATAATAGCTGATTTTAGTAAAAAATGAAATCCATAAAATATCAAGGAAACAGAAAATTTTGAATTATTCATTCATATTATTTATATAATTTTAAAAATATTATATGTTTTACTTACTAAATAATTAAATTTGGAAAAAACCATTGGTTAAAACTTATTTTAACCAGAACGGTTTTAATCAGTAGTTTAAACCAAAATGGAAGAAACTTGCAAACCCTGGTTGTGCTTAACAAACCGCTTCTTTGTCGGTAATTTTTAGAAGTTTTAAAAAATTTAAAATCTACTAGTACTTTGTCGCAATTCTGTAGTGCAATATCTGCGACACCGTTTTCTTTAATACCCCGGTCCATATTGTACGAACTATGGGTTTGGAATTAATGATTTATCATAATAAGATAGACACTACTTATAAAATAAAAAATTAGCAAGGCACATATAATTTTAGTATTGTATATTTTCTATGCAGACAGAATTTATGACACGACTTTAAAAAACACACTTACGTCATATGCATTTTCAGGAGCAAAAATTTCAAGAGCAAGAAAACATACTTAAATACTGTTTGTAAATTTGAAATCAGGCGTTAATTTAGACTATTTTTAATATAAAAAAATTTCATACTCATAAATACTACGGATCATCAAAAATTTAAATTGAATACTAAAAATTGTAACTTTAGATGTTCTGTGGTTAGATATAACGTGGAGATGTGAAGAAATAGTAAATTATAACTAATAATGTAATATAAATTGAATAAGCATATGTTTTTTATAGCAATAAAAATAATTTATTGATAAAAACAATATAAATATATACAAATCATTTGTATGAGAATAAATAATCATTCACAGATGATATAAAGAATTGAGGGTTAGTGGTAGAGTCCATGGCTGAGGGCGGGGGCGGCGTAGCTAGCCAGAGCGGGGGCGGCGTAGCTGGCGTAGGCGGGGGCGGCGACAGCCCTCACCACGGGGGCGACAGCCTTCACAGCCACGGGGTGCTGGGCGGGTTCGCGCTGCACCACAGCGTTGAAGCCGTTGTGGGGGTCAGCAGTGTAGTGCACCACGCGTCTGGAACCGTCGGGCTCCACCAGGGAGTAGCTGCCCTGGACGACGTCTCCTTCGCGCTGCTCCTGCTGGTCGTGCACGTCTCCGGTGTGGGGGTCGTGCACGCCGTACTGGTAGTTGTAGTGAGGGGGGGCGAAGGGCTCAGCAACCACAGCCTTGGCGACCACGGGGGCGGCGTGGGCCACGGCAAGGCGGGGGGCGGCGTAGCTGGCGTAGGCGGGGGCGGCAAGGCGGGCTACAGCGGGGGCGGCGTAGCTGGCGTAGGCGGGGGCGGCGTAGCTAGCCACGGCGGGCGCGGCGTACGCCAGGGGGGCGGCGTGCGCCACCGTCTGCTGCGAGATGGAGGCGTGGGAGGTGGCGGCGGCGGCGGCCAGGAGCCCGGCGCGGGCCACGGCCAGGCAGGCGGCGAACACTACGAACTACAACAAATAATATTCAACTATAATTAACATAATCGCGCTGGAAACCAAGCTCTAACTGGCTATAAAGGAAAACAGTCTTGGTGATGACTGCACTAGGAAGTATTATCGACCAGGGGTATTAGTCCACTGGGTATTTTTATAACCATTATTTGGATTTCTATTTACCCTGGTGTTCAGTCACTAATTTTTGTATAAAATTATAATAACTTCTGACAGAAATGAAATCCTCTATGCATCGATTAGGTCGACTCTAGAGAACATTGTCCACCAGATGAAATTAGAACCAAAAACTGGAGTTGTTTAATCCCGGTGATTCGAAACAGCTGACAAAACTGTATCCCGCTCAAAATCGACTTCATCAGTTTCACCGAACGTTTATGAATAACTAGGATACAACCGAGCTCTCTGAGGCTGAGGACGCAACCCCAGAGAGCAGGTGTACTGCACTGCACTCACTTTGTATGCCATGGTGGAGACTGGTTCACTGTGTCCTGACAGCGGCGGGCGGGAGCTTTATACCCGGCGAGAAGAGAAGGTGACCGGGCGTGGTCGCGGTCCCAAACCCAGCGCCTTGAGTATTGTGCAAGTGTCCACGCGCCACACGACACCTGTCCACACCACAACAATTAATGTGGCAAATATTAAACATAGTAACAAATACTTGATAGATCTTAAGGACAATAACTCTTCAGAGCTCACAACTCTTGTATGTCGACTTTCATCTGTTTAATACAGACAATGAAACGCGACTCTGACAAAATATTGTATGTCTTCGAGGATTGAACGTATACCACCCTCTTCCCTTGTTATCATGTGCATTACTTAAAATTAAGTTTGTGTCCCATTATGACCAGACCACACTATTTTTAATATTTAAAATACCTTCTACAAATGGGGCACGTGACATTTCATTATTGAGGCGGAACGTAGAAAAAGCTGATTATGGACAACTAACCTGTTATATATAAATAGAAGCTTATGATAAACTGTGCCCTTGTGTGTAAAAGTTATTGGAACTTTATATCATAAAAGTGAGTTTATATACAGTATATCTGTGTATAAATAAATAAATGAAGCAGTTATTAATTCATTAACAATTTTTTATTTAAATAATGCATTATTCGATATATGTAATAAATAATCAAATACTAACAGAAACAACTAAACTACGCTACGTGTATAAACTCATCCATACTTTTATAAGATCGTATTCGGGCTAGTGTTTTCAAGATGATTGAATAATGTGAAGAGCAACTGATAGAGTTATGGAGGAGAGACTGAATGATGCTTGTTTGTTTGAGAGGTCAGGGTTTGCTTCTCCTGCTGGTATTCCTGAATTCGGCGGTGGAATGTTGGACGTGGTGGGTGTTCCACCTTATTTATTTTCTGCCGGGAGCTTGGGATCTCGTAGTAATGGTGATATAGACGTCGAATTAGAGTATGCGAATGTGCCAGAGAAGCGGGTGTCTTTGGGCGGTCAGTTGCTTGCGGCAATTGATAGCGGACCGGGATTTATTGGCTCGGACAGTTCATCAAATTTGGGTATGTCGGCTGGTACATTTGGGGAAAGTGTACCTCTTTTGTTGCCATCCACAGACATAGACGGAAGACCTTCCTTCTCACAGAGTTTCCAGAGGCAATAGGAATCGAAGTAGAGATCAAGACGTGGGCACAAATGATAGACGTGACCGAAATAGATGGCCTGATCGTAAGATAGGCGACGGAGATCGAAATGAACATGAAAAGGAGCCGGATCAGTTACTAGTAATAGACAAACTTCCGCAGGATCAGTCAGCAGCAACAGACAAACCTCCTCAGAACAGACCACCGCCATTTCTTAATGGCAATCCTCAACGGAATTCAGATCGAATGGATTGCGGGAGAATTTAGCATGACAGAATGAAAAGAGAGAGAATAGAACATGAACAGTTTACATTGACAGCAAAAGAAAAGTACATTACAAGTTTGTTATTTTTGTAATAAATCAAAAGCTATGAGATTCGAAAGCAAAAGAACAAGTATGAACAGCAACTGGATAATTTAAGAACCCAATCGTTCAATAAGAATCAAGCCAACTACGCCCATGAGACATTGAAAGACATACGTTCATCAGTGGATACTATTCAAAAAGATAAACATAGATGAGATATATGATCTGACCGACGAGATATCCGATCTCCTGGAACAGAACGACGTAGTACAAGAAGCGTTGTGCCGCAACTACTACACGCCTAAGAGCGATGACGATGAGCTAGCAGCTGAGCTGGAGGCCCTGGGCGACGAGACAGCGTTGGAAGACTACACCAGCTACCTGGACGACGTGGTCAAGGCTCTCGAGGCTCCGAGAAAGGACTCGGGCGAACCCGCCAAGAAAAAGGATAGAATTCCTGTCCATGAGTACGACCTTTACCTCGAAGAGATATATTTAAATCTTTATTAATTATTATTATTCTTAAATTAGTGTATACATTTGATTATTCATAGTGAACTAAGATTTATTATTTTTTTATAATTTATAATTCGTTTATTAAAATTAAGGCCGTTTTAGAATAGGCTATTAATTGTACAAGATCTTGCACCATTTTTGGTACAATTTAAATTGGCTAGTATCAAAGAGCAAATTGGTTGAAATACTGTATATGATCGTAAATGTGTTGAACAAACAGAACACGTTCTATTTTTCATACAATCTGTCAGTCAATTTGGCTATGAGCATGCACATATACCGATAGTTTTTTTTATCAGTGGACATAGGAGTATGTCATTACCATAGATACATTTAAAATGATTGACAGCAATGTATTATTCCGTTTTTTTTTTCTAAACGGGATATAAACTGTCATATTTCAAAAAGAAGAAAAATTCAAATTGTATCTCAGTATAATTCTAACATGAGCCTAAGACAAGAAATAATTAATATAGATTATTATATAGTTTTAATGTAGTTGCTAGGCTACGAAAAATAACAGTCCGGGAGTTTTTTCCAGCTGGTGACAAAGCATTCTCATACAGGAAGCAGTCTATTGTATTCCATAAATAAAAATATATTCATATTAATTTCATTATTATTGAACATAAACCGATAAAAAAAACAATGTGTACCACGTAGGCAAAGTGACTTCCCGGACTTCTGGTGTTACTGACCTCGCCTTCGGCTAGTACCGCAATTTCTACTACCGTCCGGGAATATATCACTTTTCCTACTAGATACACAATATACAATTATTTCATTTTGGAAATTGTTTATACGCCTTCAAATGCGGGCGTTATTTGGCTTTTATCGCTCGAGGACGTATAATGACGCTAAGCAATAGTTACTCAAAGAAATTAAAAGTGTGGTTAATATATAAATGTTACATAATACAAAAACCAACTTGGTCTGTGTCAAATTTCATTAATATTTCTCCAGAATAATCAGTTCGTAGCGCTCTATATATATATATATATATATATATATATATATATATATATATATATATATATATATATATATATATATATATATATATATAGGATCAAATTTCGTTGCCTCGTACTTTTCATCCGGTACCAAATTTACTTCACTATAAAAAAATATTTCTCATTTTTTATAAATGATTTAGTTTCTTTAAATAACATAACATTTTTTACATACTTAAGCCAATCTATTGTCATAGTTTGGGAGATAATGAGTATAAATTAAAAAAAAAAAAACAATTTCTTAATGATTTTTAAAGTTTTTTTTGTACTGAATCTGGATTCTTGTATGGCTTTTCATACCTGAAAGACATGTATGATACGATAGAATGGTCAAGATTTCGTACTATTAGAAATTAAAACATTCCGAGAAAAATTAGAGAAATAACTTGTTTGTGTCATACTCATTTTGTCATTTTGTAGATATAATGTTCATTCAGATTAATGTTTAATTGTTTAATTTGAAATTAATTTTACTTTATTTTTCGACGTTATGCACCAAATAGGTTATTAATAATTTGTTGCGCAATAAAAGTTTAAATATTCTTTTAAAATTGTGAAAAACAACATTTTTATAAACGAATTAACATTTAGAAGTAATATTATTAAAATACGACAAATTTACAAATTGCAGAAAAGAATGTAGCACACAATCTTATTTAAAATATAATATACTGAGAGTTAGTTTAAGCAATAAGTTGAAAATGGTGAAAAAGAGACATAAGGCTCCTAAAAGTACGTGCGATAGCTCATTCGATCCGTAATAATGTCTAGAAAAATGTATCGGAAGCGTTTATCAGCACATGACACATTGCAAAAGTTATAAACAATTAAAGGTGAAGATAAAAGAGGTATTAAGTTTTTCGGTTATATCTTGGAAACTATTAATATTTTGAGAAATTTGAAGAAAGATTCTTAAAGAGGAGGAAATTTCCAAGAAAAAAGCTTCTGACCTCCGGAACTCTATCTCCATTATTTATAACTTTAATTTAACGCTGAAAATGGGTCTCCGCGCGACATTTTCATGTTGCGCGCGCGATGTCAAAAACCGAGTACGTCACATTAAATATTTTTTATGGTATTAAATATAAAAAAAAATTCAAAAATTATGGTGTATTCAAAACACTTCAAGAAATTTACTCCTGTTAGAAATTTTATTTAAAGTTAATTTTTCTACTAGTTAGACGATGGGTACCCACTAAACAAAATTTAATCTCATATACATCGCTGCAATGTTCAAATCACAACTGTGACTTTATCATTTTTCTTCATTTAACATCACATTGATTGCTATGTGACTGCTAATGTCCGACTAATATCACAACATCCCATAGATGTTAGAATTGTATCAATGTTGTGATATCAGTATTACAAAGCCCCATAGATGTCACAAAATTATTATCGTTGTGATGGAGCATATTTTGCGATATAGCGCAGACATACTCGTATAAAAATGTGAGTGTTAACCTCTTATGGATGTAGGTAATTTCATTGGGATGTAACTTAGATATTATTTGTAACGTTATACGTACGTCTCAAATACCTGTTTTGTTTTTAAATTTATGTTGTTATTTTTATTGTTAATTTTTTTCGTTTATATCATATCAACAAGATATGTGAAAAATTATTAAAAAAAGATAGAATCAATTTTTTTGTCAGAAATTAAAACAGATTTCATTGAAAAAGAACATTTATTTTAATATTTCACATTTTACAACATTTTATTGTTTTACATAACATACAATAAAGTTTTGGTAACTGATAATCCACTATGGATTGCGGTGCACAAGAAGGTGGTAAATTTATTTCTGGAACAAATTATTATTTCATTATTTACAGTTTTTCCTATTTTATGAAGTGATTTTTAAAAAACTGAACTCAATTTATTGCTGGTGGGAATAAACTGTATTTTTATAAAATATGCTATGAAGTTGAATTTAAAATATAAACATTTAATATTATTTTGAATAATGTAAATATATATTTATGAAATTATATTCACCTTCTCTCTGAAATTTTTCTGGTTGGCATGACGGAACCAGGTCTTTACTGTCTCCTCAAATTCTATGTCTCTTAATGTAGGAAAATTCAATTTCACCGAATCTGTAACAAATTGTTTACTTAAATTTATAAGCATATAAACAATAAAGTTATTGGAAGAATACATCATGTACAATATTTCTTCAATATAATAAAAATTGATAAACAATTTAGAACAAGCTTTTACAACATATCTGTATTATAAAATCAAAAAACTTTATAAATGACAACATTCTGAATTTACTTACTATATTATCCGGCGTAGGGGTACGGTTTCTCGGTTGATCTCTTGATGCGGCTTCTGCAGTGATTCTTTATTTGACTTGTTGAATATTTTATCTTCGCTTTCTTGTAACTTTGAGGATTGGGACATCTGAAATTAACCATATTTTCGTAATAATAACATCATATATGCAATATACATAAATTTGTAGACAAATAATATGACTGCCAAATGTGTTAAACCAATAATAACAATTACCTACGTTGTTAGATTTGCGAATAACAACATGATAAATTTATAGCTGCAAATAAGATCTGTGATTTACTGAACTATAATATAGCTAAATACATTATACTTACTTTTAATTTGAAGAGCACACCACTTCACAAGAACACAGCGTGAAAAACCACCATATTGTTTGTTAACACTACCCTTGCTGGCGCGGAGGCCCCATGAGGGGACTTATTGCATTTTTTTGCGCAAGCGCATGTTGAACAAAATTAAATATTTTCATATTATTTTGTATAATATAAATGGTATTTAATTTATTATTTCATAAATTATAAATTTCAGAAAAATATATTATTAAGCTCCATCTAATTATATACATCTTTGAAATCTCATTTGCTAGAATAAAAAATATCGCAAAAGCAACATTTATGTAATGTTACAATTACCAACAAATATGATGTAACGGATAAGAAGTCCATATAATTACAATTTTTCGATGTCTCAAAATCTCTTACTATGTAACATCTCCCTAACGAAACTAATTATAGCAACAAGTGAGATGTTTTTGGGACATTTTGCGACCTCGCAGCGATGGTTGTTGTTTAGTGGGTAATTATTAACAAAATTTTGTCGAACTTTAGTTTTTATTGTTCATTAAAAAATTTTTTTTTCACTGCTAGCCTACGAAGATATCATTATTAACCTGTTACTGAGTTGTGAAATTGTTTTTCTCTACCGCTTCCTTAGCTACGCTTAACAACGGTCAATAATGGATTATTATTAACCATGGTCAATTATGCGAACTGTCACTTTTTAAAGAAATTCACGCTTCTGAATTTATTTAACTCACTGAACGCAAGGAAAATATTATATTTAAATTTGCCGCCTAATTTCAAGTTGGCAATAGTTAAATTTCAGATTAAAAATTAACTATCTTATTCTGTGATCTTATTTCTTGTCAAATTTTTCATGCGTTCACATTATATTCACAATGCAAAATGTTAATTTATGTATTTATTTATTTATTGCAATATTTGAAAAGGTAAGTGTTAATTGTTATATCATTTTAATTATCTTACTTTGTACATTTTTTTAGGGTTATAATTACATTTCTATGTAAAAACACAAAACGGGTAACATTTATTTGTTATTTATAGTTGAAATTGATAGTGCAATTGTGACAAGTCAAATTTATTGCTGCAGAACCCGTATTCAATGAGGTTTGAGTGTTTCCTATATTTATTGTCGCATTTTAAATTTCTGGCATCATTGACTGAGGTATGGGGCTTGTTGAAGGGTTCGTAGCTAGTAGTGAAAAAAATAGTATATAAACCACAGTTGAGAAGATCATTATTGACCAGGCGCCTTGTATCACTCGGGCTTCGCCCTCGTGTTACAATCCTGGCGCTGGGTCAATAATGATTATCTTCTCAACCTTGGCGTATAATATACTATTAAATAACTGTCGTAAAATTTTTTCACTCCGTGGAGCCCTTTTCATATATATATTTAACAAGACCACGCCATGAAAGTTTTAAATAAATTTTACTTTGTTTATAATAATTTTATGAAATGAACAAAAATGGTCCAAAAATGCAAAATTTTAATTTTTTTGTTAATTTCATAAAATTGTTACATGCAAAGTATTATTTTTTTTTAAATTTTTATGACGTGGTCTTGTTAGGTCTGTATATGAGAAGGGTGACCACGAAGCGAAAAAATTTTACGACAATTATTTAAGCGTTTTTTTGAAATGAACAATAAAAACGAAAGTTCGAGAAAATTTTGTTAATTAACCATCGTCTAACTAGTTGATACATTACTTTTAAGTAAAATATCCAAAGGGAATAAATTCTTAGAAGTGTTCTGAATACACCATAGTTTTCTTAAATATTTCAAATAATATTTAATAACTAAAAAAAAAATAGAGTTCCAGAGTTCAGAAGCTTTTTCTTGGAAATTTCCTCGTCTTTAAGAATCTTTTTTTAAAATCTCAAAATATTAATAGTTTCCGAGATATCACTGAAAAACTAAATACTACTTTTATCTTCACCTTTAATTGTTTATAACTTTTGCAATTTGTCATGTGCTGATAAACGCTTCCTATATATTTTACTAGACATTATTCCGGACGAATGAGTTATCGCACGTATTTTTAGGAGCCTTAATTGGATGGATTGGATGGTTGCCGTGGATCCATGGTTACGTTTTGACTTTGACATATGATGACAGCAATGTATTTGCCTGTCCCAATTAAAATGAAACATAGGAAACAAATTATATATCTTTATACTATTTTTTAAATATTAAAAACTGTTTTATTACCTAAAATACAATATTTTTATACTGTAGCAAAGAAAGTGCAAATTATGAAACGGTATTATCATTTATTATACAGATATCAATCCAATATCTTAAGGCAAATGTTGAATTATATTTTGAATAATTTCTTAATAGACCTACAATAAGTGTCGCAATGATTTTAAGAAAAATTAGAAAAACAGATACGCAAAACAACGTTGCCATTTGTATGGCTCAGAATTTACCGTACGGATGCACACGGGTTTATACAAGTTGTATATATTTGAAAACGATTGCAGCGCTCTATGTAACCAGACGCTAGAACTAAGGTTTGAAGTTTCTATCTTTTCTGAGCCAATTTTTTTTTTGGATTTACTAAAGAGGGGGCACCTATCTCACTCGTACACATTGATAAGCAAACCTGATCCAATATACAGGCTCAGGATTGTAAAAGTGGATCAGCATTGTGCATTCAATTTACTATCTTTGGATCAGGATGGTACGATTACAGAATATATATATATATATATTATATATATTTGACAGTGATAGTGACACTTCGATTATATTAAATTAAACTGTCTATAACGAATCCACAACGTGAAATATATAGCTACAGTTTTTGTTCATTTCAAGTACGAAAATGAAATAAAACATTGTATGTACCACGGGCATAATCCAGAGTATAGTTCTCAGGAAATTTAAAGCTCTCTGCTCCGCGTCGACCTCTAAACGTTCCCTCATGCCATAATCTTTTGATTATGCCCTTAACACATAAATAACTAAAATGATCATTAAGTGTCGAAAAATCAAAGGTAATAAAATTTAAAAAGGCGGAGAAATAGAAACAAAGCATGTGTGGAAGTGTGCTGATGAAAATATTGAAGAAGTGAAAGAATACATTCCTGAGTACAATCAACCCACAAATTGCAAAGTACTTGAAATATGTAAAAAAAACTAAAACAATAGTCTCTGTGAAATAAATGTGAGGTTTAGATAGTAATATGATATGGTGATATGGAACTTTATGGATGGATCAAAGACAACCAAATTAAATACCCGCAAGTAAGATACATAGTACCAGAATATATAGCAATAACTAAGATGAAACTATCAAAAATTAGAGCACAGAATAGACATTAACATACGATAAAGGAATAAGTTATATCCATTAGTCAATTTTAACAGCATTCTACTAAAGAAAGATCAATAATTCAAAATTATAACAACAGATAAAAACTAGTAGTCATTGTCAATACCACGGTACCTACAGGTTGAAAAGAAAACATGCTACTAAATGACGAGAAAAGATGTAGACTTTGCAGAAGGGAAAAGGAATCTCTTAAGACATCTAAGGACATAGCTTAGTGCAGGAAAGTTCTGAGAGAAAGAAGAGGAATAAATTCTGTTAGACAAATTGAAACAAAGATATGTCTAAATGAAAGATGTTAACAAAAAGAAAGGTAATGTATGATGTATGAGAATGTCTCACTAGGTGTTGTAATAAAACTGTAAACACACATGAAGATTCTAAGCCGATGGCAACAATAATATTGGTTTCTTATTAAATATTCTCATGAATTGAATAACCGTATGATTTTTAAATGAATAAAAATAATTTATTGGTAAAAACAATATAAATATATACAAATCATTTGTATGAGAATAAATAATCATTGACAGATGATATGAAGAGTTGAGGGTTAGTGGTAGAGTCCATGGCTGAGGGCGGGGGCGGCGTAGCTAGCCAGAGCGGGGGCGGCGTAGCTGGCGTAGGCGGGGGCGGCGACAGCCCTCACCACGGGGGCGACAGCCTTCACAGCCACGGGGTGCTGGGCGGGTTCGCGCTGCACCACAGCGTTGAAGCCGTTGTGGGGGTCAGCAGTGTAGTGCACCACGCGTCTGGAACCGTCGGGCTCCACCAGGGAGTAGCTGCCCTGGACGACGTCTCCTTCGCGCTGCTCCTGCTGGTCGTGCACGTCTCCGGTGTGGGGGTCGTGCACGCCGTACTGGTAGTTGTAGTGAGGGGGGGCGAAGGGCTCAGCAACCACAGCCTTGGCGACCACGGGGGCGGCGTGGGCCACGGCAAGGCGGGGGGCGGCGTAGCTGGCGTAGGCGGGGGCGGCAAGGCGGGCTACAGCGGGGGCGGCGTAGCTGGCGTAGGCGGGGGCGGCGTAGCTAGCCACGGCGGGCGCGGCGTACGCCAGGGGGGCGGCGTGCGCCACCGTCTGCTGCGAGATGGAGGCGTGGGAGGTGGCGGCGGGGGCGGCCAGGAGCCCGGCGCGGGCCACGGCCAGGCAGGCGGCGAACACTACGAACTACAACAAACAATATTCAACTCACATTACAATAATCGCCCTGAAAGCCAAACTATAACGGGCTATAAAAGAAAATATAACCGAGCTCTCTGAGGCTGAGGAGGTGAACCCCAGAGAGCAGGTGTACGGCACTGCACTCACTTTGTATGCCATGGTGGAGACTGCGGTTGACTGTGTCCTGACAGCGGCGGTCGAGAGTTTTATACCCGGCGAGAAGAGAAGGTGACCGGGCGTGGCGCGGTCCCCAAAATCTGCACCTTGAGAGTTGTGCAAGTGTCCACACATCACACGTGCCAATCAACTCGGGAGCTAGCCTGTATAGCTAGTAGGTTTTTGGATAGTGGCCCTCCACACCAATGGCTCCTCTACCGGGCTTGCATCTGGGAACAGGAATCGCTCGGCAGCGAACTGGTAGTCATCGCACTTCGCTTTGACGCGTCTGATAAGCGTAACTCATCCCTGCGGTTGCAGGTTTGCCGACTGTATTGCCGAGAAGCGGAACAGTACACAATTCGTGATTCGTGTCCACACATCACACTGCCCTGTCCGCAGCACAACAACAAATTCGGCAAACATTAAATCTCTAGTATATCAACGTGCAACTGTTCAATACAGACAAGGGAACACGATTCTTACAAAATATTGTACGTCTTCAAGGATTGAGCGTATATCACCGTCTTCCCTTTTTATCATATTTATCAGTTTTGGATACTTTTGTCAGGAATCATGAATCTACAATGACTATTAGGACATATATATATTGATGTGTATTACTTAAAATTAATAACAGTTTCTCATTATGACCAGATCACACAATTTTTAATATCAAAAATACCAACTACAAATGGGGCACTTGCACGTCACGTTTCATTATAGCGGCGGGACGTAGGAAACCGCTAATTTTTCGTTATATATGAATGTGTAAAAGTTATCAGAACTTCATATAATAAAAGTGAGTTCATATACAGTACAATATATTCAAGGCCGTATTCAAAGGGAGGGATTTGGGGGTTCAAACCCCCTCCGAAATATAAAATAAAATTTAGAAAACCTGTAGTCATTTTGTATTTCTTATTTGACGGTTTTCATGCATATAGCAATTAACTGTGTCATTTTTATTAATTGTTGTATTTTATTATTTAACTTGTAATTGTTATTGCTTTTTTTGTTATTTTCTATTGTTTGTGAGTGTTGTCATTCTTTTTCAAACTAGCAATTTTTTTATTATTTAAATAAGGAAGTAAGTAGTAGCTATAAGGAAACGCTACAACATTATTTTGATTTTAGAATTTATATGTAAGTTATGTATATATATATATATACCGGGTGTAGAAATGGAAAGTGGCGCATACCGATTTCAATGTTATTTTTTTTCAACTGCTGTATCTCTTTACCTAATCATTTTAGCGCAAAAAGCGTAGGAGTATAAGTAGTTCTGAAATTAAAAAGGCATCCTATAAAGTCAACTTACTTCCATAATTATTCATATTTAACGATTTATTAATTTAATAAAATTTAAGGTTTTTTAGAAAAAAAATAAGACTGCCTTGATAAATGAAACAAATTTTGAAAACTAGTCATAGTGACATTTAATTTTTGAATAATTTCTGTTAATTATAGACCTTATAGTGACTGTTACTACACAAAATATTAATGTTTAACGATATATTAATTTTTTTTATTAACGAATAATAAAAAATATATTCTTGGAAAAAAGTGTATTCTGAGAACAATATAATCCTACGGCTAATAAACAAAAAACTTATTTATTAGGTTCCTATTTCATAACAAATGTTCGAACAAATCTCCATTTAATGCTAAGCAGTGTCCTAATCTATCATAAAATGTATGTCGAATATTACTTAGTTGTCTTTGTGTAATACTTTTACATTCTCTTATAATTAACAATTTTAAAGTTTCAATGTTCGAGACATTATTTTTATAAATTTTTTCTTTTAAATATGGTCATAAAAAAAAGTCATTTGGTGTTAAATCTGGAGAACGGGCTGGCCAGTTGATAGGTCCTCCACGGCCAATCCACGAATTTGGAAAGAATTCATTTAAATATTGCTTTACATTCCTCACAGAATGATTATTTTGTACATTAGGCTCACCGTTTAAAGTAAAACATGTTTCATCTGAGAAACAAATATTTTTCAAAAATTCTGTATTCAAATTCGCCTTGTCCATCATTGTTTCGCAAAATTCAGTTCTTGTAATTTTATCATGTTGAAATATTTCCTGATGATTTGAATACTTGTATGACTTATAATTTTCTGATTTTAGGATTTTATGAACTGTCGAAAAATGTATGATTAGTTCAGAAACAATTTGACGCACACTAAAATTTGGATTTTCGGTTATTTTTAACAAATAAATTAAGCTTGTTTTCATTATTATTATCATAATTGTTCCACGGTTCTTGATTTCTCCTTTTACACTTTTTACACAATGGTAAAATACTACCAGTGGTCCTAAGTTTGTGGATAATTCTACGAACTGTTGTTACTGAAGGAATTGGCCGGTCCATATACGCAGTGCTGAACAAATCTCGTACGGGTACAAAAGAATTTCCCGCAAAATACCATTCCAAGCATTGAATTTTCTCTTGGGTAGTCAAATTTGCTATTTTCAGAATCAATCAAAATTTTCTATGACAAGTAATTGTCACTGAATAATTTATTCAAAAATTTGTTTCATTTATCAAGGCAATCTTAATTTTTTTTTCTAAAAACCTTTAAATTTTATTTTATTAATAAATCGTGAAATATAAATAACTATGAAAGTAAGTTGACTTTATTGGATGCCTTTTTAATTTCAGAACAACTTATACTCTTACGCTTTTTGCGCTAAAATGATTAGGTAAAGAGATACAGCAGTTGAAAAAAAATAACATTGAAATCGCTATGCGCCACTTTCCATTTCTACACCCGGTATAACCTTATAACCAGAACCCTCCCGAAATGAAATCCTGGATACGGCGCTGAATATATTTAATAAGAAATATTTGATGATAAGGCTGTTATATAAATAGATAGAACGATTGAAAAAATTACACTAGATAATTAATAATTATATTCCCTTTGCGAACAAACTTCAACTGAAGCCAAATTAAAATATACGTTAACAATAATCTAATATTTAGATTTTTTATTTTCTAATATACACCAAATAAATATATGAAGTCATTTGATAGTCATACAAAATTGATGCAAAATGTAGTGTTAATATATATATTAAAGGATTAAATGAAAACTATGTAATAATATATGAAAAATTATTTTATTTTATAAATGAATAAACAAAGAATATCACTTGTGACTATCTTGAGATAGCACGACCTAGGTTAATAGCATCCTTGACCAGTTTTTGTATTCAAAATGTGACCCAAAATATATATTTTTTTGTCAAACATTCATTTATTCCCCACTTATTATAAAATAAAATATTTAGAACAAAGTGGATTCTTAAATAGGGATAAAATAACAGTTTTGAACTACAGCTATTTAATAAACAAGTAATTTATTTCACTTTAATAAATCTTTTACTTAATATCCCATATATCACATATTTCTCCATGATAATACCTTGTAAACTGAACGTATTACCTCTTATCATTATTCAATATTTTCCTAGTAAAATTAGTGTTATTAATATTTTAGGTACGAGTAAAATTTTAACACTAAAAAAATTTACACGGATCGATTTTTTTGTGAGTGGCTCAGCCTTTAAAATAATTCAGAAAAGGTAAATATTCTAAAATACAAAATTTCGCCAACTCAGATTAATACCCTCATTGGAAATTATTGTTGTCAATTGATTTTTAGCAAATAATTGTCTAAATGAAAAATTATATTCTTTGTATCGAATTAAAACTAATTACCTATATTATGTTATTTTTTATGTTTTATAATATTTATTAATTACAAAATAAATAATTCGGTATATATCTGAAGCATAAATATAATATAGCTACAGTTTTTTTTTTCATTGCAAGTACGAAAATGAAATAAAACATTGTATGTACCACGGGCATAATCCAGAGTATAGTTCTCAGGAAATTTAAAGCTCTCTGCTCCGCGTCGACCTCTAAACGTTCCCTCATGCCATAATCTTTTGATTATGCCCTTAACACAAAAATAACTAAAAATGATCATTAAGCGTCGAAAAACGAAAAATAACAAAATTTAAAAAGGCGGAGAACAACAAACAAAACATTTGTGGAAGCGGGCTGATGAAAATATTGAAGAAGTGAAAGAATACTTAGGATATACACTCCTGAGTATAATCAACCCACAAACTGCAAACTACACGAAATATATAAAAAAAACTAAAACAACCGCCTCTATGAAATAAATATGAGTTTTAGGTAGGAATATGATGTAGAACTATATAAATGGATCAGACAAACAAATTGAAAACATGCAAGTAAGATACATAATACTAGAATATACAGCAATAACTAAGATGAAACTATTAAAAATTAGAGCACAGAGTAGACAGTAAAATACGAGGAACGAATAAGATATCTCCATCATTCAGTTTTGCAAGCATTCTACCAAAGTAAATAAAAAATTCGAGATATAAAATACAGTCATTGTCAATACCATAGTATCTACAGGTCGAAAAGGAAAACATCAAGATGATTGCTAAATTCAGATATGATAATGAAGAGTGAGACAACTAGAACTTTCTATCAAGTGGCGACAAAAGGTGTACATTACGCAGAAGGGAAGAGGAATAGCAAAGTGTAGGAAATGTCGGAGAGAAAGAAGAGAGGAAGAAATCCTGTAAGACAATTTGAAGTAGAGATATGTCTAAATGAAAGATGTTAAGAAAAAGAAAGGTAATGTATAATGTATGACAATGTCGCACTAGGTGTTGTAATAAAACTGTAAACACACATGTAGATTCTAAGCCGATGGCAACAATAATATTGCTTTCTTATTAAATATTCTCATGAATTGAATAACCGTATGATTTTTAAATCAATAAAAATAATTTATTGGTAAAAACAATATAAATATATACAAATCATTTGTATGAGAATAAATAATCATTGACAGATGATATGAAGAGTTGAGGGTTAGTGGTAGAGTCCATGGCTGAGGGCGGGGGCGGCGTAGCTAGCCAGAGCGGGGGCGGCGTAGCTGGCGTAGGCGGGGGCGGCGACAGCCCTCACCACGGGGGCGACAGCCTTCACAGCCACGGGGTGCTGGGCGGGTTCGCGCTGCACCACAGCGTTGAAGCCGTTGTGGGGGTCAGCAGTGTAGTGCACCACGCGTCTGGAACCGTCGGGCTCCACCAGGGAGTAGCTGCCCTGGACGACGTCTCCTTCGCGCTGCTCCTGCTGGTCGTGCACGTCTCCGGTGTGGGGGTCGTGCACGCCGTACTGGTAGTTGTAGTGAGGGGGGGCGAAGGGCTCAGCAACCACAGCCTTGGCGACCACGGGGGCGGCGTGGGCCACGGCAAGGCGGGGGGCGGCGTAGCTGGCGTAGGCGGGGGCGGCAAGGCGGGCTACAGCGGGGGCGGCGTAGCTGGCGTAGGCGGGGGCGGCGTAGCTAGCCACGGCGGGCGCGGCGTACGCCAGGGGGGCGGCGTGCGCCACCGTCTGCTGCGAGATGGAGGCGTGGGAGGTGGCGGCGGGGGCGGCCAGGAGCCCGGCGCGGGCCACGGCCAGGCAGGCGGCGAACACTACGAACTACAACAAACAATATTCAACTGTAACTAACATAATCGCGCTGAAAACCAAACTATAACTGGCTATAAAGGAAAACAGTCTTGCTAATGGCTACAACAGAGTGTATTATCGACCAGGTATATTAGGTCGGCCTCAAAGATCACAGTGCACTGGGTGTTATTATAAACATTATTTGAATTTCTATGTATCCTGGAATTCAGTTACTAATCGTTTATATAAAGTTATAATTACGTCGACTCCAGAGTTTAATTAGAATAATTAATTGAACTTGTTTAATCCCGGTGATCCGCTGCAGCTATGAAAACTGTATCTCAAAATCGACTCTATCGGCTTCAGCGCCTGTGCACCAGGTGTTTAATAACTAGGATACAACCGAGCTCTCTGAGGCTGAGGAGGTGAACCCCAGAGAGCAGGTGTACGGCACTGCACTCACTTTGTATGCCATGGTGGAGACTGCGGTTGACTGTGTCCTGACAGCGGCGGTCGAGAGCTTTATACCCGACGAGAAGAGAAGGTGACCGGGCGTGGCGCGGTCCCCAAAATCTGCACCTTGGGAGTTGTGCAAGTGTCCACGCGCCATACATCAAACTACCCTGTCCACACCACAACAACAAATTCGGCAAACATTAAAGCTTTAGAATATCGACGTGCATCTGTTCAAAAAAAAACAGTGGAACACGATTCTTACAAAAGATTGTACGTCGTCAAGGATTGAGCATATATCACCATCTTTCTTTTTTATCATATTTCGTAAAATCTCTGTTGGATACTTTTTCATGAATCATGAATCTACAATGACTATTAGGACATAAATATTGATATGTAGGTATTACTTAAAATTAATAACTATTTCTCATTATGAGCAGACCACACAATTTGTAGTACTTAAAATACCTATTTGTATCACAAAAATGATGGTCCGAACGCTATGATGACTGGCGTGGAACTTTTAGAACTAAAAGTGATATAAATTAAACGAAATTTTTTATTTTGATTTCCAAATCAAAAATTCTTTATAATTACCTGCAATCAAGATTTACTACTTAAAAATTTATCAATTATTAATCAACTTGTAAATATATTATTGACAAATACTTACTGATAATATATTATTATAATATTATAATGAACATTGTTAAATCCAGTCCAAGTTTACATATAATTTACAAAAATGATAAATTATTGTTAACCAACCCCATTTCTCTCACAAGTATCATAAATTGTTATCAATTAAAATAAAATTAACACAAATTAACACCTTAATAGTATCTATACTTAACTACTTTGCGTGTAGCAAATACAAAACGACAAAAATAAAATATCGCAATTTCAAAACTAATGCCTTCGATTCGTTTATAATGTGCGTATGACCACTTATCGTCATTTCGTATTTCATCTAATCTTCATTATATAGACGAATGTGTGTAGATATTTGTCTTTGCCAAATTCATAAGATCATAGTAACAGGTTTCCCTTCTTATCTATATGAATAACTTAAATTAAAAAACCAGCCTAATAAATTGCGTGAGATGAATTCGTTAATCGTGCCTGCATATAAAAAAATAAATTCAAATATGCATTTTCTTATCTTGCACCGAAATTGTACAACAGTATTCCAGATGAATTAAAATCTGTCTTTACACTCTTTTATAGCTAATGTTAAAGATTTGTTCCGTTTAAATTAAGTAAACTTTTTCAGTATATTTTATTATAGAGTAAACAAAGTAATTCTATGTATCGATCTTCCGGTATATTACTTTCATGCTATAAACTTGTGTTGACGTTTTCCAATTTTTTTTAATTTAATTATACTGGATTGGTGGAAGGGCAGCCTTTGGCTGTAGACCGCCTTTGACTCTGGGCAATAATGTTATTATTTATTTATATTGATAAACAATTATTGACAACCTTTAGAGAATATTTAGAAAGAGACGACAAACAAATTTTGGACAGAAAAAGGATTAAAAAAAATATGACTATTATTCTTAGCAAAGAATAAACACGCGGTGTTATTGATAGGTGTGTTTTCAAACCAGAAAATGCATTATTCCGGTAGTTGCTAGGCTACGAAACATAATAGTCCGGGAAAGTTTTTTCCGGCCGATGACAAAGCATTCGCTTACAGGACGCAGTCCACTGTATTCCATAAATAAAAATACATTCATACTTATTTAATTATTATTAAATATAAACCGATAAAAAAATTGTACGTGTACCACATAGGAAAAGCGACTTCCCGGACTTCTTGTGTTACTGGCCTCGCCTTCGGCTCGTGCCGCAATTTTCACCACCATCCGGGAATATATAACTTTTCCTACTATATACACAATATACATTTTAATCATCATTAAGCGTCGAAAAATGAAAAATAACAAAATTTAAAAAGGCGGAGAACAACAAACAAAACATTTGTGGAAGCGGGCTGATGAAAATATTGAAGAAGTGAAAGAATGGTTAGGATATACATTCCTGAGTATAATCAACCCACAAACTGCAAACTACATGAAATATATAGAAAAAAAAACTAAAACAACCGCCTCTATGAAATAAATATGAGTTTTAGGTAGGAATATGATGTAGAACTATATAGATGTATCAGACAAACAAATTGAAAACATGCAAGTAAGATACATAATACTAGAATATACAGCAATAACTAAGATGAAACTATTAAAAATTAGAGCACAGAGTAGACAGTAAAATACGAGGAACGAATAAGATATCTCCATCATTCAGTTTTGCAAGCATTCTACCAAAGTAAATAATAAAATCGAGATTATAACAATAGATATAAAGTAATACAGTCATTGTCAATACCATCGTATCTACAGGTCGAAAAGGAAAACATCAAGATGATTGCTAAATTCAGATATGATAATGAAGAGTGAGACAACTAGAACTTTCTATCAAGTGGCGAGAAAAGGTGTATACTGTGCAGAAGGGAAGAGAAATAGCAGTGTAGGAAATGTCTGAGAGGAAGAAATCCTGTTTGACAATTTGAAGCAAAAATACGTCTAAATGAAATATATTAAGAAAAAGAAAGGTAGTGTATGATGTATGACAATGTCTCACTAGGTATTGTAATAAAACTGTAAACAAACATGAAGATTCTAAGCCGATGGCAACAATAATATTGCTTTCTTATTAAATATTCTCATGAATTGAATAAGCGTATGATTTTTAAATCAATAAAAATAATTTATTGGTAAAAACAATATAAATATATACAAATCATTTGTATGAGAATAAATAATCATTCAGAGATGATATGAAGAGTTGAGAGTTAGTGGTAGAGTCCATGGCTGAGGGCGGGGGCGGCGTAGCTAGCCAGAGCGGGGGCGGCGTAGCTGGCGTAGGCGGGGGCGGCGACAGCCCTCACCACGGGGGCGACAGCCTTCACAGCCACGGGGTGCTGGGCGGGTTCGCGCTGCACCACAGCGTTGAAGCCGTTGTGGGGGTCAGCAGTGTAGTGCACCACGCGTCTGGAACCGTCGGGCTCCACCAGGGAGTAGCTGCCCTGGACGACGTCTCCTTCGCGCTGCTCCTGCTGGTCGTGCACGTCTCCGGTGTGGGGGTCGTGCACGCCGTACTGGTAGTTGTAGTGAGGGGGGGCGAAGGGCTCAGCAACCACAGCCTTGGCGACCACGGGGGCGGCGTGGGCCACGGCAAGGCGGGGGGCGGCGTAGCTGGCGTAGGCGGGGGCGGCAAGGCGGGCTACAGCGGGGGCGGCGTAGCTGGCGTAGGCGGGGGCGGCGTAGCTAGCCACGGCGGGCGCGGCGTACGCCAGGGGGGCGGCGTGCGCCACCGTCTGCTGCGAGATGGAGGCGTGGGAGGTGGCGGCGGGGGCGGCCAGGAGCCCGGCGCGGGCCACGGCCAGGCAGGCGGCGAACACTACAAACTACAACAAAAAATATTCAACTGTAACTAACATAATCGCGCTGGAAACTAAACTATAACTGGCTATAAAGGAAAATAGTCTTGTTGATGACTACAACAGAGAGTATTATCGACCAGGTGTATTAGGTCGGCCTCAAAAATCACAGTGCACTGGGTGTTATTATAACCATTATTTGAATTTCTATGTATCCTGGTATTCAGTCTCTAATCGTTTATATAAAGTTATAATAAATTCTGACAGAAATGTATTCATCGATTACGTCGACTCCAGAGTTTAATTAGAATAATTAATTGAACTTGTTTAATCCCGGTGATCCACTACAGCTATCAAAACTGTATCTCAAAATCGACTTTATCGGTTTCAGCGCCTGTGCACCAGGTGCTTATAAATAAATAGGATATAACCGAGCTCTCTGAGGCGGAGGAGGTGAACCCCAGAGAGCAGGTGTACGGCACTGCACTCACTTTGTATGCCATGGTGGAGACTGGTTGACTGTGTCCTGACAGCGGCGGGCGGGAGTTTTATACCCGGCGAGAAGAGAAGGTGACCGGGCGTGGTCGCGGTCCCCAAACCCAGCGCCTTGAGTATTGTGCAAGTGTCCACGCGCCACACGACACACTAAACCAGTACACCACACATCAAACCAGTGGCTTTCCACAGCACAATAACAATTTCGGTAACATTAAAAATATGAGTCCAAAGAAGAATAATAAAACTCGCAAAAGTGAAATTAATAAAAAAAGAAGTGAAACTCGAAAACGAACTTTTTAATAGAGAATTATAACTTTGGAGAACATCGAGGACAAAAGAGAATGGTGTAGAAAGAAAAATAATGTCATAATAGAAAGATATAAATATTTAGGGGTGTCAACGACAGCAATAGAAAAATTTAATTAAGAAAAAATCGGAATAGAAACATTAATTATAGGAAGTTGGGAATTCTAATTGATATAGACACCCGTTAAGAAAAATTTTCTTCTAATTATAACATTAAAATTTTATAGCAAATTTTTAAAACTGCAATCAGTTCCTTAACGGTCAATTTTAGCCCTCCCCCCTCCTTTACGCTTTATCTTCATAGCTTTTTTAATAGTACACAATGACTAGTACTATCCTAATTTTGATCAACAATTGTTTTGAATTGGGTTCCGACATATATATTACATTTTACCACCCTAGGCTATAGCCTCTATAGCCCTCTCCTAAATCCGCCATTTCTTTTATCTATGGTTATTCAAAATATTTATGCCCATTTTACATCGTGTTAAGTAATAATTAATTTATTATTTTAATGTTAAAGAAAAATACAAAATCTTGTACTTATTGAGTTAAAACTTTGAGACCATAGTCGTATCTTGACTTATTAGAAGGCTATTCTTGAAATACCTTTTTTTAGGTCTAACTTTGAATGTGAAATGTGAATATCTCGAAAACGATAAATGATAATTTAATTCTGTTTGAAAATTAAAAATTAACGTGTATATATTTACTTAACTCCAGACAATGAAAAATTGGGGAGAAAAAAGTTCCTGAGAAAAAAAACTGAATTTTTCGTTTTTTTATTTTTCATCGAATTGTTCTAAAAATGGAATAAGCGGAGAAACCATTTCTTTATGTAATTTTGTCATAAAATCGAGGAGTATTGTCGTTGAGTTTGTATCTCTACCCATTTTCTAGATGTACACAGCCGTGCCTAAATACTGTTCTTCATTCAAGGGTGGCCTTGGTACATAAACAAATAAAAGCGATAAAAAAGGTATATTATTTAATCTTTATGTACTAAGAATCTTAAATTTATATATATATATATATATATATATATATATATATATATATATATACACGAGTATATATAATTATTCAAAATAGCTGCCATATTCTTTCACATACTTCTGTAAACGTTTCGGCCACTCATCTTTTGCAGTATGCACCACTTTCAGGGTTATGGAAGCTGCTGTCTTCACCAAATCAGCGTTTATGCCTTAAGGATGAGCTTTTGGAGCAGGCCTTCTCTTCTATAACTATTGATGAGCGATATATCACGAACTGTGATTTTGTTACTGATTTTCAAAGATCGCAAGTCGTGATTGCCACCCTATATTTTTTAAACGTGTTTCGTTATCACAGTTACCGTTCGCTATTGTATACTTTTAAACGTTTTACGAAGTAACAATTCTAATTATTAACAAAAATTCCCGAATTTGAGCATACTATAACTGTGACCACAATAACGCTTTAAAATCATGGTTATGAAAGTAGCAATCACAAAGCACACTCTGATTAAAAGTAACAGTTCGGTTTCTCAGCTTCACTAAATAATTCCGATTAGTATTAGTAACGAAAATTTCCGACTTTTACTATACTGAGCTCACAGTTTCCCAGTTACGCTTTAAAATCACAGATATGAAAGTAGAAATCATAGTGTTATTTGTGATTGCTACTTCCGCTTTGTAACGAAGATTCTCGACTTTAATCATAATATCAGCTGTGATTAAAATCACGCTTTAAAATCACAGTTACTGAAAAATAGCAATCACAAATCATTCTGTGCTTCAAAAGTAGCAGTTTCGTTTATCACTATCTAGTACATTCTGCAAGCGGTAGTCCAAAGCATTGAGTTTCAGATTTCCAGAGGGCCATTCTTCAACGACAATAAATTCCGGTAAATTCAGCTTAAGCCAGCATTACGACGACTTTACTTTGAGTACACGTGTTAAATCTGGCTGAAAAATTCAGTACTTACTAGCGAACATGGAGTCGTTCAAATTTTAATATGTTGCTCTAGTAATTTGCTGGTCATGTTCTTATCCCCTGTTTGTATAAATGTAACTTTGTACCGCCGTCATATGAAAATCCTCTCCAAATATCCACTGAGGCTCCTTCAACCTTCGTAATTTTCTCTACAGCTTTCCAAGAGCTTCGAGCATACATTCTATCATTTTTTTTCTAAAGTGAAAATTGTTTCATCCATGAAAAAAAATTTGTCGATGACTTCCATTCGCGGGTCACTGCAATAATTCTCATGGCTTTTTTGTTACGTAGAGCCGCTTTTAAGCCAGTCTGACACGGGACTTAATCTCGTCCTAAATTCGAGACAAAATTATATTAAGTATTGTCTAAAACGAGATACTAAATACATTACTTATTTTAGGATAAGAAATTAGATTGTTTCTCTTTTCTTGTACTTAAACTGCGCGAAAAAAAAGCGCATTACACTGTTAAATGATACTTTAATATAATCTTACGGACGAAATTAAGTCCCGTTTCAGATTGGCTTTAATAGATGCCTTGTATATCGGCGATAAGCTCCCAAGTTTGAAATCTTTTAGAATACTTGGCTTGGATCTAGGAAGTTTCTCATCTCCCTACACTTGTTTTGGAGTAAATATTTCCGAATTCTGTCGCGAATAGAATCGACGTCTGCTGGAGTCCTAGTTGTGTTCTGGGTTGGCAAAAAAACCTCTTTTATATTACATAGTTAATGAAGCCAATGGTTAAAAATGGTTTAAAACGTTCGAAACTGGTTTAAACCAAATATTTGTTTATAATAAATTCTGGTTATTTTATACAAAATCATTAACGATGATCAGATTTGGTAATTTTGTATCATTATAACATTAAAAACGAAGATGTAAAGATTAGAGGATATTGCACAGTCAGAGCCTTTTTATAAAATTTTTGGGTCCTAGACTGAAAATAATTTCGGGCCCCTTATCCCCTTTTACAAAATTATGTTTCTCTTTTATTGTACTCGTATATTTTGGATCTACAGTGACTGCAAACGAAAACTAGGTGATGTACACTTTATTATTTAAACAATTTTCTGAAATGTTATTGGTTGCATTATGTAATTTACAGTTTTTCAAAAAATAGGACTGGATGGGGAGGTTTTCGTTTTTCTTATTTCTGTACATTCCTACAGATCTAGATATCTAGTCTGGGTCCTTATTGACACATGTTTATCAAGAAAGTTATACCCTAAAAATAACAATATAAATTCTGTGTAATAAAAAATTATCTCCAAGTAAAGCTCGTGAATTACTGAACTCTCGATGGGTACTAGTTTAGGTAATAGTATATTATGTGGCAAGTGTGTGAAGCTGAAATTTTTACATGAGGGTGGAGGTTACTGATCATTTCGACTGTACCTACCAACATGAAAAATTTTAGAATGAAAAACTAAATATTGTAACTTTTATATGTTATAAATTGAATAAGTATATGTTTTTTATAGCAATAAAAATAATTTATTGGTAAAAACAATATAAATATATACAAATCATTTGTATGAGAATAAATAATCATTCACAGATGATATGAAGAGTAGAGGGTTAGTGGTAGAGTCCATGGCTGAGGGCGGGGGCGGCGTAGCTAGCCAGAGCGGGGGCGGCGTAGCTGGCGTAGGCGGGGGCGGCGACAGCCCTCACCACGGGGGCGACAGCCTTCACAGCCACGGGGTGCTGGGCGGGTTCGCGCTGCACCACAGCGTTGAAGCCGTTGTGGGGGTCAGCAGTGTAGTGCACCACGCGTCTGGAACCGTCGGGCTCCACCAGGGAGTAGCTGCCCTGGACGACGTCTCCTTCGCGCTGCTCCTGCTGGTCGTGCACGTCTCCGGTGTGGGGGTCGTGCACGCCGTACTGGTAGTTGTAGTGAGGGGGGGCGAAGGGCTCAGCAACCACAGCCTTGGCGACCACGGGGGCGGCGTGGGCCACGGCAAGGCGGGGGGCGGCGTAGCTGGCGTAGGCGGGGGCGGCAAGGCGGGCTACAGCGGGGGCGGCGTAGCTGGCGTAGGCGGGGGCGGCGTAGCTAGCCACGGCGGGCGCGGCGTACGCCAGGGGGGCGGCGTGCGCCACCGTCTGCTGCGAGATGGAGGCGTGGGAGGTGGCGGCGGGGGCGGCCAGGAGCCCGGCGCGGGCTACGGCCAGGCAGGCGGCGAACACTACGAACTACAACAAACAATATTCAACTCAAATTACAATAATCGTCCAATCGAAAGCCAAACTATAACAGGCTACAAAAGAAAACAGTCTTGGTAATGACTGCACCAGAAAGTATAATGCACCAGGTGTATTATTATTATTAACCATTATTTGAATTTCTATGTATCCTGGTATTCAATCACTAATTGTTTATATAAAGTTATAATAACTTCTGACAGAAATGTAATCATCTATGCATCGATTAGTCCACCAGGTGTATTTAAAATCATTAATTGAACATATATTAATCCTGGTACAGAACTGTATCGCTCTCAGAGTCGACTTTATCGGCTTCAGCGCCTGTGCACCAGGTGTGTATGTATAACTAGGATATAACCGAGCTCTCCGAGGCTGAGGAGGTGAACCCCAGAGAGCAGGTGTACGGCACTGCACTCACTTTGTATGCCATGGTGGAGACTGGTTGACTGTGTCCTGACAGCGGCGGGCGGGAGCTTTATACCCGGCGAGAAGAGAAGGTGGCCGGGCGTGGTCGCGGTCCCCAAACCCAGCGCCTTGGGAGTTGAGCAAGTGTCCACGCATCACACGTCACACTGCCCTTTCCACACCACAACAACAAATTCAGCAAACATTAAATATATTCACTTATTGATAATGATATTTAGTAATACTACAGATAAAACGTTAAGAGAATAACAAAAAAATAGGTCTACTCGTATTTACTTCAAATAAATAAAATATATCTGTTTTACCTCAGATTATATTTTTATATGCCTTGGATGATGTTTACCAGACTTCACTTTCCGGTGACTCTAACTGACGTGGAGAGTGTGCCTCAGAGTTTTAGGACTACAGGTAGTTATTCTTTCTACTACTCGTAGACTAAACCAAGAATTTAAATTAATTACAGATTATGTATGATTGTTATGTATATGTAATCTTGTGTGAGTGCGTTTACAACAGTTATATCTGGTGTGCGGAGAACACCATATGAATAATTTTAAAAAGACAGTAATATTATTTATTTTTTAAAGCTAGATCTGTATTGAAAGGTACGATATGCAATTAAATACTGAGAACTTAGAAATAATTATATATTATATAGCCATATGGTAATATGTTGTTGGAAGAGAATAATTAAGCATTGTTCTTATTATTGATTAACGATTCAGTATGACATCATACAAGTAAGAATGGTAACGTGTTACACACTCCTAACGTGCTCCAATTTAATATTGGGCAATATTATTAATGATTTTATTTTGAACTTGAAAGTTAATTATGGTGCGATATATCGATACTTATCTATTATAATTGGAACATTATAACATATATCTGACACATATTAAATATATTCATACAATACATTTATTTGCTACGTATTTTCATATAATATAATATATAATGATTTGCGTCAACTTTATTCTCACGGAGAATTATTAAGTGATAAGATTGATATTTTTCCTTAACTTCTTTTTACTTTATTTTGTAAGAATAGTTTGGGGTAAAAATTCACAAAAATATATAAAAAATTCATATTTTTCTCATCCTCAAAGTTTTCTGGCTAGAAATTTAAATACTCGTTTAAATTTGAAACCTTATTTATGTAATTTTTTCTTGCCGAACTAAACTCAAATCTTTGCGGAGTAGGTGACCAATTTTTAAATTTTATATATACGACAGCTTGCCAAAAAATAATATACCCGTATTTTTTTAAATTGTTAATTATGTGTAGTTTTGAAGTAAATAAATAATAAATTTCTTGAAAGGGGATGATGACGTCGATTAAGTGCATGAGAGGCGGACCTAGGTTGACAAAGACGGAATGGTGTGAGTGAAATAGCAACAAGATCATGTGGTATTATTGCCATATCTTCAAATCTAACCAATCAGCGTTTGCATTTAAGTATGTCGCAGTAACGGACGCTGTTTCTATTTGACGCGAATTTATAATTTTTTTAATATCAACACTCATAAGTACATATATTTTCTGTAATTCGGTTAATTTTTTATTAAAATTTTTATTATAAGCACCTACCCCATTGCTCTGAATGTGAAACACATCTATTTCTGAGTTCTGAGTTTTTTTCTAAAAAGGCAGCGTAATAAATTCGTATTTTATTTACTGTAAACTATAAAGTTTTAATTTACAGTTGTTCGTTTTACTTCATCCACTATTGCCATCTCAAGAACCGTAAGAACTATATACCAAGTCGATTATATTAGCAAACAATTTCTATTTTTCAAGACTGTATCAATGAGTATCAACATTATTATTTTTCAACCAGTGGTTCGTAAATTGTGGGACCAATTTTTTTTATTTTAAATAGAACCATATATGCTTATTTTGTAGAAAAACTTATTTTGAATTCGGTGACGTAATATTTATCTACCCTGGAATATCTTTTTTTTTTGAAAAATGCAAATTAGATTTAATTTACTTTTTATATATTGGACAAAATAAAATGAACCTGTCTATTAATAATAGAAAAGCAACTATTTAACTATAATAAAGTATAATATAATATATAAATAAAAGTTAAATTTACGAATATTTTTACCATTAAATACATTTATTTATTAAAATAGCATATTAAAAGTAGTAGAATGAGAACGATGTCACATTTTGCCAATATTTTTTTTTGAAATTATTGAAAAAAAAATAATTAATTTAATTAAATTATTGAAAAGGCGTCTAAATCTTGAAAATCCTGACAGGTAGATTAGTTATGCTACTACCTAGATTTTATATTTCTTTGAGTGTATTTCTATTCATTTTCACTTTTTTTGGCATCTTATTTTGATAAAACCAAGAAAGATAATCAAATTTCGTGAGAAAATTTAGAATTAGTCGAATTGTATCAATTATAGTTCAAGAAAAAATAGGTACATTTTTTAAAAATTTTACTCAAAAACACCACACAACTTTTATTTTTATCGAGAATTTAAATGTGTAGATGATACAGTCTTTAACTGTAATTTTTGGTTCCTATTAACTTTAAGTAAAATTATCACAAAACTAACAAACTCGTAGATAGAAGTGTACTACAATATTAACTAATTTTGTGCTTATAAATTTTATTGGTAGTGTGTATATATATGGTGATTTAATATAATGTATAAATAATAGTATGTTTATGAATGTTTGTAAAATAAAATGATAAAGTGGTAATTGTAGAGCAATAAATATTTATTTATTGGATAAAATCATTATTAATATATACATACATAAATAAATAGAATCATTTACAAGCACTGGTCAACTTAATGGTGGTATCCGTAAGACAGAACGGGGGCAGCAGCGGCAGCATAGCCGATGGGGGCGGCGTGAGCGATGGTCTGCTGAGAGATGGAAGCGTGGGAGGTGGCAGCGGGGGCGGCTACTACAGCCTTGGCTACAGGGGCGGCGTAGGCAAGGGGAGCAGCATGAGCCACGGGGGCGGCGTAGCTAGCGAGGGCGGGGGCGGCGTAGCGAGCTACAGCGGGGGCGGCATAGCTGGCGATGGCGGGAGCGTGAGCGATAGCGGGGGCGGCGTAGCTGGCGTAGGCGGGAGCATGGGCTACAGCGACGGGAGCGTGAGCAACAGCGACGGGGGCAACAGCCTTAACTACGGGAGCCACGGGGTGTTGAGCGGGTTCACGTTGTACCACAGCGTTGAAACCGTTGTGGGGGTCAGCAGTGTAGTGCACCACGCGTCTGGAACCGTCGGGTTCCACCAGGGAGTAGCTGCCTTGGACATTGTCACCTTCACGGACTTCTTGTTGGTCGTGCACATCACCGGTGTGGGGGTCGTGGACGCCGTATTGGAAGTTGTACTGAGCCGGAGCGTACTGCTCGGCAACCACAGCTTTAGCGACGACGGGGGCGGCGTGGGCAACAACTGGAGCGTGGGCAACGGGGGCGGCGTAGCTGGCGTAGGCGGGGGCGGCAAGACGAGCTACGGGAGCGGCGTAGCTGGCGATGGCGGGGGCAGCGTAGCTGGCTACAGCGGGGGCGGCATAGCTAGCCACAGCAGGGGCGGCATAAGCCAGAGGGGCGGCGTGAGCCACCGTCTGCTGGGAGATGGAGGCGTGAGAAGTAGCGGCGGGGGCGGCCAGCAGACCGGCGTTGGCCACTGCCAGACAGGCGGCGAATGCAACAAACTAAAAAATAAGTAAATTAGTTACTAGTGCAAACAGTTTTAGCTGTAGTCTCATTCAAATTTTTCCTGATCATCATGATGAAAATAAATATAAACGATTCGAACTTTTTATAAGAACTCAATAAAATTTTAAATTGCACTTTAAAGCATTTAAAACTGTACCGAACAACGCATTAAATAATAATTTTATGTATCAATCTAAATTTTAAAACATATTAAAGCGATTAATTTTGTATTATTTTTTAATTTTACAAAATTCTCCCACAAGAAATTACATATATGGTGCACTGTCTAGCTCAGCTAGAGTACCCATGATATAAATTTTCACAAAATTAACACATGCTTAATTATTCCGATATTCGTTGTAAAATATTTTAACTGAATATTTTTTTATATAAGATAGGTAAATCACTACACTGTTGGAACATTTGTTGTAAACTCACTTTGAATGCCATGTTGTGACTGAGAGAAGACACAATGTTGAATGTGCTTTTGCCAAATAGTTGCACGCTTATATACCAATTTGTCTGGGCGCGCCTGGGCGTATTTTGCAAGGTGAGACTGAGACTCCGAGAAGTCTGTGATGAAATCGCTGGGAAATCCACCCAGCAATGCTCCACATATTTTTTGTGATATTAATTGATCTTGTTAGCATTAGATAACACATTCGAACCACACACTATGCGATTTTATCATTGAAACTGGAGCGAAATTCGTCACAGTAATTTGCTTTCCTGCAGGCATAATTTCCAATTTGTACAATGCGAAATTTTTATTTCTTTTAACATTGAACCCAATCAAACATTCTGAGCTATACAGTTTCGTTTTGCAGTAATTATCCGCTAATATTTCAATACGGATGGGATTCCATAACCCGTAACTATTACAAATTAATCTTGATAAGCATAATTACTAATGTCACCACGACGGAAATTCAAATTTTCAATGAATTTAATACTTTTTTCACTTTACTATAGAGTAATCTTTTTTATCTTAATAACTATTAATCAAAAATAACGATTAATGTTATAGAATAGCAAGTAGTTGATATTTGCAATTGATATCATAACAAATAAAATGATAGCAACAGAAGTTATAGACCCGCAGCGCAGTACAGATGCACTGCATGTATGAAATACGGCAACATAGCCTACAAGACTTTATAATTCATATATTTTCTATCAATATATGTACTTAAAAAAGTATAGAATTTACCACAAAAAAATATATTGCTCTTTTGGTGGCAGCGCTCTTGATATATAGATTTTAAAATAATAAATTTTATTATTAGTTCTTAACTGATGGACCGATTTAACTCCACACGATTATTCTTCAGGGATTATTATTTACTTTTCACTCTGAATTAGACCCACGTGGGATTGAAACCGACCAGAAATAAAATAATGCCTACCATAATTGGCAGATTGGCACAAAGTATTGCCCTATCTAATAATTTTTATGTTATAGATGTATAGACTATATTATTTAATTTATAATAAATATTTTTAAGGATTGCATTTACGAATAAAGCCATTCAGTAAGAGAGGTATTGGAATCATGATAAAAATCAGATAGTAAGTTATCAATAGATAAGCAAGCTTTATAGTCCCTAGAACACAATTTCAATATTTTTACAATGATGTCTGTTCTTGCGTGTGTGTACGGACGGATGGATGAATATTGTCCTAAGGATTTCTCAAATACTCTGATTAGATTTTTATTTTAACCGGAAGTAGTGTTTTTATGAAAATCTGAAATGTTTTTTTGAAATATCTTAATTATTTATGAATATGTGTGAACTTTTTTTATATATGTTTCTACCTAGTCCATTTAACTATTACAAGTAATTAATAATTCGGTAAATTTGTTACAATTACGGTTATAAAAATAATTCTGGAAACCTCTTTAAAGCTAATTTTATGTAAATTTCGAAAAAAAATATAAAAATACGGATTCCCTATGCTAGAATTAAAGTTGTACAAATTTCCGCTAAAACCGGAAGTGACACAATATTATTCCTACGATCATTTTATGAGCCCTTTGTCTAGTTATATTTTTCTTCTTAACATTTTCGTGTATCTCTCAAAATAAACGAAATATGCCGGCCTTTCGCCAAACACCCTGTATAGTCACCTATGCATAAAATGACCCCCACATGAAGTAATTTTTGTTTAATTTTACCGACTTTGTATCTCTTATAGTTCTCGAGATCCCCATGCTTAAATAATTTCATTGGTCTCAATTTATGTACATATTTATTTTTTAAATAATACGATGTGATTCTTTGTTTTCTAATATTACAAATTAGTGTCATACAATATATGTTTTGCCTGTACATATTTGGCACTTTTCGACCTCTAAGTTGGTTTTATTGTATCACATTTGTTTGTTTACAAATGCAAATAAGTGCATGCATAAATAAGCTATAATTCGCTATCCATATACCACATGAAACGTTGAAGAATTTGTTCTCGGCTTTGACATTGTGTAGCCAGTCAAGCATTCAACTATTTAATATGCAGTTTCAATATTACGGTCTCTTACACACTTTGCCAATGTCAACTCATTAAACTCATTTAAATTAGATTAAGTAATTTTATGGAAAATATATCAGGTTAATTTATGTTGCTCGTTTAACCGGTTAGAGATAAAAATTTGATGATATTAATGTTCTAATTTTAATGCAACTAACAATACATGAGAGTATTTCTAGTAAAAACATATAGGGACTAATATTTTAATCATACATTACACAAATTTGGCATAGTATTCTATTATTATAATAAATTAAAACTAATAAAAATTATTAGGTATAAAAAATGTATACTAATTACTTTTTTTTTAAATACTATAATTATTACAGTTATTTATAACTGACATGGAAAATATATACATTGATAGCTTGCTTGTAGTTTTAATTTATTGAAATTCGACGTTTTTTTTATTATTTTATTATAAGTTACGTAGTTAATGCTGTATATGAAGAAAATGTAAATAAAATTACTAGTAAATGTCCTAGATTTTTTTTTACACAAAATATCTTGAGGTACACTTTTCCTCTAGCTGTGAGTGTCCATAATATCTGATACAAATATGATTCAGTATCTAGCAATGGGTAATACAATAATTATATAATGTAACAATTTTCTTACTGACCAGAAATATATTTTCTTTTATTTCTCTTAATTATGCACCAATAAATGATCAGGATATTGCTTAAAGACCATTCCACCTGTAGTTTAAAATATTACGACGTATTAATTAATCCAGTTTGTCTAATGATGATCATTAAATTATTTCATCGTCCAAATATAAGAATTTGGGTTAATAGTTTATGCTAATATGTTGCACATATTATAGATACCACAAATTTATCAAGATCATATTACTTCATACCATGAATCATTGATTCATATCGATTAAGAAATTATTTTCTTGTACATATGTATATTGTGTAATACTAGTGGGTTTATATATTATTTTTTTTAGAATACAAAGGGCAAGGCGAAAAGAGGACATAAGAAATAAGGATAATGAGAAGGTAAGCGAAAACTTCAGTTTCCAATATATATTATTTCGAAATAGTAGTAAATCGAAATAAATATTTATTTATATTATTATTTTTACTATATTCTGATGAGGTGTTTTATTATATGAAAAGATGGAATATTTTAAATAGTATTTATTTATTATTATGGTTCATAACAATATATATACAAAAAAATTGTACGAATAATAATGATTAAAATGATACAAAATCAACATAGGGTAGCGAATCCTTAATGGTAGAGTCCATGGCTGAGGGCGGGGGCGGCATAGCTAGCCAGAGCGGGGGCGGCATAGCTGGCGTAGGCGGGGGCGTGAGCCACAGCGGGGGCGGCGTAGCTGGCGTAGGCGGGGGCAGCGATAGCCTTAACCACGGGGGCGACAGCCTTCACAGCCACGGCGTGTTGAGCGGGTTCGCGTTGAACAACAGCGTTGAAACCATTGTGGGGATCAGCAGTGTAGTGTACAATTCTTCTGGAACCGTCGGGCTCCACCAGGGAGTAGCTGCCTTGGACAACATCTCCTTCACGCTGTTCTTGCTGGGATTTCACATCTCCGGTGTGGGGGTCGTGCACGCCGTATTCGTAGTTGTAGTGGGCGGGGGCGTAGGGCTCAGCAACTACAGCCTTGGCGACGACGGGGGCGGCATGGGCCACGGCAAGACGAGGAGCGGCATAGCTAGCGTAGGCGGGGGCGGCATGGGCAATTGGAGCGGAGTAGCTGGCGATGGCGGGGGCGGCGTAGCTAGCCACGGCGGGGGCGGCGTAGCTGGCGACGGCGGGGGCGGCGTAGCTGGCGTAGGCGGGAGCATGAGCTATGGCGGGGGCGGCGTACGCCAGGGGAGCGGCGTGGGAGATGGTTTGCTGGGAGATGGAGGCGTGGGAGGTGGCGGCGGGGGCGGCATAGGCTGCGGGGGCGGCGTATGCTACCGGGGAGGAGATCACGCCGGCGCGGGCTACTGCCATCACGCACGCGAACACTACAAACTGAAAAAAATCACATTAATAACTTTACCCTTAAGCATTAAAAACAATAACTAATATTCAATAATGCGGTCACCCATCCAAACCTTGCCCATTCTTGTACAAACACATGTCCAGTGTTTTACCAGTATATAAATATTTGATAATATTTTTTTCTTGCGGTTTTCAGAGTGTTAACCATATTTATCTAACCAATCATTGTTAAGCCCAAGTATTGAACCAGTACCTCAATCATTTATAATAATAAGAAGTTATAAAAAATTATCAATTTTATTAGTTAAACTCTCTCAATTACGTTTATGTTTATGTAACAATTTACTAAAAGCAATAGTCACAAATTTTGATTTTTTTTATCGAAACATTGTTGGTATGCAACCCTTAAAGCGTAGTCCATATAGGTGATTACCAGGACGATGAGTGTTGGTATACACTAATGGTATTGAAACCATGCATCCTGGTATTCACCCCTGAGACCAAATGCTAGATGACCAATGCTATAAGCCATTGGTGCTTGTGAGTACTCACTTTGAATGCCATGTTGTTGTCGGAGCTGGTGTGTTGGATATGCTGTTGGAAGAGCCCGCCGGAGCTTATATACTCCGCCGAGGAGGCGCGCCGGTCCCACCTTTCACCCGCCACACAGGGCTCTTGCCCAATGCACCTACCATCTCAAGTTCAACGCTTGCCCAATACACACACCCGGTCTATAACCATACATCACTACAATAACTATACTTATTCAACTATATCACCAAATTCAATATTACTTCATAAATGTACTTATAATAATAAAGTCCAGATAAAATATTTCAAGTAAATGTATGTACAATAATATATTTTAAATAAAATACTTCAAGTAAATCTCTACAAGTAAAGTTCAACAGTTGCTCAATACACTGAACTTCACACTTAACAAATACGTGTAGTACAAAACAGACTTTAAATTAATTTTATCCTGGCAGGGAATAAATTGTCCCTTTATATGTTTGGCAATTGACATACTAGACTATTTCCTATGGAATAAAGTAATTAGTTACTTAAGCTATAAGCAAGTACACTATAACATTCAAGAAGATATGAAGCTTGCTTTTTGGATTAAGGTAGTCACATTCCGAATCGCTTATTATATTTTCTGTATCACCAGCAGCATTTAACTTCAAATCATGTTAAAGTATGTCTAAAATACGACAGTTTAGATTTAATTATTTACATCTTTTTGCACTTAATTTTGTCCGTTGCTAGACCAAATGTATATGAAATTTATATGATTTTCATAATAACTCTGCTAGTACATTAATTTTCTATAACTTTCCGTTGACAATGGTATCCAAATAACAGAAGTTAGTAGGAACTTAGAACATATGTTGCTATGAAAGTAAGTTAAACTTACGTCAACGGTGGTGCGACTTCTCTTTCGACACGGAAAAATTGTCACTATATATCTACATATGTTTAACAATTGACATAATAGAATATTTCCTAGGGAAAAAAGTAAAAATAAATAACAAATCTACTTGATTACAGACTATAATAAAGAAAAAATTAATTTCAAAGTTAACTCTTTGAACGCGTATCAATTAAGAATTAAGCATATATAAATTAAATTATTAAATTTTATAGTCGTTATGTATGCATTTCTGGAATAAACTTCGTTAATCACTCAATTGAAAATTAGTTACTGTCTCAGGAATAAAACCTTAGTTTATTGTCTTTACAAAAATAACTATTATTAGTTATTAAAATATGCCAACAAAATTTAATACTATACTACAAGAAAATGTACTTTCAGTAACAAGTTGGAGCTAAATAACTGAAGTATTGTAAGCACTACTTTAATTCAGTAGGTACTTTTAAAATATTTTTTAATTGGGAGTTGTAGTTATTAATTTTAATTAATTATTTCCAATGTAATTTACATAAAGACAATTATTAACAAATAAATATATCGTAATGATGTATTACTCATTATTGGGTTCATAAATTTTGCTTTGGTATTATTGTTGATTTTTTAAGCTATAACGCACATTTCCTATAAAGAATTTACTATTCGGACTATGCTTGAATAACATATTATCATACTAGTTTTATAAGACGGTATATTGTTTAATGAGTTGTTTGGGGTACGAGCGTAGCGAGAAGTACTCCAAAAACACAAATGGAGAAATACGACGTACCTAACAAGTATAATATACAATTTTTTATACTTTGCTTCACTTATTCTTAAAAATTTCAATTACAAAATAATAGAGTATAATCTTGGGATTTATGTAAATTATCTTGAATGAAGTTGGACAGTTTTAATTGTCATAATGTATATATAATATTGTGAAAAAAATTACGTTATGATTTACAAAATCTTAATATCTTTTTAAAATAAATTTGTTTATTCGGTTTTCATATTTACAATTATTCTAAATTGTAGTAAAAATGATTTTAAAATATTTGTGGTTATCAATTTGACGTTTATCGTGCGGAGCGCAGAACAATGAAGTACTAATTTTACAAATAAAATATTATCAAAAACAGTTAACAACATACTATATTATTGAACTGTTTCCGTTGTAATAATAGAGCAATTGTTAATGCTAAGAAAAAAAAAATTATGTCACGACATTTTTAGTAAAAAACAAGGCCTAAGTGTAATTGTTTCAAAATTATTTTATTATTACTTACTTTAGTTGTTATTGTTTCTGAGTAATAAATAAAATGTAAGTAAGTAAGAAAACTATTTTGATCCATTTAAAAGAAAAGTAATATTACTTAATGTGCGTGTTATTTAACTCACATAAAATTTGCACAATCTGTAAAATCTCGAAACAAGTTGGTTTTTATATAATTTAAAATACAACTTTTTAAAAGCTGTTTATAAAGTAAATACTTCATTAATGCAAAAATGTACTTAATGACTATATCAAACCATCATCTAATCCATCTGTTTAATAATCGTCATAATTTAAAAAGTAAAAACAGTCTTCCTACAAGGTTTTTGATTAGAATCAACAAGTAAATGAAGTGTAGAAATTATTTCTCCAGGCTGTATCTACGCAGACCTGTCAAAAGGTCTCTAGATTATAGGTTGTGTTTATATAACAAGTATTTAAATACAACTAGGTCTATGGTCATTGACAGTTTGACAAAGTAGTATTATTCTAGATCTTTATACTTACTGTTGTAAGTATTTTGAATAGTTAAATATTATATAAGTTACTGATAAATGGAAATCGATTTAATACTTCCTTAATAGACTTAACAATGTGGGCAAACTTCGTTAGGTATATAGGGATATAATGAGATCGGCGACACACATTAAAGAAATGCAGATTTTATACCAAATTAACAAAAAATCTTGAAGAAATTCAATAAATAGATCGTGTTTTATATTGTACGAACAACGGTAGCCCCAATGATGATATTGTTATAACAATATTTAAATTAGTACTGTTAAATATCAAGATGATAGATAATCAACAAGTTCATACAATTTTTTAAACACCGATTAGAAAATAATTTCAAATTCCAAATGTGCCAAATAAGAAACAAAGAAGTTCTTTTGAAACTACTGTTTATGATTCATTTCGTAGTCTGAGTGTACTTTATCATTGTCTTTTCCTGCTTCACCGGTATTAATAATTTTAATATCTATTATTCTTAACTGAAACAAATTTTTCTTTTGTTCGAGTGAAAAAGTATCATCTTTTGTATTTCATATTTTCAATATAACATATTTCATATGTTTTTTGTAATTTTTTGACTAAAATTTTTGTGTTAAAATGTTAAAGGTGAATCACATGACGTTAAAATATTAATACTTTTTTTGAAATCCTTGAATACATTTGACCTAATACACATATTAATAATTAATCACCAAATTTATTAAAAATTTGTTGTATCCTTCAATATCGTCTTCCTACATACAGCAAAATTTTGTATCCTTTAGATTTTAGTTCCTGAATGGCGACCCAGTTTGGTTACGAAATGGCATACGTCAAACAACACAGGTCATACATTCAGATTAATCAATTATTAGATTTATTTTCATATTTGAGTTCACCGGATTTGAATAATATTGCGAAATTTAATACACAAGATATATGTGTTATACTTAAGATTTAAATTTATTAACCTAATTTAATAATAACAATTATTAGTCATTTGTAGGAGTAATAGTTAATATAAGTATGTTATTAGACATACATATGTTAATACTATGGGATATTAGCTGGTTTTACTCCAAATTTTGTAATATATTACATAAAAAAATGCAGGATGGAATCGAAAGTAAGGTACTCAATTTTACTCGGAAATTATTACAGATAAAAAAATACAAAATAACAAAGTTGTAGGAGACCAAGGGGGGTATTTAATTAAAGAATAAAATCATTTTTTAACCAGTTGTTCTCAAGTTACAACACAAAGTTATATTTTTTAAGCTTATTCAACAGCGTATTTTTTTCTGATTTCAAACAGGTATTAATTTTATATAGTTACATAATAAAAATATTGGAAAAAAAATGGGATAGAAATTTAAATACCTTTTTTGTTTTTAAAATTAATGTCCAGTAATCAAAAATACCTACATAATAAATATGATTTTCTATTTACATAAATTATTCACAATTGCCTCCGTTCTCTCATAAGTATAAAGAAAGCTTTTTTAACAAATTTTTATTTACATTTATATTATTTAACTCGACAACATTTTGTCTTTTTCTGTTAATAAGTTTATCAATAGCCTGCTGTATATTAATTATAAAAATAAAAATTTATATAAATTTCTTTCACATTTTTTTCAATATTTTTATTATGTAAGGATATAAAACTAATACATGGTTGAATTCCGAACAAAATACGCTATCGAATAGGCATAAAAAACATGGATAATCCCGTTTAAAAAAATATAACTTTGTGTTCTAACGTGAAAACTATTAGTTCAAAAAATATTTTATTCTTTAATCAAATAGCCCCCTTGCTCTCTTATAATTTTGTTATTTAGTATATTTTTGTAATCTGTATCTGTAATAACTTATGAGTAAAACCATGTGCCTAACTTTTGATTTCATACTGTATGTTAAGTATAAAATACTGTAGGGTATGTTGTCACAGGTACAACACATACATACTTGTACCCTCCAATTGTTATTATTTTTCATTTCCGCAAGTAAATACTCCTAATTAGTAAGTGGTATTTACCACAAGAATCAAGATCAGATCTATTATTTTTAATACAACAATAACTAATTGTTAAATGTTAAAAGTCAGATATTATATTTCAATTTATATTGCAGGATGTACATTAATACCTTAATGTTATACGAACAGCATAATTGGCATGGAAATAATAAATTACTTCCATTGCGCAAAAGAAATTCGTACAGTCAATGTCAAATTAGTGTTTTTTGTAGATCATTTCACACGCTACAAATGATCTTGCCTCGGGCTTTGTTTGTATCCTTATTTTTTCGATCACTAATTATAATTTAGTAGAATCATTAATTAATTACCGTCATCGTATTACAGTAAATTATTCATTATTATTTGACATTTTGAAGAATGATAAATTTGAATTAGGCAGATGTCTTCCTAAAATTTGGAGCATATTATTGTGAAAGATTATAATAACATTAACGCTTCATTTACACTTTAGACTAAATCTTTTTTGTTTATATGCAATCATTCTTTAAATTTCAGCACATATTATTTAATGTTCATTTTATTACTATAAGATTAAATAATACAAATTTTAGTAAAATACTTCACTTAAAAATTGGTTTAGGGTACAAAATTATTGCTTGCTTAACAGATGGGTCTGTAAAACATTAAAAATTCACGTTTCCAATAAAAAATTTATATCTGTTTACATCTCCAATTTTCAATATTTTCAATCATAGTTGACCAAGAATTACAATTCAAAATATCTATTTTTGAGATAAATTGTTTCATTTCTAAAAATAGTCCACATTGATAAACATCGATGCACACGTTTCTGAAATTTTTGCTCACAATTTGCACCTCACAATAGAGTTTTTTTTTTAGTATATCTAAAATTCGGTGACTCGAACTTTTCTCCAAAATTTAACATTTTCTAGACTTCATGAGATAAGCACATTGAAAGTTACACCTGTAAAAAGAGATTTTTCAGGAATTGTTGTCTCGAAAATTTTTATTTCCAAAAATATTCCATATTGATAAACATCTATGCGCTGATTTGTAAACAGTATTTGGTTATATCTTTTTGTTCGTGAGATATATATGTTCTTTCCGATGGATACAATTTTTAGAACGAAAAAATGAAAATCGGTGAAATCTAGTGTTTCACGAGAGTCATATTTCCTTGGTCTTACATCAATCTTGCAGAAAATGCAAGACAAAAAAAAGACAAAAACTACAATTTTCAAAGCAAGACAAGGTAGTAAATTGTCTTTTTTTGTTTGTTAATTTGAAATCTATATTTATTATAAGAATCTATCTATAAATATATGTTACTGAATACGAAAATTATATGAAATGTATATTTTTTAAATGTAAGAACATTAACATACAGATTTTTTTACCTAAAAATACGAAAATATGTAAGTATGTATTATAGAAACGAAGACATAATTTTCAAATATGGGTATGTAAATTTCGTTTCAAAAATTTTAAATTATAATAATTATTGGCTCAATAATATAAAAAATTTCAAATGAAGAGTGGGGAGCATTAAAAATTCAATAATCTCAAAAGTATACATTTCTTTCAGTTTTAACAAAAATAATACAATAACACTAAAAATTTAAAAGAAAATATTTATCAGTCGAAATTTTATCTTCTTATATCCCCCTTCTTGTATACGAAACAGGTATGAACACAATTTTATGCTAAAAAAATTAAATCCCGCCACTGCACTAAAGGATAGAGAAATAAAGATTACTCAGCATGTAAACATTTAGCCCTAAAGTTATTTTGCAAATGTTATCTCTGTATGTATATCTACACAATGTTCCACATAAAATTTTTCTTCATAATAATTACCATGAATGTCAAATATAACAAGTGTTCCAAATGTCACATATTCTCAATAATTTCTGTTAAGGCCAGACGAAATCTGGTGCACCGCATTAAACGCTGTCCTTGAATAAGAAGCAAGTCCGTTGTCGAGTACCAATGTGCTACTTAACACAATGTATACTACTCTAAGGTGGAGTCACAGTCACATTTATATAAGATGAAATAAATTAGAATTTGTACTAGCGGCTTCACCGTTTGATAATTATTTCTCAAGCAATTCTAATTAATTGATTCACAAGAGAAATTTTATGATTCTTTATATTGCTGGATGTGATACATTTATTATATAAAGTATATAATTAATAGGTATAGACATATATCTTGTTACGGATGATGTATTTTACAGTTATATCTGAACAGGTAAAGAAATAGTGTTATATAAAAAATTGCAGGGTAGAGTATAGGATCAGCACTTCATGGAGAGTTTGTTTCCATAAGTTGATCCTTACGTCATCGTCATCAATCGTGACCTTGTTACTCAAATCGTTAAAGGGAAAAGAGGGATGGATGACATCATCTTGGATGAAATACACAAAAACATTTGTAGATTAAACTAACCAAACTACCAACACACAATGAAACACAAATTGTAGACGCCAAAATCACCTTAATAAATGACACGAATAACATACATATTATTATTTTTTAAATAGTTGAAAATATCCATTACCGATGTTACACTACTGTTCCTACTTTATTTTTGTCATTGGTTGGATGCAGATATCGTATAAATCATGATGATTTTGTTTTGAGTGTCCAGACGATATTTCCTAAATTAAATATATTCGAGAAAAGTTATTCTAATATAACTTATTCAGCATTATGTATTTCATGATTTCATTTAATAGTACTAAAATATTTTTTTTTCATTCTTAAATAGGAACATATATGTTTTTTTACTATTTCAAGAAGGAGTTAATTTTCTGAACACAACGGTATAATACACTTATGCCCATATTCATAATACGTTTGTTATAGTTATTACACTTCGTTATTTTTTTTTGACAAATTATAAAACAGTAGACAAACTAAAATTTTTATTTTTCTTCAGAGACAAATTGTGTTATTGGAGAAAATATTTAAACTATAACGAACCAACGTTTTATGAATACTGGCATTATAGTCTTAAATAACAAGAAAAATGCAAGTGAAAAATTATTATATTCATTTCAAATTTGATAGAAATAAGAATGCTTTGACGGAAATAATTGAAAAGGAAAAAGATACGAATGTATATTGTTCGTTCAAGATAATTACTAATACACTTGAATTTTGGACAATATTACAAAGCAATATTGATAAACAATTTGTTTTCAATTGTTTTTGTCAAAGCATTGAATTGAAATGTAATAATTTTTCATTTACACTTTTCTCATTTGTTATGTAAGTGTATTATATCGTTTTATTCAGAAAATCAATTCCTTTTTAGTATGGTAAAAAATATACGACACTATACTATAATATTTTTTTCAGTCCTATTTTTAGCTGATATTTTAAATAAAAAGTAAGATAACTAAATACAAATTCTTGCAGACTGATTTATGTTTAAAGAACCAGTTCTTATAGAAACTTACACATCTAATGTGTGAAATATTTTGGTAATCTATTCCTGCAGTAAATCATAAAATTCGAGCAGAGAAAGTCTGACAAACCCGACTTAGTGTTAATTCTCAAAATTCAATTCAGGGTCAGAATATGCAGCTGATGCGAATTGGCTTCACAGGTGTTCTTGTTCTTTTGTTACGCAATTTAATTTATCATGGTAACCTGGATAACTTAAAATTCATTATTTCTTTTGTCGTACCAGACATCGGTCGGTCATTACAGTACATCATTTGTAAGATCAAAATGCCATAAAATGTATGTTAAGTATGTAAAATACTGTAGGATATGTTGCCACATGTGCTAAAATGCATACCCTCCAATTTATTATAATAACTTTTCTTATCTGTGAATTGTGTTGAAATATCGGCAGGTTTATAAACAAATATATAAATTATATAATGTATGAGAAACTAGATTATGATAAAAATGTACCAATATGTCATAAATACATCTGATATAAGACAAATTAAAGAAAAGGTGTGATATATTTTGGCTATAAACTTACAAGATACAAATTATAAAACGAGATTTCTATCAGCGTAAAATTTTACTATCCAATGTAAACACTTATTAGCGATTGCGCCATGGCCCATATATTATCCCAATAATTTCGATACACATATTATTTATTTCCGATCCGAATTCTGGCAAAATATATCATTATTACATAATTTAATACTGTAAACTGTTAAAATTCTCACATATTACAAGCTCATTGAAAGAGAAATGTATTAATTACGGCAGATTAATTAAGTGAAATGATAATTGGAATAATTACGCATCATATTTGGTAGAGCTGTCATAGAAGAATTGATAGTAAAGATGAATTTCTCTATGACATTAAATGTGTCGTAACAGTCCTAAAATTTGAGTAAATGTCTTTGAACTTAAGTAACAAAATTATGAAATTTTACTGATTTAAAGTTTATATTTAGCTAATTAAAACATCTAAAATTCTTTAAATATATGTACCAAATAACTTAACTATAAAAAAAATATTGGGAATCAAAATTGACATTTAATAACATAATAATAAATTATTTAGTTCTGAAGTAAGTATCAACGAATATTTCAATAGTAGAAACAATGACTATGTTGAGAAAAGACGAAGAAAATGTAAGAATAGCAGAAGCACAGATCCTACGTATAATAGTAGGACTATTAAAAATTGCAAGAAACGTGAATTATGAAATTGAACTGGGACATGTATGGAGAATAAAAGAAGATGAGGGAGACCAAGATCTAAGGGGTTACAAGAAGTAGAAGAGTATTTAAAAAGAATTGGAGTAACAGAATGGAAGGAGAAAAAAATAGGAAAACGTCAAGAAGAATCAGCAGTAAAGAAACGGGGACCGATCCGTAGCTAAAAAGAGGATTTGGAAAGTTTCAATCAAGTACCTATGTATATATAGTACCAAACCAACATATACAATAGTAACGACATTATGTGTTATATACATTTTTATATATTCATAAACAAATAGATTTAGTTTGAAGTCTATTTTCAAATCTTTCTAAATCGGTAATCAAAAAAATGTAGGTATATTGCATTTTGCATAACAGATACTAGAACAATTTTTCGTTCACTTTCCTATAATTTTGTTAAACAAATAACTATAATTAGTCTACATTTGCTCCAAGAATACCGAAATACAGGTTTGTACGGTAAAGGCCAGAGTGTTAACCTTTTGGGCGAATATTCGTATCAAGTTTACGTTGCAACAGTGCGTAAATAACGCACTTTGGTTAGGCGCGGTTACATCATGACTCGCCTCTGAGAAAGTAGATCATTCATAATCACTTCGGTGTCAATCGATTCAACTTCTTACAATCATCATTTCATCAACAATTGGGATTTTCTACAGAATATTTTTAAAGACATTATCATTGATATTTATTTTTTGGATTACATAGAGTAAAATAATGTAAAAATTAATTGTTTAAATAAATACTCATTATTAGAGTATATTACATTATTTACATGGTAAAACAGTTTTTACTACCTATCAGCTCCTTGAAGCAATAAAACTATTACCTTGCGTATATTGTACAACAGTTTATTTGTTATTCACTTATAAATATTTTTTTATTTATTTATTTAAATCTTTATTCATAAATGATTAGGAAAAAAAGTCAACGAGCAAATGTGATAAATTAAAATAATGTACGAGAAATAACTCCCATTGAAGTTCTGTCGTTTTATATTGTTTTTACTTTATAATTTAGATGCCAAATCTAATTTAGTGTTTTTAATCTCCTTATTTCTGAGAAATGATCAAATAAATTCAGCGTTAAATTATTAATATGGTTATGTAAGAGATTTTTATATCGAGTAGAATATGTTTCTATTAGTTCAATAATATTTTTAATTTTTAAATCCGAATGTATTAATTTATTTGTGACGTACCACGGAGTATCTACTATTAGTCGTAGACATTCATTTGAAATCTTTGTATAATATTTATACTTGATTTCTTAACAAAATGAAAACCAAATCCTAACAGTTACTAATGTTGTATCAAAAATTAATATTACGATAACAAAACTTAACTTTCAATAATGTTAATAATGCAACTACTAACTAAATTTTTATATTTGGTAATTATGTATTACATTTCATATAAAATAAATAATTGACCAATCATATTTTCAAGATATATTTAAGAACAAAACGACTGTAAAAAATATTAACTAGAACTTCGATGTAACGAACTTCGATATAACGAACTTCAGATATTACGGATAAAATGTGCTGTTATTTTACACAAAGTGTCCGACCGAAACATAGTTTTCAGCCGAAAACGTAATCTTGTATTTTTCTCACCTTTTAAGGTGTAATTAGGGCTCATTTTTATAGAACACTTTTGCCTTTTATAATGTAAAAGCATGTTTCCTAAAAGCGCTATTATTATAAAAGTTCGGTTCTAGTACGGACCACTATATTTTTTAAAGAAATAAAGACTTTATCTATCACCACGTCTCTAACAACAAACAATCGCAATGAAATAACTTTTTTTTAACTACACAGTCTTTGTCTTAATTCTACAAATTAAAGTACTGGGATCTAGCGTCATCTTAACTTGGGTTTGTACTAACGGCCTCAGAATAACGATAATAAAATAATAATTATATGTTCGATAGAAAGAAAATTGAAATAATGTATAAAACAAAACCATATATTATTTAACAAACAAGAAAAAAATGGCGAATAATACAGTTTCGAACAAATCTAAAAGCGCCAGACACAACACGAATTTAAGTTTCGGCTGGGCCGAAGTATCGGCCAAATTTTGGCCGAAAGCTAAACTGCGGCCGAATCTAGGTTGTAGCCGAAACTGGCCGAAACCTAAAACAAACACTAGCTATATATGTTTAAATCGAAGTATCACCGATCTTGACTGCAACGTTGTGATTTGCAAATATTTTATAGGAATCATGTACTGTGTTTGTATAAATTACTTCAGATTATGTTGCCACATATAATAAAACACACATATGTAGTGCTGGTCCTGTACATCTTCCCTTCAAATTATATCTTTCTCAATTTGAGAATTAAAGTATCGACTATGAGTAATATTTGCAAAACAAATATGTATATGATTTGTTGAGTCAGTGTTATGCCAAATGTTGATGTCTTATTCAAATTAAATTAATACGTCTTATAAATTATGTATTGATGAAATTACTATTGAATTTAAATGTTCTAGTTTGCATAAAACTATCATTATGTTTTGAACTATGTGAATCAGAATTTGCACAACTGTTGTGATCGTTTGGGCGGTTACCTATCTTGCACTAACTCACTTTCTTGACGATATTTTTTATGGTGTAAAACACAAAGCTAATATGGAAAGACATTTTTGGCGTAGAAATAATGATTTTAAATTCTGCTTCACAATTTTTTCTTAGAAAACATCATGCATTCCATTTTCTAAATTTTTAAAATTAATTTTCTATGTGATATAATTTATATAAAAATCAAGAAATGATTTGTGATTTGCCTTCTAATTAAATTATTTTTTTGTACTGTACTTTTATCTAGAATTATTTAGATCAACTTACTAATGGTATAAAAACATTATTACCCATATCTGTGTTAAAACTGGCACACCCAGCAATGGGTAATAAGTCGTGAGAGAGTTATACTTGAAAGTCTGTCTTTTTTTCCAGACTCAAACTCGGGTTGTGAGAAGTACAAGCAGATATTGCCAGTAAATACCGAAAGCATGTTTGGAATGATTGAAAGTGCAAGTAGTTGTGTGTTCTAATTCTCGACATTGTCGGTATCGTATGATCTAATTCACGTAATTCGGAGTTGTAGTCCGTCTTTAGGCGTAGTCCTTTCACTGATCTCACGCATGGTACACACGTGTGCACGCACAATTCAAGGCCACGTTGATCGACCACTTTCGATTTCATACACTCATGTAGCAAATTTCCGCTCCTATAGACTTGGTGCCTGACATTCAAACAGAACAACATCATTATTTTTACAGTTTCACAATTTAAAAGTAATTAATATATTGAAACGATATCTTAAATACTCAGATACATTATATTGCTAGTATTTAACCAATGATTATATCATGATTTGTCATTCAAGAGTAATGATTAATTATAAAAAACTATGTACTATTCATAAAGAAAATTAATCAAAAATTTTTGATTGACTGTATTAATCGGTCTGGGGTCATGTCATAACCTTCCAAATAATTTAACATAACGGAACAATCAGTTTTATATTTCAGTCCGACAACACAGACTTATTAAAAAAAATGGAGGTCAAATATAGGATCAGTATTACAATTACATATATGTGACATGTGGTAACATACCTTACAATATTTTGTATATATTTTAATAATTGTGAGGTATGTATGTATGTACATATGTATGTAGTATAAATTTGTAATAATGACCAAAATCAAAACATAAAGAAAGGAAATATTGGAAAGGGATGACAGGAAATTAAAAACCTACTTATTAATGAAAAATATTTTTATTTTCTTTACTTTTCTACATAAGTCTACATAACCCCATTGAGGCATGTGACCAAATTTTAATTTAAATAGATATGATACTATTAAAAAAATAATTTCCATTTATTTTTAGATCGATTCATTAATCGTAATTTACTAGAAAAAAATTATCAAAAATTTGGGGAAGGGAAGCTGCGACGTCAGCCTTGTAGAATCGTGAAAGATGACAGCTAGACTGGGAACGTAAGAGACAGTCTATCTGTCTTCTTCCAGGATTTTAACATATGTTGACGTCACATATTCCTTCTCAGATATATTAAATTGCTAATAACTATATAATTGAAAAGTAATGTTTTGTTTTTATTATTCTAATGAGAACCTATAATGATTAGTTTTTCTATTTTATGACATATATAGGAATTCGATTATGATCACAAACCTCATTGGACTATAAGCTTCTAGCTCATGTCACATCACTCAGTAGAAGGATGTGGGGTTATCATTAAAATAATAACATTTCAGGGCATTATTACTGATTAATAAAAATGAGCCCGACACTCTCTTATAGTCGACCGACATTGATAACTGGAACGTTGAGTGCAGCGAAAAATATGTGCAGAAAAATAATGGAGAATAATAATAAAAAAATTGATAGGTATTTTGTATTAGTGCATAAAATTTGTAAGCATCTGTTGAATATTACTATTCATTTTTGTAATTGTGGTTTTGGTCAATGCTGTGCAAAGGTGGGTGCTTGAATAACTGGGCGCCAAAATCATTAAAAATTAAAATAAAAAAATATCTATTAAAAATTCCTATAAATATGACCATTTCAGGATTCGAGGATGCCTTTGATCTTAAATTATAAATGAGTGTATGGTTGTTTCCTATTACACATGTCGCCATAACCTCCTTTGGTCTTTAAGGCGATACTGATTATAATAATTCTGAACTAATCAGTTTAACCATTCCCAAATGACAACAAAATCACTAAGTACAATGAAGTCGCTGCCCGTTACCTTCTGGAACGTAATATGTCATTGGATTTTATAATTTTTATTTATTTCAGATTTACTGTGAACGTTGAATGGCAAAACGTTGTTTACAAAATCAGTTTCTTGTGTTCTTAACTTAAAATTTGACCCAATAATTTCTTTAAAAAATATCTATTCCCGCAAAAACATTACAAATAAAGAAATTTGCATGGGGGCTCCATATTTAGAAATTTCCCCAGGCGCAACATTTTCTACGCACGACTCTGGTTTTAGTTACATTTGTACAACACCAGCAATGTAATTTGTTTGCATAAAGAACTAGCTGGCAGTTATTAGATCCAATAAATATTGGTTGAAGTGGGCCAGCCCCGCCCTGAACCCCGCTGTGCTGCTGCATATTCATATAACATTTGGTGGCTGGGAAGATGCCGGGCGTTATGTAACTGTAGTGTAGGTGTAGGTGCACGCCGCACTCTGGGTATTGTGTGGTGTGCTGATGTGGGTCTGTGGGTTAGTACTGCCGGCGGACTGCTGTCTGCACATGCGAGTATGAGTGCACGCTGCAGGAGTGGAATCAGGACGGGTTTTATTGTTACACTGGTTCTGTACATAAATGTAAAAATACCAGACAAACAAGAGATAAACCAAAATATCAAAAATTACCCATTAACCTTTCTTACACATCTAGTATTTCTTGTGATTAACGTGTTTAAATAGTTAAAATGTAAATATGTCCTTTAAATATTTTCTTTTTTTGACTCTTATTAGGCACAATAGACATTTTATCACAACCAATACCAACTATTTTATAGGTACGCGATTCATTATTTTATTATTATTTTATTTTATTAGATAATAGCAGTACCCGCGGTGTCGCTCGGGTATTCAATTTGTAATAATAGGTATATTTACTCAAAAATCACAAATTTTCATATGTTTTTTTGCACCGCGTGGCTACCTATCTCGTAGACATACGATCCTTGCTCCTCGCCCTGCTCGTCATTCGCTAACACCAAAGTATATTTTTTTTTCATTTTTTCACAAACACTATCACTAAATCTAAACTACTTGTCCAAACAATATTGTGTAGAAGGCAATTTTTATCTACATAAAATTTCCTCGACGGTAAGTAAATTTATTTTAAATATATATTTTTTAGTCATATTTTTTCAATTTGCTTATTAACTTTAACATATAAAAGTATGTCGTCCCAAATTTTTTTTTAGACCTTTTTCAATTCTACAACTTTTCTATAGAAAGCATTTAATAGTGTATTACACATCAAAAGTTGTAAGGTGAATATTACGCACGATGTGGAAAAGTTACACAAGACGAGTTTGTAATTCCACAAGTACGTAATTGCTTTACAACTTGAATTAGATACTATACTTTTCTACGACCACCATTTTACTCTGTTTCGATCACTCCTCGATCAGAAAATACACTGAAATAATTGACATATCTCTAGCAAACAGTACCAACTACAAAATATAAAAACATGTCAAACTGTCAAACTCAAAATAATAAATTGAAACTATTTACAACCCAATAAAACAATACAATGTAGAACATTTCTTGTTTATTTCTTTAATAGTCGTTATGTTTAAATTCATTATAATTAATTTATTTATAATGCTAACATAATTTCGATCAATCAAAAATTCCCTAACTGTGCGATCGCACACTTTACGCATGGCCTTCCGTAATGTGACATAGATAACCTAAAAGACGTAGAAAAATATAATTTACTTAAGTTAAAGGCAACGTTCGTAAAAAACGCATTCCATCGACTGTTTTTTCGTTCACTTTGTTACAAAATTGGTCGCCACGAAAAGCCCTTTTATTTTAACAGGATAATATTATACCTAGCTTATGTCTACCCTGAAAATAGATTATTAGATTTATATGTCATTGATAAATTACGATTTTTTTTATTTAATTCATTATCAGATATATTTATTATTTTTATTCAGGTCCGGACTGACCCATCCGGCTACCCGACGATCGTCGGAGAATAATAAGTAAAGTGCCCCACCTTGCTTATTATTTGTAGTATCTCTAGGGATTAAATATCCCAAGAGAGCAAAAAACGTGTTTTGCTCTCTCTAAACAGGCACTATTTGGCTCGTTTTTCTTTACGCTTGTTACAAAAACTTTCGCATTGCCGGAGGAACCATCGAACCATTTTGCTCTCTCGGATGAATTGACAGCAAAATCGAGTTTTCCTCCCTTGGTGCATAATGTACTATTTTATTATATCTGTATGATAAACCTTATTTAGCAATCTAAAAAAAATGCAAACACGAAAGATTAAAACAAGCCTGTGCTTGAATGTTCCTATAAACGATATCATAATCCTGGATCGTGATTTTCGCTTCTGCTTATGTACTTTTCTCACGGTAAACAATATCCATGACGTCAAATATCATGTCTAATACTTTAAATTATAAAATTAATTGAGGTCAAAATTCTGCATTCCAGATCTATTATGATGCAGGTAAAATATAAGAGTCATTGCATACTTTATACACTACTATTTATTTATTTTTACTCCAATAATTATTGATTTAGAAGCTGAATAAATTATGAAATTTCAAAAGGTGAAAATGTAGGACCAGCGCTACATATAAGTTTTGTAGTACATCTGGCAACATAACCTACATTATGTTATACATTATACAGCTAATATATTTGGTTATAAATCAGGGCACCGGTTAAAAAAACGGTTAATAACAACAGGTAACCGATATTTTGAACGAAAATGGCGAACTTTAACAGTAATTTTAACCGATATTTTGAAGGCCGAAAATACCGGTAATCGTGAACCAACAAAACATAAACTGTTTTTAGCGAACATTAACCTTTATGTTAATATCGTTTAGCGCGAAAATTTTTATATATTTTTTTATATCTGTGTTGTCTAGCTATTTGTATTTGAATATAAGTCAAGACAGTTTTTACAATTTACATTAAATTGCATTATTTTATTTGTTATATTTTTTCAGATGCTATTTTTTATTTATATTTATTTTAATTAAATTTTTACAATTCTTTTTTTAATAATTTTTTTCATTAAATTTTTAACCGATATATTTACCGGTTTAAACCGATTTCCAATTTATAAAAACTGGTTTTCGAACTAAAACCGTTAGTATTATAACGTTCTCTATAAGGGTTAACCGTTAACCTGTATTTTTTCGGTTACATGCCCTGGTTTTAATGATATTTGAAGAGAATTTAAGTGTAATTATAATGAATAGTTTGTTGATTGTAATTTGGCTGAATGTGTCCCTGCGCTTTAGTTTCGTAAAAATCGAAAGCGATCAGCAGCCTTGAGTGTGGTGTAGACTAGCGAGATTTGATCCTATTTCCATGCGCCGCATCCTAATGGCGCATTACGTCGCTTCTAGGAACTGAGTACGTGCAGGGCGTTGGCCACGTACTCCGTGCACGTAATTGTCACCAGCAACCGCCGTTACTGTTATTGTGCACCATGTATAGCGCAGACATTGCTACAAATTGCGAAACTCCCAAATGGCATTTCCTTTAACATCCACGATTACTATATTTACATAGCTTAAAGTTTCGCGGAGAAAATGATCTATATATTTGACATTTTTCTAGATATTTATGCAATAGAATGTTCAGTTGATCTCATTTCGTTTCGACGCAACAGAAATGACGTATGATAAAATACCTTGACATACGTCTTTTGTTGGATTTGTAAATCTATATATTAAAATGAAACAATAAGAAAAACTTATTACTTGATAGTCTACAATAAATAGAACCGTTTGTGGTTCTCAGTTCGTATTTCATCGAATCACATTCTTTACCGATTATATTAATCATAAAATGGCATCTGTGGTGCAATCGCCAATCCAGCTCAAGTGCAATAAATGCACTATAAAAGTACCAAGAGATGTATTATTTATACATACACAGGGTGTTCCATTTAAAAGTGCCACCATTGCTATCTCGAGAACTATAAGAGCTACGAGGTTGGTTAAATTAGCAAAGAACCACCATTTTACAAGACTAATACAATGAGCAAAAAAATTGTTTTTTTCAACCAGTGGTTCTCAAAATACGGGCCACAACTTTCTTATTTTAAATGGGAATGTATGTTTATTTTTAGGTTATTCGATAGAGTATTTTTTTCTGAATTCAACGATATGTACATATCATATACAATATAACAAAATAATTGAGAAAAATGCATGTTAAATTTATATGTATTTTATTTATATCTGGCTGAAACAAGAGTGCTATGGTTAGAAAACATAGACATAATGTTCTGTCTAACATTGTTTGATTATTTTTTGTTAAATTTTATTTTCTTAAACTGTCAGTTTTAAGAAGAAAATGAATTGTTTTCTATCCAAAGCACTCTTATTTCAGCCAGGTATAAATAAAATACATATAAATTTAACATGAACTTTTCTCAATTATTTTGTTATATTAGTATATGATATGTACATATCGTTGAATTCAGAAAAAAATACTCTATCGAATAACCTAAAAATAAACAAACATTCCCATTTAAAATAAGAAAGTTGTGGCCACTATTTTGAGAACCACTGGTTGAAAAAAAGATTTTTTTTGCTCATTGTATTAGTCTTGTAAAATGGTGGTTCTTTGCTAATTTAACCAACCTCGTAGCTCTTATAGTTCTCGAGATAGTAATGGTGGCACTTTTAAATGGAACACCCTGTATAGAACCACTAGTATTTTGAATTTTCTCGGCAATTTTGGACGTCATGATCACAATTGCCTGTTGAGACGAAAATCGAGTCGAGCGTGACAACACAAGAGACGATTTCGTTTTCCGCGAAATATACATATTCTCAAATATTTATTTTGACGTTGTATCTAAGTAACATCTAGCGGAAAGTACTAGTGAAAATTGTCAGATTATGTTTGGTTCAAGTGACGAAAATTGAAACGTATACAATAGCACGAATGATGATTTTCTAAAGCAGACGTGTATTTGTGAAATTACCACTGAAAATTGTCAGGGTACCTAATTCGAATGTGATTGATTTGATTCACTAATGCCTGTATTCATAGTCAATACTTACTCAAGTTACTTCGCCAAGCAATACTCCGGTCGTACACGTCTTTTAGTATGTGACATGTTTCGTAGTTGAAACTTCGTGATTTCTCGGCTAAGTAATAACGTCAAGGTAAAAATTTGGCGAAATTGTAGTTACTGCGTTGGGAATATTTGTAAATTTGACAATATGACAGAATTTGACAAGTACTCAAGTATGAATCAAGGCGAAGTACCGACTATGAATACAGGCATAAAATACTGATCGATTATAAGTTTCGCTACTAGTATGAAAGTTATTTATTATAAAATGAATAGTGGCGCGAAAAATACATTATTTCTCCTATTCTTCCAGCAACGTGTGATTCATTTAGAGTTAATTACCAATCTTTTCACTCAAATGAAGACCCTGCATGCACTTTTTAGATTTATTGTGGAAGATGGTTGCGTGTGGTATTATTAGTTAATAATTGTTCCCTATATCATTGTAAGATCTTTGAACAATGCCAATCTCTCCAAATAAGCGAAATGGGACCAAACCAGTGGTACCACCTACACGCGTCCCACCTATTGACAAACACTAGACCAGTTCCTGCTCAACAACAATGTTCCAGATCACCCAGTGTTGCAAAACACATTCTTATTTCTTATTATATCGCTGATCGCTTTTGGAAAATTGGTCGTATCCGTATTACGAAAGAGTACGAATTAAGGGTAAAGGCAGAAAATTAATTGGTAAAACGTGAATTGAAATTAGACGATATTGATTTAATTGTTGGTAATTAACTTTAAATGAATAGGCCTCAATTCAAACTAGAAAAAATTATGAAATTTCGACTTATATGGCATATACTTATTAAAAAATTTACTACCATTTTTTATGCTGAAATATTATAACGGATTATTAAGTACTCATTATTAGGTGTGCCAATTTGCTTTGACATTCATTTCTATTTTTTAAATAAATATTAAATAGTTCATATTTCAGTGATTTAATTAGTAACATGCCTGTGGTTCTTACTACCTGAATTCGAATGTGGTATTTTCTTTATTTAATTCTCGTATAAAATAGTTCCAGTACACTTAATTTCTCAAATTACATTTTTAGTTAAAAATAAATGAGATTTTGAAACCTTTAAGTTCAAACTCTTTACCGTCTGCGGTGCCCTCTCCACGCTAGCTAGAGTGCCTCTAAAGTAACTCCTGATACATTCCCTTTTTTAATAATACATTTTTAATTAAAAATTAAATTAAATGAGTTCTGAAAACCTGAGTTTAAGACTCTCCACGCTAGCTAGAGTGCCTGGTAATTCTTGGTACAATCCCTCTCTCAGTAAAACATTTTAATTGATTAAATTTGCGGTGCACTCCCATGCCAGGTAGCCGTTTGGTAAATATGTCATTGACACACTCAGTAATGGGTAATATCTTAAATATCACGCAAGTTAAGAATTTTTAATAATAATTTATAATTTCACACTGAATGTATTAAATGAAAGTGTATATTTCTTGCAATTAAATAGCTATTAAAATATTATTGACATTAATAATTCATAATGTGAATGTTACATTTAAAGATGGTACACCTTGAATTTTATACAGGAAATATTAAATTTTAAAACGGATTCCATGTACAACACAACATATTTCTAAATGTCAGATTAGTCTGTTGATGTTACGTAAAATAATTTATAATATTTTGCTCTAAATACATGCATAACCATTGTGCGCATATAATTTATGATATTTACCTATAAATTAGGAAATTTCGATGCGAGGCAGTTAAGCTCCGCGTTTTACGATGTGTTTCATAATAACTCAATCCAGATCGCGGAGGCAACAATTACTGTATCGAAGTTAGTTACACAAGTCACATATTACACAAGCGAGGAATGTTCATTTGTTCGGCATGGCCCAGATTGTGACCGCCAGGGAGGTCACTGCGAAGTGTGCCATGAATACACCTTCGATTTTTTATCACTTTTTGTTTCTAGAATAAGAGAGAATGAAATTTCGCGGACATGGCTTATTGATTTTGAAGGAAACATATCTTAATTGACGCCATAAAAAATAAATTACAAGACAAATATTTCGCATTCTCAACCAAAGAATGTAAAGACATTGCGAAATTACCACAAATGTTATAAAAAAATATTTTTCGAAAACTGTCAAGAGTATTTAATATTTGCAAGAAAACTATCAACACGTGATTTATTTGTTTTTTGTCTAAACAGTGTAATAGTTATTTATGTATTAAGGCGCAAAGCGAAGAGCTTTAAATTTCCTGAGGGCTATATTCTTGATTATCCCGTAGTACATACAACATTTTATTTCATTTTGGTACTTAAAAAGAAAAAGATCTGTAGGTGTATACATATTCCATTCTCTGGTTTCTTTATAGATAGTTGGCATTATTAGATTTTTTTTTCTTAAAAAAATTTAATATATTTATCCAACACCGCGTAATTATAACGATATAAGTATGCTGTTTTTAGATAAATAAAGTAGGTCATAAGTCACTAGTGAGCTAAATATATTAGCTCATTGTTTTTTGGTTCGTATCATAGTAACTACGTTATAAAACCTTTTCTACACTATTTTGTTCCTAAATGTCATTTCGAAAATCCATCTGTCAAAAATCTTATATGTATTTTATATCAATGATTAAAATGTGTTGGATAAAATGTTGTATGGCACACGTGTGTTAATTACCTAAGTCACTTGAAAAAATACCACACTCGGCCTAACGGCCTCGTGAGCTAAACTTTTCCCACGTAACTTATCTGTAATTTAACACACTTGTACCATAAATAACTATTAGTCGAAGTGTCACTGTCACTGTCAAATATATATGGAACGTCACGTACTGATTATTCTGACGAAATATTAATGGAATTTGAGGCAGACCGTGCTGGTTTTTGTTTGATTAACTATTGCTTAGCAATTTTACAAGCCCTCGGGCGATAAAAGCAAAATTAGGCTCAAATTTGAGGGCGTATAAACAAGTTTATGATTCCAAAATGAAATAAAATATTTTTACATACAAGATGTAAAACACTCTTTTATATTCTGGATTTTTTTTTGGGAAAATAATCGATCACTATTTAATCAAATCTGTCACATTATTGTCTCCGTCGCTTTCTGATATCATATTAATAGTTTTGATTAACGACGTAATAAATATTACGCTTGAAAATAGATTTAATGTAGAACATTTGTTTAGTTTCTGCTGTGAATGTCAACTGCTAGTCTTTAACGAATCCTAAAGACAAAAATTTTTTCTTTACCCATTTATTAAATTTAGGACATTTTTTGAAAAAACGTTACTTGGTACTTAGTTATAAAATAACTATTTGTACTTTCTCAAATTTAAAATGTTAATAAGATATGTATTTTGGAAAATATTGCGTAGATATAAATTTATATTTTTGAAAAAAAAAAAATTCGTGACGCCATGTAGCACATTACCCATATTAAAGACAAACAGAAGTAGTAAGGTTCTTTTGTAAACACAAGCCTATGACTAACAATTCTCTCTCTAGCCGAAGATTCAACATTACAGAGACAATCGCACATTTTCAACTAATTTATTTATTTATAGATTGAACATTTTATAATATTTTTTATATCATTTCATTCTATATAATTTTACACTAAATCGAAATTTTCAAATTTACGTTGGGATTATTTTTAAATAATTTTTTAGAAGTTAAATATTTTGGTACGAAATATTTCATCTTGGCCACCCCCAGAATTTTCCGGCCCTTTTCATTTCCACGCTTGCGTGAAACCCACCAACCCTCTGCTGATTTCCCCGCAGTTATTCAACTGTTGCAACAGTTGCTCTTTTCCGGATTGGCGGAACAAAAGCGAATCGTCTTCCTGCCGTGCTCCTGCTACAGGTCGCTACTGTAACTTTGCAGGAGCATGCGTACGAGATGATACTCCGCCTACGCAAATCTTTCACATGCAATTCGTCCTCGATGAAAACCAAGAAATATTACTTAAATTTTGTGATATGAATACCACACAGGTTACCAGATTTTCAAAATCGAAGTCAGGACAATAACACCAAAAAAAATTAAAAACATTTACTGTCAACAAGTTAAAATTGATTAGCCAAAAAGTAAGATCACAGCATAATTATAATAAAAAGATGTATTAGATAAAATTATGACACAGTATATTTTGACTATATTGGGATAGGGAACGAAATTTAGATTTTTACATTATATGATACTGGACAAAAATAAAATAGGTATCTACCTGTATTTTTTTAAATCGATTCATTATTAGTAGATATCCTTTCTCCAAAACATTTAATTGTTAAAAACTATTAATGCAAACTATTGATTAGTTTTTATTATTGTAGTGAGAAGCTATGGTGGTTAGTTTTTATATTTTATGACTGATACACTGGAAATCGATTATGGTGACATACCCCATTGTAATGATGACTAATGTTGTAGTTCGGCAATCATCGAAATTGACTGGAACTCGTGTAGGCGAAAACGAATTCACACATTAAATATTTAGAATTGAAGGGTTTTTGTAATTTTAATTTATTGATTTTTTTGCAAGAGACTTTTTAAGTAGGATTTTTGAAGACAATGCGGGACGCGATATTTTTTTTAAAACCGGGATATTCCCGACTACTGGCTGACTGGCAACCCTAATACCAAAGGACGTCCTGTACTTTTTTGTATTTCAACATTTTACGGCTAATAATTTTTGAGTAGGCGAGCTACATACGTACGTACGTACATATGTCACGCCGAAGCTAGTCAAAATAGTTTCGGAGATGCTCAAAATGGGAATTTCCGTTGAAATCTGAAAACAGATTTTTTTCACTATCGCAATTACCTACTTCCTTTACTTCGTACAAAAGAAGAAAAAATCATTTTTCAAAAACCATTGCTTTCATTTATTTCTTTGTACAGAGTGTAATCTATAATAAAATAATACTCAAAATATATTTTAAATAAAGAAAAATGGTATTATTTATTACACTCACTTACGGGAGTTGTACTCTTTATCAGGGTTCTAAACCATAACGAAATTGTAACCGAAAACCGCCCCAATATTTGACTTTCTATGAAACCGTTACCGAAAACCGAAACCTATATTTTATTTCTTCAAATATGAAAACTGAAAACCGATATGAGCAACAAATTTATTCTGTAACCGAAAACATAACCGAACCGAAAAAATATCGATACTAAAACAGTATAAGTATAAATTTTACACTCAACTGAAAATATTAACTATTAATTTTAATTATTTTTATAAAATTCTAGTGTAATTCTGAGCCACAATTCTCCAAACAAGCCACATCTTTAGCCATATGTTTATCTCTAAGACACACGCGGATCGTATGATCTACACTTTTATTAAAAAAAAAAATATTCGTCTATTTTAATCGAAACGAAAACCAATATAATGTTTTCCAAAAACCGTTACCTATAACCGAAACCGAATTTATATTAAGGTAAAAATCGTTAACCGAAACCGAATACCAAAATTTTTCGGTTCGAGTCCCTGCTCTTTATATCAGAATTAAATTTGAAATTTTATGAAAACAATTTTTATTATTATAGTTACCATAAAAACTATTATTTATTAAAAACTATAATTTTAAGTATGACATCGATTAATACAGCTAGTAATTTGATGGGTGACCACTTGAAAGTACAATATATTGCAATATTAGAACAATATTATTATATTGTAATAAATGTAATAATTATTAAAAAAAACTCTTGTAGTACAATCTAGTGTTATATTTTTTAAGTAACCATGTCCTCAATACTTCAAACGTGTTCTGTAAACCTAGTTGTGATTCTCTCTGCAGTTCAACTTCCAGTTCTTAGATGGCAGCACCAAACAGATTCTAGAATCCGGTCTCAGAAAATCAATCTGACAATTCAACCCTTTTATATTTACTCCTTATTCAAACTCATATATAAAAGTCGTTGACCCATTATCTCTTTTTATCAAGATTACAAATTCATGTTCTATAAAAAGGCGACATTTGTCATAGTCCATTACATTTGTGGTTATTATAGGTATTTAAAAATCTAACGGTACGTAACTAGCACGAAATCTATAATTCCGGAAGTTGGATATCATTTGGAAACTGAGTATGATTAAATTGATGGCATAACGGAAGTTGACTCGCTCGTCAAACTCATGTCCGTTATTATCAAAATACCGGGATATATTATTATAAGGAAAAACTTTAAAAATGTTGCCATTAAACCGCATTTTTTTACTAAAATATTAATAATAAACATGAATTTTATCCGCTACTAGATTTCATTATAAAATTATTATTGAATATTTACCAATTTTTATACAAGTTTTATATATAGAAAAAAATTAATATACTACCTAAGTAGCCCTTATTACCTACCTATTTCTGGATATGACAATCTGATTTATTGCACATTTTTTGGTAATTATACAAGGCGTTTATAAAATCTTCTTCTACGCACTTCAAAGTAACGTGGAGAGATCTATTAAAAATCGTAATGAGGAATTCATGTGTCGAGGCAAATAGTTATCAAATTTTAATTTTTATATTTATTGTTTCAGGGTAATGAAAGAGTCTTCTAGAAATTTAAAACTGTAAATTTGGTAGTGTTGTGGTCTAGACAAGAATTAATTAAATCTAAGTCTAGATTAAAAACTGGTATTAAAGGCGTGTCTACATATTAAGACTCTAGATTATTTTCAAGATTCTAGATTGTTTTCAAAACTAGATTAGACAATGCATGCGCTTTGGACAAGGAGAGATATCACTCTTTGGCAGTGTTCTCTTTCTATTTCACTATTATTGTAATGCATTTACGTTTATCATCTTATAATAAGAAGTGAACTTTTTTATTTTTTTATTATGTATTCCTTATACGTTACATTTATCTAGTTTTTGGTTTTTGTTAACATTGATTTTGAAATGATTTTCTTATCCCGCTTTGAATACTTAATACATTAGTTTATCAAAGTAGTTTATTCTTTAGTATAACAAATATCTCGAATTATAAAAATATTGCTTGAATATAGGGGAGACCGGGGCAGGTTGTCACAATTTTTGCTTCCGAATTTTTTAAGAGGCAGGGTTTACAGTTACCCTTTTTATTATTAGCCTATCCTTTAGTGTATATCCTTAGCTCTATTATCCTGCAGTTTTGAGACCACAGCTGTAAGGAGTTATTAATTAATTTATTTTTTGCCTGAGCAAATTTTTGTGACAACCTGCCCCTACTCCGGGTTGGTTGTCACAGACTTTGGGGTTGGTTGTCACGGGATATTTAAATGGGAAAAAATAACATTCAAAATTTATTAATAAATTTTATTTAGGCCAGACTAAAGCCAAAAATTAGTGAGGCGTGAGCCGAACTCAAAACGCTGGGAACTCGAGTGCTGGGAACACGAATTTTGAGTTCTGTTTATTCGTGTTTCCGGCACCCGAGTTCCCAGCGTTTTAAGTTCGGCCCACGCCTCACTAATTTTTGGCTTTAGTCTGGCCTAAATAAAATTTATTAATAAATTTTGAATGTTATTTTTTCCCATTTAAATATCCCGTAACAACCAACCCCAAAGTCTGTGACAACCATCCCCGGGGTTTTTGTGACAACCAGCCCCGAACAGCCATTTCAAGCAAATCACGATTTGGCGGAAATACCATATAACCTAACATTAAAGTTGATACAGAGTAACATCATGCAAAGTTATAGAATCACAGAAAAGTAGTTAAGACATTGACTTCATTGAATAGAATGTAAATAATCAGAGTTAATTATATCGTTCAACAAATACTTTCGGCTGCAAAAACACAAAAGAACTAATAAAATCCGTAGAATTGTCACACGACGCATGAATCTTCGTACATACACTCGCAATGATGTAAACACTTAATAGTTCGAGTCACAACCCCTAGGTGGTAATAGTTACTGAGAACTGAGACTTGGGACAACCAACCCGTGTGACTACCTGCCCCGGTCTCCCCTAAGCTATAAAATGGGAAAATAACGACCTCTGATCTGATATATTTATCATAATTACATTTATTGATTTATATACAAGGTAAATAACCATAAGTAAACCTTCTTTATCATAATTGATAAGAATACTTTCAATTTTTATCGAAACATTTTTCTTAGCATTTAATGTATAGCAGTAAAAAATTCATATTACATACCTCCAACTTAATAGTTAATCTAGAGTCTTGAAAATTGTCTTGAATTTTGTTAAGAATCGTGATTGGCATCAATAGAATTTGGGTTGGAGATTCAAAAAAAATCTAGTTGAAGACCAAAAAATTATTTATATTTATATTTGTACGCAAATATACGATTTTTTTATAAACATTTTATAATACTCGGTATACCTATCTACAGTTTAGTTGATCTGGGTAACAAGGGAGAGGTTTCCCGAATACATCGTTAAACACAGGTAACGAATCTTTTTATCGGATAAAGCATAGTAAAATTAATGTTTTGACGTTAAAGGGTTAGAGGAAACTAATTTATTATATTTTGTTTCTTCATATGCCCAATAATATTTGTAATAATTTCTTTACATCTATATGAAGCTCTTTTCTTGTTGCTAACACTACACAGGGTGAATATTAGAAACCTTGACATAACTAATTAATATGGAAAAACAGAACTTCAACCACGGAATGAGTTTTATTTATGAAGCCAAAGTCTTATCCACTCGGCTGTTGAGAATGTGGTTTGAAAATTTCTTATTAGATAAATAAGAAAGACAATTGTTAACATACACTTTATTTTATCAAATATTTCAATTACAAAAGATCATATTTCACAATATTTGATATTAGTAGCAGGGAGTTGAAACGTAACGAAACCTTAACCGAAAACCGCACCGATATTTAACTTTTTATAAAACCGTAATCGAAAATTTAAACTTATATTTTATTTCAACAAATATGGAAACCGAAAACTGATACAAAAATAAATTTATACTGCAACCGAAAACATAACCGAACCGAAAAAATATCGATACTAAATCAGTACAAAAATAAATATTGTACTACACTAATTTTTATAAAATTCAATTTAATTACAACTTAATATTAAAGTAATTATACTTTTACATAAAATAAATTACAATTTTAACCGAAACTGAAACGAAACCGAAATTTGTTTGTTTATTTTAACCGAAACAAAATCCAATTTAATATTTTCAAAAAACCGTTACCGATAAACGAAACCGATTTTTTTAATGTAAAAGCCGTTAACCGAAGCCTAAAATTTTTCAGTTCGAGTCCCTGATCAGTAGATGTAAAGTTAAATAATCTAGCCAATCATACTACACACATACCAAAATTAATGTTAATTCCCTATTCAGGATTTCTAGTATTCACCCTGTATACGTACTAAGAACGTACTTCTATATAAATAGTTTTATAAATAATAATCAAAAGGATTTGTATTATTATTAATTCAAATAATATATGTAATACACACTAAGTGTTCATCAGATAATTGATAATATCAGTATCGAAGCCAGACATTTCAAATGAGAAAAATAATTCAATAAATTTTAAAAGTATACATTTCTTTCTGTTTTGAAAATAATAATAATTATAATAACTAATATTTTAGAAGAAAATGTTTATAACTCGAAATTTAATATTTTTTTTCAAAAAATAGTATATAATTTATTGTCAACGGGGGGAGGGGATTGATCTTCATATCTCCCTATAATATAATTTTTAAATAAACTAGTATCAAAAAGCATTGCAAATATCAAATAAGCAAATCTCGCTTTATAAATAGTGATGGGAAACTTAGTTCACGTCTCCATGCAATCAATGAAATCTTCATTGAACTTGCCCCGATCCAATGGTGCTTAACTTCGGGATCTACAAGAGTGTGACACCAACGTCTGTGTGCGTCAATGCTGGTAATTATCCACCGCAACTAGAGCGTGTAGAGATACACTGGGACTCAGACTACGCTTTAATCTTACGAGAAAGTGGCCTGTCAAATATCATCAGCAATCACACACATTATCTCACATTCGCGGATCTTGCAAGGTTACAAGTCCTCTTGCATCAAGCAAACTTTCCTTCAACAGACACCTATCAAAATATTCAATTGTTCAACACTCGATATAACAATTTAGGTGTCAATTTAGACTTTAAATATAATAAATCATGGATAAAAATTTCTGCAGAAAGATACTGAGGTTTATTTAGTACTTAGAGGGCGAGGTGTCTGATAACCAAAAGCCCGGTATATAAAAATAAGTGTTACAGTTCCAAATGCATTTAAACTACACAGACCAGCAATAAACATTTGCAAATTGTACGCATTTAGACTACATAGACCAGCAATAAACATGTGCAAATTGTACGGAATTCCCGTATAACCTCCTTGATTGAAAATATCAATGTTGCGTTCACGATCGCTTACACTTGGATTTAAAGATGTGTAACCTTAATAACAGAATTTTAAAAATTGTTACATTTGACCGGACATTTTGTTTGTTATATCCAAAGTCTCTAATATCAAAGTACATTATATCGTTCTACTGTAATTTAGAGAATTGGAAAGGGAAGAAAGATCAGAATAAACATTATGCAATGAGACGAAAAATTGAAAACTCTATAGTTGTAGAAAAAAGAAAGTACGCAAAAAATTTCGTATACTCGTAAACAAAAGTAATATAATATACCTAGGCAAGATACGAGTTTTTAAATAAATACTATGCAATGGCCGTATTTATTTGAGACTTGATAGGTTAATTCTGTTTACTTGGTACATTTGAAGCAATCCAGAACAGATCTTGAACTGCTATTTTGCTGGGTTGATCTGTTGAATCCATTTAAATCTTTACCCTGCTTTCTCTTTCTAATTCTGTCAGAAGTTATATCTTTTATAAGGATAAAAATAACTTAAATTTACCAATTTCACCAACTGTAAAATTTGTTTATGTTTTTGGTACCAACACGGTTACGTTTAGGATCAGTTTAAGATTAAATTCAGATTTCCCAAATAAATACGGTCATTATAATAATATATGGGTAAAAATTTCTCTAGAAAAATCCTGAGATACATTTGGTGCTTCATCAGAGCTGGATCTAAGTACAAGAAAACCTAGGCAGTTGCCTAGGGGCACCAATCAAAGTGGGGCGTTTCATAAATTATAAACATATGCATAGACATAGAAACTTTTAGTCAAAATTTTGCTACCAATGATGTGATTCGCATTGCGATTATAATAATATTTAATATAATCAAATTTAATAATTTGAAAAGAAAGTATAGGAAGAAAACGAAAGCAATTTTTTGATGAAGTTTTTGACGTATCACAAATAATTGCATGTATTCATATTGAATTAACAAAAAAATTAAGGCATATGAATTAATTATATTATATTCTTTGAAAAAACAAAATTATTATATGTGATTTAAAAACATCATTTTTAGACGATTTTTTATGGCAGAATGCGTTCATTTAAGTTCGTATTTAAAATGTAATGATATAGAAGCCTACTCCACGTTGCAATAGAAAACTAAACTAAAATTAGAAAACTGATTATCAGTGGCGGGTTTTGGGATGGGGGTCAAGAGTGTCAAAATATATACTTTAATGTTCATATAAAGATCCTGATATTGTCCCTCCAAAGTTTCTGAAATACCGCTACTGCTAATTATTGATAAAAGAAACAATATTTTAGAGGAGGGGGGGAGGGCGAATTAATATATTCTTCCTAAGGACAACTTGAAGCTAAATTCGGGTCTATGCTTAATGTTGTAGATGAATGGGTGATGTTGGAATTCTACATAAAATTATGGCAAAAATATCGAAATCAAGGTGAAAAGGTATTTGTTGTTCAATTTTTAAAAATATAAAAATATGTATTTTTAATGAAATATTATAAATAATAATTATAATTTGAAAATGAAATGATAAAATTCAATATAAACTACTGCCGTGTTAGATTGTTTTCCTAATTTCAGCACTCTGCAATTTTCTATGTATATTTTTTAATTTAATTTCACATCCTACAAATTTAAGCATAATTACCACTGTTAACAAGCTCTTTATGCATTTATAACAGTGTATTAATAATTGTATTTCCATACGATGCGTACATAAATATTTAAAGTTCCAATTTAATGCAAACATTGTACACATTTTCCGGTATATGCGATTAGCATACAGTGTTGTATTCATGTTCAACATCCATCAATTCATCATTCCGTGGAGTTATACTACATCAATTCACTACTAGTCTTGTGTCATTATACATATCTTACTTTTGCATCTTTAGTCTTATTTATTCTACACTGCAGTTCTTCCTGGAATATATACACTACCAGAAAACTGAAGCCGAATGTGAATGGTTTCTACAAAAAAATAGGAATCACCAAAATATCTCATACAAACTCTAAACTTTTAAATGTAATGTAGGTTATTTTTTGTTTAGATTGTTATCTATTACAAACAGAATAGATCTTGATGTTACTCTACTATTACAAGACATGTTTTTGGTTTTGTTTTTCGTGTGGTTTCTGAGAGTGTACATCTCTACATTCTTCCATTTCGTTCCTGTTCATCTGTGATATTGGGATGTATGTGTATCACATTAGTCTCGTGAAACTGTACCTTTCAAATCGTGATCGTGATCGTGTTCGGTACCATATACGCAGCAATCAGGAACTCATCACCATACACACGCACACAGCCTTTTCGTCTAGGCACCGTTAACTAATGCCTATTATTCACACTAATACTCTATTCACTTCCCGAGATCATCAGTTTTCTGAGAGAGATATTCAAATTTCTATATGGTTATTATAGTTTTTTCAAAGATACGTAATTAGCTTTCAAATATCTATTTTTTCAAAATTTTTAACTACTTGCAACCTACAATCAAAACCAATAAAAAAAATTAAATCTATCACAAAGAAAAAGTAGAAAACGCCAAATTCCAACACCGCTAAAATAAGCTCTTAAACACAAAAACGCAAACAATGATAACAATAATTAAACGTGTGTGTCGATAAATTTTTTTCGTGCACAAGACACAAACAATATCTTTTCTACTACTAATTTGTAATATTTTTATTTATCTATATAAATTTAATGAAGAAATGTTTTCCATCACCCTGAAAAAACATTTTCCAAACCATGAAAAAACTCTTTCCCAGAACTTCGCGCACTGCCAAGTTAACCTATGACAACTGTGAAAACAATCGTCTACTTTGTGCATTGTTATTAGAATAAAAATTTTAACATTTTTGGACAGTTATAGAATAAATATTTTTTTCATTTAATTTTCGACGTAATGAAAAACATTGAAACTATTATTTTATTTCTGGTTCCGGTTACTAAAAAAAACCTTTTAGTTATGACAAATTCTTTAAAAGAGTACATTTCACATCAATTTTCTAGAATAAAATGAGTGAATTAGAGTCAGATAATGTTCCATAAGAAAAAATTTTGATTGAATTTCTATTTTTATTTGTCTTAAAAAATAAATATTTCATAATGACATTAGGCAACTTTAATGACACTGAAATTAGTGCACTAATTACATATACTCGTAGATAAAAAATATAAATATTGCTGTTGCTGTTATAAACTCTAGTTAATTGACTTGTAAAATTATATATGTATAAATGTTTAATAAAATTCTAATATCCAATGGGTGAAGCAATTTTTATAAAAAAAAAAACGATGTGGACACCATATGACTTCTAGGCCTATATTAAATTATACACATTTTTTGCTGTACTTTATTTAAACTCATTTCATTTGAAAGTGAAATTAGTTCCACATAACAAATTTGACATTCTATACGGCTAATCATTTTTATGTGATGCGAAAAATTTAAAAAAAAACCCTTCTAGCAAAGTGCCCTTTTGGCACTGCCGATTCCAATAACTAGATGTTTTAAGGGTCTCATTATTTTAGAATTACGAGAGGTGCATAACTACATACAAAGTATAGACGTCACGCCGAAATTAGTTAAAATGGATATTTCCATTGAAATCAGAAAACCAAAATTTTTCGCAATTACAATATTTCCTTTACTTCGTACAAGGAAGTAAAATGTGTCAAAATATTTTCAGTGCTCTTTTCCGAGTAATTGACATATATCACCATTAAATATATACTTATTTACAACTTGAAATGTTTGTAAATATGTACAATAATAATATTTTTATAATAACAACATTTAAATATTGTCAAAGAAAAACTGCAATTTTTGCTCCACGGCCTACTTAAAAACCCAGCAATTACAATTGTTTTGCGTTTTCATCTGCAAAACATTCAATTAACAAGGAATTAATATTTGTTCTCTGGCTCTCTCTATTCATTTCCTATCTACAAATCTTGAAGATGCCATCTTGTTATTAACACTTGTCTTGTTGTTGCTACAATTTGGTGTTTGGAACCGTGAGACACGACAAGCTGTTTATCGCGATGGGACAGTTTGATTTGTGTGAAATTGGATCCTGAATTGAAAGAGCTGTAGTATAAAAGTGAACGTAGTTTATTAACACATTAAAGTGAAATGCCTTATATGTCACTTTATATTTAAACCTATCTATAATCTGATAGCCATGACCAAACTTATTGATTTCAATTTTAAAGAAATTCTAAGTTACACTTATTTATATTAAAATGTAAAATTGTTAAATTACGATATGAATGCATTGAATGCAAGAGTGCTCGGCTGTTTAATGTAAATCTATATCATTATAATGCTTTTCTAACTGCACTTAATTCATTTCTACAATGTAGAGAGTTTATTTGATTGAATAATATTCCTTTCTACCGTTAAGAATGCCAATGTTCGCAATTATAACTTAATAAAAATCCCCGATCATCTAGAGAGCCATGCGTTGATATAATGAAGACAACGGATGGACAGGAGCTAATAAACAATGCTGAACAAATACTGGACAGGAAGTATGTTAATAGCAGAGAAAATATATCTGCCGGTATTAATTATTAACATTTACACTTAATTATATACCACTCGGGGGCAATTATCCTTATTAGGATAATTCATTTTTACTTGTTTATCTTTTATTTTTGTTCCATTCATATTTCATTCATAATATTCGTTGTTTAAAATAAAATTCTTTGCTGAGTACGCTACCTTTTTCACAGGCACACTAGCTGGAGTGAAAAATGCACTACACATTTTTAAATACAATAATGAATTTTGACCTCGAAATGATTCTAAATAATAATTTTAAATTATCTGTTTTTATATTTTAAATATTTTTGTAAAGTTCAATTTTATGACAATTATAGATTTGTTTATTTTTCATACATGTTGAAATATAACCTTGTATGTCACAAAAACTTAGTCCTACACTCGTTATTAACTAGATAAAAACTATTTTAACTAACAATTATTTCATTAACTTATTAGAACATAGAAATGGCTAAACATCAATCATTATTAGTTCGTGGGTCGATATTTTAAAGAATAATTATGACAATTATATTGCGAGAGAGTTTTTTGTATAATGTCAAAATTAAGAACAATTCTTTTATGTAATAATTATGACTTTTTTGTAATTTATGTGGGCAGTAGAGTACAAGAAGATTGTTGGATATGATTCATTTTCTGTATATGCAATGCAATTATTTTATGTTATCCATATATAAATAATATGATACATAAACATGTTTTCCGGTTTAATTAATTTATTGTAGGTATTTGATTGAAGCCTTTTTAATACTGCTTTATAATTATTGTAAAATTTATTACTTAATAAATATAAATACGTGAAAAATATTCTGTACGATGGGATATTATTAAATGCAATAAGCGGCTCTGAGTGTATTTATGACCCGTCATAAAACTTTCCAGCTATTAAGACGTTGTTTAATAAAGGCGCTAATTTTTGTAAAATTTAAATTTTCTTAGTAATTATTCTAATGATCCCCATATGGTGTGTAAGAAATTGCCTGCATTATCGTTTGCATCTCTGTTTTTCTCAAATGTAGAAAGTTCGAGAAACATAGGAAAATAGAATAAATGACAAATATTAAAACCATAATTGCGCTGTTACAGGATATCTGATACCCGCTACTGCAATTTGTGGGCAATTTCGAAGTGTGTTACTGGTTTAATACCTCTCGAATTCGGTCAGAACATTTTAACTCTTTTCCCTATAATTTAATATTTGCAGCCATAACATTTTCTATACAATGTTGTCGAATTTTTCATACATATTTTTCTTCTATAAGATATATGAGACATTCAGTAATGGGTAATAAATTATATTTTTCACTATTACATACACAAAACATTTTTTTTTTGTTATGAATATCACGAAATTAAATTTCTCTGCCTGTTCATAGTTACTAGTATAAAATTATTCATTATTAATCAGTAGTCAATATGAATAAATTTTTAATTTGTAATAATTCTGCAATAATTTTAAATAGAAAATGTTTATGGGAATATTTAGTTATTAAAATTTTATAAGCAAATAATTTGTTAGTAAACTTATTTTTGTAAACCCTCTAGATATTGAGTAAAAAAGTTGTCGCAATTTTTTTTTCTACGATCGTGTAGAAAAGTCACAGTATCAACATTCCAAAGAATTTTGAAAACTGCACTTAGCAACACTATCAAAGAAATGTGTTTTAAATCATTTATTTTATTAAAAATACAAGAGTAACAAGTATCTATTTATGAGGAGACAGACCCGTGGATAGAGGATATTAGAGCACTATAAATAGTTATTATAATATAATATTAGAAAATAACTATACCACACATTTTTTTGAAATACATATTTTTCTTCATTGATCTAGCGAAAACGTAAAATAGTTGCTTGAATGGTTGTTTCCTTAGATCATATATCTCTAGACACATACTTGTATATATTGTACGTGTTAAATTTTTAGCAAAACATAGAAGGATGGATACTATTTCCATCTCTTTTTGGAGGCGGAAGTATAAATTAAACGTCAAATTTTAAACCCGTGATGACATATCTGACATTGTACACAATTGTCTATATGCTGTAAACATACTTTGAAAGTATTACGTATTACTTAGGAATCTTTGTAATATCAAAACGTGCTACTTTAAACATTATATGATAAAGGTATTTACAATATTTATGCAATAAATGATAATTTTCATTATTTTGTACTATTAATCATTTTCTTAGAATAAATTCTGACATACAAAAATGACGATGACAAAAATATGTTTGTTTGAGTTGGCAATACAAGCTGTTTGACCAAAATCTGGCATATGGTTGCAAATTATTATTTTTCTAAAACCGTGCATGTGTTTGCAAAAAGTTACTTTTAATACACTAGGGCTTGAAAAGTAGCCGTTACTAGGCAAAGTAAACACTTTTCATGTACTGGTGACACATTTTTACCTCCCGCCTATCAATATACCGGGTGTAGAAATGGAAAGTGGCGCATAGCGATTTCAATGTTATTTTTTTTCAACTGCTGTATCTCTTTACCTAATCATTTTAGCGCAAAAAGCGTAAGAGTATAAGTTGTTCTGAAATTAAAAACGCATCCTATAAAGTCAACTTACTTCCATAATTATTCATATTTAACGATCTATTAATTAAATAAAATTTAAAGTTTTTTAGAAAAACAATAAGACTGCCTTGATAAATGAAACAAATTTTGAAAATTAGTCATAGTGACATTTAATTTTTGAATAATTTCTGTTAATTATAGAACTTATAGTGACTGTTACTACACAAATACCATTCCAAGCATTGAATTTTCTCTTGGGTAGTCAAATTTGCCATTTTCAGAGTCAATCAAAATATTCTATGACAAGTAATTGTCACTGTCAATAATTTATTAAAAAAATTTTTTCATTTATCAAGGCAATCTTAATTTTTTTTTCTAAAAAACTTTAAATTTATTTTATTAATAAATCGTTAAATATGAATAATTATGAAAGTAAGTTGACTTTATAGGATACCTTTTTAATTTTAGAACAACTTGTACTCTTACGCTTTTTGCGCTAAAATGATTAGGTAAAGAGATACAGCAGTTGAAAAAAAATAACATTGAAATCGCTATGCGCCACTTTCCATTTCTACACCCGGTATAGATAAGGAAGGTATTTTTTTTGGTCAGATTTCTCGAGTGTGAGTTTTCAACATATGAGCACGAATTAGGGTCCCTAGAATACGATTTTGCTATTTTTACCGTGATGTCTGTATATCCGTGTGTATGTGTGTGTGTCTGTGACGATTTTTCGTCCACGATAACTCCAATATGATACATGTAAAAAATATAATATTTGGTATTTAAGACTTCTATACAAATATGATGAATTGATTACATTTTGACTAAAATTGGTAAACCGGAATTAGTACTTTACTTGAAACTTTAAACAGTTTTTCCAAAAAAACACCACTAAATGCCATTTTTTCGCAAATTACGTTATTAAATATAAAGATTTTTTAATTTTCTACCGATTTGCATAATTACATTTATATATAACTTTTAGCTAGATAGCAAAAAATTTATAAATTATATCTAACAATTTTACATATCGTTTAGGCAGAGGAATTTCGATAAAACAGATGAGTTATTCATATGTTCACAAAATTTGACATATGATGTCAAATTTGATGTAAGTAATCGTAAAAGATAAAATAAGTAAAAATGAAGTAATTTTATTGTAAAATTTAAAAAGAAGGAAGAAATATATTAGGAATGTATTTGCATGCGTAAATCAAACTAAGTTAGGTTCCGGTTTCAGTAACGTCAAAAATAGCTGTCCTATTTGTAATATAAATTTTATGAAGGAAATTTTAGGTACGAAATGAATTAAAAATATTCTGAACTGCTATAACAAACTAATTTTAAAACTACAAATTAAATGTATCGAATAACTTATGTAGAATATATGTATTACTACAGTTGCGGGAGGTATTGTGTTGGACACATCAGATTTTTTTTATTTACTATTGAAATTAATTTTTATGAATATTTCGGTTGTAGGAAAAATGTTGTCTCCATCTCGTGTGTAATATAAATTTCACATAGACTAGCCGTCTGATCGTGTATTTCCTATTCGTAAAGGCAGGCATTTCTGCGGATTATAACTTTAATAATAAATATTTATCGATTTATTTGAAAAAGTTTTACAAGTCACATTTATCAAAAACAATTTTTTAATTGTTTTTGTTACTGTTAAACTTGACGAGTTATACCCCTGATTAAATTTAATGTACTATTTCTATTACACCCTGTATATATCCAGAAGGTAAACGCCCTTTTCAGAAAAAATATTCTTAAATTATACAAATGGTTATGTAGAGAAATGCCACACCCAAACAGCACGTATAAACATTCATATACATGCATTATTCCATCTTCCTTATTGTTTAGGATAATTTGGTCTGCATTTAAATTGCTCAATTTACAATGCCCCCGTTCTTAATACCCTGTACATCTTGTATCTCTTGTGCATTATCTCAAGTATATCTGAGGAGCGAGCTTATCTTATATGGGTCACCAGAAGATAATAAGCCAGATGATCGGATATCGTGATGGCCCGATACGCACTAATTGTAATGTAGCTTGCTGGTGTTAATCTGCTTATGTTTTTGCAGATTGCTCGCTCGACCGACTAACGAATTATTATTTACAACAGATAATTTATTGTTAATTATTACACTTTCTATTAATTGGTGTAATATATATTTTTTACTTGCATTGTACTCTTATACTGTGCCCGTATAAATTGAATTTAATATTAATATTGTTTACCTAATAAAATATTCTATGGCAGTATAAAAATATATACCGTTGCAGTGTCTGTAGACTATGGCGTGTGTGCGGTGCCCCAAATGACGAACCGCCCATGACGTGCAGTTATTTTAACAGAGACAGTGCTAATAATGCCGTTAAAACGCTTAACAGCTGTTAAACATTATAATAGTTCATAAAATGGTAAAATGCATATTTATTTTTATAATAAAAATAATGAACGAGTATATGGTTTCACACATTTCACACATAGGAATTTTATTGGCAATGTCGCTACACCTATATTTCACTTTTATATTTAGATATAATTAATTATAAAAATAAAAAAATAAATAAAATTATTGATTGGGAATCTGGATATATTATTTTATTAAATTTCTTTTAATATTCATTAATTCAACATATGTGGCACAATATTTTTAGATGGAACAAGACTTCAGGTACCTAAAGATAATTATATCCTGACAAGTTTTACAGCTTGTAGTGGGTTCCGAACAACTCGGACACATGATTTAAATTTAAATCTTAAAGTGTAATGCCTATGTGTTATTTTTTTTAATTTTCGAGCGATCATATAATTTTTGTTTAATACTCATGCGTAGACATGGTTGCCAATATGCAAAAAAAGTCTACAATAGTTTAAAAAAAATACGGACAGAGTAGATATATTAATATTGGAATTTATATTTTTTTTTCATAAATTTTATTTCAATAAATTGATTTATAACACAAGAAAGATTTAGTAAAAGTCAAGCTTAAAGTATAATTTTAAATTCTGCTTTATAGATATTTTCTTTTTGAATTTTAAAGTTTTAATATATTTAATAAATATGACTTAATTACATTACATCCACTGTTTCCATTGTTTTTATCTATGTTTTTATTGTGATGTTTCCTCTTACTATTCTTTTTTGGGCTAGTCCTGTTTGGATAGTGTTTGTAAATAAATAAATAAATAAACAAACGCAGATAAAATATAGATGGAATACCGGTCAAGCATATAATATATTACCAATAATTTACATCATTTTACTAATTTATTATTATTATTATTATTACTATTATTATTACTATACGTTAAAATACATAATGTATAAAGCCAAGCACGATTAATTGCGGCTAGGTCTTGGATGGATGACCGTCATGTTCCATGATTATTATTAATATCTAAAAATAAAGTCATCCATAGACCACATGATTGCAAACTACCGCAAGCTTACTGTATCTTCCAGTGTCAGTAAATGTTTAGAAAGTATGGGAATTAATTTAATATGAACGCCGTGGTCAGCGTTTGTGACGAGATAACTCCCGTTGCGTCTGCCTCAAGTCTGCCTCGAACTCAGCACCCAGAACAATGAAGCAACCACGAACTCACGTTAATGCTGTAATTAAGAACAACACCTGGCGAAAATAATAACGCACTTGTCAAAGTTACATTGTTGGGAAATGTAATACTTGCAAAATAAATTAAACAATTACAAAAAAAATATGCATAAATATGCAAAAAAATACAATTAATTTAAAAATCTAATGTAGGGATTTTAATTTTCAAGATGGCAGCGGTGGTTAGTACAGCGAAAATCATTTTTGTTTTGTTTCGATCTTTTTTTTTAAATTAAAATAGCTTGTCACGATTTTCCACTGAAAAAATAGGATATTTTTGGTTTTCGGACTGTCAGTATCTGCTCGTAGTGCCAGTTATATTAGACCCGTGAAGGTGGGTTGATGAGAATAGAGTTCTCCACCATAATAGATTCAGACCAAAATAAAGATGGAAAAAGAAGTCATGCACCTCGCATCAGGTGGGTATAGATTATCAAGTATCAACACTTATGCCAACCAACACCTAGTCTCCTAACGACAAGTTGCTCGTGCATAGGTTTTCCTGCACAAAAACAAAGAGTAATTAATAAAAACATGGCACTGGCGACATATCCCGGTTTCCACACAGATTCGGACCAAAACTGAGATGAGAAATGAACCCCTACGTCAACTCAACACGCACTCACGACGCATTTTGGTCGGAAAGCACAGAAGGTGAATCCTAGACTAAAAGCCGTGTACTTGTCCTTATCCATCCCGCATGAGCTTCAAGCAATATTGGTATTACTTGTCATCAAAATAAACGAAATTAACCTAACTGAGCGTAGTTTACAGTGGATAATAAGAACAACAGGTTGTGAATAGTGTTGTCGTCTAGATATAGACTTTCTAGACTCTTGTGTTGTTTTGTATAGATTATCAAGACAACACTGCTAAAAGTATTGTCTTGAAATTTCAAGACAAGACAAGACTTCTTTATTCTAGATCAAGACTAGGAAATTTTAAACAATTTTCAAAACTAGATTAATAAAAAAAAATAATTTTCGAAATAAAATGTATCATTCAACCGAACTGAATCAGTGATTGTAAAATAGAAAAAGAACGCTGCCGAAAAATTATTTGTCCTTATCTAAAGCGTATGCGCAGGTTAATGTAGAATCTTGAAACAATCTAGAGTCTTGATATCTAGACAAGACTTTTTAATCTAGACTGAGATTTAGTCAAGTCTTTGCAAAGTCTTGTCTAGTCTTGTCTAGATGGCAACACTAGTGAAAAAATAAGCAAGACTGTATACTGTATTCTAACCCAAACTGGAAATTTTTACCTAAACTTAAGTTGGGTCATCACGCTAAAAGCTAAATGACTCTGACGGTGTTTTTAGAAGGAAATCGCAACAATCACAAAATAAAACTATGAACGTATAATACGTAAAAATAAATTATCACAATATTCCTACATGAATAAATATCTATATTTCTTGATATAGATTTCTGATTAAAGTAATAACTGTAACAGAATAGTATATTAAAACACAAGTTGTAGAAGGCAACCTTTTCAAGCACGAGTTTGAATTTCGGGAACGAGCGCGAAGCAGCGAGTGCCCGAACGAACGAGTGCTTGAATTGCCTTCTATAACGAATGTTTTATACTATTTTCTCTGTTTCGGCTTTTATTTACATTAGTTTTTATAATAATATTTGACAATTTCCATTAAGGGATTTTTTTGATAGAATAGTTAGGTTGGTGACAGTGATTTCTGTTTCGTTTATACATTGTAAAACAAGCAATTTATTTCATGGCCTCCCAAATAAATTAGAATTACTTTGTCAGTTGCCTAGATATTTTGTGTATTTAATGCAGTCATGCCAATCTCAAATAACAAAATATAACCAAAAATCGTTTAAGAATGAAGCTCCTTCTAACATCAATAAGCGTGCTGGAATATGATATTCTAATTCCGAAACAGAGAAAATACATTTTCCATGTATGTATGAAGAAGAATGCATACCATTTTGATGAGTCTTCACATATCATACATGCTACTGACGTTAAACTAATTTCAAATTTAAATAATAAAATAAGAGACACTTATTTGTCTTTCAAAGAGTTTCATGTTTATTACATGTAGGTACAGGGTGGCCCAATGAAAATTATCAGCGCAATTTTTGGCCACTTAACATCAATTTTGCAAAAAACGATCGAACACGTCAATTTAAGTATAAAGTGGGACACCTGCATGGATTAATACCAATGACATAACTTCAACCCTAAAATGGGTGTGGACTGCACCTCAAAAATTTTAAATGGAAAAGGGTGACAAACATGACTCAATTCGAAATGCTTTTCAATTCTCTTTTCATTAGTTTTTTTTATTTTTCAAATCCGATCATTAGTTCCAGAGAAATATCGTTTAAAACAAATTTTATCAGGTGTTCAAAATTGCAATCAAGTAGGTTTAAACAACCCTGTACATGATTATAATTGGAATATATGTGTTTATTTAGTGTCCTTGAATTGAAGAATTTTATAAATAAAATAAACAACATGAATTAAATTTTATTAATATTAATAACAACACATTTCTATTGTCATAAATTTATTTTAAATTTTACCTATTTCGACAGTACGATTACAAAAAACCAAATCAATTAATTTATTTAATAATATCATCAAATATATGTACAGGTAACTATAACTAATGTTTATATTTTAATATTTATTATAATACATACATATGCATATATCTTTTAGTCTAAGTAGGTCCATATATTATTTATTAAAAACAAAAGATAGTATCTTCTGTCGTTTATTATTAATGACATCTTAACTTTTTCTTCTACTAAAGATGTGTGTGATTCAAATTGAAATGTATTGAGGAAAAAATTAATTATGTGTATTGATTGATAGGTGATTATATTATGTAGGACAAAAATGAAAATTTGTTTGTACTAAATGTCACTACAACAACGTTTAATAACTGTTCAAAGTCATAAATTTGTATGACAACAAGGAATTCAGTGACAGGTGTTTGTTACTGAAAAAACTGTGGTAATACCGTGTCGGATTCTAGGCATTAATCAAATATTTTATGTTCTTAAAACTTCGGAGAGGAAGAAAGAAGAAATCATTCATAAAAATTTATTTAATGATGTTTACATAGTTGTAGTTTATAAATTTATTCAAAGCAATCTAATTTAATACAACACATATGTTCTTATTTTTTCTACCATTCACTGTATATATATTTACAACCTGTTTTGACTGCTTTTAACACGATGTCTGTCAATCTGTATGAATGTATACATGTGTAGAGCAAATTTGGCCGAACTGATTTTAATGAAATTCATATCTAAACTTCTGATATCAATGATCCAAGTTCCTCAGTTTTTGGTCAAATTTAGCCAAGTGATAGTTTACTCTTGTTAATTTTACGATTTTAGTGATAATTCGAATATAAAGAAAACCATAAAGAAAAAGAAAATTTATGGTTTTGACAGTGAATAAAAAGGAAGAAAACTTTTTGCAAGTGTTAAACAATATTTACCTTTCTCCTAACAAGCAGATCAAAACACTAACTACATGAATGTTATTTGCATTACCTACTTGTTAAATTAGCACGCCTAATTGATCTCTAGCATTTTGTTGTCTTAAATTTGACAACTTGACCTTGTAACCTGACAGCAACTTCCCTCGAAAAGTGTTAAAAAAATAAAACTACTCCACCTACACGATATTGCGATTTCATTAAAAAATTATAATCGAAATTTTGACTGCACTGTGAAATAGTCCAATTGACATTTTACTTCGTGTTATATTGTCTATTTAAGGGAAACTTAAAATTTAAGTAAAATTGGTGCAACCGGCCATTAGTGACTTGTGCAATTGTGGTTCAAACCCCAACATCGTGAACTATTACCAAAATGAATATGTCGCAATGCCCGACTGGTTCGGAATTCAATATAAGCTGTAGAGGATGCAGACTTTGAGGCGGACTGGGCCGAGATAGATGTATTTGGGCGGACAGGGTCGATCGTCGATAACGATAATAATTTTTTATAAATAACGCAATTAATCAATTCACAATTATTTTCAATATTTTATACAGACAAATAAAAATCAATGAAATAACTTTTATTTTACTTTATTAATGTAAAAAAAAAAATAAGTTTCGCACCGATAGTATAATAAATTGGATATGTTTAGGAAAGGCTTGACTTTGCTCACTGAGTCACTGCAGAGTTATATCGGAACTGCTGCTTTTTTACTTCCCTGTACGAAGTAAGGCAAGTATTGTAATCGCGAAAAATTTCGGTTTTCAGATTTCAACTGAAATATCAATTTTGAATATCCGTGAATTCATTTTTACTATACTCTGATTCTGATTAGTGCTTGGAATACTAATAGCCTAAAAAGACGTTGAAGAAGCATCATGATTCACGACAGATGTTGAAGAACCAATCACGATTAACAAAAGCACGTAGTTTTCTGTCCCTTTAATGAATATTAACATGTACACAGTATAGTTTCATCATGACGTCTGGACGTACTACGTACTTATCTCGCATGTCTCAAAAATGATTAACCGTAGAATATTGAAATTTTATATATGGGACAGCTATAACATCTAGTTGTGTGCCTCTCTTTTTAATTACAATCGGCAGTGCCCTTGCTCTGTTTTTATTTTTTATTTTTGTCATAACTCAAAAACAATTACCAAGCTGTTGAATGTTGAAATTTTGTTTATGAAATTGCTATAACATCTAGTTGTGCATATATATGTTCGTATCTGCGTAAAGACGTCACGCCGAAACTAGTCAAAATTCAGGGATTTTTTTTTTGCGATTACAATACTTCCTTTAGTCAGGGTTGCATGAAAGTCATATATTTTTATTTGAATCATATTTTTTTAAATAAGGTACCATAATTTCAAACACTTGTAGCACAAAATAGCATTTATTATGAAAAAAAAAACTATTGTAAAGAATATGTAAAAATTTAAAGAAACAATAAATCTATAGAAAAAAATCCGTTTAGAACGATACCATTTATAGCGACAAATTGGTTACAAGTCGAAACGAAACGAAAACGTTATTTTACTTTTATCAGAAATAGCGACTTCTCTTTCTAGCGACGGAATTTATGTGTTCACTTCGATGTCGTCATAATCGGATTTTATTGTAACATATTTCAAAGTAAATTTAACAAAAAATCACATTTTCTGCGTTATAAATTCAAAATAATATAGCAAAAAAGACGTTTTATAGACGAAGTGAAACAGATTTAGCAGTTCTTGAAAGTATTGTCACATGGTAACTTTACCCACACGAATTTTCCCCCCATTTACAAAACTCTGGAATGTTAAATGACAATTGCAGAACAAGTGATTTAAATCAATTATTTATTTTTTCCAATCAGTGACTTAAATCAAAGCAACTCTGCCTTTATTTCGTACAATGAAGTACAAAAAATCGAGGGTTTTTTGCTTTGAGACCAAACGAAATCGGAAAGAAGCTATTCCAAATTAACATCGATTTGGCATGTAGTGAGGTTTCCTTTTGAAAAGCCATCGACATAACGTCAATTTCCGTAACAATACAATCACGGTTAGAAAATTACAAAACTATTTTTATTTTCATTTTCAAAAAAAATCTATTGGGTCTGATAATATGTATTTCCCACTGGGTCGAAATATTGCCAGTCCGCCTGTGTATAGACTGCGTTCTCCACTAAAATGTAAAATACGAAACAAGTAGCTTAGAGAGTTAAAAGCTTATTCCATCTAGGAATATTGTGCTACAGATGATTTTTATAGGCTATTTAGTGATATATGCCCTAATAGAAAATTGCATGGTCCGTCCCTGGTGCGGTATAGGAAGCATATGCAAACTTCTCACGATGAAGTAAAAGAGCAAATAGTAGATAAATTAAGCGGTTTATTACTCTCCATTCTCTGTGCAGTACACACGTGGTTGTGTCTGATTGCAACCCGGGAACCGCGCGGCAGTTTGCAGATATATGATAGCCGAGCCGGAGAAATGATTCCCATGTGCCGCGTGATTTCTCTGCCATAAAACCATTTTTAAGAAAGTGTCATACACACGTGCAGAGGAAGGTCCCGTTCTTTGCCTTTGCTATATATTATAATGTGACGACTTCAGTTCAAATCCGGTCATCAACTATATATTCTCCTATTAGTTGCTGTTATGCTATCCATTGTACATCATTGCTGCACTCTACACATTAGTTCAAATAAAAAATCTGACGAGAACACCACATAACTTCCTTGTACTTCATTAAATCTTATTTCACTTGAAAGTTACATCAATCTACGGCTAATCGTTTTTGAGTTCTTCGAAAATTCAAAAAAAAACTCTTCAAGCTAAGTACCCTTTTGCCTTGCCGATTGCAATAAAAAAGAGAGCTGGGCAACTAAATGTTATAACAGTCCCATATACAAAATTTCAACATTTTACGGCTAAACATTTTTGAATTATGCGAGATACATACATACAGATGTCACGCCAAAGCTTGTCAAAATGGATTCAGGGATAGTCATTCGCGATTACAATACTTTCTTTACTTCGTACAAGGAAGTAAAAAGAGACATTGCTTTCATTTCTACGTAGAGTTGCGGAAAATTCGATCACGATTATATCCAAACCCGGACGATTGCCGGGTAGCCGGGTGGGCCACCTTACTCCGTGGGCCATGGAAATTTTTCGTAAATTTTAATTTCATATTAAAAAAGCTGATATATTAGATGGAAATAATGAAAATTCCAGGGAAAACTTCGGAGAAAAGATCTGTTCTGTATGTAAAAAAATGTAACGCAAAGTGGTTCGTTAATCGTTTATCGCAGAACGAATAAAATCGAATTGGTTTTTGTGTTTTAGTTTGTAAAAAGTCTAAAGCTAGTATCACTCTCAGCTACTGTTTTAATTGTGTTTTAGTCGCAAGAAAAATATAGCATATGCCTTTGTGCGTAATCATTCCCTATGGATGTTTTAGTTTTAATGTTAAATCTAGTTTAATTTTTTATTTAGTTGCATGAGTATGCACTCCATATACTTTCTAAAACTAAAAACTGAAACTTGATTAGACTCTAACCTAAAATATGTAATAAAATAAATGTCAAATTTAGGTTTCCGGAAGTATAGATAAAATTGATGATTTTTGAGCATGTATTTAATATCAGAACATTTTGAACAGTCTATTGTCTATTGCTATTTTATTGACGACGTCGACATTGAAATTAAATAGCAACTAGCCCCCTACCATTTGCTCAACTTCAAAAGTGAAGCTTGGTGGTATCGACTTACCATCACATACTTGTTAATGAAATTCTCCTAATTTACAAACGAATTGACGACAGCCTATAGTTTATAATAAAACTGTACAGAAAAAGGGCAGGAACACAAGAAACGGATGTGGTCTAGTCAGATAAATCCAGACTTTTTAATTAAAAAAATAATAATTACGAAGACCAACGGAAAATATACCATACTTTGCTTTAAGGAAAAATGAAAATATTTTTGGAACGTTAAACAAAAATTATATTACGACGTGTGTTCGAACCTACGACGGCGTAGAAGGGTCAGGATGTGATTTTTTTAAACTCAGGATCCCGACTTTTTAAACTCGGGATCCCGACTTTTAAACTCGGGATCCCGTCTTTATAAACTCGGGATCCCGACTTTTAAAACTCGGGATCCCGACTTTTTAAACTCGGGATCCCGACTTTATAAACTCGGGATCCCGACTTTTTAACCAGTTTATCATAAGAGTCATATATGTGCCACAAAAAATTGGGCCCTTTGTTATAATATTGCCTTCGTCGAAGTCGTCGTCCTTTTCGAATCTGGATGCCTACAGGATCTAAAGTTTTTAATAGAGTTCGTACAGTTTCTTGTTTTACAACAAGCCCATTTTGTATACATTTTAAATGCATCCACTTGTATCCATGTAGTTGTCCAGATAATTGAATTTGACTTTTGATAAACTGTTCAACGGTTTCAATTGTTGAATAAAATTTTCTTCTATATAACTTCAATTTGTATAGTTATTACTGCCAAATGCAGTAGTATTTCTGAATGATTCAAACCTATTAAGAAATAATAATAATAATAATAATAATAATAATAATAGTATTTATTTAGCAATATTAAGCTATTATATATACATAAAAAGAATATAAAAAAGAATATAATATGAATAATAATATAAAAAATATAAAAATATATATCATTGCAGGTACAAATTTCTTTTACCGAGAATTTTTAATTCAAAGATAGAATTAGCGTAATAAGAACGCAGAATTTGACGTTTATTTTTTTATTTATTCATGGCAACTGCTATTTTCAGATATAAGCATAGAAACTTATTGCCTACATAGGGATTTTCTTGTTTAACGAAAATTTAACTTCAACCATACCATTGGATTTGTAATTTGATGTAGATTCTAAATATGTAAAAATATATATGGTGTTCTATTAAATATAAGAAAGTTGAGCCCCATATCTTGAGAACCACTGGTTTAAAACAAAATTTGTTTGTCTCATTTTAATAGTCTTGTAAAATAGAAATTGTTCGCTAATTCAACCGACCTCGTAGCTCTTATTGTTCTTGAGATAGCAATAATGGACAAAATAAAATGAACACCCTGTATAACGAAAGAATCCTAACTTTAAAAAGTCGGGATCCCGAGTTTAAAAAATCGGGATCCCGAGATTAAAAAGTCGGGATCCCGAGATTAAAAAGTCGGGATCCCGAGTTTATAAAGTCGGGATCCCGAGTTTATAAAGTCGGGATCCCGAGTTTATAAAGTCGGGATCCCGAGTTTATAAAGTCGGGATCCCGAGTTTAAAAAGGCGGGATCCCGTGTTAAAAGTCGGGATCCCGAGTTTAAAAAGTCGGGATCTCGAGTTTAAAAAGTCGGGATACCGAGTTTAAAAAAACACATCCTGACCCTTCTACGCCGTCGTACGAACCCTTCAAGTCACCTGCTCCGTGTTCAACGGAATACGCGAAACACCGGTAGTTATTCCACTGTACAAGTGCTATGGTTGTAGGATGGATGTTAGATGGCCAACATATTTTTAACGTCCGGTGAGCGAACTAGTTGCCAGTTTGGCCATGATTATATCTACTAATCTACTCCTGATTCATCTTCACATAAGTTAAACTTAGGATAAACAAAATTATACCCAGTAATGGGTAATCTAATAAACTAGAAGGATATACATATACAGGGCGTTTCAGGACTAGTGTAACAAACTTTAACAGCTTATTCCTGAGGTCATTTTGAGCCAAAAATGTCATATGAACAAATGTCCTATTCCTTCTAGTTACCAAAATACAAAAGGTTAAAGTTTTATAAATAACACGAAATTTTCTAATTTTTGTAATCAAGGTACTTTCGAAAACAAGAGTTATAATGAAATGTCATACCTTATTTGTATTAATTAAATATTATTATTATTAGTATCTGTTATTTTATTGTCTTTGAATAGTATTGAACAAAGAAGTATTGAAATACTTCACTTGAAAATTGATATAATTTAAAACAATAGTTTTATTTCTGCTGTCAACTAACTGTCAACTGTCAAAGAATATCTGATTTTAATTTTGTTGTCCAAATCGTATTCGTTAATATTAATAAATAAAATTAATTAATAAAAATAAGGTATGACATTTCAATATAACTCTTGTTTTCCGAAAGTACCTTAATTACGAAAATTAAAAAATTTCGTGTTATTTATAGAACTTCAACCTCTTGTATTTTGGTAACTAGAAGGAATAGGACCTATGTTCGTATGACATTTTTGGCTCAAAATGACCTCAGGAATAAGCTGTTAAAGTTTGTTACAGTAGTCCTGAAACACCCTGTATAAGGTGTTCCATTCGAATGGTATACTACTGCTCTCTTGAGAAATATAAGAGCTACAAAGTCAGTTAAACTCCAAACAATTTCTCTTTTACAAAACAATTTTCAAAGTGAAATTTTTTTAGTAGAACTAGTGGTTTCAAACTTTTGGACCATTTTTTTTTAACAGAACCATATAATTTTTATTTGTTAATTCGATAGAGAAATGAATTCTGAATTCAAATCTATATTTGCATACCCGTCTTGTAAAATAGAAATTGTTTGCTAATTTAACCGACTTCGTAGCTTTTATAGTTCTAGTGATAAGCAATAGTGTTATTGTACCACTTAAAATGATCAGTCTGTTTTATTAGCGAAATATAAAAATGGTACCTTTGGTGTACTTTCTACACCAGCTCAAGTGAAAATGAAGTCTAGTAACTGCACTCTTTAGTAAAAATAATTCAAAATTTGCTGTAAAGCAGATTGCCTTAAATATTACTTATCATATTTTTTATACTAGCAAGTCATCTCCAAAGCTTCACAAGTTCTGTAAAAAATAAATATAATTAAAACGTGTACAAGAGTAATGATTACAAATATTTTGCTATTTAATAAAAAAATTTAGTTCTTAAAAAGTCATTGTTAGCAATAGCTACTCCCGAGTAAAATAAACTATGATATATTTATTGCTATTGTAACAACAGCACAATGAGTTTTACTAAATTTTAATTACCCGTAAGTGAAATATGTAGGTACACAGTAACTTTTACTAATTTACAATGTAATTGTAAAATATGAAGTGTAAAGTTTGTAATGCTTACTTATATGTCCCTATAAATCTTCGCTCAAATATTCTCTCTAGCGACAGATGCAGTGGTTTTCTCCGGCATTTTCTCCTGTTCGTAGAATCAAATAGATTACAATATTATATACCAGTACTCGTCCCGGTATCTGTGTTGATGTTGCAATACGGGAAAAGCTAACAAAAAATCTTCTCGAGGAAAGTTAAATAGGCTTTAGAAAATAATTAACGCAGGAAAAAATCTGCAATGAATATTTAATTTTGTAAATAAAGATAAGAGATTTTATTGGCAATATCTATGGATTAAATATACAGTGTTTATGTGCTGAATAATTTCGCAATTTGAAATCAATGGCACGAATTCTTAGAAGGAATAGAACTTAAATATTACAGCTACCGTGCCATTAAACATTTAACTTTACATCCTAATTAAAAGTTACTATTGAACTCAACATAATTGCAAATAGTTTTTATGAAGATTAATTTTGGGCTAATTAAGGGAGAGCAAGAATTAGAGTACTTTACAATGAGTGAGCATCCTTCTCTGAGGTTAGAAACATTATGGTGACTGGGTTTTACTGAGGATAAATGTGATGTAATTACAATAGGGCAAGAATTAGAGTAGTTTGTAAGTAGTAAACATTACTGTGACTGGATTTTACAAATATTGATTTTCATTTAATTATATTTGTTCAAGAACAAGAATACTACACAATGAGTGAGCCAGGACCATAGCTATACAATTTTGTAAAGTCAATAATACTAGGCATTAATTAATTAGGAACATTATATAAAAAAAACTTAAAACGCTAAATAAAAATAAAATATAATTTATTTTATTAGTCAAGAAATTTCAGGAATTTCTTGCATTCATCATGTAAATTATAACGATAGATAGATATAGTAAGCGTTACAAATATACCTACATTTAGAATAAACATTTCTAAAAAAATATCTCAACATACCTATATAACTGTATTTACTTGTATATAATTATCTCAAATATATTCATAATAGTATATTGTCTTATTAAAAGTGATATAAAAGTGATATTTCTGTGGCGAGTGTGGAAGTTTCAATGAGGAGCGAAGCGATTCGGACAATTACATGCAAGGCACACAAAGTCTCTTATACTCTGAATGACACATTCTATTTTTTCTTCAAACGTAGATATTTAAAAAATAATTTACTACATGAAATTGACGTTCAGTTTGCAGGTTATTCATTTAAATTTGTCAGTTGTTGATGGTTTTTAGTAATTTTTTCTAAGGTTGTCTAGTTTTATAGTTTAGGGCGATATTTTAGGTTTTTATTGCACAAATTATTTCTTATTCGCTGATTCTGCATAGTTCTCATATCCTCATATGGGTACTTATTTATTTTACTCTACTCCAGCGGCTTACAAGTAGTTATATTTCTATTCCAACGACCTATAAATTAAATTTGCACCTTGTTAATTACGTCACAAAATATCCCACTTGACGAGGGACGTTTGAAGAAGAACCATATTTTGAATCAATTCAAATATTCAATCAGTTGCACTATTATGAGTACGAATTCTTTTTTTTCTTAAAATATATTTTTATTGTACACCAAGGCAGTCGGTACAGTTAGGAATCTACCTACATATATGTACATAAAAAAAATCATATTGATAATAACTTCATTAATTTTAAAAACAAGAATTAATTTACTTTGTTCTGATAAGTTAAGTAGGACGGTAGAATATTTTATTTCGCCCAGGGCAGGTAGCTCTAAAAGTTACAGGGGGGCTGAGCTCCCTTTGACGCCCCCTGGGCTGCTGCTCTGGAGTGAGCATCCCTTTTTTTAGCTTATTTTCAAGGGAGGTAATTTTGATCTAATTCGGGTACGAATGATAATTCTTCTTAGTTTACAATTGAAATGCAAGTAAACCATAAGTGTATGAATGAATTTTGCGACTCTAGCGTAAAGGCACTTTATCTTCACGTCTCTAGTTTCTTAAGATTTGCCAGTCAGCTCCATCACCAGGTTGTTATCTGACGACACGGTTAGCTGCCCACAACACAAAAACCCCGGCCATCCAACAACCGTGAACAACAAACACCGCATAGCTTTTTCCAACTTAAAAATTCTAAATTGATTTTCGTTTTTGTTCAGCGAAATGATATTCTTGGGAAAAAGTTATTAAACACCAAGTTCATTACTCTTAATAAAAACACCACATCCTACAGTAATATGGATAGTTCTTGTAAGAGATATTATTTATGCAAAGATTACAACCTTTAATGGACGTTTGGGAAGTTTAGTGATTAGTTGTCATAAATTATTTCAAATCGAAAGCAACACTTGAAAAAGATATGGACCACATTAAACAAATTCATTCTGAATTTACTTTGCATAATTTTTTTTACAAGTTACAAATTGAATTACATTTAAAATGCATTATTATTAGAATACTTTAATCTAGGTTTAAAGGAAACATCTTAAACACAAATTTCAGATAACGTCCAGGACAGAAAAAAGTACCCGCCTAAATGAACCGTTTCTTTACGCTTACGGTAGAAGTGCGTACTTCTCCCACTGTTTTTGGTTCGAGAAGTGTGTACTTCTCCAACTTTGGGAGAAGTTCGTGCTTCTCCCACTATTCGTCCGTCGCAAGCGAAGTGAAGTTAACGCCGCAATGCGTTGACTTTTATATAAAAGCTATGACAATATTAACAAATTTGTTTAATCACTTAAGTTTTGAGTATCATTTGTATTTCAACAAAATAAATTTTAAATTAATATTTTTACACGATATTTTAATTAATTCAAATAAACTAATTAATTCTTAGCTTTCAATTAATAATTAAATTCAAGCACAGCTGTTGTATTTGTAAGAAAAACTATTGTACTATATACTCTTTGGGAGAAGTACTATTATCGTAAAACCATAAAACTTTAGAAGCGACAACCGGCTTATTTTATAATGATTTACAAATATTACTTATAAAACTTATAATAACTTCACATTGTATAATATGCACTTGTTTGAAAAAGTTGACATTTTAGTTTTATTATTTCAACGAGAAAAATAAATTTTTAATCAAAAATAGATATTTTATATGATATAACAACAATTTTTTATTCTTTATACTTCATACAGAATATAAATGAGGCATTATTACGTACATATTATATTACCAATACGTTTTGTGGCTCGAAGAAAAAACTCTTTATTTCTTTTATTTACATCCTCTTTCTTTATACTGTGAACCACAATAGGTTTTTCTATTCTAAGTACTATAATACCCCACAAAAAACCTCTCCATGTCTTAAGTAGGTTAGCTATTACAACATACGAGTCTAAAATGACCTAAAGAGGAATATGAAGCATCCTCAGAGCTGAGAGCACGGCTACTACACACTTGATATGAAAGCGACCGGAGAATTAAATAAATTTCCTTCACTCTCATGTGGAAGATTCATCTTGTAGCTAAATCGTGAAGGAATGTTTATTATTGTACACGGATACATTTAACCGAATGTATTGTTGGGACGCATCGCATCATAACCTGAAGATCCGTACACAAACTGTATATGAACTATCATTTTTTATAGCTATACTTTGTCATGGTCTAAAACAATATATAAATATAAATTAACAAGTAATTGACATTTATAGTTTTCAACACATAATATATTATCTGTAAAACGAGCATAATAGAATACTCATAAAATATAAAAAAATACATCTAGGTTACAAAAAAGTAAGAATCTAATAAAAAGAGATAATTTTACTTTTTTATTTAAAATCATTATTTTAAAACTAAAATATAGTACTTGTCATTAATTTCTTCACTATTTAAATGGTTACAATTTAAATTTTGTAAAGCCTACTAAAATTATAAATTATGGTCAAAGATTATTGATGTTACTGAATATAAAACATCGTGAAAAAATAGTGCATACACTTATGAAAAATTCTTGCCTAAATTTTCATTTATGAAAATATCGGCACGACAATAGAAAAACTATTAAATACTCATTTTTTATCACAAATTCTTTAAATGTATTATAAAGAACATTTATTAGAGATAATTTCCGGACACTCACAGCTAGAGTGCACCACATAATAAATAATTAAATACCAATCTATTATTTACTTTCACTTCTATGTCTAATAAATTAAGTTTTCCATTTTCTATTTTGAAATATTCTTTTCACATTTTAAAGTTAATAATTCATGTATTGCATTCTGCATTTCAACTGAAGTAAGTCTTTTAATTTATAAACAAATCGTGTTGGTTTCAGGTCTTGGGAACTTAATGTTAATGCTTTGGAATGCACTACAGTACAGTACATGTAAACATACATACATGTACGTATGGTACGTGTGTGTAAACAGCGTAGACATGGGTGTTAAGAACATGCAGTTGGTTGATGATATAAGAGGATGATATATTGGTTGAAATAGTGATGAACTGTTAAGTAAATAGTACTTATTAACATGGAAAACATTTTGCATATGTACTTCAAAATAAGCTACTAATTATCATCATTTTCGGTACACGATATTCGAACTAAGTTGATGATATATTGTGAGTATTTTTTAACGTGAAACATAGGGATTTATCATATCCATGGTTACGATTTGATTGACTGCAATGTAATATTTGTCTCATTTAAAATGAAACATAGGGAATGAATTTGACAGTAGTATTAAATTTTAATATTGTAAGAAATTACAAAATAAAGAACTAATAAACAATTAAGTATAATCAATAAATTTTTAAAAATCCATCCATTAACTGATAAGAAATGACACAATCTGGTATAAAACTCTTTAATTACGTACCATATTTGGTAAATTGTAATATTTTGCGAAATGTTTTGAATTTGAACTAATTGGTTTAAATTTCTACAGTACAAACTCTGATTTAAAGTTCACCAATAAAAAGAATCTATATGTGTAAGATTGAGAGATCTAGCAGACTGTTCTACTATTCCACCATTTTCTCTAAAATTATTAATGATTCTTAAAATTGTTGTTGCAATTGATGTAGGCCTGTCAGAATTTTTTTTACCCTAAAAGTAATCAAATTTGTTCCCTATGTTTCATTTTAAAAAGTGTTGAATAATAAATTGAAAAACTCTACTAATTATCACCATTTCTGATATAGGACGTTTGAAAGTAAGTTCATGATTATATTGTGATGAACTAATGCAATAAATATTGCCTATTAACTTAAAAAAATAATTGCGAAAACTGTTTAACATAAATTAAAATGTTATTAATTTTTTATTTATGGCACAAATTTTCTAGAAAGAGTACTATTTATATTTGTCTTTAATTTTGATCTAATTAATAGATTTGTATTTTTTAGTTATATTTATTGGAAAAACCAATTATATTTACAACAACATCAATAATATTCTAAACAATTTTTTATGTGTCTTCAAGATTTATTTGAAGGTATTTACAATGTCAAATTTACTCATTTGTTAGAAAGGATTACAAAACATAATCGTGTTTCCAAAGGATAATACATAACCCTCTTCATTATGATGTCCACGATAATCCTGTCGAGGATTAAGGATTGAATTACGTAATAATTCCTGGAAGGACAACGATTGTATAGGTATTGACTCACAACAGGAAATAGTTATATATAATTAAAATATGAATCAGAAATGTTTTGTATCCTTGATAAACTAGCATTAAAAAAATATTTCAGTAAACAGAGAAAAATAAGAGTACGCCACTGGAATGTGTAGTGAGTTAAACAAAGATTGTAGAGCAAGTGAACTGGGTTCAAGTTACGTCGTTAAGCAGAGTACAAGAGCAAGCTTTTAACATTTTATTACCAACAAAATTTTATAATAGTTCAGTTGTAGCTGTAATTAGAAGGAAACATAAATTTTAGCTGATGTGTCAACAAATATTTTTGTAACCAGGGCATGTAACCGGAAAATATACTGGTTAATGGTTAACCCTTATAGAGAACGTTATAATAATAACGGTTTTAGTTCGAAAACCGGTTTTTGAAAATTGGAAACCGGTTTAAACCGGTTAATATATCGGTTAAAAAAATAATTAAAATTAATTAAAACAAATTAATTATAAAAATTTGATTAAAAAAAATTACAGAATAATTAATTAAAAAATTGCCATCTGAAAAAAATATAACAATTAAAAAAAACAATTTAATTAATGAATGTACACAAAAATTCCCGGAATATCTTCAGAAAAACGCAGGTCACTTTTCAATTTTAAATTTGCCTGTGTTGACAAAGGCTGTATTTATTTCGGACTTTTTAAGTAACCATAACGCCCAAAGAGACTACCTACATTTATGACTCTCCAATAAAATGTTAATTGTAAAAACTGTCATGACTCATGTTCAAATACAAATAGAAATCATAGATAGAAAAAAAATATATTAAAATTTTTTCTCGCTAAATGATATTAAAATAAAGGTTAATGTTCAATAAACCGGTTTATTTGTTTTTTGGTTAACGGTTACCGGTATTTTTGGCCTGAAAAATATCGGTTAAAATTACGGTTAAAGTTCGCAATTTTCGTTCAAAATATCGGTTACCGGTTTTTATTAACCGGTTTTTTTAACCGGTTACATGCCCTGTTTGTAACAATTATACAAAGCTAAATAAAGTCAAGCAATGATAAGAATAAGGAAAATATAGATGGCTGTGGTTTTTTTAATATTTTTTTATAATTCGACCTCTACCAGTTTCGACACCACTCGAAGAGGACATAAAATAAAAAGAGAATAACCAGAACTTCATTATTCATTTAGGGATGTTCCATTACCTACTATTGATATGATACCTGTATCTATACTTTTTTTTTTGACATCAGTACATAAAACTAAATTTTTATTTCTTGTGGGAAAAACACTTTCTAAATTGCTTTTTTTTTTGGTGTTTGCAATAAATGAGTGAAACATTTAATATTATTGTGAAACATGAAGGATCTACAATAAAGACTCGTTCTTTAGTAATTCTGGATTTTAGTGTTATCACCCTGGCCTAACCGACCTAGAGCTCCCGTGGCACATTATTTCTCTTCCACAGGAACCGCTGATTGGTGCCCGAGAAAACCCGACTTCCTGGGGAAGAACCACGATATCACGGACCGACAAGTAGCAGCGGCCCAAGTGATCGTCACAATATATATATATATATATATATATATATATATATATATATATATATATATATATATTCGATATTTGAAACTATTGATACTTTTCTTTCTATACGATATTGATATCGATATTTTCGATACCCCAGTATCGACATGTCTTAGTAATGCATATTCCTAATCACTTCTACCTACCATTTCAGTTAAAATATTAACGATCGAAAATCTTTAGTGTCAAGCAATATTAATTGCAGTACGATTTAGAATGGTTAACCGTCACGACATTTCTACAGAATCTATAGTGCTACAGATATCTGTTTACATATTTTGCATATTAACATAGGTAATAAAGAAATATTGTATTCATACAAAAAATCCCGTACGAATTTTGAGATAGCTAATAATTTTTAGATGTCGACTCTCCACTGTACGGATTCAGGCTCAAAAATTTGAATAATTATTATAAAATTTATGACAGCTATTTTAGGAAAAGGAACTAAATTTAATGTGATCTACTTTTCTAAATCCAAATCCAGTCCACAACCAAATAGAGTGTAAAAAAATCCTACAATAAATTACAGTGATTTCTTCCAAGTTTCTCCTAAAATCTCCGAATCTAACGCCTACGTCTGTTAACGGTTTGTTTTCAGTTTCACTGATTTAGAAATGATAGGTTGTGGAAGCCTAAACACCGAGGTTTTAAAGAATAGAAACGTTTGCGTGCAATGGTATGCGTAGCGGAAAAAATAAATTGTGTAAGACACGCACTTGCTCTGCGGTTGGAATATCAACTTATCAGGGAAAATTACCGCGGATAACATTCTCAGAATGCACATTTAGGAATTGGATAGCGATAGCATAGCGGACTGCTGCATTACATTAATAAGAAAAGTTTTATCATTAAATATAAAAACACTTTAATAGTATTCTGTCCAACATTTACTAATACACAAAATGTTTACAGTCTAAAGAGATATTAATGTTAGAAAAAATTATACTAAGACATTTAATGTCTTTCTTTTATTTTTACTTCATTGTAGCCATAAAATGTTGAAATGTATATCACTTTGCTCGAAGGGTTTTTTGAATTTTTCGCATAACTCCAAAACAATGACCCCTACAATCTCAAAAAGAAGTCGTTTTTCATTCAATAGGCAAGTAGTCAGTGAATCGCTCTTATTCGCTAAATTAGGAAAAGTCGAAAATTGAATATGGAAGTTATTTTTAAGATAATCAAGACACTTATATATTTTAACCTTTACTTTTTAAATTCAGTCTTTTGTGAAGAAAAAATACTGTTTCAATATGTTTTAATTTTTTCTTAAATGTGAAAATATATAAACTAGTCTTGGAAATTTCCTTTTTTTAATTAAATTTTACACATGCTTGGATAAACATTATTAAGGAAGAGTACATTATATAGGTGTCTAATAAAAAAATAAAAACTTATTTTTTTACCTTTTCGTATAATTAATATTTCTTTATACAAATTGTATTCTAAGTAGGTACATTCGTTATACTGTTATTAATTGAAGTTCTCTTATTACTGCTAGTATATGTTGATGGAGGACATGTTTCTGAAATATAACACTTGAAATAACCCTTTTAGACATACCGGACGCGCACACTATTTACAGTATTTACTTCCATGAATAAATACATATGTAATATCGAATGAAGCACTTGGTTTAAATAAAATACAGTCTCATTTTATTTTTCTGTACTCATATTCTAATGTTCGGTTCAAAAAATCTGACTATTCTAGCTAAGTAGGTAGAATCTTCTTATAAAATCTTATAAAATTAAATGAAGAAGTATAAATTATAAATTAACGCATTTCGTAATGTCAATTATTTTTTTTTATAATAAAATTTAATTACCGATATGTAGGTAATAATATCATCAATTTTTAAATAAGTTTACTCATCTATACCAGTTTGCAACAAATAAATTTTTAATTTTTCTTGAATAGTTGTTGTCGTTGACAACGCATTACAAGCAACACAAATATAGAAAAATGTTTAGAATAAACTTGATAAGACTGGAAGTATAGGAGCCTTCGAGATTAACATCGAATTGCAGCGCCACCCAGACAAACACAATGAAATAATCCTAACTATACGCTAAAATACAACATTTCACTTTTGTTTACCGGAATTTTATTTCTGCGTAAACCAGAATTCTACGAATGTTGAACATTTTGTAGTAATCGGAAGTGTAAATTGTATTCAAATAAACAGTAAAATAATTGTACTTGTGAAGAGCATCTTAATTTACTCAAAAATATGACAATATTTTAATCTTTCACATAGAGCATATTTTTAACTCAATTTCATGTAAATTAAATTAATTTGATGTGAATTTTATCAGATTCAATTAAATTTTTACTCTGTAGAAGAGTAAAATTTTCGCACTTCTTTTGTTGAATGTTAAAATTATAACATGTGAGCTTGATTGGTGGATTGTACCTAACATTCAATGAAATAAAATTAAATTAAGTACAGCAAAATAAATACATTAATTACTAGGCGTACAAGGAAGTCAAGTGGGGTCAGGGAAAAACATATTTATTACCATATATAAATATAAATACTCATATAATATATAATACTATCTACGGCGAGATAATTCGACTATATGGTAAATAATATAGAACTCGTATATTATTATATGATAAATTTTCAAAAAATTATGAATAAAATCACAGCATAATTATTACAAAATGATGTATTCGATAAAATCCTATCAATTATCAATATATATTTTAAGTAATTAACTGAGAAATGCAAAGGCGAAAACGAATTCACACATTTAAATATCTGATGTTGATTGGTATTTGTAATTTTATTTTTTACATAAAATGTTTTTTTTTTGTAAGAGATTTTTTGTTCAAGCGGGTTTTTGGAAGACAATGCGGAACGCGGGATTTTTGTATCAAAATCGGGACGTCTGACAACTCTGTTTGGTGCCGATATCAGATTTTTTAATATGAGTATTTATCAGTTGTAGTTGTATTTAATTACGCAGTTATCATTTATATAAAAAATAAACGGTGAACGACCGGTGTTCTAATATTGAGTTAGTTAATATGATGCTACTAGTACTATATCAAAATTCGGCTACTGCAAAATATAGGTTCTCTCTCCTCCATAATAAAGATGATGTTACAATAACGATAGTTCATCGTTCACCTAATAACCAATTTATAAGAATTGAGAATGCACAATTTAAACAAATTAAATTAGCTATTTCGCAGGGAACTACAATTTTTCCAATAATAGTTCAATGTTCTCATAAAAAAAAAAACTTAAAATATTTTTTTTTTTCAAACGTCATAAAATTGACATCTTCTGTGACGTGATTGACAAGGTTGAAGTTTAATTTCTATGCTTCCGTAATATATTTTTTTATTCTAGCCGCCGTTTAATTTATTCGCCGCCGTATGTAGAATCAGCCAATAAGAAGTAACTTGTACAATAGAAATCTGTAATATCGCCCTAAATGTCACTATAAAAACTAGATAACCTAAGAATAAAGTTACTAAAAATTATGAATAACCGACACGTAACCTACATATTAAACGTCAAATAGTAATTTATTATTTAAAATTTCTACGTTTGAAGAAAAAATAGCATGTGTTATTCAGAGTAAAAGTGTGTTTGTGTGCCTCGTATGCAATTGTCCGACTCGCTTCGCTCGTCGTGCAAACTTCTATGCTCGCCACAAAAAGTATCACTTTTACTCTTAATAACACAATATACTATTTTTATTATAAAGCTTCTACTAAGTTTTAACGATTTTTGCCTTTCTTTGACTTAATAAAAAAATAATAAATCATCTATTTTCCATACAATAATAGTGCTTTGGAACACTCTCCACACCAGCTATAAGTGCCAGATATATGTCTAAATAAACTCTTCATTGAAATTGGTTTTATGAAATATTATTATTTTCGTTTTCGTTCCTTCTGTAAATATCGTGCCACTGATGATTACATTTATAATAAACTGTATGTTTTGACAAATTGCGGTACAATTTTTCATTCTAATAATACGCTCTTTCCTGATCGCGTTCTAAACAGCCAATTTGTGTGCAAGTTTCTATATTTGGATGTCCTTTTCGTTTTCACGTATATACTTCCGAATTACGATGAATTTGAATTTAGTTCAGGGCCACGGTTATAGTTCCTTATTATAAGACAAAAAATAAAATTAAATTGTGTATCGAATCAGTTTGGGTTTTAAGAAATTATCAGAAAGCGTTGAGAATCAATCAACTTCTACTTACCACAGAAAACCTAATAAGAAAAAATAGATAAACAGATCTGTGTGGTACTATTTGTCAATCTATTACAGGCGCAGTCAGTGAGATGAGCAACCAAATCAAACATATTTTATCTTACAGTAACAGTTTTTGAAGAATTTTATGCATTTAGTTAAAGTGAATAAAAAAAAACTATTATTTACAAGTGACCAAAATGTTTCACTGTGTATTGTACTATCAGTTTAAAATTTTATGACAAATTTATTCATAGCAACCGAATATGATATCCCTTTGGAAATTAGGTATTTTTTCCTAACATGTCTTTTTTATAAATTTAAACCAATATTATAAAGTAGGCGCTACTGGAAATAAAACATCATACACATCACACTTGAGTCAAACATCTCAGTCATGTATTATAAATATTTCACTCATTTATAATTAATTTTATCTATTCTTCATTTAAAATATTAAAATTTCATTAGTTTAAAATTAAATTAAGAACCTTTTTAAAAGATTTGACTTTGAAAAAAAATGCTAAAATAGTTATTTATGATACTAGTGTGTGAAGGAATACTTTTAGGCATGAATTACGGAGTTTAAGGCACGAGCGAAAGCGAGTGTCTTAACCGTAATGAGTGCATAAAAGTACTTCACACATGAGTGTCATACAATATTTTATCTACGAACCAATTAGAAAAATAAATAGAATTGTAATAATTTATTATATTTATATAATATGACAGGTAGACAGGTGATGGTAGGTTGCGTTCAGTATACTTCTGAGATGACACCGATGCAATGTCACCAATTTGAGATAAAACTCTTACATAAAATCCAAATACGATAATTTGTACTATATTTTTCTGCGATACTATAGCGTTAGCAGTACTAACCGGTGTTTTACATTACCATTCTTTCAAAAACATGTTTTTCATTTGTTAAAAGAAATGTTATAATAATGAAAGTCCCATTTAATTTACATTGTTCTTTTAGGCATGATTTAGTTTCATTATTAAACGATTTCATTAATGACACACTTCACATGCAATAACTTGCAAAATAATGGAATCATTATAGGGTGAGAGTAGATAAAATATATTATAAGCTGTGACGGCTCGTGGCTTAAAATAATGGGGGTGCTGCAAATTATAAAATTTTCAAAGACATTGTAAATGCGTGTTTCGATAAAATATCAAAATTATTGTAAAAATAACTTGAAGTTGCATTTTGAGGTCATAATTGTAAAAAAATCAAATAATGTTCTATATAATAGGTATAATATAAAATATGAAATATTTTATTTCTTTAATTGTAATGTTGAAAAATGTAAAGATGCGGAATAAACACGATAAATATAATGAACACGCTGCTAAACTACTGATTTAATAAAGGAACTGCTTGTTTTGCAGTGCCAAATTACGCTTCTCATAGCGATAAACACAGTGCAGCTAGCATTCTTCGCCCTTCTTAGTGTTGCTAGATGTATTTTTATAATCTTTTATACAAAATAAGAGAACAATTTACAATGTTCATGATAAAATTAATTATTATAAGCAATTACAAGTAAATTAATAAATATATGTTGCAGTTCCGCAGTGTCTACAAACGAGCCGCCCCAGATTACAAGCGTAGAATACTTCAAGGTATGTTGTCATATGTACTGTAATATCTAACTGTAGTTCTAGTCCTATACTTCTACCCTTTAATGTTTATCATAATTAAATTTATGTAAATACTTTTTAAGTATACTGTACTATAAGATATTTATTTTATTTATTTGTTACTCACTCATAAACTATCGTTTATGTGAACTGTTCATTCACCAGGAAAAATAACCTTTATAAGCTACTATCATGTAAGTCTATTACAAGTTAGCTGATAGTTACATGATTCAAAATTTTATTTTGTTATTGTTTGGACACACCATTAGAACTGACAGAATTTGGTTATAATTTTATTTACAAATGAATAATAAATAAACTATTGTACGATATACGCAAGATAACAGTTTTTACAGCTTCAAGGAGGTAACAATAAAACTGTTTTACCTTGCTAATACTGTAAAACAGGGTTGGCAAAAATCAAGAAATATTTCAAAAAATTAAAAATAAATGATTTAAAAAAAATCAAATGATTTTTATTTTTTTTTTCTATTTTTGAAGATATCAAAGTGTTACAACACTTTTCAAATTGTTTTGAAAGCAATATTAATGTTTTATTTCATGAACAAAAATAAAATCTCTAGTAAAACCAAAATTATTCTTCTGAATAAAACTAAGAAGAGTAACAAAGAATTTTTACTTTTTGTTACACATTTAAATACTTATTTTTCTTTTTTCTATTATGACAATTATAGTGATAAAATATTATATAATTTAAAGATATTATTAAATACAGAACTTATTTCGGTTGTTATTAATAGTTTTATAACAAGTAAATACATTTTCATTATAATTTGTATTTTTATTAAAAAATCAATGATTTTTATTTAAAAAATCAGATGATTTAAATCAGGTCAACCCTGCTGTAAAATACTGTTAATTTTGTTGCCATAACATGTACTACAACACATACATGTAGTGAGACATCAGATAGTGTTTGAAATAAAATAAAAATATATCACCATTAATTGAACTAAAAACATTTGAATTTCGTGATGAGACCGGGAAACCTGTACCGTTAGAAAAATCATCGTGTTTATCATGTTGTAAGTATCCTATTCATGTTATTGATTCCCCGAAAGGTGAATGAATCTTATGTGTGGTTGGGGTGCTATGGAATGAAAACACAGTTGTGAGGGTGGCAGTCATAAGCCACGTGCCCTATAAATAGATGCAGCCTTAGGGCTCAAAGAAATACCACAGGTTGAAAGCATACGTTCACAGCTTGTAAAAGCAAAAAAAAACTATTTACAAACCTTGCTTATTTATATTTAATGTTATAGTTAAAGCCACGTATGTTATTTTGTTATGTTAAAAATTCGTTCATAGAGTCACGCTAAGTAGTGTGAACTAAGCAAATTATACCACCTACTTAACTAATTAAAACAGTGAGTATGAGATTCAAGTAAATCTCATATTGTTCGCGTATTACATATTTCACTTTCAATGCATTTTGCAACACTTATAGTTAGTCAAGATAAACATACTGTATTTAAAATTAAGTCTTGGATACATTATACCGTAAAGGAAAGTTAAATTGAGAAGAAATTAGGAAAGTTTTACGACAATTAGCCAAAGAATACGTGAAAATTGTTGGAAAGGTTGAAATTGTTAAACTATATAATAACACGGTGGAAAATTATTCATCAAAAATATAATTATCATTATTATTATTTCTTTACTTCGAACGTAATTACATTAAAGGCATTAAGATCTGTATAATAATAATTACTTCAAAACTAAACTACAACTACAAGATATATAAAAAGAGTTACCATAGAATGTATAATTTAAATGAGTCAAAAACTTTTATTGTTTAAGATATTTGAACGAAAAGTTAACCTTTTCAGCATAGCATTAATGTTTTTTCTCGTTGCTAGATAATTGTTTTTCGTACTTGTTCGAAAAGTATAGGTTTAGCTTCGTTCAGCAATATTCCGCAGTCGTTCGAGAAATTGCATTTTTCATCCTTGTATCATAAATAATTATTATCATACATCACTATACTAAATTCAACGTACTATTTTAGTGTATTGAGTCTACGCTATTATACATGATCGGTATTTTTTTAATTGGGTTTCCAAGTCAGTAAAGTTATAGGTATATATATATATATATACAAATTATTAATTGGTCTTATACATGATCGGAATATTTTTTTAATTGGATTATTTTTTTAATTGGATTTCCAAGAGAGTAAAGTTATATACACAAATTATTAATTGGTCTCAAAGTTTAATTTGCAAATGACAATTGTGCTATTTTTCAAATATTTCTAAAAAAAATTCTCATTGTGTCGATTGTGCACACATTTTTCTGATAAGTATATTTATTTTAAATGTGAATAATGTTGAAATATTTGCTAGTAATTACTTTAGAACTAGAGTATATCAACTGTAAAATTTAACTATCTATACGACAAATACCAAAACCACAGAAACGTGCCTTGAGTCGAAACACTATAATAACTTTTTGCACTGTTTTTGTATGAATAATAAAAAAATGTAAATAAAAGAGTTATGATAAATAGTAATGTAAGATTGCAAGGAACCCCGATGATGTATTAATTAAAAGATAAAGAAAACTCGATAGACATAGAGGAATGCGTGTATGCTATGCGCTTTGTTTTTGCTTATTATAGCTGTGAGTTACGCATATAATTTCCAGCATATCTAGATTACAGATTGTGAAATTTAATTCTGCATAGATTGCAGATTGCACTAATGAATCTTTTTACTTTAATTACATGACCAATATAATGCAATTATGAGTGCGCATTGCATATTGGAGACCGCATTCTATTAGCTTTCTTTCAAACTTTATTTACCGTAATAGTTTTAGTGGCTTTAAAACTGAAATAGTTTATACGGGTGCATTGACCGGCTAATAAATCTAAACTGCAGCAACTCCGACATTCGCTTCAATTTACATTGTTTTTACTTATTCTTTATTTGATTACTATTCTTCAAATTACAAATTAAATTTCTTACGTTGTATTAAGATTTCATAAGAAAGATTTAAGTACAGGTAAAAATAAGATGAGTGATCTCATTCAATATTTCTACAGCATTTCTTTATAACTCACAACGTAGAAGTCAAAATTAGGGTTGGTAAAATCATGATTTATTTAAAAAAAATGAAATAAATCATGATTTTTTAAAATATTTTTTAATTTTAATAACCAAGTGTTACTGCATTTTTTAATTGTTTTAAAAGCAATATAAATATTTTATTCCATAAACGAAAACGAAATCTGTAATCAAACCAAAACGATTCATCTGAATAAAAGTGAGTAACAAAAAGAAATTACATTTAAATACTTATAATTTTCTTCTGAATGATAATTAATGTGATAAAATATCACTTAATTTTAAGATATTATATACAGAACTCATTTTAGTAATTATTAATAGTTTTTAACAAGTAATTAAGTATTTAGTTAAATTTTTATTTCTTTTATCTTTGGTAAAAATCAATGATTTTTATTTAAAAAATTAGTTGATTTAAATCATGATTTAAATCAGGCGAACCCTGGCCAAGACATTATCATTACTTAAATCGTTAAATCTATGACAAAGCTGGCACACCCAGCAATAGGTAATAATGCATGAAGATAATTTATTTATTTACTGTTGGTTTTGTTATGTTCTTAGATGAATTAAGCAGGTCATCTTTGGGAATTGAATCAATGTCTCTTAATAAGTGGACAAAACTTGATTCTGAGTACCTATATTATAAATCTGCACTAAGTGCATTATTTTACTGCTCTTTTACCTACACTGTTAAAGGTTTTACTTTTATATTTTTCATATATTTTACTATTCTCTTTTATTTTTGTAGTTGCTAGCCAATTGTTTAAATCCTCAGTAATTTTAATAATATCTCTTCTGATATTCCTATTATTTTGTTTCTGTTTACACCGGTATTGAAATTGTTACTTTTATTTTTAATTATCCTTATATTATTTTCAATTTCCTATTCATCTAGTTTTCTAGTTATTGGCTTATTAATCTTAATAATAATCCTGTTTATTTACTATTATTGTATTCACCTTTTACCAACAATAATTAACTTTTTTATATTTTCTTATGTCTTCCTCTCATCTACAACTTACTGGACAATATCCTAAAGCCTTAGAAAGTTATTTATTGATTTTGCTTTCTTTCCTAGGGCCGATTTTTTCACATCTGTTTAAAGTGCCGGTTACCTTAAAAGTCAGTTGGTAAAATATTGCATCGAAAAACTGATGTAAGTAAATTATGTTATTTATTATTCCGATAGTTAAGGTAACCTGCATTGTAAAAATATTCTACAGTATTATTTATAGATACTACAATAATTCTACAGTATTTTATTTCTCATTTACTAATGCAGTTTTATAATTCTTTATTTCTATTTTTATTATTTCTTTTTCCCTGTTACTCAAGGTCAACATCTAGTTAATGCACATTTATTTTTGGTTCTAATCGGCCTTTTCGAAAGGGCAGAAACTTAATAAAAATAATAATTTAGTTGGCTTTTAATTTTTACAGGAAACATTTGATAATAAATTAACATTGACAACTGTCAGAATATATTTTATGAGAAATATGTATGAAATAAATGAAAACAATATCTCTTCCTTTGCAAGTGTTTGAACGATTAACAGTATATTGTGCAACAAATGCAGAAAGTTTCCTATTTCCCATAAAGACTTTCGGCACGAGACGAAGTCGAGTGCTAGAATCACACAAGGTGGAAATAGGTAATTTTGCACGAGTGGCATACTACACTTTTTCTAAGACCACATTGCTAAACGTTACGGAATGAAAAAACATGACCGAGAGCTATTTGATATAAAAAAAAATATGGCGTTCGTAACCTCACAAAAAGGACCTGCACGAATGCGCAGTGTTGGCAAATACAGTGAGATTTTTTTTTATATACTGCGAAAAAAGTGGTACTTTCCAGTTTCCACAGTGATCGTAGAAAAATTAATTTTATGTAATACAATAAGGAATAGTGATAAACATTTTAATAAAATTTTCAAAAGATGATCCATTTCGAAGGGAAGTTCAAAGATATAAAACGAATGGAAGTTGAAAAATGATATATATCAAGTCAAATATGTTTAAATGAAGTGCAGCAAAAAAAGGGTTTAATTTGGCGTAAAAGGAAGTCATGTGGTGTCCATATCAGATTTTTTTAATAAGAAAGTAAAATATAGTAATGGGATGCAGTCAAATTTATTTAAAATTTTAATCAACCTCGACCGATTCCGTCTCTACTTGGGTCATTTTCAAGAGATGATTGAATTTTAAACTGCACTATATTTTATTTCCCTACAAGTTCCTCAGTCGAGAAGCTTCCAGAACTTCTTTTTTAATTTCCCATTTCTCATTCCTGTCTTTCTAGCCAAGTCCCTAAGACCTAGTACTCCCCTGACTGTCCCTACTTGTACTACAATTATTGTACTTCTTTACACCCTTCTTCCACGCCGCTCTCCGAAGCGGCGACGGGTTATATAAGCGAGCGCAATTCCAGAACGTTCAGTCAGCTGTTGGCTTGTGTGTAGTGCTCTTCGTGCTCTCGTTCAGTTCTCCCGTCTACGTAAACTATGGCCACCTACGCTTCCTACAGACATATCGAGCTCGACAAAGTCGGCTACAGCAAGAAGAGGTAAGCATTGCTTACTAAAATCTTATTAAGAAATACAACCCCGAAGGATTTGCAAAATAATTCTGAATTATTATTCTACTGTCGTTCTGTTCTGAGGAAAAATTATTATAAAGATAAGAACTGTAGATAAAATATAAAATGTTTGGTAAATACACTGCAAAATTAATTATTTTTTTTTGTAAAACCTCTGTAAAAAATAGATTTGTGTGGACATCAAATACATTGCTTATTTTATTTGCAAAAAGGGGCATTTTACATTGGCTTACTAAAATCATATAAGGGAATGAATTTTAATATCAAAAGAATTTCTAAAATACATAGGTATAAGTTAAAATCCCGGTTAAAATTTATATAAATTCGGAGGAAAAAATATTATAAAAATAAGAATTGTATATAAAATATAAATGTTAACTTGTAGTATTTTGTAATTAGTAATTTTTGGAGAATACACTGTAAAAATTAAAAAATGTATTTTGTAAAAATAAAAACCAAGTAAAAAAATTCGACAAATAAAATAACTAACATTATTATCTTTCCTGGAATGTGATAAGATCCAGAAATAATATTTGAAAAAATTATTTAGGCTTTGGTATAATTCAAAGTAATATTTATTCGTCTTAGACATACAACGATTCGGATGTAAAAAGAACACATCCCTTCATCAGTTCAGTAAAATTATCTATTAATTTTTGTGGACAACAACAAGTACATTGCTCATTTTATTCGTCTTCTCTCATTCCAGTGTTAAATCCTAAATTTGTTATTATTATATTTTGAAATAGGTATGTGCCTACAAATAGCTAATCTAGTACAATAAAAATCATTGCTAAAATCAATATGAAGATTAGCACACCTAGAAATGAGTAATAAATGCAATAACTGCATGTCGTATTAAATAAATACCTATACAGATAATTTCTCTCAAAGCCGGTAATAGTACTGATAGTATTTCAATCTTTACGTACTATTATTGTCAATAAGCACAAGAAAATACTGTATAGTAACAGTACAAAATAGAAAAAATCAAATATACATTACATATATGTATGTACTTTATCGTATTTATAAAAATAAATATATATCATGTTTTTATTGTTGTTTAAATACCGTTCTTGGAAAATTTTAAATAAAAAACTAATTATTCATACAGTCATACAAAATTTAACAACAATTTTAACAATAATTTAGTACCATTGCTTAACTTATAATCTAATTTAGGTGTACATATAATTGAGTCATAAATAATTTTTATTACTCATTAGTTCAAAGTTTCCTAAATTTGGTATTAAACCAAAAAAAATAAATTGCTATGGTACTAATTATAACTTACTGATTTCTCGATTAAATCGATTAAATTATAGATATTAATTTAAAAGTAATTTTACTAAAAAATTAGTATGGTACATTTAGTATAAAATTAATGTTTAAAAAATATTTTCTTGAAAAGGCAATAACCTATAAGACATATTTATATAAAAATGAATGAACATGATTTTATAATGAATATTTTAAAGTGTATTAACCGGAAGTAATAATTACAATTCTGCATTAAAGTACCGTTTTATAAAATGCAAAACAAGTAATAAAAAATATACCATGCATAAAATATATAAGCATTATTATAATTTAGTTGGTTTTGATAAAAAATGTTATGATTATAAAAGGATTTTCCTTTTGTGTACTGTACCAAAAAAATGAATGTGGTCTCACGCATACTAGATCAATACAAGCTCTAGTAATGCAAATAGTTACAGCTTTAGGGGTCACTGACAAAATAATGACATTTGTGGCTATCTACAGAAGTACCGACCATTTATATTACATTAAGAATCTTAGCTTTATATTTAATACATACTAATTGTAATTTTCTAAAATCATATCTGGTATTATTTTGTATTGAAAAATTAAAAGAGGACATTCGCTACAACAGCTTTCAATGCCTGTACAAAATATGTTATAAAAATTATTTACGCCTTATTCCCAATTAATGGGTGTGCCAGATTTGCATTATAGAGGGTTTACCAAACCTATAGCTGGCTTGGAAAGGGCACCACAAGAATAATTTTTGTTAGACATGAATGGTAAAGAATATTACTCGGAGGAACTCAAAGTTACGTTCTTAGAGCTGTAGGTACACTCATAATATAATAATAAAATATAAATATACATTAATTCTATTTTTTAATAGGAACTATATTATAAATACTGGCATTCAAGTGTATAATTATTTAATTTTTCCTCCTTTCAAAAATTGAGTAATGTATTAATTTTTTTAACTCATTCCTTGGCATATTATTTACGTCCCAAAACTGTAATACACATAATTAGACTAATATCCTAATACCAGAAATATAATTACTCCATGACTTAACAAAACAAAACTGTTTCTAGAAAAAATGTGTAATTATTAAGATTTGCCTTGACAACGATACCTATTTCCCATTACAGAAAAAATGGCGGCAAAAACAAAAGAATTACCGCGAAAACAAGTGGATTAGCAATATAAGGAAACAAGGACACACAGGGACAATAATGACATTTAGATATAAATATACCTTTCTAAATGATAATTAGTTTATGACAGCTCATAAAGACATTATCACACATTTTATCTATATTTGTACAAATAGTAAGGTAGAATATTGTTGTTTTACTGTAATTGTCAACCGATATTGCAATAATATTTATTCATAGAAAAAAAATGAAAACGTAGAAATACAGAGCCAGCACGATGTAATTTACAATATTTTTATTAGAATATTTTTATGTTCTGTTCACAGGCGAATCTTATAAATTATACAGAATGTCCTACTTTTAAACGGCATAACTTCAACAACCTAAAAATAAGGTAACAAGTTCATTTGAGGAAATTTCCGGAAATGCTTAATTCCAGAGATATTCTCGTTTTTCTTATTGGAAAAGAATTACTAAAAAATTCAATTTGCTTGAACTGATGTCTTGACAAAAATAGAAACTATGAAATCAAATACATTTATTGTTTTAAATAAAGTAATAATATTTCAGAAAAAACAATTTTTTTATAACAATTGTTCAAAATATCGATCTGCAGCAAGCATTCATATTAATTTTTAATTAATTTTAATATTATGTCTTATTTTAATAAGAAAAACGTGAAAATCTCTGAAATTAAGCATTTCCAGACAATTTCTCATATGAACTTGTCATCTTATTTAGTTTTTTGTTAAATGAAGCTATTTAGGTTGATATTTGGGTAGGAAAGTTGAAGAATGATATGTGGAATGTTTTAGTAGAAATGTCAGAATTTTCCCAGTAATTAAGTTCACACATAGTAAGTGAAAAAAGTGGCGCTTATGTATGTCCACTACCAGCCAATGCCTTTCCAAGGCATTCTAGTTATAGTAACACGAATTCATTAGCGTTTTTCTCGGCTGTGCAGTACGTTCGATTGATGGAACTGAATCCACTTTTCCGCGTTTCTCCACTCTCATATCCGGTTTGTATTTCCATTATCCAGTGAAATTACACATCGCCAATATATTCCCTATCTTCTTTTCTGATATTTCCTTTTACTCAAGCTTAAATTGTAAACTTCGGTATAAATATTCCATTACCGATATCTGCATTGAAGCAAATATACTGTTGGTCGTAGAAAAGTATTGTCGTAGGCATTTAGCATGGAAAAGTAGTTTTTGGTAAATTAAATCTATCTGGCCATATTGCACAGCACAATACTACATTTTATTTAACACAGATTATGGTCAACATTTTCAAGCAGTGAAGAGATGTCATCAATATTTGTAACTAGACTATGACGTCTCGAAGTACAGCGTTTATATTATTCCAAATCTGCTGCTCTCTACAAATGCGAAACTGATTTAAATTTTAATAACTAAAATAAAAAACTATTATATACCTTTTAAACAGCTTTTAATATGAAAACGAAAATTGGAAAAACAACAACAAAGATTATATAGATAATTTGGCAGTTCAACCGATCAGCGTTACATACAAATAACTTATGTAAGCATATTCAAGTTGAGTCGTAGCCAACGTGTGTTAAAAAAATTCTCTACAATTATTTTATATAAATTGACATTTCTTTAAAAATATTATTTTTCATTTTAAAATAATTGGAAATATCATTGATAAGCACGTTTTTATAGTAATTTTTTTCTCGCTTTTCTAAATATTAACATCACTCGGTAATTTTTACAAGTTTTATTTAATTTTTGTTTTTTTACGGCTATGACGTCACTTGACTCCTTAAATTTTTTTACTATATGTACTTCATTTTATTGACATAATTCAACGAAATTAAAAACAATGACTTATAGAATCGAAGACTTGCGCAATATGGTGACATAGTTACTAGTCGGTCAGTTTTTATTTACCAAAAATTGTTTTCCTATGTTAAATGCCTATGACAACACTTTTCTGGAACACATGGTATATACAAAAATATATTATTTACTAAAATAAGTTATAAAACATAGATATACTATTCTAAATATGTAAAGATATTTCTGTCATTCTAAAAATATAGGAATAGTTCGTTTCTATGAACAATAGAAATAAAATTAATAGCAGAAATAAAACTGAATGTTTGAAGCAACGGCAGATAAATTCCCTAGATCTTCCGTGCGTGTGCTCCGATAATAAATTATAGACTAGGGCAATTTTGCCTTGAATTGGTATTAAAAATAGGGGGTTGTCTCTATCGAATGCTACTAATCACGATTTACCAATCTTTTCTGTATTTAAATTCGAAGCATTCGTTTCGCTTTGGTATGAAATCGTAATATTTTCTGAGAAAACAATTTTTAAAGAAATTCACATTTTTTTAGTATTCAAAAAATGGTATAAAATGTTAAATTTGTGTTTGTCACACTTTTGTTTCTCTTTTTCTTGCAAATTAATGTTATTTATTTGCAAAGAAAGCACTATTTAGGTTGGCTGTCGAATGCTACTCACGACGTATAAATCTTTGTGTATTAGAATTCGAAGCAGGAGTTTCGCAATGGTATGAAATTTGAACGTTTTGGGCAAGTATGGGAATTTTAGTTTTTGTGTAAAGTTGAAGTTAGCCTCCGTGACGGGGTCTATGACCCCAGGGTCAAAACTCGGTAATGGTTTAGTTTGCGGGTTTAAATCTATTATAATCTAATTAGTCCACAATTAAAATTGCACTGGAAATCATGAAGTTAGACAAAAATTAGACATCTCTATTCTTATACAAATCTTGCAAGATATAGGATTTAGTTTCACTAACAAATATTTTTTTAATAAAACACTATAACAGTACCTATATTTATGTATTTATTACAAATATACCAAGTAATAACCGTTGATCTTCGAAAAAACAAAATCATTTTCACTATATTTCTATAAAAAATATGAATGAATCTTATTGCACGATTAGTCTAAAAATGTTTATTGATTGGGTTTCAAAGCCAATATATTACGTTTAAGAATTACTGATCAGTAAGTAATATCTCATCGAAACGGTAAATATAAGTAATTTAGCAATGACTACAATTTAATTTGAAAATGATAACTGTCATAAGAAATTGTCAAACAAATTTTTGAAATAGTTTTTTTATTGTGTCAATGTAAAAAATATAATAAGCATTGTTGACAGTAAGTTTTCCCTGTTCCTTCGGTTTTGGATCCAAAGTCATGTTGATATTAAATAATTCTAAAGTAGTACGAATATTTCAACTGTATTTCAATTTTTGGATACAATAACTGTTTTCTTAATATCTTACAGTTGATATGTTTAGTTTTAAAGTAATAGCAGTCAATATTGACTTGAGGAAATTCAAACATTTGAAATCTTAGGAAACAGTTACGAGGTAAATATTCCAACGAAGATGTCCGGTGTCCGCTAAAATTTCCTGCCTCCGCGGTGTGTCTTCAATACCAAATGAGAAACTGGCATTTCTCTAAGGTGCTGTAGCTTTCCAAGTCCCTGAGTAATACAGAAACAGTCCCTAATGAATTTAACCGCTCAAAGACATGCTCGAAATAGCTACCGTTCCAATTCATGAATTATTCAACAAATCATTCTGATATCACGATTACAATTGATTGTTGGTTTGGTTGGGTTAACCTTTATGCATTGTTAAACACACAAACTTACGACGAATAAATAAATTAAAATTTTACCAGTACACTTACAAATCATTTACAAGAAAAAATTGTATATACCAAGAAAGAAGATATTTATATTCAAGAGTATTGTATCTTAATAAATAGATCTTTACTAAAATCCAAATTAATCGGTCAAACCTCTTGCTAAAAAAATATAAACACTTACTAGATCTGTTACAATATATGACGGTGAGATTTTGGTCTTCATCAGAGAAGCAAGAAAAGAAGTTGAGAATTAATAAAGCAACAAGAAATTCAAGAAGTATGTGAAGACCGAAAATGAATACGTTATGAGAATGTACGAGGACAGAATAGCTAAGAAATTGTTTGTGTGAAAGACATGGAAGAATAGAGCAAAAGAAAGCGCGAGGAAAAGATGGAAGGATGACTTGAAGAAAAGATAACAAAAATGGAGTGTGAAGGTGGAAAACAAAAAAGAATACAAGGAAATAGTAACGCAAGTCAAAATCCATCAAGGATTGTAATGCTACAGAAAGATTTTTTTTACATTTACACACAGTTAGAAATTGGTTGTTAAAATTAACTAAATATTAACAAAATTAAAGGGCTCACCAGGTCCACTAAAAATTTTGTTAAACTTTTGTTAAAATGAAGTTGTTAACATAATTTGTTAAATTGTAACAAAATCAATTTGTTACTTTTTAGCACCCATATTTGTTTAATTTACCTCTCGATTTTGTGAAATTTAACAAAATGTATTTGTTACAATTGACAAAAATTTTAGTTAATTTAATAACACGATTTGTTGTTATCTAACAAAATATGTAGTTATTTCTACAACTTATTTTGCACAAAATACTATCTGTTGTTGTTAAATTAGCAATTAATTTAGTTTTTAGTAACAAATAATTTAGTTAAATTGTACAAATCCATTTGTTAAATGCAATTTTATTTTAAAAATATTAAGAAATATTTTAGTAAATATTATAACAAAATATAATGTAAAATTAGGTAACAATAAAACATTTTATTAGACAAAGTATATAATTTATTGCAAAAACAAAAATCTCCATATTTTTACACAAGTATATAAATCGTATAATCGTGTACATTAGGTAGGAGGAAGCAAATGTAGGGCTACAAAAATCCTTGTGGTTTTATTCCAACCAGTTTCTGATGTAACTGAACAATTAGCATTTTTTATTGTTTCTTTATAAACAGAGAATATTTTGTCAGCAGTGTTAATAAATTTTTGTTTCTCTCGTAATTGATCTGAAATAAATTCACATAGTAGATATAACGTAACCACAGTAAATGAAACAAAGTTTATACCAAACCTTTTGTATCGGCAAACCTTGGAAATGTTTCTAATATGTTGATTGATTTATTTTGTCGTCTATAATGGAGAGTAAGTTCTATTTTTTTTTTAATATTAAATGTATTTGTTTTGTGTTTTGCGGGGTAGATGATTTGAGCCAATGGATGACATCTTCAGTTTTCTCTAAATCATTATCTTCTGTTGGCAAAGGCGGTGTAGGTGCTGCCGATGCCGACTTTGTTTCTGAAATAATTTAATCTCGTACGATCACGACGATTTATTGTTCAGTATTCAGTATTTCAGTGTGAAGTATAACTTTTGTATTAGTTGCCGAAGTAATTCCGTCGATTCTGTCGGAGAAATATGTCTACCACATTTTTGTCCATTTTTTAAAATAAATAATTGTTAATCAAGAGTAAAACACAAAATCTAACCTCAATTTTAATCACTGTTGTCCGTTTGACTCTCTACGGCTGAACTAAACTTCAACGCAATACATACGCGTACCAAAAAAATCTTGTTCGTGAATTTAACAAAATATTTTGTTACTTTATGAAAAATACAAATAATATTGATAACGTAACAAAATATTTAGTTATTGTAACAATTTTTTTTGTGAATGTGTACAAAATATTTTGTCTTCTTTTAACTTGTAATTTTGTTTTCATTTGACATAACACACTTTGTTGAAATTAACAAAACTTGTTGTTAATCAATAAAAACTATTTCGTTAATAACACAACAACTTTTGTTACAGTTAAGTATCGACATTTATATTTGTTAAATGTTAACAAATTCAAATTTTAACTAAAAATTTTTGGTTTCAACTAAGTTTTTTGTTAATATAACTACATGTCTAGCAAATTTTAACAAAATTTGATCAACAAAATATTGACAATTAGAAATTTTCAACAGTGCATGCATGTTATTACCAAACAATAAATAAAATTGGTCGAGTGAATAGAATGACTAACTGTGTTTTGAGAATCTCTCAAATTCTTTAATATCTATTCGCACATAAAAATGACTCCTATGGTGTACTCTACAAGTCAGCAGAAGTGTCTGGTAGGTAGCGCTGGTAAACTCCTTTTACAATATACATATTATCGATATGTTTGAAAAAGGGACTCCCAACAACTGATGACAAACAATAAGTGATAAATTTATAAAGTATTTTATTTTTTATTTTTTAAACGATTATTCATATACTATGCAGACCTTTGCTTAAACAATATCTTTATGTCACTAGCCATTATTTGCTTGGCTGTTTGCATGATGAGTATTATAATGTCACAAAACAATTAATATTTCTTTTCGTTGTTTATTTCTTTGGAGGTAATTAATCTCTGCCATATTAAGACTAAATATTCAATTGGAGACAAATATAGCTTGAACATCTCGGCAGGTGTAATTTAAATAGAATTCTTGCTCTATCTAAATAATCTCATTTAAGGCAGACAGATGATAATTTATTTTCATCAGATACTAACTCTAGGTCGGCGATGAAGATGTGTTTAGAAAAATATTCATAGAGAAAAAATTAGGAGTTATTAATACTAATTGTAAATGATGTTCTGATGTTTGTTTTTCTGGTGAGTAATTAGAATGAATAGCTCGTTGATATCGTGATGTATTTCACGAGGTTGCTTCTTGCGACGTGCGTTGGAACATTCGAGACTGCATCGACTTTCACTCCACTTTCGGAGGTCAATGTCAATGCTATTTTTCCGGTCTCTGTTTATTTAATTTGGTATTATTTACTTTTGAGTATTTATGTCAGAAGAAAGTTCCGTTTCCTACCAATTTCAAACTTCTGCCAAATCGAGGCGATAATAGTTGCATACTTTTCGCACAATTTAACACATCACTTTATTTAAATTAAGTGAATGGAACTGATAGTTTTTAGAAAAGTAAAGTATGACAATTGTGGCCAACTTTAGAATTGTTTCTAAAAATCTGTATTATTCCTTCAAACTAAAGATAAATAAAAAAGTATCAGTATAATTAATATATTCATTTAATAAACGATAAATTTAAAAGGTTGTTAAAAATCGTAAAATGTCGTTTTTAAGTATTTGTTTATAAATAGAATTAAAACTTACTAACACAATATCTTCAATATTATGGTAACTTTATTATTATGTATTACAAATTCTTCAAGTAACATTAAAAACGCAGAAAACAAGAAATCAAGTCACTTCAACACAGTTAATTTGTGACAAAATAAGTGTCTTAGGTGATATGATGTGATGTTTTGTGTAAAAAAGAAAGCATCTATCATAAACGCCAACAAATGCTTCCTTGTCTGCGAAACGGTACCAACAGTAAAAATATTTTATCTGCATTTAAACGCGACATCTTTATAGACTATAGAGTAATAAAATGTATATGTAATTCTCACAGCAGATTGATAAGGCTAACAATTCCTGCTTTACAATGTGCTACAAGCTTGTAAATGACTTTCTTGGAAAACAGCAGTTTTGATCAACATCAAATGTCTCTAATGTATGAGAAATAGATACAACATGGTCTTCAAAGAAAAACGCCGCCGAGAATAAAATGTTTATGATGGATAATATTCATGGAAAGTTTACTATCAGAATAGGAAACTGTGGTTTCCTGGCGATAGCCTTGCATAAATTTTTAAACGCAAAATATTTTTCTGCAGGAATAAATATATATGTATAGTGAAAGTCATTTCTAACACCTAAAATGCAAAGTAATGGTAGGTTTTCGGCTCGGTTTTCGGTATGAATTAGTTCGGATTTAGCATCGACGATTTTAGCAACGAAGTCTTTTACCTCTAAGGGAAGAAGTAACATCAGTCCTTGAATTTATGTTGTTACATCACATCCGTAGCGGCACATGAACTAAAATTTTGGTGAGACAGACGATAGGTACTGAATAAAAACTTATTAAAATAACATTCCTTTATCAGAAAATTAATAATCTCATCAGTGAACGTCATGTATTATCTGCATACCAGAAGAAACTGCTGACATTTTTTAAAAGAAGTTATCTGGTGTACACGTCCATCCATTTATACTATATTTGAGCAACAAAATTTCAAAAGCATTCCGATTCGGTCGTATGTTCGTTTTGCCCAACAGACCAATCAGGAAGCACTTGATGTATGCCTCAAGACTCCCATTTCTGAATCACATAGTGCAGCAAGAGAAAAATCGATAAACATTGTGAGCGTTGTAAAAATAGAACAGTCGTACACACACTTTGATAAAGTTTGAGGCGGGAGAATTTTTGCCTCTTCACTTCTGTTGTACCTATTGCGCTTAGTATGCTTTATTCGACAATATATATAGGATATAAAAACAGTTATTTAAATTACTAGAAGATTTGAAAATGCAATGTAAAATTCTGTTTAGTGAGGCACTATCTCAATTGCCTCTCCTGATAGACGCCACTGACTTAAATATGCGTAATGTATGTCAATATTTTAGTTTCTTTATTACTTTTTGTCTATTTCATGAGGTGATTAGTCAATGATCCAAGTGTCGGTCGAGGTAGATTATTTTTTTTTTAACTAAATTGACTGCCTCTCAATATTGCACTATATGTTCTCTGATCCTATATTTTTACCCTTCAAATCTCGTAAGATTCTGTATATTACGTGCTTATATTGAGATGTCGGCTGGTAATTACACTAAAACTACATTATCTGTACATCCGAAAGTGTAGTGAAAGGCGCTATGATATATTTACCATGTATCTCGTTTGTGTGTTTTAATTATAAGCCAAGTGTTCCTTCCTTAATCTGTGACCTATTACACCATCCAGCAATCCTAGTATTTCTTCTTCGTCCTACGCGAGATAATCGCGCTTGGAATCAAAGCTGAGCCGTCAGCGTTCGCCTCGCCCAGCTAAAAATATTCTAACTGTTCTCTGGCCACACAAAGGGCGTTTGTTCGATTCCCGCTTGCTACTCGGAGAAACTCCAAATTGTAGGCGTGGACGCACAGGCACTAGTGAAAGGAATGCCTAGAGATTCTAGATTACATGATTTGCTAGTATTGTTTCCATGTTTTTTTGGTTGCTAATCATAAATTTTCACACTTAAATATAATGTACACGAAAGAAAGATCTCGTAGATGATATTTTTTTTCTTTTAAAGTAATTATAATTGTATGAAACAATAGTTGAAATTGAAACTGATTTACAACTTTTATAGACGGTTTGCTAGCTTAGTGGTCAGGGGTCCTGAATTATTCCAACTTGAAGACATCACTAGAAGGGAAAAAATATTAGCCTGTATTTAAAAAAAAATACATTTGGCGGGCAACCAATACGTCTTCAGGTTTTGTTCAAAGAATAATGCAATTACCTACCTACTTAAGTTCAAATAAAAATATTTTCAATAATAAATTACTAATTTTTCTACATAAATTATCCTTGTTTCTTTTTTTTAGCTAGCAACCTCTTGCACTCCCCTGCCGGCGCCTATGTTAGAAAAGATCATATTGATTTAAGAGCACATCTGTAGTACGAGGTTTGATAAATATAAAATGTAAAACTTTTGTTAAAAATCGAGCAACTATGGAAATACAAGAAAATATCCATGTATGTGACAGTTTAGTGAACTATCATTGTCTATAATTCTTATTATCTGTATTTTAATATTATTTAACTTGAATTTAGATTATTTTTCTTAAATAATATAACAAAATATAAAATTATTTGTTATAACATGTTATTTACAAATAGTATAGTTATTTACATATCAAAAGTGGGAACGCCATTTTCCCGAACGAGCATGTTTTTGGCGCAAGCTTGCGAGCACTGCAATAGAACAAATCCGGGAACGAATCACGCAAAGTTTTGCACATTATTTTTTATACGAAAATTGTAAAAAATATGTGTTTTAATGCTAACAACTGCTGTCAATCTGTCAACATGACAGCAGTTGTTGCCAACATTGTATATCAAATGCATTAAATTTACTTTTTCTAAAGTAAATTTCATTTAATAACTCACTATTTTCTATTATTATTATTAGGCAAAGAATGTTTGTCACATGCTCTTTATTGTAAATATAGTTTTTTAATAAATGCTGCAGAGATAGGAGCGTTTTTTCCAAAATTTCCCGCACGCTAATCTGGGGGAGACGTGGGAAGTTGAGATCCCCGATGTTGCTGAGGTGACACGAATCAACAGATTCTATTGCAAGACTACGTAAAATATACATTTTCATTTATTTCCATGACTATCTGATTTTTAACAAAAATTACACATTTTATATTTAATACATCTCGTACTTCAGACGTGCTGAATTATGATCTTATCTGATGTAGACTTCAATTTTGAACAACTTTGTACTTTTGTACTTTTACTGTAAATCTTTCAGGAGAGAGAGAATCCGCAATTTTTGAAATCCCATGTAGGTTCCGCGTTTCGTTACAAACACTGTTAAGTCAGATTTAGAATTGAAATCATTATACAAATACATACTAGTTTTTTTTATTCACGTAGGACACATATTGAAAGCAAATTATCGATATTGCCCGTAGTACTTTGACAGAAGAAAATACCTGTCTAAAAAAACCTTTCCCGCAAATCCCACAAAATTTCATAAGGGGCAATCGGCTTATTTTATAATGAGTTACAATTTGTTTCACACAACGATTCCTGCTGATATCTCAACCGTATAGGAGTAAATAAGTATAGTAAAAGAACAACATAACTTACAGTGTTTTATATATAATTTTGTGATTAATTTAACATGATTGTAACTTAACAATCTAATCTTACTCATTCTATATTTATTTTTATCATCTAACAATTGTAATAGCAAATGAAGTGTAACAGCTAACCACAACAATCTTTCTATCTTACTAAGCATAAAATCTACTTTAATCTTTTCGTTTCGTATCATTTCTTGTTATGCTTCAGTAGCGAAAAACCGAGTCATTCGGGCGACTCAAGCGAAACGAAATTCGAATCATCGTGTAACAATTGTCACAGGAAGTTGGTATCTCAAAGTTTCTCACCTTTCTCGGGAAATTCATGTTCTAGAATTATAAATGTATCATACCTGATCAGAAATAATATGTACTCTAAAAATTGTATAGCACATTTCATATACTTAAAAAGAAAATTAATATTTTGTACCCATTTTATAACTAGAAATATAAATTAATTTTCTTTATCCATATTGATCTGAATAGAAATTAAAAACCTACATTATTTACATGTAATTCCTTTGAAATATAAGTAATGCAAATCTACATTTCATTATTCTAAATTTAAATATTCAATATGCATGCGACTGGATACTTGATGTTATATACGGCGGCAACAAAATTCTTATTTTTAATCAGAAAAATTACATTCGTATAGGTATACAGTGTGTGAAAAAAATTGCAGATACTGTCTCTCCCGATAGATTTAGAGCAAAACTACAACAGTAAAAAGTTGTTATAAATTAAATTCTTCATTAGATAAAATAATATATAATTGATGCACCAGCACGTCTGTAGTACGAGGTTTATTAAATGTAAATTGTAACATTTTCGTTCAAAATCAGACAGCCATAGAAATAAAAGAAAAAAACTACCTGTCAGTTGTGATCGTTATGACAGTTAATGATACGTCATTATAGTTAATGTAATTTAATATTAATTATTAATTTTTGTTATAGTAGTAATATTATTCTAATTTGTTTTATTTGTTGTTCTTTTCTTACCTTTTATTTAATATTTTTGTAACATTGGTACATTATTTAAAAAATAATCTAAATTCAATTTAAATAATATTAAAATAAATATGATAAGAATTATAATGAGTGATACTTTCCTGAACTCTCACATACAACAAATATTAGGGTTATTCAATTAATATTAGTATTTAAAATTAAACTATAACCTCTAATCTTTAATGCTATTGTTAACGATATTTTTATACATGTAGGTCTATGCGTAGAGAACCAGCCGAAATTTCAACAGTATTTACATACCAATAAATAAAGAATGTACTACTTAAAAATCACCATTGTTTACGTTTATAAATGTCAGCTCGGTACTTAACCAGCAATAACATTCTACGTATAAAAGCGTTTATTATTACTGGCTATTATTCTCTTCATCGAAAATATGTAAAATAATAAAATTCGCGTTAAATTTATCTCCAATCTCGGCATAAACAAATTACCCGTACGGAGAAAGCTAAGTGGGCGAAGAAGAAATTATTATGTGAAATAAAGAAGACACAAAAAGATTAAAAACTCGCTTTAATATGTAAATGGCACAACGCAAGAATTTTCCACATTTCCTGCTTACTTTTTAAACGATCATTTTAAAAATCAACACAATGGAATTAACACTTTCAAACGTAATTATTTCATTTTTATACATTGAAAATTAATACCTATTGTTTTCAAATAAAAGTATTGAATATTGAATATTGAAATGGCTTTGTAGAACAATACGACTATTATAAAAATTTAAATCATAACTTACAAATATCACACAAATTATTATTCCGATAAATAAAATATAATTTTCTAAATTCAATATTCAATATTCAAAAATTTTGATTAATAAACTATTTCTTTTAGTTTATAACTTCCGTCAGTGTTTATAGCAGTAACTGTATATGGCATTAAATAAATAACAATTTAATATATTTCTCACATTCTTAGATAATTCCCTCAACAACTAGTAATAAGGCAGAAAATTACCGATACTATCTCAATTTTTACTACTACCTCAAATAACACATCAGGTATACAAAAATACGAATGGTTTAATTGAACACTTAACTTCGAAGTACCTTACAAACCGCGACATTTGAAACAAAACAAAAGAGATTAGCTTGGTAAATAAAAAAATAAAATGTCAATTTATTTTTATTGCTTAGGAATCATTTTGATGTTTTACACACGCTGTGTGTATGTGTAATAAAAAATAAAAAGTGGTCATATAAGTTGCCAAAGAAAATATATTTTTAACTGTTTCTTTCTTACTTAAAATTAACTCCAAATAAAAAAGAATTAATCTATTTTAAACAGTTCTTCCTCATAAAAAAATCGGCTTATATCTTCAGCACAGTTCTAAAAATATTTAAAAACTAATATATTTTTGTTTATGTATCGTCATATATTATATGAGTATATACATATAAAGATATAATAAGTATCATTTTTAGGTTAACTTACTCATTATGATAATTCACCATGTATTTGAAATGGTAAACGAAAAATTAATTATACATTTATAACTGTATGCATATATTAATGATACTTAGCCATAATAAAGCTGCTAAAAAGATTTATAATATTGTATATATGGCATAAAAACCTTAATAAATGCAATCATAGATACAATTAAAGTAAGCGGTATTTTTTACTGGTAATAATTTATTATGAAAAATCAACAGTTATGAATATTAAAAAAATACAGGAAAAGCTATTATAAGAATAATTATCATAATGGTATTATATATTAGAAATAATTCATTTATACTAATCGCCATATAAAATCATCAGTGACGACAAATATGTAATCAAAAATAACTTACTGCTGTGTACAAGTAATTCACAACGTACTATAAGCTGTGAAATTTATGAATGATATATAGCCACACAATATAGGTAATTTTCAGACGAAAATACCTGATACACTTATGTCCAAAACTCCATATTACAGGATTTATGAGCGATATTAAACTTAATAAGGCAAGCCATGATTATGCTGTTTTGTTGGTAATTATTTCTTCTTCTTCTTTGTCATGGGTATATTTTCAAATCAAGAATTTGCCGATATTCAGTTTATTTCAACAGGATGACGCACCGCCTCATTTGATAGAAATGTTAGAACATATATAAAAGCTGCCCAGTTCTCTGGCCACCAATTCCTTTCGACTAATATCTTTGAAGCCACATGAAGAGGTTAGGTTATGCAAAAATCCCAAAAATGAATAAATTCATAACAGGCTGCAGCTACATTCATGTGAGAAGAACCTGATACTCTTCAGAGAGCTTTCTTCAGTTATAGGAAGGGCTAGAATGTTTATTCAGACAGAAGGAGGACATTTTAAACAATTAGATAGTAAAAGGAAGACATTCTTGAAGTTAGTCATTTACTATAATCCATTAATATAAAATTATTACAACTGTAAATCAGTCTTCATCAGGGTGATAATGGTATTAAAATATGATCAAGTAAAACAAATAAAATATTTTTTTCTGTGACCACTATGAAAAGTGGTACTTTTCTCACACTATATAAAGCTTAAAAGTAACGCATTTCCTACAATCGTGGGTTGAAGTGTGAGAAATTAACACTGTGCAATGTGGGAAATATATTTTGTCACAGTAATTGCCAAGACTGAGCATAAATGAAGGTACTCTTTGTGAGGTTTCCTGTGTCATATTGTTTTTTATGTTAAATAGCTTTAATGCATGTACTTTTGTTCTGTAACATTTTGTATTGTGGTCGTAGAAAAAGTATAGTTTGCCAGTCATACAAAATCACCTATTTCCTAGCTTGTGTGACTCCAGTGCTCGACTTCGTCTCGTGTTAAAATTATCATATTTCGTGGGTAATAAGCGACTTTCTTCACTGTTGCACAATATTATTTTTTATGTTTTACTCGATTATAATATCATTTCTCACCTTAATGAAGACTGATTTACAGTTGAAACTTTGGTGTAGGTATTAGTGGATATTATTAAATGACTTCAACTTCAAAAGTACCTTCCTTTAGTTTTACATCCGGTCTAAGAAAAGCAATAATGAATTAAAAACTATGGAGAAATATTTTATAGAAAAAGGGATACAATGTCTGTGATAGTTAACTTTGTGATAAACAAAAATAAATAAAATAAAATTTAATCATGGCCTGCTCTAGTATATTTAATAAAGCTCATAATATTGAGTTTCGGGAATGAGTTTAAAAGGTATTTTCGACAGAAAATTACCTAAAGAATACCTCCTTGAACTATGGCTATCGAATCGAGGAACACCTGCATACATTTTTCCATAATTCTTAAATCAAGAGAAAATTTGGGACAAAATATTTAATAAACACAATTTATTTAACATACAAACTGTTAGGTAAAAGTAATAAAGCAGATCTGGCACACCCAACAATGGGTAATAAGCCGTGAGTGATATATGCTAGTATAAATTTTACATGTAGGTTTTGAGCCACTTAGACATGATCTTGTAGGTAAAATATACACAATTTATAAAAACTGAAATGTGTGGAATATAAAACAGCTTGCGATGATTTAGTTGTTTCGGGCACCGAGCCCGACTTCCGTTAATAAATCTCTTTATTTGGGGGTAGTGAACTCAAATCTGGGTCAGTTGTACTTGGATCGAAGTGACCGGTGCTCTCGCGAATTATTCCCACTTTGCATACACAGCGGAAACAGATACGGTATGAATGCAGGACCTGTAGGGCCTGCTATGATGTATGTATCGGAAGGAAATTAAGGATAACAGGAAAGGGAATTGGGGCGCATGGAGGATGGAAGGATGTTTATTCCCTGAGGTCAATAGTCGGAGCACAATGAATTAAATATGAAGTTTTGTTTGACCTACTCAACAGACTATAAATGAAATATCTAATTTCAAAGGGGAATCATAAATTATCTGCTGCTAAATGTGGAGGATTTTGTTGCAATTTCATTTAAAATTGAGTCACCAATCAAAGTACCATCTCTTTTGGCTGGATATAAACTGACACTTTATACGGTGTGCATAATCCAAAAAAATATTAAAATAGTAATTGTTTCAGTTGAAATCGAACTGAAGATCTTTGATACTATAGGCCGTTATCCTAACCCCATAACCATTAAGAATGAGAGAAATGAGACGAAAAAAAAATTATTGAAAAAACAAATTAACTACCAGTACATTCTATGAAAATATATGTAAACAAATTTACTCATGGCTTATTAATTTATTGTTATATTGTTTTTATCGCAGATATTGCCACTGATATATCTATACTGAACAAGGTGTCTACTGCATATCACATTATTGATGTTTAAGCTGGTATAGAGAGCGCGCCAAGCAAATACATAGAGAACTCCAGCCAAAAACCACAAAGGGATTTATACTCTTTTCAGAAATAAAGAACCGTGAAATTACTTCAACATACACAATAATAATTCTAATTGTAATGATTTTGTTAGAATGTATGGTAGATTTACAACAAAGTTACCAGCTGGTGGCAATAATGAAATAGTTGTAGGCTCAAGAAGCAATTAAAGTTTAAATTTAGAACTTAAATAAACTTATAAAACAATAATAAATCCAGTGCACTTAACAAACAGGCTTGAGTTGAATAAAACTCCAGATAGCGTTGTACTATCTAGATAATTTATAGTTTCCTTACTGCACTACTTGTGCACTCTAATTGTGCATTCAGATCCACTCTATCTACACTTTACTTCGTTTATCATTGCATACATTATAGAATATAAATATCTACAAATTAAATATTAATATATACTATAAATCTTAACAGAAATATAACTTCCGAAGATACGAACAGAACTGTCATAAATAGCAGGTATATTAAGTGTTACGAAGAGGAGCGAAGTAACGACTGCAATTATTGTCTGAGATCGGGATTCCTTACCGTTCGCAATACTTATATAATTTTTTGTTCTAACTATTCAAAATAAAGTTCGTTCTTTTTTAAAACAGTTCGCAATATGTACAAGAAATAAGTAACTGCGAAAATAATTTGAAAGGTAACATTATTTATAAATTCATGTATTAATAACTTCACTTTTAATTTTAATAACAATAATTGAATGACTTACCCAATTAATAATCCGTTTATAATGTCCAATCGTGCAAAACATAGGTATTAAAAATAAAACACTGTAGGGTATGTTGCCACATGTACTACAACACATACGTGCTATGCTGGTCCTATATTCATACCCTTCAAATTTTCATAATACCGTATAAATATATAATTTTATTTGAATTTACCTCACCAGAAAATTCTGTAGTTAAATATATTAGTTTTAAATATGAAAGTACAATTTGACGACTAAAATTATAAGAATGTTACGTATTATTTCTTGTTGTTAAATATGATATTGCGGTTTCGTAAAAACTGTATCTATTCATGTTTTCAAATATGAATATGTATAGTCAATGTCACTGTTACATACATATGCAGTATAATATGTCAGACTTTATTTTTTTATTTATGTCTCCATACTTACTCAAGGTTGAATTCTGTTTTAATTACGAAAAACAAGAGATATGTATGTAAACTAGAATAACGCTAGAATTAATTACAACTACCGTGATAAAATGTCATGAAGAATAAATTTCTAATGTTATGTGGATAATCTAAATTTTATCGAATATATAATGTGTCCAATTAACTAAAGATGACGATAAAATTTCGAAATTCTTGTTAAATGTATGATAAATGTTAGATCTGACGCTTGAAAGAGATAAAATTGTGGTTTTATATATGTAATATGTTATAAATAACTGTTTTTAAATATGGACTAGATTGAGAGAAATTTCTTAAATTGCTTTAATGCTTGTTAAATGCGCAAAAGAATTCAAAATCGTTTATAAATGTAGACCACCAGAAATAAAATAATAAATAGACTTTTCCGCTATTTACTATAAATATTTTAATAATTAATTTATCACACTTTTAGCCATTGCAAGGTGTTTATTTAGATTTTTATTGTCGGGCCTTCAAAATGCAATTTAGTGAATTGCATTTCTTGCACAAGTCTCGCGGTCTATATATAATCGTCCGGCCGTTCTTTCCCTGAACAGCGGACGAGTAAATATAGGGAACGAATGAACGTCTAGAGGTCGAAAACCCCCGTCTATAACCAGTGCCGTACACAGGTGTTTTTACCTGATTACTATTACTACTAGTACTCTTTTATAAAAACTTTGTGGACCAAAATTTTATTCAATTACAGAATAGTAAATCCAAGTCAAGTTTACAACAACAAAAATAGTTAGAGATTTGTTTTCTTCAGGAATTCAAAATAATGACTAATAGTCTTTCAAACCTAATAATTTACAGCCAAATTCACAAAACAGGATTAGCTCCTAAATAGGTTAAAATATGTGAAATTCATGCTAAATTCTGCATATTTAAACCAGATTTTAGCTAACCCTGTTTTGTGAATCTAGCCAATAATGAATATTTCTAATAATATTTTTTTTCTTCAGTCAAAACGTAATAATATAAAAATGTACAGACTCGTTTCCAAAATTTGAAATTCATATTTACTGCTTGTAAAAACCTACAGCTTTTAGTAGGTTCCGAACCAGTCGGACACCGCGGTTTTCTAATTTTGATAAAGTATGAACTGGTCGTAACCTAACCCAACTTAACATATTCCTGAAATTTTATTATTATTACGGACGAAAAACAATATTATATTAACATAAAATAGCGACTAAATAAATACCCCCTAAAAGAATTTTGTTCCAATTAGTAATTAGTGTTATTGACATTATTTTGTAGCAATTGTTTAAGAAATAAAAATTAAAGTATGCTTTGTAATGTAAAGTAATTGCAATTTTTCTATAGAGATAATTATAATTAAAAATTGCAACTCATACTGTAAGTTACTCTGAAAGTATTGTATCTATAATTATATCTCAAGTATAACAAATCTTTTATACGGTACAACAATTATTAATTATTTTTATAATAAAAAACACTTGTAATTTTTCATGCTTGCAAATAAACATATCTCGGCTTATTACTCATTACTGAGTGTGCCAATTACTTTGCAAATAATAAACATGTTTCCTAAGAAAATACACCACGAGACACTCCTGTTGGTGTAGGAAATATACCCAAAAATATATGTAATTGACAAATTTTATACCCATTTTTTAAAATTCAATATTCAATGGAGAACATTCTCCTATCCGTTCCTCTGGCGCGAAATTTAAACATCGGCAACAACCATAAAGAAAAAATGTGTCACAGAAATAAATTACCATAACTTAGCACGAATTAACGTTTATTAAAATTCGTCTTCTGCCTTTCACTCTGCGGCAAACCCTCTTGCACGCCACTGGCTTCGCACGCGACTAACAGGTTGGGAAAATAGTCCTTATAGACCCTTTTATAAGAACATTGTGGCGGTATAATCAATACTTATCAAGCTATTATATGATGAGCCTAGAATTGTTATATATGATATACTAGATGTACGTCATTAAATCAGAACAATGTATTTTTTAGGGAGCGCCATCTGTAATAACATCCGGTTCAACCGGAACTGCGTTTACAGATGTGGATTAAATCAATTTTGAACCTAATGCCCCATATTACAATATAATAATTTACTTGCGTAGTAAATTTATTTAAATAAACAAATTCTAATCAAAATAATTAGCTTAATAACACTGGTGTCAAACTATCGATTGTATATTGAAGGAATAAATATTTACTATAGGGAAGTAAATTTAATTGACGTTTGTACATATCGGTCAATAAACTATTAATTAAAATCTGCAAAAAGTTATATGGACCGTTTTCTTTTATCTCTACTATTTATTTTCTACTTAATTTATGCAAAAAGCAAGTCTATAAAAATGTTCTGCAAAATTTCTAGATAATAGATAACGGAAGTCAACTAGTAAATGTTAACACATTTACAAGTTTATTTGCACAATAAAATATTTACCGATCGTTAACAAAGTGTGTTTCTAATCAAGATATAATTTATGTCGTTATAGATTTGATTCATTGTTCCTGTAGATAATTAAAGGAATTCTAATTAAAGTTCATTGTCAAGTAACAATTATTTGCAAGATTGATATAATTATAGAGAAACGTACTCAATTGGCGTTCTAATAAATTGTATTGGATTTTTTATTTTATGATTATTTACCGGAGAAAACACCTCATCATATTTTACAACTTCCTTTCTTGCGATTATCCTTATAGAACGCAGTATTAACTTTGTGCATTGGTTAAATGGTTACTTCTTTTCTACGACATCTAGTACATTTATTTAAATACTACTAATAGTAAGTACTTCCTATTTATTGAAGATTATTTTGGAGATCGAAACGAAATCGAAAGAGGAAGAAACCTTACTATCCGCATTCCGTAATGTAAAACAATAAAATATGTTGATTCGTATTTCTTAAGCAACGTCGGGAATCTCAACTTCCCACGTATTCCCCAGATTAGCGCGCGGGAAATTTTGGAAAAAAATTTCTACAGCATTTATTAAAAAACTATATTTTCATTAAAAAAGTAAAATGTCTGATATATTCTTTTACCTAATAATAATAAAATAGTATAGTGGGTTATTGAAAGAAATTTAATTTAGAAAAAGTAAATTTAGTGCATTTAATAAACAAGTTAGCAACAACTTCTGCCATGTTGACAAATTGACAGCACTTGCTAGTACTGAAACATACAACCACAAAATAGTATGTGAATAGAATAATTAAAAATATTTGTACAAAAAGAAAATTAATTATTGATGTTATGATTTTCGTACATTGTATACATAAACCTCTTGCGTGAACTTTTTTCCCGGATTCTTTCTACTGCAGAGCCACAAATCCGGGAGAATGCTGTTCCCACACTTGATATGTAAATAACAATTGTCTACGAAAATATTTAAAAAAATATTTAGTCTTAGTTCATTTACCGATTATCCGTTTGGTAATGTTCGAAAACACTTATCTACCGATAATTTATGTTTACTGTCACTACTTATACAATTAAAAATATCTAGTCGTATAAAAATGTCTCTTAAGCGGGTATCAGACGTTTGCACATATCTGCAACTGATTTGACAGAAGTTTCTGCGACACGCAACCTGTGATATCAGACGTACGCAAAATTGCATGAAATACAGTATTTTTTTAATTTTGAAGTTGGTACTAATGGTTCTAGTTGCTTTGCAATTATAGATTGTTAAATGGATTATATTAGTATTTTATGGAAATAATATTGTAAATTATTTTATTTGTCATTTGCTTGATGTATTTTTTTTCTTCAATTTGTAGTAGGAATTCCTCGGCTGCCATAACATTTCTTCATTGCTCATTAAAATCATGATGTTATAAAATTCTTAATTTTCCATTTTTACTGTCATTTTAATACTTACACTGCTAACCACGTTTTCCAAACAAATGTCAAACAGTCTAGGGTATTTTGCCCCAAACAATTTCAGTACGCATGCGTATTTTACAAGTCGCAGGTATCTGCAACTGGTTTTCAAACAAAATGTAAAACTAGTTGCATGAAAATAGTCGCACTATCACACGTCAACAGTTGCCCGAAATGCTTGGGGTTGCAGATTATATGCGACAAGTTCCAGTTATGTGCGTACGTGTGATAAGGCCTTTAAACGTTTTTGGAAAAATTTATAGCTGGATATCCACGAGACTGAAATTTTGTATTTTTAAAATATTAATAATAATAATTATTATTTATTTATTTTAATAGATAATTCCATATACAAATTTTGTTATATATCCTTGTTACGTTTTTTGTAGATTTTTTTTAAATGTGTCAAACAGAACATTTACAAACAATCATGTCTTTTGTGGACCTTGAACCCACGACACATTTTTAAAATATTTGTGAATAAATTAATATAATTTAACCAGATTATTAATGTATATTTTTTGTTACAGGTTCGTATTTAAACTTCACAATTTTGACTGCTATTTGGTAAGATAAAAATAATATTCAATTTAAAAAATCGTTTACCCATCTCAGAATAGTACATTAGCTTTTCTTTTCCATTTTTTGGCGTTTAGGATTGCTATTGAAACGTCCAGTTTTCCATCCAAATAAAACCCACGGATATGTCGGCTTCACTTCAATGTCCCGTTACTTGTCTATGATTAGTGATCAATGATACAACTAATGAAGTCTTGTATTTGTAAATGACTTCTTTATCTCGTAGAGAGTCCCTAGCGCTACATTAATCTAATTAGAGTAATGCCCGAGGCTAGTGAACTATAATACCATTATTACTACGTAGGTAGTACATTAGTTTACTACACTGTATTTGTTTTAGCTCAGCGGTCACTTGCTTTAATCTGATTCCACTGGTCATTAATTATTGCTATCGATATCAATACTACTCCGTTTTTAATCAATGAGCATTTGTTAACCTTGGAGATGTAGGAAACTGTAAATATTGTTTGAACATACATATATGGGCAGAACAAAAAATTATATTCATATATCGTGAGTATTTTTAACGTGAAACATAGGATTTGTTATATCCACAGTTACGACTTATATTGATTGTTGCATTAGATGTAGATCTGTCAGGAAATGATGTGCGGTACAAATTCGATATATGCCCTAAATTTGCATTAAAATCTGTATAATACCATCGTATTTTGGGTAAAACATATTTTTATAACAAAACAATGTCAAATTCGTTCCCTATGTTTTATTTTAAATGAGACAGATTGTCAATCTTATGTCAATTCATAACAATGTATATTATAAATATTATATTTCACATTAAAAAATATTCGCAGTATATAAAATATACAAACATGTAGTGCTGGTTCTATAGTTCTTGTCTGTAATTTTTTGCTATGATTATTCCAAACACGTCATTTTCACCCAAACAGAATGCTGCATTTGATAGCCATAGGTAGTATATTTTGTTGATATCAAAAATTTTATGTTTGAACTGTTGTCATTCGTGACATAATCAAGTAAAAATAATTCGAGCTTCGAATTTAAATGGTAAAATTTACTCATAATTTCTGCAAAGTAACGACAACTCGGGTCAAAAATGACTCTTAAATCACTCTAGCTTCGCTGTCGTGATCTAAATGTATTTTTTGGCACTCGTATGTCTCTTACTATGTAATAAGTATTTGTAAATTTTTCCAATAAATTCATGTCTATTATTATATTCCTTATGAGTATTCTTTCTTTTCTGTGTGACTTTCTTCAGATATCAGCTGGTAAAGATTGAAATTTATCAGCCTCACTAACCAAATATTTAAACTAATACCCTGTGTTCTTTTTGTGTTATTTGTGACATGACATGTGTGTAGAGCGTAAGTAGCAAAAAAGAAATGTTGATGAAGCAAAGAAAGACATCAAACATCAAACCTTTCCATTAGTGATTTACGTTCCAATAAATTTCTTTGGTTAAATTGGACGGGCAGCTGTGCCGTCAAATTTAGGCTTTGTAAGTTTAACAGTTCACCCGATGTTTACACTTGAACGTACAACATATGTCGCTGGTGAAAAAAGAACGGTGCTTTCCAACATACGGACATTCAGAACACTTATTTCAGTGACTCATCCAAATTAATTATTACTATCACTCACTACTTTTAGTTCTTTATTTATTATACATTCTAGCCCTTATGGTACTCACTCAAAATACAAATATTGGAAACTAACTTTTACAAGCTACTAACCTAAAAAACTTTTTTAAGTTAGTTGTCAGCTTTGTTACATTGTTTTCATTATTTTACCGGTTTCAGGATATTAAACTTCTTTACATAGACAAAAGTAAGCAGAGTAACTAAGTCATAATTGTATACCATGTAATTTAGTATGGTAATAAATTGTCAAAATAACATGGGACATCATATTATAAATCATATCACAGACTTGATCACGAAAACGTTGCTTATGAGAATTTTTTAAAATAATATTAATAAGTAACGTCAAACTGGTAAAATATTGAACAAACCACGTACATTACAAATCATACCAGGCTTTAGATGTCTCTATGGGCTAGAAATTCAATTGACATGTGCGGCAGTTATTATACTCACAACTATCCTATGTATGTTAATAGCTGGAAAATTATGTTTTGCTATTTTTTTAAATTTTTTTTACAAGTGAAAAACAAATAATCTTTTGTACAATATGCGCAAAGTAACATGAGGTGACAGTTTCGCCAGCCATTTTCCACAGCAGTAAAATTTGTTTTACCTTGCTAATAATGTAATATACTGTTATGGAATTTCTTTATTCTTTGAAAAATCACAAATGTTTACAAATGACATTGCTTAGTTTTTTTTTTATTAATTATTGGTATCAGTACTTACTATAAACATGTAAAAGCGTTGCATAAAAAATATAGACAAGATTTATTCATTTTTATATCCTTATTTTTTGGTATAGCATTTCGAACTTTGTGAAAAATTGATATAATTTTATGATAAATAGATATCAACCGATGTTTCTATAATCTTATAAAATTTGGGCCAACACTACATGTATATATTGCAGTCATGTGGCAACATAACCTTTAATTATTTTATAATTATTATGAGCACTACAACCCTAGGAAAGTTTTGGTGAAATTGAGAAGTAAACTTCCCTCATTATATTCAAGTTTCACTAGCAACATACGACTTTATGTAAAATACATTTTAGTTTTAGTTGACATTTCTAACACATCATACACAATTTTGTTATGAGATTTGTTAACATCCTGTAATGAATTAATGAGCAATGTTCACCCATATTTGCAATAATGCATCTGCAGTGAAATACGGCTTGCACAGTGTCTAGACTTGCAGCGGGGACTTCGCCCCCGGGGGGCGCGGAGACCCCGTGAGTCATCGGGGGCAGCGACTCCTGTCTCGGGCGAGGAAACCGCACAAGTCTCGAGACAGGAAATGCTTAGCACTGCCAGCTAGAAGTCCACTCACCATATAGCTTCATCAGCCGGGCCAAACGTCACGCTCGCTGGTTCTAAAATTTAAATCTTAAGTGCACTAGGTCGAAATCAAAAGTCAAATGAATCATACAACGCTTTCAAAATTTATTTAACTTCAATGGGATCATAAATATTTTTTTGTACCTTTTTATAAAACTTCATTGAAAGTTACGACTATTATTAAAATTTTATATGAAAATTTCTGGTATTAAGCAAGATATGAATTTTTAAAACTTGGGGATTAGTTCGTGACGTCAGGTGTACCCGTTCAGTGGCAGTAAAACAGTAATTAAATAGTACATGAGAGCGATTATTATTTATATTTTTGATATAAAAGTATTATTTTCCATATTATAAGTCTAACCTCGTGAAAATTTAACTTTTTTTGCATTATTTAAATGGAATATGACAAGTGACGGTTGATATTTCTATTTTTCATATTTCTGGCCAGTATAATCGTATTGGGTACAAGTGACGTAATGTAATGTTAAATTCGTTGTTTACTGAAAAATATATGTTTTAATCTTGCTTTATTATTCATTAAACATTATTTTAAATTTTTAATATAAATTTGTAATATTTCGAATATGGTTTATGAAAGATACTTTTCCTTCTTTAGAGAAGAAAATACCAACAGTATAACATGAATATTACTTTACAATGAAATATTGCAAAAATTAATAGTTATATTAAAAATTCTTGTTTAATAATGCTATTCTTTAAAAAGGAAACAATTTGACAAGTTTAATATTGGCATATTGCAATAAACAATTTGTATTGCAAAACGTCATAACATACTTTTCTAACTTACGTTGTTCCTCCTTGTCGTTCGAATAAATCTATTTCTGAAATATGTCGTGAAAATAAATGTTGTGTCTAACACGAAAGGAAAGCACTTTTTCCACTCTCTCTCGAATGCCTCAAAAAGATACGCTTTCCTCTCTAGTTTGACAAATAACTATTTCCACAACCACAACTGATAAATAGTTGACAATTAAATGTCATTATCAAAGTTAAACAATACATGTTTTTCAAGGAAAACATACCAAATACTAAATACTGAAATTGATTTATCTCCAAAACAGGCCAGCAGAATATGAACCACAGAACAGATTTAACATTTTTTATATTGAAGTCTTGATCGAGTAGATAATAGAGGATAAATTACAATAATATAATAAATTGCAATACTGTTAGACCCATTTTAATTTTAAAATTGATTGTTCCTCACATGTTCTTTCATCCAATCAGAATGCTTTATTTATTTGGTGGAAGTAGGCAGTTTCTTAATGAAAAATATTTATAAAACCATAGCAGCATCGTAATGGTTACATTTTGCTGACTTGAGAAGTTTTAAGTTTGAATTGCTGTCATTCCTGAAATAATCAAGCAATATAATTCGGAAAAATTTACTCATAATTCCCAGGGTTGAGAAAACCACCCGGGTTATTTAAAAAAAAAACGGATTTTGTTGGGTTTTATTAGAGATGATATATGAATTATATATTTTTATTATGATTTATTTCAGATATCAATAGTTTACATTAATTCTGAAAAAATAATTATTTAGTTATTTTAAGATGAAATACGAGTATTAATAGGGTTAAATATATTTTTTCTGTTTTCTTTTACGTCGCATATCGCCTGACTCGTATTGTTTTGTTGGCCGATGTTATCTAGCATGTCATATTATGTGTATCTTATAATCATAGTTTATTTATGTTTATGTAATTTTTTGGACGTACCGAATAAAATTAATTTTAAAAAATATGAGTTTTTTAAGGTTTTTTCGGGCGGATTTTTGGGTTTTTTAAGTGGTTTAAAAAAAACCAGATTGAGGAAAATTGCAACATCCTGCGAAGTAACGACAATTAAACAACAACTAGTCTTAAATTTCTTTAATAAATTCATGGTTCTCGTTATATTACGTATCTATGTAAGAGTAAAAATAACGCTATAAATACTAAAAACAAATATATCAAGAACTAATATTCTCCTAATTACTTAAAGGGGATTATTTTTAATTATCTCATCTTATTTCAAATTTCTATATTTCAAATGAGTTGTAGTAAAAATACGTATTACTAATAAAATACTAAAGCGTATTTTACCACATGTACAACAATATATGTAATTTCTGTATTAAAGCTTCTGTCTTGTGAATTATTGATAATTAAAACTGAAATATATAATACATGATCTGTTCACGAATAGAGATAACGTATTACAAATGTAGATTACCTTTTTTAAATTTATGTCCGGTAATAAATCTTATAGATTTATATCTCCGTCACAATTAAATCAAATATAAAACTTTATAAAGCTCTAACTGTTCAGGATATGGTTTGGCGGGTCGCCAGCTTTAAATAAACCATACATTACAGACGTTTATTCAATTCTCTAAGTATCGACCAGACCATACGTACATAAAATAAACTGTGAGGCTTCTGTGTGTTTGTGTGGGAAGCAGAGATGGAGATTGAAGTCTTGTTGATTTTATTTCAAGATATAAAATGAAGGATTCAAATGGGTTGTTTCAAACGGTTATGGTTATAGCTTCGTAATAGTATCACTGTTTTAAATATAAATACGTCAGCAGGAAATTTTGTTTTGTACCTTATAAAATAATAATGAAATGAATAATATATTTGTATATTTAGATCGATGTTAATTTTTGGCTTATTACTCATTGCGGAATGAAATGTAAATAATTTGATACTAAAGTATTAGTTGATAATTACAATTCTGGTGTAAACTCTACATAACTTCCTTGTAAACCTCTTAAATTATACACATTTTTATAGCTTCTATTCATTTAAACTTATTCCATTTGAAAGTGACATACGATCCTACAATCAGTCCTAACAATATTTCAACTTTCTACGGATAATCGTTTTTGAGTTCTGCGAAAAATTCAAGAAACCCTTGAAGTAATTTCCTTTTGGCCCTGCCGATTTCAATAAAAAAGATAGGTACACAACTAGATGCTATAGCAGTTATATATACAAAATTTCACAATTGTAAGGCTAATAATTTTTGAGTTAGGCGAGATACATACGAACGTACAAATGTCACGCCGAAACTATTCTCTGTTCCACGAGGGACAGAAAATCTCATGGTTTCGTGAATCGTGATTGGTGTTTGGAATACTGATAGTCTAAATCAGTAAATTTCAAACTTTTTGATGTGAAGGCACCCCAAATCGATTGTATGAAATTTCCGATACCGCCAATGTCATGTGCATTATATTTTAAAGACATTTTATTTTGTTTGTTTTCTTGTACAAAAAAAGGTAGTTCTTGTTTAATTTTTTATCACGATTTAACAATTCATTGGACTACAAAGAGTTGTCAAAACACATACGATGGTAAATAACACACCAAGTTCGCGACACCTATACAAGTAATGAGAAAGGCACCCACTTTGAGAAACACTGGCCTAAACAGATGTTGAAGAACCAATCATGATTGACTTCGCGATTCGTACAAGGAAGTAAAAATGATCATCGAATTTGTAAAAAAAAACTGATTGGTACCCCCTAATGAGTCGTAATAACATATTTTATTTATAATTAATACAAAATAGTAAAATGCTACTTCTCTCCAGAGAGCGGTTATTTGCATTGAATGCGGTTCAATTAAAATAATGAAGCTGCTGAATTCCTTGCCGGTTTTCCTCAATCGAAACAATTCGATCAATTTCTCATCATTAAAGAGAAACCGCACATCAAACAAAACTTCATAAAACACTATTTTATATGCTTAATCTAGATCACTTACAATCACCAAATTTCACAACAGGCATTTCAGAAATAGGAAAACAAACAGTTGATTGTCATATCCGGATATTAATTTGAATTTAATTATGAAAATCAAGCGTTACAATAATTAATTTTTTGCAGTTATAAAGTGATCGGTTTAATTAACATTTAGAAAGTTAGATTTCGGCACGTAACTCTGCCATTATTTATTTGCTTAACAGTACTTAACATTTCAATCAATTATAAAAAATGTTTGATTAATATATGAGAAATTAATTATTTACCTTGTCTTCATTTCTATTTCTTAGCTTATTAGTTTTCTCATACATTCGCTAAGTAAATTATACCTACTTTTTCGAATACGTATTACATTTATTTTAAAAATAAAACTGCGCCTACATGAAACTTAAAGTTCAGATGCTAGTTGGATATAGGAGATTATAAAATATTTCTCTTTTTATTGTACAATAAACTAATATTATTTTTGATAGGATAGGACAATAATTTTGGAATTCAACATAGTCTTCCTCAGGGAGTGAATGTGAGGTCGAAATCGGTCAGATCAGAAATAAAGTCTTCACAACATGTACTGAATTCCAGTAATTATTGTCTTATGCTATTTATCGACCACTACATATAATAAGGGAGGAATAGTTGGTAATTATATAAATTTTGACATTTCAAAATTTTAAAAATGTCCATGACTTAAGGTCTTGTAAAGCTATTTTAGCCTTATGTCTATCGACCGTCTGAAATGTGTTTGACATGTAGAGCAAATGCGATTTAACGAGTTTAATGAAATTTCATATTGAATGGTCAACTTTTGGTAAAAATCGTACAAGAAAATGTGACAGTTTCCTATTGCCATTTCTGTTTTTTTTTTGTATTTAATTTTTTGATTGAGGTATAAGATCTATCTACCTATATAAGACTACATATCAATCGATATGAAGGTGGTACCGTTTTAGTTTCTCCCAGTGGTTCTGGGATCGAATCCCGGGTAAGGTATGGATAGATATTGTGTCTTCATCAATGTTTTACAATGTATGTAAAAACTGTCACTTCTATCAAAATATCACCTCTTATATATACTATACGTATCATTATTATTATACCTATACATACATATATGATTATAAAAAATTAAAATCTAGTTGATATATTTAATAACCGAATGATAAAATATTGACCTATTTGTTCCTGTCAGATCTACAATAACTAATATTCCTTTGATGTGCGGTATTTAGATGTAAATATGTGATAAAATCCGAAGAATAAAAGTTAATCTGTAAGTCGTGGCATTTGGCGATCGCCCAAAGTGTCTGCGTATTGTGTTCCGTACGACATGAACTTGGCAATGCGGCTCAACCTTTCCTTGACACCGAAATCCAGACAGAAGCCCTGGTTTCATTTCCATAATCCCTAACGAAATGCGCAAGGGACAAAAACTTCCCAGTGCGATTCGATCGATTGTACGCGAAATATAGGCCGCACAATAAAACCAAATACATTACGAGGAGAACTATTAAACAGTATTGTAATTGTTCAAGGTACAATATTATAATCATGAAATATTTTTGTTACTATTTATAAAACGTAAACCAGTCCTCACCAACGCACAAGTACTCTAGTATATGTTTATCACTGTAACAAGACGTACAGTTGTATGTAACTCTACCCACATATTCTATCAATGTATTTACCACCTAAATTACATATAAACCACAAGTACTCAACCGTGAATATACTCAACATCTTCGTAGTGTTAATTCTTTCTTCCAAGCAGAGATTCATCGAGTGAAGTAGCTTGATATTTTTATGAATTACTGGACTTGATTTGAAAGTTTTTCTTAAATCCACTACTTGACTTAACTTGATTTTCTATCGTAGCTTCGTAGCTACTTCACTTGATATCAAACAATTTCAAACTTATTAGTTGATGAATAGATCGCATTTCTACCTTATAAATGTACCAGTAGAACTAGAATAAGTGGAAAATAACTGTTGTGAAGTAAACAAGACACTGATCAGCTGAGTTACCTCAGGATATATCATTACATTATAGTTATCAGTTAGTACTCCATTTCTAGAAACACAAACAGGACGCGATGTTACTTAAACTAGTATCAGAAAGTCTATAACATGCATTGGACTATTATTATGTTTATTTTGATTCATATTTAAAAATAATGGCACGTACATCAAGCTCACTTTTATGAGTGCTTTTTTTTAAATAACGTTTGATCTCATCAGATTATAATGTAGAATCAGGCTTCCTAGAAGTGATTTTATTACAGAAGTGAGTTCGGAAAACGGGCCATTAAGTTTTAATTTTTAAACGCAATACTATAAATATTTATTTAAGTTACAGATTATAATTATTTATGACTTGATTTTGTTATTTCTTTATTCTAAAAAATAAAAAGTAACTAAGTTAGACTATTAATTACTACTTGTCTTGAATCTTGAACTTGACTTGATATCAACTCAAAGTCAAAGTCAAGTCAAGTATCTTGAATATCAATTTAAGTCGTGAAACCCTACTTGCAAGAAACTACTTTTAAAAGCAATTTTTAGTATTTTTCCGTGAAAATACTATAATAATCATGAAGTTTATTTATAAACGTTAATATGTTAAACATTTGTGCAGCAATGTTAGGCATTGAGACTTATTAGTCAGTGAAGGCACGGTATGATTTGCTCGTGTTGTCCGAGACAAATTGGCCGTTGCGCTAATGAAATAAATTCCCGTTTGGCATGCAAGAAGTAATGGCTGGGTGTTATTCATCTGTGCGCGCTCTTGCCTTTATTTCTTGTTGCTGTAATGAAGGATTGTTGCTTGCAGATTTACTGCAACAACCAGCGGATGTCGTTAACTTACAACAGGAAGTGCAGGCCCGTACTTCACAGTATTCACACCCAGGAAAGCCACACATCAAATTAAAGAATGTTATCGATAAATAAATTACACAAAATAAAACCACTAAACGACCTATTTTTCCATCTCTGGTTAAACTGCCGGATACCTTAACCATTGGTTAATAGAAAAATATCGCATTGAAAGACTGAAATGTTTTTCAAACCGACAATTTAACAACAGATGGAAAAATCGGTTATTTATGCCCAGTTGCATCAACAAGGTTTAAATTTTAACACTTAAACAAAAAAAAAATCTAATCGAAATTTTGATAACAATGTTAAATAGTTCATTTGACACTTTATTCTGATGTGATATCCGTTTAAGTAAAAACGGTGCAACCGGCCATAAGTGATTTTATTTTGTATAATATATTTACGAATATAATGTGAGCTGAAAAATTGCAAGGAATATTTTTATTTCTTTGAAGTAAAGGAAGTACTGAAATCGTGAAAAAATCGATTTTCAGATTCCAGCGAAAATATCCATTTGACTATCCCTGAACCCACTTTGACTAGTTTCGGCGTAACGTTTGTATGTTTATAAGAATGTGTTTCACTTAACTCAAAAATGATTTTCTATGAGATTATAACATCTTGTAGTGCACCACTTTTTTTTATTTAAATCGTGCCAAAAGAGCATTTTGGATATAATATTGAAATTTTTGTGTGTGGCACTGACTGAAGGATCAATCCTCACTTTAAAATAAAATCGTTTAAATAAAATACAACAGACATGTAGGTATATAAGTTAAGAGGCATATAAGGACATTGTAAATCTGAAGGGTAGAAGTATATAAATCAACTCTGCATGTACGTGTTGTAATACACGTGGCAATATACCCTACAGTATTTTAAACAAAATACATATTTTATTAAATTTTTGCGAAATATTAATTTTATTTATAATATTGAATACTACACAAAATAGCTTAACTTCTATAACTTTTTTTATTTTCATCCTCAATGATCTTTTTCGCTATTACGCGTCGAGATTTTGGTTATTCTCTAAACATTTTTACTTGTATTTTAGTTGAGGGGAGTCAGCCAACTGCCTTTGCTAGGGACTTACACTTTATAGTAGGTTCCGAATCACTCGGATACATCGGTATTTATATTTTTGGTTATAAGCTTGTCGTTACTGGGATTTGAACCCCAGATCTCACTCTCCGCTCAGTGAGTGTATAATTTATAAAAGCACTACATGTATGTGTTATAGTACATGTGGCAACATACTGCATATATTATTTTATTATAGATAATAATTATTTTTATATAAGATCTGTTAAAATTTTGACGTAGTTGCATCAAAAATTTAAATTTGTTTTTACAATTGTTGGATGTTCCTGCATTTTGTCTAGTTCAACGACATACGTACAGAATTTTATTGCAATATTTTTTTTGTGAAATGGAGATTTTTAAAGTAGGAGAATTTTTGTTAAATAGAAAGTATATATTTATGATAGCTTTATACGGATATTAAGTTGCAACTGTGGAATTTTTGTGTGCAATTTTCTATATAAGTACAGTTATTTGATTTGTATAAAAATATATAATTTGCAGTTGGTTGATTAGGCAGGTATTTCGCATTCACATTCACACTTCCTCTCGCGTCGCGATTAGTGGGTCTGGTAATTACAATCCCCGTTGCATTTTTCCTACGATTCCGTAAGAATTCGCTGCTGTTCTCACGGTTGTTCATTGCGTTACAACTACACGTGTTACACTGCACTACCATTCTTATCACTCAGCTACGTTGTCAGACATTTTTACTTACATTTACAACCTAATAGCAAGGAGATTTACAGCAAATACATTAAACATGCATTGGAAATCGTTGTTGCAAAATTTTAAAAATATATAAGAATACTATTGTAAAACATTACAGAACTAACATCTTGTAAGATGTTAACAATTGCGAGTGTGAAGCGATTCGATAGTCATAGCTTGAAAGTGTATTGCTTAGGTCATTTTAAGTCGAAAGTACCTTATACATTCATGTCAGAAACTCAATATTACAGTATTAAATTTAATACAGCAGGCCATGATCAATTTTTTTTACTTCCTTGTTCAAAGTAAAGGAAGTATTGTAATCGCGAAAAATGTCGGTTTTCAAGTTTCAGCGGAAATATCCATTTTGATCATCCCTAAATCTATTTCTCATTCTCAGTGTGACGTCTATACGTACATACATACTTATTTATTTTGCTAAAAGATTATTAGCCGTAGTATGTTGAAATTTTGTATGCATAGAACTGCGATAATATGTAGTTATGCACCGCCCTTTTTTATTGCAATCGGCAGTGCCAATAGGGCATTTTGATCGTATAGGGTTTTTTTGAAATTTTCGCATAACTGAAAAATGATTAGCCATGGAATGTTGAAATTTTGTTTATGGAATTACTATAACATCTAGTTATGCATCTCCATTTTTTGTTTCAATCGGTCTTTTCAAAGGTAGTGTACTTTTGCCAGAAACTTATTAAAAATAATAATTTAGTTGTCTTTACTTTTTGTAGAAAAAATTCGATTTCTTGTTAATAAATAGAAATTGACAACTGTCATCATTATCATTTATTTACAAGTTTTTAAGCGATTAATAGTATATTATTTAACAAGCATAATATGTAGGCTATATTACACGATGATGTAATTAAAAATACGAGCGGTAGCGAGTATTTTTAATCATCTGAGTGTAATGTAGCCATATTATGCGAGTCAAATACTATACTTTATCTACAACTATCAGGCATATAACAAATCTGATATTATTTGTTAAATATTCAGGTTAGGTGTGGGCAGTTCATATATAGCTTAACAGATGGCGCCACAGTAGCACTTAAATGTCAAAATCACTTTTCAAATTGTATTTATTATACTTTTATAAGCATATATATTGATATTTATAATAAAAAATATGTTATTAATAAATTAACAGTTTAATAAAATATTATGGGTTAAATTATATGCCCTATTTATTACAGAAAAGTGTAGCGTGTATCATGACATTTCATATTACACTTGTGTAATATGAGTAGTATATTATATGTAGTATCACATGTATAATGTACCCATATTTCAATAGTTGTAGATAAAATAATTTTGTGTACTGCCATAAGGAATATTGATAAACATTTTAATAAAATTTTCAAAAAGTGATTTATTTCTAAGAAAAGTTCAAAGATATAAAACGAATGGAAGTTAAAGAAAGATTAGCCATAGAATGATCTCACTTTCAAGTGAAATAAGTTTAAATTAAATGCAGCAAAAATGTTTATAGTTTAGCGTTCAACGAAGTCATGTGGTGTTCACAGATTTTTTAATTATGTTTAACATAAAGTTCATTAGTAAAGTAATTGATCAAAATATCCTCTCCCTTTGTTAAATACACATTCTAGCCCTTCCTATAGTTGAACAAGTAGTTCTCTGAATTGTACAGTTTTAGACATGAGTGTATAAGGTAATTTGACTTAATTAATTAATTAGTAATTATTAACAAATATTGACAATTTTATAATTATTTTTGTAAAATTATACTCTTAAATATAAGAACTATATATATAGCTAATCCTATACTTTTACTCTTCATATTTTCGTGTTGAAATATAGTTGATAATTGCCGTGAAAAGTAAACTATACTATCTAATAATAATGTAGTAATATGTAAGAAGGTGTGATCGCATTATCTGGTCCAACCCAGAAATGAGTAAAAGTAATTACGAAATACTTTTAAAAATGCTATTATTATATTTTCTAAATATAGTATAGAGTTAATGCACAACCTTTCACTCTACTCTTCACTTATTACATTCGCCTACACAAAATGAAAAATAGCTTTTGTCCGGAGTTTTGAAGAGCGGGGCCATATAGAAAGTATTTTTCTTTAGTTTGTGATTTATAAGATCGGAATCGGAATGGGATGATAGCTTTGTTGGAATAATTGCTTTCTTCTGTTAGATAAATTCGTAGATTATTAGAAAGTACTGTAGATACATAGCTAAAAGCAAATTTTATCAAAATTGATATTTTTACTCTGTAATTTTCGTAATTGACGGGTAGAATTTCTTTCAGAATATTATTTAATTGTTGGGGTAATTAATTACAGCTAAAATATATAATTTACTTGCATTTCCTCAGGCATAGTACCACACCCATTCTTCTAAAGAATTTTAAAACATCATAGGATTCTTTAGACCGCCGAGTCAAATAAATGGATGGAGTTGTCATCTTATTTCATTTCTAAATACTACAGAATTTTTTGTAGTATAAACGTAGTTTGGAATATAATATAAAGAATGTATAAAAAGTCTTGGAGACGTGTCAACTTTTGAAGGTTATCATACAATATGTAAATATCAAAAACTTATATAAAATGTATAAAAAGTAAAAAAGTATTTAAAAATTCTTACCTTTCGAAATCTTTAAATTGCAAGAATATAACAAATTTTTATAAACACAGTTTATTCCGATATATAAGTGTATGTAATCAGATATAGGGGGTATATGGTAAATAATCTTACTGAACCTATAGTAAAAAGAAAAATTGATTACGTCGTAGATTCTTATTTAGGTCCTACTAGTAGTATCCTATATTTTAAGATGAACGAGTATTGTGTGTGTTTATGTGAGCGGCTTGCTTCCTCTATCCGTGCCTGTTTCCATTTACACGTCTTTAACGACCTGTTTAATTGCTGTAGAATGGGAATCGTGGCCTTATGCAGCATAGAAAATAGAAAAATGCCGCCGTCAAACATCTACACGTGCTACTAAACCATACAACACTAACATACATCACTAATAATTGCGTTCATCTCTGCACACTTACATTCTACTTCTATTAATCAATCCACACTTTACAAGTGATTGCATTTTAATTTCCAACATTCATTTCATATCTTTATGTTTACTCTCCAAAAACAGATCTTCTGGAAAATAAATACATATATAATTAACAGCTTATTATCCATTGGTGGGTATCAGTATTAGATGGTACTAGTAGTGTTTATAAATCTTGTAGATAATATTTCATTTGAATGTATTTACAGTTGTAGAAAAGTAAGTAAATTTAATTAACAGATTTTGTAATTAACCATATGTAATTCTAAATCTCACACAGTGACATAGTTTTGCTGCGGCTTATAAGTCTAATTAATTTACTTAATCCTGATAATTATCTTGAATTTTCTCCTACAATTTCTAAATTAGTAATAGCAGAAATAGAGAGTAAACCACTGGAGACATATAACAACTACTTTAGTGTCCTCCACAGTGTAAATGAGTCTTCTTATTTTATTAGCCGTATAAGGCTTTAGTGTTGGAGTTGATTTTCTCGTCAAGGAAGTGGCAGATCTAATAGCTGCTGATTACAGAAGGCAATTGAACAATAACTACCCTGTTAATTGCACACGCTTGGCTGGTCACACTCTGCACCATATACAAATTATTGCTACACAGGAAATCATCAGAGTACTGTTACTTGGAGAAATTAGAGGAAATTGTAAAACAAGCAAATGCTCCATAGAGGTGATGAAGAAGATTATCCATAAAGAATACATTTGTAAGAGTTATAAAATAAGTGGTATGTGGTGTAATGGGTAACTACTCGTTTCTGGGAAAACATGAGAGCAGCCGCTTGACCGTAACCGTGAGTCCATTCTGGTGATAATTACTGCCTTTGGTTGGTAGCACCGCATGACTGCTTTGCCAACCTTATTTTATACTTCCTCTAGGAATTTCACTAATTTTAATTATCTACGTATAATATTAAACTCTCAATACCACCCAACTTCCTCGTAGCGAATGTAGGCTGCATATAAAATAAAAGATAAAGAAATATTAATTTTAAAAACCCAAATATAAACCACCAGCAAATGTGCTCATGATAAGATCAACATCCTATGCCATATAAATATATTACTATCTAGTATATACCTACAAGATCTGAATTTGAAGTACACTCTTCAGTCTTCACTACAGATAGAAGACTATTCAAATTTATTATACATAACAATGTCATTGTGGTATATCTTACATATACCGAGTCCAATGTATAAGGGTTATAACTTATAATGGCATGAAGGATAATAGAAAACGAGGAAGCTGATGAACTAGCAAAGAAAAGAGCTAAGTTTCGTCTGGACGTCCAGAAAGTTATTACTAGAAGACGGACAAAAACTGGGAGAAATAAGCCATATTATTTAGAAAATTTTTTATTTCTTCAGGTAGGTACGACATAAGAAGCTACTCATACTAGCACGTAGCAAAAGGATCTTAGAATAATAACAGGAGTTCTTATTGAAAATTGTCCTTTAAAATCTGTCGAATCTGTGAAGAGAACGAATCATCGAAATATAGACTGTGCGAAAGCTTAGCAATTCAGCACACAGAGTTTTAACGAACGGACTACGACTCCTGGAACTACATTTGGTTTTATTAAAAATCTGGGACTATTTCTGCAAAACTAAATTGACTATGTCACAATATGAAACGCTTAAACCTTCTTTCACAATATAATACAGCATTATATCTTATACCATAAATGTTATTTCAATAAAATATATAAGGAGTAGATAATACTCGTAAACCGTGAGTGCTTAAATTGTTATATTTATGTTTTACGACAACTATAAAGATATAGAAATATATATCGGTGAAATATTAATAGAAATTGATTTTCCCCGAGAAGATATCATTGATCGTGCAACAAAGTAAGATTAGCTACTCGTTTCTCGCGGATGTAGATTTGTCACGTATTGCAACAATTCGCTTTACGACCGGAACCACACGGATTAGCCGTTCATTAATCAGCTATTTAATCTGCGCTTAATGTACCGTACACACTGCCTTTATTCGCTAACGGGATACATTGCACGGGCACAGGATGTGCAACGAATTCTACTAAACTACAAAAAATGCACTTGCATTATGCATTCAGAAGAATATAACACACTTGGTAATTGTAATCATACAAGTGTAAAACATATCTAAGATCTGTCTATGGACGGATATAACAGCTATATTAATTATTTATTAAAATCCATTTAAGATGCATATATTTTTTTCTACATAATCTCACCAAAATAAAAAATAATGAGCTATTAAACTTCGCTAGCAACATTATATTTTTTTTTGTTTAATGCCTAATTATATCAAAAATTTCAAGCAACATTTAAATAAAAAATTGTTAATCTAAATTTCGCATGTAATGTTGAATAGTGCATTCTACATTTTATACCGATATGATACTATTTTACGGAGAATTTAAAATTTATGTAATATTGGTGCAACCAGCCATAAGAGTTGTTTAAAATTTAAGTCTTGTTGGCGCAACTGGTCATTATTTGGTCAGTTCAATTCTCCCAATTTCTGTTTTATGTGTAACCATGACGCTATAAGTATCCACGTAAATAAAAAAAATTGTCAGCAGTCACTGTTTAAGAAAATTTTTTATACATAATTAGAAAGTGTGCTCATAAATCTATATAAGGGAGCAAGTAGCGTATTTTACTGGTCTTAGCTGTGAAAGACGACCGATATTATAACTGTTTGTTGCACACCAAGTACAGAAACAAAACGATATCTGGGCAATTATTCTTTTTCAAAATAAATAATTTAATAAATAATTTAGAAATAGTTTTTTCCCGCACCCTAATCTGGTGGAGAAGTCTACTATTGAAATTTGCAACTTTGCTTAGGTAACGCGAAAAAACAGATTTTATTGTAAAAGTATAAAATAGTTATTTACATTTAAGTGTAGGAACGCCATTTTCCCGAATGAGTATTTAGAATATAGAACAAGTCCGGGAAGAAAGTTCACGCAAAAGTTTATAGGAAAATCATAAAATCAATAATCAGTTTTCATTTTTGTACAAACATTATTATTTAATATATACATACTCTGTTTTGTGGTTAAGTGTTTCAATATTAACAAGTGCTATCAATCTGTCAACATGACAGCCGTTTTCTTTTTTTATTATTATGTGAAAGAATCTTTGAGACATTATACTTTTTCATTGTAAATATAGTTTCTTAATAATACAGGAGAAATAAAAGTGTTTAGTTTTTCCAAAATTTTCTGCACGCTAATCTGGGAGACACTTGGGAAGTTAAAATTCCCGACGTAGCTTAGGGGACGGGAATCACAAATTTTATTGTAAGAGTACAAAAAGTATTTTGCTCGTTCCGTAATAACTATCGACATAATAAATGAGAATATAAACGTCAACTTTTCATGCCAGTCGTGGAAAAAATAATATAGATAAAGTACTGTAGGGTATGCTGCCACATGTACTATAATACATACATGCATTGCTGGTCCTATACGGCTACCCTCCGCGTTTTATTTATATTGTAATTACAATCTATAAGATGTTGTAACAAATGTTGACTATAATTTATTAAAAATTATCAAATTTCCTTAACAATTTCTAGGCGGCCTTGAAACAAAAGTAATTTTCCCAAGTAATTAGCTGGCATTGTTTCTTCCTTAATATTATGAAGCTATTAAAATAATCATCCAATTAGACATTCATCCGAAATTCATATGCGGTGATCATCACCATCCTCACACTTGGCTGGGATGATTACGGGCGATTAGCGTTTGTTTACGACGTGAGGAGGAGGATGATTACTAGGCGTGCGCTGCAGGTATGTCGTGGGTGGATGTGGGCGGATGCACGGATTTCAGGGTTGGTTTCCGGTGAGTCACGGGAATTGAACACTGCAGATTTATGCGTTCCGACAATCGCTCTTTGATGGGATGGCTATTAACCGGTGTTGTAAAACATATCATCAGTTTAGATTAATTGAAACTAGTTGTTTTCTAGAAATCTAAGTTGAACATAATTATTTCATAAAATACTAGCCTACTGGAATAATAATAGCGGTTAAATTGTTATGAACCCGGAAGTCTATTTAATATAAATCCGTCTGATAAATCTAAAGTATATCATCTGTAAGATCTTTATATGAATAGAACTGTCATAAATTATACATTATGTATAAAATACTGCATATTATGCTGCCTCTTGTATGTACTACAACACATACATGTAGTTAATTAAAAGAAATAATTCACTTGGTTTTTCCAATATAATACCTACTTTTTATTTCGTATCGATCGAGTGTCATCAGACAATGACATTTACAATGTATACCGGGTGTTTCTATACCTCTGCATAAAACTTTAATAACATATTTGGGTAAATTCTGTTCCAGCACCTGTACATTTGTAAATTTTTAGCTTCCAGATTATCTGTACAAAGACGTTTACATATTTACAGATAGGGCAATTCTGATCGTATATCTGTAATGAGCTCGATTTTGCTTCAATTTAAATATTTTGACGTCAAAATACAAAATTTTAAATTTAGAAACTTCAATAATTTTTATAAATATGGCGTATGTATTTTTTTGAAATTTATGATTACCTACATTATTATAAAAACGAAATTTAGAATTATAAATACGTAATATTTATACAGATCTGAAGAAAAGAGTAAAATAAAACTAACAAGAAATTATTATTAGTATTCAATACGAAATATACATTTATCTCTTAGATAATAAATAAATAAATAAATAGACCCACACTTTCAATGAATTGTAACGCTGTAGTTGTATTTCCAAACATTTTCTTAAAGAAATCAGAAACTTCAAATGGGTATGTCTCAGATTCCTGGGAAATAACCTTCTATAACGTAATTATGTAATTCATTATTAATTTTAACATAAAATTAGAAAAATTACTATATTATTATAAAAACTTGTCTATTATCATTTCCTTTCAACAAAATTCCAATAAGTATGAACATTTCTGTTGTGTTATATCTGTAAGCTTATGGACAGGTTTTTTTCACCGTAAGAATTTGTAAAGATTTACAGATATTTTGTAAGGTCAATAAATATTGAAAGAATCTTTCAGAACTCATAATTAATAAATAGACAAATTATCAGAATTGTCATTTTGATCATAAGAGTTACAGGTCTTGCAGATTTGCTTACAGATCTTATAGATGTGAACAGAATCGACCCATTAATTTGATACACTGATTACAGAACAAAAACATTTTTTTTTTTGAAATTCGCAAAAATAAGGGTTGTTCATTCGGGAAAAATTTTTGTGCCACTGGTTTAATCATATAATAATCATGTTATTAATAAAGTATTAGACACCTACATAATAACTAATTAATAAATGACTAGTTGTAGGGACTACATCAAATTATATTTCATTAAAGTTTCGAGAAGAGGTATAGAAACCGCCTGTATAGTGGACCGTACCCGAAAGTTGAGTTCAAGGTGTTTTCTAATTATGTACGTTTAAATCTAGATGAAAGTATTCTAATAATAATTTTAAATGTAACTTTAACTTTTAACTTAAAAAGAGATTAAAAAAAAGTATTACTGTGACAAAGTATTGAAAATTTTCTTTAGAGGTTCATGCAAAAATCAGTTTTGGACAAGTCATCAAAAAAACGTTATTTATTTTCAGTGTAGAAAAATGTATACATAGTAAATTCAGTACGAATTTATTTTCCTTCAAATATCTTTAAGTTAGAATTAATGACGCCTGATAACGAAGATTCCCAAACTTCAACAAAAGTATGTAAACCCTGTATAAGTTAGTTTTAAATATCTCTTCATACAATTAAACATGCATATTAATATTCAAAAGTGATGAAATAGTAATATCTACCATCTACCAGTTTGTTAAAAATATTTTCACATTCCAAATTTTTATTATAACATTTATTATCTGTCCGATGTAAGAAAGACATATTTTTGCATAGTTATTGATTCTAGAATGAGAATAAGACTCATTTTTAAAGGATTTTTCGTAACTTTGCTGTTACACCATATATCAACTAAACTATTCTACTAAAAAATTCCCTTAATGAAAATTTGCAGATATTTTTGTAAAGAAATGATTTATATGATAGCCAAAATAGAGGAAATAGTACCTACATTAACAAAATGCTTAGATGAAAAAAGGTATTAAGTACTTTTGAGATTGTTTCGTGACAAGTTGTACTTGCATATTAGTGGTGCAGGTTGTCAGCCTAAAGCCTTTGTAAGGGACCTACAGCTTTTAACCACTCAGACATCTAGGTTTTATTTGGATAGATTGGCGAACTTTTGGTGTGGCATTACATATTAATACTAAATTTTCTTTTGTTACTTTTGCAACGGAGATGTCGAAATCGAATTTTCCAGTCCGTAATTAGATCTATCTATGAATAACCGGAAGGAAGAACAGATGAGTACTCTTACTTTCTACTAGAAAAATAAAAATTACACTGAACTACTTCTAAGAATTTCTAGAATGGTAGTACTCGGAACTTGTTAAAAGCCGGAGTACTTAATTTTAGAAATTGTAGAAATTTCCTGGAATATATATAGTTTCAATTATAGTAAAATGTTAACTACTGCATTACTATAAATTGGTAAAACAACAATTTAGGAAACTAGATTTATGCTCAAAAAATATCATCATATTAATTCATGACACAAATCATCAATAAATTATCAACTAAAAAAATGTGTCCACACATAATTAATTCTACATATTCCTTGATTTATAATCCTTACTATCTAAACAATCTAATAAAACCTGAACATACCTACTTTTATTATCAAATAAAAAAATAACTGTTCTCGTTACAGTTACCTGTATCAAATGACATAGTCCATGCCTTTATTACCACGAGCGGCACATTAATTAGCGGCGTAATAAAAACCCGGAGCGTGTATAGTATGTACAGCACGTGCGTAATATTTCGGTACTGTTATAATGAACAAATCACTTAGTATTCGGCCAGAGAATTGTAGGTTAGTGGAAGTTATTAGTATTTATATATGAATAACTCATTTTAATTCAATAGCGATCTGATTTAATTCAATTGTATTCAGAATTAATGACCTATTAATTTATATTTTAATGCTTTCCTTATTCTATTGTCTGTATATATTTTGGATGATGTATATTAATTTGGGGATATTACCAGTCAAGATTTTCAGTGTAAAATTATAGAACCAACTCTGCATCAGGGCCTTGTGATCGCTTAGGTCCACAAGGCCACGGTCTAGGGTTCGCTTATAAATGGGGCCAGCAAAGCCCGGTTATTCTAAAATATTTATCCATTTAATTTTTCAAATTTTGTTTCTTATTATTTTAAAATATAAAGTATCTACTTTTTTTCTAACATAACCATTACAATCTATAATTCATTCGACTTCATTTCCCTTATAAGCGGGAATGATTAATGTGAAAAAGAAACTTATGTTTTTTAAAACAAATTCTGCGAAGATTTCGCCCCAAATCAGTATAACCTGGAGATAATAGGAAACATTTATAATTTTATATTAGGCATAATTTATATTGTTATTGTTGAGTTATAACTCCCTCGATAAACAAAACAGTAAAGACCTAAACTAAATCTACTGGAAGATAAAGAAATAAGAAAAAAAAGTACCTACTTAATGATAAATATAACATATTTAGAATTCAATAGAAATGAAAATAGACTGGTTACTTATCTAAATAAATGATTTTCGTATGTTTTCGATTAGTTCGAGTAAAGATATACTGCCGATCCAGTAGTTTCCTGTCGTACACATGTCGATTGCGGCGCGATCGGCTTTATTTCTATAAGAAATAATGGAACCTTATTGCTGCCAATCTGGTCGATGCTGGTCGGTGCCGAACAGTTATAAAAAATCATACGAATTTCAGATACATTTGTTCGTCTAGCAACGGGAAAAATTAACTATAAAAAGTTGCAAATAAATAAATCTGAAATTTCAAGTGGCACACATTTTACAAATATTTTAACATTATTTGAAATTAATTCTTGCTGATGGTGGCGTGTAAAATATAATAAGCAACTCTGATTGTAATTATCTAATACAACTATTCTAAAACGGTAATATGAATATTTCTCCTCGATGTTTATAATGTACTTACATTCCTTGTAGCTAAATATCTATTATGGCAGTTTTATTTCCAAACAGATAATAATTATTTTGAAGTAATCACCAGCCGATATTTCACCAGTATAACACATGGAAGTAATTTATTTTCTATATGGCCCGTAGTATTTTAATTTGTTTAAAGTAATGATTTTTCAAACCAGTGGTTCTCAACATGTTCCTGGGACACGGAATGGGAATGATGAGCGGTCGTTGCCCTATATAATTACCCGAGTTAATAAACACGATGTTCGTTAAGGAAGATTCACTCGGTTGCGCCCACGTGACGAGTCGTGCATGTGCCCCTGTCCACCTACGCCACTGGCCTAGGAACTAGGAAGTCGACTTTATCGTGGGTGATGCTTCACTTACTCTCATCAAAAATAACAATTAAGAATTCTCTTCATTGATTTAATTATTTGCATAAAAATGTACCCAGTTACGTCTTAATAAATTAGACGAACTACATATAGGATGTGCAACGAAAGGTAGAACTGTAATAGGAGATTTAAAAAAATTGTAGATACTCTCTCTGCTGATAGATTTAGAGTAAAACTAAAACCGAACAAACTTGTTCAAAATTAAATTCTACTTCAGATAAGATCATAACTGATGCAACAGTACACCTGCATAGTATGAGATTTATTAAATATAAAATGTAACATTTTCGTTCAAAATCAGACAGCCATGGAAATAAAAGAAAATATCTATGTGACAGTTAATGACGTCATTATCATTAATATTATTTGATAATTAATTATTCATTTTTGTCATAGTCTAATATATGTTTAACACTGGATCTTTCGTCAGTAAATATACTAAAAAGTAGTTTCATTTCATGTACTTACATTATTTTGTATTTAATATTTTTTTCAATGTATATTTTTGTATGATTGATATATTATTTAAGAAAAAGAATCTAAATATACAAACAAAAAGAATTATAATCAGTGATTATTCATGAAACTGTCAGATAGATATTTTCTTTTATTTCCATGGCTATCTGATTTTTAATGAAAATATTGCATTTTATATTTAATATATGTATGTATCTCGTACTCCAAACGTGTTGTTTCTTTAATGATCTTATATGATGTAGAATTTTAATTTGGAACAATTTTGAACTCTTGTAGTTTTGCTCTAAATCTGTCAAGAGAGAGAGTATCCGCATTTTTTTAAATCCCATGTTAAGGTCCTATGTTCCGCGTTTCGTTGCACACACTGTATATGTAATTAATTTCGTGTCGTCGCGGAACAAATATAACTATAACCCATAATTTTAAATGTTCAGAAATAGAATTAATAATAATTATATGATTTTCCCTTTTCCACTGCATGTTTAGCAGTCGATTCGGTTTTTATTTTATAAAAATATAATTTCCTCTTTAGCGTAACTTTTGTGCGTGACTGTACCCATATAGAAAACAAAAACAATCTGGTCATGGCTGAGTTGATGCAAACATGCACATTTGTTCTATATAATGCCACTAAACTTATTATTTTCTGGATCAGCGAGGCTTGGGCATCTAAGATATTGCAACACGCTGAAAATATAAATTGCTTTCTACAAAAAAAGTAATTATTATCTAGGCAGTAACTACAGCGTAAAAAATCCTAATTAGTATTAAAATAATTAATTATATATCGCACATTCAATAGAGCAATATGCACGTGAACACATGACGACATGACATAACAGTATCCAGAAAACGGAACTGTGGTTAATACTTGGATTGGTTGTTGCATATTTCTTATTAGACTACAATACGCTTAGGCTTATATCCGACCATTAAATACCTTAAAAATACTTGCAGTACTTTTTGTACTTCAAGTATTTTATTTAAATTTATTTTTTGACGGTGGTATTTAGTATCGATACTTAAATAAAAATATTTTTTTCTCAATACTTTAAGAAAGTACTCTAAATACTTTAAAAGTATTTGAAATACTCAAATGTATTTACAATACATCCTTTATTCTGTTTTAGGTGCATGTGAAAAACAGCAAAGCGCCATAATTTCATAGCCGGTTGCATCTATATTAGTTCAAATTTTAAGTTTCTCTTAAATTGATAATATCATCGGAATAAAATGGCAAATGAAATTCTGAACATTGCTGACATTTTTTTTTGCTAAAATACAATATAAATTACAATAAATATTAAAATACACAACTATCTTAAACCTAACTTAAATGTACTTGTACATAGCTGTCAAAAATATTTATATGTATTAATATTTTGATTTAGAATGATTTTTATTTTTTTTATTGAAATATCTTCAAGGAATATTAGTATTCATTCACACCCATATCCTGCTAATATTTGAGACTAGATGTGTATGTTTACCTATGTATTTATGCTTATGGAATATCAATTTATTAATATATTCGCTATTCTTTTACGGAAATTGTACTTCATACTTAAGTATATTGCAAAAAATATTTTTTGTAACATGTTCACGCAAAACGAGCCGAAAAGTGCCTGTTCAGAGGCAGCAAAATATGAGTATTTTTGCTCCCTCTGAACAAACTTTTCGGCCCGTTTTTCTTTGCCCTCATTACAAAAAATATTGTATTGCCCTCTGGAAGAAAGCTTTGTTCTATCATGCTGTCACTTCACCCGTGGGAGCAAAATCGAATATTCCTCCTTTGAGGCATTATATATATATATATATATATATATATATATATATATATATAAATATATATATATATATATATATATATATATATATATATATATACCTATATTTAAGTAGTTTTTTAAAAGGATTTATTACTTAATATTCAAATTTTTCATAGTACTTATCTTAGCTCTGTATCCAACTAATTGATATATAATCTTTAAGGTTTCAAGTGACATTTTTATGAAATTGATAAATTCTGATGTTTATAGATTTTTTTTGTTTCCAATTGCGACTTGATTATTATTATTTAATTGTTTAACTTTTGATCCATATGTTAATGCTATTTCAACATAAAATAAAATTTTGCAAAGTAGATAACCACACCCAGTAATGGGTATGCAGGTAAAATTCCTGTGAAGCAAGTGTAAATCCTGCTCTACATACAAAAGGAAACCATATACAGGATGTTTGTAATTTTCGGATTCTTTGACTCGTAACGGTTTCTGTCTAGTGTTAAAATCCGGGATATACAGGGTAGGTAAAAACACACCGACAGGTAATTTCATACCTAATTTCATGCCTACCCACTGTGACAACCTTTTTTTGTTTCCGAAATCATTTGTTTTCATTATAAACAATTGTAATTATCGGTTGACACGATGCTTTAAATGTGATGAATTGTTAGAGATTAATTGGTAATTAAAAGATTGAGTTAATTGTGCTATTAGACAATTTAATTATTAATTTCGTTGATTGATTTGTACCAATTTAGTACTAGGCAATAATTTATTGGTTTTTAATTTGCAGATCAAATCTGCAATAGCTAAAAGGTTAATTTTCTTGCTCAACTTTCATAAAAAGATTTTGAGATTTTCTGGTTTGGGTCAACATACTATGAATGCATTTTGACCTAATTTAATTGAAACAAATTTAGTTGTTTTCAAGAAATTTAAGATGAACATCTTAAGTATTTTAAAACATAATTGCTTCATAAAATAGTAGGCTAGTAGAATAATAATTCAGCTTAAAACTTTACAAACCCGGAAGACTATTTAATATAAATTCTCTTCATAAACGTTTATATGAATACTTTTGAGATATGTCTGATATAACATTAACTATAAAGTATATCTTTTTAAGATCTGTATATTGACAGAACTACCATAAAACATATAATTGTTATGTATAAAATAATGTAGGTTATGTTGCCACATGTCACATGTACTACAATACATACATACAATAATAGTTCTTTATTTTTTCCCTTAAATTTTGTAATACTAGTCTTTATTTTATATGAAAATACTCTTGAAATGATTAAGTGCCTATTTTTTCACCTCTGGGTTAAAGTGCTAGTTAGCTTAACGATCGGTTAATAGAAAAGTATTCCATCGTAATAAGATTTTTGGCAACGTCAGTTTTTCAATGCAATATTTTTCTTTTAATTAGCGGTGAAGAAATTGGCTCTAAAACTCTCATATAAAATAAAGAACTATCGTATGCATATACTTATTCTGTAATTATTTTTTTGTATGTCCATGTAAAATTGAAATGAAAAAACAAAACCCCTGTACAATTAGAATGCAATCAAATAAAACAGTTTTTCATTTCTTCTGCTACTGAAACAAAAGAACAGTTATTATTTTTTGCCATCTAGATTAATAGTTGATTTGAGAGGCAATTTGTCTCAGAAAAAAATTGAAAGGCGATGTTGTTTTTTTGTTCCTTAAGACGATTTATTAACGATCGCTTTACACCTGGGAACTCGTCTGTTTTTTTGTTTAAGTGTTGCGAAATTCGAAATGGAATTATAGTCAATTAAGGCGTTTAATTTCTAATTGGAAAATTGGATTAATTATTTGTTTTTCATGAGAACATTTGGACAAAGAACTTATAGAAAAGTACATTGAAAATTAATTTCACTCAAAATTTAAAAAATGAGTGCATCTGTGATGTCGCCGGACATAACTAAACACTAAAGTTGGACATAAAATCCTGTTCCAAGAATTATTAAACTTTTATCTAGCATCTTTGTCGTAAACGTTTTACAAAGGGGTATTTATGCTAACTAACGAAATAGTTTAATTTAAAACTCTTTTTGTTTCATTCCATATTATATTTGTATACCGGGTGGATTGACATGGGAAATTAGATTTTTGTACGCTGTTACCCCGGTTTTAACTGACAATAATGGTTGTGACATGAATAAGAAAGTAAAAAAAAAATCTTCTTTAAGTAACACTAAACACAGGTACATTATGTCGTATTTTATTCGTATAAATTATTATTAAAATTTCTTCGATTTTTTAAGTATAGCGATAGCCACGGACGGCATTTGCACAAAAAATAAACAAATGTTTAACTTTTTATCATTTTATCTGTCAGAATTTCAGAATTTGATTACCTTCTTTTTGCCTTCCTATTCCAGCTTTATTATTATTGAGTAAAACGAAGGGCACTAGCGTGCAAAAATCTGATTTCCCATGTTAACCCATTTTGTCCCATTATATTGAGTATACAGACAATTCTACAATTAAAAAAAATTATTAGTATATTTACGTAATATTTTATTTTTTAGTAAAATTTATTTACCCTAAATGTGACGAAGGAAGTTTAGCAATTATTTACGAAAAATAATAATTTAACAACAGTTTATTTTGATATTTGTTGCTGGATTTCTGTTGGCTTCATTTATACGAAGGGATAATTTTACTTCTATTCACAGTTTTTGTAGTTTATTTGTATACTGCATGTGTGGTGCTTTGATAAGTACTGTATTGGTTTTGTTGTAAAAATAAATAATTTAGTAATTTAGTCAATTGTTATCTATAAATATTGTTACTGTACTCATATGAGTACAATGGCAACAAGTCTACGAGAAATAGGGGAAAAATAATAAATACAATAAAATCATAGATTATAAAGGTTAGACGATATATTGCTATATTAGGGTAGAAAATCCTATTCAAGATAAAACAGGACTGTCGTACGTCGAATGTTATTATAATACAGTCAAATATAGATAGACATAGTGAAATTGACTTTGACAACGATGATATCCAGAATTCAAAGTTACTAAAGGATTGTCCTAGTCTAAACATGAATTAAATATGTTTTACTTATTTAAATAAATATCAATATATTTGGGTATTATTATATGCTTTTATAAAAATATATTTTTTTTTCATAATTTCAAAATTAATTTTATTAGACCTATAGCCCTATTATAGTTATTTGAGTATACCTAAATTCTTCTTTCGGTATAACATATTTAGAAAATATTATTATAATTTCATATTTCTAAAGTTTATATGAAAACAAACTTTTTGTAAATCATCAGTACAGGGGTTATAATCCCCTATGTGCACCTAAAAAAAACTGCCGGTATATTATTGTTAATTTTGACTTTTGTTTAATCATACGATTTCACCCAAGGTGATGTCATCAATCTCACTTTTCATCTTGGCGATTTGAATCACATAGTTACGATTGATGACATGAGGATCAACTCATGGAAACAGACCTTACTTCTGTTTGTTTGCTATACCTACTTTTAAATGTATATTTATTAAAAATGAAAAAGCATTAGAGTATAATAGAAATGCGGGTCCATTTTCTCTAGGCATTTATTTATTTGTTAGGCCTAAATAATGAATACAAATTTCTTCCCCATTGTCCTGTCAATTATCCTTTTCTTTCATTTAATTCTGCCGTAGGGTTAAATTCATTTCCCACATTGTTCTGTCACCTTACAGCGGCGGCTTCGCCCCGAAAACAAAACTAATCAGTGTTCGCACACCTCCGACAAAAAGCAAACAATACGGCTCTTTGTGCCACTTTTCCCCAGTACCGTACTGGATAGTACAACTTTAAAATTCGCTGTGAGAGGTGTACTTTCACTTGTCAACAGAATTTCTGCTAAGTGACGTTGATTGATAGTGTTTTGTTAACTGATGATGATGTTTTGTTTCGCACAATCACTAAATTGTAATAATTTTTTATTTTTATAACTTTGTATTTTTAGCATTTAGCGGTCATGGAGAATGTAGTGTATAATTAAATATCATAAATATTAGCTTAAACTTTCTGTTAACTTTTTATAACAACTTAAACACATATAAAAAAAATATTTACAGCATTACAGCAAACAATTAAGTATCTTTAAAGAATAAAGATTGTTTTAAAACTTGTGGTTTACTTTCGGTAACATTTATAATACTTGTAGTAAATATTAACGAATAAACATGATAGCTTAATTATTTTTTTATTTAGAGAATTTTCTCAGTAAGAAATAATATTTAAAAAAAATCATGAAATATCATTTTTAAAAAGACATTTGAAGCTGTAGTGGAGAAAGTATCAAACAACAAAATATTATAAAAATTTGTTTTAAAACTTGTGATGTACTATTCATGTTTTATGTTATCATTCGTGAAATAATCAACCAAATAACTGCAAAAATAATCGATAAAAGAACGCACAATGGGATCCTTCACCATAACAGAAAATTGATTAAAATTAAAATGCTAAAATATTATTTACAGTGAATGTAGATAAGAAAAATAAATGATTGAGAAAAAAAAATCGACAATATCGCATCAAAAGAAAATGTCAAATGAACTACATATTCAACATTGCTGTGAAAATTTCGATAAGCGTTTTTTGTTTAAATTTTGCTTAAAATTTAAGACTTATTGCTACAACTAGGCCTTAGTAAATTACTTATGAAAAAAATATTAGGGAAAAATTTACCGATTTTTTTTTCGTTCTCAAAAATTTAATTTACGTAGATACCTACCTACCTATAACCCAAAAAAAAAAGTATATGATTTTCAAAATTGAGATGAGATTCTAAAGCAAACTTGAATTTAAATTGAATAAATAAAAATTAAAAACAAATGTATTTACCACAATTTTAAAAAGTTTTGAATGGAATGTACTTGTAGTAACCCCACCCAATAACAAGAAATAATAAGTAAAAGCCTTTCACACTATCGTTTATCAATCCATCTCGCATATTTAAAATTTCTAATGCATTCTGACACTCGATTAATCTCAGCGCGATCTGTTCACAAGGTATTGTCACTAGTCGGCTAGTCATGCTCAGCGCTCGAGTGCCTTCTGTTCTCTTTGGTAAAAACAGCGAGCACATCAGGGCTTTATGCAGCCAGCGAGCTGACAACAATGATACATTATGCCTCGCTGTAGCTGCTGCTGTTGGAAAAAAGCGTGGAGGTAGTGCTTGCTACAGTAACGGAATCGCGAGTTATCTGTTCATCCAGCGCAATTTGGAGCAGATGTAATTTAAATAAATGTAAATTAATTATAGAATCATCAAGATTTGTTTGATTTGCACTCTCATTCATTACTTATCAAATCAAATTATAATTTAAAATACAAGCAACCTTATATATATATATATATATATATATATATATATATATATATATATATATATATATATACAGTGGCTCACAGAATTATTCGTACACCTAAGTTTTCTATTTAAAAAGTGATAAATAGAGTAGTTTTAAAAATAATATTGATATATTACTGACGGGATCATATTCTCTCATATTCCAGTAATAAAATTCAATAGCCAATTATGAAAAAAATATTATTTTTCTTATGTAAATTAAATAAAAACAAAATGCATACAAAAAACAGGTACACAAAATTATTCGTACACTTATGAAATCTTACATATGTAACAGGTACGGCCGCCTAAGACGAAATCTAGTACCTGACATAAAAGGGTTTTAATTTATGAGTTTTACTTGCCTCAAAAGTAATCCACGAATTATATTAATGAACAACTTTTACACGAAACAAGGGTAACGATAGTCGCTGCCACCACTATCACTTTATTTATTTATTTAAAAGTCTGCCGTGATAGAAGCAGACAAGGGAATGTTTAATAATGATAACAGACGCGGTTTACTACAATTATGGTCAAATTGGTGCAGGGTTGTAATTTTAGAATAATAGAGTTTTAACTACGCGTTGTGCTACCACGTCACAAAGACAGGGGTTGGAATAGGATGGGCTGAATCAAACACGATATTCCAACAATAACAAAATTATATAAATTTTAATAATCAACCGCGATCAAAAACATTTATATAATTCAAATAAACTACAACGCGTAACTTGATTCTATATAAACTCTAAATTCTTACTTTTCTATTTACAAACAATTTTGAAAACCTTTATACATCGATCTACAAATCAATATTAATTCACACAGAATATAATAAAAACTACTTACAAATTTACACCACGATGAGAGAGCCTTTACACACAGTAAAACAACTAATTGGTTATTTCACTAAGAAATACCAAGGTATGTCTGACATTCAGTCAAGACATCCACACCAATCGACGAGTACAACAAGAGAGCGAGATTTCGAACTTCTAAACAATATTTAATAGTAAAAAATCCAGAAGTTCTCAACCTATGTTTATCCGGCTCTTCTCATCCCCTAAGTATGAACTACGCTAAAAATAACCCAACTATTGATGTCCACCGAGGGCATCACTTACGGAAACGGACAGTTATGTCTTTGACAATAAGCTTGAAGGCGTAAAAAATGTGCGTCCTTCACCATAAATCTGTCCATTTCGTAACATCTGGAGTACTGTAATACCAAAAATTTACAAAAATACACAGCCGCCAAGCGACCGTGTTACAACTTTCCCTTTCCCCTTAAAATAAATTACATTTCTGAAGGAAATATAATTTATTAACTTCCGCGCTGGACGATGAATCCACTTCTATGAGTTGGAATGTCCAATGTCCAATGGGGATCTTGTTGGAACTCCACCTCAACTCCTAGCCCGTCTTGACTCGACCTGGAAGTGACGCCGGCCTTCCCGCGTCCACGCATCCGCCATCCAGCAGCATAGGAGTGTTCACAAAGAACAACTATAACAAAATATCTTCGGCAGATATGTGTCCCAACAAGCAACGCTACTCAATAGTACACTCAGTACTTTCATTCCAGCCACATTCAAAATATATTTAAAATTAATTTTGATTAATCGAAACACTAAGTAATCGATTTGAAACATACTCTCAACCTGCATTTAATTTTCGAAATCACAAAGAACTCAACTTTATTACTCTTATTTTCCTCAATTTAATTTCTTAATTTTACTCATTCACACTAAGTACATATTTAAAGAGCTACCTGGAATTTTATTCCTCGACGCTTTTCGTTGCACGAAGTTCGCGCCTAAACCTTGCTGTTTCTCGTCCACTCGACTAGCTCTGCTCTCTTGAAGTCCGCTAGGAAACCTGCTGGTTGCGATTGCGGCCGCCATTGTTCCACTTCCTCCTTGGATGGTGTCGGCTTGCCCTTCCTGACGTCTTCACGTACTTCAGCTCGCTCCTCTCGATATTCCTTGCGTCTTCTGTTGCTACCTATCCCAGAACCAAAACCCTTGTAATATTTATTACCAGTGCACATACCTACCGTCTTGTCGCGGTTCACAAAGATGTCGTGTGCGTGCTGGTCTTCGTCCTCTGATTTCACCACAGAAATCGCATCCAAGTCTTCGGGTTCCTCTACACCAACAAAACGTACATTCTTCTGAATACGTTTTGCGGTGTCGGCTCGTCCAGCATCTGCGTTGCTCAGCTCAGCCCCTGAACTAAGCTTTTGGCGGTCATCTTCTCCCTGATGAAGCCTTCTACTCCATACGGTCGTTCGCGCCTTATTTTTCCCGCGCATACTATCATCACTGACCGTATGTTCTGGGATATTTCTCTCGCACTGTTGTCTAGCATCTCTCTCGTGTGTACTGTTTTCTCTAATTTTACTTTTCACAATAAGTAAACAACTACTCGCGATATGCCCATATTTGCGACAATTATAACAAATTTTGTACTTTAATTTATTTTTCGTTTGTCTACAAAACTTTGAAATATGCCCAAATTTCTGACATTGGAAGCACAATTTACTATGATACCTATTTTTAAATATTACATGTCCTATTGTCTTTGTCTCATCTTCACTTTCTACACCCGAATCTTCGCTATCACTAATTGCGTATTTACATGTAGATCTATTTTTCCCGGCTTCACGTAGAAGTTCCGTAACTTTATTTATTAAATCATTTACTCTACTATATTCATTATTTTTACTTAAAACACACAGGTCGCCTATTTCTGGAGAATTTTTTAAATTTTTTTGATATGTTGATTTTAGATCTAAACTTGAGCTACTCTCCATTAATTTCTCTACAGGCTCTACTCTTTTTGCTATGTCTATCGCTTCTACTAATGTTTTTGGATCTTTTAATATAACATCGCGTTGCAACCGCGGTAACAGACCTATTAAAAACTGATTATATAACCGTTTCTCTACATATTTACTATTAAATTCATTTTCTGTCGGATCTTCACTATTATTTACTAATTTATATGCAAGTGATCTTAGTTTTATATCATATTCAATTACACTTTCTGTCTCTAATTGATAACAATTTACAAATTCTTTCTCTACTGTAAGAAAATGCGGTTTATGTACATATCTATTTAACAATTCCTTTTTGAAAACTGACCAATCATTTGTATTTTTAATTATACTATTATTCCTAACAAATTCTAAAGCATCTTTACCCAAACATAATTTTGCAATTGCTACTTGTCTGTTCTCCGGTTGTTTACTAATTTTGAAAAATAACTCGACTTTATCAATGAATTCTTCTACGCTTATATCTGAATTGCCGCTAAATTCTGGAATTTTATTTACTGCTCCAGCTAAACTACTAACCGTTTCTAATTTTAATGCCATATTTAAATATTTAAATTACTTTAATTTCAATGAACGCGTAATAATTACGAAAACTATTTTATTATCTTTTTTTTACGACTTTTCTTTTCGAGTACCTGCTTTCGGGTTAACGACACTACGAGGGTGACCATACAAAAAAAACTACCGTTAGAGACTTTTCCCGCTTTTACTGACCTAAAAACTACCTGCACTCGTAACAACAACACAAAGTAAATTATTCGAGTTATTCAAATTTGACCACAATTAAAGACTTTACTGGTTTGAGTGGGTTTAGTTTTAAAAAATATTTAGATCCCAGCGCTTTGCCACCAATTAAATGTAACAAGTACGTTTGACGTTCAAGGGATTTAATTTATGAGTTTTACTTGCCTCAAAAGTAATCCACGAATTATATTAATGAACAACTTTTACACGAAACAAGGGTAACGATAGTCGCTGCCACCACTATCACTTTATTTATTTATTTAAAAGTCTGCCGTGATAGAAGCAGACAAGGGAATGTTTAATAATGATAACAGACGCGGTTTACTACAATTATGGTCAAATTGGTGCAGGGTTGTAATTTTAGAATAATAGAGTTTTAACTACGCGTTGTGCTACCACGTCACAAAGACAGGGGTTGGAATAGGATGGGCTGAATCAAACACGATATTCCAACAATAACAAAATTATATAAATTTTAATAATCAACCGCGATCAAAAACATTTATATAATTCAAATAAACTACAACGCGTAACTTGATTCTATATAAACTCTAAATTCTTACTTTTCTATTTACAAACAATTTTGAAAACCTTTATACATCGATCTACAAATCAATATTAATTCACACAGAATATAATAAAAACTACTTACAAATTTACACCACGATGAGAGAGCCTTTACACACAGTAAAACAACTAATTGGTTATTTCACTAAGAAATACCAAGGTATGTCTGACATTCAGTCAAGACATCCACACCAATCGACGAGTACAACAAGAGAGCGAGATTTCGAACTTCTAAACAATATTTAATAGTAAAAAATCCAGAAGTTCTCAACCTATGTTTATCCGGCTCTTCTCATCCCCTAAGTATGAACTACGCTAAAAATAACCCAACTATTGATGTCCACCGAGGGCATCACTTACGGAAACGGACAGTTATGTCTTTGACAATAAGCTTGAAGGCGTAAAAAATGTGCGTCCTTCACCATAAATCTGTCCATTTCGTAACATCTGGAGTACTGTAATACCAAAAATTTACAAAAATACACAGCCGCCAAGCGACCGTGTTACACATATAACGAATCAATATTAATAGTTATAAATATAAAACATCTGTGATTACATAATTATCATTTGTTTGAGTATTTTGCAAAAGGTTTTTTCAAAAATGGGTCGCAAAAACAAGAAATTACGGTAGTTGAAAGACGAATCTATGTGAAATGACTTTGCCAGTGTAAATTTTTAAGGGAGGTTGTCAAAATTATATGAATATTGCTCTCAATTGTTAACAACATTAGAAGTAAATATAAAAATAAGGAGTAGTTGAAAAATATTTGCCGTGGGGACCGTAAGAAAATTTTTAATCAGCAGAATGAACGATTTATTGAGCATTAAATGAAATCAAATACTAAAAACTCCTGAACAAATTAACAAAAAATATATCTGAAATTTTTGGAGGATATATTGAAACATAGACTATTCGAAGAACTCTAAGAAATTTTGATTTTATTGGCCGTATAGTCATAAGGAGCTCCTACGTATCCCCAAACTAATATGATTCTGCCGCCGTGTTTCACTGTACTACATAAATTGCAGTTATTAAGCTCAGAATTTGGATTTCTCCAATCAAAAGATTTGCCATTCCACTCAAATCCGCAAAATTACCAATTTCCAAAAAAACAATCCGTGTTAATGTACTATTTCCAAATGCGAGTCTCTTTATTTTATTTTGTTTGGAATTATAGGACCCACTTTTTACTATAAGACCATTAGAACCAAAATTTCTTAAAGTTCTTTGAATAGTCTATGTTCTAATAGACACTTTAAAAATTTAGTTATTCTTAATATTAATTTATTCAGGGGATTTTTTGGATTTGATTTCACTTAACGCTCAATATATAGTTTATTCTGCTGGCTTAAAAATAATTTAAGGCCTCCACGGTGAATATTTTTCTACTGCTTCTCATTTTTATATTTACTTGTATGGTTCTCAACATTTAGTGCGATCTTCGTTTAATTTTGTCAACCTCCCTTAAAGATTTACACTGGCAAAGTAATTTCAAGCAGATTAGCCTTTCAACTACCATAATTTCTTATTTTTGTGAACTATTTTTTAAAAAATCTTATACAAAATACTCAGACAAATGATAATTATGCAATCACAGATGTTTCATGTTTATAAATATAAATATTGACTCGTTACATGTAAGATTTCATAAGTGTACGAATAATTTTGTGTACCTAGTTCTTGTACACATTTTGTTTTTATTTAATTAACATAAGAAAAATAATATTTTTTTCATAATTGGCTATTGCATTTTGTTTCTGGAAAATAAGAGAATCTGATCCCGTCAATAATACATCAATATTTTTTTGAAAGTACTCCATTTTTCACTTTTTAAATATAAAACTTAGGTGTACGAATAATTTTGTGAGCCACTGTATATATATATATACAGGTTGTTCATTTTAAATGGGCCACCATTGCTATCTCGAGAACTGTAAGAGCTACGAGGTCGGTTAAATTAGCAAACAATTTCTATTTTACAACACTATTAACATGAGATAAACAAAATTTTTATTAAACCAGTGGTTCTCAAAATACAAGTTCCAACTTTTTTATTTTAAATGTGAACCTATATTTTTATTTGCTTATTCAATAGAGAATTTTATTCTGAATTCAATCATATAATATTATCATATTCTAACATAACGATTTTTTTGAAAAATGCATCTGAAGTTTTATATTAATTTGATTAAAATATGACAATAATAAGAGTGCCATGACTGTAAAAACGGAATACAAGTCTTTTTTTAACCTGCAATTAGAGTGCCTTGACAGAAAGAAGTGAATAAAAGTATATTCTTCCTGTCAAGGCACTCTAATTGCAGGTTAAAAAATGACTTGTCTTTGGTTTTTTCCGTCATGGCACTCTTATTATTGTCATATTTTATTCAAATTAATATAAAACTTCAGATGCATTTTTCTCAAAAAAATCGTTATGTTAGGGTATGATAATATTATATCATTGAATTCAGAATAAAATTCTATAATGAATAAGCAAATAAAAAATATAGGTTCACATTTAAAATAAAAAAGTTGGGACCCGTATTTTGAGAACCACTGGTTGAATAAAAATTTTGTTTATCTCATGTTAATAGTGTTGTAAAATAGAAATTGTTTGCTAATTTAACCGACCTCGTAGCTCTTACAGTTCTCGAGATAGCAATGGTGGCCCATTTAAAATGAACACCCTGTGTATATATATATATATATATATATATATATATATATATATATATATATATATATATATATATATATATATATATAGGTCAGCCTGTAGCACACAAATTTTGATATTCTCCTATTTAAAGGTTATTAAATTTTTAAAACAATTTTATGGTATTTGGTTTTTTATAAGAAAAAAGTTCAAAGGCCTATAATAAAATAATTTTAAAAAAAGTTGAGCTTTTAAATTGTCTTTAAAAAAACGTGGCGGATTGTTTTGGGTTGGAGAAAATGGCAACAACCTCCTTAAATGGGGTCGAAATTCCATTTTAGCGACTTTTTGCAAATTTTAGGTATAAATGTAGTACGACTTAGTGATCTCACCATTAGATTCTACGAAAAAAAAAACTATACCCTGCACCCATTTTTGGGTAAAAAAGTAATACAATGTGTAAATGAGTATAAATTATAATCATTTTATTTTGTTTCAGAGTACGTAATCCTTCGAGCGAGATTTTCAACGTGCTGAGCAGTCCTACTCCAGGATCGCCCCAATCTTACACCCCCAAGCGTTCTCTACCCCATAATGATTCCTTCAATCGTTTATTCGGCTCTCCTGAACCTGGCACTCCGAGAAGATCTTCCATCACCAAGCATGGTACGAACAATTACAACTTTTTTTCTTGAGATAAATTTCATAAAGAAATTTCATTGTTTCTGGGTTAATTCGCGCTCCGAATTTTCGTAAAACCGTTTTAATATCTTCTAAATTACAGTTTTTTGGTTCGCATCATTTGGGTAATTGTTGCTACTGTTCGTAAACACAAACTTAGCAACAGTAAATGAAAGGATTATTGTTGACAGATTCGAGTCCTCGCAATCCTGTGACAGGAGACGGGGTAGTGTCCTGGGACAGCAGGCCAATGAGTCGCAACACTCCTCGTCCTCGTAAGTATAAGGACTAAGGATAATAACTTACAAAATTTATACTTTACCTTTACACTAATAATTAGACGTGAACCTCTGTGCCCAGAGAACTGGAACTCCTCTTCCAATCCACTGGCTAACAAAGTTTTATTACATAATGTTCTAACATTTCACCAAAATGTAGCGGGAACATTATAATAATCTGGTATTGCCGGCTAGACAAGACTTGACCAAGTCTAAGTCTAAATTATCCTGCGCATCCTCTTTACATAAGGATAGATAATTCTTCTGCAACGTTCTTTTTCTATTTTACAATCATTGTTTCAGCTCGTATAGAACAAGCTTCGCATGATTATATTTATATTTCGAAACATTATTTTTTTAAAAAATCTAGGGTCTTGAAAATTGATTAGAATTTTCTCGTCTTGATCTAAAATAAAAAATCTTGTCTACATTCTACATTAAATCGTTTTTGAGATATGCGAAATATTAAAAAAAAATCCTTCGAGTGAAGTGCCTTTTTGGCACTGTCGATTGCAATAAAAAGAGAGGTACACAATAAGATGATTACAGCAGTAACTTATACAAAATTTCAACAACCGATAATCATTTTTGAGTTATATGAGAGAACATCAGTGCCATAACGATCCAGTGGCAAAGGTCAGGACAGACGTCATCCCGAAACTAGTCAAAATGGATTTATGTGTGGTCAAAATGGACATTTCCGTTGAAATCAGGAAACCAAAATTTTTCACGATTACAATACTTGCTTCACTTCTTACAAGGAAGTAAAAAGTGTAACAATGACCTGTTCTATTTAATTTAATATTAATATATCACATATAAATTTTATAATATTGAGTTTCAGACAGTCTTGAGTGTTTCAAGTATTTTCGAGTTAAAATTCCATAAGGAATATATCTCTCAGCTAAGGCTATCGAGGCACGGGTCATCTATTTTTTGTTACAAAGTAAAGCAAGAAGGAACACAGTTGGTATTTGGATGGATAACCGTTATCAAAGCAAATATACTAAGTAAAAAGAAAAGAAAGCATGTAAGAAAATTACATAAAGAAAATAAAAACACATGTAATGAGAAAGAAAATGAAAGAATAATGTATTAATAATAACGCATGTATTGCAGGAAATAATATACACACAGCTATAATGAGTAAATTATAATCATGCCTATAGCACTGCATAAAAAAACTTATATCTTAAGTACAAGTAAATTGAGGAAAGATTAAGTGTAGTAGGATATCGGAGATTATTAAACCATGATGAAAGATATAAGCCCAATAAAACCACTAATAAAAAATGTATAACCGCATTTTTTACACATTTTCCTTGAAATTAATTTCAAAACAGTATTTTTGATTTATTATTTATATTATACTCGTCTTGTATGAAAAATGTTGAAAAATATCAATTCACATTCGTTTTATTTTATAGGTTAGAACACATGTCATTATTTTTTTTTGAACAAAACAAATGAATTATTTATATATTCATGTGAACGGAAAATGTTTCTGTCATAAAAACCTATAGTGTATAAAATTTAAGTACTAATAATGTTTCTTTAATAAATTAAGTGTCATCGGCCCAAATAATCTTGTGTATCACACGCCCAGAAACTATTTTGCGAGACCTCGCATTATTTGCATGTTAAAATAAGCGCACTCTCGCAAAAGTTTAGTTTCTGGACTTGTGATACAAATAACTATAGTTGAATTGTTTGTGATTTGTCGTCGTTACTATGTGTATTTGGAACGTGGGTGTTGCAGAGCGTAATCCAGTAACCGGGGAGACTTACGTGATCAACGCCTCCCCCGTGAGCAGCCCGACCAAGGTGGCTCTGAGCAACGGCTTCCAGAACGGCCACCACGAGTCGCCCATGATCAACGGCCGGGCGTAACCCCATTCCCCCTACGTTTTTCTACCGACACATATTATTAGAGAGATTTTAGTACATATGTGTGTCTTTTGATACTACTTGGCGGTGATACATCAACGTATTGCTGGTTCAAACGCACGTAGACCACGGTTTCTTTAACATCACTTATTTCAGAATTCTTTTCTGTTTTTGTAGTTTGAGTTTTAGATTAGTTAGTGTATTCTACATCTCATATATGCCTTATCACTAGAAATAATATCTATGTTATCGTATTTATATTATAAATAATCGAATTTTTAAATAAACCTTTTTATTTACTTGTATTTTTCTCTACCCTAAACCTTGTCCTAAACATTTCTTTACACTTTTTCATATTATAAATAACATGCTCGTATAAAAACCAAGATAATTAATTATATATTTATATTCATTGCTGGGTTAAATAAGTACCTAACACATATAAATTTAATTTTAAAATATAAACAATAATTCTTAGTAAAAAAATTAATTAAAAGAAAGTGTATACATATTTAATAATTTATATGAAAATATAACTAATACATTTACCAATAACATTTAATACCTAATATGATAAAAGTAAAATACATTATTGTAAACCACAAATTATTTTTATAAATAATAAATATCGTCTACTATCTCATTAGTGGGTGTGCCACATCTGTTTAAGTATCGGTAATAATATATTACACCGTATACGCACGTTCAACAGACTTCATCTTCCAGATATGCTAATAGTTGGCATGGAGAATGTACTCCAAAAGTAAGTTTTATATACATATGTAAATAATTGGGTAAATCATTTTTTATTTCAATATTTATAAAATAAAAGTAGAGCGTATTTTAAGCTGTTGAATTATTAAAATTTGGAAAGCATTAAGAATGAACCTTCCGTAAAAAATACAACTTCTAGGTTTTCAGCGTATACTGTTTTATACATCAAACATAGATCTAAAGTACTCATTTTTGGGTGGAAATTTTATTTTCTGAAAATAGTCTATATAAATAGTCGTCAATGTGATGATTTCATATTTACAAATAGAATTTAAGAGAAAACGAAAAAACCACAATTTAATCTTTTCACTAGGGAACTTTATATCCCTATTTTTTTAAATTTTCTAATCTTAAGTAAATATAGTGTAACATTTCACTTTTTGTATCTCATGATTTTGTCTTATTTTAAATTAAAGTTTTGTTTTGTTTCTAAAAGTTTGACGACCGCTGTCGTTTGATGAGTCGTTCAAGGTTACTTTCTTTTATTTCAAATTATTTAAATAATAATCCTAAATTAATAAAAGAAATAGTAACAAAAATTTACCTTTTGACTATTTAATTTATCGTTCATTTATTTGAGCATTTATTCACTATTTTGATATTTATTAACATTATATTTTTTATATTTTGGGATTTTATTTAATGTAAGTTGTTATCACTTGCTACTGTGGTTAAAACCGGAGACCCGCGGTAGCCGAGCTCTCTCAGGTGTTCGTGTGCGTATAGCTAGTAACCTTCAGATTTAGTAGCATTTGAGTGCACATTTTATTATTGTCTGAAATTTTTCTAAGCACATGGTGTACTTAGTGGAGGCGAATTACACAGGTATGTTCCAAATTTCTTTTTTAGTTTTTTTTGTAGATAGTTGGATTTAGTTTGAGTTCGTCTCGCTTTTAGAGATTTTTGTAATTTTTTTTTCCAACTGATCTACGCTTTTTTGGAACCTACTTGTGTTAAATTTTATTCATTTGAAGTTAATCGTACCTTCACTGTACACCCTTTTTGATTGTTATTTAATATTTGGTCCTTTTAGTGGACATTATTAAATTTTGATTTGTTGCACTAGCTAACGAGCCTAAGCAGAGATTTAGATTTTTTGTAATATTTAATTTTTGAGTCATATCCTTTGAGAGACAATCCTTTTGCAAATTTAGTCCATTTAGATTCAAGTGGCTGCAGCATCTGATTTGTCCTTGCCTGTTCTTATCTTGATATTTTTTTGAGAATCATATATTTTTAGTTGAAAATTTATATTCATTTCGAGTCTCTTAAATTTCTTATTTAAGATTTTGAAAATATTTTAATCTAAAATTTTTGTGAAAATTTTGAATTTTTTGGGATCTTACTAATAATCTTGGGACTAATTTTGGGTTTACTTTTGTGTTACTTTATTACCTTTTTCTTTTTTTAGACGTCAGTTAGGGTCAAAGTTAGGTATATTTTTTGGATAGTTAAAAATCTTCGTAAAAAAAAAGTAATTATTTTAATATTGATTTATATTTTGGCTTTGTAAAAAAAAAAAATGTTAAAACAATTGAGGTCCAAGAATTTTTTAGGGACCTTAGCCGTGGTGGTACTCTAGGTGAAGAACCTCGGGAAGACACGTTCCAACACCATCCTCGAATTCAATTATCAGACTCCATTCAAGCTTTGGGTATCAGTTAATCACCGTGAGGGGACGCCCTTACCAACAGTCATCAAAGCTTGGACTTTGGAAACAACAGCGACGTTATTTTCACCATTGGTGACGTGTCTCTACGAGGAAGTTAAGTCCGAGGAGTCCCCACGGAAGAAGACAATAGCTGTAATATTTTTGTTCACGTTGAGGATCCAAATATTTATGTAAGGGCCAGCAATATTTTTATTTCTTAACTTGATTGCGAGTTTGTTTGAATAAATTTAAAATTTTTTGTCATTCTCCAAATTCTCTTCTTTTATTCAATTTTCACACTTCCTAGTTGGTGTGAAACTAAATTTAAAACTAGGTGGCGCCCAATTAATGTTTATTTTGCTTTTATTTGGTATTTTGGTTTTATTAGTCTCTTTTACTCACAAAAAAAATAAAACCTAGTTTTAATTTGGTTCAATACCAAAGAAATCCACGACCTAGCCGCCGCTACTAACCAAAGCAGCCAAGGTATTCTATCTATAACCGGTAAGTCAGTTTTTGTGAAATATTTAAGATTTTTAGTTCATCAGCTGTTATAATAGATACGTTAATTCCAAATTTTAAAACCGTTCTCTTGAATTCTGTTTGAAAATTTGAAATCAGCGTATCCATATTTACTCCCAGAAAATAAATAATTTTGGAGAAAAATAGTTTCCGAACGAAATTGTTTTTTTTAAATTTTTTACCAAATCGTTTCAAAAAACGTACATACATATATGCGGAGAAAACAATTAATTACTCAACTCTGTCTGCAGAATCGACTAGTTCAATCGTTGAGATTATATATCTCTACCCATTTTTGAGATATTTCTAGAAAAGACACTTTCAGAGCAAAAATCTTAACAACAAAAGAAATAATTAATTTCTGCTTTTAATTTTGAAATCTGTGCATCAATATGCATTATTCTTATACCATTTTTGTGCAAATATTATTAGACCTATTTTCAATATACTCTATTTAACCATTAATTTAAATGTCTAATTGTGGAGTGAGCTTGTGCTTAGACAATATTCCCATCAATATTTTTTTTTTCTACTTCTAATTGTAAATGACTTGGTTTCTTAATGATTCGATGTACCGCATTACAGCAGGATGTTTATGTTCATAACAATGGCGCCGACTTCTTATATTTCTGAAGGGTGCTCAAAACCTAAAAAGTATATGCTTTATAGTCTAAAAAATTAGAAATACAATTTCATGTAAATTTACCAGTAAAACGAATGGAAAAATTTACAGGAAAATAAAAGTTGCTTGAAAAAATAAATATCAAACGTCGAAATCTGCGTTCTTCTGCCCAGATTTTTTAATTTAAAGATAAAATTAGAGTGGAAAAAATGCAGATTTTGTCGTTTGATTTTTATTTTTTCGTGGCAACTGCTAACTTCAATATAGGGCACTGGCGTAACTAGAATTCATAAATATCACTCTTGGACTTTTGAAGCTGTCAAATTAATAATTTTAAAATAGAAAATACAATTGTGCTGTAAAAAATATTACAAAGGTAAACAAAACAAAAATTCTTGAAATTATAAACATATGGAAAATATATTTTAGAAGGATCACGTTGTAAGAAACATAAAAATTATATAAAGGTGCTACACATACAACACATCGAAATTCTACATGCTTCAAAAACATAACAGAAAGATTGGTAAGACTTGGAAGGCTGTAGAAATTTTACTAACCTAGTGGCACTACTGTCACTGCATAGATCAGTGTATTATTGAGTTTTACGAAGCTACTAAAGAGTGGTATCCACAATATTCTACCTCTACCCGAATTTAATAATTAAATTATTTGTGACACTATTAATATTTTTTTTTAAGTGTGCAAAATCAGCATTTACCACTTTCAAATTTATCGTACGGACACTTTCACTAACAATGCTAAATATTTTACTCTATCTCACTTGGGACCTGTTATATAATTTGTAATTTTGAATGATTTTTAATTTGACGAAAGATCGCTCAGTTTGAAAATGTACTTTTTGAACTCATTGGATATGTGTGATACGTGTAAAGAAATAAAAGGAGTATAATTGACTCACTCAAACACAACGTAAATCCAACATCAATAATACAATTTTCAAGAAATAGTTTTTACTTATTTCCGTATTTTTTTTAATTATTAATGAAATATCAATGTCGACATAGTGACCTTCTTTCTTATTTACATATTTATTTTTGTTTAGTTTTGTAGAAGCAAAATAAGGCCCCCTCAACTTTAAAGCCCACTCGCGTATGCTCCCCGTAGTTACGCCACTGATATAAAGATTTTATTTTTAGGTTAACAATTAACTTCAAACAAATCAATGGATTTATATTTTTATGTAGATTCCAAATATATAAAAACGTATAGGGTATCCCAATTAAAATAAGAAAATTGAGTCCCAAATCATGAGAACCGTTGATAGAAATACAATTTTGAATCGGTAATTTTAATAGTCTTGTAATATAGAAATTGTTTGCTAATATAACTAAATTCATATCCATTACAGTTCTCAAGATAGCAATGGTGTCCCATTTAAATGAACAGCCATTGAATGATTCTTGAACTGGAGAAAAACACAAATACAAAATTAGTAGGATTTCAAACAATTAAACAAAACTTGCAGTTTCTTGAGGTAAATATAAAATATTTTAAAACAGGAAATAACTTTTATTATATAAAATCCATTAAATATATCTTTGATATATTTAAATATATCTTCGATATATTTATTTTATACTTTATGTAGTGTGTCTTAAAATTTAAGTGAAACATTAAACTGCAAACAAATATTTCGTATGTCACAAATCGAATATTTTGTTACATTCCAGTTGTGATCCTTATTTCGCTACCGGCAGCGGATCAAAGCAGATAAGGTAAAGCCGCGTTTTCCTGAAAGGTAGCCTACGACTGACGATCGCGACTGAGTAACTGCGATCAATTCACGATGTCATCTGCAACGCTTTTTATATACACTCTATTTCCCGTAGTTGATCCTCAGGTAATCAATTGTAACAATGTGATTCAAATCATTGGGGGTAAGGGAGATTTATGACATCATCTTGTGAGGTGAAATCATGTGATTTCCGAAGTAAATAAATGTTAAAAATGACAGTATTACAGTAATGCAAGAGATGTGTTCTAAATGTTTTTTGTATGGACCATAAAATGACGCATTGTCTACCAGGGAGACTCGTTAAGTCCACTTCTGTTCATCCTCACGACGTCCAGCATCATTCAGAAAATCAACCGCCATGCCAGAGGAAGGCAGGAATTTTCGCGTTCATGAATGACATCAAGTACGACGCACCGAACAAAAAAGCAATTCAAGCTATAACATTAACACTTGAAGATTGTTCGCACCAGTTGGGTCTGGAACTGAACCTGGGGAAATGTAGTCATTACTGCAGAAAGTTGGAAGGAAACGACGACGTCGACCATATTCCAACTGTTAGGAACGGCTACAAATACCTAGGCCTCATCTTGACTGAGTGTGACACAACCGAGAACTACGATGTCATAGAGACGAATGTCACACAGAAAGCGCAGGAAATCCTGACCTCTCACTTATCAACAGCGCAGAAGAGACGCCTATTCAACAGCTGCGTCATCCCTGCGGTTGTTTACGTGACGGGCAACATGCACTTCAACACTAGCGTTCTGGGAACGCTCAAAAGGTGTAGAGAACTGGATATGAAGATAAGGAAGATGATGGTCGCCGAGAACATCAAGACGCGATCCACTTAAAACCAGAGGGCGTATCTCCCACACACCATCGGCGGTCTCGGTTTCAGAACCATTGAAACTGAAACTGAATCCAATACGCCAGGAAATACGCGTATCTTCTAACGCATCCAGAGCTCCAAGACAGCTGTACCGGAAACTCGGTGCGGCGGGGTGTCGCACGTCACTGAGGGACAACAGACATGTAGCCAATAAGTACGAGTTGGAGGACACCGGCATCACTGGATACAAACCTCTGTCAGCGCACCTCGTGAAGGCGATCAAGCAGGCAGATTTTGAAGCAAGATCCCAGGACTGGTCAAAAGCGATGCACTACCCCAATATTGTGCTCGCTAACCGGCAAATCAACTCTTTCCCGGCTGCTCAGTACTACCGTACTGACTCAACTAAATTGTCGCTCATCAACGCGGCAGCCGAAGAGCAGCTTCACCAACTCAAAGCTGCACCGGGAAGAGTTGGCAACCGGAAGTGCCGAAGAGGATGTCAGGAAGACGAAACTGCGTACCACGTAGCATCAGCGTGTCAAGCTGTGAGCTACAACGCAAGACACGACCAAGTAGTCTACTGGCTCCTGCGGACCATCCTGGAGAAGACAAATGCCCCGGAGGAGATACGGAAGCAGCTACACTTCGGTAAAGCAGTCCTGAATGTGGAGTACAACATTGCAGGTGGACGGTTGAGGATTCGTGCGGGACAGAGTATCCTGACGGAGGTACCGCTGCACCATAACAAACCAGACGTTATGGTGCAAATATTGACGCAGGAGAAGAAGACGTACCTCTTCGAGGTCTCCGTTCCTCACCTGCAGAACTACCATACGCAGGAGGGGATAAAGCGCACTAAGTATGCGAAGAACTCCATGGTCGACGTCTCGCACAAGAATTACAAGACCGTCCATAGAGATGTGAACCTGTGCGATGTCCTCTCGCATGCCCACCGTTGCGAGGTCCACTTAGGACTGCTCATCATTGGCTGCTTCGGGGAGGTCCTGGAAACCGACGAACATCGACGTTTCTGCGAGCTTCTTCACACCCTGGGCATTCAGCAACATGCCGTGAAGACGCTCATCCAGAAGGCGTCATACAGCGTCGTGACCGAGACCTGCAAGATCCTGATGAGCCGCCTCCGGAAATAGCCCCACACCCTTGCTGCCTATCAATGCTGCCAGCCCTTGCCCCTCTCTTTTGCCCAGGCATGAAATACTAATTCCATTGATGATATGATATTATACACTTAACCTTGTAATTTATGTACATTGTTAACAAAGTGAATAAATATATACTATCGAGGACTTGCAAGCTTGGGTAATATTAGTATTATAAATTCATATATACGTATATTATAATGAAAAATGAATAAATATAATTTTAAAGCTGGGGTAGAAAGTACAAATTATTTTAATAATATTTATAATAATGTATAGAACATAAAAATTTATAAAAAAATAATGTATATAAAAAGTATGTGTTCTCAAAAAAATTTGTCAGAAGTGGGATTCGAACCCACGCCCACAGAAGTGGACTGCGACCTGAACGCAGCGCCTTAGACCGCTCGGCCATCCTGACAGATGAAGACACAAATAATACATAACCTTACAAAAATATCTTCCGATTTATCTTTCCTACAATTAATATAACTCTTACATTGCACCCATAATATATATTTATATCATTTCATATTATGATCACACCAAAAATTCTATAGAAACATTATACATCTATCATTTCAATGCATAGTATTTTAAAATAGAACTAGTGCTGCCACCGTTGAGCGAGTAGCTGAACTAATACGAAATCGTAACAAATGACTGTATCCTATAACCCTACTTTATAAAAAATATATATTTAAATTGCAGCTAACTTCGTTATATACATTACTAAACTGTCACAAAATATAGATTAGCTATTTTTATAAGTTTTTTATTGTTATTAGTGCATAAAATTAATATATATTACATATAAATTATTGTATTGTATTTGTTTACAAGTATACTAAGTACAAATACAACACATTTAAATATAATTTATAATTGAGGTTATATACACATTGTAGGTTTGGAAAATGGGAGAAAAGGATACAGATAATCTAGATATAACTGATCAAGAAAGAGAACACGCACAGTCTGCTTTGGCTGAGTTTAATAAGTATATTTATCGACTATCCATTGCCCAGTTATTGCTTAAATATTTATTTCTAGGGGTAATTATTCTGGGTGTCTACAATATCTCTCAAAATTAGAAACCAGAGCACAGGACGCCAAAGTTCTACACAATAAAGCAGTAGCAGAATTTTATAAAAACGAATTGAAAAAGTCTGAACAGTTTAAAAAAAATTTGGCCAATGTTTTTACAATTTTAAGACTTAAACCTGACGTTATTGAGGATGTAGAACAATGTGTGATCTTTTACAATCAAGCTGTGCTTTTATATCACCAGAAAAAGTACACAGAAGCTTTGAGGATTGTAGATAAAATATATAAATTCATTGAACCCATGGGTACGTTAAAATTTTAATTTTTAAATGAATTACAATTCGACATCTGCAAGTTTTTATTAAATATATTGAGCATCTTAAATTTCTTTTCATGCATAGATCAAAAATCTACGTTTCGCAGTTGTTTCAGTATAAACGGCTAACCACGAACCTACGCGAAATAATTATTTTTATAGCTTTTTCGATTGGGATGCACTAAGTGCACTTTGATTTTTTTTGTGACGTCATGTAAACCACCCCAATCGAATACTTCAAGTACTCAGAGCACATGGAAATGGCGGAAGCAAGCTGTGTTACAGAAACTATATCAAATATATTCTTAAAATACTGGATCACAATAATTCATTTATTTAATAATTATTTATTTATCGTTTAGAATTTGTTTTGTTGTAGTATATATCATAAAAACGATAAATTTTGTGTTTCTTCTAAAATAATTTCACTGTCTCCATAAATTTCATTTAGTGTGTAATGTGTTATTTCATACATTGTTCAATTACATTTTTATTCTTTCTATTTTGCTGTAAATATCAACATTTGTTTATCTTTGTTGCCTTTGTTTATTACTTTAGCAACAAAATTTTTTACTTTTGACCTTTTTTGATATTGTTTTAAAACTTTTTTAATACTTCCCTCTACAATACTTGAACATGAAGATTAGTAATGCTTGTACAGTAATAATTTTTTGAATATTTGAATTGTTTGCGCCTTTAAATCTTGGAAAATAACTGCTCTACGGGTAGAGACGGAACCGTATTTACTGCACTAAGTGCGCACGGAAGACAATATGTCTGACCCAATCGAATAAGAAAAAGGTTGATCGCTTGCACTGGAAATCCCAATTGAAAACACTATTTTAATTTTCACGCATAAGCCGAATGTGACTCGTCGGATATTTTTTCTACTTATGTTTCTAACGTCACGAAGCGAAAAAAAAAAAAAATAATTCAAATTTTAAGCTTTGTTGAAAAAAAAATAATTATAAATATTTTCAGAGGAGAATATGGCGAGGAAAGTGTGTCTTCTATTAATAGATCTTCACATTTGTACTCAACAACACACAAAAGCATTAACTCTAATAACTTGTATTGAAAATCAATTTGTGAATGATAAAAAGGACGAAAAGGATAAAGACAAGGACAAAGATAACAAGAAGGACAAAGTAAGAACAATTTAATACGATTTACACATATACAGTTATATTTGTACAGGTACTGGACCCGACGTTAGAAGCATTTAAAACGAAACTGAATGTGTACCGTGCAAAGTGTCACTTTATGAGCCACTCTCTTAAGGCGGCCAAACGTGAGTTGAAAATTATTGCAGCAGCAGAAGGACAAGTAAGTTACTATTCGTCGGGATTATCTTGGTTGCTATTGGTACCAGTTAGTTGCATTAAAATTACCAGATATGTTGTTACGCCACCTACAATCTGTAAACACCCAGTTATATAACCTTTTTTTATTCTGAAGAAATAAAGAAATGTGTTTTATGTGATGTTGATAATGAGTGGACTGTATTAAATGGATGGGTGTGTGTGTTTTTACACAATGGGGTATTCTAATGTAGTAAAATTTTAGGTGAAAAATGTTATAACATTATGGATTATGCTATAAAATGACTGAATTATGAAAAAAACTCAAAAAAAAGTTATTCCTAACATGAGTTTTCTTTTATTTTATTTTGGCGCTGAATAGGTATCACGTGGGTTGTGAAGTACGTGGAACTCATGATATCTAATTTTTTTTTTTGTAGAAACTACCACAACTATTCCCCCATTGGTGCCTTATGACAGATACACTGTCGCGCCAAGCGTTGTGTTTGCAAACATGCCCCCTACCATTTAAATGTCATGAGTCCTACATACGTCACATCCGGTAAAATTCAAATTTTCAAGGAATTTTTAAAAATTCATATATCGCTCAAATTAAATAAAAAAGAACTCAAAATATTAGATTTGTAATAAAAAATACGTGAGTTTCAGAAGAAAAAATCATTAGAATACCCCATTAAAATGATAGTCTACTTATGACAAATGAATGCTATATATTTTTAAAACAACTGTTACTGGTATATTATAAACAGTAACCACGTACTACTACATTATATTTATTTTTTTAAATTATTAAGTAGACGTTAATAGAATGAAGGGGTGTCATGTAAAGATAGTAAATATTACGCATTGCTTATTTCATTGATTTATAATATTTCTTATCAGAATACCATATATAATTTTAAAAGCTTCTATGCCAATCGGTACTAGGATGTCATATAAAAGTAGTAAAGTATTATCCAATTTTAGGTATGAAAATTCGTAATAAAATATAAATTTGTATTTTTATTCAATAAATATTTTATCATATTTTTTTCAAGAAGTAAATCGCCAAGAGGGTTTCATGTAAACGTGATAAATATTATCTAATATTTGGTACACATTTTATGTATGTAATAATTTTACGTTTTTGTGTCATTTGTCCATTTTTTTTTTTTGAGTGTTTTATGTAAATTACAAATAAAATTTCTTATAATTGTTTAAAGAACTAATATATAGTTTGTCTTAAAAAAGTAAAATTTAAAAAAGGACATACCGAATATAACAACGTGAAGTTTATAGGAAAAAATCCTGCTCCGGAAAACTCCAAATTTTCATGGGCGATTTGCAGAGAAAACATTTCAATCTGTAACAAAAAAAAACTAATTTTACCAAGTTTTCATAAGTACACGTAATAAAATAATATTTTTTTAAGCGGAAATATTCATTTCCATTTAAAACACCATCTGTCAAAAGGAACAATTGCCCACGACTTCTGTTTATTGTTGTTGTAGTAACCACTATTGACTATTTGATATACCAATTGCATGTGTGAAAATTATTGAAATAAGGTCAAATACATAAGTTTTTAATAGGGTCGCCTAAAAAATTAGTGTACAACTCATTAAAAAACCTCATGTAAAATTGTGACCGTCGCCAAAAATTATTCTCGTATGGATATGAATGCTTTTCTGCGCTAGGTACACAATATACTATTTTAATACTTTGCATTAACAATTGCTCTATTGTTATATCGAAAACGGTATAATAATATAAGATATTGTTAAACTGGTTTTGGAATTTTTGTTGTTATAAAAGTGGTACTTTAAACCACTGCTCCACATTTTAAATGTCAAATTGATAAACTTAAATATTTTTAAATATTTGTTAATACAATTTATATTATTTCTGAGTATGGAAACCGAATAAACAAAATTAATTTAAAAGGATATTGGAATTACGTAAGTGAAAACGTATAGATTTGTAAATATTTTCACAATATTTCAAATGCCTTTTGACAGATAATTATGCCCAACTACATTCACAAGAGTCATCATATTTCAAATATTATGTATGTCCCCAGATTACACTTTGTTTTTCTTAATTGAATTAAATAAAGTCAGTCTGACACGGGACTTAATCTAGTCCCAAATTCAGAACAAGATCATATGAAGTATCGTGTAAAACAGAACAAATTTATTACTTCTTTTAGGACAGGAAATTAGAATTTTTTTTTATTTTCTTGTAGTTAACTGTGCGAAAAAATGCGCATTATATTTTTAAATGATACTTCAATATCATCTTGCCCTGAATTTAGGACGAGATTAAAGTGCGTGCACAGATCATCACCATACCGTGTCAGACTGGCTTAAGTGAATCAAAGTATATTATACTTGTTTTATACGACGTATTGTTTCATTCCATTCATGGAATAATGTAAGAAATATCGAGTAGTATTTTTTTTCTTGTAATCAAAAATAATTCACATTTCGACAAATTATTTTTATATTTATTTCAATTTTAAGGAAACTAAGTTGTTACTTGTTTGATTTAAAAATTTAATGCTAAATTAGATTTAAAAATATATAATAATTAAAAATTTTATGTTGTAAAACAACATGTGGAGGTATTGTTGTCCGAAAGAATTTTGTTTCAATACAAACCTGATTTTTCAATTCAACTTCTTCATAATCAATTTTATGTAACAAAATACCAGAATTTTCTGCCTACAACACACAATTGTAATATTCACCACTTATAAACACTATTTCTACCTCTTCGATAGTAGTGTGACAGATCCAACAAACCCAAATGCTCTCGACAACATTAATCAAAAATGCACCGGACATAACAAATATATTATTCAGTTGTTTTACATTGAACGACTTCAAGCGGTTAACAATATAGTACATATTAGTTGTAACAGACACAAAACTTTCCCCAAATGTTATTAATAAACAAACCCCGTATATATCATTGAACATATTAATTGCTTTGCATAATTCGTGATGCAGAGGACATATTAGTCTCAACATTGATAATTTTGTACCTAGAGGTGAAGTTAATTTGAAGTTTTTCACATCTAGTATGTTTACACTAGCTTTTTCATATTTTTGTAGTTCTTTTAAATGTTGATTCAATATGCCAAACCGTTCTTTTATCATTTTTAAATAAATATAAACTTGTAAACTCAAAATTGTGTAGACTAACAATGGAATTGTATGCATAATCGAATTCACTAAATTTCTTGGTCTTAATTTCCAATTTTTGGCATTCATTTCAAGCAGAAAATAAAACAACATTCCAATGCATTTTCCAATTATTACTTTGATTGAAGTATCTCTTATTTTTTTGTAATAAGTCCATACTCCCAAACATCTGAAATTTTTATCTATTTCGTTCATTTTATCAAGAACTGCTATATACCTTTTTTGATTCATTATACTAGTAACCCAAACAACAGTTACTATCCCTAATCCAGATAAATTTTGAAGTGTAGTTATAGTGTTTAACAATAAATCGGTAGTTCTAGCTTCGACTATATTTGCGTACATCATATAAGCAAAGGTAGTTAAATAAGCAACAATTAAAAACAAGGTATAAGAAACTCCGGCCCAAGAAGTTTTATAATTATGGTTCGATATTTGAAAAGGAACCATTCCCAACGCTTTGCAAACCATTAGAACTGGTTCTATCGCTTGGTTAAAAGTTTGAACAGCCATGTTGATGGCAACAATAAGAAACAAGAACTGAATTAAATGTTATGTGTATCGATTAGACAGTCCATTTTCATATTTATTATTTATGATATTAAATGCATTTTACTTAATTGGTCGATTTTGGAAAGTTTTTCATAAGCGGTAAAGTAATTATGTAAATTAAATTTTTCTTTTACTTACATTAACATACATTTCCTTCATATTTATACATGAAATATGAATAAATATAATTAAATAGGGTATAAAAAGAAATATATGCAATTTTCTTAAGTGTAACACATTTACAACTTAATATTTTAAGTAAAAAATAAACATTATGCTTTTGTATATAAAAATATTTCATAGACAACATCGATTTTACAAATGAAAGTATGCTTTTATACTTTATTCAACGTTTAAAGCAAAAACTCACATTTCTGGGCAAAATATTTTTTTTTTTATATTTGTTTCAGTGTTTATTTAGTTCATTTAAAAATTAATTAAAAATTTTCAGAACAATTTTTATTTACATTATTTTTTCTGCTTTTCTTATTTCCAAATTTTGAAACGGAATTTTATTATCACTTGATTCCCTAGAACATGTTTTTGGGTGTTACCCAAAAATGAATGTAGATACGACTTTCATTATTTCATCAATCGCTTCTACTGCTCGACCATTAAACACACCGAGAAACACACCTTATTTCAAAATTTTTATTTTGTAAAATGATATTTTTAGAATAAAAGAAAAATTTCAGTTACTTTTTTTACCTAAATATTAATTTTTGTTTTTAAATTAATACTAAAACACTTCTTTCAAATCTTTAAATAAATTTTTATTATTTTTATGTTTTCGAGATATTTTAATTTTTTTAAAAATATACATATGTAGATTTTCGAATGGTGAAATCGATATTGTTTTTTTTTTAATTCAATATTCAAAGTTTTAATAACAAATTTGCATGTCCCATATGAAAAAAATATAAGTACATACCCAGAAATAAGTATAAATCGAGCTATTACATTTATTTATTATTTTAGAACACTTCAACATTATGCTTGCGAGCACATCTCGAATATCTCAAAGGAAACTACAAAAATGCCATCAAAATATTCAACACATCACCTACAGATTTCTTAAACTTTAAGTAAGAATTATTTTACCTTTAAAATGGGCGTGGGACTTATTGAATATGTTTTAGGGAAACTGGAGAGAGTTCTACAGTTCTTTTCTATAATAATATGGGAGTTATACATCATGCCATGGGTAAAACGAATTTAGCTTGCCATTATTTTCGACAAGCATTACGAGAAGACCAACAAGCAGTTAATTCATTTCCAAAAGCAGACGGTAATAAACTTCACTCTAAGGATATAGTCCCTCAGTCTATAATATACTTTTTGTCATATAACAACAAAAAAAAATAAGTATTTACATGTGCAACAAACAGTAAAAGAACCTAGTTTTATTCAAATGAAACGTTTTGAGTTTTTGTTATAATATAATATAAATATAAGAATAGCAATCTCCCCGATTTTATTACAGATTTCGTTTTCGTTTATGGAATAAAATGTTTATATTGCTTTTAAAACAATTAAAAAAGTGCAGTAACACTAGTAGATTTAAGAAATTCAATTAAATTTAATTTTTTTTAAATAAATCATGAATTTTGCCAACCCTGGGTAAGGGAGAATTTTGTAGGACAAAATATTATATAAATTGTTTACCTTTTTTTTTGATTGTAAAATATAATTTGAATTTTAGGAGAAGTTATAAAACCGCTATATACTTTAGGAGGGTCAAAATACCATGAAATAATGTACAATTTGGGTATAGCCCTTTTGCATGCAGGCCAGCCCTTACAAGCCTTTGACTGTCTTATAAATGCAGTTCAAAGATATCACAGAAACTCTCGACTATGGCTACGAATAGCTGAATGTTGTGTACAAGTTCACAAACCTGTTAGTTACCAACATAAGTATAAAATTTATGTTAATTATTTCTTTTTTAGACGAATGAATATGATTTTAATATAAATAAAAGACAGAAAGATTTGGTGGAACATGTAGTAGGACAGGGAAAACATAAGAAAATAGTTTTGGCTACTAGTTTATCAAAGGATATGAAATACAGGTAATTTTTGTGTGATTTAATGATTTTTTTGAACGAAAACGGATACTAATAGTGGCAGCAAATGCTTAGAAAGGCGTTTTTGTTTTAAGAATTTTAATCGTAGAATTTATCATTTCGAACGCTGGCTCTTTAAATAAGTTTTCTTAATTTTTTTTAAGTACATGGTATATATGACATATTTTTACCTACATATTTATTATAGTTATTTTGAAAATACAAAGAGCAAAATATAATTTAAAAAATAGTTCAAATTATTATTTAAAAAAATATAATTTTATTAGACCATTTAAAAACTTTTGTTGTGAACAACTAATTTATTGTCCATAATTTTAAAATAGGTGACACTTTTGGCCATAAAAATTTTAGAGCCTTAGAACGACAATTTTCAAAATGATCAATAAAATACATTACCGATAAAACTATAAATGAAGTGCTAATATGTGTTTTAACATCAAAAATTATTAAAAAGAACGGATGAATTAGAGGTCTTTACTACAAATATGAAATTGAACAACACATTTTAAAACACATAATAGTTATTTATGATATAAGTGTTAAAAGTGACATTTTATGAGTGAGTGGGGAAGTTTGAAACGAGGCGAAGCCGAGTTTAACAAACCCCACGAACGAAATAAAATCACTTTTAACACAAATATCATACACTATTTTTCCTACGACCACAGTTATGTATCTATTAGTAAATAAAAACTAAGCATTAGAATGACATTTATGACAGGTCATGATGTATTTGTTATGAACAACTGAACATAAGACGTGTTAAAAGTAAATTTGTTTTTTACTTTTAACACGTCGTCAATGGCAACGTTTTAAAAGTATTTACTGTGTTATAAACTGTTATTTTTAACTTGCTAAGCAACCGTTAAAAATACTATTTTTAACAGTGGTCGTAGGAAAATATATTTAAACGGCAAAATATGTGCTTTAATATTTTAATATAAATTATGAAGAATATGAAGTATGAAACTACTATTTAAGTATTTAAATTTTCAGTACGGAGAGTCAATCTTTCGCAATACCAGTCGCAACACTCGAATTCGCTTCTCTGTGTCTCCGCAACGCTTTACTTCTCCTCCCCTCAGAAACCACATCATCACCAGTGCCCCTTTTGCTACTTCCTGGAGGGGTGCAGCCTCCACCACCTCCCCCAAGTCCCGGTCCTGCACCCTCGGCCCCTTTACTGCCCCATGAAGCAGCCAGCCTTAAAAACTCAGTCCTTGTAACTAGCTCTTATGTTTCGCTGTGTCTCGGCGATTATGTCTTGACTTTGGAACACGCCAAGAGTTTGTTGGGGCAGCCTAAAATCTCTGGGGCACACAAGTAAGAAAGAATGACTTATGGGAGATTATTATTTAAATAAAAATTTGTAGATTGTTAGGGCATTTATACGCAGCGCAAGCTTTGATTCTCATGGACAAATTATCAGAGGCTGTGGAACATTTAAATCCGGATCATATTTCCGATATTTCTGTGATGTTTCCAAATGATGAAACCAACGATGAAGATGAAGTTCCGGTTTTTATTGGACCAGAAATAAGTAATAAACAAAAACAACTTTTTCTACTTCTGTTTAAGAAAATACTTTTTATTTTACTAATTTAAATTAAGTAATTATAGTTATTGTAAGAGATATTTGAAAATGACTTATGAAAGTCAAAAAACCTTCTAGATTTAAAGTACATTATTAGAAAATATCTTAAACATAAATATCGGATACGGTCCAGGACAGAAAAAAGTACCTGCCTAAAGGCACCTTTACCACTAGTCCTATGAAACTTTTTTATGGAACAATCGGCATATTTTGTAATGATTTTCGAATATCGCTTACAAAAATTATAATTCCATTATTTCATTAGTGAAAATTGAAAGTAGGCTTATGTAGAAACAGTAACACCTACAAAAAAGAAAATTAAATTCTTATTCTCTTTAAAATATATTAATAATACGTTATTATATTTATTACATTCACAGTGAATCATATTTGACATTTTAAATGACTCGAATAACAACTTTATTTATATTGTTTATTTACTTATAACCAACAAGTTTGTTACAGTAAGTTAGTACCAAACAAAATTAAGAAGTCTTGGTATCACAGACCACTACATATACTACTTGGTATTGACTTTTTTGTTTATTTTGTAAATGTTTTCAAAATGGAAAAGAAATCATAACTTTAAATATATATTTGTACTTATTCAAACGAAAGTAGAAAAAGTATTATATGTAATACGTAAGAAAACTGGGTGGTCTCGTTTTGATATTTTCGCATGCGTTAAATAACCACCTTTGTTTCCTTATTACATAAATAGCTTTATATGATTTTTTTTTCTTAGAATGGTTCCCGCAAAATTTAGGAACAGCTCATGCAGTGCTACAATACAACTTATCCGTAGCCCTGGCGATTCGAGGAGAGCTAGAGAAGGCAACAGACCTGCTGAAGAGGATCTGGAGTTCACGTAGCTCTACGTGTAGGATTCCCATCCAGGTGGTCATGTTGTTTTTGTACATAGAGCTACAACTAGGTAAAGACGTGACGCTTATAGCGAAAGGGTTGAATACAAATATGAATGTTTTAGGGCATCATGATGTAGCTAGAACTTTTCTTAAGCAGGTTAATTCTCCTCAGAGATAGTACTAGTCATATGTATTTGTTTTACATAATAAAAATGAAAAAAAAAACTTGGTTTAATTATTAAAAATAAAAAACGTACCTTGCACAATTCTTGAAAAACTGTACAACACAGGAATACTTCCAATTTGGTTCTTATAATCAATAGAAACAAAAATTGAACTTCACATGACACATTTTCAATACTTTACAAATGTTTCTCACGTATAAAATGTATTAATAAATAAAATCACTGCTTTTCTACGGATATAAAATTTAGAAACAACTTGTCGCGAAAGATATTCCTTTATTTAATTCACTAACAAATATTTCCCACACATAGGAATTACTTTAAAATATATGTATTAATAAAGTATTATTTTTTCAAATATGACCTTTTTTCAACATAAATCACAAGCATTTGTTGCTTCACGAAATGGCGCGTACTGACACCTAACGAAACTAACCTCTTATAAATTATATTCTACCATTAAATGTAAATTTTTAATAATTTCATGCCTTGAAATGCATCACAATGCCAGAAAAAACAAAAACAAATGAGGTGCAATTTAGTTTTTACGAACAATTTGTTTTGAATTTTGCTGTTTCCAAAGGTCCAAATAATTTTTTTTAAAAAATCATAAATAAATACTTATTATCTAAACTCAAAGCGAAGTACAGATTTTAACTTTACAGTCAATAAAGACAATCATAAAACAGTTAAAAATTTATTGACATCTACTAAATTTTCTAATTTTAAATTTATATCTATTTATTATAGAAAAATAATAGAATACTTATCAAATGAATCTGTTAATTACCAGTCGACCTAGAATTGAATAATTAATCTTTAAATAAATATTTTTTGCGTATATATTTTCAATAAATAAATTTATATTGTTTTGTATATTTGTAAAAATTTTGGTAATATAAATTATATATGTACAACTAATAAATTCTTTAATTCTATAATGTACAAATTAATATTGGAATTATAATTCTAATAATATGTAATTAGAAAAATTCTATAGAAAAAATAATAAACAATTTACAGAAATTTGGTGTTAAACAACGGTTGCGCCTAGCAACGTAACAAATGTGTGGCTATTGTTTAGCAAGATAGGACCATTATTGCATATTGTTATTAATCTAGAATTAATATTTTTGACTTTTTTATTAGTTTTTATTTATTTTAACACAGTTCAAACACGGAGCAAAGTTATAATTCTGTCACAGAGCAGTAGAGAGCGCGACTGCTCGCATTCGTCCAATGAAAATCGAGTACACAAAGTAATGATTTGAGGGGAAACAGTCTGGTCGTGGCTGCGGTGTGTGTCTTGTCGTAATGGTAGACATTTAAATCGTGTTATTTCTTTGCATTCGGTGATTGTTGAATGAAATACACCCTGAAATTAACTTTATTCGTTCGTGAAACAACCAACCGAAATGTAATCGTTCGTTAGCGGTTGTATTTTAGCGTTTGAAAGTGTGTGCGGGCTTCGTCGTGCAGTAAACATTATTGACAGAGAGATAGTAAAGTGTTTGTTTCTGTGTGACAAAAGTATATATCAATGACTACACAAAACTCGGGCGTGAATATCAGATAGTGTGTATTGAATTAACTTTTCGAAATGGAGGTTCATATTGAGAGAGATTCCAGTGCCCTAGGAGGGTTGTTCCATCAAATCATCACAGATATGAAGGTAATTTTCCCTGCTAAATATTTTTGTTGCCTGCATACCTCGAAGCAACTGTTTTCAGAAAAAAATGCACATTGCAATTATTATAATAATAGTGCTGCTTCCGTAATTTTTTCTGTTGAAATTTGTTGGTTGTTTTATTGAAATGTCAACAACTGGAATAAATTAAGCCAGACATGTTTGACATTTATAGTAAACGTTCTTAAAATAGATTTAGATTCGTGGTCATTGTATTTTATGGTAATTATAATACAGTGAAAGTCTATTGTTTAACTATTTCAATGTGATTTATTAGTATTTTTCATGTAGCAATTGGAAATAACAATGTTTGTAAGTCCAAATTTTATAATGCTCAATTTAAACTATAGCCTTGAGCTATATATTTGAACATTTGCAATATTTTACGTAACTTATTTATTTGTACAATGTGCAAACAAATTGTAAAATATTCCTTATCTGTATCATCAATTTAAACAAGTTGAAACAAACTGTATATGTCTACTTTTTTAAGCACGTGCTAATTTTTTTGTTTTTTATTTTCTCAAGATGTATAATGTGCAAATAAAAAATAATTGATATGTCAATAAATCATCGTTAGTGTAATATGAAAATTGCACTCCTACATAGTGGCCTGTTAAATTTGAGAGTATAAAAGTTGTGAAAAATTAAAATGGCGGGTATCTTGAGGGTTATAACTTTGGCCCTTAGGAATCCCTTGGAGGAATATTCGGCCTTTAGTACTCACCACGCGAAGAAAGATATTTGCATATAACCAGGATGCTTATTTACAAACTGTTCTACAATAAAAATTGTAAAATTATTTTGCAATATTAGAAATTCGTTATCATCATTAATACAGTTATTCAAATTGCACAATTTAATTAGCAAACTTTAAAGGCCATGTACTTCCTTCTTACAATTATCAACCGTTGGCGAAATTTCTATTGTTATTTTCGCAACAAAAGCTGTGCATATACAGGGGTTGTATAAACGCACCCGGTGCCAAACAAAAGCCTATAGAAGCGGGAAATGTCAGTTTACGTTTTGCACAATAAGCCAGCTCAGTGGACCCTTGGCCCTTAATACGGCCCTGAAAGCTTGTTGGAATACCAATAAGAAATATCTGAGTACCTCCCTGTAGAGAAGATGTATATATTTTCATATATTTCTTGATTTCAACAATTAACATTTTTTAAATCAAAAATTCTGCAATTGACATTAATTTTTACGTAAAAAGGATATTAACTTCTTTGGTTCTGTATTGGTAGACGTTTCCATATGTCATTGTTATTCAAAGCATGTGTAAATTTAAAAAAACTTCTATGTTGTAACGTATTGTTTCCTGTTACCCAGTTTCCAAACGAATGGACAAGGTTAGGATGCTTAAATTTTGTGGGAATTATTTTGGAACGAGAGTTTTGGCGCAAAAATCTTGGAAGATGTTCTGTTGTAACACGTGCTGATTTGTAAAGGTAGTTTACAGCTGTTTACCTGAAAATCGGAAACCGGTTTTGAGAATTACCGAAACTAATTCACAAATATACCAGCCGTTAATAACGGTACAGAATTAGGTGCAAAATGCGTCACTCTACGTAATGGGAACTTTCTTTCATTTGTGTTAATATCCTTGATATCGGCTAGTAATTACTGTAAACTTAAAATATATCATTGATAAAATCAATATAACAAGAAATCTGATAGAAATTGGAATATATATTTTTTATTTCTGTATATTTGCCACTTTAATTTATTATAATAATGTTTATAGCATATAAGAACACTGATCATTTCTCCAAATATACAGTTACCTGATCTAAAATTTTCATAAAAAATTAAAAAAAAACTTTGAAAGAAGTTTTTTTAATATCAGTTTTTATTCTAATGTATCCTCTTCAAGATCTTTATGTAGTAATATAATTGTTAAAACCAAAAAGATCTATAATTCTACAATTTTTTTGTACTAAATTAATTATTTTTATGTGTGAATACCTCGGTGAATACTGTTCAAATATTCTCTAGGAATTATTTCAAAAGTAAACTATAATATTTACAAGGTCTGTGAAACAAAAAAATATATTTGTATAAAATACTATAGTTCATGGGCAGTGGTGGTTCCCTTAGAGATCCTGGTGTTCAAATCTCAGTGATGACAACCCTATAACAGAAAATAAAATATCGCTGTGACCGAGTGATTCGGAAATCGGAACCCACTATAAGTTGTAGGTCTCCTGTCCTGTTACACTTCGGTTTGTTGGTCAGTGTAAATTAAATAAATGTTGTACATGTACCACATCACATATAGTACTTAACCTCTGTCATTTAATTTTTATTTTCTGTGGTTTCTGTAAAATTTTATTTATATATTGAAAATATATTTCGTCGGCTACTTTTAATACGAAGTACAAACACTCAAACACTGTTATATTACATGAGTTGAATTTATAATAAAGACACGTACATATGTTTAAACATATGTAGAATACATATGCACATAATCTATGTTATACAAAACGTGCGTACCATAAGGAAATTTCTATGTTTTTATTTTAAAATATCTTCGGAAACTAATAATAATGTCACACTTTTCAAGGTAAATGTTGAAATTTGTATCACATATGGTTGCATGAAATATATATTATTATAACTGGTTAGACTATCATGTATTTATGAGGATATTATCCTTGAAAAACATTGAAGTTTAAAAAAGTGGAAATATTAGAATATGATATAACTGTTCGTATAGAAGCTTTAGTCTTTTACGTATAGAAATAATATAGTTTAGTTTTGTAATAATCATTTGCGGCACTGTACATTCCTAGGTGGAACAGGACCTGAATTACCTAAGGTACATGTTTCATGACAAGTTTTACTTGCATTTTGTGATTAGGTTTTCAATCTACAGCTTCTGCACGGGAGTTTATAGTCGATTTTTTTATTTGATGGATAAAGATTGTCGAAACTACGATTTGAACCTCAATTCTCACATATTCGGCTCAGGTATTTGTAGAAATTGAATATTAGTAGTATTCTTTTTGTCACCCACCGCTTCTCACATCAGTTTAAAGAGAGGTGAAGTGAGTTTTTTTAGTAGTAAAAAAAAACGACAACGGAAGTTGCTGAAGTTAAGCAATTTTTTTTTATTTTGTTCCAAAAGTGATATTCTACATTTTATTTCACTCAAAGATGCCTAGATTTTTAAAAAAATGTAATTTTTTAAAAATGACGTCACAGAACTTCACGGAGAACGTATCGTCTATTGGCAAGAGCCAACGGTGTCTGACATCTGGTGCCAAAATAAAACATTAAGACTTACGGAAAACGTTGTGCTGTCATATAGAGTTATAAGTAAAGAACTACCAAAAATGACCAGAAAGTCGAAGAGATATTGTTCTGTATGTGTCTGCAAGTGCTCACATTCATTATTTCCCGAAAAGAGAAAAAAATAAGTGGAAAATCAGGTTAAAAATCGGAAACCACATATCATCGTTCATGAAAATTTTTTTTACTTAGCGATTTTATTTCATGTAATTATTAATTTATGATAATTTATACTTCAAAACATATTAGATTGGTTTGTAGTCATTAAAAGAAAGTCAAAAATTACCGAAAACAAAATTCGACAGAACCATATTTGTTTTGAATTGTTGATAGGAAAGATAGAGAAAAAGAAACGATAAAAATATCAGAAATTGAGCCACAGCAGGAGGAAGACATGCAAAACAAAGAACATGATGTACATGTTTATATTTATGTACGAATAAAATCTGACATTAAAAAGCTATGGAATTTATAGGTATTATGAAATATAATTTTTTACTTTTTATGGTGTATTAGTATAATAAATAAATAAATATAATAACAAAGCAAGGATTTCTTGCACTACTCTCCACCTGCTTTACAGATGCATACACATTTCCACAAAGTGACAATTGCATTTAATATTATTACGATTGATTAAAATTAGATATTTGAAGACACAGCCCAATTATTTATATTTTATTCCGTTTATCTATCTGCCTTGTAGTCACATGAAATAATATGTTCAGCTAAATATAATTAAATAAGTAGTTAACAAACAGATAACCGCAATTTTAAATGTTATTTTCCCTTTATAATCTGCTTCTCCTTCGACCATAGACCGCAGCATCATTTAAATATGTATATGTATATATCTGACATTGTGATGAAGAAATTTGAATTGAATTAAAAATAATAAAATATCCTCAAAAAAAGTATCAAAATAACACCAAACATTATGTACAATAAAATGTTTTTCCTATAAGTCTGTCATTAGTGCATTAGTCATTTCTGGAGAAGTGGCTCTCCCGGATACCTGAAACAGCGCGCGCTTAGGTTTCCATTTTAACAGGGAGTTTTGCCTGAAATTAAGTAAGTTCAGTCAGGCCTCACCATGTCACCATCCCTTCTAGGCAAGCGCATAATTCACTTGTGACGTTACAAATGTTCCATAATAAATCATTAATTACAAATAAATGGGAAATTAATTTTAACTTTCAATAACATTTTAAGTATTTATATATACTTACGATTAAAAAAATATTTCAAATGAAATTGCAATCACACTGAACTTCCCCATTGAGGTCAGCTACAGAACTATCTAGAAAATCTGAACTATTCTTCGAAATAGATGTAAATTTGAAAATTACGTTTATTTCATTATTTGTTTATAAAAAAAAAAAAAAATGTAACAATATGTTCAATATTATTGACAACATAACAAACTTCAACTGAGATTAAATACTCAGCAAGTACAAAATTTGCATGTGACTAAGAATCGGCAAGGGGAGAACAATCTTCTTCACTTTATCTCAGTTTACTTGTGATCAAAATGACAAAAAATCTAATGTGGACACCACATGATTTGCTTGTGTCCCTATTAAATTATATACATTTTTGCTGCACTTCATTTAAACTTCATATTATAATAGTTCAACATATAAAATTTCAACATTTGACAGCTAATCGTTTTGAGGTATGCGAAAAATTCAAATACCTTTCGAGCAAACTGCACTTTTGGCACTGCCGATTGCAATAAAAAAGGTAGGTAACTAGATAAGTACCATTATGCAGAATTTCAACATTGTACGACTAATCATTTTTGAGTTAGGCGAGACACATACGTATAGACGTCACGCCAAAATCAGTTAAAATGGATGTAGGGATTGTCAAAACGGATATTTCCGTTGACATCTAAAAACCCAATTTTTTTGTATTACAATACTTCCTTTATTTAATACAAGGAAGTAAAAATAAAAAATTCAATATCTCAATATTGGTGGCATATTTTGTTATTATTACAAACAAAATAACAGTATATTTATTTTAATAAGGAAACAATTCGTCAACTGAGATTAAAAACTCAGCAAGCACTTTGGTGGTGACTAAGTATCGGCAAAGGAGTAACAACTTTCTTCACTTTATCTCAGTTTATTGACAAAAAGAACGGTCATAACAAATGAGAGATTTTGTAGTTGTAGTACATGTGGCTATATATCCTTAGAGATATGCGATACTTGGGTATCAATAATATTGAATGAAAATTTTTGATACCAGTATCGGATCGAAAGAAAAGTATCGATATTTTGAAATATCGAAAGAAAAATGTAGGGAATAATGAGAAAAATTATTACTTTTTTAATAAAACAAACTTTCTATTATTCTTATGTTTTACAATAAAAATAAATTCTTCACACTCCTTCTTTGTAGGCACCAATAAAACGCATTTTAGTAAAACCTATTCACTTGTGGATAATAAAAAAGTTAATTACTTGTTCAAAATATTATATTTCATTGAATTAATTAAAGTTTTCCGATACTTGATAAAATATACTGATAATAATAAAAGATACTAGTAATATCGGAACATCCCTACATATCCTATACAGTATTTTAAACTTATATTGTTTTATTTTAAATATTGCCAGGAGATATTTTCGTATTTTTCTGTGCCAAATTTTGCGCTACATTTTTTTACGATTCAATAAATTTTTATAGCTACCCACAGTGCACTGTGCTGGTTTTTTAACGCCCGCTTTCCATGTTAATTAATTACAGAATGAGCATGTGCTTATGTAGGTGTGATATGCATGTGTACCGGGATTCAAACCAGAACTGTGACAGCAGGAAACAGATGTTTACCACGCGGCTAGCTTGGTCTTCAAGGGAAGGAAGTGTACATATGTCGATAAAAATAATTTAATTTGGGGGGAAATATTACAGGATATTTTATTAATAAACTCAGATTAGGTGTGTAAATGTAATTGAAGTATTAGCTATGATTACTGCAAAACTATACTATACTCGCATTATTTATACCGGGTGGCTGATTTTTCATTGTCCAGGCCAAATCTCCTGAAATATTAAATATACAAGGAAAAGCTAAATAGGAAACTTGTGTAATAAGACCTTGCCTATAAAATAGCGTTAACAAATGTTTTCCATGGCCTACTGATTTGGCGGAAATATATTTAACTTTGGTTTTTTAAATGGAACACCCTGTATGTTTTTACGGAATAAGATTCTATATCAATTTCTCTTGCTAATAGCAAGCAAAAACAGTTTTTATTGCTTCTAGGAGGAAATGAGTTGTGAAAAAAAATAAAACCAAAGTCAGACAACTATTGTCGTATCAAAAATTTGTATGAGTAAGTTAGTAATAAGTTTTCTAGTTTAGTAGAATGGAATACATTTCATGCGAGTATGACTGTTTGTTCATACAAGTATGAAATGGACTTTCCAAGCTAGTAGTACACTATATTTTTTCTATGACCACGATATTATTTCCTAATTCATTTACATTTTAGTAATACAGAAGTCTTCATTTCACTGCTTCTTAGCAACTAGCTACAAAACAAAAATTAAACAATACGATTTTTGACAGAACTCTGACATGAATTTATAGCTTAACGTTGTCTATGGCTACCGTGTGAGAAATGAAAATGTGTTTACAACGTACTATGTATTCGTAGCAATAACAAACAAATAAACAGCAAATACAATGGTCGTAGAAAAACAATTTAAATATTTTACAAGTAGGTAACAAACATTACCGAATAGTTAATACAGCTTAATTTCCTGAAACTGGTAAAATATATTACTATTTCTCTTTTAATATTTAATTTTTTTCTTCTTAGTGAACTATGCATACATATAGCTTGTAAAATATTGTAGGGTATGTTGCCACATGTACTACAAAACATGCAAGCAATGCTGGTCATTAGGTCTACTATCGACATTACAATTAAATGTGGCTTGTACTGACTCTAAAATTAATTTATATCACCTCCCAAATCCGTCTCACTTAAAATATACCGTAAGTCAACACTAATGTTTTAACAAGCAAACATAAAGAGCAAATACTGTTAACCCACTAACCGTTAAATTCAAGTGTCAGGACAAAAACAGAATCCCTTGGAGTGAGCCCAAAATCCGATGTATTCTATTTGGCTAGTGATCCCATAATCCGGTTCATAACCTCCGCTTAATCCGTCCTAAACTAACTCCGTGGCTCTCCAGCGGAAATCACAGCAGCTGGAACCCACTGCACCTCCCACACACCTCCGTGGGCGGGAGGTTGCCTGACACACGCTCTGCCTTACTCAAAACATCCAGCAAAAAAATCCCACACTATAATTGTAAATTATGAAATTATATTGCCGATTTCTTTTATATTTCCTACATAAAAATAATCCCAGAGGTGCATTCTCCATTCTAGATAGACATGTAGTAAACATCCTCTTCGGTATAAGAATATCATAACGGATGTCTGCTATAAATCAGATTTGAATAAGCACTCAATATTTTTTTTATTATTATTAAATAACCTCTCCTTGTAAATACCAGTGGTGCATTGAACATCAGTTAGAGTACTCAGGAAGTAACTTCTGGTAAACACATTAAATTTAACCAGTGATAGAGCTCGTCAAGAGCAACAATACTTATTTGTATGTTTTTCCGAAATATTTTTTTTTACAATTTTATCCCCTTGAAATTAGCGAGTCAATTAGTCATTTTCAAATAATTTGATCTTTGATTCAATAGCAAAAACAATGAAACAATTCTTTTTTACAAATGTTAGTTGTCAACTTTTAATAGTAGATTATACAACAAGGTTAAGAAGTCTATCATTTCTGACCTAGCGCCAAATGCTATCCTGAGGTGCGGAGCAATCGAGGGATATAAGGCGCTGGTCAATAAAAACAAATTATTGTGACAATAACAAACATTTTGACATGAATATCAATTTGTTTCTTAATATTCGCAAAAAAGTACGCTGTCTTTGTATTGTATTTGACGTTTCAGTTTGTTAATCTCACTTTTGAATTTTAATATGATTTTATTTGATTTACTTATTTAATTTAGACGGCATATTTAAATTGTGAATTCATACTTTACACTTTTTTTGAGTTAAATTATTATTTAAATTTGGAGACTTGAGTTTCTTTAAAAAGTGAAATTTTTCATTATCGAGTAAGGTTAATTATTATATTATTAATAATTATAAACGTTATAATCTGTACAAATTCCTGCATTTTCGAATACCAAGTACAGGGACATTGTCCTTTATGTTATATTGTTACAAATTTTTGAAGAAATACCCAATATCGACAATGTTTACAAGAAAAAGTTACTAAAAATTATTGTTATTGTCGACGAGTTAAATTTAATGTACTTATTTCTGTTGTCCCTGTATATAAAAATTAAATTTTGTCACTAGTATTTTGAATCTGTCACATATTCCTTTTCCATAAAATTCTAAGTGCTGTGTATGAAAAACTGCTTTAAATGATGTTTTATGTATTTTTTTTATTAAATTACAGATACTTATAGCTGGTGTAGAGAGTACGTAGGAGTAAAATTTTATATAAAATATCTCTAGCAATTGAAGGCAATAAAGCAAGCTTTCAATTACTTGCACAATAATGTCATATCTTTTATTTAATGACAACAATACAGCATCGTTTGTGTGGGTAACTACCCGTATAACTAGAGAAATCTCTGCGTAGATATCTCTATATTCTACCTCTGCTAATTACTAATTATCCTTCTCTTTAATTATAATTTTAATAAGAACTTATCTACATTTATCATGCGTTGTGAAACACTGGATTTTGGAAAGATGCCACGATTTTTCATTTAACGATTGCTTTATTTCAAACGGTCGTAAAAACGTCTGCGACTTAATAACGTATAGGAAACATTTTATATTGCTTCATAACTTCGATAGAAGTATATTATTATCATCTGTGAACTGTCTTATATAATTTTATAGCTGAGAAAATGCATAAATTCGCACATTATAAACTATGTTATTATTCAAACAATGAGAGTTATTTGAAAGATGTATCTACGAGAATATATGAAAAAAAAATATTTACTATTAAAGCGGATTTATTAGTAATATTTGATGAAGTTCTGTACTTTCTGTGCTAAACTAAACCTATAAAATGATTAACTAAGCGATTATTCGAAAAATATATTATGAATTAATAAAATATTTAATCAAAATGTAAGTAAAACCATCCTTGAAATAGGTTTTATACTTCAAGAGCAACAATTAATATTTCTTATAATTATTGCAAATTCCTCTGAAGTTCACTCAATCAAACGAGTAATTACTGCCTTAAGTAGCTCTCCATAATTAATCTCCTTCATTATATAACAGTACAAGACGTCAAGAACCAAATAATATAATTATTGCTTAATTTTTTGCTTGCATTTTGGTGAAATGTAAATATTTTCCGTGTATTGACGTAATGATGTAGCAATTTTCATGTTATAATTAATTACGTATTGAATATAATAATGCGAACTTTCCATACGCAGGCAGACATTCCGACGCAAAGCCCGTAACACACAGGGAAAGTGTTTTCCAGATGTTTATCTGATGAGAGCGGGTAATAACAGGAACTTTACTTGTGTGAAGTTAAATTAAATTGTAATTGGTTTTTACTAGTGTTTTGGAAAATTTTAATTAGTTTGGAAACGTATACGACACGGGGAAAATTAATTTATTTTCTCATATGTATAAATGTAATACAAATTAAATATGTACATATATTAGCACCCACAAATCCCCCTCCCCCGCCCCTTTCCATTTTTTATTTTTAATTCTAATGCTGACACATCGAGAGATAATATATGAAATTAGAGTTTGAAGAAAATTAAAAATTAATAATTTTTTATAATACTGAGCTAATTATTAACGAAAAGTATTGTAGAAATATTAATATTAAAAATAATATTTATTACAAACTGAGTCCTTTCAATAGATTTAAAATTAAATAGGTACACGGTTTTTTGCAATCAATTCTAATATTGCAACACTTAAAATTCTTGGAAGTTCCGTAAACATCTTGATGATATCACTATCAATTTTGTTATTTTCTATCACTGTAGCAATATTTTTATCGGTACACCAAGGCACAATACACAATCTGAAAGATAATATTGAAATAAAACAATAAAACAATTTTATAACTGTAGTATCCTAGATCACCAATTTGACTTCGGAAATAATGATTTTATTTTTCTTATTAATCGTGCTAATATATAATATTTATTTATGTATTAAGGGCATAATCAAAATATTATAGAACGAGGGAATGTTGAAAGCGTGACGCGGAACAGAGATCTTTAAATTTCCTAAGGGCTAAAATCTGGATTATGCCCGTGGTACATACGTTTTATTTCATTTTGGTACTAGAAATGAAGAAAATCTGTACGTATAAATATTCCATGTTCTAGTTTCTTTATAGATAGTTGGCATTGTTAGATTGTTTGTTCTTAAACAAATTTAATCTGATTGATTTAAACGAAGTGTCACTGTCACAGTCAAATATATGTGGAACCTCACATATACTGATTCTGACCGAATATTAATGGAATTTGAGGTTGCACAAGCCAAGTTGGTTTCTGAAAATTCAAAATATTTACATGAAAAGGAATTTGCATAGTTCTATGAATACAAAATATTGTCATAATCGAAATTAAAGTTTATATATTTATTCATTGACTACAATTTTAATTTGTTTGAGTAGTTATTGCTTAGCAACTTTATACGCCTCGGGCGATAAAAGTCAAATTACGCCCGCATTTGAGGGCGTATAAAAAAGTTCATGGTTCCAAAATGAAATAAAGGTAATTAAGTACAGTATTAAATTTTTTTTTTTTTATTTACTCGTTGGTATTTATTATTTACCATCTCGGTAGTGCATACAAATCCATGATCAGATTGCAGTAGACTTAGCTCGGATTGCAGAAAGATTTGTTAATTTAATCATAAATTATTTTTTAAAGCATGGCCATGGTAACAATGTCAAATTAATTAGTCGATTTTTTAATCAGCCTTTCTGCAAACAGACATTAGTGTACGAAAAGTTTTGCGGGCGAAAATAAATATTTTCCAAAAATGTGACATTTTCGTTCGGAAATTAGGATATAATACAAAACACTTATGTACGAATTATTACATATTTAATACGAAAATTTCGGAAAGAATTTTGTGCTAAAATAAATATATGAAGAACAGCGATTGTGCTTCTTATAATAATTGTTTGATTTATTTTATATTGTTTATAAAGTAAGACAAAATGTTTTATTTTATGAAATTTGATTTAAATCAATAATGAAAAGTAATATACATACATTATGTACAAGATGTGTTTGTAAACAGAACTGTCAAAAAAATGTGTATTATGTATAAAATACTACAGGGTATGTTGCCATATGTAGTACAACGCATACATAGTGCTGGTCATCTTTTTATTATCTCAATTTTTATGTTATTCCTTATTTAATATAAATAATGTTGAGAAATCGGCTGGAATTACTGCATAAAAACACCAACCTGCGGATGAGAAGAGAAAAATTATATGGCAATATCTGAGCAGTTTTTGCGTATACAATCAATACAAAACCGGTGGATACCGTAAGGGCGTTCATTCGGAAATCCTGTTACCAATAAAAAATCAATCGCCTCGCTTCCTTTCATACAGGATCGCTTTAAATCATACATCCAGAAGTTGCTACTATGTTGTAATTCTATGTTATTATAATATTATTAAATTATAATACGCAACTTTATATGCGATGCTTATTATAGTAAAAATAAAAGATGTTTTTAACATATCCTTTTCAAATAGCAACCTTAAAAATTATATATCATCATTATTGTATTACCTAGAATTGGGTGTACCGTGTACAAGGGTGTCGCCAGCCAATGAGCCAAGGGGGGGAGGTCAAAATGAGTGATATAAAGAGTATGAATTGTATAGGTAAAATAAATATATCGGACTCTTCCCGCATATTAAAATTCAACGTATTTCGATTTTTTTAATAATTTGCTACAAAGCAATGTGAACAAATATATAATTTCACTTGAAGAGTATAATCGTATATAGTTTACTTATAATTTATTATAAAATTTTACTGATATTTCACTGTCTCGTATCAGTCTCATCAATAGAACATACAAGATGATAGAAAAGAATGTATAACATAGCGCAGATTTGACGTTTCATTTGTAAACACAAAATATTTTGTTTTCCTTGTCAACAGATAGAACTCGATTGTTATTTTTATATATAATTATACCTACTTATATTTTTATTTTTCCTGTTTATTATATATTTGAATAAAATACTGCGAATCGTCAAAGTCAGTATTATAACAATTAATTTTTTGTTTATTTGTTTTAAAACGGAAGTTCGTATATGAAAAATATACATATACGAACTTCTCTTTTTGAAAAAAAAAATAATCTTAAAAATTGGGGAAAGAGCCCATTTGTAAATTTTGAATCGATTACTACAAGAAAATAAATATCGTAATTTAAACATAATTTTGTTTTTTTTTGTGAATTTTTCGACTACTTTATTATTAAAATCTTCCAGCTTTTTATTTTTTTCGAGTCATCCCTTTACCAACGCCCCTGATAACGGGTGCTATTTCAGTGCCAATTTATAAAATGTTATAAATATTTATGTTAGAATGCTGTGTGTGATCTTAATATTAATTAAGTATTCCCAGGAGAAAATGATTTAATTCACATAAATTTCCACGCTTATGTCATCTAGCAATCTGTAATACTGCGTAATACTTAATAATTTATTCTCAACAAGTATAACAAGATGCTACAAGTGCACATGAAACTGGACTACACTTCTTATGAATACATAGAAATTTTAAATTAAAGATGAGTGCTGTTTGAGGTTATTTAGAAAACAGTCGTTTATAACATAAAACATAAATTCTTTTTTTCTTTGTACATAAAATTAGAAAAGAATAGATAGGCACACCCAGAAATTTAAGCTTTTAGTGTATAATTGTGTTTATTAACCCGAAAAAAATAAAATGTAAAGATAACATGTCTTTATGTAACGTTGCCCGAAGAATTGACTGGTATAATCGTTGAGATTGTTTCTCTACCCATTTTTGAGACATACCCAAAAAATACTCTTTCATGAGATGTAACTTTGAGAGTAAAAATTTCTGGAAGGAAAAGAGATAATTAAATTCTGTTCATGAATTTTAAATCAGAGCAGGGACGTCTATTTTGGACCCAAAATGAGTATTTTTGGATTATTTCGGCTTTATATGAAAGTTAAAAACTTTTCTTATTTTACTGTGATTAGAAATAATTTGAAGATGTAGAAAGATATTAAATTTTTAATTGGAAATGTGAATTTTAAATTTGTAACTGACCCATCAGGTAAACAGATAATAAATATATACCGTACACCCATTTTTAAGACAAGAAGTGAAAGGTTTTGTAATATCTTGCGATCTTCTTTAATCTTATGGTAATGAAATAAACAATACCTAATACGTGGTAAAATGGAGTAAGTCTGTAGATAAAATATGGGCAAAATGGCCGTTAAAGAATTGATTGCAGTTTTAAACACATGATATTATCAGAAATAAAACTTTCTTAATGAATATTTACGAGTAAATCAACTCTAAAACACATATATTTTGAGACATTCATATAATACATTGCGGTAAGTGTTATACCAGTTTTGGATTTTGGAAATTGAGTCGAAGTCATCCTTACCCAGTTGAGAAAGAGCATTTACTGACCTTCTACTTAAATAACTCTAATTATTTCTTCAAATTTATGTTAAAAATGTAGCATTACTCATTGATGTTACTGTAATATGGGCCTTGTGTCGACATATGTGCTACAATAATTTATATATAAACATACGAACTGACAACATCCGATTTTGAAACTCGCATTCACTATTTGAAACCCGGCGTCGAATGGTAACCAGAACGTAAAAATCATTCCGATTTTTCTGCTTTCCTGCCACACGCAAAAACACCAATTAAATTTAATTACTGTGCATAAATAAGCGCAGGATTTTTACAAGACATAAAAATATGCTCCACATTTAATTAGCCACTCATCAGGATATCCTAATTACTTGCTATACATCGAACTGTGACCCCAGGGCTCACACGGTTCATCGCATTATTACTCCGCATTTGTGTTCGTTACTTCGTCTCATATTTAATAATGAACTACATCATCTACAAGACCTCGTAAACAGAACTGCCATAAAAATGTATTAAATACGAAATATCATTCACCGAATGTTGGGTGTGCTAGCTTTTTCTCAAATATTGCCAATGAACAACGATATATTTATTTAAAATGTAGAGGGCGTTTACCAGACGTAATAAATACTGTAGGGTATATTATCATATCTTATTAAAAGACAATCATTATAAGTATTTCATTTCGTTGTATAAGTACCATACCAAAATAAAAAAATCTGTTATTTTTTTTTATATAAAAAAATTAATATCGAAATTGTCTATGTACAAAGTTTTGTAGGTTATTTTGCACATACATGTAGTACTGGTCTTATGCTTCTAACAGTGTTGTTGTAATGTTACTTGACCCAAAAAAATCCTCAGGGGTTTTTTGGACAAATTCACTGAAGAAATCCGAACAAAATCTAAATAAAAAAAAAAACAAATATAAGGAAATTATAGTTATAATTAAACAATACAAATTTTCTTTTAAATTAAATACTTTTATTCAAATAAAAGAAACAGTATAGGAGTAAATACAAAAAAATACATGTACAAATAGAAAAAAATATGATTTAGTTTGCATACATGTAAATAAAAATAGTTTCTATATATCCATATATTTTTATGTGTTCGTATTTTCTCTCATTAAATAAAACAATACATTCTAACTATTAACATTCACTATATTATTTTTGAACAAAAACTTTTGAAACATAAGAAAAATAAATAAAACCTCCAAATATCCAAAAATAAAAAAAAACTGAAAACTACTCTCAAAATTATTAATATAAATTTATTTCTATAATATAATACCATATTAAATATATGATAATGCAATGGTGTGGTATTTATTTAATTATTAATTTGAAAAACATCATTTGAAATATCAGTTGTTAATTATTCTAAAACCAAACTGAGTTCTGTCTGTAAATAGAATTGTCATAAAAATTTGTAAAAATTTCCGCAGGGTATGTTGCCACATATACTACAAAACATACAAACAGTACTAGTCCTATACAAATGCACAAAAATATGTATTTCCACAAGTAAAAGTATTTTTTTTTAATAATTTACATATTTATATGGTTTAGAATGAACTTTAAGTGTGTGTATTACAAGAATAAATTGAATTTCACCATGTACTACACGGCCTGTCTTTTAAAATAGCCGGCAGGGTAAATATTTACGTGCGGTTGCAGTATTAGCAGTCGCGGCGTGCCATTAACATAAACTGGGCTATAAGCAAATGTCGGCTTCTTACCGCATCCCAAGAGCCAGAGCTCACAAATGTCATGGTTCAAGAGAGCGCACTTCACTGGAACACCACGTATTCTTCACGCTTTCAAAAAACAACTACAGCCAGAATTAGTTTTTAGTAAAGACCACACCGTTGCGGTTAAAATCACACTGGAAACAAGATTCTAAAAAAATGTTTAATTACTAGGTGGTTACCCATCCAAATATTAACTGTACTTGTATTACTTACTCACACGAGAAACCGATAGAAATTTAATAATTTCTATTGTACGAGTTGTTCAATTTCAACAAAACAGATGAGGAAATTAAATGTATGTAAAAGTTGACAATTATAGTAAAAAATAAATAAGGAAATACGTATGAATTGTAAAATGCTGTGAAAGACAATAACGTTATTAGATGATGGTTATGTATTAGTACACATATTTTTTTAACAAAAAAACATCTTCACTGAAACTGTAATCTAATAATACAAGTAAAGGTCGTAGTTCGACTCATTAGATCGCTAAGCTTGAAATCCTCTATTTTGGATCTAAGTATCTTGAGAACGGTAAGAGGTAATAGAATTCTGTTTGAAAATTTAGAATCAACGCATCCATATTTACTTAACACCAGAAAATATTTCTTTTCTTCAAAAGCCATAAAAGTAACATCTTTTGTGAAGTAATTCACAAGGTTGAAGTTTAATTTCTTCGCAGCCTGAGTAGAAATGTTTACTTTTAGACCTCCGGAGAAAAAGTTAAATAAATAAGTAATCATAGAAACTATGTAGAATCAGTGAATAAGAAATAATTTGTTTAATAGGAACCTGTAATATCGTCTTAAATATCATTATAAAACTAGATAACCAAGGATAAAATTACTATAAACCATTAACAACTGACAGATTTGAATTGATAGCCTACAAAATGAACGTCAAAAGTATCACTTTTACTCTTTTCTCTCATTTTTTCACCTTACAGCTTACATGTATGCGGAAAAAAATATGTAATTTTTCCCGTACTTATTCTCTCTCAACAAAAAGTATTTTAGAATAAAGACAGAAGTCCTATTTGGTCATTGTCCTTTAAATTATCGTTTGTACAGAATTGGTAAAGTTAAAAATGACATCTGTCGACTCTGTGAAGAGGATGAAGAATCGTCTGTGTGAATGCCTAGCCTTAACCACACGTAGATCAATCAAATAGATAAGAGGTATCTTACGGCAGATGAGATCAAGAACCTGACTCATATAGCTATAATTAGCTTCATTTGATAACTGGAACTGTTTCCGAAAATCTAAGTAAAGGCCGTGTCAGAGTAGATCTTCTAGGTCGCGGTGATAAAAGCGATAAAATTCTTATACCTTCGTTTACATACAATATAATACAATACAACTTTGCCCGTAGAATCGACTGGTAAAATAATTGAAATTGTATGTTTACCCATTTTTGAGAAATAAACAAAAAACACTTTTTTAAGGTACAATTTTGATAGTATAATTTTCAATAAAGTAAAATTATCAGCTATTATATCAATAGAGCATCGATAATTACCATATAATTGCTTAGGGCTCTTACCTACAAGCAACTTTCTTTGAGGAAGTTGCGATAAAATTAAAGTTATTTATCAATGATCGAGGAGTATTTGGTGAGAATCTTTATGCTATTATTTTCATTTTTAAAATAAAACAACATATATGATCAATATTTGACAGATGTCAATAATTGTGTTTTACTTAGCAACCTCATGACATTTCCCTAGGGAAATTACCTGTAGTATTAAATTAAGTGCAGTGATGATGATCAAAAAATTTTGCATGAAAATATGAGCTGCCTGGATGAGTTTGTTTTGTCAATTTTTTTTCAAAATAAACGAACGCAGTTTCTGATAGGCAACACGGTTTAAATGCTGAAATTTCAGATCATTTTTAATGCACAAAATATATTTATTAGCTATTTCACATCTGTTTTTGTGTATTACAAACTCTTGATTTTTATATCAAAATTTATAATTTCGTACAAGTAACCATTAAAACGTAAGTAACTCAGTCTTTTCATTTCTTGGAACTGTTTACAATTACTAAAAAATGAAAAGTTCAGTTAACTACTTTTATAATTTTGACTGTCAATTGGGATTTTTAGATGTCAATATCAAACCCGTGCAATTCTCGCTGTAGGTTTTTGAAAAATTTCACTTGCTAAGCAATATTGTCTGTCATTATGTTCTGAGTGGTACAATTTTTTAAAATCTTGATATGTCATTGGTTATTAAATTGTGAAGGAAATAGTCAGTGTAATTTTGTTTTGATTGGCTACTATCGCACATGGAATCAGAAATACTGGAATTCGAATGGATACTTTTTTATGCTTTCCAGTGAAAAAACTTTGTTCGTTTTTTAGAAATGGCATGCTAATATGGCAAGACATTTGACGAGTTATTACTTGTAATAAAAAATATTTAAATGATTATAATTAAAGGAAACTATATAGCCTAGAATTCTACTATTCTACCGGATACAAAAACTTATAGAGCTAGACTAAAACATTTGGGCATTATAATTGGCTGACGCACTACCGGAAATCATCACTTGTTACATTTTGTTTTGTTTTCAACATGCGGAAGACACTTTCTATCTTTTGTTTTTGACATACATTTTTTTTAATTTATATTTTATTTTTGCACGTGGTATAAATTCTGTAAAATGGATTAAAAATAAATGCGGTATAAATAAATTACAATAAAATAATTGCTTCAATAATTAAAACAGTGTACAAGGTATTAAAATATATAAATATTGAAATGAGTACACATTTCAATTTATAATTTGAGGATAACGCGACATAAATATATGACTAGATATGCTGTTTTTCCGGTCGAATTACAATTGCAAAACTTTTTATTTTTTGCTGAATAGGAAATTAGCTTCTTTGCGATACATTTTTAAAGAAACAGGAATAGAATGTATCATGAATAAAAAGTTCATTATGGAGAATTTCTTTGCAAACAGAACTGTCATAAAATTATATATTAAGAAAGTAATGTGTACAATATGTAAAATTGGTATTAAGCAATTGAAGAGGATTATGGAGAGAAGAAATAAACAGGATTGCCGTCAATTGATAAAATTTATTAGTCTAAGGCCAACGTTTCGCTACCAATTGTAGCATCATCAGTATTTTAAAAGTCTTTTGCCCTGATGACGCTATACAATTGAAAGCGAAACGTTGGCCTTAGACTAATAAATTTTATCAATTGATGCAATCCTGCTTATTTTTTTCTCCATTGTAGGCTATGTATCCTAACTATTTCAAATAACATTTGAACATTTCGGGATTTTGACGGATGTCCACGAATAAAGTTCTTTATAATATATTTTAACTATTTTCAGCGTTGCATCTGTTGGTTTGTCCTGATGTATGTGGTCACGTGTAAAATAAATTCAGCTGAACGGATATTAATGTACATATTTAAGCTTCTTCATCAATTGTCAATAGACTATGGAATAATGTAAATCTTACGTTTTTTCACAAAGTTTGTTTATTTAATCAAAATGCAAATTTCTGCTACAATGTAGCCATCACTTACAAAATAAAAAACAGTGTTTATAAGATACATATAAACTTATACAAAACTACAACTTATTGTTATTTTTTTTTTTGTGAATATTTCGTATTTTTAAAATAATATAATTTGAATGTATTGAGTGTAGGATGTCTTTAAGAATGGAACACAGTATTATATATATATATATATATATATATATATATATATATATATATTTTTGGAATCTTTTGGTGATGGCGTAACAGCCAAAATTGCAAAAAAAATAGATTTCGAATGAAACGAATGTTTTCTGCAAAACTTATTTTATAATGTTGTTCCTATAGGAATCCTTCTATTTTTCATGAACTATACACTATATTATATTTTATATTAGATATAAAATTGATTTTATTTAGTTTCAGAGTAGATATTTGAGTTAGATTGTTGATAAGCGAGTTTGTGTGATAATCGGTATGTGCGGCTTGGTTGGATTTGCACAGCTGCACTTAGCACGTGGAACAACTGCACATCCGGTGCATGTGTAAGCGATCCGCGGCCGTATGTGACCCGGCATAAAGGTCACAGTCGTGAGAAAGCGCCGGCCATTCGCTGCAACTAGAGCGCGAACCAGTTACCACTTCGCGGATAAAGACGATGCTCTCCCACAGACAACCACACTCATACTGTCCAAATACTCGAACCCTCAACTGCCAGATCTGTTCAAGAACAAACAAAATATGTATCGAATAATCTATGTTATATTGACATATGTACTAAAATTTATACATGCAGTGTTGGTTCTATATTTCCTATAAAAATTTTAGCGCACTATTTAACTTGTAACATTTGTTTATAATTTTTTCTTAACGACGGAAGTTAATAATTTTGTTGCTTGGTAATATAAGTCGTAAGTTTTTGACAACATATTTTTTCGCGCCTCCGTTTCTTTATGACTAATATTACAGACCTCCAAATCATCCAAAAACTCTCTGTTCACAGGCCTAGGCTGGCAAAATGTAGGCATGCTAACTTAAATATTTTAGCATGACATTCTGTAAAAATTTTAATTTAATTTATTGGAAATGTAAAACTTTAATTGAATCAACTATGATTTAATATTTATATTATACTCCTGTTGTATGATTATGATTACGTGAATTGTTGAAAAATATAAATTCATACTCGTTTTATTTTTTAGGTTAGAACAAATGTCACTAAATTTTTGAATAAAACAAGTGAATTGTATATTATATATCCATGTGAACCGATATGTTTCTGACATAAAAACCTATAGCGAATAAAATTTTAAGTAGTAATAAGATTCCTTAATAAATTAAAAGTGTCATCGGCGCCAAAAATCTTGTGTATCACTCGCCCAGAAACTCTTTTGCGAAATCTCGCATTATTTGCAGTCCTCGCTTTCAGCTCGGCCTGTCAAAATAAGCTCGCTTTCGCAAAAGTTTAGTTTCTGGACTAGTGATACAAATAACTATTTCGTTACCATTATCAACTGAGTGTTATAGAAAATGATTTATATATATTTGATCGTCTAGCAACGGACAAAATTAACTATAAAAAGTTGTACATAAATAAATGTGAACTGTCAATTGATCCATTTGTAGTTAAATGCTGCTAGAGGTGCGAAAAATATAATAAGTGACTCGGAATGTAAGTACCTAATACATCTATTCTCGCACTGTAACATAAACGTCGGCTACACTAGCTCCGCCTCAGTTCATACTTCCTCGATAGTTATATTATTGTCATATATGAATACTATTAATACATACAGTGTTGGTGATTATTTCAAAAATACATCTAAAAATAGAGTCGCCTAGACCAAAATCAAAAGTACTAGTATATGTAAAAAAATAGTTTCTTCAAAAAATTTACAAAATTACTTTGTGACACATTTTGAGGGTCTCTGAGTTAAAGTCCACCCAAACTCAAACGTGTAGTTATCCAGTGGGCCAGGACTGAACACCTTTTGTGTGTGTGACCTTGGATCATGTCACATATGGACACGGAAGCCCTGTTTTTACTGCTCTGACGTCACTAGTTTTTGCCTTATTTTTTGTGAAAGTTTTTGGGGGAATGGTTGGAAAGATATCTACATCTTTTTATTTACAAAAAATGTTACCCTTAAATATAAATAAATAGTGTGACAATTAATTTAATTTTATCTAAGTGTATAGGGATTGTCAACAAATTAGTGTTTCACAAGAGTTTTGTATTTTTGTTGGTCTTGTATCAGACTTGCAAAAAAATGCAAGACAAGAACAAGACAAGAGCTTCAAATTTCAAATATATTTATTATAAGAATTTATCTATAAATATATGTTATTGATTAGGAAAATAATGAATTTAGTATTTTTAAAATGTAATACCTTAACATAGATTGTATTTACCTAAAAGTATAACAAAATATGTAAGTATTAAAAAAATTAAAACAAAATATTTCAATATAGGTACATACATATGTAAATTTCATTTTAAAAAATTTATAATAATAATAATAATAATAATAATAATAAATATTGGCTCAATAATAGAATTATTCTTTCAAAATATTTAACTCGGAGTTAAAGCACAAAATGCTTTCTTTTGACCAGGGAGCTTTGGAAAAAAACTTCTCTATTGTAATTTGATAATTTATATTGATATTGTCTAAACAAAATAAAAATGGGGGAAACCCTATGTTATAACCTGCAAGACAAGAGATATGAATGAAAGACAAGAATAAATAAATATAACAATACATTTATATATGTTCCTGGTATGTCGTTTACATTTTGGCCACTTCCTCTTTGTAATCAACTGGCGATGATCTCCAGGGCTGTGTGCACTTTGCCGTGTGCTCTAGGTGCAAACGTTGCCCCAGGTACAGCGTACCGTGCGCACGATTTCCAGGTGAACGACCTGGATGTTTATCCATTGTGCAGTACTCGTACTTCAAGTCTGATACAGTAAACATGAGCCGATAACTTCCACTAGACGCACGGACAATAGAATACCGTGGGTGATAAGGCGGTGACAGTACATAAGCCAATTTTGCCAAATACTACGACTTATACAATAATAATGTATCATTGTACGATAAAGAGTACTTTTGGAGTGCATATCAGTCAATATCTCAGTAGTATTTACACTGCCAATTGCAACAAAAAAGGGGTGCATAATTAGTTGCTATAACAGTCCGATATACAAAATTTTAACAAAATATTATATGGCTAATCATTTTTGAATTATGCAAGATATATACTTACGTACAGACGTCACGTCGAAACTAGTCAAAATGGATTTAGGAAGGGTCAAAATGGATATTTCAGTTAAAATCTGAAAACCGAATTTTTTCGTGATTACAATATACTTCCTTTACTTCTTACAAGGAAAGAAAACGTAAAGGGTAGAATTATAGCAGCAGTATTTGAATGTATGTGTTGTAGTACATGTTGCGACATACCCTACAGTATTTTTTGTATATAACTTATTTTAATCAGGGCATGTAACCGGTTAAAAAAACCGGTTAATAAAAAACGGTAACTGTTTTTTTCAACGAAAATTGCGAACTTTAACCGTAATTTTAACCGATATTTTTCTGGCCGAAAATATCGGTAACCGTTAACCAAAAAAAAAAACCGGTTTTAGCGAACATGAAATGAAATTTCTCTAGATAAGTTCACTAATCATCAATAGAATATTTTAACGCGCTTTGAATTTCAGCGCCTAGATTTAAGGAACTCGTTCTGCCCCAAAATAATTATTGGAACGACGGTTCTAGACGTTGTAACTCTATGACACCACTGTTTAACACCAGGCGATATTTCAATGGGCTATGTGAACAAATTTTGATTTTTACGTATACGATATTAGACAAGAAAATAAAATACCCGTATTTTTATATCGATTCATTATTCGTAGTTTATGAGAAAATATTGATTAAAAATTTGGGTCTTTCTGGTAGAATTGTGAAAGAGCTATAGACTGGGGACATAAAAAAGCTTACCTGCGTTTTTTCACTATCCTATCATGATGACGTCATACGTCATATTTCCGAAACCTTAAATTGCTGATAACTCTATTATTGTGAATTAATGTCAAATTTTTATTATTATTATAAGAACCTATAGTGATTAGTTTTTTTTTATTTTACGACTTATATACTGTGGTCACATACTCCATTGTGGATTCTGTGTCACAAAAAAGTATTGCAAATATGGGAAACCAGTTTTCGGCAAATAAAAACTACATGTATTCCAATCTTTTATTTTATGCAGGACTTCCTACAGTTGGAATGGAACTGAAGACCTTCGATTTAATAGGTCTATATGTACGGGCAGTGGTGGCTGACTTACTGAGCGAAGTGTGAGATCTGAGGTTCAAATTTCAGTGACGACAAATCTGTAACCAAAAATAAGTACCGCTGTGTCCGAGTGGTTCGGAACCCACTATAAGACTCTGGTCTGTTGGCCAGTGTAAAATAATCACAAAAATAAATAGTAAACCCCATAACCATGAATTGACCAGCTATCATTTTGCTTGTAGAACAATAACTAAATTTAATTCTTTTTTGTAAATTTCGTTGAATTATGCCATTAAAATGAAGTAATTAGTTTTAAATAACAGGCAGGAATACATGTGTAGTACTGTTCTGTGCAATATGGTGACTTAGTTATCAGCCGAACTGTTTTTATTTACCAAAAACTGTTTTCCTATATTAAATGCCTATGGCAATACTTTTCTGGAACATTGTCACAGAAATGTGTGGGGTAATTTTGAATGTCTAGAGTATTTTGTATTTGTTGAGAACGACTGCAGTGCAGATTAGAGCTGTGAGATGCTAGTGGGTCAATCTGAGTACAGTTATAATGACTGCAAGTGGGTATGAATGCGATGTGACGTGTGTGGATGATTGAAGGAATAGCGACTCTCTTCTAGGTCAAAACCAGACAATTATCTCGCGTTTTATATTTGTTCTTGATTACACTCATGTTTGTTTTCATATTAAAGAATTTTATCAATCACAAATTTATCAGGCGGATGTAAAAATGAAACATGATTCTCGTATCACGTATCTATAATTGCTGAAGCGTTATACAAATAGAACATATATTAGATTATTTTATTTAAAAATTTTTAATGGTTAAATAGTTAAATAAATATTTAACAAACTAAAATAATATTTAAGAATACCTACTTGAATTTTTTTAATATTGTAGCAATGTTTTACCTAGGATTTGTAGATAATATCGTTTTATTAATGTAAATAAAAAAAGAAAAAAAATAGTTCGGTATTTAACAGTATTTACATATAAAAATAAAAATAATTTTCAGGGTAGAAATTCAGTACCAAAATTAGTATCAATATTTTTATGTTGTAATATATCGATGGCTAAACTACAGAACTTAGTCAGTCATTTCCGTGAATTTTAGATAAGATGATAAAAACATTTGAACCTTTATGAAATATAGTGGTTTAAATTTGTGATAAATTTTATGATTTCATTATGTTTTCCTTAACAACAAAAATAGTATATTGCAATAATATATAATGTTATAAAACACAAAACCTCTAAAATTACATTTATAAGATTTTGAGTTTAATTACAGAGACCGAAATGTTTTTACGCGTTTTCTACATATATAACTAAATGTCTTCTGTTATCAAGTAGGTGGTTTTTCCACTTAGAAGATAGTGAAATTTTTAATCTAATGCGCCAATAAAACAAAATGGATCAATAATTGACTTACGAGGTTTTACTGTTACATACATTAATAGAATTATGTCCTTAGATATACAGTTCCATTCATTGACAAATCTTTGGGTAAAATGTTTTAATTTTGTACTAAGTTTTTTTTTTAATCTTCAACTACCAATAATTCTAAATTTTAATTTTGTGACACATCGAGCAATGGAAAATAAACCGAGAAATTAATAAATATAAATAAATAAAGTGTAATAAGGTTCCGTTAGCTCTGTAGACTTTTTACTTTTCTTATTTGCATCTTATGAATGAATGTTAAGAATCGGGGGCGTACGACCTACTCCAACGACCTTGTCAGATTAAGACGGGTCAAAGGAAATGAATAAAAATATTAACATATATATTCACAACGCTTGAGATATATGTAAAAATATTTCTTACTTATTTATAGCTATGAATAATAATAAAATATATTTTAATACTTAAAGAATAATAAATACATATTACAATACGGGCAATTAATGTCACATAATGTAAATCAAAATTTTATTGCTGTATTGTTTAAATTATTAGTCATTCTTATTATATGTTAAATTAAAATTCAAAACGAGATTCTCACACCATCTATTGACAATTGCCGAACTATTGTACTGACCAGTTATATGTTCAAACATTTATTGCAATATTCACACTCTAAACTTGTTTGTACAACTGCGCTAGCTTTGGGAAATGAAACATATTTTGATTGTGATATGGAATAGTAATGCTGTTCTAAAAATAGAATGTGGGTGCACACAAGTTCGTTACACCCTTCGGTTAATTGTTGATGTTGTACTTTTGTAGCAAGTTTTAGTTTATATAAGGATAGATATTTAACGTGGACCACACGACTAAATAAATTTTAAATATAATTATTATGCGTGCTTTTGATACATTGAGCGACTTAGTACCTTTCAATCAGTGTTCAGGAGTATAGTAATGTGTTAATACCAAAATAAATCTGTACGTTTTTAGTGATTTATTAACAATTGCAGTCGAAATCAGGATTTCTAAATCATATAATCCAAGGTTTTCCAAATAATGTTTTATTTTATTTTTAGTTGTGTTAGTGCTACAACCTAAAAGTACTTAGATTGTAGGTATTCAAAAAAAGGATATCTGTATATTTTATAGTTTAAGTTAGTAACTGCAATGTAATAGACAAAAAATGTATTTTTAATTATTTTTATTATACATTACAAAGTTTAATTAAGGAAGATATATTTGTTTATCCAACACCATGTAATTATAACGCTGTAACTATGATGTTCTCAGATAAATAAAGTAGGCCATAACTCACTAGTAGGTTAGAAATAATAACTCACTGTTTGTAGGTTCGTAACTATGTTATAAAACCTCTACACAGTTTTTTTATTACATGTCATTTTAAAATATCAAGTGTCAAAAAATAATTATTTGTATATCAAGGGACTAAAGTATAATATTTTATTAAGCCTATGGAATATATTCCACGAGGCGATAGCCGAGGAGAATAAACCATGTGAGTAAAAAAAAAATACTTTAGTCCTTAGATATACATTATATTTTTTTCTGAAATCTTTGAATTATTAATTAAAAATATAAATAAATAGCATTATGTGTTTGTAAAATGTTAGCTTGCTATAGAGACGGGGATGGCTGTGATAATAAACGTATTGTCGAAGTGTCAAATATATCTTTCTAATTTTTATTTATGTTTCCACTTGTTTAGACGTCGTCTGCATGAAATTAGATAAATTATTATCAAAGGTAAATAATAAATAAATTCACCAATAATATTATAGAATGATATGTTTGTTATTTTATGTATTGCTAAAATAAAGTACAAAAATATAATACTATATTAAAATATAGGTTAATTCAGTTTGACAGATGAGTCCGTAAAGTCAAACTTTGACATAAGAGTCTGTAAAGTTTTACTTTAGGTACTACTTTGGCTAAATTCGTGGATGACGTGTACTTTAGTATCGAGTTCAAAAACATATATTTAATATTTTACATCAATGATTAAAGGTGTTTGATAAAATGATGTATGGCAAACGTCTATGTGAGCTAAACATTACTCACGTGACATACCATAAATAAGTACAAAAATCAGTAAATTAATAAGTGAACGAAAACATACTTTCTGCTTAGCATGTTGGTGTTGTATAAATTCCATTAGACACAACTTTTCTTAAACGCGATCTGCGAGACCAGTGCGTGGCTTTGGTATTACAGTTTCTGATGTGTATGCTGTACGGTAGCATGGTTAAATAAATTTATTGAAACATTTATGTTGACACGAGATTATTCTGCCACCATTTTTTTAATACGGTACCACACACTTTCATTTTAATATTAGCCAATATCCTGATAGGCCATTAAAAAGGTATGAAGTATTGTGTATAAATGCACAATAGAATACGTTTCATATCCCATGTACTATTTGAAGGTTGTACAGATCTATGTACAGATAAAACAGAAATTCTTTCAATGAAATAAATTTGACCTCTTAATAAAGTGAAAAGTATATCAAAAATTATTATACAAGATCCATAAATATGTTTGTAATAACAATAGTTTAAAACCAGTTTATGTGTAATTGTTTCTTTATAAACCAATTTTGGAGTGTATTTGTCACGTAGTATAAGTACTCATAGGTGTACACAAAATTTTGTTGGTATACATATGTAATAAATAAGAGTAATTTACTTGCATTTTTAATATTGCAGGAGATAACAGTCTATTACAGAGAATATTCAGCTTATTCAAAAAAAGTTGTAAAATCGGTTTCCCTGAGTTGATTCTCATATTATCAATTTCTGCTGCAAGAATTATTAAATTTTTATCTTGCGTCTTTGTCGTATATGCAGGGCATATATGAGACATAAATGAAATTGTAACAGTAACAGCAGTAACGGGTATTTTCAAAATTTAAAAAATTTGAATGTCACTAATGTTATTGTGCTTCAGTGTGTTTGATGTTTCGTTAAATTAATCTAGATCTCTTTTTATATTTTTCATCCATTATTATATTTGTATACAATTCTGTCAGTTTTGAAGTTTTGATAATTATTTACTTCGGAAATCACACGATTTCACCCGACAAGATAGTGTCATCATTCTCCCTTTTCCTCTTGGCAATTTGAATCACGTGGTTACTATTGATGACGTGAGTATCAACTCAGGGAAGCCGACTTTACGTATCTATTGCTCATTATTTTTAAAGTTTTTTCTCTGTGCATTCGTTTTAAATGCAGGGACATTTAGGCCATGTGTTCACATATCGTATTGCATTTGTTTACGAGGTGTACAGTTAAGATATTATGTCTGGAAGTACTACACATACCGTTTCAATTGTTCTGGCGCCATTGTCTGTCTTATCGTTTGGATTTTGTTTTGGTTTTGTTTCATAACCTATAAAACTTTTCGCGGAAAATTATTCATAACTAAACAATTGAATATAAAACAAAGACATTGTATCCTTGTATTGTCATACATACCCACACAAGCACAATTAAAAGCAATTTTAATTTATCAATTCGAACTGTTTATTAATTTTTTATAGTCTGAACCTAAAAATGATTATTGAAAACGGGCCAAACTTATTTAGCAGTAAATTCTATGAAAAATGTTTCATGGCATAAATTTTTATATGTATTTCTAAAATTTTTTTTCTAAAATTTGTTTTTAATCCTTATTGAAAGATCTGTACGCGTTTATTTAGGCATTTTTTCCTACTGAATCGAATTATGATATCGTGAAAAGAGTATGTCTTTTAATTTTTGAGTAATATGCTTCTTTCAGGGTAGAAAACACCTTAAAATTTTCGAGAAGTTTTTTGGATTCCCTATTTTGTCATCGACAACAAATTTTGGAGTAACAGTCAAAAATGTGTCACTACTTTTACAGGAGAATTCTAGCAAATATATTATTTCGGTTAAATCCCAAGAAAATAACATTTATTAATTGAATTCTCGTTATAATACATGAGCATTCTATACAATATGCAACAATGAATTCTCGTCTATTATACACAAGCGTATATCCCTTCTTAGCGGCTGTAGTCGTTTTCTATTGTGCACGCTACATTATACTGTATTGCATTCACCTTGACCTCTGCTTGCAACGTCAGCTGTCACTTCACTGCATCTACTGGTGACATGTTGCAAGCCAGAAGCCCTGTGACGTAGCAAATGGCAAGCGACGTCAGTGGTGGGCCATGCTCGTAAATTTCATTTAATTAGCTCCTGACAGTGTTTAGAGGATTCAATTTCAGGAAATTTTAGCCATTTATTTTTTAAAATTAACAATGGTTTAACACAGTGATTACATACGCATACCCAAGCATTAATAAAGTTTTTTATTTTCTATACAACAGCGTTTAGTGCCTGTTGAAATAGCTCAATTTTCTGAAAAGGATAAATTATTTTTCTTTGCCTATATTATTTATGAATGACCGAATTCAAATCCCACCGAGTATTTTTATGATGAACTGTATAAATAAATATATCATTAACAATATGATATAAAGCACATGTAGAAATAGGTGGTATTTTCTTCATAACAACGATGAGTGCCTGTTAAAATTTTGCCAATTTTCTATACAAAATATCAAAACATTTTTATAATGAGCTTACAAGGGAATTGGATAGGTAGTGAGGTTCCCTTGTTAGTAAATTTTTTCCATTTGTTTCATACATAAAATAATAATGGATTGATGCACTCTCCATCAGCTAGAGTGCCCGTCAAGTGACATCTAGTAAATATCTTCTAGGGTATAAATTACCTATATGTATTATAAAAGAGATTTGGTACTCTAGAAATGGGTAATAAATATTATTATTAAATGACTATTATACAAATATAACTCTGTGGTGCACTCTCCCCTTCAGTTAAAGTCTGGTAAACGCTCTACAATAAAGTAGATCTGGGCACATGCACAGCATTGGGTAATAAGCTGTGATAATTTAAGAATGTATATTTATTTATCAAATTTGTGTAAAATATAAAAGCATATATTTAAATTGGTTCGAAGCCAACGCAAATAAAAATATTTCGAAATTTAATTCGGTATTCATTTCACAATTTCAATAAAAAAATATAGGTAACCTAGTTCTCTTCATAGTTTGTGTAGCTGATTCAATATTTGATCCCAGACCGTGAAATAATGTTTGTCCTTGTTTCAGAATGGAACTCCTCTTTGGGAAGATTTTGTTACGAAGGCGACCAAGCTGCACTCCTGTCTACGGTAAGGATTAAACATATTTACTTATAACTTAAATTATAGTAATAGTTATATTTACCTTATTCTTCAAAATCATGTATGTGGCACTAATTGCAATAGATAATTAAAGCTAATACAGATAGCGAATTGGATTAAAAAAAAATCTGTATATACTTACTTTCAGAATGTTTGAATCGTTGATAAATTTTTAAAACATTATTGTAATATTAATTTGAATAAAAATATAATTTAAATTAAATGCACCACCATTGCTATCTCGAGAACTGTAAGAGCTAGAAAAACGCTTAAATTGGCAATTTCTATTATGCAAAACAATTTTACGGAACAAAAAAAAAAATGTTTTTATGACCAGTGATTCCTAAAATATGGAACCCAATTTTTTAAATTTTACATATTAACAATTTTTTTGAGAAAAATAGCTATTTTTTATATTAATTTGATTAAAATGTGACACAGAATTAGCGTGCCATAAGAGAAAAAAGTGAATAAAAGTATAATGAATGAAAAAAACATAAATATATAAAATATAAATTACAATTGATCCATTTTTATATAGAAACTATAAAAATTAATAGTAGAGAGAATCCAGCAGATATACTTATTTTCACAATGTTTTATCGCTGAAAAAAAAATTAAGTTATATTTATTGCACACAGCACTTATATATTTAAATGAATTAATTACAATTAATGAATTAATTTAGCAAGTTAACAATCTGTATCAAATTACATCAACCACAACCGCATTATTATTACGCATGATTGCTAGACACAGTGTCTGCACAATACACATTTGTATGCAGGAAACTCGTTCTGTAATGTATGTGTGTACAACTGTGCCTGGTTATGTGTAAGGCTGGATACTACTCTTGCGTGTGTGTGTTCCAGAGCGGCTATCCAGGCCATCGGCGCGTATTTGGACGCCTTCCAGAAGATCGCCGACGCTGCAACCAACGCCAGAGGTGAGTTGCGTCATTACGTCTTCCTTTTGTGAGGCTTAGAGCCTTAGACTAAACACAAGTGGTAGAGACACACATACGACGCGAAAATGGGTTCAGAATATTTATATCAAATTTTTTTTTCTAGATCTTGGCTTTACATTTATTATAATTTATTTTCTAGTGATTTTTATTTTCAGTTTTAATAATAGAAGTAAAAATTTACATAGCGTTCACTTTTATTGTGCATGGCACATTTATTTTAGCCATGTTTGAAGAAAACTACTATACTTCGTAACATTTTCTCAAAAAAAGTGTGTGTGGTTGGTCCCAGTAGTTTGTGAAAAAGAAATGGTTTTCTAATTTAATGTATTTAAAATGAACACCCTAAGTGTGGTAAATTCTCATGTGTAATATAGTAAGTGCCCTGAATTTATTGAAACATTTTACGAATAGCTGTTGCATGTTAATAGACAAACGAGTATCAAAAATCACATTTAGATCACGACTATATGAAGCTGGAGTGATTTATAGAAGTCATTTTTGACCCGAGTTTTCGTTACTTCATAGGAATTATGAGTAAATTTTACCGATTAAATTCATTGCTCGAATTATATTTTTCAAATGACAACAATTCAAACACAAAATTTTTTAAATCAACAAAATGTAACCATTACTATGATACTGTGGTTTCATCAAATTTCTTCACTGAAAATCTATCTATGGCCATCAAATTTATCATTGAGTGAAAAAGACATGTGTGGAATAACCACGAATATATACTAATATTTCACTCAAGTGTGATATAATAGTATATTATTTAACAAGCATAATGTAGGCTATATTACACGAGGAAGTAATTAAAAATACGAGCGGCAGCGAGTATATTTAATCAACCGAGCGTAATGTAACCATATTATGCGAGTCAAATACTATACTTTATCTACAACTATCAGGCATATAAAAAATCTGATATTATTTGTTAAATATTCAGTTAGGTGGGGGTAGTTCATATATAGCTTAACAGATGGCGCCACAGTAGCATTTAAATGTCAAAATAACTATTCAAATTGTATTTATTATACTTTTATAATCATTTATATTGATATTTATAATAAAAAATATATTATTAATAAATTAACTGTTTATTAAAATGTTATGTGTTAAATTATATGCTCTATTTATTACAGAAAAGTGTAGCGTGTAATATAACTTTTCATATTACAGTTGTGTAATATGAGTAGTATATTATATGTAGTATCACACGTATAATATACCCATATAGTTGTAGATAAAATGTTTTTTCTCACAGTAACTGTTTGCTATACGAAATTAGTTCAAATATATGAAAATGAAATTTTAGGAAAAATACATCATATTCATAGTTATGCTATTTAAAAAGTGAGTTGTTATTAAATAATGTTATTATATTTTATAAATTAAAACAGACATCATTGTGTAAAATGTAACATTTTACTCACTTGTGAACAAAAATTGTTTTAGTCACTTCAAAATAAATGCATGAAGTACATCATAAGATAAAAAAATAAAATACTTCTCATGTATTTTTTAATTTTGCGAAAATCCCAAGTAAAAAAGCAATAAATTAATGAACTTTTCATGATGTAGCTATTAGCACATTATGTTAAAAAACAAATTTTTCTATATTTTAAGTATTTATTTACAATTATTGAATATTTTATAACAATTTTACATAATTTAAATTAATTTTCTATGTAAAATTGTCGTAGAAAAGTTTGTAAAAATCCTTTTATAAGAACCATATTTTCTTAGAATTGTATTTATTTATTTTATATTTTACCACACACGAATTTAGTGTTTATTATTTTTCTGTCTTAGAAAAAATGTTTACATCTTTATAAAGACCTCTTTTACCTAAAACTGAAAGATTTACTTCATAAATAAACTCAAGTTTCTTGAACATTTGACTAATTGTCTTGTTGAGTGATGACTTTCAAGTACTAAGAGGCATTAATCTCAACAGTAAAAGTAACATTTCTAAATGCCTGCTTTGTAACAGTGCGTGTTTTATATTTAAATTTATTTTAAAATTTAAATATAAATATGAGAAACTGCATACCGTGAAGGATAGTGAAAGTTTGTAGATTAATTTCTTACTTATATGATTTGTTGGTTGAGGACATTTTGACATTATTAGCACAGCTCTTGAAATAATAACATTTTAATTGTTTGTGTGAAAAATTGGAACAAATATTTATTTTTGTACTAATCATGTATTATAATTTAATATTAATATGCGAACCATATTTCAGTGTCATGTATTAATCATTCATGAAATTTTGATGTCTTCAAAATTTAATATCCGTCAATATTTTCAAGTGTTTGACGTCACTTGTACGTCAACCAATCTACCCTGTTGCTAGGCAGACTGTATGATAATATTTCTGAATTTTTTTACTTTCCTTCAATCAATATTCTATAAATAATTCGCAAAGAATATTCCACGGTATAAAAAGAATGTATTTATTTCGCCATAAAATACATAACTGTAAATGAATCTAGAACTGTAGATTACAGATTTGTTTCTCACGGTTTTTATCTGGATAACAATAGAAATAGATAATGTATTAGTGTGGTTTGCAACCACAGAAGAATTATATGTAGCGGTTAAAAAATTAAACCTTATAAGCTATGGGTCATGCATATAAAATTGTAGAAAACAATTTTTTTCAGATTTAAAAATATTTAAATTTATATTTAAAAAGCAAATATTTTCTTTTTTTTCCATATTTTATAACGACTTCCAAAATTTTAATATTTTTTATTGTCTTGCAAATGTATCATATTTGTTTGTGCCACCGTTGACGTGTCACAAGGGACTGATCATATTTATTATTTGGTTACTATTGTCAACGCAGTGTAGAGAAAATAACAATTCTACTAGTAAGGGAATTATGAAAATCATACTAATATTACAAACATTTCATTATTTAGCAACGGGCAAGATTAACTATAAAAATTACAAATAAATAAATCTGAACCACATTTTACTAATATATTAACATTTTTTGAAGTTAATTGCTGCCGCAAACTCCGCCTCATTTCATATCTCCTCGAGGGTTATAATGTACTTATATTCCTTGCAGCTTAAATGTGTAGCTATTATTTAATACACTGTTGTATAAACTTTTACTTTTTCTGTCAAAATTTTATTTAAGTTACACTTAAGATGTGTAATTAGAAAAATAGGGCATTTTTTCTTATTTAAAAAAAGAATAGACATTCAGATATTATTTTCATATTTTCTGTCCTTGAATCATTTGTCTGACGTAAAATACTAGTGTTATGTTTAACACAATAGTTATTTGTATATCAAGTGCTGAAAGTCTATCTTTGTCGAACCAAAACGAAAGTTGCAGCCTGAGCGAAGCGAAGGTTGCAATCGTTTGTGTTCGACAAAGGACTTTCAACACGTGTTATACACACTATTTTTTCTACTCCTGCAAGATAAAAAATAAATAAATAAAAAAAATATTTTTAAACATAATTTGACATTTATTGCAAATTTTGTATTTGTGATGCGCAAGTGATGCGTATCCATGGCAGCAACAATGCAACAAACATTTATTAGTGCTGCAAAGTTTTGCAGCACTGCGTGCTGCAAAGAGTCACTTTCAACATGAAAAACAAACCAGAAAATTGTATTTTCAAAGCAGGAGTAGAAAAAGATAATTTTTTAATTAATTGCTCGAAATTTCCCCCTTTGTTATGAATACACATTCTATCCCTCCTTCAGGAAGTAGCTCTCTGTAGAATATTACTTAAATAATATTAGTTTACTTTTTCCGTTCTATGAACCTGAATATTTCTGTACCAATTTGTTATATATTTATTTTGTATTATTACATAGAGTGTACGAATGTAATGAGTGAGTACCAAGATATTTAGTGCATTAAAGGACCATTTTTATCCTCAGCGAAATTCGAATAATGATTAATAATTTGTAACTTGATCTGTTATGTACGCTATCCTGTTCTTCTCTTGAGGATTAATACAAAGACGAGATTCCTCCAGCACCCATTGGTGGGTGAAGCATTGGCCGAAGGCGTCTGTGTTTTGACGCGTCTGCGAGGGTAACGTCCGCGGCGTCGCGACGCCGCATTGATTGACCCAGTTCTGGGTCGCTGCAGTGCCCATGCACCCCACCCCGGGGTGTTATTGCTCTTTGTTTTCACACACTGTGTTCACATATTAGCGATGAATTGCTATTGTATCCGCGCTGCGCTTCGTATGAAGGTTGCGCTGTGTTTAGGTTTTGCAGCCTGCGGAAAATTGATGGGAGAAAATTGTAGCATGCCAGTAAAAGTTGCAGAATATAAAATACTATAATCACATGAAAATTGTTGCTATGTGTAACAGAATTTCAAGGTTTATACATCACTAAAAATAGCTTAAAAACAAAGTATTCATACGTAATTTAATACTAATAATTCCTTTCATATAAATTTAAATCTAAACGATATTATGGTTATATGAGGCTATTTTTGAATCTGACTTATGCAAGGTTTACAACTTTTTATGAAGTGTTGGGTAGTTTAGTGGTCAGGCGTCGGAAATTATTTCTATTTGAAGGCATCAGTAGAGGGAAAAGAAATACTATTAAAAAAAATATACTGAATTTATTTTGTATAAGTATTGGAAACTGAAGATACATACACAGTAAATACAATTCTAATTTATTAAGTGTAAAAGATAAATAATAAGAAATATATATTTGCTACTGAGTAGGGTTGGTCTCATATAAATTAGCTGATTTTTTCATAATAAAAATTATTTATTTTTTTAAAATAAAAAAAAAATGTATATTATAATACAAAAGTATTTATTTGCTACAAAACTATTAATGACAATCAAAATATATTCTGTACATAATAATAACTTAAAATTAAATGATATTGTATCACTTTAATTATCATATAGTATAAGAAAAAAAAAGTATTAAAATGTAAAAAATCTTTTACTTTTTCTAGTTTTCTTCAGATGAATTGTTTTGAGTTTTGATTATATTTATAATACACCAATATGTGTCATCAATTTCGTCTCTTTTTCGATTTTATTACAGATTTTGTTTTCGATTATAAAATAAAATATTTATATTGCTTTTAAAACAATTAAATAAGTACAGTAACACGAATAAATATTTACAAAAATAAAATAAACTCAAGATTTATTTGATTAAAAAAACACTAACAAATAGGTATATTTAAAAATAAAAAAAAATTTATTTATTTGATTTTTTCTTTAATAAATGATTTCAGTTTTTTTTTTTTTTTTTTAATAAATCACGATTTTTGACCACCCTGCTATAAACTACAGAGTACAGTGCAATTCGATATAGATAAAAATGTTTACGTATACACTTAACAAACGAACAACACATTGTAGAAAGTAGAAACATATATAGTATATACATATACATATTTCTTTTCTTATTCACTTAGCAGATAAATTGAATACAAATTTTAGGTATGACCCAGAGTACATGACAAAAATGTATCTGGCTCAAAGAACCTTTTACCGCAAATCCCATAAAAATTTTGGAGTGGCAATCGGCTTTTTTTATAATGAGCTTAAATATTGTTTCTTACTACTATAGTTATTATTGTTTACTTTCCGCCAGGGAGGTAAGTAAACTACTTTTTATAAAAACGTAGTGTTGACTGGGACCGAATTTTTAACCGATGACAGCATAGAAAATTCAAGGCAAATTTGCAACAGCGAAATATTTGAACTGTTTTTTTTTTTCTAGAATACAAAATGATGATTAATTTAATTTCATACATATTATAACTTAGTAACTAAGTAATACTATACCGTGAAACATGAGATTTGCCATGTCTCAGTTGCGAATTTGATTGAAATGAATAAGAACGTTCTTTTTAAAGTAAAACAACAAATTTTATAGTATTTTACTAATGACATTTCAATATGGTTGTATTCCTTTTATTTTAATAATGCTGATTTAAAGCAATCACAATTTTTTTGATAGTGTTAACCAGTGTAATTGTAAATAATAAGGATTTATATCATTTGTATTAGTATGTAAGTAATAGCAACAATTATGTCGAGACAGATGTTGTATCAATGTAGCAATTACAAAATGATTTTCCTAATAACCGTAAAGAAACAGTTATTTGCACATCTGCACATTCTCTTCGTTCTAGTGCAGTGTAGGCTCAATCATTTATTACTTAGACTGTTACTCATCTTGGAAGAGGTCAGTAGATTTATTTCTACTTCCTTCATTGGAAACTGTTCATAAAATTATTATATTTCCGTGGAAAATACTTTACGTTATGTTGCCACATGTACTACAACATGTACATATAGTGTTGGTCCTATACTTCACCTCTTCAAATTTTTATTTATTTAAACAATTTTTTTTTTTTTTAGATATTTCAGATATAACGGTTATTTTGGCTTATCTTGTAAAATATTTATTTATCCATTGAGATTGGAAAAAATAAATGCATAACATAAAAATTGTAAACTAAAGTACAAATATTTATGTTGCAAACCGATAAGGCTTCGTGCTCTGAGTAGAAACTATAACCGTTCTTTTTACTGCGCCGTTACCAATCCAATATCTGCCACATCGTTGGCCATTCACACAACTACTATACAAGAATATCCCGGAAATGTTTCCTTAAAAAGTTCACATTACAGATGAAAATAAAAAAATATTTCTACATAACATATACAGGGTGGAAATGAACTTAATGTCATAAATTTAAGGGTGAGTAGTATGACATGTGTAGATTACGAAAGTGAAAGAATTTTTTAAAAATTCGAAAAACGAAAATTCTGCTTTTCTTAAGGAATCTTTTTTTTACTGTTGCTTTAATTCGTATTTCATTAAAAATATTGTTTATCAATAATACATTCAAAATTAGTTGTATAAGAAATTATTCTTAATAATTAAATTAAATAGTATTTTTAACGAAAATTATGTTTTTATTTAAAAAAGATTACAAATGTGTTGTCGGTAGTCCAGTAGTACAAACATGGTAGCTTAATGAAAAGTAGCATTAAAAATGCGAATTTTTTAAAAATTCTTTCACTTTCGTAGTCTATACATAGGTATGTCATACTACTCACCCTTAAATTTATGACATTAAGTTCATTTTCACCCTGTTCATTATACATATTTCGTCTATTTGGTATTTCATTTTCGCGCCTCTGTGACGTAAGCATAACTTACTTTCAATCACATAAATCATAAGTGACTGATAACATTTATTATTTGTTTACCATTGTCAATGGAGTGTTGTAGAAAGTAACTGTTATACTAAGGTACTTTTACATATACTTCAACATTATTTGAAGTTCATTACTCCTTGGTGGCGTGAAAAATATAATAAGTGACATTCATTTTAATTTAATTCAAATTTCATTTAAATTACATTCTAATTTCATTGTCACGTAGGGTATATTCATGCAAGTTCACTAAGCAAATGTAAAATGAATTAAAGCATGTTGCCAAGTTTTTTATTATTAATATTAATAATAATAATTAATGTACTAATTCTATTAAAGCAGATTTATCAATTTTTAGCAAAGTGACAGAACTAGGACAGCGAGAAATAACTAGCAGCGACTAGAAAGGTTATAAACAATTCAAAACAATAAAAAAATGGATGTAACTTTGTTCTTCACGCCGGCGCAGTTGCCATATTCTTTATATTTCTAGTGAAAATGAAAAGAAAAATTAAAAGTTGGTCAACTTTTTAATCTATTAGTGAAATGATAATGTAGTTATTAAGGATTAAAACACTCGGCTGATTGTCTCGTGATTTGAGGGGATAGTCTACCTACAGCAAGTGTCGTTCGTACTTTTCTAAAACTTCATTTTTTTTATTTTCAGTAAATTTTGGTTTTAATAAGCAAAAATTGTATCTTTCTAATAATCAATTATGCAAAGCATTTTCATTTAATAAAAAATCACAAATATTCTTACATGTTATCTTAACATCGGACTGTTAATATCAATTTCGAAAGTATTTTTAAATTTAAATAAAAAAATTAAAAGTAAAATTTAAATTATACGTTATTGAAAAATCAAAATTTGACAAAATGTTCAATATTAAGAATATTATTTAAAATTTTTTTTTCTAATAACATTTTTCTCTAAAATGAACCAAAAATGAATTATTAGAAAAGTACGAACGACACTTTTACTGTATATAGACTATCCCCTTAGTCACACACTTTTTTTTATGATTTACGTATTTTCTGGCAACGTCTAAATTTTCGGTTGATTATTTGTTTATTATTGATTTATATAGTTCATAAAGATGTCTTTGCCTCTGCTGCAAACTTCGGATTTGATAAAAAAAAAACATCTTTATGACCTGAATACACAAATAACTATTTTTATTTATGTGATATTTTTCTGTTAACCGACGGTTAAGTTAAAGCTTCGTTCACAATCGGAACTTAGTAGTTAGTTGATAATGGTTATGGTTAGTAGTTAGTGGTTAAGTTTATGCCTTGAAAAATGTCGTTCACAATACATCTATTTAGCGCTGTCGAATTATGAGTTCTGTTGGTAATGCAGTGTGCATTATGTCAAATTTAGAGTTTTAAAAAAGATTTTCACAGATGTCTCCAAAATCGATGTTACCAGATTTTATTTCAATCTGTCAACAAAGTTCAACTTGTGATATCTTGATTTTTTGTGTTCGTATATTTTCGATACATTTATTGAAATTTTACTAATTATGGCTGAAGAATAATTTATATCATTAATCCAAAGTACAAAGTTACTTTACGACGCTCAGTAATAATTTCTTTATGTCTTCACTTCTTTTCTTTTTCTATAATATGTCTATTTCATTCTACTCGAGCTGTGATTGGCTGTTTCTGTTAACCACTAACGACAAAGTTAGAAGTATGCAAACCCTTGCGCTAACCGTGTTTAGCGCAGCATAGCGCTGAGTTAATTTTTTGGTTGTGACCGCTATACTACAAATGCGCATGTCAATCTTCTGCGTTAACGCTAACAAATAACCACTAACCACTAAATTATGATTGTGAACGAGGCTTTACCAACACTTTAACCAGAGGTGGAAAAACCGGCCCTAAGTGAGATGAGTTATGAATAGTTAGCATTTGAATTGGTTAAATTTGGATATACTTTGCTATAAATTAGTAATAAAGCAGTAAGCGAAATAAAGAAGGATAACAATAAAAAGCAGGAATACAGAACATACAACTTTTATTTATAAATACAGCGAGTATAAACAATACGTATGAGAAATTATATATACAATGAACAAACATGATCATGACCTGTACGAGTATAATGAGCAATCATCATCTAATGCTGGAGGAGCAGGGAAGAGCTGAGCAGAGGCTGGGCCACTGCAACGGGGGCATGCGCCAACGCCAAGGGAGCGTGGGCCACAGCCACGGGAGCGTGGGCCACGGCCACAGCGGGGTGCGCGTTGGGCTCGCGGTGCACCACGGCGTTGAAGCCGTTGTGGTCATCAGCGGTGTACTCCACAATGCGGCGGCTGCCGTCGGGCTCCACGAGGGAGTAGCTGCCGTGGACAACGTCGCCTTCGCGGGACTCGTGCTGTTCTTTGGCGTCGCCGGTGTGGGCGTCCTGGGGATGATTGAAGAGTAAAGACAATAAGGAAGTGAAATTGTGGGAAAGGGTATAAGAAGTTAAAGAAAGAGCAAGAATATAAAAAGGAAGGAAAGAGAAGAAGATTAAAAAGTAAAGAAGGAAGAAAGTGAGGAAACATGGGAAGAGAAATACTGGTTGGGAAAATTCAGAAAAGGGAATAAGAAAGAGCAAAAATGTAAAGAGGAAAGAAAAAGAATATTAAAAAGCAAAAGAGAATGAGAAAATATAAGAAGAAATTTACCGATTGGGAAATGGAAAATGTGGATAATTGAAAGTGAATGCTAAGTAATTAATAAATAAATGGAATATAAGCAATTAAAATGGCATGCTAAAGATGTTTCAGAGGATGTTCTAGAAAAGATAGAATATCTAACGATCAAATAAGAAGAGAACAATAAAAAGTAGAAGAATTGAAAGAGAAAATGAAAACAACATGTAAATAGACAAAGAATACTCGCTTATGATGATTATATAGTCGAAATTGCAGTAAAAAATAAATAAATTCGTAGTTTATGAAACATAACCAAGTGTTTCACCGAGAGTCAACAGCCATTGCAAAGATAAAAGTATAAAGAAATATTAATATTAAATACGAAGATGTGAAATATAAAAGAAATCATGGAAAAACAGAAAATATGTCAAGAAATTAGTAGAAATAAAATATAATATTTTAGAAATAAAAGGTATTCAGAAAGGAAAAGTGGAAAATTAGAGAAAAAAATATAAGACTTTAGATGAATATCAGAAATAGAAGAAGAAATTTAAAAATAAGAGTGAATTTGGAAACATAGATGTGAAATATGCAGAGAGAGACAAAAATATAAAGAAAAGAGCTGAATGTAAGTAATTCAAGAATAATAGTGAAATAAAAAAATATATAGATAGTAGAAGACATGCAGACAGAAAAAAGAAGAAAAGAAAATGTGAAAGAACTTCTTTCATTCCATGATAGGTTTTACATGCCTTTTTGATGGGGTAGGTTATTAACCTAGAGCCTCTACAAGGGGCCTACAGCTTATAGTGAGTTCTGAACCACTCTAATACAGCATTATTTTTATTTGGTTAATAATTGGTTGGCAATCGAAGCCTAAACGTTCAGTTCACTATCCTTGGAAGGAAAAGTAATAAGAAAAAGATTTAGAAATGATATCTAAGTTAGAACGTTGTATGAAAAGAGTCTTCTGTAAACGTTACTACGTAGGGTTGACTACTTTCTTAGGTACAAGTATGAAATACATACAATATGAGCGCAACGATTTGGTTGGCTCGGATAAATAAATAGATTGCTGGAATTAACCAAGCAGGTACTTAACAGAAAAAAAGAAATAAACTTAGATTTTGCTCATGAGTTATTATTAACAAATAACAACTATCTTACCTGCACTCCATACGAGAAGCTGTACCTCGGCGGCGCATAGTAATCCACAGCGGGAGCATGAGCCACTGCGACAGGTGCATGGGCGAGCGCTACAGGAGCATGGGCTACAGCCAGGGGAGCTGGGGCTAGGGCCAGGGGCGCGTGCGACAACAAGGGCTGCGCCACCGCCACGGACGGGTGCGAGATGGCGATGGAGGAGGTGCTCAGCGCCAGCGGGGCGGTGGACACGCTGATGGGCGCCGCTGACGCCAGGGCGGCGAACAGGACGACCAGGCTTACCTACAAGAGAAACAAGAATGAGGTCTTGCAAGATTTTTATTTAATAAATAAAATAATGAAAAATGTTAGACATGTATTTTTAATTTTTCTCCAAATTGACTTTTAATAATAATTATTCCATACTATTCCATATTATTTCACCCAAACAGAATGCTTCATTTGATGGCCGTAGATAGTTTTTCAGTGAAGAAATTTGATAAAACCACAGTATCATATCATCGTTACATTTTGTTGATATCGAAAATTTCATGTTTGAACTGTTGTCATTCATGAAATAATCAAACAAATACAATTGGAGCTATGAATTTAATTTGAAAATTTTACTCATAATTCCTGCGAAGTAACGGCTACTCGGGTCAAAAATGACTCTTAAATCACTCCAGGCTTCGCTGTCGTGATCTAAATGTCATTTTTGACACTATTTTGTCTGTTACTACGCAACAACTATTCGTATTTTTTTCCAATATATTCATGGGTTTTAATGTATTACTTATGAAAAAACTGCTATTAAAAATGACATCCTCCCAAAACACAGCTGAATTACCCCACTTCCTCCCTGGTATGTATCAAGGTTCTTACCCAACTTCACTTCGTTTCAGACATGAAATATAATATTTCAACTTACAAACTGACAAATTGGATAATCTTCTGCAAATATAGTGGTACACAAAAGCCTTACAATGCTTTAATGCTTTAAATCAAAGACTGTCCACACGTGGATAACTTCACACCAGAACCTAAGGACGTCGCAATTTTTGAGACTTTTTTAAGTATGATACTTTTAAACGATATTATATAACAAATAGTAAAAAAAAAACTACATCATATAGAAAAACAAATTAGACTGTAGGATCAATTTAAACAAAAAAGGTTCTCTTATAAGACCTTATAAAAACCGAACAATCGTGCAAGGTTCTCAGTGGTAAATTAATAAATGATGGTTTCAAAAGTGAAGTACTTGAAGTACTAGATGTGGAAGTTTTTATTTTACCTTCGAAAGTGCCAAAAATATACATATAACCCTTGAATGAAAAATATATAGATAGGCAACCCTGTAATTTTTGCGTACCGCTGTTTTTGAAATAAAATTCGATAGAGCCATCTAGTTAGTGATTCTATGAATTATTCAGCGGAATTAGAACTAATGTGTATTATTAATTACTTGATTTTTGCTATTTTCTAATAATATTTGACAGAAACCTAAATAAAACCAGACTTACAGTTATATAGGTAAAACGAATATAACTCATAAAATACTGTAGGTTATGTTGCCACATTCACTACAACACATAAATGTAGTACTGGTCGCATATTTTAATCCTACAAATTTTTCTTGTAAGTACCATTTTTAATTTTTATATTTTATTTACTTTTAAAAATAATATATAAGTAATGAATGTATCGCATTTTTGTACAATAAATAATAATAATAATTTCTATATACATATAATAATTATTTCAAAAGAAAACAAAAACGTTGAAAGTAAACTATTTTAGCGCAGTTAAACGGCTGCTCCAATTATACTAACTAATAATAAATTCTAAAATAAAACTGAAGAACACTAATGATTGTCGTAATGTAATTAGAACAAAATCCCTCCTGATAGTAGGGTACTCACTCACTTTGAAGTATTCTAATATAATTAAATAAGAATTATCTTCCGTAAAAACTAGACATCGGGATGTTTACTATCTGTAAGAAGGGTGTTCATTCACTGTGAAGTACTCTGATTCGTGCCCTAATATAAAAAAATTAAAATCACCCTCCGTCAGAACCAGTCATTGTAATGTTACTACCACTGAGAGAGGTATTCTCTCACTGTGAAGTACTGTAATTCTTTTCCTAACGTAATTAGTTCAAAATCACCCTCCGTAAAAACCTATCACCATAGTATTTAGTGTCTGTAAGAGAGGTGCTCACTCACTGTGAAGGACTCTAATTTTACCCTTAAAGTAATTAGTTGAAAATCACCCTCCGCAAAAACCAGTCACCATAATGTTTACTATCTGCAAGAAGTGGTACACAAATTCTTGTCCTAATGTAATTAGATCAAAATCATCTTCCCTAAAAGCCAAACACCGTCACAGTATTAGTTTATTAGTTTGGTTTCCGTTCTTTTGGTTCGAAAAAGCGGTTGTATGTATAAAAATTATTAAAATGAAGCAATGAAACATGTAATGTTATTATTAAATAGGACAGATACAATTCTTAATTTATTACAGATAATTTACGCGTATTAAATAACATGTATCGAGTAATAAATCCAGTAATTGAAATAATATTTTGCGTGTAAATTAATAACAATGCAGTCATGTGTTTGTGAAATGTAGAACAGTAATTTCAGTCCATATGATTGGCTCTTGTTATTGCATGCCATGTAATTTACACTTGCAATTAATTAAAAGTTTAACCAATATAGTTACTTGTTGTTTTATTATTGTACATGTATTATTTTCTTACTAACCCTTAGTACGGTATATAAAAAACTACTAAACATTACATTATTTAAAGTGTAGAGATATTCTTAAAATGAAGTTTGCTTATGGGTATTTGTAGAAGTCACGTCTAAATAAGGTAGTTTTAAAAAATGCATTCAATTTGAAAAATGTCATATTACAAAATTCTATAAATTATACTTACTCGTAGTAAACTTTCTCGATGTTGGGTATTTGTAACATATTTAGTTATTTAATAATAAGATTGTACGAGATCATAATGTGTACTTTCTTATATGGTGTCCAGTTTCTTATAAGACTGTAGCTTGCAAGATGTGACACAGATCATGTTTCATTGCAGCGAAAATGTTCCACACTTTATTAAGTTCAAATATTCTAGAACATAATATTTGAAATTCTTTGAATAGTTTATTATTTCATTTCTTCTGTTGAAATAAATTACGTTATGCAGATTAATTGTAATTTCAGATATTGTTACAGATCTAAAAATAATTTAACTACAGATATGAATTGAGTACCTAGAATTGATTGTACTTTAAATTTAGGTTGACTGTTGTGCCAATTTCTGGTTGTAAACAATGTGTTCTTGAACTGTTTTACATTTTATGTTTGCCAATTTAAAATTGTTAACTAACTAAAATTACAACAAATTGACAAACAAATATGAACTTCAACCGATTCATGAAAATTTTTACTTGCATTTTTGGTGGCTTAAGAGAAGTACAGCTTGTAGCGGGTTCCGAACAACAATAATGATAATGATATATTTTTTCTACAACCACCATGAAAAGTTGATATTTATGCTCTCTTTTGTCATCGTAAAGTTAATGATTACTGAGGAACGAGCAAAAAAATACTTTACGGTTAGAATTATTTATTTACTCATATCGTCATGGTTACAGCAACACAAAACAGGAATTTGTTTAAGATTGAATTGAACTTACTAAATAGGTATTATTATTTTTTTATTTCGTTAGTAAAGTCGTAGAAAAAATTATGTGTGCATCTCTAGCGTAAAGTATCTTTATAGCTCTAGCTCGATTGAAGCGCGAGCTTGAGCAATAAAGATTCACTTTACGCTGTTGATACACAAATAACTATTATTCAAAGGTGTGATATTATCACCCATTTATATTTTAACCGTTTTTATAAAAGCTTGACCAATATTACATAATTAAAATGTGTTATCTCCAAAAGACATCTGTAAAGAGATCTGCTTAAAAAATATATAAAATACTGTAGGTTTTGTAGCCACATGTACTACAACACATACATGTAGTGCTGGTCCTATACTTCAAGCCCAATTTTAAACTAACATTTTTTTACACTTTTGGGAGTAAATACTTACTTTACTCTTCATTTTCGAAGACTAAAGTTGCACTTTTAATCCCCGGGGAATTAAAAATGAATTTATGTTACCACAGGAACAAGTAGATATATGTATGTAATTAAGGCTAGCTTACCACAAAAGTATGCATAATAATGTTTTTTCTTTTTAAAAGCTATCATGTATTTGACAGTTATATAAATACAATCAAATAATTATTATTTTAAAATTTATATGGGGAAGTGCAAAAAATAGTGTATATACCATAGGACTAAAGTGCCTTTAATACCTCAAGTGATTATTTCTCACTGTCAGGATTAAATCATGCATTTTAGTCCCTCAGTATACAATGTACTATTACTTGGTCTACAATAGTCGTGTTCTTTTTAAACAATATTTCAGTATATCTCCCAACTAAACTAGCGAATTTTTTTTTTTTTTGTACAAATTGTTAAAGAAAACTTCAATTTGAAATTTATAACAATGTTTTAAATTAATCGTTAGTGGTAATTCTTAAATGAAGATGTAAATGATACGGATATTATTTTCTTCTTTACATTTAGTTCGAAGGATAGCGCATATTTTCAGAGATTCTGAAGCTGACCACACATTTCAAATATTTTTTTATTTATAATAGTCATGTCTTGGAGTAACAGTTTAATAAACAATATTCTTGTTACTATAATCAGTATTATAGTATTTATTAAAATATATGAACCGCATTAAATTACATTGCGTCCAATATATGAAATACCTATTATTAGGTGAGATTGATGTAATGTAGTATTAGTTCTTATTTCTATACCCCATATTAGTTTGGGCCACACCTGGGTTACATATCTTCTTGAACGTATCCTTACCTTAGCGATCATTTTGGCTGTGACGAATTACTGGAAAGTGAAAACTAACTACAGGCTGTAAGGCCAGTGGGCTTATATACTTGCTGTCCCATACCACTTTACATACGGGTTGCGTAACCGCTCGGTGGAGTGCTCGTGGTATGCGAGTGCGCCTGACAGCTAGAGGGGGTGGCATGTGCAGAGTGAACGCCCGAATGTCGAGGGTGCTTCAGCTTGTCCCAATTGGGGAAATATTGATGGGTTTTGTATTGTGGAGTGTTTGGTTCGCTCAAATATTAGGTACAATTATGTTTTAAATGAAAATTTGTTTGTTACATGTTGTTAATATTTTGTTTTATATAATTTGAGGGTAGATGTATAGGACCAGTTAGGCATGTATGTGTTGTAATACATGTGACAACATACCTTGCTTCTAAAAATAAATAACAATTTTTAGTTTTTTAGCGCAAATTGTGTTCATTAATCAAAAATAATCCATAACTATCCTACCAATTTTTGGGTCCAAAATTTTTGTGTCTAAAAATAGTCATATTGATAGACGTCAATGCGCTTATTTCAAATTTACAAACAGAATTTAATGTGGTCTCCCTATGTACATTCTTTAAAACGATTCGGTGAAAAATGGGAAAAAAATAAAAACGGGAATTTTTATTTTCTAGTTTTAAGGAAATATCAATGCACTGATTTTAAACTTTCAAATAGAATTCAAATATTTTTTACCGTTCTAGAGATATTTACGCTTAAAGTTAGACGTACAATAAACTGTTTTTTTGCTGGTATACCCTTGAAGGGGTCAACCTTATAACATCACAAATCGATTATACTGGCAAAATTAAGTAAGTGTACCAATTTTCAAATTTTTATTCTAACGGATACAATTTTTAGAAAGGAAAAATTGAAAATCGCACCTTTTCTCAATTATCATTGTTTCGCTCAAAAAATTGTATCCGTCATAATAAAAATCTGAAAATATTTATGTCGTCGATAGCGTAAAGTGACCTCTTAAGGGGCACACCATCAGAAAATCGTTTTTAGAGGTCTAATTTTGAACATAAATATTTCAAGAGCCGTAAGAAATAAAATTGAATTCTGATTAAAAATTTGGAATCAACGCATCCATATTTACTAAAGACCAAAAAAAATCTGGAGAAAAAAGTTTCCAAGCGAAAAACTGAAATTTAATTTTTCTTATTTTTTACCGAATCGTTCCAAAGAAAGTAAATAGCGAGACCACATTTCTCTTCTCTAACCATTTTAGGCAGGGTTGGCAGATATATATCAAGTGATATATATCATGATATATATCTTGATATATATCCGATATTTATTGATTGATATATATCATGATATATATCGGTTGTGCGAAACTTAAAAACATGTCAAACGACAAGTTATTTTGATATTTATGTAATATAAATATTTAGGAAAATGTTATTTTTTGTTACTTAAATAAAAATATGAATATTTTATATCATATGTCAAACTACAATAGTATTTACTCATTTAGGTATTTACTATTTATATAATATATTTAGGAAAAATGTTATTTTTTTTTACTTAAATAATAATAATTTTTGTCTTGTTTTTTGTTATTTTAAACTAAAGTTTGATTTTTGTTGTTTACCAAAATAAAGGTATTTTACGTTTCATGTTTTCTTTTGCATATAGCCTAAGAACGAAATTCCTGATATATACCTATCGGATATATATCCGATATTATGATATTTCGATATTTATATAAATATCATGATATTTGCCAACCCTGATTTTAGGGATATACCAAAAACACACTTTTTTTAGGTGCAACTTTGAGAGTAAAAATCTCAGGAACGAAAAGAGTTAATTAAATTCTGTTTGTAAATTTGAATTCAACACATCGGTGTCTTTCAATATGGACTTTTCTCAAAAATTAATTTTGGGCCTGAAAGTAGGTTATTTTGGATCATTTCGACTGAATATGAAAAATTTTACATCTGGAAATTTAAAAATTTAACTTTATATGTATATTACCTCTACATAAAATATATGACATCATTTGATGATTTGTAATTAAATATATAATACGACAGCTATTGCAACTGATCTATTTTAGATTTGAAGTAATTACTAGCTGATATTTCAACAGTGTTCACATTTGAAATAAAGAATAACAAAAATCATTTATCAGTAATGTTGCTACACTTTAACAATATTTTTTTTACGCCAACACTTAAGCAATTGGCAAGTAGGCCTAGAATAGACAAATGAATAAAAGGCCATGATTGAATTGCTGTCAATCCAGGTTCAAAAATATGCAAACAAAATATTTTAATTAGGAAATTGTTTATTTATAACGAGGTCTTGGTAAATTGTAACACTTGTAACACTTACACACAAAGAGAAATTCTACCATTAATAATATTCACATAAAAAATAATTAACGACTGAATATGTATGTTTCAATTTACATATTATTCATTGTTATTAATACTCTATCCCACATATGAGCATGTAAATTTATCTTGTAAAATATTTTACATGTGTACATTCGTGCAGCAGGAAATTAGAATAGGTTTGGGTGTAGTTAAACCCTTGATGTTCCACGTTTACTGTCGTTGGTTGTACACTTATATGATCCTTTTTGGTATGTGTACATATTATATTACCCACAGGAATTTCTGCTCATATTTAACAACAAATTAACATTGTTGTACAGTCGTAGGCACAAATATCTTGAAAGAGTATTTCCATTACTTTCATTTTTTCCTAATTATAATAACAAAGCCCTTCCCGCGATTCTCGTGTTCGATTGTCATTTGGGCATGAATGACTTTCAGATTTTTTGTTTGTCACAGGTCACTAGAATATTAACATTCTTTATATTGCGAAAAGAGTAGATTGTATCAGGAGAGATATGTTGTTTTTATATAGTTTCGCAAAAATGCTGATAACTTTATGCGGCGACAAATTGGTGTAAAGTTATTTTAATTCGCACATAAATACTTTTAAATTGTAAAACATAATTTTAGAATTTCAAAAGAGATTTTAGCCAATTTCAATTGACAAAAAATCTTATTTGTAATTCATATTAATAAATTTATTTTCATGTCATGGGGTCATCAAAAAAATATATTACGATCTTGTTTATATGGAAGAAATTTACGACTTTACTATGTATATTTATTGCAACGTAATATATCCGAAAATATAATACCTGCTTTTTATTTCTTAAATGATATTCCTGCTCCGACTTTTATGACGTCATGAATCACAAATACAAATACATATCTCACCAGCAATGGCTAATACTTACATTAAAAATACTTTAAGTAATATTTACAGTACTTTTTGAACTTAAAAGTATTTTACTTAAAGTACGTTTTTACAGTGATACTAATATCGATACTTAAGTAAAAAATATATTTGCTGAATACTAATAATAGTAAAAAAAGTACTGTAAGATTAAGTAAAAAGTATTCAAAGTACTCAAATGTATTTTAAATATTTTACTGTAATGAAATATTTCTGAAATATTTACAATACATATTTTTAACAGAACTATCTTTATATCGTCATGATAATGACGCAATTAAAACGTCTCTAACGCACATCTCTATTGTTCTGTGAAAAACAGCAGAGCGCCATGAGAGTTTTATGGCCGGTTGCACCATTATGACTTACAATTTTAAGATTTGCTTAAATCGACAACATAATGTCGGAATAATATGGCAAATAAACTTATAAATATTGCTGTCAAAATTTCGATTAGATATTTTTTGTTTATTAAAAGACAATATGAATTAAAATTAATACTAAAAATATGTAACTATCTCAAACTTTGCTTAAATATACTTATATGTGGTTGTCAAAACTATTTTTATATGTATTTTATTTGAAACCAGATATTTATATTTTTGTCTATGTACTATGGTATATCAATTTTTTATTATATTCGCTTTTCTTTAACGAAATTTAAAAAAAAAAGTATTTCAACTATTACTTATACTTCAAGTATTTTTTTGAAGTTCTTATTACTTAATTCTTATATACTTTTTCATTGTACTTATCCTAGCTCTATAGTATCTGACACATACAGACAAAGATGATGCAAAGTTAAATACCAGAGTAAACATAAAATTTTAAAGTGTCACAGGAAATAACGCAGAATGTTCTAATCGTTTTTGTTTTGTGTAAATATTTTATTAGTGTATAACTACAGTTTTGTATGTTTAAAATATAATTAAAATTACTTGTAAACAAGAAAATATAAACTACATTAGTTTTCATTTTGTCCGCAAAAGTGAGTTAAATCATTGAAATTCGTGACGTTTGGACAAATAATGAACTAATGTGATTTGAAATCGAAGCTTATTTAAAAAAAAATATATCTACAGAAGAATGTCCACAAATGGCATGAAAGTATTATTTACATATAATAGTAGTCAGTAGATTTTAAGGATAGAAATAAAACAGAAAATGTGAGATGACCCCATTCTAATTCAGTTTAAACCTATAAGTGTACCTTGTGCTTTTCAAATTAAGTATTTTTGATTAACTATCGTCAACTTCTTAGGTTTGATTCCCAGAGAATGAAATGAATCCTTGTTATATCTTTTTTGGTACAAAAGAAAATTTGGAAACAATGTTCGTGTTTTGAAGCGAATGTGGCTAATGTATAAGATTGGTAGTGAAGTTTAGGTAATATCGCAAAGTGTAATGTGGTAAGCAGGTCACGTGGTGTCACCCGGTCACTCACACGTTTGCTCCGGTTGCAGACGTGACCGTAACACTAACATTAACACATCGCGAAATACCCAAACAACACCCTGTGTGTATAAGGTTTGTTTCTATGAGTTGACCCTCACTTCATCAATCGTATCCATGTGATTCATGTCACCAAGGGGAAAAGGGGATTGATGTCATCATCTTGTCGGGTGAAATCGTACGATTTCCGAAGTAAATAAATGTTAAAACTGACAGTAACGTATTCAAATATAATAATGGATGAAATATACAAAATGAATTGTAGATTAAACTAACGAAAATACCAACACACAATAAAGCATAAATTATCGATGCCAAAATCGCCTTAATAAATGACATGAATGACATATTAATTTTTTTGTTAAATATTTGAAAATATCCTTTACTGCGGTTACACTTCTGTTTCAATTTCATTTTTGTAGATGGTTGTACGCTACGCAGATAGCATAGGTATCGTGAGTATTTTTTAACTTGAAACATTGAGATTTATTATATCCATATTTACGACTTGATATTTGATTGACAATATTAAATTATAATATTGCAAAATAAAGAACTAATAAACAAATATGTATAACCCAACCATTAAACAATAATTACAATAAATATTCAAAAATCCATTCATTAATTGCTAAGCAATGATTATCTACTATAAAACTTTTGAATTACATATGATGATATTCGGGCAATTGTAATATTTTGAGGAATGTTTTGAGTTTTAACTTTTAATTGATCTAATTTTTTAAGATTTCCCCAGTACAAAATTGTGAATCTAAAGTTCACTAATAAAAAGAGTCTACCATTTCCTCTAACGTTATTAATGATTCTTAAAATTGTTGTTGCAATTGGTGTAGACCTGCCAGAGCATTTTGTAACCTAAAAAAGTGAATGTGAAATTCATTTGTTTCATATTAAATGAGACAAGCAAATGTACATTGCTGTCAATCAAATATCAAGTTGTAATCATGGATATGTTAAATCCCATGTTTCACGTTAAAAAATACTCACGATATACATATACCCCTCTGTAACGCGTACGATAATGAGATATCGAATAAAAAGTTTCATCTTTGCTATGTACATATGACAAATATGATAGATAAAAGTTTAATAATTATTTCAGTAGAATTTAATGCCATGAGGATGAACTGAGGGAAACCAACTTTATTTTATATAATGTATTAGTTATTCCATGTAATCCTGGATATTGTACATTGGGTATATAGTTGAAGATCTGAAGATATATTTAGAAGTTAAACGCACATAAATGTCGCAATGTAATGTCTTGTAATGCTTTTAACCTGTCATATACTAATATTCTAATTAGTGTTTATGTGCAAAAAATTTGCCTACTAGTTTTATTGCATTAATTAATCACCTTGAAAGGCGCCACAGGATCAAGCGGATATTTAGTGAACTATGAATCGAGGTTAATTGGAACTTACAGTTTAACAAAATGCAATTGTTAGGTACCAATTACACATACTCGTAAATAAGGTGTAAATATATAAATAAACTTAGCATAGCAAGAGAAATTGCTACTCAAGTAATAATGATTTATTTATTTAAAACTTAAAGGTTTTTATTTTTAATGACTTAAATAAAGTAGTTTATGGGTCAAATTTTTATGTACATACAGTGGCTCACAAAATTATTCGTACACCTAAGTTTTATATTTAAAAAGTGAAAAATGGAGTACTTTCAAAAAAATATTGATGTATTATTGACAGGATCAGATTCTCTTATTTTCCAGAAACAAAATGCAATAGCCAATTATGAAAAAAATATTATTTTTCTAATGTTAATTATATAAAAACAAAATGTGTACAAAAACTAGGTACACAAAATTATTCGTACACTTATGAAATCTTACATATAACGAGTCAATATTTATATTTATAAACATGAAACATCTGTGATTACATAATTATCATTTGTCTGAGTATTTTGTATAAGATTTTTTATAAAATAGTTCACAAAAATAAGAAATTATGGTAGTTAAAAGGCTAATCTGCTTGAAATTACTTTGCCAGCGTAAATCTTTAAGGGAGGTTGACAAAATTAAACGAAGATCGCACTAAATGTTGAGAACCATATAAGTAAATATAGAATTAAGAACCAGTAGAAAAATATTCGCCGTGGAGGCCTTAAATTATTTTTAAGTCAGCAGAATAAACTATATATTGAGCGTTAAGTGAAATCAAATCCTAAAAATACCCTGAATAAATTAATATTAAGAATAACTAAATTTTTTAAGGGTCTATTGGAACATAGACTATTCAAAGAACTTTAAGAAATTTTGATTCTAATGGCCATATAGTCATAACTAGCTCCTACATATATAAAAAGTGGGCCCTACAATTCCAAACAAAATAAAATAAAGAGACTCGCATTTGGAAATAGTACATTAACACGGATTCTGTTTTTTGGAAATTGATAATTTTGCGTATTTGAGTGGAATGGCAAATCTTTTGATTGGCGAAATCCAAATTCTGAGCTTAATAACTGCATTTTATGTAGTACAGTGAAACACGGCGGCAGAATCATATTAGTTTGGGGATATGTAGGAGCTAGTTATGACTATATGGCCATTAAAATCAAAATTTCTTAGAGTTCTTCGAATAGTCTATGTTTCAATGTATACCCCAAAAATTTCAGATATATTTTTTGTTAATTTATTCAGGAGTTTTTAGTATTTAATTTCATTTAATGCTCAATAAATTGTTCATTCTGCTGATTAAAAATTTTCTTACGGTCCCCACGGCAAATATTTTTCATCTACTCCTCATTTTTATGTTTACTTCTAATGTTGTTAACAATTGAGAGCAATATTCATACAATTTTGACAACCTCCCTTAAAGATTTACACTGGCAAAGTCATTTCACATAGATTCGTCTTTCAACTACCGTAATTTCTTGTTTTTGCGACCCATTTTTAAAAAAACCTTTTACAAAATACTCAAACAAATGATAATTATGTAATCACAGATGTTTTATATTTATAAATATTAATATTGAGTTGTTATATGTAAGATTTCATAAGTGTACGAATAATTTTGTGTACCTGTTTTTTGTATGCATTTTGTTTTTATTTAATTTACATAAGAAAAATATTTTTTTTTTCATAATTGGCTATTGAATTTTATTACTGGAATATGAGAGAATATGATCCCGTCAGTAATATATCAATATTATTTTTAAAAGTACTCTATTTATCACTTTTTAAATAGAAAACTTAGGTGTACGAATAATTCTGTGAGCCACTGTATATTGGAACATCAATTATTAACATCTGATGAGAAGTTTTTTGTTTGTTATTATAAGTTAATGATTACAAACTTTATGGAGGATGGCTTGATAAATAAAAATATTATCAAATTATAATTAATTATTAATAATTTCTCTTCAAATATTACAATAATTATCATACCTATTAGATAAATAAAATAATTAAGAGAAATATAAATCCACATATTTAATGACATATTATGTTTTTTTCTATAATGCATCACCTAACCTAACTAGAAACCAAGTATTGCAGATTATTCATAATAATCGGTGTAGTTAATCAATTAAGAATTTTCTCCAATACTATTGATAATACTCGCTAGTAATTGTATATACTACTCTATTTGCCATATTTCATATACATAATACTTGTGTGCACATGGGATTTCAAAAAAGTGTAGATACTTTCTCTCCTAATAGATTTAGAGCAAAACTACAAAAGTGCAAAGTTTTTAAAATTAAATTTTACTTGATATAAGATCACTCTTGATGTAACAACATGTCTAAAGTACGAGATATATTAAATATAAAATGTAACACTTTCAAATTAAACAGCCATGAAAATATTTCTATATATTTTTAAGAAAAACAAAAGGTCCATGAATTCACAAATTCACAGTTGTTTTATGAAGAGATATTTGAATATGCAGGGTTGAGAATCTTAATTGTCAAGCGTCAAAATATATTCCAACTTGGGGGCATCACTTGAAGGGAAAAAAATGGGCCGCATTAACCAGATTCATACTGAAGTTTCAATTTCAATAACTGTGTTTGTTTATTCCCTTAGTATTTTAATCTCTTTTCCAGTGACAAATTGAACCCATTTCAAATGCTTTATTATTATTAGAATACATTAATTTAGATTTCAAATAAAATAATTAGAAAACATTTTAAATATCGGGTACGGTTCGTATTGTTATACGACAGAAGAAAGTAACTGCTGAAAAGAACCTTTTTCGCAAGTTTCATAAAACTTTATAAGAGGGCATCGACATACTCTATAATGAATTAAATATCTTTTCATGCAACTATAGCAGTGTTTATAATTTATTATTTTTGCATATAAACGCCCTAAACTGTTTTCTTAATACTAAAGGAGATGTGAAGTAATAATTTAAAATAATAAATATGTGCTATATAGTACAGTTTTTTACTTTTTAACTTAATACAGTAAGTGATAATAATTTATTTAAAGAAAGTGCACAGTGATTTATTCCTTCATACAAGTTTTCCATATGCAGTGCCCCAATTGAAATCCCCATTAAACTCTGTCACAATATCCCCATATATCATTCCCTAAATTTGCATGCAGTGTAATTACTATATCTTGTTCGCAATTAAATTATTTATCTGCTGTTCTAGTAGGCGTAGACGCTTGTTTTTTCACTCGCAGATCGCAGTGATAAAACGAGTTGCGCATTTTTAGCGAAAATGCAAAAATTCTCGTCCGGGTTAAGCAACGATCAAGTTTAGAGGAAAACTGGAGCATGCGAAATAAATTTACATAGAGAATGATGGATGGGAGTTATATGTCATAGAGAAACCGCAGTATATATAAGGCACTAGCAGCACAAAATAAATAAATTTGTCTCAATTATTAGATATATTACACGATAAAATCTATTACCATACCATAAATTTACTTATACTAAATAAAGCTCTTATCGTATATACACGTTTTTTAATGTTTAACGACAGTTACTAGGGTGGTGAAATGAATGATAGAGTTATGAAACAGACACACATACTTTAAATTTTTATGTACGATTTTTCTCTATGATTTATTAGAATTTAAATGTAGCAATTTATAAGGAAATCTTAATTGAAATAGTTTAATTTTGTAGTAATAAACTATAAGTATTTCACGAGTTTTAAAATACAAAATGATAATATTATAATAATAATTTAGAGGGTAGATGTATAGGACCAGTACTGCATGTCTGTGTTGTACTACATGTGGCAACTAAACTTACAGTATTTTGTAAAAAAAATACATATTTTTATAAAAGTTTTCTTTATAGACAGATCTTGTAAATAATATATTTTAATTTTAGAATAATACCAGTTAGTATTTTTATTTTAAATAGATCAAGAAAGTGTTGTGAATTTTTTGGTTGCAGCTTCATTAAATAAATATAATATATTTATTTATATGATAAATTGTGGTAGAAATTTTTAAAAATGTTTAAGATGGAAACTTTGCTACCGCCTACAATATTTTATAGATCATTAATTATCTTGCCGTTTTTGATGGTACTTTTGTAAATTATTAAAAAAAATCAATCTATAATTATTTTTTTGATTATCTAATTATTATTTCTTGATTAATTTCACATTAATAATCAGGGATAGTATTTTTTAAATCAACATTTAATTATGATTAACTAATGAGAAATTAATCGAAAATTTGTTACGTTTGTATTAACTTTTCTGCTAAATTTGAGAACTTGGTGGTTTGTGATTTGAGGCAATTTCAAATTTGGATAGTCCTGGCAACCAAAGTTGAGCTGAGTGGTAGGGGAGACATTTACCATATTCGTCTTCAAACACAGACGACGAATAATGTTTTATCGAATAAAATCGTGGTACATACGTTTTAATACTTCATTTGGGTACTTGAAACAAAAAAAAATCAGTAGGTATATACCATGCTGGTTTCTTTATAAATAGTTGGCATTGTTACATTGTTTGTTATTAATCAAATTCAATATACCTAATCGAAGTGGCACTGTCATTTATAAAAAAAAATTTAATATATCGGCAATATCATTTTTTACGTTAATCATTAAATTCTAATTAATTAATAGAATATCGTATGGTTAGGTTAATCAAGATAAACATAAACTTTTTTGTTATTCGTAAGTTGAAAAACCGTAACAATGTCTTAATTACAAATGAAACCTTAATCAAAAATTAATCAACAATTGAAAAACCGGGCCTAAGTGTGTTTTTGATTGAAAAAACAGGGATCGATTGGTTATTTTTTTAGGCTAAAAATTATCTAGGTGATATAGTTTAGTTTAGGTTATATACAAATTGTTAGCCATTAGAAAAATTATAAAAAATATTTGTAGATAACCATAATTCAGGTTGTATTTGAGATAATTTCAAAGCTAATTCCTGCCATGCCTGAGTTTCATTCTTGCCGCGCTCCATCAATCTCGAACTTTAAACAGGAAACGTTGGGTTTGACGAGTTTTGAAAGGTGTTATGAAATTTCCTGCCGCCGATGTTATCATTGTTACACTTCATGCTGTTTATCGCCGCGCTTTCTTTTCCTCTCGTTCCACCTGGACTTCGGGAAGTTACAACAAATCGCTCTGCTATATATCACTGTAACGACTCTGTCCTTCATTGTGCAACTGAAAAATCACGCCGAATTTGTCAAGAACGAATCTATTCCACAAACGTTTTTTATTCTCAAATCACTATAGAATTGATTCAGTACCTGAAGATATTAGTTTCATTAATTAAATAAAACTAAACTTATGACAAAGTTAGGCTGATTTCAGGGAAGATGGTTATTGAGATGGGTGAACGAAAAAATGTACAAAAACAGAACTAAATATGTATCTACAACATATTACAAACTATGTTGCCACATGTAAAATAACAAATATATGCATTGCTGGTCCTTTCTTGTTTAACCTCCAGTGGTTCTTAACTGGTGTTTCGTATACCTAGAAAAGATGGGCCGCTAATTTTTATATTTACTTCATTTCAAAGAATTTTCTTTCCCACGAATTATTTCAGCGAATTGTGACTTACGCCAACCTAAAGTTTTCGAAAAAAATAAAAAATGTCATTATTTTTTTTATTTTTTTTTCGAAATGCTCTTCTTTTAACTGAATACAGTTACGCATTCTATAAAACCAATCGTTGGGCCAATAGATCCATTATTCTTGAAACACCAGAGAGACCAAGTTAACTTATAGGTATATTGGAAACCACACATTTTATCCTTTAGTTTAGGAAATAAGAAGAAATCAGAAGGTGTAAGCTCAGGACTGAACGGCGATTGCTCCAGTAATTCCATCTTTGATTCAGTTAAATAGGCTTTAAATTGCGCAGCAGTATGTGGCGATGCATTGTCCTGCTGCAAGACTAGCTTTACTAGCTTTTCAAATACCTGTGGCATCAAATTGTTGTTTGCCAATTAACAGTTACTGTTTTCCTATGTTCTAATGCAATAGGTACCGGATTTGAAAAAAAAGGAGGAAATAATTTTTTATCAACACTTCGAACTCATTTACTTACTTTGACAGGATTGAGGTCTGTTAGAAAGACCCATTGAGCTGATTGTCGTTTTGTCTCTATTATTAATTACCTGTTCCAATATCATACACTACTTTTTTTTTTTTTTTACTTTTTTACCTTCATTGTACTTTTTTAATGTTTTCTTGCACCATTCCACACGACGTTGTTTTTGATCATTATTTAAATTAAGAGGAGACCAGCGGCAATAAACTGTCCTGACTTTTAAATAATCGTGCAAAATTTTATTTATAACGGTCATTCCAATGTCCAAAGTAGCCCGTATAATTCTGTAGGTGACACGGTTGTCTTCTTGATTTGTACTACGAATAGCAGCTATGTTTTCGTCCGTAATAGCAGAAATTACCTTTGCATAAATCATCACTGAGAGAAACTCGATCAAATTTAAATTCATTGTACCAACTGTGAACAGATGTAATACTAGGTGCTTTTATTCCAAAACCAACCGAAGTCTTCCGAAGCATTGTTTCGGAGAGAACTTTTAAAATCGTAATATATCAAAGTTCGAAAATTTTCTCTTGTTAACAGCATTTTCAGTACGACTTGTGTACTTTAAAATTTCTTAGAAAATTACTGACATCAGGTAACGAATTGCAACAACAACTGTCAAACTGCATAAGAATGTACTTTTGTTTTGTGATGAATTTATTTTTCATAGCTACGTCGGTTATATTAGTTTGCAGAAACTTTCCGTGTTAACCTCGTACTTTTGGAATATCAAGTTATACTTCCAGCACAAGATCAGTGTGCAATCAACTGCTGTGCACTTACAGATATATTTATGTGTCTATCCCTTCTGTGTTTGTCGAAGTAGAAATAAAGGCTCATTCACCTCGAGTATAGAGGCGTCTGTTGGTCTGACCGGTTCGTTTCGAACCCAGGACTGGCTGAATAAGGACATGCGACAGCTGGACTGGATGTATAGCAAGTTTTTTATAACACCAACATATAAACTCGTTGACTCTCTGTATTTATTTGGTCAGACATACTCTAAAGGCAACGTGTTTATAGCTACAAAAAAACAAGAAAATATAGAATACCTTTAATTATTAATTTGATGGTCAGCTTTTCTACTATTATGCTTCGTTGTCCTGCAAGGATGAAAAGAAAGCTCAACTTGTAATCCAATAACCAATAACATGAAAACGGTCAATAAATATTGAATAGTTCAACCCCTGGAAACTGAAACCGGCTGAAAACGATACGGAGTTCCCAAAGCCCTAAAAGGGAGAAATACGACTATGTTCGGCTATTTCCCTATAAGTTTGTAACAAGCTTTACGACAGCCCTTAAATTTGATTGGAAGGACCTACTATAAAATAAAAGGAACGTATATCTTTGTTCTTTTCCCATAAAATGTAAACGCCATAAACCTCTTATTTCTTTTAATTAAGGTGCTTGTAATAATAAAGTTTAAAAAACTATTAATTCCATTTTTTTCTATTAAATGAAATGCTTTATATCTCTCATTTCTTATAAAAGTGTCAGTAATGCAATTATAATGAAAAATCTTTAAAATTCCAAAACTTACAAAAGATTTAATTATCTGTAGATATGGTTGTTATTGTAAGACAAGATTTTTTTGTGATTCGTAAGAGAGAAAGTATGTGTTATAATATGTTGTTTGACCTATTTTAAATTACAATTTCGGGCATTTACATCAACAATATTTCATTGTTACAAAATGGCAGATATTACAAAAAATAAAATTTATGAATAACATTATTGTACGAGTATAAAAATTCCATCAGATGTTGTAGAGCAAAAGAAATTTTTCAATTCCCTTCTTTCACTATTTTCCCAACTTTCAATACAATCAGTACCTATTAAAAGTGCTTTGAGGTCATATAAATAAAAGATAATTTATAGCAAAGAAATCGTTAACTGTAAAAAAAGCATGTATTAAAAGCAATACCTTCTAAGATGGTTTAATGTCTTAATAAAATAATTTTAAATTTATTGTACGTATTTGGTATTTTAATGTTATGTTATGCATATGTAAATGCAACAGACTGGGTATGATTTATTTAGTTTACAAAAACAACAATTGTACGAATCAGATAAAACAGAAGATAATTCTAGCGTGAAGGTCTTTATCAAGGGTATACGCCACATACGCTACGCATTTATTTCTACACATATTTTCGCACAATATCATATTGCAGGCTTCGAATTAATAACACGTAGTGGGATTCCTTAACTCATAACAACTACGAATAACAATTGTACCTTTTATTATATCAATTTCAAACGTCAAATGTCACCATGGGGGAAATTCAAATTTGCAATGATTTTAAGACATTGTTATAGGAGTGTAGACTTGTAGAGGGTTTTTTATATGTAGGTATGTATTAACCACAAATAATAATAATTGTTATAGAATTATAAGCTTACTTGGTAGTTAATATTTGCAATTGATATCATAACAAATCCAAATGATAGCAACCGAAGTTACAAATATTCACATCTATTCTGTTCTCATATAGATTTTATAGAAAAAATGAAAAAAGGAAATGAACAACAATTCATATAAATGAAATATGTTGTTTATGGTAAAATATAACTATAACTGTAATTCCTCTCTACAAACACTCTATTTCCCGCAATTGATGCTCACGTCATCTATTCTAAATTGTAACCATATGATTCAAATCGTTAGGGGGGAGGGTTGTCGGAGGATTGATGATGACATCTTCTTGTCGGGTGAAATCGTGTGATTTGCCAAATAAATGTCAAAACTGATAGTATTATATACAAATATAATAATGGATGAAACATACAAAGATAGTTGTAGATTAAACTAGCGAAATTACTAATAAACAATGAATCAGCTGTGGGAAATTCAGAGTAAGAGTATATGTATTCATATTATTAGATAACGGTTGCCCATCCAACTTTTACCTAGAATGGTGTAGGCTTGCAGTGTGACCCGCAAACAATTTTTTCTGCTTTCATTTTCCTAGGTCATCCTCGGTTATTGGTCTTGTAACTAAAAATAACTTCCCTCCCTTAAAAGAGCGTTTGATCTGATTAGGGCGTGAGCAAAACGCAAACACGTGTGGTTATTTAAGGCCAGAAAATATCTGGTAATCTGTAAAATAGCTACAAATATTTGAATACGAGATTATAAATAGACGGATTAAATTAAACCGAAATAGAAACAGATACGATGAAGTGAATGGTTCAAGGTGTTTGGAAATAGAAATATTACCTAGAAATTAATAATTCAATATTTATGAAAAAAAATCTTATTTATCTAGAGTTGATATAGTTTAATATATTATAATTATCAGCGGATATTTCAGGATATAAATAAAAGTTAAAGAGTAGAAGTATAACACCAACACTACAAGTATACATAATAGTACATGTGGTAACATAACCTACAGCATTTTATTTGTAATATATACGATAATATGCAAAAGATACATAGTTTTTCTACGACCATTAATATTTGTTTGTTGTTGACAGGTCTGTCATAAATAGTATTGTTTAATTTTTGTTTTATAGTTAGAGTACCATTCCATGCTTGTTGTACAATATACTAATGTATACATTATGAGAGAGAAATGCATATTTCCTGAGAAGCAATTTGAGAAAAAAAAATCTCTGCTAAGGTAGTATATAACTATACCTATATTTTGTATTTAATGACAACTATTAAATAAATTTTTTATTCTGATATAATATAAGAAATGGATTTTGAAAGTTTTTCTAAAGACGAATTTGAAGAAATTACTGAAACAGAAGCAGCTAATGTCGCAGTTGTAAATTTACAACCAAAAAATAAATTAAATAGTAAATAAATTATTTACAAATACTTATATTTTACTTTTAAAAGAAAATGTAAAATTATTAATATTTATTAGATTTTTACGGAAAACTTCCCCGGGTTTTGATTACATATAATTTTTGTAATATTTATTTCTGTTACAATTCCAGAAACCGGTTTCTACCCTCGTTCGTGAAAAAAACATATTTTTATATATTAGTTCAATAGTATTTACACATTACAATATTTATACATATCAAACAATATTCGATTCAGTTTTTATCTGAATCAGTATTAAATATAATATAAATGTGATACATATAGAAGGACAGTGGGTGTAAATAATTTGATGCATTGATGGATGCATTTTGTTTTAAGCACGTTTGTGCTATTTTTATCCGCGCTCAGCTGACCTCTCGGCTGCGCTCCAGCGTGAGGGGGTGTGCTGGGTTCGTTGACTCGGGTAATTGGACGGTTTAGCGGAAAGAAAAACTTCCGCCGTACCATCATACCAAATTCAATTAACCTAATTCGCCCATTCGCTAATAACTATACACTGAATTGATTCCGTAAGTTATAGTTTTAACCCCATAAAAATAAAATAAAACATAAATATTAGGCATAGAATAATTTCTTCTAAAGAAGAAGACCCATGTGGGGTCGAAACTGTCGAGATTGAAAAAATATTGTGGCTGAATCCCAAGAACTATTTATTTAAACAGTTACATGCATGGGTCATAAACATAGAGGACACTGGACAATAAACGAAGTAAAATTAGAAACTTGGAAATAAGATTATAAAGATAGATAGAAGGAAAAACAAAATTGGACACAATAACAAATACAGAATTTAAAGAAGAATTGGGAACGAAACCATTAAAACAAACTATTGTATTTTTTCTAAAATGGTTTGGGCATTTGCAAAAAATGGAGTAATGCAGAGAAACTAAGGAAATATACGAAGCTAGAATCAGTAAAAAAAAACCAAGAGGGAGCCCGGAAAAGAATGGATCGCTGAAATCAAAAGGCTGCAGAGAGAGCAAGTATGAATGGGAGCAAAGAGAAAGGAAGAACACGAAACAGAAAAGGGTGAAGAGAAATGTGAAGATCTTCAGAGGAAGAAGAAAAGCAGTATAGATGAATTCAAATTCACATATGTAGTAAGTAAAATAATTACCCAGCCAAGAAACATCCCAATTTTAGATAAAAATTGGGTCAAAGATGACCAGCATTACATGTATGTATATTCGCACATGTGGCAACATACCGTCCGGGGTTTGTGTATAAAATATTTGGCTGTTCTGTTTCAGAACAAATTGTGTAAGTGATATATGATAGTTGTAGAGTAATTAGCAGCGTATATTTCACAGTAGGTACATGCATGCAGAGTGCAGAATGACTACGTGGTGAATAGGTTAACAGCGCATTATTTAGGACACTGGAAGTGGGTCACGCGATGCAATGTACATCGCGAACACTACGAATAGTCCCCGCGGAGAACTTTTCGCGGTGATTACAAATGATCTATAAGTTCCATGTGGCCTGGATCTGCCCGCAACAAATAGCAACACAATTTAATTATGAAACGTCCAGCCGAACCGGATATGGTTATCGATTCCTGGCCGGAAGTAGATGGACAGATTTCCATTGTCGCTCAAATTCATTTTGCCTTCCAAATTATCTGTTTACAAACACGCGTTTACGTTAAGTAATTTGTAGGGTTTGGGGGTAATTAGAACTAATTTTAGCTGCAGGAAACAAAACACGCTGAAATGGTAAACAAACGTCTCTATTTCAACACTTAACACCTTCAGAATTCTAAATTATTAGGTGAATTATTTTTGTTTCCATAAATAGATACTATTCAAATATAAAATACAAAGTGCCTCGTATTTCAATATGGTACCTCGACAGTAATGTACCATTTTTCTGACTCTTATGTAAATAACTATTTACATCCAGCAATTTTTTTAATGAAATAAAGTGTCACGATTTAATCAAATCTAACATTTTAGTGTCTTTGTCATTTTAATGGTATTGAACTACGAAGTATACAAATATTTCACTTAAAAATTAATATAAATTAAAACATTTGTTTGGTTTCTGCCGTTTCTGCTATCAACTAAGTGTCAACTGTCAAAAAATATTTGATTTGATAAATGTCAATTTTTTGCATTTTTCTAATTTTGGAACATAGAAAAAAAGTTGTTTGATTCTAGATTGGGAAATGCTTTTGTATTCTCGAATATTTCTTTACGAGCACACTCAAATGCAAAAGTGACATTTCCCAGTAGAATCAGAAATATTTTTTTTATAAAATAACTATATTGTATGTTGCCTTATGTACTACAAAACCCAGCCAACTTGGGTTTTTTCAAAAAAACCTGGGTTTTATTAAATTTTATTAGAAACGTCAAAATAAATTAATCATATAATATTTATTTTGAATTATTTTAGATATTACGATTACATATTTTTTTGTTTTTTTTTTTACAACGTTTATAGAGTGACTCGTATAGTTCAGTTGGCAGGTGTTAATTATTATATTTAATAAAATAAACGTATGTACAAGCTAATAATAACAAGTCTGTACAAATAAAGTATCCAAAAAATTTATTTTGTAATAAAAAGATGAGCTTTTAAGGTTGTTTTTTTCGAGTGGGTTTTTTCGGGTGGGTTTCTTTTTTAAAATCTCGACCGGGTTTTTTAGGGTCAGGTAAAATTACAACAACCCTGTACAAAACACACAAGTAATACCTGTAAATAGAACATAGATGAAAATATGGAAAATATTCATATAAAAACTTGTATTTAAAAAACATGTTTAAAAACCAGGATGGTTGAACAGAAAGACATTTTTTTATATTTAAAGTTGAAGTGTTATTATTTGTTGAGATATGACTACAATGCATTGCAACTGTAATTTTGTATTGTAGTGTTTTCATAATGAATTGTGTACGTACGTGGAAAAATGCGTCCATTTCTCTGGTCGCGTTTGAAATATGATCCAAATATTTCCTGCATTTATGTAAGAGGCTGGGCAGGGCCGTTGCACGCACAGTGGGCTGATATGAAGTTATTGCCATTTTTACTGCCCAGATAAATTATTCTAGTTTCTCTACAGACACTATCGTATTATTTAATTGTACTCCAGATAAAATAAATTTATATAATAAGCATTAACTACACTCATAAATTTCTAGAATTAAATTACAACATAAGGAAAATGTCTTTTTCCTCTTGTGAAACTAATTTAAAATAAAATTTGATTAGCCTGAAAAGCAACCACAACGTCAATATCAAATATTTCCGTCGTGTTTTTATTATCCTGGCAGCTGCTGTTCCGAAATTACTCCTGTTGTTAATTTGGTCCTGCGGTGTGGACATTGCAGGAACTAAAAGCGCTTGTGTCGTGCACAAGTATCGACAAACAATCGAACTACGATATATATCATCTGTTATTGATAGCAGAACAAAAGAACCACTTCAGGAATCGAGAAATGTCGTGGAATAAAAAGTATAACCTAAAAATGTATTAAATGAAAGATTCGAATTTTGTATTAATCTTCATCTGTACCTAAAAATATACGTGAGATAGAAATGAAAAAACTTCATCAATTGATTCTACCTGTTTTAATGTATAAGTATTTATAAGAATGGCAAAGCAATACTTAAAAAATTATAGAAATTATTTCGAAGCACTGATTCCAAATTTTCAAACCAAATTGTATTACCTTGAGGTTCCAGAGTCATTTTCGGTTAAAATAAAGGGTCTAAACCAAGTTTTTTTTTTAATTCAACTCAAAAATAAGTAGATATATGTCTTTTCCAATTTCACCATTCGGTTCTACGGGTTGAATTATGTGCCTACGTAAGAAATAATAATCCAAAATTTTAATACAAAAATTATTTTCTTAGGAATGAAAAAAATAGATTTTTCTTAATTAATTATACTTTTTGTGTACTTCTATGGAGGAACATATATATGTGTGCTAAATTTCAGATTTTTATCTCAACTGATACAATTTCTGGTAAGGAAAAATTGAAAATAGCCAAAATATGAATAAGAATTTAAAAAAATTACATCCAAACATTGGTATTTTTGCTACTGTTATTGTATACAGATCACTCAAAACAAATAAAGTAGATAACAAAAATTAATGGCAGTTAACTAGCAGGACAAAAAATTTCTAAATTTAAGGAAAAGTCTTTTCTGAAAACATCAAATGTCTTATCATTTATTTATATTGAAAGATGTTCTATTCTTTCGCCTGTCAGATTGTTGAAGCTAGCCAGCCTCTGCAGTATTCGAAACATTGAAATAGAACCGATCTCGGATCTGTAGAAGAGTGAAGTGTACGGTCGATGTACTCGGTTTTCTACACATACATACACCAGAGAATAGTCAGAAGTATAAAAGATACGATGCCTTCCACTTGGAATTCTGTCGGATTTGCTTTGTCCAGAACGAAATTTATAGATATATGTACAAATGTTTATAGAATAAATAGATAAAATCAAGTTCGGTTGATTGCGGACAGATATTAGATGGCAGAACGAATAAATATCAACAAATAAATATAAATACTACAACACATATTTTCAATGTTGATCCTGTATTGTATACTCCAAAACTATTCCCCCTTTTAATGTGTAACAATATTAAACGTTCGCACATTAGTTAATTGCCAATATGAAGTTAATTACTAACGAGTTAATAGAGAATGCATTAACTGAGCATTCAAGTGAATCTAACTTCCTATCTCACTTAGTTTGCGATGATCAAAGTCAACTACGACCGAAAACAAGCCACGCAGAAACATGGGCAAAACACGGAAAATTACCCGAAGGATAAAAGAAAGTTAAGTCGGGGAAAATTAACCAAAAGACAAAGGAAAAAAATGAGTAAATTAAATAATTTTGGAGGAATTCAATTATACTTGTAAATTGTTTCAAAATTATTTCAAAAAACAGTTTTTATCGGTGTTAGAAATTGTCTGGCGAGCCTCCTTGAAGCAGTAAAAACTCTTACCATCTCTACATTGTACAGTAGTTTATTTATTCTTCACATGTTAATATTAATGTAACTAAATATTGTCAACTGTAATGTTTGTCCAAATTATAACAAAAAAAAAAAAATTCCAATAATTTAACAAAACTGACAGCTAACTTTTAAGTTTTACAGATTAGTGGCTTGTAAAGTTTTGTTTCCATGATTCAGTTTAAATAAACTATGGTTTACAACTGAGTAACAAATTAAAAAATTTGATGTGGAAACCACATGACTTCCTTGTACGCTAAATTGTACATATTTTTGCTGCACTTCATTTAAACTTATTTTACTTGAAAATGAGATCATTCTATAGTTAATCATTCTTCAACTTCCATTCTATTCATATCTTCTTACCTACATTCAAAATGGATTATCTTTATATTTTTTGAATATTTTGTTAAAATATTTATTATTATTCCTTATTGCACTATACAAAATTATTTTAATCGCTCAACAATTTGCAAAGAAAGAGGTATTGTTTTCATTTATTTCGTACATATTTCTCAAGAAATATTCTGACTACTGTCTATTTCAATTTATCAACAAGAAATCAAATGTTTCCTAAAAGAATTAAAGGCCAACAAAATTATTATTTTTCTTCAGTTTCTGCCAACAGTAAACTGTCCTTATGAAAAGGCCGATTGGAACCAAAAATGGAAGTACATAACTCGATGTTATAGCAAAATTATAAAACAATAAAAAAAAGGAGGAGCACAACTAGATGTTATGGCAATCCCATATACAAAATGTTATCATTCTACGGCTAATGATTTTTGAGTTATGCGACATACGTATGTATCTGTGTACATACATACATACACTCGTCACGTCGAAACTTGTCAAAATGGATTCAGGGATAGTGAAATTAGATATTCCTGTTGAAATCTGAAAACATAATTTTTTTGCGATTACAATACTATTTTGTACAAGGAAGTAAAAATATTACAAAAATTTAAGGGTATAAGTATATGACCAGCAACGCATGTACGTGTTGTTGTACATAAGGCAATACACTCTATAGTATTTTATATTTAATATAAATATTTTTATTCATAGACACGTTTTACATATGAAATATTTGTTGTAAAAATATGTAAATTTATTTATTTTTATTTACGTATTTATTATTACCGTAATTCTTATAAACAATAAATTTTCCAATGTGTTGTTTCCGGGCAAAACAACGCTTTGTTTCCGGTTACACCGGATCTTCCGGATCACTGAAACTGGATCAATGAATTAGTCACACCTTTTCTGGTTGAATTCACTGGAAAAGTATCTTTCGCAACCTACAGAGAATCTTTGCTATATTTACAAGTTAATAGGCTATTTCCATTTTTTATTCGCCTAACAGTTCTTGGTAAACGGATGTAGAGCGAGATGGAACGAGAATGTTTTATCCTTGTTTAGTACATGGTGCACATCCGCTGTTATTCTTTGTTTGATCGGACAACAGTGGAATTAGATTTTGAAGTGTTGATTTATTCGACAACAATAGGAAAAATAACAGAAAAAATATATGTGTAACAAATTTATACACTCAGTAATCAAATTTTAATGATGTTTTTGTGTGCATTCTCCACAGCAGATACAAGTGCCTGCAAACGACGTCTTATAACTATAAATTATTTGGAACATGGCACAGTGAGTTTGGCAAAGTGAAATAAATGTTTTTGTAGGTTGAGGGTTGTCCAAATAAAATAGTATTGGTGTCGTTGACATTTTGTCAGTGGCTAATGAGCCCTGGCTAACACATGTGTCCCTGCACCCCTGCGTACAGCCCTGTGCACCCACCCCTACAGCCTACTAGATCAATACGTTATCCACCCCTACATCGGCACTGCTTCATTCACGAAACCTACTCGTCATCAGCCCTGCTCAAGAATAAGAAATAAATTTACTCCATCATCCACTAAACTCAACTCACAAATATGGTTCAATTCAATAATATTCGTAAAATTTTAGTATAGCCCTCAATTTGTGAAGATTGATATATGTAGTCATATGCTTATTATGATTATTATCGTGCAATATATTCTAACATATTTAAATGTTTCACCAAAAATATATCTCAGATAAATTGCTTTCTCCTTGATAAAAGTGAGCAGTTTCATACATAAGTATACCTGAGTTAATCTAATGGTAAGTTTAAAGTCAAAGAAATAAATTTGAAGAGAACTAAGTAATATGTATCGGGGTACTGTCCGCAACCAATATTACAGTACTGATAGGCAATTGGTCTAAGAAATAATATATTTTTAACTATAGGTATTATCCCGAGAACGAGCTACGAAATTAAATTAGCAAACAATTTCAATAAGCATAAAATTATTTTTTTCAACTAGAGATTTTCAAACTTTTTGGACTATCTTTTTTATTTTAAATGGGATCATTTTTGTTCTAAAATTATTGTTTTTCACATTCACATTATCGAACAGGGCATAGAAAACCCCACATAAAAACTTATTTTTCTACTCCCATGCAAGAAGAGTACTTCACGTATCAATTTTCATATGTGAAGTTTGATTTTTTGTACAATGCACGTTAAGAGTCACTTCACATATAGTGTGCGTGAAGTAACACGAGCGAAAGCGAATATTGTAAATCATTCGAATGAGTAATATCTATTACTTGCGTATAGAATACTATACATTATCCACAATTATAACATGAAATATATATGTTTATTAAAACCAAATATGTCATTACACTTCGACAGCTATAAATAACAATAGCTCGGTGTTTCACAACATACTTAAACGCAAGGCAATTATTTCTAGTGTTATTTAGCTACAATTTAAGCTTAGAAAGAAAAGTATGAAAAATGATAAAACTAGTGGCTTCTTATGTAGAAAAACTAGCTTAAAATTAATTTTGTGTTCACTCTTTTGACAGGTAAGATTTAAATTTGGCTTGAATTAGCAACAGTAACGTAGGTCGTTAATTGATAAAAAACGTTTGAACTATATGTATATTATGTTGTGGATAAAACTAATTATTCAATCTTCCTATTGGGTTTTCATATTTTCTCTCCTTAAATATCTATATATTTTTTCACAACTGCTATTGTACAAGAGAAATTAAACAATTAAGTCAAATTCATAATATTAACTATATTTTTGTATAAAAACACTTGAAACACAAAAAAAACATTAAATCCTCCCAAATATAAAAAAAAGATGTGTCCAACACATAATCTTCCGCCATTAAGTAATATATTCTATAAATGTTTCTTTTTTTCATTCTAGTAGTTCATTTCTTTTTTATTTTAAAATTAGTTTGTTACGACAGTTCAGAAAATTTTTAATTTAATTCACACCTTGTATCTAATTTCTAATACTATATCAGAAAAAAAAAACCGTCATTTATGGCGAAAATATATGAAATGTAATTATAGAAACTGGTAGTAAATTAAAAAAATCTTTAAGTTTAATAATAATGTAATTTGTGAAAAAATGGTATATAAAGATATTGTTATTTTTTTATAAAACCCTGGTTTTTCTCAACCCTGACGTAAGGGTAAGCAAATATTATGCCACTGGAGTAAAATTATCTATCGTATAAGCAAATAAAAAATATATGGTCCCATTTAAAATACATATTTGGTTCCATTTTGAGCACCACTGTTTAAAAAAATGCTCATTGTAATAATCTTGTAAAATAGAAATTGTTCGCTAATTTAACCGATATTGTAGCTATTCTGATTTTCAAAATAAAAATAAACACCTTGTATATTATAATTTATTTTATAAAGTTTAAAATATGAACCCTAAATATCTCAAAAAAATTATTAATAATTAACTTTTAAAATATGTATCTTATGTATTTTAATTTACAATCTGTGCCCCCGAGAATTTTCCCTTTGGTACGCCACTGCTTAATCCGATTGCCACTACCCTTTAGCCCCTTAGCACTTGGGCTAAATTGCAGGATGACGCGATGGTATGGCATAGGCACTCACTATAAATTTAGGGTGGAAGTAAAAAATCTTATCACAGTCCTTCTTCCCTAAGAGGGTAGGGGCTCTATCCCTAGTCAATTTCAACCGCTAATACGAAATAGAGCAGAAAAAATATATTCATATTTTAAATCACATTCTTGTGTGAAAGGTGTCCGTGGTTTAGTCCGTCAAATGATATTCCCACATAAAATGGACCTTGTGATGCACTCTCCACTTCAGTAAGATTGTCAGGGAGGTAACTTCTAGTACAATTTGTTTATAATTATATAATTATTTATATATCGTTGTATTAATTTTGATATATTTGTTAATAATTTGAAAAACTTCTTTTATATTTTATATATGTATGAAAGGCAACCAACAAAACGTCAGTTCTGTGCGTGTATTCTAGTATATCAGCCAGGCGTAATGTATAATAAAAGACGCACGATATTCTTGTATACTGAATACGTTTTGTTTTAAGAACAATACTTCTTTGTTTTAAGCAGCTGTCTTGATGTTTCAAGAGCCAGAAGGGCTTTGAACAGAGACAGTATTGTTTTGAAATACTACTTGAATATATTTTTGTAAAACTAAAGAAATATGAAATTAGATAATAATGTAAAATTTTTGAATTGTAATATAATTTAATGGTCAACCCACCAATTTTTACTAGCATTCATTATAGCTTGAAATTATAACTTACTTATTGTTAGATTTTACATTTTCAAGTTGAAAGGTATAAACATTTATTAATTTATTACTCGTTTTCTATTGGAATTTTTACTAAATAAAAATACATGTGGAATGATTTTATTTGACTATTCCACACACATCATTTTCATCCAATCAGAATGCTTCATTCGCAATCGCCATGCTTATATTTCGTTGATATGTAAATTTTATGTTTGAACTGCTTTCATTCGTGAAATAATCAAGCGTATAATTCAAGCTATGAATTTAATTGGTAAAATTTACTCATAATTCCTGCAAAGTAACAACAACTCTGGTCAAAAATGAGTCTTAAATCACTCCAACTTCGCTGTCATAATCTAAATGTTATTTTGGACACTCGCTTCGCTTCGCTATCGTGATCTAATAATATATTATACACCAAGGATGAGAATACTATTATTGATGACGCCAAGTTGTATCCCGAGGTGCGAAGCAACCGAGGAACATAAGGTGCTGGTGAATAATGGTCTCCTCAACCGTTGTATATATTATTTTTTTCACTACAGACATTTAAATCTCAATCCTACTTAAAAAATTATATTGATACTAACGATTTTGACATGAATATATACATGTTTCGTAATATTCACAAAAAAGTATTATACACTTATTTTTATATCTGACCTTTCCATTTGTTAATCTTACTTTTGATTCCTGATTTGTTTCTATTTGATTTACGTATTTAAATTAGATGGCAAATTTAATTTGTATATCTATAATTTACACTTTTCGTGACTTTAATGAGTCAAACAATATTTGGATTTGGATACTTGACTTTCTCAAAAAAGTGACAGTTTTCTTTATCGACCTAGGTCCTAGGTCAATAATAATTTATCATTAACTTAGGTGACCATGATAAGCGGTAGTGAAAAACAATTGCTCATGTCAAATAAAGGATAATAATAATGGTTGCCTAGGCCAGTAGTGAAAAAAATTTATCATTTTTGACACTCATTTGTCTGTTACTATACAACAAGTATACGTCAAGTTTACCGATAAATTCATGGCTCTCGTTATATTGTTTATGAAAATTAATTTATCTATGTTGTGTGTACTGAACAATACAGTAATATTTTGTCTTTATTTCAGGAGCAACAAAAGAAATCGGCACGGCCCTTACCCGAATTTGTCTACGTCATAAAGCAGTAGAAGCCAGGATGAAAACTTTCACAAGGTACGTCACATTAGCCGACATCTGTCTAACTTAACGTATATTACACATTCTTGTACCTCCTTCACTTCACGCTCAAATTCCTCTGTTTGTTATTGGAGTTATTAAGATTTATTTAAGGTAAACAACACTGATGAAAATTTATTTATAACTCCCAAAAAGATGGCATTAGTAACGCCACATAGCGGGGTAAAAATATACGAACATGCCCACAAAGAAAAAATATTTTCATAGTTGCATATTTTTCGGTTTAAATTTTTAATGTATATTTTCTTTCAGTGCAATAATGGATTGCTTAGTGGTACCCCTACAAGAGAAATTAGAAGATTGGAAAAAAGCTGTTTTCAACTTGGACAAAGAACACGCTAAAGGTAAGAATTTATTGTACAAAACTATTTGTATACAAAATATAAGTTTGCACCTACTTGTAAATATTACAAATTTACAAATCTAAATTATTTTAATTTAATAAATAAAATACTATCAACCGCGAATACGATTGGAATTTTAATATCTTCTTATAAGAGAGTATCTTCTTTCTTTTCTTCTTTTTTGGCCCAAGACTGCAATTCAGAACTGCCGAAGAAGGCGTAAAATATTCCTCCGAATAAGTACAGAGCTGCCATGATATAAAGCACCGTTGTCCATTCTTCTCTTGTGCTCTAAAATAAAAATTGAACGATGCAAAAGGAAGTACGAAAAAGGTAAAAATTGTTTTCTGGGTAACATTTTTAAAATAAAAATACTTTTTCTTTCAAATAAAAAAAAAATAATTAAAAATATAAAATAAGACCTTGTAAAAATATGTGAACATATATCCAGTTTAAATACAAGTATATTTGCAAAACATCTTAATATTTATAATTGCAATACTTATTATTGCAATAATCTTTTTGATCGTGATAATGTATATACAGCACACTTACATTGCTGGTTAAGTATCCGGTAATAGTAGACGATATAATGCCGGGTACAGCGCCAATCATATTGGACATTCCTGTCAAAAGTCCAGCATACTGTGGCGCCAAATCCAAGTAACTTAACAAATAAGAACCAGTGAATCCCAAGTCACCAAACATGGAACAAACAACGATTAAGCCGACTGCTGCATATTTATTTTGGCAACTGAGAGCTGTTACCGTCAGGACGGCAATAGCTGGAATTATAGTACCTGTAAAAAAAAATGGAATATAGCATAATAGTTATTTGTGCTGCTAGGTAGGAAAGTTGTTCTTTTCTGGTCCGAAGGATATGTATACGGCCGAGACACAGTCGAGGCTGGATACTTCTTGAGGACCAGAAAACAACTTTACTGCCATGTAGCACACACTATTTTTTATCCTACACAACAACACAACATAATAAAATAATATAAACATCTTACGAATACTATGTAATTTGACATTTAACTTAACCTCAAAGAAATTTCTGAAATTGAATACCAACATAATAAGAACAAAAAACAAACATTTTATTTTGACATATAAATAAGGTTAACTACTATGTTCTATTATTTACAGAATATATAATAAAAATACCTTGAATCTAACGTAAGTATCAAAATTATCTAAAGTTACAATATTTTAAAAGCATGTTCACATATTTCATTCTGATTATTAGTTCTAACACATTAAACGCCATCTGTTTGTCCGCACACGAACTGTTTTTTTTTTCTTCCCTAGGGAATAGTGAGATTTTGTAGGTCTAGACCGGCAAATGTCTACTTTCTTGCGCACGCACACGCAGAAAATCTTACTTTCAATATGTGTAGGATAAAAAAATATTTTTCTTCAAACGTCATAAAAGTGACATCTTCTGTGACGTGATTGACAAGGTTGAAGTTTAATTTCTATTTCTCCGTAATATAATTTTTTATTCTAGCCGCCGTTTAATTTCTTCGCCGCCGTATGTAGAATCAGCCAATAAGAAGTAACTTGTACTATAGAAATCTGTAATATCGCCCTAAATGTCACTATAGAAACTAGATAACCTAACAATAAAGATACTAAAAATTATGAATAACTGACAGGTAACCTACATATTAAACGTCAAATAGTAGTTTATTTTTTAAAATTTCTAAGTTTGAAGAAAAAATAAAATGTGTTATTCAGAGTAAAAGTGTCTTTGTGTACCTCGCATGCAATTGTCCGACTCGCTTCGCTCGTCGTGCAAACTTCCATTCTCGCCACACGAAGTATCACTTTTACTCTTAATAACACAATATACTATTTTGGAACGGAGTATAATATGCAAATAATTATTGGAAAGATTTATAGCCTGCAAATAATTTTTGGAATGGAATGTAATCTGCATATATTTTAACATGACATAGTCTGCAAATATTTTTCGAAAGAAAATATAGTTTACAAATATTTTTGAGAATGCCATGTATACTGCAAATATTTTTTTGGAATGTGATGTAGGTAGTGTGCAATTTTTTTTATGGTTTATAGTGTGCAAGTATATTTGGACAGAGAGTACAGTCACTACAGTCTGCAAATATTTTTAGGAATGCGATATAGACTAAATATTTTTTGGAATTGTATATATGGTGTAACAGCAAAATGAGCAACCTCAAATAATTTTTATACTATTGAAGATATAATAAAAGAACCTCCGACTAATAAATAAAATATTTTTTTAAACAAGATTCTTAAGTTACAACAGGAAGTTATATATTTTTAAATGGGGTAATATATATTTTTATGCTTTCTGAATTCAGTTATATAAATAGGTTATAACGATACATAAAAGTATTGGAAAAAATTATTTTAAATAAATTAAATTTTTATTACTACTTTCCAGTAGGCTCTACACGAAACCAAAACTGTTACCTGTCAATTTACTTTTTGATTGTCCAATTTCAATTGGAAAAAATTGATTAAAGTAATTAATAATTCTTTGTTGTGTTTTACTTGAAATTTAAATATTTGTCGTTCATAATCTAATTTTTGAAATGAAATGTAATTAAATTAATTTGTAAATATTGTTTATAATACGACGTATCAATAAATATTTTTATGGGAGGCAATATAGCATTAAATATTATTTTACATAATTGTGTATATGTTTAATGTTTTCTTACAAAATATTATTTTGAAAGTATTTTAGTGTTCTACTTACCAATTAAATGATTAGTCTTTCGCATATTGGTTAAACTAAGTCCAGTTAATTTTTGAACGGGCCAGAAAAATTCTGCAATACTTATTCTCATTGTTAAAGATGCCACATATGGTAAAGACGATAACCAACCGTTCTAAAAATGTAAACTTATTGTTCTATACTTGTTTATAAAACATTTTTCGTGGCATACTTACAGAACTAATATCGAAATACAACATTTCTTTCATCATAGTTGGTAAATTTACTGCCAGAGTTACAAAACCCCAGGTTTGACAAAAATGAGCAACATTGTATGCCAGAAAGGCTCTAGATGTTAAAATTTTTCGCCATGGAACACTTAGGGGCTAAAAAAAATATTAGTTAAACTAAAAATAAAATATTATTTTAGACATACCTCGTCTTTAGGATTGTGATGTGTTATTTGTTGATTTAAATATCTCTTTTCTTCGTAAGATATTCTCGGATGGGAGTTTGGATTGTCGTAAACCAAAATAATGTAAGATAGTGCTACAATTGTTCCGAAGGTACCTAAAAATTAATAAAATGCTAAAAATAGACTACATGTACAGAAATACACGCATGTAATGTTGGTTGCTTTTACACTATAAAATTAATTTTTATAAGGTACATATTTGTCGCATAATTTTTAATACAGAGAACTTTTTCATATTCATGTTAACCAACAATAAATATTCTGTAAACTATAAACTTTCCTTGCATGTTCGCTGCTAGTAAAAATTTATTTTTATGTTTATATAAACTTTAACACGTCTTTAAATTACGATTCCATCTTATCTAGATTGTTTATAGAGCAAGTGATATTTACTAGCTGTGAAAGTTTAACATAATATATAAAATAGAAAATGGTTTTGCAATTAGATGACCGATGTGAAAAGTCCCACTTTAGAAAAATTTAAATGATGTAATTCGTATTTGCCTTGGCCAAATTTGATACACATAAATATAGTTTATTTAGATTAGATCTTGAATATTTACAGATTAATCAATAATTTGTCATATTTATATTTAAGATAAATGATGTGGTTTCGGAATCAAGGAGAATGTCAAAATAAATGGAATACTAGGGCACCTGTTGTAAAAATATCAAATTATATTTGCATGTAAATATAAATAGAAAATCTGAATTTAATACATCCAACAATTTAATAATTCGGAGCAAAGTTTTTCGTTTTGAAAAAAAAAAGAATTCAAATGTATATAAGAATTTTAATAGAAGTTTTCCAAATAATACGACCTCAGGTCTTTAAATTTTAATGTTTAATATGCTTAAATTCGAAAGAATGAAACGATCGTCATTTTAGTTTCATAAATAAATGTGAAAATATCCCTCGTATAATTTTAGGTTACATTATTTTTTGAGTTTCGACCAATCAAAACCGAATATCTGTGAATATACTGCACATGTGCATAACGTGAATATATTTGACTTTTATCGAGTAGCAATATTTTATATAGTTAATGTGAATTTTTTTTCTAGACATATTCTACATCTTGTGATATATTAGTGAAAACGCGGCTCAAAAATCTTTCGTGATAAGCGAGATATCAATTTTAGAAAAAAAGTTTTGGCCTATGTGGCCTTGACATGCCTTCGCCAGTGATGAACAAATTGTACAGGATATTGCTCATTTTCAAATCTTTTATACACAAATTTGTAAGTAAATGAACACAAAAATAAATGTAAATAAAATTTATTTTTCGTAACAAAAACATATAATAACATTTTGAAACTGTCAAACTACTTTCTGCAAGTTCTATACGCCCGATTGTCTTTTTTTAAGATTTGACAATCATTGAGATTTCATATCACGTCACAATAAAATTTAATCGCTTACAATTCGCGAACGAAGTAATATGAATTATAATATTAATATTAATTAATAAATATATTTTTTCATATTCTTTTCTAAAATGGTAATATTTCGACAATGCTGTCACGTGAATAACAGTTTTCATGTGTTCCGTATATAATTTAAATTTTGCCTGGGTAAACTAGGTTTACTTTATTTTTTCCTGAAAGTCTACCGTTTGCAATATATGTAAATAATATTTTCATGTCATTTGGGTACATGGTTTTGTAGATATAATTTTTTGAAAATAGACTTCGATTTCAAATCTCAACAGGACGCCATTTGCCAATACGTCACGAATCAGAATGATCAGCTCACTCTTGCGGACGAAATGTAAACTTCGTTGACTATGCTTTATCTAAATATATAAATATATAGCAGTGTGATGTTATTTCCATTATATTTCACGCTTACAAACCTGTAGTTCTACGCTAATATAAACAAAACAAAAACCTGCGTACTTTTCCTCTGACAACTATATATATTTTAGGTTACTTTACATCACGAAGTATAAAATTATACTTCGTGCTTTACACTGACGTTCAACTTGTAGCGCCTCGGTGTACGTGTAGGTGTGAGATGTATCTTTGTGAGTTTTTGATTCGTGACGTCATAAATTCGAAGCGGGAATATCTTATCACAAAGTTATGAATGAAAAGTATTATAATTCGGCGTACATTATATTGCAATATGCATAGTAAGTGTCGCAGATTCCATATATGTCAAAAAAATCGAAACTTTTTTTTAATGACCCCATTGTAGTCTCTACACTAGTCTTCACTATTATGTTAACATGAATAACCTATCCGTAATAAAACAGGATTGTTGCAATTTTTTTCAAACCCAAAGAAAAAACACCACCCAACAACAACTCACTCGAAAAAATAAAATCCTTAAAAAGCTCATATCTTTTTTTTTTAATTATTTTTTCTTGGTATGTCCGAAAAGTTACATAAACATAAATAAACTATAAGATACACATAATATTACATGCAAGCTATTACCGGTCAACAAGACTATATGATTCAGTAGATATACGTCGTAATAAAAAACAGAAAAATATATAACCATATTGAATGTACGCGTATTTTGCGTTTAAATAATTAATTTTTAGAAACTAATGTAAATTATTGATATTCAAAGTAATTCGAAATAAATATATATAATACATATATATTAACGTTTCTAATAAAACCCAATATAAACCAATAAAACCTAGGTTTAAAAAAAAAAAACATGTGAGTTGGGTTTTTTTGTAAAAAAATCCGAGTTTTTCTCAACCCTGTAATAAAAGGATGTGTACACTTACCGGTAACGTAGAAAATCATAGGCCACCCACCATCCACCTCCATCTGACACAAACTCCCAGCGAGTGGAAATATCACCACATTAGCCAGCGGAAACCCCGTGTAGGCTATACTCATCAACCTGGTGCGCTCTGCGGGTGCCGCCCACCTGGAGAAGAGGTTGAACATGGCGGGCAGGCTCAACCCCGTCACCAATCCCTGCAGGATACGCAGCACGAATAGCGCCTCGGCGTCCCAGCGCGCCGCCAGCGGCATGAACAGCGTGAAGATGCTCTGGAGAAGGTTCCCCGTCACGAACAGCAGCTTGCCGCCAAAGCGGTCGGAGAACCAACCGCCGAAACCCTGCGAGAGGGTGTAGCCGTAGAAGAAGCCGCTTAGGATTCTGCCTTGAAGTTCTTTGTTCCACAGAAATTCACCCTGAGAAAATATATAAAATATACGAACCTTATAAGATACTACTTTTAATTTTTTAAATTTGGGGTACAAAAATTTTTGTTTCTGAAAATATATTTTATTGATAGAAGTTAATGCGCTGATTTTAAATCTACAAACAGAATTTAATTACCTCTTTTCGTTCCTGAAATTTTTCCATAGAAAGTTGCATTTCAAAAAAGTGTATTTTTTGAATATATTTCCAAAATTTTTAAAGATACATACTCAACAATTATACCAGTCGATTCTACGGGCAAATTTACATAAAGAAATGTTTCCTACGCATATACGTTCTTTGGAACGATTCGATAGTGTACCAATTTGTACCAATTGTATCAGTTGTAAAAAAAATCTGAAAATCAGTACACTTACGTAATTTTGCCAGAAGAATCGATGGCGGAGGATACAAAAAAAAACCGTTTTTAGAGGTCTAATTTTGAACATAAACATCTCGAGATCGGTAAGAGATAATTGAATTATGTTTGAAAATTTGGAATCAGAGCATCGATATTAACTTATGACTAGAAAAAATACATTTTTTAGGCGGCTGGTACATAAATTGTTGTTTTTCGTATCTGCTGGCAACCTTAAAGTATCAATTTTTATTTGACATCTGTCAAAGTCAAAATTTTTGGCCGCTAGTTTGTTCATTATTGATTTACATAGTTCATATTAATGTGATTAATTATTTTAGAATATAATAACAAATGTAAGTAAAATTTTAACTATTCCTTTACAAATATTAATGAAAATGTAATGAATTTGCGAGTAAAAATAGCGGCCGTAAAGTAAATGCGGCCGTAAGGTAAATGCGGCCGTAAAGTAAATGCGGCCGTAAAGTAAATTTTGACAAATGTCAAAAATTGATTTTGAATGAAAACTCATAATTTCTTGTTGTAATCGCCTAAAAAATGTTGTGTGCACCTCGGCTAAAAGTTCTTTTTGGGCCTCATCTGATTTGTAGCCTCGGCTTTGCCTCGGCTGCAAACTTCGGTTTCGGCCCAAAAAGATTACTTTTACAACCTTGATACACAAATAACTATTTTTTTGAGAGAAAAAAAAATCCCGAGCGAAAATCTGAAATTTCGGTTTTTTCGTTTTTCCGAATCGTTCCAAAGAACCTGTATGAGGAGAAAACATGTTTTTATGTATCGTTGAAATTATATCTCTAACCACTTTAGAGATTGTACCAAAAGACACGCTTTTTTGAGGTGCAATTTTGAGAGAAAAATCTCAAAAACGAGAAGGTAATTTGAAATCAGTGCATCGAAACAATCAGAAATATAAATTTTGGACTCAAAATTGCGTATTTTTTGATTATTTAGGATGTACAAGATAAATTTTAAGAGTGAAAAACTAAAAATTGTAACTTTTCAAGTTTAATTATGATTGGACTTTACTTGAAGATGTAAAAAGGTTTTAACTTTGTAATGGAATGATGAATTTTTATTTAATAAGTCCTATGTTGTATACGAAGACGTTATCAGAATTTATTTCTTTCGTACAGCTAGATAATATGGAGAGTACTTCTTAAGAGAAATAATGTGGAAAGTAATAGACTAATTTATTTTCAACAGATAATTAAAATTGTTAATCCAATTTTACAGATTAATTGGATAAATGAACGTGAACTTTGGATAAAATAGTGTGAGAAATAATTGACTAAAATAGTTAGCTAATTTAAGTGCAGTTATCTATTGATTGCTTTTATTTTTATAATCTCTTTGTCAAACTGTTTTGAAACAAATTATTTTTAGGATAGGTAACCATAAAAGGGAAATAAAAAAATATTAAAAAATTTGTGGGGTAGAAGTATAGGACCAGCACGGCATGTATATGTTGTAGTATATGTGGCAACATACCGTACAGTATTTCTTACTTACATAAACATAAAATACTAACTCATCTCCCAGACTATGAACCAAATATTTATTTTACTTTAATTACTATATTGACAAACAAAACAATAGTCAAAATATAAATTGTGTTATCAATTGGAAACAATTTAATTATCGCGAACGTAATCTACTTCATTAGAATATTCGTACAGGTCAACAATTAAACTTGATGCTGTTTTGAGAAGGCAATAAAAAAATTCTAGCGCATTTCAATTAACTACACCATATGGAATCGGGCTAGACATAATTATGCAACGACAAATGCTATTCATCCATTCGAGACTGTTTGTTGCACTTAGCAGCTTTCAGCTGTCTGCCATAACAACAATACCCAATTTTTTGTGGTAGAAATTTGCCGAAATAATTAATTAAATGGGGCAATTATTAAGTAAAGTTGTTTACTACAGAGTAAATAATTGTTTTATAATTTGTCACATGAGATTTTGAGTAAATAAAATAATTACAAATTAGCATACGCCGTAATTTGTGTGCATTAAGGTACGTTCACAGCTCTTAACGTAGTCGTAGTTTTTGTTTCTCGACGTAAGCGTAAATATATGTCGAACGTGAATACGGCTGAGCATTCACATCGCTTAACTTTGTTTCTCGACGTAGACGTAGTCGCTGCGCACAAGCGTAAAGTTTGCAAACTTCATATACTCGACGTAGTATCTCGACGTATTTCGGTTGGACAGAGAAGAGGCTATCCCTTTTTATGAGCAGTAAATGTGCGTAGTGTGACCAAATCTGTGTCTCAAATATCTGTCATTTGTATTTTGCTTTTATTTAATAAAAAATGGATAATAGAACGAAAATAATAGTAGGTTCTATCGTAAAAAGAAGCAGAATAGCTGAAATAGCTGCTCTGTCAAGAGAACCACATGTCAAAAAAATTATTATTTAATTTTAAATAAATATCATTTTATTTTATACATTTCAAATGTGAAACGTAGCTACATTTTATTAATATAAATAAATATTTTGAAATTTAAATTGCTATATTAAAAATATTATGGTTTGTTCACCTCTATTTTTTAATATAATTTTTTGATATTATTTTGCATTTATATAGATTAAATAAATTATAACGTTATTATATTAGTAATATCATTATTAATGCAAGAACATATTATATCTAAACGTATTTATTACATTTTATTTTTATTTAATGTGAACAAACATTCACAGCGACGAATGCTTGTGTTAAGAGCTGTGAATGATAAAAATTTTTATGCTTACGTCGAATACAAAAGTTCAATTACAACGACCAAAAACAGTGTTTATGTTAGAGCTGTGAACCTAGCTTTAGATCAAGTTTCAAAGTGGAAGATGATAAGGATTAATTGAATGTTTTCAGCAATAAATTATACATTTTTATTTTTCAATTCTTTTAACATGTAGATTTTTTTTGTCCAATCTTTATACATTTTTAAAAAAACTGGGTTAAATTTTAAATAAATATATTCAGATTATTTATAATATAAATAGCTATAAATATATTTCTATTTTAATTATAATGTATTAACAATAAAAACAATAGTTTATTTGTTATATAAATGTGTAGATATTATTTGTAAACACTTCGAATGTAAATTTTGCAATAGGATATCTACTTCGTTCTAGTTTCCTATCTTATCGGCTGTGATTCAATTCTGAATTGCTCGATTATATACATTACATTCACTGCTGTATGTTCATTTTTTCCGTGCATGTGAACGTACGTACGATACACACACATACAAATTCACATAAGATTTATATGTTTTTGTATATTTTATGCGTAATATTTTTCTATATAATGTCCTTGTTATATTATCTATTATTTGTACAATTTAATACGTATGTAATTTTTTGTATGAATTAACATAATATCAACTTGATTGACAGATAATAGAAAACATAAAACAAAAGTATGTGACACTCATTTACTGAGGTGTGAACTATTTTTTTTTATTATTTTACGTCACTGAAATATATTAAAAACGAAATAAAAATAACTTTCTACATAACATAATTTTTTTAGGAAATATCCTTTTATTCTTTGTATATATATTATTTCAGAATTGCATTAAATTAAATCACATGATTTTATAAAAAAAAACATGGATTAAATATTTTTTTTCTGCAATTGTTAATTAACGTCTCATGTTTTTGGATCTAATTAATTTTATCTACAAAATTTTTGCAATATGTGATTTTTTGTTTAATTTGTTTTGAAATGTGATACAGTATAATTCAATTATAACGAAATCAAAGAAATCTTAAATATTCGTTGTTATAGCCGGAAGTCGCTATTACCGATGAAAGTTAACTTACGTTAACGTATAAGAAACACTTCCGACATTATAACCAGTTTGTCGTTATAAACGGATTTTACAGAATTTTCTATTATTTCTTTGTTAAATAGTTACTTTTCCTTTTAATTGATGTATTTGTATGCAACCCTGTAATACTGTGAAGCTTGTGTCCGCACGGTTAATATAAAGATGGGAAACAACTCACCCGATCTTCTTCGACTGTTTGTCCTGTGTTACTTCCTCTACACTCCTCCGGTACTACCGGAGTATAGTTTCCTCTGAAAGGCACTGTAGTGTTATTCTGTAGAACCTGAAGATTGCTATGGGATACCATGCACACCATGGCGAAACTTATATTAAAACGCATTAGGATTAGATTGGTGGTACACAAAAAGGCACACAAAGTGAATACTAAGCGGGTCGAACCCCATAGTCGATATCTGAAAGAAAATAGAAAATATTAGAATAAATATTACATAGAAAACACTTCAGAGTATGTTGCTACATGTACATCAATACATACATGTATTAGTGGTCACATTTAACCTCTAAATTTTTATTATAACATTATATTTACTATTATTAAATACTGTTGATAAATTTAAAATAAATATTGTAGCGAACCCAGGGTCGCGGCGCGGGCGGCGGCGCGGGCGGCGACCGCTAGCGTGCAGGTCAGAACACGTCCGTTCGCTACCCATTGTTCTGATTTCAAGGAATCAAAGAATCTTCTGGAATGATGTATTTTAATATAAATACCCCGACCAAAAGATCGCGAGGACAGTCTTGTGTTAATACGTGTAGTGTTCAGATGGTGATATAAATAGATAGACAGTGATATAAATAGTGTTGAAATAAATATTGCGTAGTTATAATTGTTTAAATAAATTATCTTAGTGTTTAAGTCTTTAGTAATAATAATTAGTTCTTAAATTAGTGTTTATATTTGTTAATTCTTAGTGATAGTTATTTTTATTTATTCTTTATAATTTATATTTCTTTAATTAAACATAGTTATATAAATATTAGTGTTTTAATCAATTTTACACTTCACCTAAATAAATAAAACGTTACAATTGGTGTCAGGTGTGGGGTTATTAAAAACTGTGAAGTGTAAAATAAAAATAAATAAAATGGCGACTAAACAAGTCAAATTAAGTGAATTAAAAGTGGCCGATCTCAAGAGGGAGCTAGAGGAACGAGAGTTGGAGACATCGGGAACCAAGTCTGTTTTACAACATCGTCTACGGCAAGCCTTGGTAGAAGCTGGTGAAAATCCTGATGACTTTTTATTTGAAATTACGGGCAGCTTGCCCGATTTTGGTAAAATTATGGAGGAAAAGTTGGCGGAAAATTCTAGAAAATCGGAAGAGAACTTAAAATCACAAATGATAGAAAATTCTAGAATTTTGACGGAAAATTTGGAAGAAAAAATTATGAAAAATTCTAGAACTTTGGAACAAAAATTAGAGGAAAGTTCTAGAAAATCTGAAGAAAATTCTCGAACTTTGAAAGAAGAATTAATAGAAAATTCCAGAAGTTTAGAACAAAAATTAAAAGAAGAATTAACAGAAAATTCTAGGAAGTTTGAAGAAAGTTCTAGAATATTGAAAGAAGAGTTGATGGAAAATTCTAGAACTTTGGAAGAGAAACTAAACGAGCAATTGAAAGATAGTTCTAGAATATTGGAAGAGAGAATAGAAATTTACGAGAAGAAAGTTGAAGAATTACAGCAAAATTTCTCCAAAATTAGGCCAGCGGTGTCAAATTCTGAAGAGGCTCATGTAATTCAAGAAAATAAAACAGTAAAAGCGGAACATAATTCAAAACTGCACATTAAAACACCTGAATTCGACGGCAAATCATCATGGCCGAATTATGTAAAACAATTTGAAGCCGCTGCCAAAGCAAATGGCTGGACTCCCAAAGAAAAGGCTACAGCGCTGACAGTTTCGCTGCGTGGAGAAGCTATCGATATCCTCCAGACGCTAAAAGAGGATGAACAGGAAGATTATGACCAACTTGTCAAGCGGTTGGATATGCGATATGGCAATGCGCATCTGGAGCAAGTGTATCAGACGCAACTGAGGAATCGATATCAGAGTTCTAAAGAAAATCTTCAAGAATTCGAAGCTGATATAGCTCGTTTAGTTCGTCTTGCACATCCCACAGCTCCTGACAGTGTTTTGGAATGTCTAGCCACTCAATCATTTATCTATGGGGTCCGTGACAATGAAACTCAACAAGCACTGCGATTGGCTCGACCAAAAACTCTGGTTGACGCACTTTCATATGCCTTAGATCATGAAGCAGCCAAACAAGCTTCACGTAACCAGTCGCGAGTGCGAAATATCGATGCGGAGAGTATCGAGGACCTCGATGATAGGATAAGACGTATTACATCCGAAATTAATGCTTCTGGAAGAAAGAAACTCCGCTGTTGGAATTGCGGTGAAGTAGGTCACCCGCAAAGGCTCTGCAGAAAACAACAGAGGAAAGCAGAACCAAGAAAGGAAGAAAGGGAGTCGGAAAACTAAGTCGGGTTGATGCGAAGGGGCAATCGTCGACCCGTAATCCAGTAGCCCCAGAATCTATTACTTATGTCGCATCCCTTCATCATCAAGCTAACAGCATCTATGTAGACGGCTCTATCGACAGCAGGCCGCTTAAAATGTTGCTGGATACGGGTGCGACAAAAACAATAATCAGACCCGATTTAGCAAGAAAACTGTGCAGAAAACATCTACTTCCAACAAAGTGGCAGATACGCACAGCCACCGGAGAACAAGCTACCGCATCTGGAGAAATCGATTTGAGCATCGCTGTTGGAAAAACTTGCATTAAACATCGTGTGCTGGTAGCTGACGTAGAAGATGAATTCATTCTCGGCATGGACATTATGAAAAAGCATGGATTTAAACTTGACCTGAAGAACGGAGTGATGATGGTCAATGATGAAGAATTGGTATTAAATCCACGAGACGACAATGCCATGCGAGTATTAATGACGGAAGATGTAACCCTCCCAGAACGAAGTGAATCAATCGTGGAAGCACAGCTAGAGGGTAGCTTCTGTGAGGGAAACATTGTCATGCTCCAGCCGAAAAACGATGATGCCAAAACTGGGACTGGAGTTGTAATTGGAAAAGCCTTGATCAAAACCGACAAAGTTATCCCAGTTCGAGTAATGAACATAAATTTTTATCCCGTTATACTGAAGAAAGGGACCATAGTAGGAGAATGCTCAACGGTATCATCGATTATTCGAACTGTGACGGCCAAAGACAACACATCCTGTGCAGTTCCGGATATTCTGTTGAAGGAGCTGTCAACATCGTTCCAGGACTTGACCGCCGACCAGAAAACCCAGGCTAACGGTTTAATTAGCAACTTTCAAGATGTGTTCCAATTGGACAAGAAGGACAAAGGAAGAACCAATGTAGTCCATCATAAAATAGACACCGGAGACGCAAGACCCATCCGCCAAACAGCAAGAAGATTACCACTGGCGAAGCGGGAAGAAGCAGAAGAAATCATTGAGGACATGAGGACGGAAGGTGTGATTGAACCTTCAAGCAGTCCATGGGCTTCACCAGTAGTGCTAGTGAAGAAGAAGGATGGCTCTACAAGATTTTGCGTCGATTATCGTCTACTTAACAACGTGACGAAGAAGGATAGCTACCCGCTACCCCGAATAGACGATACACTGGACACATTGGCAGGATCAAAGATTTTCTCTACTCTTGATTTAAAGAGCGGATACTGGCAAGTGGATTTAGATCCAAAAGACAAAGAAAAGACAGCTTTTACCATCGGTACCGGTCTGTGGCAATTTAATGTTATGCCATTTGGGCTCTGCAATGCCCCTGCAACATTTGAACGACTTATGGAAACCGTGTTAGCTGGACTGTCGTGGAAAACATGTTTGGTTTACCTAGACGATATCATTGTGGTAGGAAAAACGTTCGAGGACCACATGAAGAACTTGGAAGAGGTTTTCCAAAGATTGAGGAAGGCTAACCTGAAACTCAGTCCAAAGAAGTGTCACTTATTTCAAAAAGAAGTTCATTATCTTGGACACGTAGTTTCTGGTAAGGGCATTGCAGTTGACCCAGAGAAAATAAGGGCTGTGAGTGACTGGCCAGTACCGAGAGATAAACACGAATTGAGAAGTTTCCTTGGTCTCTGTACATATTACCGACGCTATGTACCTGGATTTGCCAACATAGCGAAGCCATTGACAAGGCTTACTGAAGAAGGCAGAAAATTTATCTGGGAGATGGACTGTCAAGCTGCGTTTAAACAACTTAAATATTCCTTGACAAGCGCACCTGTCCTAAGTTATCCTTTACCAGAAGGAGAATTCGTTCTAGATACAGATGCCAGCAACGTTGGAATTGGTGGCGTTCTTTCCCAGATACAAGACGGACAAGAGAAGGTTATTGCCTATTTTAGTAAGACCTTGTCAAAACCAGAGAGGAATTATTGCGTCACCAGAAAAGAACTTTTGGCTGTCGTGAAATCCGTGGAGCACTTCTACAAATATTTGTACGGTAGAAGATTTCTTATAAGAACTGACCACGCTGCTCTCAAATGGCTGCTACAATTTAAGAATCCTGAAGGTCAGGCAGCTAGATGGATTGAAAGATTGCAAGAATATAACTTCGTTATTGAGCATCGAGCAGGTACAAGCCATCGTAATGCTGACGCATTATCAAGAAGACCTTGCCAGGACGAATGCAAGCATTGCAGTCGTCTAGAAGAAAAACTCTCTACCATCGCCAGAACAACAGTAGTGAATGATAGTTGGCAAACGGAAGACCTTCGCAAGGATCAAGAGAATGACTCGGACTTGAAAATAATACGAGATTGGAAACGTGGCGATAGCAGACCAGTTTGGGAAGATGTTGCACGACACTCACAAAGTGTAAAATCTTACTGGGCGCAGTGGGACTCTATTGTGGTTGAAGAGGGCCTCCTGAAACGTGTCATAGAGAATACTGAAGGTACTGTGAGTAGGACCCAGCTGATAATTCCTAGGAATAGAGTACCGGAAGTATTGGAGGAGATCCACGACGGATCTGGACATTTTGGAGTGAATAAAACCCTTGAGAGAGTGCGCCAACGATTTTACTGGGTAAATTGCAAAGAAGATGTTAAAGAGTGGTGCAAGAAATGTGTGGTCTGCGCGGGAAGTAACGGGCCACATAGGAAAAGAAGAGCCCCAATGCGCCAATATAATGTTGGAAGTCCCTTTGAACGCATTGCGATTGACGTGGCCGGACCATTCCCAGAAACAGATGAGGGAAATAAATACATAGTGGTAGTAATGGACTACTTCACTAAGTGGGTTGAGGCCTACCCATTACCCAACCAGGAAGCCGTAACGGTCGCTGAAGTTTTGGTTAAAGAATGCATCTGCCGATTTGGAGTACCGCGAGAGATACATTCCGACCAAGGAAGGAATTTCGAGTCTGCTCTGTTCCAAAATATCTGTAAGATATTAGGAATAAAGAAAACCAGAACTACTGCATTACACCCGCAGTCTGATGGCATGGTTGAACGGATGAATAGAACAATAAATCGGTATTTGTCAAAGGTAGTCTCTAACCATCAACGAGACTGGGACCGACATCTTCATCTGTTCTTGTTGGCTTACCGTTCATCCGTGCATGAGACAACAGGGCAGACACCAGCAAACATCTTATTCGGGCGGGAGTTGCGCTTACCATGCGACCTGATATTTGGCAGTAAACCCGGTGAAGATCTTGCCGGGGAGGACTATGTAACGGACTTACGGAGAAGAATGAATGACATCCATGAACAAGTCCGCACAAACATTCAAGGTGCCAGCGATCGGATGAAGGACCAGTATGACGTCAAGGCTGAAGAAGGTGGTTTTCAACCTGGGAATCTGGTGTGGCTTTACAATCCACAAAGACGTCGTGGCTTATCACCGAAGCTACAAAAGAATTGGGAAGGTCCCTACGAGATCGTAAAAAGAATAAATGATGTGGTCTACAGAATTAGGAAAACACCTAATGGAAAGCCGAGAGTAGTCCACTTCAATCGGTTAGCCCCTTTTGCTGGTGATAATTTTGACGATCATCGTGGAGCGACGGTTCGCCGGGTTATAGCTGAGGAACCTACATTTGATGACTTTATGGAAAGCCATTCCACTGGTCACAAAGCACGGTATGGCGTGACACGAGAAGAACAACGAGATCTGTTCACCGTTTCCCCAGAATATTCCCTCGCTCACTGTGTAGCGAAAGACATTAAAATGTCCCGCGGCATCGCTTCAGTTTTTAAAAGAAAATTTGGACGAGTACAAGAACTGGTCAACCAACGTCCAACTGTCGGGAAAACGCTACAACTGAAGGATGATAACGTAGAACATAAGCGGTACATTTACTATCTCGTCACGAAACAATACTCACATCAGAAGCCGTCATACCGCAATTTATGGGACTCGCTGTGCGACATGAAGGACCATCTGTTGGAAAACGACATCATGAAACTGGCAGTACCAAAGATAGGCTGTGGACTAGATGGTTTGGATTGGAGGATTGTTAGAAGCATGTTAGAAACAGTCTTCCGCTTTACCGGAGTGGAAATTCTAGTTTGCAGCTTCAACTCTACCGGCCAAGAGGAGCTCAAACGGACCGTCGACTGTTACTTCTTCAAGACTTCCAGATGCACCAAGGGTGATGCATGCAGATTTCGTCATAACGAACTGTTCCGGGACGAAACAGTCTTAAGGAGGGGGCAATGTAGCGAACCCAGGGTCGCGGCGCGGGCGGCGGCGCGGGCGGCGACCGCTAGCGTGCAGGTCAGAACACGTCCGTTCGCTACCCATTGTTCTGATTTCAAGGAATCAAAGAATCTTCTGGAATGATGTATTTTAATATAAATACCCCGACCAAAAGATCGCGAGGACAGTCTTGTGTTAATACGTGTAGTGTTCAGATGGTGATATAAATAGATAGACAGTGATATAAATAGTGTTGAAATAAATATTGCGTAGTTATAATTGTTTAAATAAATTATCTTAGTGTTTAAGTCTTTAGTAATAATAATTAGTTCTTAAATTAGTGTTTATATTTGTTAATTCTTAGTGATAGTTATTTTTATTTATTCTTTATAATTTATATTTCTTTAATTAAACATAGTTATATAAATATTAGTGTTTTAATCAATTTTACACTTCACCTAAATAAATAAAACGTTACAATATTTATATGGGCAGTAAAATTTTATTATAATTTTTGTACAATATTTTAAAGCAAATTATGTTTTAATACTGACCTGGGTGCTTCCTTTTCGTTTTCAGAATGTAGTAGCATACTGCCATACTGACCGGAACCTAAAAATAATTGTTCGAATTAGAGCAAACAGACATTACCTAGTTACGAGGTCTTAATTACATCTACTCTAAATACTCTTCCAAGTAATTTATATTTTTAACTTTATGCAATTTTCAGTTATATTAATTAGGTATTAATTGATATGGTTGCCAATTGAAAAGTTAAACTACCATAGATACAGAAAGAGTTACATTTCATTTTAATAAATGAAAATATTAAAATGAAAGTGTTATTCAATATTATTAAAACTTAGAGAAAAATATTACATGTGTAAAGAAAAATAAGATTCTGTTATAGAAATTTGCAAACCATCATTGGATGAAGGAAAAACAATAAATTATTTTTAATGTTTGTATTTGTTGAGGCGTAGAATTTTTATTACAATCTTGTCCTTATGCGGAAGAATAAAAATCGGTGATAAACTCTAAGTCACCCGATAAAATTTTTCCGTCAAAACAAATGATAAAAATGGAAAAATACTTGGAGACTAAAGCATCGTGTCTAAATTTAAACTTACCGGTCGTTGTGGTTGCCATCGTAACCGCGCCAAACAAACGCACACACCACAAAACAAATGAGTGACGGCGGAACGCCAGAGAGCGACTGCAGCGGCAATAGTTTGACGATCGCCTGGTCTCTGGGCGCGCTGGGTGCTGCTGGGTGATGCTCAGCTGTTTCACCGATGTTCACATGTTTAGAGAGATGCCAAGGACGAGGAAAACTCGTTTGGGATACCACGGTCACGTGACCATTTTGCCGGTAAACCAGAAAAATCATAAATTAGTGTGGGATGGATGGATCACATTCCAATATCTGCAGAAAAACTGCCCTTATAGAATATGCACATCCATAAACCATAAACTGGAAGTCTTTCCTTTCATGAAATACAATCAAACTTGCCTAAAGTCAAAAGGAAATATATAAAATTTATAGAATCGTAATATATTTACATTTACACACTACACGAGTAAAAGTCAAAGAAATGTGACGTTCAAAGTTGGCAAAATTTCAAAATAAAAATACCATCGTAAACCACTTGTTAGATTGTTTGAGGTAAACGACCGAAAATTTTGCCCAAAAAAACATAACTGTAAATTATGTAATCTGATTCTCTGGGACAGGTTCAGAGATAGTTTTCTTTTTAACGGGTAATAATTTAAGGAAAACTTGAAACCGCAAATTTACATATTTATGTTTTTCTAAATTTGTTACTGTTTTTACTTCCTTGTACGAAGGTATAATCGCAAAAATTTTCGGTTTCAGATTTCAACGGATATATCTCTTTTGATGTATCAGCATAACTCGAAAATCCAATAGAACTCCTATAATTGTTGTACACTTCCCTTTTTATTGCAATCGGCAATGTCAAAAGGACACTATAATTTTTCGCATAATTCAAAAACGATTAGCCGTAAAGTAATGTCACTTTCAAACGAAATAAGTTTCAGTAAAATGAAGCAAAAAATGTGTACAATTTAATACTCTCACAAGGAAGTTATGTGAAGTCCACATAATATTTTTTAACACTTGTTTTAATTACAATTCCGAATCTTCTTCATTGCTATTGTTGCACTTCAACAATACATTCTTGTGCAACAACCAGTCTGCAGAAAGATGTTTGTATAACAGTTGTTGTTAAGAATGTCACATGACTGTAGTGGACATTAGTTTGCTAACACAGGCCATCAAGTCTTTTATAGGTACACGTGTGCACAGACGTATATAGCAACTGCAGGTTCCACAGTAGTTGAATAATGATTACTTTCTGGCGCCTGTGTGCTTCTTTTGCGTCTAGCTGGATTTACGGTTACCACACCCAGAATAGGGAGAAAAACTTGTGTAAAGAAATCATCAGGGTTGGTCTGATTTAAATCATTTGATTTTTATCATGACTTAAATCACGATTTACATCAACTGATTTTTTAAATAAAAATTTTATCAAAAATAATAAATAATATGTATATAATAATATCTTAAAATTAAATATTTTATAACTATTTGTCGTATAACAGAAGTAAATGTAAGTAATTAAAAATGTAACTAAAAGTAAAAATTCTTTGTTATACTCTTCCTAGTTTTATTTAGATGAATTGGTTTGGTTTTATTACAGATTTCGTTTTCGTTTATGAAATAATATATTTATATTGCTTTTAAAACAATTGAAAATTGAAATCATGATTTATTTGTTTTTTTTTTAAATCAACGATTTTTGATTTTTTTAAATAAATCATGATTTTACCAACCTAGGAAAATGTTAATATGATCATTATTAAAAGTAAAATATGACAAAAGTTTTACAATATTGAAATTTTTGCTGTTAATTGATACACACAAAATTAGAGTGATTATTGGATGTCTAACTGGCCAGGAGAGTGTACCACACGGGTCATTTTAATGTGGAAAATAAATGGTAGACCACATACCTCAATATTTTATTTTTGTTTAATAATAAAGTAAAATTTTATGGCTAAATCTAGTGGAAAAAAATGGAAGTATGTAAGAGTTCTTTATAAAAACTGTTAAGATTAACATCTGCAAATATCTGAAGATATCTTGTGCGTGCACTGCATCATAATGATTCTTGCCGTTTTGGTTTTATTTGCAGCTATTTTTAAACTCGTTCGCGGTACATCTACAATCACAATCTGTACTTGGGAATATTTTAGATAAGATTATGTAGTGTTAGCTTAACTTTTTCTCTGTATTTTCTAATATATCACGTTATGTTTACTATTTGTAAAACAAGTTTTAAAATATGCAAAACAGGAAGCAAATCTGAGAGTTGTTTTCGATAATTTAAAAAACAATCATATGACTTTTGAATTAATTAATCGGTAAAAAAGTGTCACATGATTAAAACGGAACTAATTGTTAGATTAAGGTTTAATTAACTTAATGCAATTATAAATGCAAGTGAACTAATTATTATGATGTCATCAAAAACTGCTCTGCTCTTTTTTTGAAGGTTCTGTGCGCCTCTGAGCAAGAGCAATGACCTACGCTCATTTTACTATTCATAAAATCGTAGTTCACTTTCTACCATTCAGCATATTTTTCATATTACAAATCACATGATATATTTTTTTCTTGTCTAGATTAATCTAGTACTGTGCTTTTTCGAAAATAAATAAAATGGACAATGATACATTTATTAATATCTCAAAAACAAATATTATTTCATAATATTAATGACGCATATTTTAATGTTTTAATGATAAGCTTACCCTTCATTGTAATATAAAAAATAGAATATATATTTTTTAATATAACTGTTTGTTGTCTATTTTTTATCAACTTTCTTTAAATAATCTACAAAAAAATATTCTATTTTTTTTAATTTATTGTGAACTTTTTTATTGCTTATATCGGTTTTTATGCATAAAGCATTCATGAAAATTAAAATAAATTATATAAATTTATAATTTATTGTAATTTTCATGAATTCATACATAAAAATGATGAAGGAAGTTTTTTGTAAAGAAGTAATCTTTCGTCGTTTAAATATGGCTAAAATATGAGCCAATGATAAATAAAAATTCTAAAAACCACGTAATACAGAAATTGCCCCTTTAACGATGCGTTAAATTTTTAGCTACGCATGATTCAGAAGATCCTATAATCTGCAGACTTGTTATCTTAACGTCTTTATTTTTTCTAGATTATAAAAGAGCCAGAGCGGAGCTAAAGAAGCGATCTACAGACACTCTTCGCCTACAGAAGAAAGCCAGAAAAGGCGGCACCATAGGTGGATCAGAACTCCAACGACGATTGGAGTGCAACCTCCAGGATGTGAACGAAAGACGCCAAATTTTGGAAGAGACAGAGAAACAAGCCGTTCGGGCTGCTCTTGTAGAAGAGCGATCCAGGTTTTGTCTATTCGTAGGGTTCCTAAAGCCTGTAGTGGTAAGCAAATTCATCAAATAAGCAACAATATGAATATGGAATAGATGCTTATTATTATGTAAAGGATTAGGGAGTGAAACTTGACAGCATAGTTAAAAAGAAAATGTCAGTATTTCTAATTCGACCAAGCTTCAATTTTAAACATCTATGTATATTTGTTATTTACAATTCTCTTGTTAGGAGTCAATTAGAGGTTACTTCTATATATTGAAATTCACAAAATATGACCTATACATAAATAGTATTGTAGCAATTCAACGAAGATTTTTAAAATTTCGATCATTAAGACCAAAAATGTCAATTTTATTATAATCTTTTCATCTTAAAGTACCGAATGGGGGAGTTTAGTGTTTTATTCTTCAAGTTTGTCTTCAAAAGTAATATCCTATATTATATTTTACTCAAAGATACCTAGATTTCTCAAAAAAATAAATTTTATAACATAATGACGTCACAGAAATTCACGGAGAACGTTTCTACCTTAGGAAGCGCGCGCTGGGTCCCCACGGTATCACAATAACAGGGAGTTTTCCCTCAGTCTATAACCTGCGTTCAAAAAGTTAGGTTTCACTATATCTTATAGTCATGCGCATAACTCACTTGTGATGTCACAAAAATTGGATGATAAATAATTTAATACAATTAAATTCAATTACATTTTAAGTTATAATTACTTCATATATTTACGATTAAAAAATATTTCACATGTAATTTCAATAACGCTAAAACTTCCCCATTGTGGTACTAGAAACATTAATTTATTTACCTAAATACTTTTGTTACTAAATATATTGTAAGTTATAGTTTCACAAGATTATTACATATGTATAATGAAATGAGTTATAAAACAAATATGCCCGATTTGTTATCTATAACCATAAATCAGTTTAAACGTTTACTTAGATTTTGTTAACTATATGTTTACATTTAAACATTTTCATGTCAGTATTTAATACTTAAAATCAACATGTATATTGTAAGATTACAATTGCAAATATTTTTAAGATGCTTCTCTATAATTAGGATATTATATTGTTAAGAATTCAATAATAGATAAAACAAATAAATACTTTTCCCCAGGATGAAGAGGTGGCGATGCTGTCCGAGCTAACTCACCTCCAGGAAGTGGTAGAGCAGTTGCAGAAGCACACTGCCGACCCTTTCACTCTCCCGCCAGCCAGCGAGCAAGTCATCGCAGACCTGAAGAACTCGGACAGCGGCTGGTCCTTCCAGACACCACCCTCCTCGCCAAGCTCTCTCGGCTCGAGGAAGTCGTCCATGTGCTCCATCAGCTCGCTGAATTCGTCGTCCTCGGGCAGCTCCAAGAGCCATCACTCTCCGAGCCATCCCCATTGGCATCGCTCCATGTCGCAGGTGACGATAAAAAAAATGTTTATTTGTAGTAAATATATGTTGCTATATAGTAGTGTTTTTATTGTTTTTCGCGAGGGGTTATTCAGTAGTGACATTTGGTGGTCATTTTTAAGGTATTACAGACATTTACGGCAGTAGCTAGTATTGCTAGCAATACAGGCAATATTTGGCATTTATAAGCTTCATCGGGCATTTTTATGCATTTTTATGCTTTTAAAGGCAGTAATATGGAATTTTTTGCAGTAGAGCAGCATTTTACTCTCGTTTACCTAAACATGAAGGAATCCTCAAACTATTTTTTTTTTAAACTACCATCGGTTTGATTTTTGCATCAATGCCCGAATATATTTCAATACCATTAACAGGATTCCCGGTGTCTATTGGTATATGGTAAAATACATGCTAAGCATTTTTCTTTTTATTCAAAACCAAGAAAAGAAATTAATATGAAATAAATTCATATAAATTCTTCAAATTCAGATGCATCCGCCTATATCAAATATATTTTAAAATTTACTATAGAATCGCGAAAAAAAATTATTAAATATCAGATATAAATGTACTACTTTATTGTAATGTCTAATGGTTATCTAAAGTATTTTTTCGACAAATAAGAGACATAGACTTGTAGAATAAAGACCTATATATCAGTATTTCTAATCAGAAAACTATTTGAATTAACCATTCTTTGTTGTTGTTTTCTTATTGTAAGGGTGGGTTATACCTGTAGAAGAAAGACAGAAACTTAAAGTACACACGTATTGAAAAGAGTCGACCGAAAAATGATCTGTTATTCTTGTACAGTGGAGGAACTTGTGAACGTTGTCGATACTAGAAACACAAAATATGAAGTTAGAATTTCCAGCTTCACCGGGAATCCTCTTAATAAGAATAAAGTACACGAATGACTTTTTTTATTACAAATTGAAATTGTTGATACAAATTTCTGTCCTATTTAAATTAATTTAGAAGTTTGAAGATAGTTGGACAGAAAAGACTATGTACAAATAAATAATAATAGTTTTACAATTTATAGTCTAATTGAAATATAAAATACAATAAGTGTATATTTTAATAATAAAGTATCTGTTATGTGTATATTTTTTACTCAAGTTTTGTAATAAATCATTGAATAGATTCAAATCTCGAATAATTTCACTGAAAGTAAAAAATCAATAACAATAATACCACTTAATGTCAGGAGAATTTTTACGAAAATAATGCCTAAAATCGGAATTCGGTGTACATATTTCTAGTTAGTGGATAACCCCTCGGTTTTCCGTTATACTTTTTGTTGTAGTGTAGTATTTTTGTTTTATTTTTTGTTAGCCTGTAGCTCGATGTAATACATTGAGATTGACTTCGGTATCAAGCCGAGATTCGGGATTCACTTCTCAGGACACTTTATTCCCTACAACTCCGACTTCACAGCACATTGTACAGGTACCATACCCTATTTTTATTTTTTATATTTAGTTGTTTTTACTCCTTAAAGTATAGACCTATTGGAAATATTTTTTAACTACCTTAACTTTAATTTATTGAAACTCTATGTGGTTGCTATGTTAAAGAAGATTTCTCCCCAGGTGTCGAACATGTCGGAGCACTCTCCATCGTCCACCCCGTGCACTCCACATGTGCCCACAACGACGGCCACGTGGCCGAACCTCCAGGAGTCGCTGCAGTTCGAGCGAGCAGGCAATCTGGGAGAAAGGCCTCACACAATCAGCTCTGCGTACGAGAAGGGCCACGCGAGACCCCCGCTCACGGTGTACACCTTCCAAGCTCCAGACACAGCACATTCCCAGCCTGCTAGTCCAGTGTCGCAGGAACAGGGGAAGGTCACTGCTCGCCCACCCCTACCCACAGTAAGACACAGTTTTTTTAGAGTTTATTTTACATAATTAAGCTGCTTTATAAGTGATACAGAATACATTGGAAATTGGTGTATCCATTTATAATGAACACAGAGCATAAAACATAGATCTGCACAGATTAGGAATTAACAAATTTTCTAAATTTGTGTTTTCTATGCTCGTTCATATTCGGGCGCCATTCGTGACTGTGCAAATAAATTCTACTAGAGGGACTGTTTATATGTATTGCAAGACACTGTGTATCAGGGAGACAATGGACGAAGTAAAATTAATCAATTTAGTAGAAAATCAGCCAATTTTATATTATAATAAAAGGCTGATTATAAAATCAAAATTAAACATCGAGCATGCATATAAAAAAGGCAAAAGAACTGTTGTTAAATATTCAATTTAATCATCCACTTATTAGTAATGACCAACTTTACTAACAAAGTGTTTGTGTGTAGCGTTGTTCATCTCTGGAACGTCCAAGTGTACCTGCCAAATCCATCGCTGGAATGACCGGCGTAAGAGTGTTACCCCCAGGGAACATAGAACACAAACTCCTGACCAAGCCTACACCACTGCCAGCACACATTGCTAAAGGTACATCGCACAACTAGAGGGATAATATGTATTAAGGGCGTTTATCCCTGCGCAGATATTCCACAACCGATGTACGTGAACATGCACGAGCTAGCGAGCATGGCGGCGAGTAAGGCGCAGGAGATGTCATTGCCGCCGCCGCCCCCAGAGTTCACGGCGGCGGCGCCAGCCAGCACGCCGGCTGAAGGTGAGCGAGACGGCAGCACGAGCGAGAGCTCGCTCGAGTCGTCCAGCGGCTACGGCAGTCAGACCACTTTCCCAAACGAGGACGCCGCGCACAGTGAAGGTACGCCACACGCACAACACCCCCGCATGCCACTACTCTTCCTTCCACAACCACAGCCACTCAAGGGGTCGTATTAAATACATTATACAACTTCTACTCGCGTCACCAAATTTCTAACTTCATACTTTTTACATAAATTTATTAAAGATACTAAAGTATCTAATATAAGTATTTAAGATACGTAAAAATATATTACATACTTTTTAATATCTTAGATAACTGAAAGCTAAAAAAATTTAAAAAATATTTCACAGGCAGAAAAAAGAAAGAATAGATAATAATAAATGAATAGACAAATTAGAATATAATTATTAGTAAAAACCCAAATATGGCGCGCCGTTTCGGCAAATATTATTACTATAAAAATAAATTTATTTTCCGTTAAAATATTTATTTTCGTACGAAAATATAAAGATTATTGTTCAAATATATTCCATTGTTGTTTAAAAAATATTTTTTGTATAATTTTATTATTTTAAAATACAAAAAAAAATATTTTTTAAACGGTTAAGAAAATATTTTTTCGCAGCCTGTGAGTGGTATTATTTAATATAAAAATGAGCTTTATTATTCTACCGTTAGATGGCGTCGTTACCACTGTTATTTGAACTGGCAACCTTGTACTGTACACTCAACTACATAGGCTGTGAAACATATCCGGATTAAGCACTGGCAACAGATGACACCACTGAAATCTCAGCAATAGGCGACATGCATATTTTTAGCATCAGCGCCTTTAGCGGCAATACTATAAGTTTTTTGAAAACAAACATAAGGTGTATATGAGTTTTACGCAAGTAATTCGCGAAATAATGTGTTTTTATTGTTTTTAAAATGGAAGATGAATAAAAACAACTACATTTTCTTCACATTTAATACCTCGGATTCCCTTGTCTGCAAGAATTATATCTTCGCCTGTAATAAGTCTAAAATTACATAGTTATTTGTCATAAATGAATCAGTTGTTTTCAGTTTTTAGTATCGAATTTTATCTATTCGTACAGGTATAATTTTTTCCACATGTTTTTCAATACTTCGTGTTTTGAAACTCGTGATTTTCCCTACAGGCGATGTGCAGACTTGTAGTCAGCGCCGCCACTGGACGAAACTTGCAAAACTGTTATTAAAACAAACGGTCAGCTGTTGCGTTACGGAAGATAATTTGCTGCTTTTTTGTTTTTTGTACTTTAAAGTTTAAAATAATATAAAACATACAGGCTGGTACAAGACGATCGAATATTATGTGTTGTGTTGTGGGATGTAGTATTAGATCAAAATTACACTTCATTTATCGACTTCCAAAATTCTTAAATCATGGGCCTTTGCACAATCAATGTTCTTGATTCGAAAAATTTTCTGTGCCTTTAGCGCAATTTTTCTAGGCGTTAAATCTTTTGATTTTCCTATATTTTTTATAAACAATAATATTAATTGTACTAAATGTATAACAGTAAACAATATTAACCTGTTTTGTAAATATTGCTCTATGTTGGGTATAATGTTCAAAATTATACATGAATTTCGATACCAAAAACTCAAAACAATTGATTAATTTATTACAAATAACTATGGAATTTTAGACTTATTACAGGCGGAGATATAATTCTTGCAGACAAGGGAATCCGAGGTATTAAATGTGAAGAAAATGTAGTTGTTTTTATTCATGTTCCATTTTAAAAACAATAAAAACACATTATTTCGCGAATTACTTGCGTAAAACTCATATACACCTTATGTTTGTTTTCAAAAAACTTATAGTATTGCCGCTAAAGGCGCTGATGCTAAAAATATGCATGTCGCCTATTGCTGAGATTTCAGTGGTGCCATCTGTTGCCAGTGCTTAATCCGGATATGTTTCACAGCCTATGTAGTTGAGTGTACAGTACAAGGTTGCCAGTTCAAATAGCAGTGGTAAGGACGCCATCTAACGGTCGAATAATAAAGCTCATTTTTATATTAAATAATACCACTCACAGGCTGCGAAAAAATATTTTCTTAACCGTTTAATAAATATTTTTTTTGTATTTTAAAATAATAAAATTATACAAAAAATATTTTTTAAACAACAATGGAATATATTTGAACAATAATCTTTATATTTTCGTACGAAAATAAATATTTTAACGGAAAATAAATTTATTTTTACAGTAATAATATTTGCCGAAACGGCGCGCCATACCCAAACTATATTTGGTATATTATAATTTCAATTCATTTTTTAACAAAAATGCTGGAGACCTATTCTAATTCAATTTGGCGTGTATTTGGACGCCATATTTGGCGTTTTTCGATCTAACTGCCATCTAGTGAGATTAGTAGAACTAAACCGTGACGTCATGGATGGCGTTTATGTGACAAATCCGCCATGACACTTAGCACATGCTCTCGACCATGTGCTAAGTGTCATGGCGTACACGCCAAGCTAACTGCGCATGTGTGACTATATTTCGTACACAGTTTTTTTAAATAACTTGTGTTATTAATTTATTTGGAATAGTTATTAGATTATTCTAAACATGTTCGTTGCTTATAATTTATTTTGAACAAACGATAAGTATAAATATAACTTACATTAAGATTATATATTTGCTAAACCTTTAGTTTACAAACATATGCACACTGAAATGCAATAAAGTCGAGGAGCAATTATTATCCTTTTTTTAAATATTCAGTTTAAGAGATTGTATCTCCGAATATTCTGAGTTTAAACAATGTTGCCAACATCAAGTTATATTTCATACCAATCCACAAAATAAAAATCCCAACCAAAGTAATATCACTGAACTTGGCGTTTGTCAAAGCCGCCATGACATGTGCTATCATTTAGAATAGGTCTCCTGTATTCTACAAATTGGGATAAGTATATTTTTAAATATTAAACAGACTGTTCTCCTCCAAGGCTAGACCACGTGGTCTGGTCGAGTCAGGCGGGTGCCCACGTTCTGCTCCGGAATGTATAGCACCTTACTGGGGCAGGAACTAGGGCAACTACTCTAATTCTTAACTCAGTGAAGTGGGGCACATTCTTGGCTGATCTACTCCAGAATGTGGAGCAGTTTACTGGGGCAAGAATTAGAGCAATTGTTTTAATGGAAAATGAATTGGTGCTATATTCAAAGCTATATCTTTACGCATTTAAAATATAAATCTTTTAATCATTTTAATTATTGTTGCGTTTTGGGTTCAATGAATATGTGTTGTGGAAAGAAGGCGTGTTGTTTTTGTTGAGTTTGGCGTTTTAACCCTTTGAGTTAGTTTAGTTGATGTTGTTAGCATGTAGTGTTTTAGCAGTGTGTTGTTTGGTTGTTAGATGTGTGTGTTCTTGAGACCGCGGGCAAGTATTGCACGTTGCCCCGAAACCTGCAGCCCGACCTGGCTGCCGCTCAGCGCCGCCGTCCCGTCTCCATGACAGGTGAAATATTTCATTTCTTCTCAATCTACCCAGTAACGTTATTTTACTGGTTAGATCTACATTGTAATATTTTTATGTTAAACATATATTTTCTATTGGCACATTAGCAATTTCCTGCACAAATAGTTGTTTGATTTTAGAATTAGAATTCATAAAGAACAGAAATTAAAAAAAAAATTATTAAAGTATTAGTCTTATTTCTGTTCTCGGATTGTTCCCGTGTAATGTTGAAGCATCTCCATGTGTTTTAGCTGTGTATTCGAGTAACACAATGCGAAACACCCTCCTTCGTCGGAGTTCGATCCAGGGCAACAAACCGCCGCCTCCAATTCGCCGTACGGCCTCTATCACCAACACAAATCGCGCGCTGACTCCAGTCGGCAGCTTGGAGAACCTTCCCCCACCCCCGGCCTTCCTGCTGGAGGGCTCGGCTGCCGGTGCTCCGCCCTCGCCACCTGTGAACGTTGCCGAGACCGTGAAGGTGCTCACTGAGCTAAAGCACACGCCCGCGAGCCCGAATTCCGTTCGTAGGCAAAGCCTTCACGCTCAGCAGCAAATGCAGCAGCAGTTACAGCAACAGATACAACAGCAGATTCAACAGCAGCCGATATTGTCCTCCTTCCAGAACCCTAACGCGATTTATGGGACTATTAGGGCTAATACTATTTATGCTCAACCGTCGCAGCTCACTGTTCCCGGGAGCCCTAATGCTATACGTAGAGGCAGCTCTGGCAATCGGTCGCAGAGTGCCGAAAGAAAAGTCGGAGAAGGTAAAAACTTTCAATATTACTCACGTGTTTGTACTTCTTTCCAACCCTTGTAATATTATATATTACGTAACATCCCACTATCCCTTCGAAACATTGCGTAACTCTACTGTGGACCTCCCTCCCCATGAAGCGTTACATGATTAAGGGCAGCCCCTGAGGTACGTTTCGAATCAAGTCGATTTGTACGGGGTAAACTTTACGCAGTAAGATTTCGTAACAACTCGGTGATAAAGCATCACTGCAGGGTATTTATGATCGTATGTGTCCGGGGATGATTAGTAGCGGTACTTTCTCAAAATTTTACTAATTGCAGCTTTTATGAATAATTTTAATTTTTTTTAACCTGTTGACGTGTTGTTGTTGCAAGTAAATTCAAAATAAATTAAAGAAAAAGATGAGGCCGCAATTCGAATATTTTGATGCAACCCTGTTCGGTGACCTTAAATTCCGCTTAAGTCAAAACAGGTACATTTGCAGTTATCTTGAAACAAACTCCACCAGTCGCTAACAAATACAAATCAGTTATATTTTGAACTTCCGTACTAATTTATAGAATTTCTCAAAAGTAGTTTACTTGTAAATTTGCTTGGGAAAGCTTTTTGAAACTGTTGCAAATTTTATTTTATCTAGCACTTTCATCCTTAATTTCTAATTGAAGATGAAAACGATGTAGATTTAGATAGTTACGTTAGGTTTTTGGTTCATTTCATAATATTCTTAATAATAGTTTCAATCTAGTGTGTACAATACGCAATTGGGGTAATGTTTCATTATCTCAACAGCGACGAAGAGAATTTATTGCTTGGGTTGTCCCTTTAGAAGGTTTATGTGATAAAAATTACTTTAATTCGGAATGTATATCTATTCGTTATGCTATTCTATACCCCTCCTCCCCTTGAATCGTTACGTAATTTAAGGACAGTCTTGTATAATAATTAAATTTAGGGGATTGATTAATTTAAAATGTTAGTGGGCCCAGGTGGGGTGGGATCAGGCTTCATAGCAGCGCTGAGTGCCAAGCTGGCCCCGTCTCTAAGTCCTCGCAACTCGCGAAGACATTCGGAAGACCTGGGCCAAGGTCCACAAAACCCAGGCGGTCCTGGCCACAGTAAACTAGCGCAGCGGGGTCCCGGACAAGGCTTCCTGGACAGTCTGAACGCCAAGTTAGCTCAGCAGCATCTCTCCAACGCTCAAGGGCAGCTCAAAGCCAATAAGATTCGCCAGATCATCAACAGCAGGGCACAGGTATTACTTGAAAGATGGAGATGTAGTCCAGTCAAATAAGAGAAAAATCCCGAAATTTTGAAACTTGGCACAGTTGTTATTCGAATGTACTATACAAGTTGGGGGGGTAAGCGTAGAGTTGGGAAAAATAATAATAAATTAAAAACTATAATCGAACTGCTCTAAGTGAGCATAAGGGGACGAGCCAATTAAAAGGTCACTTTCTAATTTATACTTAAATATCATGGCAAGTATTAAGTTTAGCGAAAAAATAAACAGTATACAAAACTGAATTAGAGTAAATTCAATACATAGAAGGTCGAATTGATGACAATATTTTCCAAGATATTTAAGAAAGACTGAGGAAATTGATCTTTCAGTGGATCTCCTCTTACGTTCTTTTATTATGTTGTACAAGGCTCTTGAATCAACAACTGTGCCTAAGGTTTAAAACTTCAGGATTTTTCCCCTATTTTGGCTATGTTAGCTGACTAATGAAAGGGATGTTTTCAGCCGGATCCGACGACATGTCACGAGTCTTTGATGGATCAGATAAAGCGAGGAGCTACTCTGAAGAAAGCCCGCTCAGTGAACGACCGCTCCGCCCCTAAAATCTACTAAACGCTCTGACAAGGACACGACTCAATTAATTCCAAAATTAGATGTTTTGTTACTAGTTGAAATATATTTTATTTAAAATCTAACATAATCCCCCTCATATTCATACTAAGTATTTGAGTTAGCAATGGTAGACATAAGAATATTAATCGTTACAAATAATCACTGTATCATTTCCATTAGATTCACTGATTGTGTATAGGCTAGGTTACAGGCACTGTCCATTGCTTGAGCCGTGTACCCCGGCCCGGGTGTCTCATCAGGCCTTAACGTTCGCTGCGTTGTGTTCAGTAACGGCGGTACATGTGGACTGTATGCAGTCAATTCCACTTTATAACTCTCAGCCACAAAATCATCCCCGAAAAACTGCCCCTACATATTAAGCAATAATATTGGAAATCCGGACATGTTCTTTTTAACACGATGCAAATAAATATAATAAACATACAAACTTTGCAGTAATAAATTTAGAAATATTTGTGTTTCATTTTAATTTTAATTGTAATAAAATAAAAATAATTAGAGGTGTTACAATTAGAAATAAATACAAATGAAATGATTTGTATAAAGAAGAGAATGAAGTGATTTTGTGGATGAGAAGGTAGATGCCAAGATAGTTTCGCATGGAAGAGCCAGAGTTGTATTGATACATTTTTATTCGTCCATATTTTGCCAAGAATGACTGAATATTATTTTTGTATTTCTATTGTAGGGCGTTAGCAGAACAGAACTGATTTTAGATGTAGTTATTTATATTTTTGCTTGAATAATAATCGCAGTAGAGTATGAGTACATGTACCTAGACGATGATTACTATGAATATGTAAGTGTTCATGTAAATATGTAACTGTAGCAGTTCTTATCAATCGATGTAGTAGTTGAGTTACTTTTGGTTACATTTAAGGTTTCTGCGGTCACTTTGCGCTAGCGTGAACGTAATATACGTTGTTGGGACGTTAGCGGGAAAGGTATATTGTGTATTGAACCATCGTGGTTGTGTTTGGTTCCATTATGTTGTAATATATCACGGAAACATATCTTTTCACTGTGAAAATAATCAGTTTACAGTTTATTCTAAGTTCTGCACTTTATTATGTATTGGTGTATTTGTCAAATATAATATTGGTAACAAATGTTCATTTATAATGTATGAGTTATTGCAAATTCAAATAAAAATATGTAATAAATTATTGTATGCAAAAAGCTGCTAATAACTACAACCATTACAGCAAGATATCCCTGAGAAAAAGTGATATGTAAAATAGTTTTGAACAATAGACTTTGCAATGATTTCCACGGGTCAAGTGGTACAACACCTGGGGGGCATTCTTAGAGCAGTGGAAGATCTGTGAAGATGATATGCTATCCAACAACTTGAACACTATTAAGTATATCTTTATATGTTTATATAAAATAAAACGTTGTTTATTTGTATATAATGAACTACATATTTTAATTAGTAAATTTCACGTATGTCATATCAGAGTTTACATCCTATTGGTGATGTAATATATAATTTATTAAAATTTAATGAAAATTTAGTATAAAAATTTTTATCAGAAAATATTCCACGTATGCCATACGGGAATGTATATTTATTAGTGACATAACGCAATAGTGTTAATGATTTTACTATAGACTATTCCAGATTACGCGAATGACAGATGGTAAAAAGTGATCTAATTGCAATTAAAGTAAATTTTACATAAATTTCCGGTATGTTAAGAAAATATATGTGTAAGTAGTTAATAATCCTATTTTAAATAGTGTAATTGTATACTGTTAGTATGAAAAAATGCATTCATCTGTTGTGAATTATGCTGTTCAAATCTGACAAAGCTTTTTTTTTCATGTTTTAAACCATATGCCGTTTGTTTAGACTTAAATACCGTTTTTAGAGGATAATATATTCCTTTTATCATTGTTAAAGATACATTTGATGCACTTATTCGTGCTGTTCTAATTTAAAACCAAATGGTGGCTAGAATAATGATAGATCATGAGTTCTATGCATATGCAACTTCATATTTTAGAGAGACAGGATTAAATTCTACATCAACAGGTACAGTACTTTATTAAAAAAAAATTAACGTTTAAGCCATGGAAGTAAAAGAAAATATCTTTGTCAGTTGTGAAGTTAATGACATTATAGTTAATGTAATTTGAAATGAATTATTAATTTTTGTTATAGTCTCAAATTAGTTTAAAAATGGGTGTCTCGTCCGTAAATATATTAAAAATTTGTTTTATTTGATTAACTTCTCTTACTTTTAATTTAATATACTTTTTAGTGTATATTTTTTTAATATTGGTATATTATTTAAGAAAAACAATATAAATTTCACTGAAATAATATTAAAATACAGACAATAAAAATATAAACAATAATATCAAGCAGCAATAATCAAGAGCTAGTGAAATTTTTATTGTACAAAAGTGTGCCATTAGAATTATATGCAAAATTGGACCTAGAGAGTCATGTCGAGGTAAATTCAAAAAATTAAACGTTCTAACCTTTCCATCTTTATATATTTTAGAATTGTTAAAATTTGTATACAATAATTTAGATAATTTCAGTTGGGTTTGTTCTAATTATGTTACCAGACAGACTAATAATTTATTACAAATACCAGGACATAAAACTACCTCTTATGAGCATAGTGCATACTACATAGGAGTTAGAATATACAGGGTGGCTGATTTTTCATTGTCCAGGCCATATCTCCTGAAATATTAAATATACAAGAAAAAGGTAAATAGGAAACTTGCGTAACAAGACCTGGTCTGTAAAATAGCGTTAACAGATGTTTTCCATGGCCTACTGATTTGGCGAAAAAGTATTTACCTTTGGTTTTTTAAATGGAACACCCTATATATTTTTACGGAATAAGATTCTACATCAATTTCTCTTTACAATTATGTATAACAAGTGGGGGTTTGCCTTAAATTTATGTTTAATAATGCAAAAAATAAAATTATATAAGTCGGCTGTGTTTTCTCATTGTTAATCACTATTTTTTTTATAAATCTGATACAAGTGTTTATTAGAAGTGTTTTATGGTTTTTATTTAATGGGGTATTCCAAGTCTATGGCTTTTAAAGAAATTCTTATTGGATATCATTGTTTACCATATACAGGATGTCCCATTTAAGATACGAATGCATTGGTATCTCGAGAACCGTAAGAGCTACGAGGTTGGTTAAATTAGACAAAAGTTGCCCCGTTAGGAGGCTATTTTAATAGTGTTTTGTTATTTGCGAAAAAATGCATAGGTCACTAGATATAGGGGAAAATGTAAATTTAGCGATTTTCTTTTTTTGCTTATAACTTTGTTATATGAAATAATACGAGATTCTGGATTGCACTTTCTTAAGGCACTTTTGTATGGTGAATTTGCAGAAGTACTCAATTTTTTTTTATATCTAACCATTTACGAGTTACTGATAGCAACTTTTATTTTTCATATATAAATATATAAATGCTATGGCATTTTTAAATAGAGATTTTTTCTAGCTTTACAATGATATAAAACAGTAATAATTTATTTTTATAATTAACAGAAAAATTAACAAAAATTGTTATTTATACTAAAATTGCATTGAAAAAAGTAAAGTAAAGGCTGCAGTGGAAGAAAATAACTATTTCATAACATATATTGCAACAAGTTTATTTAATTAAAGTTAAAAATTCAAAAATAATTTGTGAAAACTTCATTATAAATTTAGTTAAATTCTTCCACAGCAGCCTTCGACTTACTTTTTTCTAACTAAATTTATTGTTAAATTTTCGCTAATTATTTTTGTATTATCATACCAATGCATTCGTATCTTAAATGGGACACCCTGTATAAGTAATATTAAAGTGAATATAATCATTACTTTTCTGATTTTTAATACCATAATATCAAAATGAAATTGTAATGCATTTGAATCGAGTACGTAAAATTCAGTATCAGCCATGTTGTGACGAAGAAGGCACTCGCTTCAGCCTATTGGCTCTTGTTCGAACGCGCCACGCCTCTGACTCAGACCCACGAATGTATGTTCTCAGCTGGTTCTCAGTGCCTGTGACGTCACACGCACGGCTGATTTTCTAGGGGGTAATTTATTGAAACTTTAAAAAAAAAATTCTGGCGTGTTTGAAACCTTTCGGCGAAAAGAAAAAATACGGGTCTAATATTTTTATGCATAGAATAACATATTAAAAAATGAAAAAAACTTGGAATACCCCATTATTATTTGATTTGTTAAAAAACAATAGAGCATATCAACCTTTTCACTATTTGTGAAATTCTTTTTTTTTGTAATTACGAAGTACAACACCTTTTCAACTAATAAATATTTCTGTCTGTTTCTTGGCAGTTGTCTACAGGTATAAATAATAAAATAATTGCAAATCACAGCCGTCTCATATAATTTTATTTTTTACATTATTAAGCATAAATTAAAGGCAAACCTCCAGTTGTTTTACATAATTGTAAAGAGAAATTGATGTAAAATCTTATTCCGTAAAAACATACAGGGTGTTCCATTTAAAAAACCAAAGTTAAATATATTTCCGCTAAATCAGTAGGCCATGGAAAACATCTGTTAACGCTATTTTATAGGCAAGGTCTTATTACACAAGTTTCCTATTTAGCTTTTTCTTGTATATTTAATATTTCAGGAGATATGGCCTGGACATTGAAAAATCAGCCACCCGGTATAATTGTTTGCCACAGTCCATAAAGACCCTACTGAAAAAGCGTGCGCTTACTATAATTAAGCAAATGTTAATTGAAAAAGAATATTATTGTGTTGAGGATTTCTTTGATGATTATGTCTGATTATTGGAATTGAATTATAATACTTATTGTATTGTACCAGGAGATGCCTGAAAAAAAAATCTTTAATATTATATTTTTGGTAAATCTGTATTTCTTTATCTGTCATTGTTAATTAATTAATTAATTACTTGCAAACTTTTGTATATTTATGTATAAGCAGAGTGGAAGAACAGCGAAGCTGAACTCTTGTTTTTGGTCTCTATTTTTCAGATCAATAAATATATATTATTATTATTATTATTATTATTATTATAATACTTCACTGAACTGTCACATAGATGTTTTCTTTTATTTCCATGGTTCTCTGATTTCTAAAGAAAGTGTTACATTTTATGAAGAGAGGAATAAGCGACTGATGTTGGTGATGGAATAAATAAATAAACAAGACTGCAGTCGGACATAATTTATTTGGGTAGCCCAGGCCTTTTTTCTTGGAAATTTCTTCCTCTTTAAGATTCTTTTTTCAAATTTCTCAAAATATTAATAGTTTCCGAGATATAACCGAAAAACTAAATACCTCTTTTATCTTCACCTTTAATTGTTTATAACTTTTGCAATTTGTCATGTGCTGATAAACGCTTCCGAAACATTTTTCTAGACATTATTCCGGATCGAATGAGTTATCGCACGTACTTTTAGGAGCCTTATGTAGATAGATAGCATTTCTGTAATTAGAATTGCATTAGTTCCAAAACTTATATATAAGAAATGTAATAATACCTCTAACTGTTCCTGTTTATATTTTAAAAAAAGTTGAAACGTTTGAATTGAAAACTTTTATTGACAATTTTATACACTACATGATGATAATGTTGCTTCCACGGTAGAAGGTTGCAGAATGAATACAGGTCTAAAAAAAAAAAAAATAAAAAAAATTTTTAAAGTCATTTCCGTATCACATCTTTCTCTTGCCTCTTCTTCTACTGTTACAACATCCATTGTTGTTACTTGGGATGAATTCCCTGTTTCTTTAGGAATACTTGTCAAATGTAAATTTATGCTCATTTCCACATCACATCTTTCTTTTGTCGCTTCCTCTACAGTTACAACATCCATTGTTATTCCTTGAGATGAACTCCCAATTTCTATAAATAAAATTTATAGCCTTGTACTGATGATGGCCACTATCGCCGATGGCCGAAACGTTTAATAAATAATAAAAAATCAAGTAAATGATCCAGATCGCTATTTTATTCGCAAACCTTAAAACAATTTCAAATTAGGATCTTCAACAAATTTTAAAGAACATTTGTAAAATAAGTCTGAAATTCAGTCAAAAAAATAGAAAAAGAATTTTTATGTTACTTAAAAAAAAGAGTAAAGAAACAATTTCTAATGAAAATATTCGAAAATATTTTGAATAGTCAAACAAAAATCTAGTTGGGTGTATCATCAAAAAATTTTTAGTTTAAAAAACAACAATGTAAAAATCGCAAATACTGATACCTTATACAGAAAATAAACATATTGCTAACGTTTTTCTTATTCACATTCATAATTGCATTCATACAAGATCTTACATACATTTGAATCGAAAACTTTCTTTTGTGCTTTCCCACACAATCAAACACTTTTCACTTCACCATCAGTATATACTTTTCATGCGCCATTCTCTCAACATACCCAAACCATCTTAATTGACTCACGTCCACTCTTCTTATTACATTGTTTCCGCATTCACTCTACTTTTGCATTGTTTTATCCTTGCTCTTTACTCACATACATCAGAACAGGCACATGACTACTATTATATACACTCATCCTAACTAACACTTCTTGTAACTTTCACAATCTTTGCAAACGTTCCCAGAGCACCTAATAACTTACATCCTGAATTAACACGTCTTTCAGATTCTAGGAATAATACGTATATGCTAGGAGGTAATTATCTATTTTATTACATTGTAGTTTCGAGAAACTGAACTACGAAATAAGAGTTCCATTTTACGAGATCTAGAAGTTTCGGAGTCCTTCGATAAATATGCAAATAATTCAAAGGTAAATATTTGTCCCAGATAGAATGTAAGAATTGTAATAAAATAATTTTAGAGTGCGAAATCAACATTTGACGTTCCGTGTGCAGTAGAAAGCGTTAAGAGAAAGAATTGTACCGACCGAAGGGACTATTGTTTTTATTGCGATAAGAATGTGACACATTTTGCAAGACATATATTAACGCGGCATCAGGAAGAAATAGAAGTTTTGAAAATAATGTCTTATAAAGAAAAAAACTCAAAAGAAAGACGAAAAACGATATGCAAGTTAAAGAAGAAGGGAAATTTTATAAGAAATACTTCAACTGAAAATTTGCGACCAGTCGAAAGACTTAAGGACGGTGATAAGTCAAACCGCGATGATTTTCTTCCATGTCAGTATTGTTATGGATTTTATAAAAATAAATCTTTATACAGACACACGAGAGTTTGTAGTGCAAATCCTGATTTAGGAAACACAAAAAAACGACAAACTTCGCAAAACGACGGTCAAACAACACTGTTGTTAGTGTTGTTACACACAAATGTAAAACACTGCGAACTGTTACGAGCCAAATTATTTCCAAGAATGCGAGCTGATGAAATTTGTTTTATAGCAAAAAAAAGATAGCCTTATATGCGCTTACGCTTATTCATATATGAAGGGACGGAGAAGCAAAGGCAATATAGATCTCGTAAGACAAAATGTACGACGTTTGGCTAAATTATTAAAATTTGTTAGAGAACAAAATCAGACAGTAAAAAAGTTTATTGATATTCTTAATCCGGCTTTTTTTCATATTATAATTGATGGAGTTAATTCTATAGCTGGTTACAACAACGACACTGAAACGTATGAATCACCAACGGTGGCAATGAATTTCGGGACATTATTAAAAAAATGTTGTGATCTGGCTTTTATACAACTACTACAGAAAGATAATGCAGAAACACAAAGAGAGCAGGTAAAGACATTAAAAACATTAATCGAATCTCAATGGGCAAATGAAGTGTCAGCTCAGGCTTCAACAGATTTACATGAAAATAAATGGAATAAGCAAGAACTCTTGCCTCTTACTTCAGACTTCAAATTATTTAATACATTTTTAAAAAATTTGGCAAATGTGATAGTTAATAACAACTGTGACGTGTCCCTGATCGTGCCGCCAATTTGCGACGATCACTTGGGCCGCTGCGGGATGTTGTTGGTCCGCGATGTCGTGGGTTCTCTTGCAGGATGTCGGGTTCTTCTCGGGCGCCAATCTGCGGATCCTGCGAGGTAAGTGACGTATGCCACGGGAGCTCTAGGTCGGTCGGGCCAAGGTTTAGCACAGACAGACAAAAATAAGTTTAATATTTTATTGTACTAAAATTACTACACCTAGTTTTTTACTGAGCCGTAGGAAGTGAAACAGTGACAAACTAATCGCGGTTCTACTCAGCCGTCGACGGAGTTCGCGGTGAGGAGCCACCAACGGGTCTTCTCCGATAACTACGGAACGTAGAGCAGTGAGAAAAAAAAACTACTAAGTTAACACGCGGATCTGCCCGACAGCCGTAGAAGTACGCGGTGGTAACCACCTACGGAGCTTCCCCTTAGGCGTGGAATGCAGCGAGCTGAAGGCCCTGAGGAACGGCGGTAGAAGCTACCAACCTGTATCCTCTGATAGCAGCGGAATTCAGTTCCATTCTTTTATTAAATAAACAATAACATGGAAAAAATATGATACATTGCTGACATCATTACCTAGTGCCTGGTATATTTTTTCTCCATATTTATGTGTAAAAGGAGACAAAAAAAATAATAAATTTTACTGAAATATTCACTTTTAGATGTTTAATTGCTTTATTCGATAAATATTTAAAATTTTGTAAAATAAAATATACCAGGCACTTCGTTAACCGCTTATTTAAGAAAATTTCACTTCAAAATTTATGCAATATGTAGTTCTATATGCTATCTTTCTCAAGAATTAATGTTACTATGTTTAATTCTTAAAATAAAGGGCATTAAATATGACTATAAATATAGTATTTCGCTATCTCCAGCCTTAATAAGACGATCGTCAAAATTTCATGTAAGCACATTTACTAAAACGAATTATTTTTTATCATGTCTGGGATTTATGTAAAAAAAATAAAACTATAAAAGCGGTTTCTATATTGAAACAATGGATACCAGATCCCATTGCTAAAGAGAAGACGTAAGCTGTGATCCGTCACTTTTCATCAGTATGAGAATTTAAACGAGTGTACCTTCTTATAGATCATAGATATCAAAGATTTGAAAACAATATCAGGAATAATAGTTTTGAGCAATGGTTTTTATCAATATTTTACGTTTATAATACAACATACGTATTTAATTATTGTAAATTTTAAAGTATCAAGTTACATAAGTCAATACTGTCAAATGTGTTATGAAGTGACTAAATAAAAACCAAATATTCCTAAATGAACTTTACTGAAGACAATGGTAGCTATATTAGGATTGCCAATGATAATTTATGAATTAAAAATTAACTGCGATTATATGCATAACAGTGTTGGCAAATGTGTTATGCGATAACTAAATGATGAAAATCAAATACTCGTAATTAAAATAAATTCTACGCTTTCCAGTGTTTGGTATCAAAAGAAAACAATAGATTAAGGTCGGCGCTTGTAAATGACAAAAATTTAAGAATATTTCATGCCGATCGGCTTTGTTTTTAGCCGAAGCAAGTCGTGTTTCATATCAAATGAAAGGTTTCAATAAAAGCTGGTATTCAGAAGAGACATAAATGGTGTATGTTCATCGACTTTTGTTTTTCGCAAATAGTAGAAGTAGGTCGTGCTTGATATGAAATGAAAGATCTCGATGTGAGCTGGCGTGTAGAATTGACAAAAATGGTCCATATTGATCGGTTTTTGTTTTTTGCAAAAAGTCTTCAGAAGTCTTTCCAGTTTGCTCTCAAATGAAAGGTCTCGTTGAGAGCTGATGTGCATAAATGACAAAAATGTTCCATGTAGATCGGCTTTTGTTTTCTGCAAACAAGTTTTCAGAAGTATGGGGTATTTGATATAAAATGAAGACTCGATTAAGACTGGCGTGCAGATATGACAAAAATGGTCCATGTCGATCGACTTTTATTTTTTGCGAAAAGTTGTCAGAAGTATGTCGTAATTAGTATCAAATTAACGTACTCGGCAAGGGCTAAAGGGCAGAATTAATAAAAATAGTCCATGACGATTTTATTTTAAAGAATGTTGCCAAATGTATTATGAAGTAACTAAATGAAAATCAAGTATTCCTAAATAAAATAAATTCAACACTTGGTTGTGTTTGTTATCAAAAGAAAGCAATTGATATGGGCTGCGTTTAGAAATTTTCCATATCGATTAGCTTTTATTTTATGCAAGTTGTCAAAAGTATATCGTGTTTGATGTCAAATAAAAGATCTCGATAAGGATGGCATGCAGAATTGAAAAAAATGGTCAATGTTGATCGGCTTTTCTTTTATGCAAAAAGTTGTCAGAAGTATGTGGTGTATGATATCAAATGAAAGGTGACAATGAGGGCTAGCGTGCAGAATTGACAAAAATGCTCAATGTTGATTGGCTTTTGTTTTTTGCAAAAAGTTGTCGAAAGTATGTCGTGTTTGGTTTGAAATGAAAGCACTGGGCAAGGGTTAATGTACAGAATTGATATAAATGTTCCATGTTGATCAGCATTTTTTTTTTACAAAAAGTTGTCAGAAGTATGTGGTGTTTGATATCAAATGAAATGACTCGATTAGGGTTAGCGTGCAGAAATGACAAACATGTTTCATGTCGACCAGGGGCGGATTTACGCACAGGCACAACAGGCATGTGCCTGGGGCGGCAATTTTTTCGGGTCCCTATATGTTTTTTTTTAAATTACAAAATCAATCAGAATATTTCAAAAATTAGGAAATAAGAGTATTTCTTTTTTGTGAAACAGTTTCATTTCGTATAATCTAATAATTATTCAAAAGTTGCGGTCCTTCTCCTGCTTAAAAAGAATAAAAAATTATTTGCGATCCACGAGGACGGAAGATCGGGTCAATTCTTTGACGTTATTATAGAGAGTAAAACGATGGATAGCCTTGACTTGTCTTCGGTTATCCAAGAATTTGCAAGACAAAAGGAACGCTCTAAATGTCTGCAATAAATATCTGTATCGGTTGATCCAAATTTTGTTTATTTCTATTGTAATGTTTATAATAAAAATAATTTAATTTAGTTTACAAATTCAATAACCATATATAATCTGTTTGTATTGATTTCAGATCTTCATATTAACATAAAAATAATAATAATAATTATACCAACTTAAAAAAAGAAAATTAGGTTGGGAGTGGGGGGGCGGCAAATTTTAGTTTACCTAAGGGCGGCAATTTCGTTAATCCGCCCCTGATGTCGACCGGATTTGATTTCTAGTCTGCACTTTCGGCCCTGTCTTGTAATTTCCATGTCGTAGAGTAATCCATCTATATTAAGTTAAGCATGCTAATGTTACTTTGAGATTTGCAAATCCAGTGCTTAGCTGGGTACCTGAACAGAGTATAGTAATGGATTTCGTACAATTCTATAGGTAGGTGAAGTTCTCCAATTTAAAGTCGAACTAAATCATAGACAAATTTCACGTTTATTTTTTTGTTAACGTCTGAGCGTAAAAAGCCTACTTAATTTCCATACAAATGAATTAAGACGGAAAATGTTAAGTAGCACAATAATATAGTGGATTCAGGCGATATAATGGGAAGGGAGAAGTAATTTTAGAAAATATTAAAATATTTACTTAATCTTACTTTATTTTTTAATTTAAAAATCTCAGTGTGCAATACAAGTAAGTACTTTATAAATGTTTGTTTTCATTAGTATGGCAATATTTCAATGGAATATCATTTTTATGTTCATACTTTGAATATATAATAATAGTATTATACTAGCGAATTTTCGGTTACGCCGAGCATTCCCTAGAGCTCCGCTGTCAGTGCAGAAAACAAATGCCGATTGACATGAAAAAATTATTTCATATTTCCACGTCAGGCCTCACCAAAACCTTTCATTAGATTGCAAACACGATATACTTCTAATAATTTTTTGCAAAAAACAAAAGCCGGTCGACATGTAACATTTTTGTCATTTATGTACCCCAACTCTCATTGAGACCTTTCATTTGATACCATACACGACATACTTCTGACAACTTTCTGCATAAAACAAAGGTCGATCGACATGAAACATTTTTATCATATCTGCACGCTAGCCCACACCGAGACTTTTTATTTGATACCAAACACTATATACTTGTGACAACTTTTTGCAAAAAACAAAAGCCGATCGACGTTGACCATTTTCGTTAATTCTGCACACCAGCATTCATTGCAACCCTTCATTTGATACCAAACACCACACACTTCTGACAACTTTTTGCAAAAAGCAAATACCGATAGACATAGCACATTTTTGTCAATTCTTCACGCTAGCCCTCTCCGAGACTTTTCATTTAATACCAAACGCGACATACTTCTGACAACTTTTTGCATAAAACAAAAGCTGATCGACATGAAACATTTTTGTCAATTCTGCACGCTAGCCCTCAACGAGACCTTTCATTTGAGACCAAACTCGACATACCTTTGAGAATTTTTTGCAAAAAACAAAAGCCGATCAACATTGACCTTTTTTGTTAATTCTACACGCCAGCCCTTATCGAGCCTTTTCATTTGATACCAAACACCACATACTTCTCACAACTTTTTGCAAAAAACAAAAACCGATCGATATAGCACATTTTTGACAATTGTGCACGCTAGCCGTCAACAAGACGTTTCATTTGAGACCAAACTCGACATACCTTTGAGAACTTTTTGCAGAAAACAAAAGCCGGTCGGAATGGAACATTTTTGTCAATTCTGCACGCTAGCCCTCAACGAGACCTTTCATTTGAGACTAAACTCGACATATATATATATATATATATATATATATATATATATATATATATATATATATATATATACCGGGTGTCCCAGCTCGACCGACACATGGGAATTTTACATGGGAAATCAGTTAATTATGAATAGTATCTCCCCAGTGCAAGATATTAACTTGAAATTCTGTATGCTTATTGGGGAATATTATTTCTATGGATTACAGTTATTTGAAATATTATGTAATTTCGTCTGCAAGGCGAGATTTATTAAATTATAAAAGCTAACATTTTCGTTCAAAATCAGTCAGCCATGGAAATAAAAGAAAATATCTATGTGACAGTTCTGACAGTTAATGACATGCCATTGTAGATATTTATATTTTTGTAATATTGGTATATTATTTAACACAATAAAACTAAATTCAACTTAAATAATATTAAAATACAGGGAATAAGAATTAAAATCAGTGATACTTCACTAAACTGTCAGATAAATATTTTCTTTTATTTCCATGGCTGTCTGATTTTGAACGAAAAGATTAGATTTTAAATTTAATAAATCTCGCTCTGCAGACGAAATTGCATATTTCAAATAAGTGTGATCCATAGAATTAATATTCTCCGATAAGTATACAAAATTTGAAGTTAATATCTTGCACTGGGGAGATACTATTCATAATTAACTGATTTCCCATGTAAAACTCCCATGTGTCGGTCGAGCTGGGACACCCGGTATATACAGGCTGTTCCATTTAAGCGTGCCACCATTGCTATCTCGAGAACTATAAGAGCTACGAGGTTGGTTAAATTAGCAAAGAACCACCATTTTACAACACTAATACAATGAGCAAAAAAAATTTTTTTTTCGACCAGTGGTTTTCAAAATACGGGACACAACTTTTATTTTAAATGTGAACATATGTTTATTTTTAGGTTATTCGATAGAGTATTGTTTTCTGAATTCAACGATATAAACATATCATATGCTAATAAAAAAATTTTTTTGACCAGTGGTTCTCAAAATACTGGACACTTTATTTATATCTGGCTGAAATAAGAGTTCTATGGTTAGAAAACATACACATATTGTTGTGTCGAACATTGTTTGATTATTTTTTGTTAAATTTTATGTTCTTAAACTGTCAGTTTTAAGAAGAAAATGAATTGTTTTCTACCCAAAGCACTCTTATTTCAGCCAGATATAAATAAAATACATATAAATCTAACATGCATTTTTCTCAGTTATTTTGTTATATTAGCATATGATATGTTTATATCGATGAATTCAGAAAAAAATACTCTATCGAATAATCTAAAAATAAACATATGTTCCCATTTAAAATAAGAAAGTTGTGTCCCGTATTTTGAAAACCACTGGTCGAAAAAAAAAATTTTTTTTGCTCATTGTATTAGTGATGTAAAATGGTGGTTCTTTGCTAATTTAACCAACCTCGTAGCTCTTATAGTTCTCGAGATAGCAATGGTGGCACGCTTAAATGGAACAACCTGTATATAAGAGCACTACAGGCCTATAGACCCTTGGCTTGGAAGCACACTATTCTCCAGTGTGCTCTATCATACACTTTTTGTTTCCAGTCCCTGATACCCAATTGATTTACGTCTTCTAGTATTGCACTAAACCATTTCTTTTTCGGCCGCCCTCTTCTTCTTCGCGCACTTAGTTCACTGTTGAAAACAACTTTTATAATTATACTTTCCGTCATTCGATTTATGTGTCCGAACCACTTTAGTCTTAACGATTTACTTATCCCCACTGTTACTATCCCCATAAAGAGACATTACTTTTAAATTCGTTCTCCTCATTACACGGTCTCCCTCTTTTTTCCCACCAAAAATTGTCCTCTTATTATTTTCACATCATATCTAGGAATCTGGTTTATTGTTCGCTCTACTTGTACATAAAATTCGTCCTTCACTTCTTCATCCTTATCGTTATATATAAAACTAGTGTAAAATACAGGAAGATAATAGAAGAAGAAAAGTGCAGAAACATTTTGTGTAAGTTTTTCGTGCAGAAAAACAAGTAAAATTAATAGTTAAAATTGTGTCTTTGGAGTGTCCTTGTCATTGTCAGCTGTACGCTCAGTCCCCTGCTCGGCGACACGAGGCTACGCGCTTTCGCACTAGAGCAATTACCAGTGGCGTAGCAGAAGGGAAGGTTGAATTTGCATAGAGACCATAGCAATCCAGTGGAAAAGAGAAAGAGGGAAAAATCAGAGACAAAGGAAGATATTTTTAAGAAAAGTAAAAAAATAGGAAGATCAAATTTGACAAAAAATGTAGATAAAGTGAAGGGGAAGATGGATCGTAACCATAATGAGCTGAAGACAGAAATACAGAGAAATACAACTACCATAGAGGATATTAAAAATGAATTTAAAATTAAAGAAATTAAATGGCAACAAGAAAGAGAAGAAATGAAGAAAGAAATATCAGAATTAAAGAAAAGATTGGAGGAACAGAATAAGAAAAGTAGAGCTGGCAACTTAGTGATACAAGAGTTGAGAACGGAGGGAAGAAAACCAATAGAAGCGGTAACAGACCTGTTAAAAAATGATCTAGGGGTAACGTGCAAAATTAAAGAGGCTATGAAAATTAAAGGAGCTAATGTACGTAGGGAAAAAATAATAGTCGAACTGGAAAACAAAGAAGCAAAAAAAGAAATTATGGAAAATAAAAACAAATTGAAAGGAAGAAGTATTTTTATCAATAACGATTGGACAAAGGAGGAAAGAAAAATGAAGTTTGTTATAAGGCAAAAAGCAGCAGAGGCTAGAAAAGAGGGTAAATCTAATTTGCTGACCAGAAAAAAAAATGCTGACTGACTATCTATAGTGAAGTTAGCTCATTGAAATTTCATATTCTAGCCTACTATCACATAGTACACCTTGTCTGTACGTATGAACGTGGTAGACTTCTCCAGAGAGAAACTTTACTCTTGTGAAATATATATTCTTGCTGACTGGCTATCTAGAGTTACGTTAGCTCATTGAAATTTCATATCCTAGCCAATCATCACCTAGTACACCTTGTCTGTACATATGAACATGGTAGACTTCTCCAGAGAGTTACTTTACTCTAGTGAATCTGATTAAATTCTTGCTGACTGGCTATCTAGAGTAACGTTAGCTCATTGAAATTTCATATCCTAGCCTAGTATCACCTAGTACACCTTGTCTGTACGTAAGAACATGGTAGACTTTTCCAGAGAGGTACTTTACTCTAGTGAATTTGATTAAATTCTTGCTGACTGAACATCTGGGATAATGTTAGCATATTGAAATTTCATATCCTAGCCTACCATCACCTAGTACTCCTTGTCTGTACGTATGAACGTAGTGGACTTCTCCAGAGAGGAACTTTACTCTCGTGAAATTTAAATTCTTGCTGACTGGCTATCTAGAGTTACGTTAGCTCATTGAAATTTCATATCTTAGCCTACTATCACCTAGTATACCTTGTCTGTACGTATGAACGTAGTGGACTTCTCCAGAGAGGAACTTTACTCTCGTGAAATTTAAATTCTTCCTGACTGGCTATCTAGAGTTACGTTAGCTCATTGAAATTTCATATCCTAGCCTACCATCATCTAGTACACCTTGTCTGTACGTATGAACGTGGTGGACTTCTCTAGAGAGGAACTTTACTCTCGTGAAATTTAAATTCTTGCTGACTGGCTATCTAGAGTAACGTTAGCTCATTGAAATTTCATATCCTAGCCTACCGTCACCTAGTACACCTTTTCTGTACGTATGAACGTGGTGGACATCTCCAGAGAGGAACTTTACTCTCGTGAAATTTAAATTCTTGCTGACTGGCTATCTAGAGTAACGTTAGCTCATTGAAATTTCATATCCTAGCCTACCGTCACCTAGTACACCTTTTCTGTACGTATGAACGTGGTGGACATCTCCAGAGAGGAACTTTACTCTCGTGAAATTTAAATTCTTGCTGACTGGCTATCTATGGTATCGTCAGCTCATTGAAATTTCATATCCTAGCCTGCCATCACCTAGTACACCTTGTCTGTACGTATGAACGTGGTGGACATCTGCAGAGAGGAACTTTACTCTCGTGAAATTTAAATTCTTGCTGACTGGCTATCTAGAGTTACGTTAGCTCATTGAAATTTCATATCCTAGCCTACCGTCACCTAGTACAAATTGTCTATACGTATGAACATGGTAGACTTCTCCAGAGAGAAACTTTACTTTCGTGAAATTTAAATTCTTGCTGACTGGCTATCTATGGTATCGTTAGCTCATTGAAATTTCATATCCTAGCCTGCCATCACCTAGTACACCTTGTCTGTACGTATGAACGTGGTGGACATCTGCAGAGAGGAACTTTACTCTCGTGAAATTTAAATTCTTGCTGACTGACTATCTAGAGTTACGTTAGCTCATTGAAATTTCATATCCTAGCCTATCGTTACCTAGTACACATTGTCTGTACTTATGAACGTGATGGACTTCTCGAGAGAGGAAGTTTCCTCATATATCCTTTTCCTAATTTTTATTGTATGATATATTATTCAAGTTTCCCATCTTTAGGTAAATAATTTAAACATATATTTTCATTGTTGTGATTATTACAGCCTGTAACACAAAAATTAAATTTTAATGAACTCATTTTCCCTGTAAAACTTTAATTTGTCCTATTGCATTCAATGCATGTAACAGGTTGCTTCCCGATTTCAGGACTATTAAATCTCGCCAACATATGTCAGCCACTTTGAAATAAGAGTATAGCCGGAGCCTCCGATAATGTAACGAGCCTGCAAGTAAGATGCGTGACGTCACCGTATGGGCCGCAATTTTCTACAGCGTTTATGAGAATACAACTTATTTTTCAAAATACTGCGAAAATCGTATGAGATATGAAAAAATGTATATATAAAATAACACAATAAAATTATCTGAAAAAATCTGCGTGACGGCATAGTTTTATATGCAAATATTTAAATTTTGGAGACATGTCAAATTATAAAAATATACAGAAAATTCTAAATTTGACTACTTACATTTTAACTTAAGCTTTCGTAAGCTGAAGCTTAATCTACGATTGAGATAACGGGCCTAAATGTTACTAGTACCTAGAGTACCTAGTATTTTATATGTCTTAAAGTATTCCATTTCCTTCCGTAAATATTGTTACGATGTATGACATACCTAACTGTGCGTATAGGACCAGTGGCGTAAATAAGGTCTACAAAACCCCGCCATGCGGGGGTGCCGAACAGATATGAAAATTGTCACAAACTACCAGCTTTCAGAGAGAATTTAAATAAATTTTATTAATTTTCTGATATATTCTTAAGAAAAATTATTTTGTTTTAGGCTTTCTAGGCTTTATCGTGAAACATTCTGCTTAGTAAAGTGCAAATTTCTTCAATAGGCCTTAATTGAGAAATGTTGGGTGGAGTGTCCAGTTAAAAAAAATTAAATTATGCTTTTAGTAACTACACAAATTTCTCGTGGATCTTGGGGTAATGTCAAGAAACACCAATTAATATAAAGTTTTGCATTAGCTTTTTAACCTCTCACGCACCGTAATTTAATTTCTTTAATTTCTACTTTTAAAATTGCACCATCAGACTTAAACTGTATCGAAAAGTTTGGCTTTAATTTTAAATTTAACTGAAATCAACTCTAAAAAGCCGTTTTTTCTTTTATTGTACTGCCAGTTAGTTGCTCCCTGTAAATGATAACGATCTCGTCTCAGGCACCGACCAAATAATTGAGAAATACTGTTTTGGATTTTAAGTTTCTACGTAATTTTTATCAATGTGATTGTGAAATTTGTACTGTTAATCTATATTCTGATTATGGAATATTTGTAGCTAATTTCAACTTGTTAAGTTATCGTTTAATTATATTTAATTAGTTTCAAAAAAGTTCTGAAAGCTTTTTTTACAAACGTTACCTACCTACTTGCCCTATTCTTAATTTTGAAATCGTATTCTTACCAAAGAGCACGTATCCTAGGTAATGCTCTTTTCTTTGATACAGGTGACACTTCTTTGGACTGAGTTTCAGGTTAGCTTTCTTCAGTCTTCGGAAAACCTCCTCCAAATTCGTCATGTGCTCCTTTAACGTATTTCCTATTACAATAATGTAGTCCAGATAGACCAAACTGGTTATCCACGAAAGCCCAGCCAATACTATTTCCATGAGTCGTTTAAATGTTGCAGGGGCATTGCATAGACCAAATGGCATTACGGTGAGTTCGGTATTAATAGTGAGGGCTGTTTTCTCCTTATCTTTTACATATCCAAAAATCCACTTGCCAGTGTTCGCTCTTTAGATCCAGAGTAGAAAAGATCTTTGATCCAACCAAAGTGTCCAATGTGTCGTCTATCCGGTGTAGTGGATAGCTATTCTTCTTCGTCATGTTGTTAAGCTGTCGATAATCGTCGCAGAAGCCATCCATGTTCTTCACTATCACTACTCTTCACGGCCTATTCACGTTTAAGTCTTCTTGCTGGTTGGCGCAAGGGTCTTGCGTCTGTGACTATTTTATGGTGTACCACATTGGTCCTTACGTAGGCATTCTTGTCAACTTGGAACAAATCTAAACATTTCCGATTAATTTCATTGCCTCAGTTATCTGCTCGGCAGTTAATTTTTGCAGCGATTTTGACAGCTGATTGACTAGCACATCTGAAATTCTTTGAGATGTGTTCTCTTTGGCCTTTTCAGCTCGAATAATTAAGGATATTGCCGAGCATTCTGTTATTATTTTTCTTCTTTTTATAAAAACCGGATAAAGATTTATATTCATTACTCGAACGAACTGATATTAAGTGAGTGGGTTACTATTTTGCTTTAATTCATAACTAGATTCAAGATGCACCGAATAATGATAGGTTAGGATATGTATATGAAATTTTAATGAGCTAACGTTACCCCAGATATCTAGGCACCAAATATTTAATCAAATTCACTAGAGTAAAGTTGCTCTCTGAAGAAGTCTACTACGTTCATAGGTAGTGCTTGGTGATGGTAGACTAGGCTAAGATATTTCAATAAGCTAACATTATCCCAGATAAGCCAGCAAGTCAGCAAGAATTTAATTAAATTCACTAAAGTAAAGTACCTCTCTGGAGAAGTCTACCATGTTCATACGTACAGACAAGGTGTACTAAGTGATGGTAGGCTAGGATATGAAATTTCAATGAGCTAACGTTACTGTCATGTCTTGTATAAAATGAAACACAAAGTAACTTTACTTAATAACTTTATTTAATCAAACTTGTCTATATCTAACAGCATGTCATGTAACAGTGACGCTCAGCCGCTACTACTACTGACCTCTATGACATCTCCTTTTTTTTTTTATTAACAATAATCTGACAAATACTGTGGTTTTTTAACAATTCTACCAGACCTTGTTATTCTATTAGGAGCTATAGCACTATTATTTACTAAAACATTACTATCACATGAATTATACGAAATATCATTTCTATTATTATTATTTAGTTCTAAATTATTATTATCTACAGCTTCAATGTTCATATCATCAATAGTATCATGTTGTTTCAAAATAAAAGGTTCTTTTTGTGAAGCTTTATAAATATTATACCGGTTTCTTTCAGTCAAGTGTCCATTTGGAACCATGATTTTATAAGCTCTAGGTCTATTAGAAGAATCAATTATTTTAGCAGGTGTCATTTGTCTACATTGATCTTTTATAAATACCACTTCATTTTTAACAAAGTGTTTTGGATTTGCATTATGTTTGCGATCATGATACATTTTATATTGTTTTTGTCTTAAAGATAAATGTTCTTGTACATTTTTATGTTTATTTTCAAAATTAAAGGTTTCAGCTGTAGGTAATAATCCATTTACATTTCGACCAAACATCAACTGACTCGGACTCTTATTAATAATAGAATCAATTGGTGTATTACGATATTCTAATAGTACCAAGTACGGATCTCTATTTGAATACTCTGCTTTCTTTAACATATTTTTGCAAGTCTGAACAAAACGTTCAACAAAGCCATTCGATCGGGCATAATATGGACTTGAAGTTATGTGATTAAATTTCCAGTCAGTAGCAAAGTTTTTAAACTTATAATTATTAAACTGTGGACCATTATCCGTATAAATTTTCTCAGGGATTCCGTATCTGGCACAATTAGATTTTATAGCAGCTATTACATGTTCAGTTGTTTGAGAATTTAATAATTTCAATTCAACAAATTTACTGAAGTAATCTACTAGTAATAAATAAGGTTTTTCTCTAAAATAACATATATCAATACCTATCTCCTTCCAAGGTCCATTTGGTACATTTTTTAACAATAATGGTTCATAAGAATGAGATTTTTGAAATTTAAGACAAGTTCTACATGTTCGAACATAATCTTCAATTTCTTTATTCATGTGGCCAAAAGAGGACTTGCCTTGCTCTATTTTTACATTTCTCGGTGCCAAGATGATTATAATGAATAAGTTCTAACATTGGTTTTCTTAAGTTTGATGGTACTACAACTTGTTGATTTTTAAATAATAAATTATTAACTACAGAAAGTTCACTTTTTATTGAAAAATAAAATCCAATTTCAAGTGGCAATTTGTCATTTTCTGGCCATTTTGATTGCACATATTTCATTACCGTATTTAGGACACTATCTTTAGCTGTTTCAGCTTGAAATAGTTCTAATTTTGATTTAGAAACTGATATATTTTCTAATATTAAGCATATATGTAAATCTACAACCTTATCAATATTATTAAGTGAATTATCATTTTTTAAGTAATTTCTAGATAAAGCATCAGCTAATAGTAAATCTTTGCCAGGTTTGTACTGTACTATTATTTCATAAGCTTGTAATTTAAGTCTTAGTCTTTGTAGTCTTAATGGTGTTTCATTCAATGATTTTTTAAATATATATTCTAGTGGTTTGTGGTCTGATTCCACAATTACAGCTTTTCCAAAAATAAATTGGTGGAATTTTTCACACCCAAAGCATATAGCAAGTAGCTCCTTTTCAATCTGAGCCCAGGAACGCTGACACTCAGTTAATGATTTGGATGCGTATGCTACAGGCAATCCTTCCTGCAACATAACTGCCCCCAAACCCGTGCTACTACTGTCAACCGATATTGTTACAGGTTTATTAGGATTAAAATATTTCAATACCGGTGTATTAGTTAACATTTTCTTTAAATTTTTAAATTCCAACTCATGTATATGTAACCAAATAAATTCAACGTTTTGTTTTAATAAATTTCTCAAATTCTTAGTATTATCAGACAAATGTGGCAAAAACTTACTTACATAAGTAACCATACCTAACAAAGTATGCAATTCTTTTTTGTTTTTCGGTGTTTCCATTTCTAATATAGCTTTCACCTTGTCATAGTCCGGTTTGATGCCATCACTACTGAAAATGTGTCCAACATATTTGACTTCAGACACTCCAAATTTGCACTTTTTCTTGTTAAATTTTACTTTTGCTTGCTCTGCACACATCAGCACTTGTTGTAGTCTCTGTAGGTGAATTTCTTCATCTGGGCCTGAAACAATAATGTCATCTATATATATTTGCACGCACGGTAGATCTCCAAATATTTCTTGAAATCTTCGTTGAAATATTTCCGGTGCTGAACAAAGTCCGAAAGGTAGCCTTTGGTAACAGTAACGACCATATCTTCCTGCACTAAAAGTCGTTAAAAGTTGACTTGTTGGCGACAACTTTATTTGGTAGAACCCTTTATCAGCGTCAAGAGTTGAAAACACTTTGGCTCCATTCATTCTTCCAGCAATTTCTTCAAAAGTAGGAATTTTGCATCTTTCTCGAATTATTTCTTTGTTCAAGTTCTGCGGATCTAGGCATATTCTAAGTGAGTTGTCTTGTTTCTTCACTACAACCATAGAACTGACCCATTCCGTTGGTTCTGTGACTTTTCTTATTATTCCTGCCCTTTCCATTCTATCCAATTCGTTTTTCACATCTGCCTCAATTCCTAAAGGAATTTTTCTAGGAGGTTCCACAACAGGACAGCAATCTTTTTTGAGTCTGATTTCATATTCATTGTCTAATTCTCCCAATCCCTGGAAAAGATGTTCATACCTTTTTAACTTATCTTCTAACTTTTCTGTTTCAATCGTGTCTATTCTTTTTAATATTTCCAATTTTCTTATGGCTGGTACTCCTAGTATACAGGGTGCATCTATGTCGACTATTTCGAAATCTAAATTATGTTGTTGATTTCTTTTTACGCATGATAATGTTGCTTTACCGTATACTGTTATAGGTTCTCCATTATAACTTTTTAATTTAACCTTTGAACTTATTATTTCTGCACCTACTTCAGTGGCTATTTTCTTATTTATTACATTCACATCTGCTTCTGTGTCTATTTTGAACATTATAGTTTTACCACTTATTTCTAATTCAGTCTGCCACTCCCTTACACTGCCTATTATTGGTTCATTTTGCTGTTTTTCTTTTGCTTCTATTGTTTCAACAAAAAAATATTCTGTTCCTTCATTGTCTTGCTTAGAATCTTCTTCCACATAGTAAACATTTTTTGAGAAACACATTTTTGCAAAATGGTTATATTTCTTGCACATATTGCATTTTCTCCCATATGCAGGACAATTTCTTGGTTCATGTACTGAACCACATGATCGACAGACGTTTTTATTATTCTTTTGTTCTTTATTAAGCTTTTCTTCACTATTGTTTATTTTGTTTCTGTTTCCACTGTATGTATTCTTATTTTTTACTTGTCCACTATCATGTTTATTATAATTTCTTACATTCTGTGTTTTCTTTATTACATGTATTTTATTCTCATCCATTAATTGCTTTGACTGAGTTTTACATAATTCAGCCGATTTACAAATTCTTATGCAACCTGGAAGGTCAAGATTAGATTCTCTTAGAAGTCTATCACGAACAGTTTTATCATGTATGCCACAGACAATACGATCTCTTATGAGACTTTCTTTCAAAGTTCCAAAATTACAGTTCTTGCTTAGAGATTTTAAATCAGTCACAAAGGAGTCAATACTCTCACCTTCCTTTTGTATTCTTGTATTAAAAATATGTCTATTCACAGTTTCATTACATTGTGGCACAAAATGGTCTTCCAATTTTTGGAGGACAAGTTCCCAATCTTTTTTCTCTGCTGTTGTAAGTTCTAATGTATCGTATACTTCTAAAGCTTCATTACCAATCGTATGTAACAAAACAGCAACTTTCCGTTCACCAGACATTGTAGTGCAGTCTTTTGTTCCAGAAGCATTCATGTAAATAATGAATCTTTGTTTCCACTTTTTAAAATTGACTGCTATATCACCTTCGAATGACAATTCTTCTATTTGTTTTATATTACTGTTTATCATTTCACTCATCTTCGTTTTATTTTTCTTTACTACCACGTGCTATTTTGAAGGTTAAGTTGTCTGTTTTTCTTTTCTTTTACTGTATATATATACAGTAACTCACAACTACTCACAGGTTCTTTATTTATTTACGCAGCGCCATGTCATGTCTTGTATAAAATGAAACACAAAGTAACTTTACTTAATAACTTTATTTAATCAAACTTGTCTATATCTAACAGCATGTCATGTAACAGTGACGCTCAGCCGCTACTACTACTGACCTCTATGACACGTTACTACCTTATGGATAGCCAGTCAGCAAGAATATAAGTTTCACAAGACTAAAGTTCCTCTCTGGAGAAGTCCACCACGTTCATACGTACGGAAAAAGTGTACTAGATGATGATAGGCTAGGATATGAAATTTCAATGAGCTAACGTTACCATAGATAGCCAGTCAGCAAGAACATAAGTTTCACAAGAGTAAAGTTTCTCTCTGAAGAAGTCTACCACATTCATACGAACAGACAAGGTGTACTAGGTGATGATAGGCTAGGATATGAAATTTCAATGAGCTAACGTTACCATAGCTAGCCAGTCAGCAAGAATATTAATTTCACAAGAGTAAAGTTTCTCTCTGAAGAAGTCTACCACGTTCATACGAACAGACAAGGTGTACTAGGTGATGATAGGCTAGAATATGAAATTTCAATAAGCTTACGTTAGCATAGATAGCCAGTCAGGAAGAGTTTATATTTCACGAGAGTAAAGTTCCTCTCTGGAGAAGTCCACCACGTTCATACCTACAGACAAGGTGTACTAGGTGATGATAGGCTAGGATATGAAATTTTAATGAGATAACGTTACCATAGATAGCCAGTCAGCAAGAATATTAATTTCACAAGAGTAAAGTTTCTCTCTGAAGAAGTCTACCACGTTCATACGAACAGACAAGGTGTACTAGGTGATTATAGGCTAGGATATGAAATTTCAATGAGCTAACGTTACCATAGATAGCCAGTCAGCAAGAATATTAATTTCACAAGAGTAAAGTTCCTCTCTGGAGAAGTCCACCACGTTCATACGTATAGAAAAGGTGTACTAGGTTATGATAGGCTAGGTTATAAAATTTCAATAAGCTAACATTATCCCAGATGTTCAGTCAGCAAGAATTTAATCAAATTCACTAGAGTAAAGTACCTCTCTGAAGAAGTCTACCATGTTCATATGTACAGTCAAGGTGTACTAGATGATGGTATGCTAGGATATGAAATTTTAATGGGCTACTATTACTCTACGTAGCCAGTCAGCACTTTTTTTTGGTCAGTAAATTAGGCAGACCCTAGAAAAGAAAATAGAAATGTTAAAGTCTCCTATAACAGGATTATAATAAACAAGAACAAAGAAAATAATGGAAATTGTTCAGTTACTTTGAGTAGGAGAAAGTGACAGGAAGACAATAAAACAGTCTCATCGGTACGACTCGGAAACGGAAATAAGGTTAAGAATACAAGGTTAAAAGATTCCACAATAATAACGATGGCAACATGGAACGCGCAAGGAACAAATACACCAGGTAAACTGAAAAATTTGCACGCTGTGTTTAAAAAATATGGCATAGATGTAGCGGTAATTCAAAAATTTCAAGAAACAAAACAAAAAGGTAATGACATTTTCGAGCTAGAAGATTATAGTTTTTAATAGCGGGCATGAGATTAAATATTTTGGAATGTGTTTTATGATAAATAAAAAACTAAAAGATAAAATCATTGATTTTAAACCCATATCGGAAAAAATAAGTGTTCTGAGGATAAGAGGCTTATACAGAAAATTCAGTTTAATAAATGTCCATGCGCCAACAAACTAGACATACTTTTGAGAAATTTTTGCAAGAAATAAAAGCCGGTCGACATGAAACATCTTTATCATTTATGTACCCCAGCCCTCACCGAAACCTTTCATTTGATACCAAACACGACATACTTCTTACAACTTTCTGCATAAAACAAAAGTCGATCGACATGAAACATTTTTATCATATCTACACGCTAGCCCACACCGAGACTTTTCATTTGATACCAAACACTATACAGGGTGTTCCATTTAAAAGTGCCACCATTGCTATCTCGAGAACTATAAGAGCTACGAGGTTGGTTAAATTAGCAAAGAACCACCATTTTACAAGACTAATACAATGAGCAAAAAAAACTTTTTTTTCAACCAGTGGTTCTCAAAATAGGGGCCACAACTTTCTTATTTTAAATGGGAATGTATGTTTATTTTTAGGTTATTCGATAGAGTATTTTTTTCTGAATTCAACGATATGTACATATCATATACTAATATAACAAAATAATTGAGAAAAATTCATGTTAAATTTATATGTATTTTATTTATATCTGGCTGAAATAAGAGTGCTTTGGATAGAAAACAATTCATTTTCTTCTTAAAACTGACAGTTTAAGAAAATAAAATTTAACAAAAAATAATCAAACAATGTTAGACAGAACATTATGACTATGTTTTCTAACCATAATCTAATCTACGTAGAACATTTTTGTCATTCATGCACACCAGTCCGTATTGTATCGTTTTCTTAAAACCCAAGGACGGCCTACTTCTGACAACTTTTTTCGAAAAACAAATGCAGATCGACATGACACATTTTTTTGTCATTTTAAATCTGGCCCTTATGGTTTCCTTTCTTTTGATAATAAACACAGCAAAGTATTCAATTTATTTTATTTAGGAATATTTGATTTTTATTTAGTTAATTTATAATTTGGCAACACTGTTTGGAATGAAATCGTAGTTAATTTTTAAATTTATTAATTAATATTGTTAATCCTAATACAACTGCCACCGTCTTCAGTGAAGTTAGTTTAGGAATATTTGGTTTTAATTTAGTTACTTCATCACACATTTGGCAACATTGACTTTTGACATTGGAAACGTCAAAATTTATATTAATGAAATACGTTATGTTTTAAACTTAAATTAGTTGTGACACCTTTGCTCAAGTCTATTTTTCATGACACTGTTTTCAAATCTTTGATATCAATGTTCTATTAGAAGATACAATCCTTTAAAGTTCATAGACAGATTGTCAAAAGTGACGGATGACTACGTGATTCTTCTTAAATGTAGACGCGGGCTCTGGGATCCATTGTTTCAAGGTACCAATTTTAATTTTTTACACGAAAACTACCAACAGTAAAAATATGAGACACCCAAAAGGCACCAGATCTCATTAGCCCCCATATATTAAAAAAAATATTTAACAATCACTTGCATGGTTCAGCTTGTAGGCCTTTACAAATGTTACTCGATGCTCGTGATGAATCTATAGAGAGTGATGAAAGAATGTGAATCTACCCTTTTAGTATATAGGACTAGCGAATTCTCGTCAACGCCGAGCATTCCCTAGAGCTCCGTTGTCAGTGTAAAAACCAAATGCCGATCGACATGAAACAATTATTTTATATTTCCACGTCAGGCCTCACCGAGACCTTTCATTACATTGAAAACACGATATACTTCTAATAATTTTTTGCGAAAAACAATAGCCGGTCGACATGAAACATTTTTGTCATTTATGTACCCCAACTCTCACCGAAACCTTTCATATGATACCATACACGACATACCTCTGACAACTTTCTGCATAAAACCAAAGTCGATCGACATAAAACATTTTTATCATGTCTACACGCTAGCCCACACCGAGACTTTTCATTTGATACTAAACACTATATACTTGTGACAACCTTTTGCAAAACACAAAAGCCGATCAACATTGACAATTTTTGTTAATTCTGCACACCAGCCCTCATTGAAACCTTTCATTTGATACCAAACACCATAAACTTCTGACAACTTTTTGCAAAAAACAAAAACCGATCGACATAGCACATTTTTGACAATTCTGCACGCTAGCCCTCTACAAGACGTTTCATTTGAGACCAAACTCGACATACCTTTGAGAACTTTTTGCAGAACACAAAAGTCGATCGAAATGGAACATTTTTGTCAATTCTACACTGTAGCCCTCAGCGAGACCTTTCATTTGAGACCCAACTCGACATACTTTTGACAAATTTTTGCAAGAAATAAAAGCCGGTCGACATGAAACATTTTTATCATTTATGTACCCCAGCCCTCACCGAGACATTTCATTTGATACCAAACATGACATACTTCTTACAACTTTCTGCATAAAAAAAAGTCGATCAGCATGAAACATTTTTATCATATCTACACGCTTGCCCACACCGAGACTTTTCATCTGATACCAAACACTAAATACTTGTGACAACCTTTTGCAAAAAAACAAAATCCCATCGTCATTGACCATTTTCGTTAATTCTGCACACCAATATTCATTGAAACCTTTCATTTGATACCAAACACCACACACTTTTGACAACTTTTTGCAAAAAACAAATACTGATCGACATAGCACATTTTTGTCAATTCTGCACGCTAGCCCTCTCCGAGACCTTTCATTTTATACAAAACACGACATACTTCTGATAACTTTTTGCATAAGACAAAAGCCGATCGACATGTTCATTTTGCACCCTAGCCCTCATCGTGACCTAGCCTAATATAACATTCACTGTCTTCAGTAACGTTCATTTAGGAATAATCGTTCTTTGTTTAGTTACTTTATTAAACATTTGGCAATATTGACTTATGTAATTCGAAAATACCCAAACACGACATTTTTCTGATAACATTTTGCAAAAAACAAATTCTAATCTACGTAGAGCATTTTTGTCATTCGTGCACACCAGTCCGTATTGTGTCGTTTCCTTAAAACCCAAGGACGACCTACTTCTAACAACTTTTTACAAAAAACAAATGCAGATCGACATGACACATTTTTTTTTGTCATTTCAAAACTGGCCCTTATGGTTTCCTTTCTTTTGATAACAAACACAGCAAAGTATTCAATTTCTTTTATTTAGGAATATTTGATTTTTATTTAGTTATTTTATAATTTGGCAACACTGTTTGTATTAAAAATAGTAGTTAACTAGCGAATTCTCGGCTACGCCGAGCATTCCCTAGAGCTCCGCTGTCAGTGCAAAAAACAAATGCCGATCGACATGAAACAATTATTTAATATTTCCACGTCAGGCCTCACCGAGACCTTTAATTAGATTGCAAACACGATATTCTTCTAATAACTTTTTGAAAATAACAAAAGCCGGTCGACATGAAACATTTTTGTCATTTATGTACCCCAACTCTCACCGAGACCTTTCACTTGATACCATACACGACATACTTCTGACAACTTTCTGCATTAAACAAAAGTCGATCGACATGAAACATTTCTATCATATCTACACGCTAGCCCACACCAAAACTTTTCATTTGATACCAAACATTATATACTTGTGACAACCTTTTGCAAAAAACAAAAGCCGATCGACATTGACCATTTTCATTAATTCTGCACATCAGCTTTCATTGTAACCTTACATTTGATACCAAACACCACACACTTCTGACAACTTTTTGCAAAAAACAAATACCGATCGACATAGCACATTTTTTGTCAATTCTGCACGCTAGCCCTCTCCGAGACCTTTCATTTAATACCAAACACGACATACTTCTGACAACTTTTTGCATAAAACAAAAGCCGATCGACATGGAACATTTTTGTCAAATCTGCACGCTAGCCGTTAACGAGACCTTTCATTTGATACCAAACACCACACACTTCTGACAACTTTTTGCAAATAACAAATACCGATCGACAGCACATTTTTATCAATTCTGCACGATAGCCCTCTCTGAGACCTTTCATTTGAGACCAAACACGATATATTTCTGACAACTTTTTGCAAAAAACAAAAGCCGATTGGCATAGATCATTTTTGTCAATTCTGCTCGCCAGTCCTCATCGAAAAATTTCATCTAATACCATGCACGAGATACTTCTGATAACTTTCTGCAAAAAACAAAAGCCGATCGACATGGAACATTTTTGTCAATTTTGCATTTCAGCCCTTAACGAGACCTTTCATTAGATACCAAAAACGACATACTTCTATTTACTTATTGCATAAAATGGAAAATTTTTATTTCTGCACACCAGTACTTTCCCGAGACTTTTCATTCGATACCAAACACGCCATATTTCTGACATTTTTAAAAAAATAATTTTTAATCGACCTAAAAAATTTTTGTCATTCCTGCACACCAGTCCACCTTGTGTCGGTTCATTAAAACCCAAAGACGACCTAGTTCTAACAATTTTTTGCGAAAAACAAATGCAGATCGACATGACACATATTTTTTGTCATTTCAAAACCGGCCCTTATTGTTTTCTTTCTTCTGATATCAAATACAGCGAATGTTTAATTTATTTTATTTAGGAATATTTGATTTTTATTTAGTTACTTCATAATTTGGCAACACTGTTTGTAGTTAATTTTTAAATTTATAAATTACCATCGGCAATTCTAAAATAACAGATTTTATCTTCAGTTTAGTTCCTTTAGGAATATTTGGTTTTTATGTAGTTACTTCATGACACATTTGGCAACACTGTCTGTACTGACATTTAAACGTCAAAAATTAGAAATTTTAAATTCGCCACGAAAGACACTAAAATTTTTAGTGAAATAATTGCTCATATGTACAATGTATAACAATGCTTTCATACTTTTGATATCTTCATTCATTAAGATGTAATAAATGATTAAAGTTTGCTTCTGACTTGTCAAACATGACAGCTAGTAGTTGGCATTCACTTGAAATTTTCCAATGCTTGCTTGAGCTATTGTTTCAAAGTACCAATTTCATAAAGTTTAAATTTTTTTACACAAAAACCACACACAGTAAAAATATAAAAACTAAAAAGGAAATTAATTTGAATCAAGCTCTATAATATGGTGCAAAAATCATTAAAATCGGATAATCAGTTTATGCTGTAGCCCGTTGCAAAATTTTGGCGATCGTCTGATGAAAATATATATTGGAAAAATTGTCTAAGCCTTTTAGTATATAGGACTAGCGAATTCTCGGCTACGCCGAGCATTCCCTAGAGCTCCGCTGTCAGTGCAAAAAACAAATGCCGATCGACAGGAAACAATTATTTTATATTTGCACTTCAGGCCTCTCCAGGACCTTTCATTAGATTGCAAACACGATATACTTCCAATAATTTTTTGCAAAAAACAAAAGCCGGTCGGCATGAATCATTTTTGTCATTTATGTACCCCAGCCCTCACCGAGACCTTTCATTTGATACCAAACACGATATACTTCTGACAACTTTCTACATAAAACAAAAGTCGATCGGCGTGAAATTTTTTTATCATATCTGCAGGCTAGCCCACACCAAGACTTTTCATTTGATACCAAACACTATATACTTGTGACAACCTTTTGCAAAAAACAAAAGCCGATCGACATTGACATTTTTTGTTAATTCTGCACACCAGGCCTCATTGAAACCTTTTATTTGATACCATACACCATACACTTCTGACAACTTTTTGCAAAAAACAAAAACCGATCGACATAGCACATTTTTGTCAATTCTGCACGCTAGCCCTCTCCGAGACCTTTCATTTGATACTAAACACGACATACTTGTGACAACTTTTAGCATAAAACAAAAGCCGATCAACATTGAACTTTTTTGTTAATTCTACACGCCAGCCCTTATCGAGCCTTTTCATTTGATACCAAACACCATATACTTCTCACAACTTTTTGCAAAAAACAAAAACCGATCGACATACCACATTTTTGTCAATTCTGCACGCTAGCCCTCAACAGGGCGTTTCATTTGAGACCAAACTCGACATACCTTTGAGAACTTTTTGCAGAAAACAAAAGCCGATCGGAATGGAACATTTTTGTCAATTCTGCATGGTAGCCCTCAACGAGACCTTTCATTAGAGACCAAACTCGACATACTTTTGAGAAATTTTTGCAAAAAAACAAAAGCCGGTCGACATGAAACAATTTTGTCATTTATGTACCCCAACTCACACCGAGACCTTTCATTTGATACCAAACACGACATACTTCTGACAACTTTCTGCATAAAACAAAAGTCGATCGACGTGAAACATTTTTATCATATCTACACGCTAGCTCACACCTAGACTTTTCATTTGATACCAAACACTATATATTTGTGACAACCTTTTGCAAAAAACAAAAGCCGATCGACATTGACCATTTTCGTTAATTCTGCACACCAGCCTTCATTGAAACCTTTTATTTGATACCAAATACGACATACTTCTGACAACTTTTTGCATAAAACAAAAGCCGATCGACATGGAACATTTTTGTGAATTCTGCACGCTAGCCCTCAACGAGACCTTTCATTTGAGACCAAACTCGACATACCTTTGTAAAATTTTTGCAAAAAACAAAAGCCGATCAACATTGAACTTTTTTCTTAATTCTACACGCCAGCCCTTATCGAGCCTTTTAATTTGATACCAAACACCACATACTTCTCACAACTTTTTCTAAAAAACAAAAGCCGTTCGATATAGAACATTTTTGTTCATTTTGCACCCTAGCCCTCATCGTGACCTAGCCTAATATAACATTCACTGACTTCAGTAACGTTCATTTGGGAATATTTGTTCTTTGTTTAGTTACTTTATTAAACATTTGGCAATATTGACATGTAATTCGAAAATACCCAAACACGACATTTTTCTGACAACATTTGGCAAAAAACAAATTCTAATCTACGTAGAACATTTTTGTCATTCGTGCACACCAGTCCGTATTGTGTCGTTTCCTTGAAGCCCAATTACGACCTACTTCTAACAACTTTTTCCGAAAAACAAAAGCAGATCGACATGACACATTTTTTTTGTCAATTTAAAACTGGCCCTTACGGTTTCCTTTCTTTTGATAACAAACGCAGCAAAGTATTCAATTTATTTTATTTAATAATATTTGATTTTTATTTAGTTACTTTATAATTTGGCAACACTGTTTGTATTAAAAAATAGTAGTTCATTTTTAAATTTATAAATTAATATTTTCAACCCTACTACAACTGTCACCGTCTTCATTGAAGTTAGTTTAGGAATATTTGGTTTTAATTTAGTTACTTCATCACACATTTGGCAACATTGACTTTTGACATTGAAAGCGTCAAAATTTATATTAATTAAATACGTTATGTTTTAAACTTCAATTAGTTGTAACACCGTTGCTCAAGTCTATTATTCATGAAATTGTTTTTACATCTTTGATATCAATGTTTTATTAAAAGATATAATCATTTAAAGTTCATAGACAGATTGTCAAAAGTGACGGATGACCGCGTGATTCTTCTTAAAGTTAGACATGGCCTCTGGGATCCATTGTTTCAATGTACCAATTTTACGCAGTTTTTATTTTTTTAAACAAAAACCACTAACAGTAAAAATATGAGACCCCCAAAAGGCACTCCGGTACAATAGACACTACAACTTAGAAAAAAAATTACAGCCATTACTTAAATGGGCCAGGAGTTTAAGCTGGACACAGGATCGGTGATCGTCGAGATGAATCCAAATATATATAGATAGTGAATCTACCAAAATAGTATATGATTTTTAAATTTATAAATTAATATTGTCAATCCTAATACAACTGCAACCGTCTTCAGTGAAGTTAGTTTAGGAATATTTGGTTTTAATTTAGTAACTTTATCACACATTTGGCAACATTGACTTTTGACAATGGAAACGTCAAAATTTATATTAATTAAATACGTTATGTTTTAAACTTAAATTAGTTGTTACACCTTTGCTTAAGTCTATTATTCATGAAATTATTTTTAAATCTTTGATATCAATGTTCTATTAAAAGATATAATCATTTAAAGTCCATAGTCAGATTGTGAAAAGTGACGGATGACGGCGTGATTCTTCTTAAATTTAGACATGGCTTCTGGGAACCATTGTTTCAAGGCAGCATTGGGTACAGTTTTAATTTTTTACACGAAAACTACTAACAGTAAAAATATGAGACACCCAAAAGGCACCAGATCTCATTAACCCCCACATATTAAAAAAAAATTATAACAATCACTTGCATGGTTTAAGCTGTAGGCCTTTACAAATGTTACTCGATGCTCGTGATGAATCTATAGATAGATAGATAGATAGATAGATAGATAGATAGATAGATAGATAGATATATAGTGAATCTAATCGTATAGAAGACTAGCGAATTCTCGGCTACGGCGAGCATTCCCTAGAGCTCCGCTGTCAGTGCAAAAAACAAATGCCGATCGACATGAAACAATTATTTCATATTTGCACGTCAGGCCTCACCGAGACCTTTCATTAGATTGCAAACACGATATACTTCTAATAAGCAAAAAACAAAAGCAGGTCGATATGAAACATTTTTGTCATTTATGTACCCCAACTCTCACCGAGACCTTTCATTTGATACCAAACACTATATACTTGTGACAACCTTTTGCAAAAAACAAAAGGCGATTGACATTGTCCATTTTCGTTAATTCTGCACACCAGCCTTCATTGTAACTTTTCATTTGATACCAAACACCACACACTTCTGGCAACTTTTTGCAAAAAACGAATACCGATCGACATAGCACATTTTTTGTCAATTCTGCACGCTAGCCCTCAACGAGACCTTTCATTTAATACCAGCCACTACACACTTCTGACAACTTATTGCAAAAAACAAATACCGATCGACATAGCACATTGTTATCAATTCTGCACGCTAGCCCTCTCCGAAACCTTTCATTTGATACCAAGCACGACATACTTCTGACAACTTTTTGCATAAAACAAAAGCCGATCGACATGGAACATTTTTGTCAATTCCACACGCTAACCCTCAACGAGACCTTTCATTTAATACCAACCACTACACACTTCTGACAACTTATTGCAAAAAACAAATACCGATCGACATAGCACATTGTTATCAATTCTGCACGCTAGCCCTCTCCGAGACCTTTCATTTGATATCAAACACGACATACTTCTGACAACGTTTTGCAAAAAACAAAAACCGATCGACATAGTACATTTTTGTCAATTCTGCACGCTAGCTCTCTCCGAGACCTTTCATTTGATACCAAACACGAAATACTTCTGACAACTTTTTGCATAAAACAAAAGCCGATCGACATGGAACATTTTTGTCAATTCTGCACGCTAGCCTTCAATGAGACCTTTCATTTAATACCAAACACGACATATTTCTGACAACTTTTTGCATAAAACAAAAGCCGATCGACATGGAACATTTTTGTCAATTCTACACGCTAGCCCTCAACGAGACCTTTCACTTGATACCAAACACCACACACTTCTGACAACTTTTTGCAAAAAACAAATACAGATCGACATAGCACATTGTTATCAATTCTGCACGCTAGCCCTCTTCGAGACCTTTCATTTGATGTCAAACACGACATACTTCTGACAACTTTTTGCATAAAACAAAAGTCGATCGACATGGAACATTTTTGTCAATTCTGCACGCTAGCCCTCAACGAGACCTTTCATTTGATAACATCACAACATACTTCTGACATTTTTTTTCCATAAAACAAAATCGAACATTGATATTAAAGATTTGAACCTTTTTGCAATTTCTGCAGGCTAGCCGACACCGAGATCTTTCATTTGATACCAAACACTATAAACTTCTGACAACTTTTTGTAAAAAAAAAGCATATCGACATGGAACATTTTTGTCAATTCTGCATGCTAGCCCTCAATGAGACCTTTCATTTGAGGCCAAACTCGACATATTTCTAAAAACTTTTTGCAAAGAATAAAAGCCGGTCAACATTAACCATTTCTGTTAATTCTGTACACCAGCCCTTATCGAAACCTTTAATTTGATACCAAACACCACACACTTGTGACAACTTTTTGCAAAAAACAAAAACCGATCGACAAAGCACATTTTTGTCAATTCTGCACGTTAGCCCTCAACGAGACGTTTCATTTGAGCCCAAACTCGACATACCTTTGAGAACTTTTTGCAGAAAACAAAAGCCGATCGGAATGGAATATTTTTGTCAATTCTGTTCGATAGCCCTCAACGAGACCTTTCATTTGAGACCTAACTCGACGTACCTTTCAGAAACTTTTGCAAAAAACAAAAGCCGATCAACATTGACCGTTTTTGTTAAATCTACACGCCAGCCCTTATCGAACCTTTTCATTTGATACCAAACACCATATACTTCTCACAACTTTTTGCAAAAAACAAAAACCGATCGACATAGCACATTTTTGTCAATTCTGCACGCTAGCCCTCAACGAGACGTTTCATTTGAGTTACTTCATAATTTGGCAACACTGTTTGTATTAAAAAATAGTAGTTAATTTTTAAATTTATAAATTAATATTGTCAACCCTAATACAACTGCCACCGTCTTCAGTAAAGTTAGTTTAGGAATATTTGGTTTTAATTTAGTTACTTCATCACACATTTGGCAACATTGACTTATGTAATTCGAAATGTTAAAATTTAAAATAATTAAATGTGTTTTCAAATCTTTAATATCAATGTTCTATTAAAAGATATAATCATTTAAAGTTCTTAGACAAATTGTCAAAAGTGACGGATGACGGTGTGATTCTTCTTAAATATAGACATGGCCTCTGGGATCCATTGTTTCAAGGCAGCATTTGTGCACAGTTTTAATTTTTTACACGAAAACTACTAACAGTAAAAATATGAAACACCCAAAAGGCACCAGATCTCATTAGCCCTCACATATTAAAAAAAACATTATAACAATCACTTGCATGGGTCAGGCTGTAGGCCTTTACAAAAGTTACTCGATGCTCGTGATGAATCTATAGATAGATAGATATATAGATATATAGTGAATGTAATCGTTTAGTATAGTGTTATTCAAAGGTTCATACATCTATGGGTTACAGTAGGGCACGAGCTCGCTGTTGTCGCTTGGGCCCAAGCACATCAGTGGCCGTGGTCCAGATAAGAGCGGGAACTTCAAATAGATGTCTTGGACAGGGATAGCGATAAATTACCTAATAAAAAAAGATGTATTGGCAATAATACGGTGTTTTAAAATAGTTATATTATAGAAAAGTAATAATAATATCTACAGAATGTGCTCTCTACGAGTACGCTGCAGTCGCTTGGGCCCAAGCGCGACTTCACCCCAACTTCACACTGGTCACGTGGTCGGAAAAAGAGCGGGAACTAAAGAGCCGCATGTGGTGACTCAGCGAATGTAAGTATTGACAACAGTTTGTAGGGAGAACAAAATGTTCATTATTAAAAACTACTTTTCATAGCATTTCAGCGCTAGTTGCACCATCTATGACGAATAAAAGGAAGTATATTGTCTAAGCAAATTGCATTACCTCACGCTGCGGATCTGTTAGTTAGATCTGTGATCCTACTATCCTGACAACACATATCCCTTCTCCGAAACATTAAATTATTATTATAATAAGAAGCTATAGTGGTTAGTTCTTATATTTTATAACTTATATACTGAAATTAGATAATGGCCACATACCCCATTCTGGAACATATAAGGTCTGGCAATGGTAGTGATTAGGGCTGCGAAAAGTGATCGATCAGATCGATTTGATCGAAAGATCGATCGATCGATCGTACTGATCTCAGTAATAAAAATATCGATCTGATCGTTTGATCGATTTGGTCGTTTCATTGATCTGTTCGTTTGTTCCTGATTACTTGATCGATATGATCGATGAATTAATTTTATCGTTTAATCCCGATTGATCAGTTCAATCTTCATTGATCTTGATTGGTCTTAATTGATCAGATTGATCTTGATTGAGCAGGATACGGTCAACGTGTTAACGCTTTCAACCGTCATTTCTTTTTATTTGTATTTTCTAACTGGATATTGAACTTCGATTGCAGTTTTCTTAATGAAGATTGATCTGTAGTTGCGATCTATCAAATCAATCTGATCAAATAGGATATTTGTTTCTGATCGATCAAGATCGATCAAAAATATGAATCGATCAAATCACTCAAGATCGATCTGATCGATCTGATCTATATCGTTCTGATCAAACAGGATCTATCTTTTCTTATTGATCATGATCGTTCGATCGAGAAGATTGATCAAAAATAAGGATCGATCATCGATCACAAATTTCCCTGATCATATAACCCCGCCAGCTCCACCTCAGTACAATCACCTCGTAGCTTGTAATGTACTTGCATTTCTTGTAGCTTATACAACTAATTAATTTTGTTAATAATGGATTGAGATAACATATCTCACTTTCTTCGAAACCGATTCATAATATCCGATCGTTTTAGCTTACCGTAATGTTATCACGGCGTTCTTTGCAATCATCGTCACCCTCTGAATATTGGTCGGGTACTCCTTTTACACATTTTCTAATGACTGCTTCATTAAAATGATCAAATCCATCCAATATAATCCAATAACATTTATCTTTCCTAGGGTTTTCTCCTTCACAGAGAATAATATGTGAACTGTTTTGAGCTCGAATTGAAATGCCAACGTAAGATGTATTTCGAAGAATATATTTTTTATTATATTTATGGTCAGCTTTAGCATATCTTCTAGGTTTTCCATGTGTGCTGTATATTTCGAATTCTGGAAGACAGGACGATCAGTACTACATGCAACACAAATATGTACAGGGTATTTATTTTAAGCGCTACACTATTGATATCTAGAGAATTATAAGTGCAACGAAGAGTACGAAGCCAATTAAATTACAATGAAATTTTAAATTTGAATGTGTTTGAAAATTTTTTTATTGCAAATTTATTTTTAAAAAGAACTTTGTATTAGAGGGAGTTACTTACTGTTCCACCTTTCGTCTGTAATTGGAGCAAATTGAAGTATACTTGATTCCTCTATTACTCCTTGGTCATTTGCAAGTACTGACCAACCTTTATATTTGTCAGATTCAAAATCGCAATTGTATTTCGGGTCCAATTCATTTCCTTGTTCATCTTTGTATTCAAATTCTGAACAATTAAATATAATCACAACTTAATCCACAGACTGTACCGTATATACCTCTCATGGTACATTTTATTATTAATTATTTATTTTTGTTTTGATATATATTTTCAAATAAAAATATAAAACATGTATGTTTTAGTTTGTGAAAAAATCTAATAATATGAGAAAGAAAAATTCGTGACGTCACACCATCACAATGCGAGAGAGATCACTGAATACAGGCGTACAAAAAATGATTTTAGCAGAGGATATTACGTCCAGGAACAAGCTACTTTTCAGTACCAAAACACTCAAACTAAACCATTGTAAATTAAATTTTGTGGAAATCCAAATAGTAAATGAGAAATAAACTTACAAATTTTCTTGTCATAGAGAACCCCCCCTCAATTTTTGTAATTAATTTATACACAGAATGTCCGTTTTACGAGGATAACTATTGGCATCTCGAAAACAATAAATGATACGAAGTCGGTTAAATTGAGGCAAATGTATTTGTTTCCCTGAAAAATGCATAGGTCCCTAAATATAAAAACTGATTTTGGCCAATTTTTAGTTTCTAGTTTGTGCATTCTACAGACACTTTTTACGAGGAATTGTCAGCGTTCCACAAAAGTTTCTTCTTCGAACACTTCGAGAAATTCATACTAACTTTCAATTTTCATATAGGGCTCAAAGTTGTCTTTAATACTAATAAATAGATATTTTTTCCTCTTTTCAATGATATAAAATACATGTATATTAAAATGAAAATTAACTAAGAAATTAGAAAGTTATTGATTTTATTCATTTCGATCAACTGTGCTATTGACACAAAATAAAAAATGTTTTGTTTTAAACAAAACTTTGACTTATCAATTCAATTAGTGGTTAACTCTTAATTGTCTTAACATAATTTTGAAATAAAGTCAAGTCGAAATACGCAGATTACTTTATAAAAAAAAAGTAACATATCTTCAGCGTTACTCAGAAAAGCTATGTATTTGCTTCTGTTTTATATTAAAATATTGAATTTAACTGTTAAAAATGTATTTTAATCAAAAGATGCCAAGTCAGAAGTAACGGTATTTCCGGTAGCAACACAGGTCGATGTTTGAGACTCGTACAACATCGTCAGGTCGGGTCGATCGGCTGTTTGTCCCAGGGTTTATGCGACCCAAAATGCGCAGACCAGCACACATACTTTACAGTAAAATGTGTTTTTATTTAACAATATAATAATAACTGACTTTATTTAGAAACATTTACAATACATATTAATAAGAAAAAAATATATTTTAATTTTCAATCTTCGACCTAGATCTAGAAACCTTTTTTATAGTTTTCTGTTGTTATACAAGTTATGTTCCAGTATATTAAGTATTAAGAACGGTAAGTTCATTTACCCATGTAAGACAATTGTTTGGAAGAGAAGCAAAGCGACGATTCTAATTATTGTCTGAGTTCGTGTTCCTCATTGTCCGTGATGCTTAGGTATACTAATTTCTGCACGATCAAAATTTAAGCTGTTTTTTGACGACGAACCGTTTTATGTATCGCCAAAATGCATAGTTTCAAAACGGTTTCAAATGGATATTAAAAATTACCGTAGAGAAAATTATTTAATGCATTTTTAAAAAAATAATTATAGTGTAGAGAACAATTTTATAATATTATTACTAAATTCTATCGTCAAAAAAACATTAAAATGGAAGATTTTTTGAAGAAAAAATAAATTATCAATTTAAATTTCTACTATTGTCATTTTAAATATCACAGAGAAATTACAAAGTTCTATTAAGTACAACTGTCTTTTGATATTTCGTTAAGTACTCCCTCCCTACTTCGAAAATGTTTTGAATCATGCTGCCGGCTGGTTTGAAACTATTTCAAAACGGTCCTAGTGTGACATCATTGTTTGCACCATTTTCAACCGATAAAATGACATGTTTCAAAACATTGCGAACCAGCATCAAACCGGTGTGTCGCTTAGCTTAAATTTCTCTCATTATCAGTAAAAAGAAGTATCCAAAATGAGGTATTAAAATTCATTCATGGAAAACTGAAGTCCGTTGCCATGGCATTTTTCAAACATTCGTTTCTTTTCGCAATATGTCAAAGTCCTGTCATGTATGGTTGTTTTTTTGTAAGAAATAACTGCGAAAATAATTTGCAAGGTATCATTATTTATTAATAATTGTAGTATTAGTAAAAGCAACCTACTCTCTTGGAAACCCAATCATTAAACCTTTTCTAATTTCTGATTGTGCAAAATATTACATTACAACTTTCTAACCGAGTTTACGAGCCGAGGCTATTAAAACCATGGAGTTGATCCGGAACCGAACCCAAACCCCAAAACCCATATTAACCAGTGGCGGATTTATACTTATGCCGCCTAGGGGCTACTGGCATCTTACGCCCCCACCCCTCCTTTACGCTATATCCTCATAGGATTCTTAATATCACTACGTATTACCCTATTATGGTCAACAGTGGTTTTGAATAAATTAAAAACCAGATCAACATATTACTTGTGATTATTTTTCGTACTTGTATTTGTTTTTAAATTGCTGCCCCTAGATTTTGTCCCCAGGGCTATAACCCCAATAGGGCACCTGCACGTGACGTTTCAATATGGCGGCTGAACAGCTGATTCCGGACAACCTAGCTTTATTTTAACATTGCGTCTTATGGAGAAATATCGTCCCGTGAACTTTGATAATTTTTTTACAGGACTTATTGTTTTTGTTTGGAAAAAGTGTTTAGAGTGTCTAAAGGTGAGTGTTTAAGCAATGTTTTCCGTAAAAATATTTGTTGATATTGTTAGTATTTAGCGAGTTAGAGGTTATAATTTTGTGGAGCCCCAACTTTTCTAAAAAAAAATAAGTTTTTAACAGCGGAATTGTCAAAATGAGTGTTAGCGATGATTGAAAAATGTATAGATAGGCAAGCCTATGGTTCTTTCAATAATTCATTGGTATATATTAAAATAGATCTAATTTGTACTATTAATTATTTGACGTTAGCTCTTTTTTATAATATTAGACAGAAACGCCTGATATTAACCCAAATGCAACCAGACACACAGGTAAGTAGGTGAAACGAATTTTCTCATAAGCTTGTCTATCTATATATTTTTCAATCAACGGTGTTATAGCTACCACCGCCATAATCCAGTATAACATGGTAATTTGACCAACCCAGTGCTAGCTTAACACTACATTTTACCAAAATGGCAGCTGATATTCCAGATCTCAGCTGTCACATCATTTGAGTCCTATCTGAAATAAGTTTTAGGCTACCGGTTGAGAAAGTGTTAATATTTATATCGATTTTGGTTAGGAACTAGGTTGACTAACATGGATCATATCTCTCATTACAATTGAAAGCATCCACTTGCTAAAAATCGCAGTCATCAACAACTGAAGGCGTTTTTTGGCGATTGAACATGTTTAGTATAGTTTTAAACCAGGTTCGTAAGTGACGTCATTAATGTGTGTATCGCGGAAACGTTGTGGTTTGAACCGTTCACTGTTAAAGTGCTGGGAAAAATAGGTAAGTATTATTATGGTTAATAAACAATATTTGTTATAATTTTACGCACAAAATATTATTTTGAATTTTTTAGTTAATATGGAAAATTATTTCGGACAAATTTTACACTTTATTAATGAGGATAATGATATTCTTTATTACATTCAAAAAAATTTATTTAACAACTACGAAGATGATATATTAAATAATTATCTAATGTTCATGCGGAATGAACATGTGCGAATAGATGGATATTTTGATGAATGGATATCACGATATTTGGAGTACGATTTTTTTTCTTTATTTAGGATGTTAACAGGAACATTTCAAATTTTATATTCTAAAATTAATAACGAAAATTTCCATAAGAAATAGCTTGGCGGTAATAAACAAGTAGATGGTGAAAAACAATTAATGATAACTATATGGTGGCTTGGAAAAGGCGAAGCACTCATTTCTGTAGCACCCCAAAGTATTTTGTTTCTAGCCCAATAGATGTCGCCTAAAACGTTTTATTAAAATCCTGTAGCATAGGCAACGTGCATAACAGTTTTGCTGAGCTATTCAATAAGCAACTACCTAATAACAGATGGCACTCTAATAGTTAGTAAAGACCCCAACTTTGAATAAGGCGGTCGTTTCGAATTCAAAATGCATAAATATATATACGTTAACACCTATTGAGAAATCACATTTAACGAGAATTATACTAGAAATCATAATTATTTTGTATTAATACATAATATACTATGAGATACACTTTTCTAACTTCTTGTGATATTATGATTTATTTTTAACATTTTGCAGAAAAATTGTTTCTTTAACACATATTTATTAATTTATTACAAGCTGCATTAAAGAAAATACGTGTTAAATGAGAAACTATTAAATTTTTGGTAAATATGCATTGTGCAAGTAAAACAATGGTTACAGAAGACTAGAAAATATAAGTAATATTTGCAAGATGAGACATTAGCAAAAATCATTGAAATGTTAGCGTGGTTGAAAAATACTTTTTACTCACAAATTTATTAATCATTACAATTGATTACATAATTTTAAAAAATATACTTTGGTAATGTCACGACTTACGATACTAGAACGTACCAAATTTCCAAGAATGTAGGGGGAATCTTTTCGCCGGACATAAACAATAAGAGTGTTACTATAGTAACCAAGACTGCACCTCTACATACAAAATACAACGATAAAATCCGAACATACAACTTTCCTCGATAACATTTTAAACACTATGATTTATAAATTTTAATTTTTTATTTTTTTAGTTGTCTTGTATGTTTAAAAATAATGAGCTCGTCCACGTCATTTAGATTTGACTTATTTTGAAAATATTTTCAATAAATAGCTTTACAACTACGTAAACAAATATATAATTACACATTTGCCCGGTTTTATAAAAGCGAATTAAATATTTTATACCGGTTTATAAAAATAATGCAATATTTTTTATATATAATCGCGTTGAATAAAAATATCTAGTATATAATCTCGTATTGTTGCAGCCGTATTGGCACAATTTAAAAAACTATCCTATTATTTAATACTAATTAATTACTGCAAAAATAAATTTATTACCTTTGCCGTTTACTGTTATAATATTGTTTAGAGAACGATTTCCTTAGAAAGATAGATTTTCAGAAACTGAAACTAAATTTTGGCAATGGTAATCTTTATAAATCAAGTTGTTAAATATACCTAACTATAATAATTGTCGATATGAACCATTTAGGAGAGATTATGCTGGAGTAATAAATTGTTAATTATTGTTTAGCGAATAATTTCAATGGAAAGATAGATTTTCGAAGAGTTTTTAATCTGAAACTAAATTTTGGCAATGGTAGTTTCTATAAATCATGTTGCTAAATATAACCAACAATAATAATTGTCGATATAAACTGTTTTAGAGAGATTGTGCTCGAGTAATAAATTGTTAATTATTGTTTAGCGAATAAATTCAATGGAAAAATAGATTTTTAAGAATTTCTTAATCTGTGGCGATAGCAAATTTTATAAATTAAGTTGCTAAATATACCCAACATTAATAATAATCGATATAAACTAATTAGGAGCGATTATGCTAGAGTAATAAATTGTTATATATCGTTTAGTGAACGATTTCGATTGAAAGATAGATTTTCGAAGAAGTTTTAATCTAAAATTCAATTTTGGCAATGGTAATTTTTATAAATCAAGTTTCTAAATATACCTAACTATAAGAATTGTCAATATGAACTATTTAGGTGTATTTGTGCTGGAGTAAAAATTGTTAATAATTCTTTAACGAATAATTTCAATGGAAAGATAGATTTTCAGAGATTTTAATCTGAAACTAAATTTTGCCAATGGTAATTTTTATCAATGAAGTTGATAAATATACCTAACAATAATAAATGTTGATATAAACTATTTAGGAAAGATTTTGCTGGAGTAATAAATTGTTAAAAATGGTTTAGCGAACGATATCCTTGGGAAGATATATTTATTTTCAAAGAGTTTTTAATCTGGAACAAATTTTTCACAATGGTAATTTTTATAAATCAAGCTGCTAAATATACCGAACAATAATGTTTCTCGATATAAACTATTTACGAGAGATTGTGCTCGAGTATTAAATTGTTAATAATTGTTTACAGATCGATTCAGGGCCTTGACTCTCAATAAACTATCGTTCACTGAACAAAATTAATTATTTATTACTCCAGCACAATCTCACGTAACTAATTTTTATCGACAATTATTATTGTTAAGTATATTTAGCAACTTAATTTATAAAAATTACCATTGGCAAAATTTAGTTTCAGATTAAAAACTCTTAACATCTATCTTTCCAAGGAAATCGTTCTCTAAAAAATATTGAACAATATATTACTCCAGCATAATCTGTCCTAAATAGTTTATTTCAACATTTATTGTTGTTAAGTATAGTTATCAACTTCATTTATTTATTTTTGACGAAGGAAATATGTTCTTTCGCTTTCGTGCGCTAGCTTAATTTGGAAATCTGGAAAAGTTGCGTTTTTTCGTTAATGATACTGGTAATTAATTTATGCATGTGGTAATTAATTAGTACTAAATATTAACATAAAAATTACTATTTTTTTTACTATTTTGGTGGTGTACTAGCTTCACTGAGAAGCTGACACAGTCACCCTTTTTTTAAAACGGCAAGAGTAATAAATTTATTTTTGCGGTAATTAATTAGTATTAAATAATAGGACAGTTTTTTTTCATTGTGCCAATATGGGTGTATCAAAAAAACAAAAAAAAAAACAGGTTATATTGCAATGTAATTTAGGTTTTCGTAATTCGGCGTTGTCGGAGAATTAAATTGACAGAGGTCATCATTCCTAATAGAAAAAAATAAAATTTTTAATGGAAATTTTTAGAAACCTAACATATTCGATTGACATCAGTATAAATTGAGGTAGCACATTTCAGATAAATGTATATATTATGTATGTATATCTCTTTTATTAGGTTTTTTTGCGAGAAAATAATTTTGACTGCTCACTTGCCATTTTTTGCTAGAAAATAATACAATAATAATAACAATAAAACACTGAGTAAATAGGTGCTACAGAGACACAATAAAGAAAACCGTAAATAATAATAATATTACCAATACTACTGAAGGTAGACGGATAACTGGCTATAATATATAATATTAATAGTAACAATAATAATATGTAAACACTATGTAACTACGGCGCGCCGTTTCGGCAAATATTATTACTGTAAAAATAAATTTATTTTCCGTTAAAATATTTATTTTCGTACCTAAATATAAAGATTATTGTTCAAATATATTCCATTGTTGTTTAAAAAATATTTTTTGTATAATTTTATTATTTTAAAATACAAAAAAAAATATTTTTTAAACGGTTAAGAAAATATTTTTTCGCAGCCTGTGAGTGGTATTATTTAATATAAAAATGAGCTTTATTATTCTACCGTTAGAAGGCGTCGTTACCACTGCTATTTGATCTGGCAACCTTGTACTGTACACTCAACAGCAATGGGCGACATGCATATTTTTAGCATCAGCGCCTTTAGCGGCAATACTATAAGTTTTTTGAAAACAAACATAAGGTGTATATGGGTTTTACGCAAGTAATTCGCGAAATAACGTGTTTTTATTGTTTTTAAAATGACACATGAATAGAAACAACTACATTTTCTTCACATTTAATACCTCGGATTCCCTTGTCTGCAAGAATTATATCTCCGCCTGTAATAAGTCTAAAATTCCATAGTTATTTGTCATAAATGAATCAGTTTTTTTGAGTTTTTAGTATCGAAATTCATGTATAATTTTCAACATACAGCAATATTTACAAAGTAGGTTGATATTGTTTACTTTTGTACATTTAGTAGATACAATTAATATTATTGTTTATAAAATTTAACGCCTAGAAAAATTGCGCTAATGGTAGTTATCGGAGCAAGGTACAGAATCACTAGGTAACACTTGCAAAAATTACTGTGCCAAAATATCGCAAGTGCGCGCGAGTGTGCACGAGTAGAATTCCAGTCATTATTTGTATTAGGTACCTATATGTTCGAGATAAAATGCAACATAAAGGAAATTAAGTTGTCAATATATTTTAAAGATTTTTCACAAACAGTACATTTAAAGATTTTTACCATTATCTATAACAATAAAATAGTCAACTTCCCGTATTTTTATTCTTTTTGGATACAACAGAAACGTCTGCAACATTTTAAAATTATAAGATTATTATTAAATTATATATTTGCGAGATGAAAATACTTTACTAAGACCCGAGATATCCAACCACCTAATAAATTTATTTTCTGAAAAATTTTGTTCCTTTCCCACCTATACGTTAATAAAAAATATGCATATCTTCTTGCAAATATAAAAAACATATTTAGATCTACGAGTATATTACGCAAATGCATTAAATTAATATATTGGTAAAATAGATTTTATACAGTTATATAGACAACGAAACATAAGTACGCAACAGATGACAGTTATTTAAATTGCGCGGTTATGTTTTGTTCACTACAGCAATATTCTCAAACCGGAAATAATATTTCAGGTTTTGTAATTCCCGCTCGATTATGATAGGCGTTTTCATTTATTGTCTCGGAGAACTCCGAAGGATCGTAAGCGTTCGTTTATTGTCTCGGAGCGTATAGTACAGGACAAGATATTTGGTTAATCCCTTAAGCTTGGTAATGGATGCGGCTAACCCTCACAACGGGTGATGAGTCGAAAATATGTAGGGGCGGTATTAATAAAAATTTCATATTCTTATAACTGTGATGAGGATCAAAAATGGAAAGAAAATTAACCATTCCCCATTAGGCTGGATTAGTTTTTACATAAATAAAATAAAAAAAAAATTGTTTTAATACGTATAAACCAAACATTTTTACCTGTATTATATATACCTATTTAAAAATTTGAAATCAGTCTCTGCATTTCTGTACCATAAATTTGGGGATAATCCCCTGTTTACGGTATGCTAGTAGGGGGTGATGTAATCCAATTCTCAATTATGTTGTCCACCACTATACCTATCTGCATTCGAATTTTGTCTCGTATGTCTCCGAGAGGAACGCTCCGAGAGTCTTCAAGCGCTCTGACAAATCTGTAGGGTTAGTGCATGAAATGCGCGGGAATGTGCGAAATTCATCTTAACCCTAAACATTCATAGCGTTGATAAGAGCATCACCAGCTCTACTAGTTATTATTAAAAAAATACAAACGAAAATAATCAAATAAAAATATACGTTATATTATTAGGAACAAATAATTCATAAATATTAAAAAAAAATAATATCATAAAATTTTATAATTAGTGTTTTAATGTTAAGTTTTCGATTCCAATTCGTACGACCCAATTTTGTATTTGGGTCATGATTAATAAACCAAAATCTATCGGCAAATTTTATTACGACTATATTTTAAAATAAGTATTTATATTATTATAGATCCATTTTCTTAAAATTGATACATATAAGTAATCACACATTGGAAAATCTAATATTTCGTTTGAAATGGGATTTATAATCTGAAATATTTTAATTGCAACTGTAATTACATTGTAAACCAAAATTTTATATTTATAACATTACCGTCCACATTACAATTTGAAACATTTTTTTCCATGTAATCATTTATTTTAATACGTTTGACTCTATTTATTTTAATAGAATCATTTACAATTTGTTTTAAAATCATTTCTTCCATTTCATCATCTTCAAAAATAATTTATTTGCAATGAAAGGTAACAAGTCGTTGGTTTCATTTGAAAAAGACATGATTCCCACTTTTGACACGCTCTTAACCGTTCTAATACTACACAAACACTCTGGACAATCTGAACCATCTGATGACGTCACCAGAGAACTCTGACTAACCTCTCAGAGAGAATAAACGAAAACGCCTGATGAAACCTCTTTCACGGCCTATGTATATTTGTAAAAGCAGTAAAATTAATGCTGCCCCACAAGCAGATATCGCCTGTACCTATAGTGATGAACATTTCTTTTCTTTTAATCACAGTATGCAAATAAACAAATTTAACATATATACTCGTGATTTTCCCTACAGGCGATGTGCAGACTTGTAGTCAGCGCCGCCACTGGACGAAACTTGCAAAACTGTTATTAAAACAAACGGTCAGCTGTTGCGTTACGCAAGATAATTTGCTGCTTTTTTGTTTTTTGTACTTTAAAATTTAAAATAATGTAAAACATACAGGCTGGTACAAGACGATCGAATATTATGTGTTGTGTTGTGGGATGTAGTATTAGATCAAAATTACACTTCATTTATCGATTTCCAAAATTCTTAAATCATGAGCCTTTGTACAATCAATAATCTTGATTCGAAAAATTTTCTGTGCCTTTAGCGCAATTTTTCTAGGCGTTAAATCTTTTGCTTCTCCTATATTTTTTATAAACAATAATATTAATTGTACTAAATGTATAACAGTAAACAATATTAACTTGTTTTGTAAATATTGCTGTATGTTGGGTATAATGTTCAAAATTATACCTATATGAACAGATACAATTCAATTTCGATAAAATAAGCTTTAAACACGTTCATTCCAGGAATAATATAAAATACGACTGTCTACAGGTTTTTAAGTTTCCTCATACGTATTGTCACTAATATTTCATTTCAAGTCATAACAAAAATCTCTATTTTTAGATAAATAGTTACTTCACATAATAAAAAAAAATAATTATTTATTTATAAATGAATCAAAATTTTAAACTAGTCCTCGAAAATAAAAAATTATGATGCGTTAGTAATATGGCCATGGAATGTATATCATCAGCCTCCAGAATTTTTTTGAATTTATTGAATTAGCTCATTAAAAAATTTAAAACTGTAGTGTTTTGACTAGAACGCAAAGCTATTGATGCACTTTTGCATTTTTCATTTAAAACACATTACCAGAATTTCACAGTTTTATAGACTGTACCGAAATTAGAATTCAGTATTTTGTTCTAATAAAATAGACGATAGAATTTTTACATATTCTAATTATGAGGGAAATTTCAGTGCTAAATTTTTAATTGGAATTGCACCTCATGGATTCTTTTAACATTTGATTCATTCAAATAACTATGGAATTTTAGGCTTATTTCAGGCGGAGATATAGTTCTTGCAGACAAAAGAGGTCCAGGTATTAAATGTGAAGAAAATGTAGTTGTTTTCAATCTTCTTCCATTTTAAAAACAATAAAAAAACATCATTTCGCGAATTACTTGCGTTAAACCCACATACACCTTACGTTTGTTTTAATAACACTTACAGTTTTGCCGCTAGAGGCCGTAGCAATAACAACATACAACAAGCAAATATCTTAATGGTCGTAGAAAAAATAATATAAAACATCGAATATTGTACGTTGTGTTGTGGGATGTAGTATTAGAATAAAAATACAATTTATTTACCGATTTCTACAGTCTAAATTTTTAGCCTTTGCATAACCAATCTTCGGAAATTTCTTGATTCGAAAAATTTTCTGTACCATTAGCGCAGTTTTTCTAGGCGTTAAATTTTATAAACAATAATATTAATTCTATCTACTAAATGTACAAGAGTAAACAATATCAACCTACTTTGTAAATATTGCTGTATGTTTGGAATAATGCTGAAAATTATACATGAATTTCGATACCAAAAACTCAAAACAACTGATTCATTTATGACAAATAACTATGGAATTTTAGATTTATTACAGGCGGAGATATAATTCTTGCAGACAAGGGAATCCGAGGTATTAAATGTGAAGAAAATGTAGTTGTTTCTATTCATGTGTCATTTTAAAAACAATAAAAACACGTTATTTCGTGAATTACTTGCGTAAAACCCATATACACCTTATGTTTGTTTTCAAAAAACTTATAGTATTGCCGCTAAAGGCGCTGATGCTAAAAATATGCATGTCGCCCATTGCTGAGATTTCAGTGGTGCCATCTGTTGCCAGTGCTTAATCCGGATATGTTTCACAGCCTATGTAGTTGAGTGTACAGTACAAGGTTGCCAGATCAAATAGCAGTGGTAACGACGCCATCTAACGGTAGAATAATAAAGCTCATTTTTATATTAAATAACACCACTCACAGGCTGCGAAAAAATATTTTCTTAACCGTTTAAAAAATTTTTTTTTTTGTATTTTAAAATAATAAAATTATACAAAAAATATTTTTTAAACAACAATGGAATATATTTGAACAATAATCTTTATATTTTCGTACGAAAATAAATATTTTAACGGAAAATAAATTTATTTTTACAGTAATAATATTTGCCGAAACGGCGCGCCATAGTAACAAAGTACAATAGAAATAAAATAAACACACAAGAAACTATATATCATATAACCATAACATAGTATAAAGCATATATAGCAATTTTACTCCAGTGTTATACGAAAATTTGACCTTGAGGCAGTTCCGCCTCCCAGCCGCGTAGTTTTCACCCCCACCACTTGCTGCCTGCTGTCTTGACTACAAAAAAGTTTTCAATTCCAAAATTTTAAAAATATTCCACTGAAAATATTGGTTCTAAATTAAAAATTTTGTTAATAAATGTAAAATGTCATCATCCATGTCCACAGTTGCAAAAAAATATTTTTAAATTTAGTTAGCAGATTGTTTTATTCATTTGAATTTATAATTAGAAATATCAAATCGACAAAAAAACATTAATGTTTTACATTTGTAAACACAAAAATATTATATAATATGTATTTTTTTACATTTCACCGATTTTTATTTATCTACCTATTCATTTTGTAAATATAATACGATATTCATCTTTTTTTATATTTAAAAACATGTAACTTGTATTATTATTAATAATAACAATAAAAACTTATATTTCAATATATTTAAAACGTAATAAAAAAATAATTTTTATTTGACGTTTATTTAAATTTACCGCTTAGTCAGCCAAGAAGCGGAGTTTACGTGCGCTAGAAAGTCTGACATGTAACAGAACATATATGTACTTACGCTTTATGCTATAACTATAATACTAATTGCTTAAAATATTCGAAAAGTAATAATTTATGAATGCGAAATATAAATATACATTTTGCTATATATCCCACTGAGCCACCGAGTATATAATAGTTCGCTACTGACCGCTGTACTCATGGCGCCACTTCCTTATTTTTCACAAAAATGCTTACCGCAATTGTTTAGAAAATTCATATCTTTTATATTAAAAAGTATATATTATTCATATATTCCTAACGAATGTATAACAGTATACAGTACGTAATGAAGATGACGTTTCCATCGTAAATATTCACATTATTGAGAAATAAAATTTTAAAAACATTTTTTTTCCTTTACTTGGAATCTAGAAGTTCAATTTACATAATTTTTTTATATGACATGTATAATAATATTCTTTAGAACATACATAAGTTTAAATCAGATATTAGGTCTAGTACTGGAGAAAAAAAATAAAACATATGAAAATTCTATGTTTTTCATATGTTTTCTGACTTTTGAGAAGGTCATTATTTTTCATTTTTACATATATGATACAGTATCCTATTTGAAATATATCCTGAAATTTTCAACAAATTATTAGGTCTTCGATTGGAGATATTTTAAAAATTGTATTTAAAAAAATGTTTTGTGTGTATAAATAATAAAATCAATTAAATAATTTTATTTCAATAGCAAATTGATGATGGTTTTGAATTTCCCGCGCTGGGGTATCATTTCACCTTAATGTAGCTACATCTACTGTTTTTCATGTAACTGAAAATATTTTGTTAAAAATTTTATTATTAAAAGACAAATATATTGTATGGCCCGATGAACGAGAATATGACACTGTGGAACATGATTTTCGAATTAGAAGTGGATACCCAGGTAAATACAGAATATATAAATAGTGTCAATAATTTCTTATTTATATTGCCGTAGGTGATATTGGGGATGTAGATGGTTGCAACATTATATTTAAAGCTCCGGTTCCTCATCAGGACGAATATACGGACAGAAAAATGCAACATTCTATAAAATTACAAGCCATAACGACAGCAAAGAAAATATTTACACATATATCTGTAGGATTTCCTGGATCCGCACATGCTAGAGTAAGACAATTACAATAAAAACAAATAGCTATATTGTATTTACAGGTGTTTAGAAATTCGGGCATATACAAAGAAGTAGAGGAAAATGGAAATTATAAAAATTATTTTCCTAATGGAAAGCATCACCTTTTGGGAGATTCTGCATATCCGTTAACAAACTGGTTAATGACGCCATTTAGGTATCTTATGGATTTATTTAATGTTTTTATAATATAATTTTTCCACTTTAGAGATAATGGACGTTTGAATGAGGTACAACGTCGACACAACACACATCATAGCAAAACAAGAATTGTTGTTAAGCATACATTTGGATTACTAAAATCACGCTGGAGAATATTAAAACAATTTTTGCTACATAAATTCCGATTTTTGGGAAAATTATGAACCAGTAATTAATGTTGACTATGATAATAATGAAGGTATTTTATTGCTAGACCTTTAAACAGAGGGGCAGAATTAAAAAGAAATAATATTGCAAATCTATTTTAATTTATTATTCCAAAACTTTTATAAAAAAAAAATACAATTTATAATAACAAATACAAAATAAATTATTTTTTCACAAATACGATTTTATTTGTAAGAACTTGAACTGATCCTTAAAAGTCGAATCGAGTTCAAATTGTTTTTAAGAGGAAAGACCACTGCTAGCGCGCAGTAGAACAAATGAAGTTCTGTAAATTTCACGTAAAACAAATAATACAAATTTGAACACTATGTATCAGTACATTAATCATTTATTTAAAATAAAATAAAAATTATCAAAAACAATTAATATTTAGGTCCGATTTTAATGGGAAAACGAAAAAATAAACAAAATTTCGTTCATTTTTCCCTTTCTTTTGTGTTATAGTTTTTATATTGTAATGTTTTTATTTACTGTATAACACACGAACAAAAATGACATCACAAGAGTGAAATACATCGTTGCATATTCTACGATATTGACTAATACTTGTCGAACTCCTGTCCAAATTGACAAATGCTCCATAACGCCGTACTGAATTACACCTATCTTGGAATGGTGATCTATTTTATGATCGTAAAAAAAGATAACTAATTCCTGATCCTTTTTTAAATGATTTGTTACAACACTGTTCACAGGTAACTAAATTCATTATTCACTGCAGTGTCGGTTTTAATTAAAAATAATATCTTGCTCATGTTATGGACTTATTTCACTCATCCATGAAATAATATATTATTTCAACATTAGTATTGAAAGTTTTATTTTTAATACTATAAATAAAACAACTATGGAAGTAATATTGTATTGTATTTTATTCTCAGTTTATAAATAATTGTATAATAAATTTAATACAATTTTTAATACTTAAAACACTAAAATACTGCTTAAAGTTAGATTTATAACTTCAGAACATATAGAACATAGTTTAGAATAGAAAATGTAGAATTTTGTGTGGAAATTTTATACATGTCACAAAAGACATAGAAAACGGACCTTGGGCTTGGATCTCACTGATTACAATTATTTTTATAATCAGCCTCCTTCATGAATTGGCAGATTCTTCACTAAACTGATTAATTTTACGTCGTCCGTTGTCTCCTTCAAACATGGTTACATGGCATTACACATAAATGTTTTTCTCATTCCTCTAGTTCAATTTTTTTAACATTGTTCAATTCCCAAACTGTGCCGATTATATGTTTTCTGTGCGAAATTATGTTCTATGTTCTACATCAAATTGTTGAATGTGGGTAACAAACTGAGTCCTGTTATTTGGCACAGTTCGAATTGCTTGACATACGTCATACAAATTTACTTTAGTTTCATTTTTCTACAATGAAGGACAGCGTTACGTATATATAGAATATAAATGTTTCATTGGTATTCGCTATTAAATGATCTAATTTCTACTTGAGATTAACCTTGAGATGTTTATCTATTTATTATTTAATTAAAAAAGAAGTAACTAATTATTATTTTGAATTTAATCTTCAAAAATATAATTTTCAGTTTTGGTCGTCTATTAATAGTTTATGGTACTTACTGATATAAAAAGTAGCCAGCTATGGGAATTAGAAGCAACAGTAACAATGCCCAGAGTCCTGCGGCAGTCGGTACCTTAGTTGCTGAAGTTTTCACGATTTTAACATACGGGTTCTCACTGATTTTACTCCTATATCTATTCACAGGAATTACAATAATTTCGTACGTCGTCTCTGGTTCTAATTTTTTATTATTCACTTTGGTTTGTATTGCACTAGACATGAATTGGTTACCATCTCCTAATTTCACAGTCGTATTTGTGCCAGTCAGCTGAAAATTTAATGTGAGATTTTGTTGGATAGTGATAATTGTTTTACCTCTTGTTCTATAGCTATCCAACTTTCTCTATAACTTGCATATTTCAAAATTTGGTTTGCCATGTCTGTTTCTTCAATGTCTCGCTTTGAAACAGTAGTTACTTTACTAATAACTACATAGAGAGAGCTGAAAAACAATTATTTATAGAATTTGTTATTATTATTAACGTTATGAAAGATGACAGATATATTGAAGAATAAATAAGAAAAAGGAAGACATACGCAAAACCACATTATTTCGTTTATCAAATCGTCAGAGGCGTTAATACGTCACAACACAAAATAAATAAATGATGAGTAATATGGCGGCTTTTTATAAAACGGACATTAGGTTTCATCATACACTAAAAGGATGTTTTTAAAATTTTTCTCGTTTAACCGGATTATCTAGCATCTTTGTCGTACGCACTGAGGGATATAGGTATGTATATGCTACCTGCCCAGATTACTCATACTACGTAACCAGATATTACGACTCTCGTTGATATTGTTCGTGTAAATTCAGAACTACGTAGGTTGTTTGCGCATGACGTTTTTCGTTATTAAAATGGCCGTTTTTTTAGTTTTCCGTTGTCATATTCAAAATGAGTAAGTGTAAAAGTCATTATGTTGTGATAATGTGTAACAATTTACGATACAGGAATAAAGACATTTGCTTCTTTCATTTTCTTTTAGATTCAGAAAGGTACATTTTATTTGATTTTGAAATTATGAATGAAAAAATTAAATGTTTTTAGATGCAAATTATGGAGTGAGGCATGTACACAAATAAAATCTTTATATTCATCTAAATTTTATATTTAATACCCAATCTTAAGTACGAGTATTTATATTTCTGAAATTAAATCACGTATGTCAAAATTTTTGTTTATATAAAATTATTTTTCTTGTCATATAATCTGAAGCAATCAAATCTTTATTATTTTATTATCACATCTAGTTCTACTGTTTTGAAGTGTCACTAAAAACATGGCCGCTATTTTTTTTCTGAAGACATTAGCCTGTATTACGAGCTCACTTTTATAATAAAACGCGATTTTAACGCTCGCTTTTACGTCATAATCTTATGTAAAAATAAGCGTTAAAATGGCGATTTTGTTATAAAAGTGAACTAGCTTACTTTTATAATAATATCGTGATTTTAACGCTCTTTTTACATAAGATTATGATGTAAAAATGGGCGTTAAAATCGCGATTTTATTATAAAAGTGAGATCGTAATACGGGCCATTGACTTTAAAGGTACCGACAAAGAGTACCACATCTGGATACGTAGTATAAGTAATCTGTGCTATCTGCGTCCAACCATGATGAAATAGAAACAATAGTATAACCATGATAATCTTAGTTTAATCATTTAATAAATAATAGTATATTATTTATTAAATGGTTTAATCTACAACTTTATTTGAATATTTCATCTATTATTATGTTTGTATATAATATTATCAGTTTTTACATTTGTTTAATTCGGAAATTACATGAATTTACCCGACAAGCTGATGTCATCTATCCACCTTTTCCCCATTGTGATTTGAACCACATGGTTATGGTTGATGACGTGACGATCAACTTATGGAAACAAACCTTACCTATTTTTACTTCTAGTATCATCTTTAGCACCAGATATGTTTATCACGATACTTGTATTTGTGGTTTGCTGAACTATGAAACCGTTGGAAAGTTCAGGTTTTTCAGGGGGGGTGTCTATATACAGAGTAGCCTCCTCCCCCTTACGGGAATTCATTCCACAGACTGTAACCGTGTACGAAAACGAATAACGAAACTTCTCATTGATCTAAAAGCAGATAATATTATAATATACAAGGTGAATGCGAAATTGGAAACACCATTTTTCTCGGAAATTATTACAGATACCGAAAAATTCTGTAATAACGTTTTTATTACTTTTAATAAACTAACTAAATCTGTATACCTACATTTGGTAAAAAAGTCTAATTTTCGTAGATATTTCCATATTTGTACTTTTTAAATGGAATACTTATACCGGGTGTCCCAGCTCGACCGACACATGGGAGTTTTAAATGGGAAATCAGTTAATTATGAATAGTATTTCCCCAGTGCAAGATATTAACTTGAAATTTTGTATACTTATCAGAGAATATTAATTCTATGGATCACACTTATTTGAAATATGCAATTTCGTCTGCAGGGCGAGATTTATTAAATTTAAAATCTAATATTTTCGTTCAAAATCAGTCAGCCATGAAAATAAAAGAAAATATCTATGTGACAGTTCTGACAGTTAATGACATGCCATTATAGATATTTATATTTTTGTAATATTAGTATATTATTTAACAAAAAGAAACTAAATTCAACTTAAATAATATGAAAATACAGGGAATAAGGATTAAAATCAGTGATATTTCACTAAACTGTCAGATAAATATTTTCTTTTATTTCCATGGCTGTCTGATTTTGAACGAAAATATTAGATTTTAACTTTAATAAATCTCGCCCTGCAGACGAAATTGCATATTTCAAATAAGTATGATCCATAGAATTAATATTCTCCTATATGTATACAAAATTTCAAGTTAATATCTTACACTTATACTTCAAGCCTCGTTTGCAACATTACTTATAGCACCGCTTCCATGCGCTAGATGCCACAACCTTCAGTGTAAACATTTTTCTACTTCCAGCTCCCGCCTATACAATGGCTTCATTACATTTCTTTATGCGAAGCTGTCACATTAGAGTGTATCAGTGTGATTCTTTGAGTGTTTTTTCAAATTTTAAACAAGATTCTTTTCATCACAATAAAAATAAATAAATAAATAAATTAAATTGCAAGGACTCTGAACTACTGCAAGTAATCTTGAGAACGAGTCTTGAAGTTTAATTAAATGATTAAACGAACTTACCTAGTGAAATTAAATCGTAATTATACAAAAGACTCTTTCGAATATATTACGTCCCTCCCGAAAATCTGTGCTTCCTGTCCTCACATTTTAAATTTCTGCAATTTCATTCTTAGTTTGAAAATAATGAAGCCATTATATTCGCGAGGAACATTAACTCGTAGCCACCAGCGATAAAATCTGGAAACTGGCAAAGTAGTACTCGTCAACAGATAGACGCATAGTGTTTTTATCGCTTTGTATATTGTACTTTTCATAATTACTGTCCTAGTTAGTATCTTTTTAAACTTCTACCGTTAAAATCAATTTATGTCCGTTTACTATCGCCATTTTTTCATTATTCCTTTTCTTTCTGAATTTTATCCACATTTTTACAAAAATTCTAACCTAAATCTTGTCTAAAAATCAATCTTTATGACGACTATTTGTAGAATTTTTGTATAATTTTATCTTCCTGGAGTGCTATTCTTTAAAGCAAACGTCAAATTTTCAATGAATTTTAAACATTCTTACAACAGTGTTGAAGAATAGATAGTGTTCTTTATATGTGTAGGTACTTATCAACCATAAATAACAATTATTTTCATAGAATACCAAGTAAAATTTTTAGTTGATATGTGCTATTGATATCATAACAAGTCCAAATAATAGCAACCCAAGTTATGGAATCCCACCCAAGAATTGTTATCCTTTATTATGACGAGCAAAGTAAAAGTAAATTATCAAAATAGAAATTGTTGTATATGGCGCCACTCTAAAGACAGCAAAAAGTTGATTTTAAGTTTCCATTTTGTCTTCGAAAAAAAAAATGAAAGGAAGGTAGTTGATAAACGAAAAGCATGAATTAGACTTACTTGAAAAAGACAGATTATAAAAATACAAATGTATAATTAAATACTTGCCCTAAAATATGTAAAATAATATTATAATAAGATGAATTTATTCGTATTTACTTAAAAAAGATAGATAACAAAGGTAAAAAGTACACAAAACTTTAAAATGAAACAACATCACACGTTCACAGGGCAAGTAAAGTCAGCAAAGTACTACAATGGTCCTCCATTTTGAAATTAACATCAGCGCCGCCAACGGTAATGTTCATCGCGAATAGGTGGGAGCTGGATGTGGAAAAATGTTTACGCTGAAGGTAGTGGCATCTAGCGCGTGGAAGCAGTACTAGAAGTAATCCATTTGAACGAGTCTTTCGTATAATTACGATTGAACTTCACTAGGTAAGTTCGTTTAATTTATTTTGAAAAGAAACATTTAAATATTTTCAATAAGGTCTCAAAAATTATCAAGTAAGAACCCTTAAACTTTTTAAAGGCATAAATTATTTTATATTAATTACTGTAATACTATAGAAGCTATTCCATTTTAAAAAAATGTACAAATATGGCAATATATGCAAAAATTAAACCTTTTTTACGAAATTTACACAGATTTAGTTAGTTTATTAAGTTGCATCAGCAAGGATTATATTTTAAGCAACATTTAAATAAAAAAAAATTATTTGAAATTTTGACAGCAATGTTATATAATTTATTTAACATTTTATTCTATGTGATACTGTCCGTTTCAGAAAATCTTCTAATTTAAGTAACAACGGTGCAACCGGCCATAAAAGTATTAAAAACTTTATTTAAACAATTTTTCGGTATCTATAATAACTTTCGAGAAAAAGGTTTTTCCTTTTTAGCAATTCATTGTGTATAAACATATTCTGTTGTGATTTTTCGTACCGTACAATTGTATGTTTTTCTATATTCTGTCACTTTTAGTATATAACTGTAGGTCCTGTTCTCTTGTTCTGCCAAATCTGATGGGTTTGGAAGTAATGTCACAATGAATTGTTTTAGAAGGCCATTTGTTTTGTCCGGATGATTCCAACTTATGTTTATTACATCTTTATCCCAATTATGTGATAATTTTAACGGTTCTGTAGGTTCTGCAAAAATTATATATATATATATATATATATATATATATATATATATATAAATATATGTATACCGGGTGTCCCAGCTCGACCGAGACATAAGAGATTACATAGCAAATCAGTTAATTATGAATACCTAGTATCTCCCCAGTGCAAGATATTAACTTGAAATTTTGTATGCTTATTGAGGAACATTATTTCTATGGATTACAGTTATTTGAAATATGTAATTTCGCCTGCAAGACGAGATTTATTAAATTATAAAATCTAACATTTTCGTTCAAAATTAGTCAGCCATGGAAATAAAAGAAAAAATCTATGTGACAGTTCTGACAGTTAATGACATGCCAGTGTAGATATTTATATTTTTGTAATATTGGTATATTATTTAACAAAAAGAAACTAAATTCAAATAAAATAATATTAAAATAAAGGGAATAAGAATTAAAATCAGTGTTACTTCACTAAACTGTCAGATAAATATTTTCTTTTATTTCCATGGCTGTCTAATTTTGAACGAAAATATTAGATTTTAAATTTAATAAATCTCGCCCTACAGACAAAATTGCATATTTCAAATAAGTGTGATCCATAGAATTAATATTCTCTGATAAGTATACAAAATTTCAAGTTAATATCTTGCACTGGGGAAATACTATTCATAATTAACTGATTTCCCATGTAAAACTCCCATGTGTCGGTCGAGCTGGGACACCCGGTATATATATATATATATATATATATATATATATATATATATATATATATATATATATATAGTGTGTGTAAAAAAATGCGGAACATAGGACTTTAACATGGGATTTCAAAAAATTGCGGATACTCTCCCTCCTGTTAGATTTGGAACAAAACTGCAAGAATACAAAGTTGTTCGAAATTAAATTCAAACCGTTGAACATTTGTTCATTTTTGTCTTAATTCCATGTCTACCGCTATTTTTGGAGTAATTTACGTCATTTTCATACCTAAAGACACGTGAAATTAATTTGGTCATTGATTCAGATGCAGAATTTTATGCTCTACAACTGTTGTTTTTGTAATGAAGAATAAATTTTTGAAAAATTCATGGACTTCACTGGGATTTGAACCCAGGGCCTTCCCATTTCTAGTAGGATGCTCTATCAACTGAGCTACGTAGCTCATTATTAAAATGTTGAATCGCCATGCTGTTCTAAATGTTATAACTTTACTGTGTAAAAACAGTGTGTCAGTTTGTTGTTTTTGTTTTACTGAAAATAATTAAGAAAGCAGGAAATTAGGAAAATATGATTTTACATGTTAAATCCCTATGTTCGGGTGTTCGAGTCCGCACCCTGTGTACACTAATTTAAAATAAATCTATTACACTTGAAAAATTCTTTAGAAATAGTATTTTAAAAGAAAGAAAAAGTACATTCAAATTATATGTACGTAATGTTATTGAATATTATATCTGTACGTACTGTCTTCTATAGTATAGGTAGTTTTATAAATTTCTGATCCTCGTTCATCATCTTCTTTATTTTTAGCAGAAATCTGTGAAAATAAAATGATAATAAACCGGGTGTTTTTTTCAAGGTGTAATATAGGAGATTAACATGGGAAATGGTATCAATAAGAAGATAAAAAAATCCTGCATCAAATGACACTGAATATAAGTAGGGGAGACCGGGGCTAGAAGTTCCGATTTTGAAAAAAACTAATAAAAATGCAATCAAAACGAAGTCCAATCTTTTAGACTTTTATACACGATGATGCAAACATTTTAGTTTTAGACTAAATAATCATTTTTGTTAAAATATTCATTGTTTCTCGTACACAATCAATTGTTATGGAAAAGTGAGAGCGTAACAATTTTGGACATCTGTTCCGACGTTGAGGCAAGTTGTTCCGATCACTTTTGTTGGCACTTTCAGTAACTATAAGCCAGATTTTATAAATAAAAAGGCTAGTTTTGTGCATGTTTCAATTATATGTTAAACCCCACCATCATACAATTAAAGTAACACTTGATATTGATATGAATTTATTCGTAATAATCTCAAAAGCAAACTAATCAACATAATATAACGAATATATTATTTCTATATATTCCAAATTTTCTTAAAAAAAATAAAAAAATATATAAATAAAATAAATATACAAATGACATTTAGGAAAAAATGTGTTTTCTACTGTAAATGAGATCAATAACATCGATTTAGAGGTATTTGAATTCTTGATAATCATTATAAGATCATCAAAATTACGATGAATTATTGCATTTTATACAGTACCTACCATTTCGGGTCACAACAAGTGATGGGTCACTGGGAATATCCCATTACGAATATTTTTATTTCCCGGGAAAATTTCCGAGAATTTCCCTAAACACGTTTCCCGAAAAAAAAATAGGGAATTCCATTTTGGAAATTTCCGGAAATATATGGGAAAAACCCCGGAAACAAGTACAGAAGTTCCCGAGAATAAGAAGGAAAAATCTCGATAATAAATTTAACACAGGCACAGCTTTACGGACGTGATGTAACCAGTCCCGACTAATTTCTAACAGTAGTGTTAATATTCTAATAACTATGAGTGGAAAACGGCAAAAAAATATTTCTTAATAATTTTACTACAGCAACGTCGCCATTTGTAATATTTTTAGTGTTAGTAAAGATTATGACAATCGGTATTTAATTTTCTCTAATTTTTATGAAATAATGATTTTTATGAGGAAATTTATCGTTAATTTTTTTCCCAGGAATTTTCCGGAAAATATCCTCAAAAATTCCTCAGAAAATTCCTCAAAAACTTCCCGGGAAATTTTCCGAAATATTCGTTCTCGGAAATTTACCCATCACTAGTCACAACCAAATCACAAGCCAAGGAATTTTTAGTCCCAAATTTAATTTTATGAAACCGACATAAAATCTGGTTCAGAAGTTGTAATAAGGTAAATATTTATAATAGATTCGGATTCTTAAACATATTTTCAACAATTCTGTAAAACTCGCAAAAAAGTAACTAAATATTTTCTTTTTAACATTCGGAAACCACCAATCACTAGCGCCTCGTGTGTATCTAAAATGGCTGCCTCGACTGAAAAATCACTTGAAGATTTTCAGTGTATTTCATTCATATCGATAAGGTTTTTTATCTGTCAGAATTTGGTAGATATGATACTTCTTCCGCAAAATGGCAATGCCTTTGAATGTTCACTACTAAGTATATTAGTTAGTATTAAGTAATATCTATGTACATTTCAAAAAAAAGAATTCATGTGTAAATTTTATTATGTAATAATTTAAAAAATTTAATTTTTCAAATATTTGTTTATTTTCTTGGCTTGGGCCTTGTCTATAGCTATTGTTAAGAAATTGAATAAATTAATTTATACTGTTAAAATACGACATAATGTACATGTATTTAGTGCCATTTGATGCTGATTTTTTTTCTCTTCTTATTGATACTATAACCATTATTGCCAGTTAAAACGGGGGGCAACAGCCTGAAAAAAACTGATATCCCAAGTTACTCTCCTAAGTGCACCTTGAAAAAAAAACATCTGGTATACGCAGTGGCGGATTAGACACATGAAGGGACCCAAGCGCAGTCAAATTTTTTATCAATATCTTTATGGTATTTCGTAATTATTCCGTCCCTACATTCATAAATTCAGTCAGTTGGAAATTGAAAAATAATTTAAACTCCTTAATACATCACTGTAAATAGCTCTTCTTCTGGATATTTCAGATAAGCAAATAACATTATGTTTTACAGTAAAATGTATTACATTGTATAAATTTTGTTTTATAATAAACTTTGTCTCATTGTAAATTATTTCCTTTTATTTTACTTCCAGTCTCCTTGTAATTTCGGTTTTCTATTAGTGAATCAAGATCGTTCTCAATTTCATTGATTTTTTTCCTGAAATACATGGTAAATTCAGAAAGAGAATACAGTAGATTTGTCCCAGACAAAAGAATGATCTGTTTGTTTTAAACATCTACTAGAAAAAGTTCGTTTACATGACTTAATTGTATTATATAAAACACTCCTGAGATTCTGGAGCCTTTGAGTTCTGTGTCCCCAAGCGCGCGCTTCTTGCGCCTAATGGGTAATCCGCCACTGAGTGTACGTAATACGGTTAGTTAGGTGTGTAAGTGCTAATTCACAATGGACATAAACGTATCATACACATAAGAAAAAACATAACATAAAAATATTACCTATTTGTTATGTTCACAATGGATTGTAAAGTTTTTGTAAAATATTTAGAGATTTTTATAAAAAATATTGAAAATATTTAGGATTTTTATTATTCTTACATTCATTCTACATCTACATAAATACTTGTTTTCAAAACTTTGTGAGTTCCAGTAATAAAAAAAACAACATAAAGTATTAAGGCATTTTTAAGTAACATGTGTTGTTTAATGTTTTACTTATTTCTGTCCAAATATTTTCTTTTCTAATTATATCTATAATTATTAAAAATTTCTTATTATATAGGCACTTACACCTTCTTGTTAAATTTTAGTACCGAACCTAACTAAACAAACTGTCAAAACTGAATAAAAATACAACATGCATTCGCCGTGTAGCAAAATAACCGTCACAGAAACGTAAAGTTCAAACTATTTCAACTTTACGTTTTTCTTATGGGACCTACGTATCCGTTCCGTATCCGTAAAACTTACGTTTCTGCATTGTGAACGCAATTACATTACTTCAAATTTACGCTTACGATTACGTTTAAGTACTCCTTACGTTTACGTCCATTGCGAATTAGCACTAAAACTTACAGATATAGTGTAATATGCGTTCTTGTAAAAACCTGTGAACGTATAGCAATAAAATGGTGTATCCCACAAATCACAAAGATATTCGTTAAATTGTTCTTTAGATATTGTAGTAACATGTATACTATTACTAAGCCTATAATTTTCAATCTGCCCTCTAGGTGGCCATGGTTCTACCCACCGAACAGATATAGTAGTTTCATTTTTTGAGTAAATATCAAAATTTCTTACAGGCCCTGGAACTAAGATCAAATTATATTAATTCCACCTATTTATTAAATTTTGAAGGATCTGTACATTGTAGTATTTAACCGAGCGCCACAGAGTGTACAAAAATAAGTAAATTAAATTTAACCAGTGATAGAACTCGTCGAGAACGCCTGACCTAAAGGTGGGGTAATGGTTACCCACTTTGACCAAATGTAGGAGAAAATACGTTTGTTTCTTGTTTTTATGTATCAGAATATTTTTTTGTTTAATCCGAAAAATTTTAATTTAAAATTATCCAATTTCTGATCACGTGTCCGAAAGTAGCGAATCAAAACACATTAGTGACTATTTCCTTTACAATTAAATAAGTAATGAAATATCAAGGTTTTAAAAATTTAGACCAATCAAAACAAACGTATATCGAAATGTGCACAGTAAGTGAAAATTTTCAGAAACTTATAGCGATAAGTGCCTTAAGCTCGGATCCACATCAATAAAAATTTATGTTATATATTGTACTTTGAAATTTAGAAAAAATATTTTCGTTGTAAATATAAATCTAATTTAGTATTTTACCACTTAAATATTTATCTAGTGTGTTGTACGGATCCATGTGTGCAGATTAGTTCTTGCAAGTTCACATTAACACTACTGTACGATGCAAATTTCTTTGAAGTTCGCTGGAAATCCGACAGCACCACGGATAGCGTGCATCGAGGCGTGCGTTGTTCGTTTCAAAATTAGTTGTGTGAATTTTTATGCGGCGAACAGTCCACACCAACAGAAATTTCGACAAACACGAGCAAATTTGTGTCAAATACAATGCACAATGTAAATTTTTATTGATGTGGATCCGACTTTAGACACTTATCACTTATGTCGTTAGGTTGCTAGGCAAATGACAGTTTTTGACATCTGTCAAATATGAATTTCACTGTTTTACTTTGAAAATGTCATATTAAGTCTAAGGAAAAGAAAAATAAAGGCAAAAAAATATTATCACCGAATATCCCTCGATCATTGATAAATAAACATGAGAACTTCCTCAAGCACGTTGCTTGTAGTTAACAGTCGGGCGGTTACCAAGCAACGTGCTTTCGGCAAATGTCATAAAATTATTCCGTAATTATCAATGACCTAGGCATATTATAGCTGATAACGTGATAACTGTGTCGTAGCCAGAAATTTCGAATGGGAATAATAATTCAAGAAATTTTTAAAATATACATTTCTTTCAATTTTAACAAAAAATATAATTGCAATAACTCTAATAACTTAAAAGAAAATATTTATAAGTCGAAATTGAATGTTCTGTATTTCTCGCAATGTAAAAAATAGTAGGTATATAATTTATTCTCAAAGGCGGGGGGGGATTGATCCCCATATCCCACGCCTTGTCTACGCCACTGGCTGATAATAATAATTTCTAATTCAATAATTTTGTGTTAATAAATTTTGTTGTAAACATTATTATATATTTTATTGGCTAATATTATCTAAAATGAAAGTTAATTTGCCCAAGAGAGTTTCGGCGTCCGCCACTGACTACAACAACTCATAAAATCGATCAACCGAAAACTTTATTTTAAAAAACTAGAAATGTTTCGTAATAATTTCACAAAAAAAAAAGTTAAAAGGTTGGATAGTGACGTGTGACACGGCTGCATTTTATAAACTATCTTACCTCCACCTGGAGTTTGAAATGACGCATTCCTGTTTATAGTTGAGAATTGTCCATTTTTATTCCTTTTTGCCTGCAAAGTAACATAGTAATTGACAAACGGAATGAGATCTACAGTTTTAGCATCCTTCTCAATATTGTCTATTGGTTCATGTTTTATTTCATTGCACCACATATCGTGATAACAGTGTAATTCTAACTTAAAGAACAAGGGACCTCTTTGCTTGGTACAGTTATAGGGAAAACGAAATTCTGCTGATGTTGATGATGTAACATTTACTAAAATCGCCGGAGGAAATTCTTCATCAGTTATAGAGCCTAAAATAAATTTTAAGTTACTTTTTCCACCTAGTATCTATTAAAAAGCTGCTATAGTATGTTAATAGCTCATTTAAATGCTATAATAGATTTTGTGGTTTCACTTAGTAAATCATTGTTAAGAGTTTTTGTATTATTTTGATCGAAAAATTAAAGAAATATAATACAAATAATGAAAGCGTCAAAGATCAAAAGTATATAAATACAAAATGATTTCATTTGTAATAATATATATTTATGGAACAAGTGTGTTATATTAAAAGTAAATCACATGAGAAAAATATTAACTCTTAAGACCTTAGACCGAATGATGTACTTTTCTCAAGTAATCTACCTAACACACGTATACCATACAAAAATTTAGACACCTTCTTTAAAGTAAATGTTTACAAATATGTTTGAATTTTATATACGAGTACTTATAAAAAAGAGCAGATATTAATCACAAGTGACGTAAAATATTTTATTTATCATTCCTTTGTAAACCGTCAAATTTTACAAGTTAGTAGTTGCATTTATATGGCCATAGAATCAAATTTGTAATGAAATATTTCATAAAACTCAGTAGTCAAGGAGATTTCTTATTAATTTTTACTTTATTGCCTCACTTTATGCCCTGGGAAATAAAGTAATCTAGTATGTGTGAATAGCATGGGCGTCGTTTAGGGGGGGGGGGCAAGAGGGGGCACTTGCCCCCCTCTAGATAGTGATACAAAAAACTCAAATTTTATATATTACAAAAAGGACCAAACAGCACTTTAACGCGAATTACAAAGCCAATTTATAAACTATGAAACTACTCGAAGCCAAGGCCAAAAATGGGGATTCGCTAAGGGTGAGAGTAGAAGCCGAGTGGGGTGTGTTATGATTTGTGACTACATTGCAGTTGCAGCCTTACGCGGAGACAGCGAGTATATGGGTCTGTGCAGCGATCTTTGCTACCTTGAGGAGTGTATGTTTAGTGCGTAGATGATAAACTGTTCTTTTTTTACAATTAATTTTTACTTTTAAAATTATATCTAGATATTCAGCTCAGCTTGAGCCAGTAACAAACAAACTTCAAAGTATTTCTGTAGATCTACTCTCCGTAAAACAACATATTGATCTATTACTCACGGATTTTGAAAAAGATCGAGAAAATTCTGAACAAATATTTTCTTTACTTTTTAAGGAGGTTGAAAATTTGAACAAAATTCAGTCATCGAAATAAAAATTCTAAGAATCACTGGACGACAAACTCAGCGCTCAAATATTCCGGCCAATTCAGCAGAACATTAATTTAGAGTAAATATTTTTAATCCATATTTAGACTCACTGATTATGTCTCTTAAATCGCGATTTTCCGAAGATTCCAGTGTTGGTTTTTCTTTAAGTCTACTCCATCCAAAAAACATTAAAACCAATGTTCTTTTATCACGTGATCAAATGAAAAAATTACCGAAAAGCATGGGGTAGACAATTTTGAAGCTGAGTATACAACGTGGGTAGCTGCCTGGAAGACTAAGGAAGTCGCAGAAAACGTAGTCTTTAGCGAACTGCTTTCAAAAGAATGCGTGTTTTATCCGAATATTAAAAAATGCCTGAAAATATTTTTAACGCTTCCACCAACCATGTGTTCAATTGAACGATCATTTAGTACATTACGGCGAGTATAAACATGGTTTGGATCAACGATGACTGAAAATAGATTGACAGGACTGTGTATGATAAGCGTACATCGTAAAATGGTCGAAAATGAAGAAGAAGGCATTATGTCTGCTGTCATAGATGTTTTCGGTTCCGAAAGAAGAAATAAAAAATTTTTGTTTTCCTAAAAGCTGTTTCTAGATTTAAGATGTTTAATTTAAGTATTTGTTTTTTTTTCGATTTTTTCATTTATCTGATTTGTATTATCTATTTGATAATATATTTATTAGAAAAAAAAATTGCCCCCCTCTAAGAAATTACGTAACGACGCCCATGGTGAATAGGCCTATATAAGCATCGAGCTTTTATAAAAAACATGTGATATCTTAATTTTAGTTGCAAATAGATTTTAAATAAACTAGTAAAGTTCCATAATTGATATTTGAATGTAACTAATTATCAATTAAAAATTCACTATGTTCAAAACGAGCGCTAATTGAATTTAGACTTTAGATTTTTTCATCCTTGACTTTTTCCAGTAATTAAACTTTATTGACTTTTCTTTTCAAATAACTATCTCGACTTTTAGACTTCGATTACCTGAAACTTTAAAATCTTTTCTAATCTTTTAAACTTAAACTTTTATAATATTTGGGTGTTTTCAATAGGTTGCTGAATATTTCTTTATATTTAAATTCAAATAAAATTTTCAGCGTCATGACGGGAAAAATTATTACAAGAATAAATCACTGATTGCGACAATGATTATATATAGGGATTAGAAAATTAAATTTTGACGAAAATTTCTTTAAAAGAATTATCCTGTCAAAATCGTTTTAAGAAATTGACAAGCAACGAAGTGTTCATATTAATAAAAAAATATCCGACCAAGTCAAATCTCTAGTGGTACCTATTGCTATCGTTAATAAGTTTTTTGCTTGATAATTATCACTGAAAAAATTGTTCATATAGAAAAATGAATATTTCTTTAGTTGTTACCTTTTTTAGACTATATCGACTATCTACTCGATTTTTTAGAATTTTATGTTTTAACTTTTTAATATTTCGACTTTTTCGATTTTTCTGATATTTTGACATTTAATTATTTCGACTTCTCAATTTTTTCGATTTTTTTTTTGATATTTTGACTTTTTGAATTATTTCGACTTTTTCGACTTTTCAAATTTTTCGATTTTTTTAAATAGTTGACGATTTTCGATTAGTTGATAAAAATCGATTTTTCAAAAAGTTGAAAATCTACTTTCTGTTTTCAAAGTCTACCAGCCCTAGACGCAACCCTTACGGCTAAGTAAGACCACATCAGTCGCAGCCAAGTAGGTGTGGAAGGATCGTTTATCTTTATGTAGGTACTTCATTCGAAAGTGTTTACCCTAATAATTAGAGTTAAAAATTAGGAAATGCAACAAATCACTAAATAAACAGCGTTATTAAATTTAGAACTAGGCCTCTTTCACACATTCCAGACTTCTCTTTTCAGGCAGTGATCGTGACGTCACCAAATACTGTTTTTCACGAGAGTATATTTTTCGAACTATATGATTTTATATTGTTATAAGCAGTATTTTTTCAAGAAATAAAAAAATACGTACCTCATATTTTTTTAATATAGATTAACATATAAAAAAAAAATAACCCTATTGTCAAAAATATAAAGTGACAGTTTATTACCAATCGGGAAAAATATGTTATTGTGTTTTTGGGGGTTGAGTTAATAAGATAATATACAGTAATATATAGTCCGTTTTTTTATAAGAACGAAGTGTGGGGAAGGTAGGTGCAGTTTGATCTTGTTTATTGATTGGAAATATTTGGGTATTATCCTTTATCCAATCAGACAAGATCAAATTGCTCCTATCTTCATCATATTTCGTTCTTATATGTTTATAATTTCGTGTCAAGATAAAGGCACATTGTTCAGCTCGGTTAAACCATCACCCCTGGGTATTTTCTTACCTGAGTGGCCAGTGCCGGATTACCAAATTTAAGGTGCAAATCGGGAAATATACATTTAAAAATTTATTAATTTTTTAAAATATTTAAAAATGCATTATTGTTGATTGATAATTTATATATATATATATATATATATATATATATATATATATATATATACATACATATATATAATATTTGTTAATTGTAAAACTGTGACGAAAGCATTATTATTTTATTATGAATTTTAAAACCTAATTCGTGATTTTTTTTAAATTGGTAATAGGAAAAAATTGTGAATACATCTCTGTTCGTTTCCAGCAAATACATACTGTGATGGACGTAAAAGCCAATGTACATTTATCTTGACACGAACTTTATGTTCCTATGCGGCAGGGGAGGATTACTAAAATTTGTAAAAACGATGTAGCGGTATTTTCTCAAAATATTTCGTGTGCCGCAATTGTTCTGTTCTTATAATCCATTACGAAGCTATCTGATGTATAAGTTAAAGCAGGTAAGTCGCAATTATCTTGTAACGCTATCAGACTATGGATATAGAGCTATTATTCCACGAAGTTGGATAAATTTTAATCACTGGACCCATTCTTGGTGTCCTTTAATATGTCTTACTTACTGTCTTCCAATGTTTCGCAATAAACAACATCCGTTTCTCCCTGTTTTATGGTGTTTGCCCATACAGTTATGGCGTATTTAGTGTATGGATCAAGATTAGGAATTTTCTGAATTTCTCTCTCATAATATGATACTGGTGAAGAGAATGTCTTCTGTATTTGATGTGGGCACGTAGAACGTTTTACTGACTAGAAATAATGTAAGTGAGTAGAACATAAAACATTATTTTTTTTAATACTTCGTAAGATATGATATAATTCCCTATTCGGCCATTTTCTTCTCTTGGTTTGTTCCAAGACACTTCGATTTCATTTTGAGAATTAGGACGACATTTTAAATTCTCAACTTTGCTTGGAGCTAAAATTAAGAAATTAATAAATGAATGTGAAACATTTTTTAGTTAGGATTTCGAATTGAAAATAATTTCAAAACAGAAATAAATTAGTTTTCTGTTTACTGATATAATTATAATACTCGTTTATCAACGATAACTACGAGAGAAATGTTTGTTTTACTGTACAAGGGTTGAAAATTGCACAATTTCCACTCTAAACCTTCATGAAAAATTATAACTTTCTGTACTTGTTACACAATATATTTTTTGTAAATAGACACACTTGTTAAAAATTATAATTTAGTCAATTGCGGAACCTTTTCAACTTCGACCAGTATCGACCCCACTTTGTATTTCATTATTTTAAAAGTTTATATAAAATACTATACTTTTTTGATTAAGCAGTTTTTAATTTTGGGGAGTAAAGTGGTTAGTGTTAAAAACTTTCACAAACAGGAATGAATCCCAATTATTGAGTGAGTGTGAACATAAAACATCTACGCCCTAGGATTCAAATCTGAAACTCTTTCTTATTTTCAGAAATTTGTTTCATTATTACTTTCATTCGTATAAAAATTCAGTAATGTTATAAACAAGGCTCTATATATTATTTTATACCATCTTCTTCTGTCTGAAAAGTTTTAGTTATTATTTCCATCTTATTATACATTATTATGAATGTATAATTTGTAAAAGGATGTAAATGTGTAAAATCTAATGCGTTGCCTTTCATTGTGTAGTCATTGTAATTTTTATATTTATCCTTCATTGAAAAATTATATTTATTTATGTCGCAATTTTCTGCATCTTCATCCTGAAATTAAAATAATTTAATTGCTTATATTTATACATATATACAGATACAGTCTGGGAAGACGCCACCCCCTTTAACTTTATTATTAGATTTAGATGTAGATATTTTTTTTATAAAGTCAGGTTTACAAGATACGACTATCAACTTTTATTTTTCAAATGGCAACCTATAATTATTTTAATAAAACACAAACCACTATTTTTTTCTCTTTTCAACGATGTATTAATTTTTATTAATATATTTAAAAAATTTGGAGAAAAATGAGATAATTTAGAAATATTAGAAATAGTTTTTAAATAAATATTACAGGTGGCTATGTGAAAATAAACAAAACCTAACAATGTAAAACAATTAAATTAAAGTCAAAAATGTATACATTTGTTTGTTACTTAATTTAAGTTATTTTGTAAACAAAAAAAAAACATTTTGAATACTTCACAAAGAACGAATTAATTGATATGATTCTAATAATTGGTTAATTGACTTGCATCATAAGAAGAGCTAAAAGAATTTACCAGGAGCGGTTTCCTAGACGTTGGCAACCGTGTTTAAGAACACTGAGAAGGATTTTTACCCGATTTCGAGAATCATAGCAACCTATAATATTTCTTTAAAAATTATTTCTAATATTTCTAAATAATCTCAATTTTCTCGAAATTTTTCAAATACATTAATAAAAATTAATACATCGTTGAAAAGAAAAAAATAGCGGTTTCTATTTTATTAAAATAGTTATAGGTTGCCATTTTTTTCTATTACTTATAATAAAAAAGTTAAAGGGGGTGGCATCTTCCCAGACTCACCCTGTATAGGTATATATATATAAATATATATATATATATATTTATATATATATATATCAGTGTGTGTGTCTGTAATACTAAAATTTGTGTTGATAACATATAAGAAGACAGTTTATTAATTTTTCTATAAAAACGCAATTTTTATTAAAATTTTCTGGTACTTACTATTATAAATATAATTGTTGCTTTTCTGGATGTTGCAGTGATTATAATATTCTTTTCTGAAAGTACTGTAAAATAAATTGAAAATAAATCAAAATAAGAGATGTTGGAAATAAATATTTATAACTTTAATGAAACTAATTTCACACATACACACACACATGACTACACAATTACCCTACTAGTAGGACTGTTTTTTCTGTAACACTCCGTTGACAATGGTAATCGAATTATAAATGTTAAATTCATGTATCATTTTTCTTGCTGTGGAAGTAAGTTATACCCATAGGTGCCCGGTTTGTATTTTTTGGTCGCGGAAGCCCACAATCTCGTATATTAAAGCACATATAATATCGATTCCATTTAATTGGGACAGTTACTTTTTTGGACCTAATCTCAAATAATTTAAACCAAATTAGTACATAATTTAAACGCTTAATTGGGACAATTTTTCGCTAATTGGGACATTTTTTTCTCTCAATTGTAATATTAAATGACGACTTTACGGAGGGTTATTTTGAGTTAATTACAATGGACCAAGAATTAGATTACCTCTTAGTCCTAATTTTTCGGCGGATTATAGTTATTTATGGTACAAGTGTGTTACATTACAGATAAGTTATGTAGAAAAAGTTTAGCTCACGAGGCCGTTAGGCCGAGTGTGGTATTTTTTCAAGTGACTTAGGTAATTAACACACGTGTGCCATACAACATTTTATCCAACACATTTTAATCATTGATATAAAATACATATAAGATTTTTGACACATGGAATTTCGAAATTACATTTAGGAACAAAAGAGTGTAGAGAAGGTTTTACAACGTAGTTACTATGATACGAACCAAAAATCAGTGAGCAAATATATTTAGCTCACTAGTGACTTATGACCTACTTTATTTATTTAAAAACAACATACTTATATCGTTATAATTACACGGTGTTGGATAAAATTAATTTTTAACATAATATTCAGATATTCTATTTTATTCACTTAAATACATAAGTTGCAGATATTGAGCACAGGATTTAGTTTTGTCCAAACCTAAGATTACCGTCCGACCCTAAAAGGTTAAATTGAGTTTCATCCAGATTTCCAAAACTCACAATTCTTTTTTGATATACTTTTAATATGTTATTCTATGCATAAAAATATGAGACCCGTATTTTTTCAATAAATTACACCCTAGAAAATCGGCCGTGTGTGTGACGTCACAGGCACTGAGAATCAGCTGAGAACATCATTCGTAGGTCTGAGTCCTTGGAGGAAAGAATATAACAGGAGATAGCATTAGCGTATACTATGGGTATGGGGATTGAAGCCTGGTGGGGACGGACGAAAATGACAGCTGGTGCGGGTTAGAGTGGGGACAGCGCGCTAATTACGAATTCATACACAGTACTTTCTTACTTAATAACAAAACAAAAAGTTAAATTGACACTATGTGCCTGAAGGAGTAAAAAAATAGGCTTAATTAACAAATTGTAAATTTAATTTATAAGGGTACTAGAAACATAAAGGTCGAAGCGTCCCAAAAATATTTTCAAATAAAAGTCAAAATTTATTGATATAAAAAAACAAACCATTTATAATAAAATTTCAAATAAAAATTACTTCCTACCATACCATAACGTTAATATACATAATAGATACTAAAATCACGTATCATGAGGAAGGAAAGGAAAGGATAACAACGGAAAAATTTATTTATAAAATATTTTATTAATTCTTTACAATTAATGTCCCTTAAATAATATTAGTCTGTTTGAATAATTTCTTATATTTTTAGATACATCTATGTTCTGTTTGCAAAGATAATAAAATCTTATTTTAAAATATTGGTCGCAAACAGCTTTTACTAAATTCCCAATATGGTTTTGTAGGGGCCCGTATTCTAAATTATGTTTATTTAAATTTATAAAAATATGTCTGGTTATATATATATATATATATATATATATATATATATATATATATATATATATTTAGAATTTCTGTACATAACTGTGGAATAATATACGCACATGTTTTTGACATGGTGCGGGTTGGAGTGGGGGTAATGGAATCAGAGATGGCTTCACTTTTGCGAACAGATGCTCCCTCCTTCTATTCTTTCCTCCAAGTCTGAGTCAGAGGCGTGACGAGTTCGAACAAGAGCCATTAGGCTGAAGCGAATGCCTTTTCGTCACAACAAGGCTGATACTGAATTTTACGTACTCGATTCAAATGCATTACAATTTCATTTTGATATTATGGTATTAAAAATCAGAAAAGTAATGATTATATTCACTTTAATATTACTTATACCGGGTGTCCCAGCTCGACCGACACATGAGAGATTTACATAGGAAATCAGTTAATTATGAATAGTATCTCCCCAGTGCAAGATATTAACTTGAAATTTTGTATGCTTATTGGGGAATATTATTTCTACGGATTACAGTTATTTGAAATATGTAATTTCGTCTGCAAGACGAGATTTATTAAATTATAAAATCTAATATTTTCGTTCAAAATCAGACAGCCATGGAAATAAAAGAAAATATCTATGTGACAGTTCTGACAGTTAATGACATGCCATTGTAGATATTTATATTTTTGTAATATTGGTATATTATTTAACAAAAAGAAACTAAATTCAACTTAAATAATATTAAAATACACGGAATAAGAATTAAAATCAGTGATACTTCACTAAACTGTCAGATAAATATTTTCTTTTATTTCCATGGCTGTGTGATTTTCAACAAAAATATTGGATTTTAAATTTAATAAATCTCGCCCTGCAGACGAAATTGCATATTTCAAATAAGTGTGATCCATAAAATTAATATTCTCCGATAAGTATACAAAATTTGAAGTTAATATCTTGCACTGGGGAGATACTATTCATAATGAACTGATTTCCCATGTAAAACTCCCATGTGTCGGTCGAGCTGGGACACCCGGTATATGGTAAACAATGATATCCAATAAGAATTTCTTTAAAAGCCGTAGGCTTGGAATACCCCATTGCGAGTCTCCTTATTTTGTTTTGTTTGGAAATGTGAAAGTTTCAATTGAAATAGGTTGTTTAATTATTTCAAATATTTTTGATGTAAAATTATTTTACCATTAGGCAGCCCCAGCATGTTTCTTTGCATTGAAGCAAATTTTACCCTGGGTGCCCAAAAAATAGTTCACAAAAATTTGTAAACGCTGCATTTTTTTTTTACATAGGTAGTGAAAACTATATACAAAATTAAATCCTAAATATAAATTTACCTAATTTTGAGATAATATTAAACAAATTATTTTTCGCTCCAATATTCACGTAAGTATAACTTACTTCCACAGCAACGGAAGTCGTAAGTTTCTAATCACATTTATTATTTGGTTATCATTGTCAACAGAGTGTTATAGAAAATAACTGTCCTATTACCAGGGTAGGTAATTACGAAAATCATACAAATATCATATACATTTGGTCGTCTAGCAACAGGCAAACTAGTAACAGTAAAAAGTACAAAATAAATCAATCTGAACTGTCAAGTGGCCCACATTTTACAAATATTTTAATATTTTTTGAAGTTAAATAAATGGTGCTGGTGTCGCGAAAATTATAATAAGCGATTCGGAATGTAAGTACGTAATATATAATGGGGTCATTTCACATTTTTTGTTTTATTTTTTTCCTGAAAGTCTACCGTCTACAATATATGTAAATAATATTTTCATGTCATTTGGGTACATTGTTTTGTAGATATAATTTTTTGAAATTAGACTTCGATTTCAAATCTCAACAGGACGCCATTTGCCAATACGTCACGAATCAGATTGATCAGCTCACTCTTGCGTACGAAATGTAAACTTCGTTCACCATGCTTTACCTAAATATATAAATATATTACACTCTGATGTAATTTCAATTATATTTCACGCTTACAAACCTGTAGTTCTACACTAATATAAACAAAACAAAAACCTGCGTACTTTTCCTCTGACAACTACATAAATTTTAGGTTACTTTACATCACAAAGTATAAAATTATACTTCCTGCGTTACACTGACGTTCAACTTGTAGCGCCTCGGTGTACGTGTTTGTGTGAGATGTATCTTTGTGCGAGTTTTTGATTCGTGACGTCACGAAATTCGCAGCGCGAATATCTTACAACAAAGTTATGAATGGAAAGTATTATATTTCGGCGTACATTATATTGCAATATGTATAGTAAGTGTCGCAGGTTCCATATATGTAAAAAAAAATCGTAACATTTTTTTTTTGAAATGACCCCATTACTGTCATAGAGCAACGTGAACTTCTTGCTCCGCAAGCTCCACCCCAGTCCATACCTCCTCGAAGGTTATAATGTGCTTACATTCCTTGCAAATAAGTATTATGCATTTCGAAAATTTTATCGAATATTTGTTATTTTCATTTTGCATAACTTAAATATAAAACATGAGCATGATTTATTATTTTTCTGGCAAAATTCATGAAAATGTTTAGTATTTTATAAATACTTAAATATTTAAACAACTAATCTTTCGATTTATGGTAAACACAGTGTACTTACATTTGCAGGTTGTTGTAAATTCCGTTGTAGGTGTCTTTTTTTTGAATGCAAGGTTGTCTGATGTATACACTACAGCTCTAATCTCATATTTTGTACCTTTATTTAGTCGTTCAGTTATTATTTTTTCTCCTTCAATAATGGATGTTTTTGTACTGCAAGTAAACCAGGTTTCGTCCTTTATTCTTTCATTCTAATGCAAAAAAATTGATATTTAATTTGACACATATTTTTATTTTACATACATATCCGTGTTTTCGGCATTCATATAGAAGATAAGAAGCTTTAGTTACATCTCCACTAATTGCTATATTATTTAGTTCTACAGTAGCATTTCTATATTGTATGCTAACAATAATAGGAGGATTTATCAGATAGGGTAAAGCTGCAATAAAAATATTTTATTAGTAAATGCACTTGTCAGTCACAACCAAAATCAACAACACACACACATCTGCAACTACAAATCAAAGTAGAAAAATATATAGAATGAAAGGTAAAAAACAAAAAATAATAATAAGATTAGGATTAGCACCTGCTGCAACTGCAATACAAGAAACTAGATGCAGTGAACAAAGAGAAATTGTAAAACACAATTATATTTTGAAATATACAGGGTGTAAAAAGCAAGGACAATATCGAGTGGCATTTATTATTCTAAATGATCTAAAAAATAACATAATAGATTTTAAACCAATAAATGAACAAATGGCCTGTAATAGAATATATACGACAAGAAGAAATAGGAAAATTACCATTAGAAGATATAGTAATTGTATTAGATTTTAACGCTCAAGTAGAGAAGGAAGACTATATATAGCAAGTAGTAGGAAGACAAACTTAATAATTAGCAGCACAAAATTCAAATACCCGAGAGAACATAAAATAACGTGGATATCACCAGATCAACAAACGCAGACACAATTAGATCATATACTTATAACAAGAAGAAAACAATCATTAGTTACAGATGTAAGAACCATCAGAGGAGCATGTTCAGACTCGGACCACTTTATGGAGACAGCAATCGAAAGGCAAAAAGTGAAAATACAACTAAAAATAGAAGTACAATATCAAAATGGAACACAGTAAATCAGAATAATGAAAGAATTAAATACAAATCTAAACGAAATAATAAATGGTGATGATGACATATAGATAAAATAAAGTAATATAAAAAAATGCATATGTGAAGCAAATGAAAAGTGGGTAGGAAAAGAAAAACAAGATAAAAAGAAGGATTGGTGTAATGAAGAATGTCAGGAAATAGCAAATAGAAAGAAAAATACAAGAATAAAATGGTTGCAAACAAAGAAAATCTAAGACAACCAAGAATATGAAAAAATAATAAACGACTATAACAAAACTATAAGAACTAACAAAATGAGATGAATGGAGAATCAAATTAAGGAAATAAAACAAAAAAGGCCAAAAAACAATACAAAAAGATTTTAACAAAAAGTTCACGCACAAAATAAAATCATAAAATCAAAATACATAGTATAGAAAATATAAACGGTAGAATAGTAGAAAACAAACAAGAATATAAGCAAATTTGGATGAACCACTTTAAAGACTTATTAACAGATACCCAAGATCAGACTGAAATTAAAACACAAAGCAATGAACATGGTAGAATAGTAGTAGACCCAACGCTAGAAGAAATCAAAGAAATAATAAAAAAATACCACACTGTAAAAACCCCAGGTAAAGATGAAATAAATATTGAATTAATAAAGTATGGAAGGGAAGTTCTACAACAACAAATATATGAATTTATATAGAAAATATAGAGAGCTGAAAAAATACCAAAAGAATGGGAATCTGGACAAATAGTGACAATTCATAAAAAAGGTGATCAACAAATAAGTAAGAACTACAAAGGTATTACTATGCTGAACACCGCATATAAAATACTATCCACATTAATTCAAAGGAGATTGGTAAATGAGGAAAGTAACCTAATCGGACAATATCAATGTACACACATATAATCAAACAAATAGTAGAAAAAGCATCTGAATACAATATAAACATAGAAATGTTATTTATAGATTTCCAACATGCATTTGACTCCATTAAAAGAAAAAATCTCATGATAGCACTTGAAGAACTAAATATACCAGCAAAATTAAGAAGACTAACTTCGATGGTAATGAGGAAAAATAGAGTAAGCATTATAACAAAAAAAAGGGGAGACAGAATAGATCGAAATAAATAAAGGAGTCAGACAAACAGATGCGATATCAGCAACATTGTTCAACATAGCTTTAGAATATGTAATGCGAAAAATAAATTATGAACTCGAGGAGAACAAGTAGTAGCATATTCCGACTGTAGTGTAATAAAAGATTGTTAAGTTGGTAGCACTGGGAAGTGAAAGAGTGGCGAACCAAAAAGCAGACGCTAGACGGATGACTAATGTTTCTTGTACTAAATATACGAGGTGTTCAAAAAATATCGCGAATTTTGAATTTTCGCGGGTTACGTATATTTGAATTTCGATCTTTTTGTGGCTTTATGTTGGTACTCATGTCTTTTACTTATGTCGACAAGCTCGGCCATTTTGAATGTTCACTTAATTGTTGACAGCTGCTTTGCTTGCACGTGTTTTGGATCGTCTTCGGTTTTTACCTATTCAAAAAAATGGAACAAAGAACCTGTATCAAATTTTGTGTGAAAAACGAAATTAAGTGCGCGGATGCATTCCGAATGTTGACTGTGGCATACGGAGAAGCTACCTTGGACCAAAGCAACGTGTATCGGTGGTACAAAATGTTCTCAGAAGGCCGAGAAGATGTGAACGACGAAAAGCGTGCCGGACGCCCGAGCACTTCAATAACAGACGAAAAAATTAATCAAGTGGAGAAAATGATATTGGTCAATCGTCGAATCACCGTTAGAGAAGTTGCTGAGGACCTAAACATATCGATTGGCTCGTGCCATTCGATTTTTATCAATGATTTGGGCATGAGACGGGTCGCCGCGAAATTTGTACCAAAATTGCTCAATTGCGACCAAAAACAGCATCGCATGAACATTGCTAATGAGATGTTGGACTCTGTCCGCGACGACCCAAATTTGCTCCAGAGGGTCATAACTGGTGACGAATCGTGGGTTTATGGTTATGACGTGGAAACCAAAGCTCAATCATCTCAATGGAAGCTGCCGCACGAACCAAGACCGAAAAAAGCGCGCCAAGTTCGGTCGAATGTGAAAGTTTTGCTGACAGTTTTCTTCGATTGCAGGGGCGTGGTGCATCATGAGTTCTTGCCACAGGGTAGAACGGTCAATAAGGAATATTACCTGCAACATATGCGCAATTTGCGCGAAGCAATCCGCCAGAAACGCCCGGATTTGTGGAAGAACAAAAATTGGCTTTCGCACCACGATAACGCCCCTGCTCACACATCGTTGCTTGTGCGTGACTTTTTTGCCAAAAACAACACACTAATGATGCCGCAGCCACCGTATTCCCCAGATCTGGCCCCCTGTGACTTTTTCTTGTTCCCTAAACTGAAGAGGCCCATGAAAGGACGACGTTACGCTACGCTTGACGAGATAAAGACGGCATCGAAGGAGGAGCTGAACAAGATAAAAAAAAATGAGTTTTTGAAGTGCTTTGAAGATTGGAAAAACCGTTGGCACAAGTGTATAATATCTCATGGGGATTACTTTGAAGGAGACAAAATAGATATTCATGAATAAATAAATAATTTTTGAAAAAACACAAAATTCGCGATATTTTTTGAACACACCTCGTATTAGTTAATGATTATTGAATGTTGTTTTATTAAATACCAACACATCATGGCGCAGTCATTGTAAAAGTCAGTAGTTAAAAGTGAACTGTGTATTGGCAATACATCGGTGAAAATTTAGATCGTTTTGAATCTGAAAAAAGAAGCACGTGTTCGACATTGTTGAAAAAGTAGTGAAAGAGTTCAAACCTAAAGTTGAAAGAAAAATGAGTAATTTTATACCTCCGCCGCCACTAGACCTGGAAAATGGCAATATTAGCGAAAATTGGAGAAAATTCAAGAAAGCCTACAATATTTATATGTCTGCAGCCGCATACGACGAAAGGCAAATCGCTATTTTATTAAATCTGATTGGGCAAAAAGCGAAAGATGTTCAGGATACATTTACCTATGTCAAAGCAGGAGATGAGAAGAAGATTTCAAAAGTAATTGAGGCGTTTGAAGCGTATTGCATTCCGAAGAAAAATCTGCTTCATGCAAGGTGGATATTAAAAATCAGAACACAGAAAGATGGTGAACCATTCGATGCCTTCGTGACAGACTGTAATACATTAATTCAAGATTGTGAGTACTCCGACCCTGATGAAATTTTAAGAGACAAAATAATACTTGATTCTAATGACTATGAAACTATGGATAACATGCTCAAGACGAGTACATTGCCAACATTAGAACAAGTTATCAAAAAATTTCGAGTTGCTGAAATAATTCGAAAACAGACGCAAGATATACACGGAAAAGAAGATATTAACGTGGTAAGACGTACAAATAACACAAATAATAAGTGGAAAATTTCAGCAAAGGAGTCGAGGAAGAATGTCGAAGAAAAGAATCAGTTTCAACCGAGGTTTCAACCGAAAAAGGATGATCGAAGACAGGCTCAAAGAGGCGACAAGCAGAATGGAGAAGAAAATTGGACATGCAAACGATGTGGAAATAAACACGCCAAATTCAAATGTCCAGCCATGGGGAAGCAGTGTAATAACTGTAAGAAATACAATCATTATGCCAAAATGTGTAGAAATTCCCGCAATTTTTCAAATGTTGTTCAAGATAAGACTGATAGTGATATGTTAGATGATTCATATTACTGTGATTACATAAGTAAGATTGAGATAAATTCAATTTCTTGGAACAAAACGTTAACTGTTGAAAATTCAGAAATTACATTTAAGCTAGATTCGGGTTCAGATGTTAATATTATTCCGAGTAGTATATTTAAACAGATTAAAGATGCTTCTCACCATAAGATTAATGTAAATGAAAGTAAAATAAAGCTAGAAGCTTATGGTGGTACAGAAATTAAACAATGTGGTAGCGTTAATTTAGCAGTAAAGTTTGACAATAAATGTACAAATGAAAAATTTATCATTGCAAAGAATAATTCTCTATCAATATTAGGATTAAGGACTTGTATTAAATTAAATTTACTGAGTAAAAATGTTGATCATGTTCAACAAGTTAATAGTAAGGAAACTGTAGTACATAAATACAAAAATATTTTTCAAGGAATAGGATGTTTTCCTAATGAGTATTGTAGCGAGCCCAGGGTCAGAACACGTCCGTTCGCTCCCCATTGTTCTAATTTCGAGAAGAATCGGCGAATATTCGAGAAGGGTCGCCGAATATTCGAGAATGAAGCGTTTTACATAAATACCCCGAGTAAAAGATCGCGAGAACAGTCTTGTATTAATACGTGTAGTGTACAGATGGTGATATAAATAAATAGACAGTGATATAAATAGTGTTGAAATAAATATTGCGTAGCTTTAATTGTTTAAATAAATTATCTTAGTGTTTAAGTCTTTAGTAATAATAATTAGTTCTTAAATTAGTGTTTATATTTGTTAATTCTTAGTGTTAGTTATTTTTCATTATTCTTTATAATTCATATTTATTTTATTAAACATAGTTATATAAATATTAGTGTTTTAATCAATTTTACACTTCACCTAAATAAATAAAACGTTACAATTGGTGTCAGGTGTGGGATTAAAAAGAAACTGTGAAGTGTAAAATAAAAATAAATAAAATGGCTACTAAACAAGTAAAATTAAGTGAATTAAAAGTGACCGATCTCAAGAGGGAGCTGGAAGAACGAGACTTGGAGACATCGGGAACCAAGTCTGTTCTACAACATCGTCTACGCCAAGCCTTAATAGAAGCTGGTGAAAATCCTGATGACTTTTTATTCGAAATTGATGATTTTGTTAAAATTATGAAGGAAAATTCTAGAAAACTAGAGGAAACTTCTAAAACTTTAGAACAAAAGTTGGCGGAAAATTCTAAAACTTTAAAAGAAGAATTAACAGAAAATTCCAGAATATTGAAAGAAGAGTTAATGGAAAATTCTAGAAAGTTTGAGGAAAGTTCCAGAATATTGAAAGAAGAGTTGATGGAAAATTCTAGAGTTTTGGAAGAAAAACTGAACGAACAACTGATAGAAAGTTCTAGAAATCTAGAAGTTAAATTGGAAGAAAAAATGGCAAACAATTTGAAAAATTTGAAAGATGAATACGATATGAGGATTGCAGAATTACAGAAAAATGTCTCTAAAATTAGGTCACCAGCGGTTTCAAATTCAAATACAGCTAAGACTGATGAAATTCAGGAAAAGAAAACAGAAAATAGTTCCAGAATCCATATAAAAACACCAGAATTTGACGGCAAGACATCGTGGCCAAATTATTTAAAACAGTTTGAAGCTGCTGCAAAAGCAAATGGCTGGACTTCCAAAGAAAAAGCTACTGCACTGACAGTTTCGCTACGTGGAGAAGCCGTCGATATCCTACAAACGCTAAAAGAAGATGAACAAGAAGATTACGAACAACTTGTTAAGAGATTGGATATGCGATATGGCAATGCGCATCTGGAGCAAGTGTACCAGACGCAACTGAGGAACCGATATCAGAGTTCTAAAGAAAACCTTCAAGAATTCGAAGCTGATATAGCCCGTTTAGTTCGTCTTGCACATCCCACAGCTCCTGACAGTGTTTTGGAATGTCTGGCCATTCAATCATTTATCTATGGGGTCCATGACAATGAAACTCAACAAGCACTGCGATTGGCTCGACCAAAAACTCTGGTTGACGCACTTTCATATGCCTTAGATCATGAAGCAGCCAAACAAGCTTCACGTAAACAGTCGCGAGTGCGAAATATCGATGCTGAGAGTATCGAGGACCTAGATGATAGGATAAGACGTATTACATCCGAAATTCATGCTTCTGGAAGAAAGAAACTCCGCTGTTGGAATTGCGGTGAAGTAGGTCACCCGCAAAGGCTCTGCAGAAAACAACAGAGGAAAGCAGAACCAAGAAAGGAAGAAAGGGAGTCGGAAAACTAAGTCGGGTTGATGCGAAGGGGCAATCGTCGACCCGTAATCCAGTAGCCCTAGAATCTATTACTTATGTCGCATCCCTTCATCATCAAGCTAACAATGTCTATGTAGACGGCTCTATCGACAGCAGGCCGCTTAAAATGTTGCTGGATACGGGTGCGACAAAAACAATAATCAGACCCAAATTATCAAGAAAACTGTGCAGAAAACATCTACTTCCAACAAAGTGGCAGATACGCACAGCCACCGGAGAACAAGCTACTGCATCTGGAGAAATAGATTTGAGCATCACTGTTGGAAAAACGTGCATTAAACATCGTGTGCTGGTAGCTGATGTAGAAGATGAATTCATTCTCGGCATGGACATTATGAAAAAGCATGGATTTAAAGAAGAAGAATGGAGTGATGATGGTCAATGATGAAGAACTGGTATTAAATCCACGAGATGACAATGCCATGCGAGTATTGATAACGGAAGATGTCACCCTCTCAGAACGGAGTGAGTCAATCGTAGAAGCACAGTTAGAGGGTAGCTTCTGTGAGGGAAACATTTTCATGCTCCAGCCGAAAAATGACGATGCTAAAACTGGGACTGGAGTTGTAATTGGGAAAGCCTTGCTCAAAACCGACAAGATAATCCCAGTTCGAGTAATGAACATTAATTTTTATCCCGTGATACTAAAAAAGGGGACCGTAGTAGGTGAATGTTCAGCGGTATCATCAATTATTCGAACTGTGAAGGCCACAGAGAGCACATCCTGTGAAGTTCCGGATATTCTATTGAAGGAGCTATCAACATCGCTCCAGAACTTGACTGCAGACCAGAAAACCAAGGCTAAGAACTTAATTGGGAACTTTCAAGATGTGTTCCAATTTGACAAGAAGGACAAAGGAAGAACCAATGTTGTCCATCATAAAATAGACACCCGAGACGCAAGACCCATCCGCCAAACAGCAAGAAGACTTCCACTGGCTAAGCGGGAAGAAGCGGAAGAAATTATAGAGGACATGAGAATGGAAGGTGTGATTGAACCTTCAAGCAGTCCATGGGCTTCACCAGTGGTGCTAGTGAAGAAGAAGGATGGCTCTACAAGATTTTGCGTCGATTATCGTCAACTTAACAACGTGACGAAGAAGGATAGCTACCCGCTACCCCGAATAGACGATACACTGGATACATTGGCAGGATCAAAGATCTTCTCTACTCTTGATCTAAAGAGCGGATACTGGCAAGTGGATTTAGATCCAAGAGACAAAGAAAAGACGGCATTTACCATCGGTACCGGTCTTTGGCAATTTACTGTTATGCCATTTGGGCTCTGCAATGCCCCTGCAACGTTTGAACGGCTTATGGAAACCGTGTTGGCTGGACTGTCGTGGAAAACATGTTTGGTCTACCTCGACGATATTATTGTGGTAAGAAAAACGTTCGAGGACCACATGAAGAACTTGGAAGAGGTTTTCCAAAGATTGAGGAAGGCTAACCTGAAACTCAGTCCAAAGAAGTGTCACTTATTTCAAAAAGAAGTTCATTATCTTGGACACGTAGTTTCTGGTAAGGGTATTGCAGTAGACCCGGAGAAAATAAGGGCTGTGAGTGACTGGCCAGTACCGAGAGATAAACATGAATTGAGAAGTTTTCTTGGTCTCTGTACATACTACCGACGTTATGTACCTGGATTTGCCAACATAGCGAAGCCATTGACAAGGCTTATTGAAGAAGGCAGAAAATTTATCTGGGAGATGTACTGTCAAGCCGCGTTCAAACAACTTAAATATTCCTTGACAAGCGCACCTGTCCTAAGTTATCCTTTACCAGAAGGAGAATTCGTTCTTTCCCAGATACAAGACGGACAAGAGAAGGTTATTGCCTATTTTAGTAAGACCTTGTCAAAACCAGAGAGGAATTATTGCGTCATCAGAAAAGAACTTCTGGCAGTCGTGAAATCCGTGGAGCACTTCTACAAATATTTGTACGGTAGAAGATTTCTTATAAGAACTGACCACGCTGCTCTCAAATGGCTGCTACAATTTAAGAATCCTGAAGGTCAGGCAGCTAGATGGATTGAAAGATTGCAAGAATATAACTTTGTTATTGAGCATCGAGCAGGTACAAGTCATCGTAATGCTGATGCATTATCAAGAAGACCTTGCCAAGACGAATGCAAGCATTGCAGTCGTCTAGAGGAAACACTCTCTACCATCGCCAGAACAACAATAGTGAATGATAGTTGGCAAACGGAAGACCTTCGCAAGGACCAAGAGAATGACTCGGACTTGAAAATCATACGGGATTAGAAACTTGGCGATAGCAGACCAGTTTGGGAAGATGTTGCACGACACTCACAAAGTGTAAAATCTTACTGGGCGCAGTGGGACTCTATTGTGGTTGAAGAGGGCCTCCTGAAACGTGTCGTAGAGAATACTGAAGGTACTGTGAGTAGGACCCAGCTGATAATTCCTAGGAATAGAGTACCGGAAGTATTGGAGGAGATCCACGACGGATCTGGACATTTTGGAGTGAATAAAACCCTTGAGAGAGTGCGCCAACGATTTTACTGGGTAAATTGCAAAGAAGATGTTAAAGAGTGGTGCAAGAAATGTGTGGTCTGCGCGGGAAGTAACGGGCCACATAGGAAAAAAAGAGCTCCAATGCGCCAATATAACGTTGGAAGTCCCTTTGAACGCATTGCGATTGACGTGGCCGGACCATTCCCAGAAACTGACGAGAGAAATAAATACATAGTAGTAGTAATGGACTACTTTACTAAGTGGGTCGAAGCCTATCCATTACCCAACCAGGAAGCCGTAACGGTCGCTGAAGTCTTGGTAAAAGAATGCATCTGCCGATTTGGAGTACCGCGAGAGATACATTCCGACCAAGGAAGGAATTTCGAGTCTGCTCTGTTCCAAAATATCTGTAAGATATTAGGAATAAAGAAGACCAGAACTACTGCAATACACCCGCAGTCTGATGGCATGGTTGAACGGATGAATAGAACAATAAATCGGTATTTGTCAAAGGTAGTCTCTAACCATCAACGAGACTGGGACCGACATCTTCATCTGTTCTTGTTGGCTTACCGTTCATCCGTGCATGAGACAACAGGGCAGACACCAGCTAACTTCTTATTTGGGCGGGAGTTGCGCTTACCACGCGACCTGGTATTTGGCAGTAAACCCGGTGAAGATCTAGCCGGGGAGGACTATGTAACGGACTTACGGAGAAGAATGAATGACATCCATGAACAAGTCCGCACAAACATTCAAGGTGCCAGCGATCGGATGAAGGACCAGTATGACGTCAAGGCTGAAAAAGGTGGTTTTCAACCTGGGAATTTGGTGTGGCTTTACAATCCACAAAGACGTTGTGGCTTATCACCGAAGCTACAAAAGAATTGGGAAGGTCCCTACGAGATCGTATAGAGAATAAATGATGTGGTCTACAGAATTAGGAAAACACCTAATGGAAAGCCGAGAGTAGTCCACTTCAATCGGTTAGCCCCTTTCGCTGGAGATAACTTTGACGATCATCGTGGAGCGACGGTTCGCCGGGTTGTACCTGAGGAACCTACATTTGAAGACTTTATGGAAAGCCATTCCACTGGTCACAAAGCACGGTATGGCGTGACACGAGAAGAACAACGAGATCTGTTCATCGTGTCCCCAGAATATTCCCTCGCTCACTGTGTAGCGAAAGATATTAAAATGTCCTGCGGCATCGCTTCAGTTTTTAAAAGAAAATTTGGAGGAGTACAAGAACTGGCCAACCAACGTCCAACTGTCGGGAAAACGCTACAACTGAAGGATGACAACGAAGAACACAAGCGGTACATTTACTACCTGGTTACCAATCAATACTCATATCAGAAGCCGTCATACCGCAGTTTATGGGACTCGTTGTGCGATATGAAGGACCATATTTTGAAGAACGACATCATGAAGCTGGCAGTACCGAAGATAAGCTATGGACTAGATGGTTTGGATTGGAGGATTGTTAGAAGCATGTTAGAAACAGTCTTCCGCTTTACCGGAGTGGAAATTCTAGTCTGCAGCTTCAACTCTACCGGCCAAGAAGAGCTCAAACGGACCGTCGACTGTTACTTCTTCAAGACTTCCAGATGCACCAAGGGTGATGCATGCAGATTTCGTCATAACGAACTGTTCCGGGACGAAACAGTCTTAAGGAGGGGGCAATGTAGCGAGCCCAAGGTCGCGGCGCGGGCGGCGGCCGCTAGCGTACAGGTCAGAACACGTCCGTTCGCTCCCCATTGTTCTAATTTCGAGAAGAATCGGCGAATATTCGAGAAGGGTCGCCGAATATTCGAGAATGAAGCGTTTTACATAAATACCCTGAGTAAAAGATCGCGAGAACAGTCTTGTGTTAATACGTGTAGTGTACAGATGGTGATATAAATAAATAGACAGTGATATAAATAGTGTTGAAATAAATATTGCGTAGCTTTAATTGTTTAAATAAATTATCTTAGTGTTTAAGTCTTTAGTAATAATAATTAGTTCTTAAATTAGTGTTTATATTTGTTAATTCTTAGTGTTAGTTATTTTTCATTATTCTTTATAATTCATATTTATTTTATTAAACATAGTTATATAAATATTAGTGTTTTAATCAATTTTACACTTCACCTAAATAAATAAAACGTTACAGTATAATATTGAGATCAAAGATAATGCCAATCCTGTTTCATTACCTCCGTATAGAATTCCAATCAAATTACAAGAAAAACTAAAAAACGAATTAGACAGGTTATGTGAATTAAACGTAATAGAAAAATTTGAAAAACCAACTGCCTGGGCTAGTAGATTAACCATAGTTGAAAAATCTGATGGTTCTCTCAGATTATGTCTAGATCCTAAACATTTAAATGAAAATTTAAAAGATGAACATTTCGAAATTCCTACGTTAGCTGAATTAAAATGTAAAATAGGTAATGCTAAATATTTCAGTTGCCTAGATTTGAAGGAAGGATTTTGGCAAGTAAAGTTAAGCAATGGAAGTATTAAATATTGTGTCTTTTCGACAATGTTTGGTACTTATGCGTTTAAAAGATTACCGTTTGGTTTAAAGATTTCTGCGCAAGTTTTTCAAAAATTCAACACAGAAATATTTGGGAATATTCCCAATACATTTATTTATATAGACGATATATTAATTTATGCAGAAACTGAACAGGAACATGACAGAATATTAAAGCTTGTTTTAGATAGGGCTCTAGAAATGAACGTAAAATTCAATGTAAAAAAATTTCAATTTAAAAAACCAGAAATCAGGTATTTGGGCCACATTTTTAAAAATGGTACAATTGAATTGGATCCAAATAGGGTAAAAGCAATTATAGAATATGACACACCAAAGGATAGGAAAGATTTAGAAATTTTTCTGGGTTTCATAAATTATTTACGGGACTTTATTCCAAAATTATCTGAACTTTCTAGTGATCTGAGAAATTTACTTAAAAAAGATGTGGAATTTGTATGGTTAAAAAGTCATACAGAATGTTTTAATCAAATTAAAAGTGTAATTGCAGAAGCTAAATCGTTACAAAATTTTGATAGAAATAAAGATATTACGATTCAAACAGATAGCAGTAAAAATGCAATAGGATGTGTATTATTACAAAATAAAAAACCGGTATGTTATGCATCAAAAAGTTTATCAGCTAATGAAGTAAAATTCGCACAAATCGAAAAAGAGTTTTTAGCAGTATTATTTGCGTGTCAGCGTTTCCATTACTATATTTACGGGCAAAAAGTGAAAATACAAACTGATCATAAACCGCTTATTGGCATCATGAAAAAAGATTTAAATAAAATTTCTTCAAATAGACTTCAGAAAATTAAATTTAAACTTAGTATGTACGATATTGAGTTAATTTACACTCCCGGTAAAAATATGTTGATAGCTGATGCACTTAGTAGAGCTAGTTCAAAAGCTGAAGAAACCGAAATAGACCAAGATTTGAACGGAGTTATACACACTGTAAATGTAAGTTCAAATATTATACAAAAGATAAAGACAGAAACTGAAAAAGACGAAGTTTTGATCAAATTAGTAATGCTCTGTAAAGAAGGTTGGCCGAACTCGAAAACAAAAGTGCCTGAGAATCTACGTTTTTATTTTAAATATCGTAATGAAATTTTTATAAATGACGGTATTTTATATTTAAATGAGAAAATCATAATTCCAAAATCATTGCAAAATTTTATTATAAATAAAGTGCACGAAGCACATTTAGGTATTGTTAAAACTAAAGTTAGAGCAAAATCTTTGTTTTATTTTATTGGAATGGACAACCAAATCGAACAAATAATTGGTAATTGTACGATTTGTCAAAAATTCAGAAACCAAAACTCATTCGAACCAATGTTAATACGCGAAATACCGAAATTACCATTCGAAATCGTTGCGTGTGACATCGCAGAATATGCAAATAAAAATTATTTGGTGTTAGCTGATTATTTTTCGCACTGGGTTGAGTTAAGAATGTTACAAGATAAAACAGCAGAATCAGTAATAAATGTATTGAAAGAAATTTTTTCAACTCATGGCGTACCAAACAAATTAGTTAGCGATAATATGCCATTTAATTTCTTAAAATTTAGAAATTTTTCTGCTGAATGAAATTTTGAAATATCAACATCTAGTCCTAGATATCCCAGAAGTAATGGTTTTATTGAACGATATGTTGGAATATGCAAAAAATTTTTAAAGAAAGCACTGGAAGGTAATCTCGATATAAATAATATACGTATTAATGGAATACAGAAATTCACCAATATTAGGTAGTGATGTGACACCCGCCATGTTATTATTTAACAGACGAGTAAAAACTAAATTACCAATTTCATTTGAATTATTAAAACCGAAAGTAATTCCAAATTTTGAATCTTATTTATATAAGAAGAAATTAGAATCTAAAACAGATCATGATAAAACGACTCGAATTAGGAACTACGAACCTAAGATATACGACTTTGTGATGTATAGAGATATAGAGAAAAAATATTGGAAACCAGCTCAAATTGCGAACTTTAGTAATACGCCGAGGTCAATAATAATCAAAGATGTACAAAACAATAAACAATTAAGACGTAACACCCATGACATAAACTTTTCGAAGTATTATAACTTTCACAATTTGAAAAGGGTAAATAATGATGTAAATAATGATCTGAACCATGTCAAGAATAATCCATTGAATACAATGGAATCACCTAAGAAAGAGTATAAAGAAATGAATAATACTAATTTAAACGTAAACCAAGATGTAATGAAGGAGAATTCCCCTAATCAGATATATATTACAAGATCGGGAAGAAGTGTGAAACCTATTTGTAAGCTGAATTTGTAAAGCAAAATTTTGATTTGATATATTTTCATTTTGAGCATTTTGTTATATGATCATTGTTAAAAGGGAGATGTAGTGTAATAAAAGATTGTTAAGTTGGTAGCACTGGGAAGTGAAAGAGTGGCGAACCAAAAAGCAGACGCTAGACGGATGACTCATGTTTATTGTACTAAATATATTAGTTAATGATTATTGAATGTTGTTTTATTAAATACCAAAACATCACCGACGACATAGTTATTATTACGAAGGAGGACAATGATATAAATTTTACGAGAAATAATGATCGAAGGAGAAAAGAAAATTTAATAAAACAAATCCAAAATACTGTTGCTAGGAATGAATGCTGAAAACAAAAGAATATAAATTAGAGAACACACTTTCGAGCAAGTGGATACATTTAAATATCTAGGCATTATGTTATCAAGTAAAGGAGAAAGAGAAACTGAAATTAAGGAAAAGATAATAGCAACAAATAGATTTTTTTACGCAAATACAAAAATATTGAAAAGCAAAATATAGCCAAAGTTACCAAAATCAGAATATATAAGTTATTAATAAGAGCAGTAACAATATAGGCAGCTGAAACTATCGGAATGACAAAAAAAGATTAAAATTTAGGATCAGTCAAGATATCAAAAAATGAATATAGAATAAGAATGAACCATGAAATAGAACAAGAATTAGAAGGAGAAAATATAGTGAAAAATGTCACTATAGGTATATACAGGTATGCAACAAAATGCGGGACATAGGTCTTTTACACCGGATTTCAAAAAAATTGCGGATACTCTCTCTCCTGATAAATTTAGAGCAAAACTACAACAGAACAAAGTTGTTCAAAATTAAATTCTACCTCAAATAAGATTAAAATTGTTGCAACAGCACGTCTGCAGTATGAGATCTATTAAATATAAAACGTAACATTTTCGTTAAAAATCAGATAGCGAGGCATGGGACAAGATCAAGTCATTCGGCAGATGATGTGACAATCAGCTGAAATAAAAAATATTTTTGTTCCTGTTAAAAGAGTTTAATAAGAGACTTCTTATTTCTCTAATTTAATTTCAGTTAGCTTTTGTGGTTAGCTTATTGATACAATTAAAAATCTAACACCAGAACACCACTATCAACTTGATACCATTTTTCACAATATGAAGTGATGAGATCATCAAATCAATAAAATTGTGAAATATGTGCGTATATAGAAATAGTAACAGCTACAAAAATAGAATATTTATGTTTTATTACTTTTGCAAATATTATTAATATAGTTATTACTTTTATTAGATTCACAGAGACTGGATTTTTACAATTCAAAAAACTTAAATGACAACTTTTTTTATATTGTTTATCTGTTTATAACCAACAATTTTGTTGTAGTAATTTAGTAACGCACAACATTAAGCAATGTCAAAAATTCATACTTATTCAAATGGAAATAGAAAAAATATTGTATGAAACACGTGAGAAAACTGGGTGGTTATTTAACTTCTGCTTTTATAAAACTCGCCTTCGTCTCATTTTGTAATTTTCGCATGCTTTAAATAACCACCTTTGTTTCTTACTTATTACATAAATAGCTATTATAAATTAATTTTTGAGACAGAACAAATTTTTGGGATTTACATTTAGCGTGAATACGGATGAGTATACGAGGAAAATCGATTTTATAAACAACCATTTCTCAGGAACTGACTTGACTAGTGTTTCTAATTTACTACGCAATAATTACAATGCCTCAATAGACCAACTAACAAAAAGAATTTGTGGGATGGCAATGGACTTTCGAACATTGAAAGAAGAAAATGAAGCTGTTTGAAGTTTGAAGAGAAATCCGCCGACGAAGAAGTCTTCACCAACGAAAGAAGCGTACGAAGTTTTTCCCAAGCAGTTTCATATTCGTCAGAAGTAAGAAGACCATCCAACTTTTGCATTAAGTTTCTTTAATTTTTGTCAAAAAGTCATTGAAAGATCTAGGCAAATTGTTCATCCAAAGTGAAATAGAAATCACATCCTGGTCTGCATTAAAGCAAAAATTGTTAAATGAATTTTGAACGAGGCTAAACAGTGCTGAGATTCATTATCGTTTAGCAATTAGAAAGAGGAAAAGAAATGAAACTATCCAAGAATATTTTTAACGATGAAAGAGTTAGCTAGTAATGATAATGTTGAAACTGAAGCATTGTTCCCTTACACAATTGATAGAATAGCAGACGACGTGAATAGTAAAATGATTTTGTAAGGGGAAAATAACAGAAGAATTTAAAAGAAAATTAAATTTGACAGAAAGTTATCAACATCAATTACTAAGAAAAGAACCTACACTACGTAAAAGTTTAAAGATAAAATGGAAGGCTATACATCAGATGACAGAAAGATTTTACGCTGTTTTGGTTGTCGAGAAGAAGGCCACAAAAGAAATTAATGCAAATCAAAATAGTTACGCAGCAAATGTTTCAATTGCAACCAATTTGGTCACATTGCCATGAAGTGCCCAGAGAAGTAAGAAGAAAATGAAACGGAAAACTATCATAGAAGGATGATGTACATCAGCAAATTTGATAAGAACAACAATATGTGCAAAACTGTATCTATCGGCAATCATAAAATAAATGTGTTTATTGACACCGGCAGCGATATTAACGTCATTATTCCTATAGAAAATAAAAATCTATTTTGGAATGTGTAAGTACAAAGAGTGTGGTGAATACCATTAGAAAATTCACTACAACAATAAAAATTCAAGGAGAATTTGACACGACGATTTACATAGTTGAAGATAATGCAAAACCAATTTGTTTAATAATTGGACGAGAATTATTAAATCAAGCATGTAACGATAAACAAAAAAGGTGTGGATATTGTTAAAGCCCAGAAGAAAACTATCTATTGTCAATTCAAATAGATGAAAATGCCGAAACTGTAGGATTGCCAACCGAAGTCCAAAATATGATAAAAACTATCAACCGAAAAATACGAACGATACAGAAATACGAACAAGAATAATTTTAGCAGAAGATAATCCAATAATTTACCAACACCCCAGAAGATTGCCAATTCCAGAGAAGAAAAAATTTAACCAAACTAGTGAAACAAGAATTTGTGTTGACTACATATAGATCAACAAAAAGATTGTGAAAGTTCGCTAACCTTTGCTACTAATTAAGAATCAAATTGACAAACTGAGAGATGCGAATTTTTTTACGATGCTTGATTTTAGAAAATGGGTTTTTCCACGTGTCTATAGAAGAGAAGAGCATCAAATGCGCTGCTTTTGTAACACCAAGTTTTTAAAACTCTCTTCCCCAGTATTCCAACGATATATCAATTGCGTTTTTAGAGATTTATTGAACGATGGTACTGTAATGATTTATATAGGTAATCTGATCATTCCATCTCTCGATGAAGAAGACGGACTAAAAAATAACTGAAGATTATGCTAGAACACGCAGAATATTATGGGCTACGAATAAAATGGCGCAAGTGTCAATTTTTGAAAAATTAAATTGAGTACCTTGAATACAATATTGAAAAATACTGCTTCGATTCATGATTCCCAAAGTCGATGACAGAAAGTTTATACTGAATTTTGCACAAAGAGCAAGACCGTTAAGTGAGTTATGAAAAAAATAACAACCAGTTTGTTTTGGAATTGAACAAGAGAAAGCATTTGAAGATTTAAAATAAAGTTTAGTTCAAAAACCAATATTACAGATCTACTCTCCAGAAAGTAGAACAGAACTGCATACTAATGCACACAAATTCGGATATACAGCAATACTCTTACAAGAAAATAATTATGATGGGAAATTACATCCTGTATATATATTTTAGTAGAAAAACTACAGACGCAGAGCAAAAATACACTAGCTACGGGATAGAAGTTTTAGCAATAATAGAGTCACTGAAGAACTTCCGAGGGTATTCACTTGGTATTAGTTTAAAATAGTACGCGATTGTTCCGCATTTGAAATGACAATGAAGAAAACGGATTTAACAACACGAGTTCAAGATGGGCTCTATTTCTTGAAGACTTTGATTACCAAATAGAACATCGACCTGAAAATAGAATGAAACATGTAGATGCTTTAAGTAGAAATCCGATTGTAATGACTATATGTAAAGAAGTCACTAATAGGCTCAACATAGCTCAAGAACAACAATCAAAAAACTTTTAGAGACAACACAATACAACGGTCAATTAATGGAAAACCAGTTAGTATACAAGGAATATGAAGGAAGAAGTTTAGTAGTAGTGCCAAGACGAATGCAACATGAAATTATAAAAACTGCGCATGAAAACGGGCATTTTGCAATCCCAAAATTGAAAGATAAGATCAAAACTACAATAAAAATTGTATTCCATGCATTTTAGCGAAGAGAAAGAAAGGAAATTTTTAAATGTTATCATTGACCATCTTGGACCGTTTATATCAACGAAAAAAGGTTATAAATACATCTTAGCGGTCGTGGATGTATTAATAAATTTGTCTGGTTATACACTACAATATCCACAACACAAGAAGTTACAGAAAAACCAATCAACAATGTTTGGAGATCCCAAAGGACTAATATCGGATATTCGAACAGCGTTTACTTCGTCGCAGTTTAAAGAATATTGCGAAGAAAGAAGTATAGAAACAGTAAACATTACAACTGGAGTCCCCAGAGGGGCAAGTAGAACGAATAAACCGAATCATCATCCCAATGTTGACTAAACTTGCCATTGACAAACCTGAAGATTGCTATAAAAATGTGGGAAGACTTCAAATATATCTTAACAATACGTATCAAAAAGTATAAACAATACACCATTTTGAGTAATGATAGAGTGCGTTCAACAATTTGAAGAAGTACTAGATGGCAAGATGTGAGTAACCAAATCATGAAGGTCTAGCAAGAAAATCAAAAAAATTCAATAAAGAAAGAAAACAATCACGAAGATATAAGATTGGTGACTTAGTCGCCATACAACGAACACTATTTACGTCCATTCTAAAATTTTGTCGAAGTTTCTAGGTCTGTACGAAATAGAATAAATCAAAGGATTCGACCGTTACGAAGTAAAGCGCAGGATATCCGAGATGTGGAATCAGGCTCAGAGTAAAGAAATATATATATATATATATATATATATATATATATATATATATATATATATATATTGAAACGATTTCATTCGTTTCGCGGTTTTTTATTTAAATCTTTTATATTTTAATTAAACATACGACATCTCTAGTGCTGCTGACTGCTTGAGAGGCGAGCGCGGTCTGTACAGAGAGTTGAGTTTCTGCAAGCTGAGACAACGGACGTATGTTGATAGCATTTTGTTTGTTCTAAAAATTTTTATCTAAAGTTATTTTTAAAATCTTCAAGATTTTATTTAAAATATTCTTACTCCGGATTTTTTATTTCACTGATTTTGGTGAGTAAAGTAATATTTTTTTGTTTTTATTCGAATCTTTTTTAAAGAAATATTTAGATAACCACGTGTTGTCAAAGCTTGCGAGGAAACCTCCTCAACTTTGTTTCTTTTTTGCTACATCTTATATTCAAAATTTCTCGTGTATCTTTCATAGGAAAGATTCATTTTTTTATTAGTTTGCTTAATATTTTTTGAATACGATTTAGGTTATTTTTTATACTGTGGGATTTCGACAGAGCTCACGCTGATTTACTGTCGTAAGTAGAATTTGTATCGTTCCATTTTTATTTTTCTCTTTGTTTTTGGATGCCATTAGTTACCTTTTTATCGTTAATTATTTTTTTCGGCAGCCAAAAAGTAAGTAATAAATTTTACAAGTCCTGCAGTAAAAACGTTAGTTTTTGAAAACCTTTCAAGTCTTGTTATATTCTTTCTTTTTCTATTTTCTAGTCTTTTACAGCCTGGCCAGCTGATAGTTTTTTTGTAAAATTATTTGGAGTATTTTTTGTGTACAATTTTTGTGAATAATCATTTTGCATTTATTTATTGTTAAATAAATTATTTGTTCATTTTTTATTATAAAGATTTTTTTGTATTTTTGCCACGGCAAGTTATTTTTGGGATCAATTATCTGCTAAAAATTTTTATGTTTTATATTTCCTCCTGGTCCTGGATGGTCGAGGTTTGTTGGTAGTGGAGTGTGGAGTTCCAATCCAAGCTGAATAGTACTGCGACACGTGCACACGTACACAGTATCAACTTACACACAGTACTCAGGCATCACGCACAAACAAACAGCAGTTTGCAAACACAAGAACAACTCACGTAACCGCCAGACACGCTTAGTCCGGTGACACCACGCATTATCCTGCTATCCTGCTTTACGCTACTACACTGCTTGTGTCCGACATCCTGCGGTGCTGCTTAATACTAACACGAACAGTACACATTCCGTCGACAAGCCGAACCTCGGTACCAAGACGTCCAGGGACTCACTCCAACGACCTAGCCATTCTAGACCCATCGATATTTTGTTACCCCACAAAAGGTATTTTTCTTATTTTTTGTAATAGGCAATAATTGTCCCAGTTAACTTCCTTATTGTATTTACTTGCCGTAAATAAAATTAGTTTTATTTTCAATTTGTTATTTTCGGTGTTGTTGTGTCCACCATTTTTCCTTTCGGCACAACTGGCGCCCTTCCCTATTATTGTTATTACAAAGATCTTAGTGACCCACGACCTAGCGATACCACGACCAATTCGGAGCTGTCGAGGTAAGTGTGTGACGCGTGATTTCTCTTCGAGAAATCACGGTAATTTCTTGAATATAATTTTTAAATTTCTGGCATACGTCACAATATACAGGTTGTTCCATTTAAGCATGCCACCATTGCTATCTCGAGAACTATAAGAGCTACGAGATTGGTTAAATTAGCAAAGAACCACCATTTTGCAAGACTAATACAATGAGCAAACAAATTTTTTTTTCGACCAGTGGTTCTCAAAATACGGGACACAACTTTCTTATTTTAAATGAGAACATATGTTTATTTTTAGGTTATTCGATAGAGTATTTTTTTCTGAATTCAACGATATGAACATCACTATACTAAACGATTAGATTCACTATTTTTCTTATATCTCACTCTCTATAGATTCATCACGACAAACGATTATTTTTTATAAGTAGCTACAGCCTGAACCATACAAGAGATTGATGTAATTTTTTTTTTAGATTGTAGGGAATAATGTGAATTACGATCCTTTTGGGGTTTCATATTTTTACTGTGAGTGGTTTTCATGTAAAAAAATAAAAACTGTGCATAATTAGTACCTTGAAACAATGGATCCCAGAGGCCATGTCTAACTTTAAGAAGAATCACGCCATCATCCGTCACTTTTGACAATCTGTCTATGAACTTTAAACGATTATATTTTCTTATAGAGTATTGATTTTAAAGATTAGAAACAATTTCATGAATAATAGACTTGAGCAAAGGTGTTACAACTAATTTAAGTTTAAAACATAACGTATTTAATTAATATAAATTTTGACGTTTCCAATGTCAAAAGTCAATGTTGCCAAATGTGTGATGATGTAACTAAATTAAAACCAAATATTCCTAAACTAACTTTACTGAAGACGGTGGCAGTTGTATTAGGGTTGACAATATTAATTTATAAAATTAAAAATTAACTACTATTTTTTAATACAAACAGTGTTGCCAAATTATAAAGTAACTAAATAAATATCAAATATTCCTAAATAAAATAAATTGAATACTTTGCTATGTTTGTTATCAAATGAAAGGAAACCATAAGGGCCAGTTTTAAAATGACAAAAAAAATGTGTCATGTCGATCTGCATTTGTTTTTCGTAAAAAGATGTTACAAGTAGGTCGTCCTTGGGTTTTAAGGAAACGACACAATACGGACTGGTGTGCATGAATGACAAAATTGTTCTACGTAGATTAGAATTTTTTTTTTTTGCAAAATGGTGACAGAAAAATGTCGTGTTTGGGTATTTTCGAATTACATAAGTCAATATTGCCAAATGTTTAATAAAGTAACTAAACAAAGAACAAATATTCCCAAATGAACGTTACTGAAGACAGTGAATGTTATATTAGGCTAGGTCACGATGAGGGCTAGCGTGCAGAATGAACAAAAATGTTCTATATCGAACGGCTTTTGTTTTTTGCAAAAAGTTGTCAGAAGTATGTCGTGTTTGGTATCAAATGAAAGGTCTCGGAGAGGGCTAGCCTGCAGAACTGACAAGAAATGTGCTATGTCGATCGGTATTTGTTTTTTGCAAAAAGTTGCCAGAAGTGTGTGGTGTTTGGTATCAAATAAAAGGTTACAATGAAGGCTGGTGTGCAGAATTAACGAAAATGGTCAATGTCGATCGGCTTTTGTTTTTTGCAAAAGGTTGTCACAAGTATATAGTGTTTGGTATCAAATGAAAAGTCTGGGTGTGGGCTAGCGTGTAGATATGATAAAAATGTTTCATGTCGATCGACTTTTGTATAATGCAGAAAGTTGGCAGAAGTATGTCGTGTTTGGTATCAAATGAAAAGTCTCGGAGAGGGCTAGCGTGTACATATAATAAAAATGTTTCATGTCGATCGACTTTTGTTTTATGCAGAAAGTTGTCAAAAGTATGTCGTGTATGGTACCAAATGAAAGGTCTCGGTGAGACTTGGGGTACATAAATGACAAAAATGTTTTATGTTGACCGGCTTTTGTTTTTTGCAAAAAAAATATTAGAAGTATATCGTGTTTGTAATCTAATGAAAGATCTCGGTGAGGCCTGACGTGGAAATATGAAATAATTGTTTCATGTCGATCAGCATTAGTTTTTTGCACTGACAGCGGAGCTCTAGGGAATGCTCGGCGTAGCCGAGAATTCGCTAGTCCATATACTAAACGATTAGATTCACTATCTATATATCTATCTATATATCTATCTATATATCTATCTATAGATTCATCACGAGCATCGAGTAACTTTTGTAATCGCCTACAGCCTGAACCATGCAAGTGATTGTTATAAATTTTTTTTTAATATGTGGGGGCTAATGAGATCTGGTGCCTTTTGGGTGTCTTATATTTTTACTATTAGTAGTTTTCGTGTAAAAAATTAAAACTTTGCACAAATGCTGCCTTGAAACAATGGATCTCAGAGGCCATGTCTAACTTTAAGAAGAATCACGCTGTCATCCGTCACTTTTGACAATCTGCCTATGAATTTTAAATGATTATATCTTTTAATAGAACATTGATATCAAAGATTTAAAAACAATTTCATGAATAATAGACTTGAGCAAATGTGTTACAACTAATTTAAGTTTAAAACATAACGTATTTAATTAATATAAATTTTGACGTTTCCAATGTCAAAAGTCAATGTTACCAAATGTGTGATGAAGTAACTAAATTAAAACCAAATATTCCTAAACTAACTTCACTGAAGACGGTGGCAGTTGTATTAGGGTTGACAATATTAATTTATAAATTTAAAAATTACCTACTATTTTTTAATGCAAACAGTATTGCCAAATTATAAAGTAACTAAATAAAAATCAAATATTCCTAAATAAAATAAATTGAATACTTTGCTGTGTTTGTTATCAAAAGAAAGGAAACCATAAGGGCCACTTTTAAAATGACAAAAAAAATGTGTCATGTCGATCTGCATTTGTTTTATTAAGAAGTAAGACGTAGGTCGTCCTTGGGTTTTAAGGAAACGACACAATACGGACTGGTGTGCACGAATGACAAAAATGTTCCATGTAGATTAGAATTTGTTTTTTGCATAATGTTGTCAGAAAAATGTCGTGTTTGGGTATTTTCAAATTACAAAAGTCAATGTTGCCAAATGTTTAATAAAGTAACTAAACCAAGAACAAATATTCCCAAATGAAAGGTTACTGAAGATAGTGAATGTTATATTAGGCTAGGTCACGATGAGGGCTAGCGTGCAGAATGAACAAAAATGTTCTATATCGAACGGCTTTTGTTTTTTGGAAAAAGTTGTGAGAAGTATGTGGTGTTTGGTATCAAATGAAAAGGCTCGATAAGGGCTGGCGTGTAGAAATAAAAAAAAGGTCAATGTTGATCGGCTTTTGTTTTTGCAAAAATTTCTCAAAGATATGTCGAGTTTGGTCTCAAATGAAAGGTCTTGTTGAGGGCTAGCGTGCAAAATTGACAAAAATGTTCCATGTCGATCGGCTTTTGTTTTGTGCAAAAAGTTGTCAGAAGTATGTCGTGTTTGGTATCAAATGAAAGGTCTCGGAGAGGGCTAGCCTGCAGAATTGACAAAAATGTTCCATGACGATCGGCTTTTGTTTTTTGCAAAAAGTTGTCAGAAGTATGTCGTGTTTGATATCAAATGAAAGGTCTCGGTGAGGGCTAGCGTGCAGAATTGACAAAAATGTTCCATGTCGATCGGCTTTTGTTTTATGCAAAAAGTTGTCAGATGTATGTCGTGTTTAGTATCAAATGAAAGGTCTCGTTGAGGGCTAGCCTGCAGAATTGACAAAAATTTACTATGTCGATCGGTTTTTGTTTTTTGCAAAAAGTTGTCAGAAGTATATCATGTTTGAATCAAATGAAAGGTCTCGGAGAGGGCTAGCGTGCAGAATTGATAAAAATGTGCCATGTCGATCGGTATTTGTTTTTTGCAAAAAGTTGTCAGAAATGTGTGGTGTTTGGTATCAAATAAAAAGTCTCGTTGAGGGCTAGAGTACAGAATTGACAAAAATGTTCCATGTCGATCGGCTTTTGTTTTATGCAAAAAGTTGTCAGAAGTATGTCGTGTTTGGTATCAAATGAAAGGTCTCGGAGAAGGCTAGCGTGCAGAATTGACAAAAAATGTGCTATGTCGATCATCTTTTGTTTTTTATATATATACTTATTATATAGTGTTTGGTATCAAATGAAAAGTCTGGGTGTGGGCTAGCGTGTAGATATGATAAAAATGTTTCATGTCGATCGACTTTTGTTTAATGCAGAAAGTTGTCAGAAGTATGTCGTGTATGGTATCAAATGAAAGGTCTCGGTGAGAGTTGGGGTACATAAATGACAAAAATGTTTCATGTCGCCCGGCTTTTGTTTTTTGCAAAATATTATTAGAAGTATATCGTGTTTGCAATCTAATGAAAGGTCTCGGTGAGGCCTGACGTGCAAATATGAAATAATTATTTCATGTCGATCGGCATTTGTTTTTTGCACTGACAGCGGAGCTCTAGGGAATGCTCGGCGTAGCCGAGAATTCGCTAGTCCTATATACTAAAAGGCATGTGTCCTAATCTATATTTATTTTCATCACGACGATCGCCAAATTTTCGGACAAACCTACAGCCCTAACCATTTATGAAATTGATATGTATAATAATATCAAGTTGTAGAGAATGATGCGTAGGTGTGCCTTTTTGGTGTTTCATATTTTTACGTCGAGCAGTTTTTGCGTAAATTAATAAAAACTACACACTTTTTTCATTTTGAAACAAAAATTTTTAGAAGGATCCTAGTAGCCATGTCTAAATTAAAAAAGAAACAACCTGTCATCTGTCACTTATGACAATCAGTCTATGAACTTTAAAGGATTGTATTTTCAAATAGAACATTGATATTAAAGAAGTGAATACAGTATCATGATTAATAATCTTGAGCAAAGGTTTTACAACTAATTTAAGTTTAAAACATGTCTGTGATGTTTATTTATTTTCATCATGACGATCGCCAAACTTTGTCACAAGCCTAACTACATTAACTATGAAAGGTATTGTTGTAATTTTTTTTAGGTTGCAGGGAATAATGTGTAGTTGTGCCTTTTGGGGGTCCCATATTTTTACTGTGAGTGGTTCTTGTGTAAAAAAAAAAAAACTGTGCGAAACTAATAACTTGAAACAATGGATCCCAGTAGCCATGTCTAAATTTAAGAAGAGTCACGCTGTCATCCGTCACTTTTGACAATCTGTCTATGAACTTTAAACGATTATAACTTTTTTTAGAACAATGATATTAAAGAAGTAAATACAGAATCAAGTATATTAGTCTTGAGCAAAGGTGTTACAACTAATTTAAGTTTAAAACATAACGTATTTAATTAATACAAATTTTGACGTTTCCAATGTCAAAAGCCAATGTTGCCAAATGTGTGATAAAGTAACTAAATTAAAACCGAATATTCCTAAACACTTTGCTGTGTTTGATATCAAAAGAAAAAAAACCATAAGGGCCGGTTTTGAAATGACAAAGAAAAATATGTCACGTCGATCTGCATTTGTTTTGCGCAAAAAGTTGTTACAAGTAGGTCGTCCTTGGATTTTAATGAAACGACACAATGTGGATTGGAGTGCACGAATGACAAAAATATTCTACGTCGATTAGAATTTGTTTTTTGCAAAATGTTCTCAGAAATATGTGTTTTGTATCGAATGAAAAGTCTCGGTGAGGGCTGGTGTACAAAAAAGAAAATTTTCCATGTTGATCGGCTTTTGTTTTATGCAAAAAGTTAATAGACGTATGTCGTGATTGGTATCTAATGAAAGGTCTCGGCGAGGGCTCGCGTAGAGATTTGACAAAAATGATCTATGTCGATCGGCTTTTGTTTTTTGCAAAAAGTAGTATAAAGTATATCATGTTTGGTCTCAAATAAAAGGTCTTGTTGAGGGCTCTCGTGCAGAACTGACAAAAACGATCTATGTTGATCGGCTTTTGTTTTATGCAAAAAGTTAATAGAAGTATGTCGTGTTTGGTATCTAATGAAACGTCTCGTTAAGGGCTGAAATGCAAAATTGACAAAAATGTTATATGTCGATCGGCTCTTGTTTTTTGCAAAAAGTTGTCAGAAATATGTCGTGTTTAGTATCGAATGAAAGGTCTTGGCGAGGGCTCGCGTAGAGAATTCACAAAAATGATCTATGTCGCTCTGCTTTTGTTTTATGCAAAAAATTCTCAAAAGTATGTCGAGTTTGGTCTCAAATGAAAGGTCTCGGAGAGGGCTAGCGTGCAGAATTGACAGAATTGTTCCATTTCGATCGGATTTTGTTTTCTGCAAAAAGTTCTTAAAAGTATATCGAGTTTGGTCTCAAATGAAACGTCTTGTTGAGGGATAGCGTACAGAATTGACAAAAATGGTCCATGTCGATCGGCTTTTGTTTTTTGCAAAAAGTTGTCAGAAATATGTCGTGTTTAGTATCGAATGAAAGGTCTTGGCGAGGGCTCGCGTAGAAAATTGACAAAAATGATCTATGTCGATCTGCTATTGTTTTATGCAAAAAAGTCTCAAAAGTATGTCGAGTTTGGTCTCAAATGAAACGTCTTGTAGAGGGATAGCGTGCAGAATTGACAAAAATGTTCCATGTCGATCGACTTTTGGTTTTTGCAAAAAGTTGTCAGAAGTATGTCGTGTTTGGTATCGAATAAAAGGTCTCGTTGAGGGCTAGCGTGCCGAATTGACAGAAATGTTCCATTTCGATCGGCTTTTGTTTTCTGCAAAAAATTCTCAAAAGTATGTCGAGTTTGGTCTCAAATGAAACGTCTTGTTGAGAACTTGCGTGTAGAATTGATAAAAAAGTGCTATGTCGATTGGTTTTTGTTTTTTGCAAAAAGTTGTCAGAAGTGTATGGTGTTTGGTATCAAATGAAAGGTTTCAATGAGGGCTGGTGTGCAGAATTAACAAAAATTGTCAATGTCGATCGGCTTTTGTTTTTTGCAAAAATTTGTCACAAGTATATAGTGTTTGGTATCAAATGAAAAGTCTTGGTGTGGGCTAGCGTACAATGTTTTATGTCGATCGACTTTTGTTTTATGTAGAAAGTTGTCAGAAATATGTCGTGTTTGGTATCAAATGAAAGGTCTCGGTGAGGGCTGGGGTACATAAATGACAAAAATGTTTCATGCCGACCGGCTTTTGTCTTTTGCAAAAAATTATTGGAAGTATATCGTGTTTGCAATCTAATGAAAGGTCTTGGAGAGGCCTGGAGTGAAAATATGAAATAATTGTTTCATGTCGATCGGCATTTGTTTTTTTGCACTGACAGCGGAGCTCTAGAGAATTCGCTAGTCTTATATACTAAAACGATAGATTCACTATCTATATATATATATATATATATATATATATATATATATATATGTATATATTTGGATTCATCTCGACGATCACCGATCCTGTGTCCAGCTTAATCTCCTGGCCCATTCAAGTAATTGCTGTAATTTTTTTCCAAGTTGTAGTGTCTATTGTGCCGGAGTGCCTTTTGGGGGTCTCATATTTTTACTGTGAGTGGTTTTTGTTTAAAAAAATAAAAACTGCGTAAAATTGGAACATTGAAACAATGGATCCCAGAGGCCATGTCTACATTTAAGAAGAATCACGCAGTCTTCCGTCACTTTTGACAATCTGTCTATGAACTTTAAATGATTATATCTTTTAATAGAACATTGATATCAAAGATTTAAAAACAATTTCATGAATATTCGACTTGAGCAAAGGTGTTACAACTAATCGAAGTTTAAAACATAACGTATTTAATTAATATAAATTTTGACGTTTCCAATGTCAAAAGTCAATGTTGCCAAATGTGTGATGAAGTAACTAAATTAAAACCAAATATTCCTAAACTAACTTCAATGAAGACGGTGACAGTTGTAGTAGGGTTGACAATATTAATTTATAAATGTAAAAATGAACTACTATTTTTTTATAGAAACAGTGTTGCCAAATTATAAAGTAACTAAATAAAAATCAAATATTATTAAATAAAATAAATTGAATACTTTGCTGTGTTTGTTATCAAAAGAAAGGAAACCGTAAGGGCCAGTTTTAAAATGACAAAAAAAATGTGTCATGTCGATTTGCTTTTGTTTTTCGTAAAAAGTTGTTAGAAGTAGGTCGTCCTTGGGTTTTAAGGAAACGACACAATACGAACTGGTGTGCACGAATGACAAAAATGTTCTACGTAGATTAGAATTTGTTTTTTGCAAAATGTTGTCAGAAAAATGTCGTGTTTGGGTATTTTCGAATTACAAAAGTCAATATTGCCAAATGTTTAATAAAGTAACTAAACATAAAACAAATATTCCCAAATGAACGTTACTGAAGTCAGTGAATGTTATATTAGGCTAGGTCACGATGAGGGCTAAAGTGCAAAATGAACAAAAATGTTCTGTATCGAACGGCTTTTGTTTTTTGGAAAAAGTTGTGGGAAGTATGTGGTGTTTGGTATCAAATGAAAAATCTCGATAAGGGCTGGCGTGTAGAATTAACAAAAAAGTTCAATATTGATCGGCTTTTGTTTTTTGCAAAAAATTCTCAAAGGTATGTCGAGTTTGGTCTCAAATGAAAGGTCTCGTTGAGGGCTAGCGTGTAGAATTGACAAAAATGTTCCATTCTGATCGGCTTTTGTTTTCTTCAAAAAGTTCTCAAAGGTATGTCGAGTTTGGTCTCAAATGAAACGTCTTGTTGAGGGCTAGCGTGCAGAATTGACAAAAATGTGCTATGTCGAACGGTTTTTGTTTTTTTCTTGCAAAAAGTTGTGAGAAGTATGTGGTGTTTGGTATAAAATTAAAAGGCTAGATAAGGACTGGCGTGTAGAATTAACAAAAAAGATCAATATTGATCGGCTTTTGTTTTTTGCAAAAATTTCTCAAAGGTATGTCAAGCTTGGTCTCAAATGAAAGGTCTCGTTGAGGGCTGGCGTGTAGAATTGACAAAAATGTTCCATATCGATGTAGATTGGTAGTTGTTCTTTGCAAAAAGTTGTCAAAAGTGTGTGGTGTTTAATATCAAATGAAAGGTTTAAATGAAGGCTGGTGTGCAGAATTAATAAAAATGGTCAATGTCGATCGGCTTTTGTTTTTTGCAAAAGGTTGTCAGAAGTATAGAGTGTTTTGTACCAAATTAAAAGTCTCGGTGTGGGCTAACGTGTTGATATGATAAAAATGTTTCATGTCGATCGACTTTTGTTTTATGCAGAAGGGTCTAGCGTGCAGAATTGACAAAAATGTGCTACGTCGATCGGTATTTGTTTTTTTGCAAAAAGTTGTCAGAAATGTGTGGTGTTTGGTATCAAATGAAAGGTTTCAATGAAGGCTGGTGTGCAGAATTAACGAGAATGATAAATGTCGATCGGCTTTTGTTTTTTGCAAATGGTTGTCACAAGTATATAGTGTTTGGTATCAAATGAAAAGTCTCGGTGTGGGCTAGTGTGTAGATATGATAAAAATGTTTCATGTCGATCGAATTTAGTTTTATGCAGAAAGTTGTCAGAAGTATGTCGTGTATGATATCAAATAAAAGGTCTCGGTGAGCGCTGGGGTACATAAATTACAAAAATGTTTCATGTCGACCTGCTTTTATCCTTTGCAAAAAATTATATCTTTTTTGCAATCTCTCGGTGAGGCCTGACGTGGAAATATGAAATAATTGTTTCATGTCGATCTGCATTTGTTTTTTTGCACTGACAGCGGAGCTCTAGGGAATGCTTGGCGTTGCCGAGAATTCGCTAGTCACTATACTAAACGATTAGATTCACTATCTATATATCTATATATCTATCTATATATCTATCTATAGATTCATCACGAGCATCGAGTAACTTTTGTAATCGCCTACAGCCTGAACCATGCAAGTGATTGTTATAATTTTTTTTTAATATGTGGGGGCTAATGAGATCTGGTGCCTTTTGGGTGTCTCATATTTTTACTATTAGTAGTTTTCGTGTAAAAAATTAAAACTTTGCACAAATGCTGCCTTGAAACAATGGATCCCAGAGGCCATGTCTAACTTTAAGAAGAATCACGCCGTCATCCGTCACTTTTGACAATCTGCCTATGAACTTTAAATGCTTATATCTTTTAATAGAACATTGATATCAAAGATTTAAAAACAGTATCATGAATAATAGACTTGGGCAAATGTGTTACAACTAATTTAAGTTTAAAACATAACGTATTTAATTAATATAAATTTTGACGTTTCCAATGTCAAAAGTCAATGTTGCCAAATGTGTGATGAAGTAACTAAATTAAAACCAAATATTCCTAAACTAACTTCACTGAAGACGGTGGCAGTTATATTAGGGTTGACAATATTAATTTATAAATTTAAAAATTAACTACTATTTTTTAATGCAAACAGTGTTGCCAAATAAAAAAAAACTAAATAAAAATCAAATATTCCTAAATAAAATAAATTGAATACTTTGCTGTGTTTGTTATCAAAAGAAAGGAAACCATAAGGGCCAGTTTTAAAATGACAAAAAAAAATGTGTCATGTCGATCTGCATTTGTTTTCCGTAAAAAGTTGTTAGAAGTAGGTCGTCCTTGGGTTTTAAGGAAACGACACAATACGGACTGGTGTGCACGAATGACAAAAATGTTCCATGTAGATTAGAATTTGTTTTTTGCAACTAAACAAAGAACAAATATTCCCAAATGAAAGGTTACTGATGACAGTGAATGTTATATTAGGCTAGGTCACGATGAGGGCTAGCGTGCAGAATGAACAAAAATGTTCTATATTGAACGGCTTTTGTTTTTTGGAAAATGTTGTGAGAAGTAAGTGGTGTTTGGTATCAAATAAAAAGGCTCGATAAGGGCTGGCGTGTAGAATTAAGAAAAAAGGTCAATGTTGATCGGCTTTTTTTTTGTAAAAATTTCTCAAAGATATGTCGAGTTTGGTCTCAAATGAAAGGTCTCGTTGAGGGCTAGCGTGCAGAATTGACAAAAATGTTCCATGTCGATCGGCTTTTGTTTTATGCAAAAAGTTGTCAGAAGTATGTCGTGTTTGGTATCAAATGAAAGGTCTCGGAGAGGGCTAGCCTGCAGAATTGACAAAAATGTACTATGTCGATCGGTTTTTGTTTTTTGCAAAAAGTTGTCAGAAGTATATCGTGTTTGATATCAAATGAAAGGTCTCGGAGAGGGCTAGCGTGCAGAATTGATAAAAATGTGCTATGTCGATCGGTATTTGTTTTTTGCAAAAAGTTGTCAGAAGTGTGTGGTGTTTGGTATCAAATGAAAAGTCTCGTTGAGGGCTAGCGTGCAGAATTGACAAAAATGTTCCATGTCGATCGGCTTTTGTTTTATGCAAAAAGTTGTCAGAAGTATGTCGTGTTTGGTATCAAATGAAAGGTCTCGGTGAGGGCTAGCGTGCAGAATAGACTGCATTAGTGTAACGGTCATTTTGTGGCGCCAAATTCAAACTGAAACCCTAACTCGCCTCTGCTGATTTATACGCCCATGTTATTCTTATGGGAATAAAAATGTGCTATCTTTAAACTTCTAGAAAGTATTATAAAATGCAAATCTTAACTATTAAACCTTATACATACTAATCTCTAATGTTTTATCTATCTTCTAATGTAATATACACACCCTAAAAACACTGTATTATTTAATAAACTTCAATTTAAACAGTAGGTGCAAATTTCTGAAAACGTATGTCGTAGCTGTCTTAGTATTCAGTTGAACCTGTCACTTTATCGCGGCGTTTTTAATCTGCTGCACCAAAAGTAACGACATATGTTACTGTTTGGGATACTACTTTCTTTAAAATCAAATTTTTCTTAATTTATTCTTTTATTTGTACTTTTTCTGTACGGAAAGCAAAGAGCAATATTTTAGGATATAAAAAAATACTATGTTATAGTTAAGAATTGCCAAAATGCTTTAATATCGTGAATTGAAAATGTACTTCCATAAGAAATGCATACAGTCAGATTTGAATTAGGGTTTCGCGCTAAATGTAAATCATAACCTCACTAACGTGGTCTATTGACAAAAAATGTGATATGTCGATCGACTTTTGTTTTTTGCAAAAGGTTGTCACAAGTATATAGTGTTTGGTATCAAATGAAAAGTCTGGGTGTGGGCTAGTGTGTAGATATGATAAAAATGTTTCATGTCGATCGACTTTTGTTTAATGCAGAAAGTTGTCAGAAGTATGTCGTGTATGGTATCAAATGAAAGGTCTCGGTGAGAGTTGGGGTACATAAATGACAAAAATGTTTCATGTCGACCGGCTTTTGTTTTTTTGCAAAATATTATTAGAAGTATATCGTGTTTGCAATCTAATGAAAGGTCTCGGTGAGGCCTGACGTGCAAATATGAAATAATTGTTTCATGTCGATCGGCATTTGTTTTTTGCACTGACAGCGGAGCTCTAGGGAATGCTCGGCGTAGCCGAGAATTCACTAGTCCTATATACTAAACGATTACATTCACTATATATCTATCTATCTACCTATCTATCTATCTATAGATTCATCACGAGCATCGAGTAACTTTTGTAATCGCCTACAGCCTGAACCATACAAGTGATTGCTATAAATTTTTTAATTTGTGGGGGCTAATGAGATCTGGTGCCTTTTGGGTGTCTCATATTTTTACTGTTAGTAGTTTTCGTGTGAAAATTTAAAACTGTGCACAAATGCTGCCTTGAAACAATGGATCCCAGAGGCCATGTCTAACTTTAAGAAGAATCACGCCGTCATCCGTCACATTTGACAATCAACCTATGAACTTTAAATGATTATATATCTTTTAATAGAACATTGATATCAAAGATTTAAAAATAGTATCATGAATAATAGACTTGAGCAAATGTGTTACAACTAATTTAAGTTTAAAACATAACGTATTTAATTAATAAAAATTTTGACGTTTCCAATGTCAAAAGTCAATGTTGCCAAATGTATGATGAAGTAACTAAATTAAAACCAAATATTCCTAAACTAACTTCACTGAAGACGGTGGCAGTTGTATTAGGATTGACAATATTAATTTATAAATTTAAAAATTAACTACTATTTTTTAATACAAACACTGTTGCCAAATTATAAAGTAACTAAATAAAAATCAAATATTTGATATCAAAAGTAAGAAAACTATAAGAGCCGGTTTTGAAATGACAAAAAAAAATGTGTCATGTCGACCTGCATTTGTTTTTCGCAAAAAGTTGTTAGAAGTAGATCGTCCTTGGGATTTAAGAAAACGACACAATACAGACTGGTGTGAACGAATGACAAAAATGTTCTACGTAGATTAGAATTTGTTTTTTGCAAAATGTTGTCAGAAAAATGTCGTGTTTGGGTATTTTCAAATTACAAAAGTCAATGTTGCCAAATGTTTAATAAAGTAACTACACAAAGAACAAATATTCCCAAATGAAAGGTTACTGAAGACAGTGAATGTTATATTAGGCTAGGTCACGATGAGGGCTAGCGTGCAAAATGAACAAAAATGTTCTATATCGAACAGCTTTTGTTTATTAGAAAAAGTTGTGAGAAGTATGTGGTGTTTGGTATCAAATGAAAAGGCTCGATAAGGGCTGGCGTGTAGAATTAACAAAAAGGTCAATGTTGATCGGATTTTTTTTTTGCAAAAATTTCTCAAATATATGTCGAGTTTGGTCTCAAATGAAAGGTATCATTGAGGGCTAGCGTGCAGAATTAACAAAAATGTGTCATGTCAATCGGCTTTTGTTTTATGCAAAAAGTTATCAGAAGTATGTCGTGTTTGGTATAAAATGAAAGGTCTCGGAAAGGGCTAGCCTGCAGAATTGACAAAAATGTATTATGTCGATAGGTTTTTGTTTTTTGCAAAAAGTTGTCAGAAGTATATCGTGCTTGATATCAAATGAAAGGTCTCGGAGAGGGCTCGCGTACAGAATTGACAAAAATGTTCCATGTCGATCAGCTATTGTTTTATGCGAAAAGTTATCAGAAGTATGTCGTGTTTGGTATAAAATAAAAGGTCTCGGAGAAGGCTAGCGTGCAAAATTGACAAAAATGTGCTATGTCGATCTGTTTTTGTTTTTTGCAAAAACTTGTCAGAAGTGTATTGTGTTTGGTATCAAATGAAAGGTTTCAATGAGGGTTGATGTGCAGAATTAACAAAAATTGTCAATGTCGATCGGCTTTTGTTTTTTCAAATGAAAAGTCTCGGTGTGGGCTAGCGTGCAGATATGATAAAAATGTTTCATGTCGATCGGCTTTTGTTTTATGCAAGAAGTTGTCAGAAGTATGTCGTGTTTAGTATCAAATGAAAGGTCTCGGAAAGCGCTAGCGTGCAGAATTAATAAAAATGTGCTATGTCGATCGGTATTTGCTTTTTGCAAAAAGTTGTCAGAAGTGTGTGGTGTTTGGTATCAAATGAAAAGTCTCATTGAGGGCTAGCGTGCAGAATTGACAAAAATGTATTATGTCGATCGGTTTTTGTTTTTTGCAAAAAGTTGTCAGAAGTATATCGTGTTTGTTATCAAATGAAAGGTCACGGAGAGGGCTAGCGTGCAGAATTAATAAAAATGTGCTATGTCGATCGGCTTTTATTTTTTGCAAAAGTTTGTCACAAGTATATAGTGTTCGGTATCAAATGAAAAGTCTGGGTGTGGGCTAGCATGTAGATATGATAAAAATGTTTCATGTCGATCGACTTTTGTTTAATGCAGAAAGTTGTCAGAAGTATGTTGTGTATGGTGTCAACTGAAAAGTCTGGGTGAGAGTTGAGGTACATAAATGACAAAAATGTTTCATGTCGACCGGCTTTTGTTTTTTGCAAAATATTATTAGAAGTATATCGTGTTTGCAATCTAATGAAAGGTCGCGGTGAGGCCTGACGTGCAAATATGAAATAATTGTTTCATGTCGATCGGCATTTGTTTTTTTCATTGACAGCGGAGCTCTAGGGTATGCTCGGCGTAGCCGAGAATTCGCTAGTCACTATACTAAACGATTACATTCACTATATATCTATCTATCTATCTATCTATCTATCTATAGATTCATCACGAGCATCGAGTAACTTTTGTAATCGTCTACAGCCTGAACCATGCAAGTGATTGTTATAATTTTTTTTTTAATTTGTGGGGGCTAATGAGATCTGGTGCCTTCTGGGTATCTCATATTTTTACTGTTAGTAGTTTTCGTGTGAAAATTTAAAACTGTGCCTTGAAACAATGGATCCCAGAGGCCATGTCTAACTTTAAGAAGAATCACGCTGTCATCCGTCACTTTTGACAATCTGCCTATGAACTTTAAATGATTCTATCTTTTAATAGAACATTGATATCAAAGATTTAAAAACAGTGTCATGAATAATAGACTTGAGCAAAGGTGTCACAACTAATTTAAGTTTAATACATAACGTATTTAATTAATAAAAATTTTGACGTTTCCAATGTCAAAAGTCAATGTTGCCAAATGTGTGATGAAGTAACTAAATTAAAACCAAATATTCCTAAACTAACTTCACTGAAGACGGTGGCAGTTGTATTAGGATTGACAATATTAATTTATAAATTTAAAAATTAACTACTATTTTTTAATACAAACAGTGTTGCCAAATTATAAAGTAACTAAATAAAAATCAAATATTCCTAAATAAAATAAATTGAATACTTTGCTGTGTTTGTTATCAAAAAAAAGGAAACCATAAGGGCCAGTTTTAAAATGACAAAAAAAATGTGTCATGTTGATCTGCATTTGTTTTCCGTAAAACGTTGTTAGAAGTAGGTCGTCCTTGGGTTTTAAGGAAACGACATAATACGGACTGGTGTGCACGAATGACAAAAATGTTCTACGTAGATTAGAATTTGTTTTTTGCAAAATGTTGTCAGAAAAATGTCGTGTTTGGGTATTTTCGAATTACAATAGTCAATGTTGCCAAATGTTTAATAAAGTAACTAAACAAAGAACAAATATCAGTGAATGTTATATTAGGCTAGGTCATGATGAGGGCTAGCGTGCAGAATGAACAAAAATGTTCTATATCGAACGGCTTTTGTTTTTTGGTAAAAGTTGTGAGAAGTTTGGTATCAAATGAAAGGTCTCGGAGAGGCCTAGCGTGCAGAATTGACAAAAAATGTGCTATGTCGATCGGCTTTTGTTTTTTGCAAAAGGTTGTCACAAGTATATAGTGTTTGGTATCAAATGAAAAGTCCACCAGTTACCTGATGATGATCGAAAGATCGAAACGCGTCGTATCTCATAAAGTGCCGAGTTTTGCTATCCGCGCAGTGTCATATTTAGTTTATTGCATTGTATCTTATACTATAACGATCTTTGCTCTAAACTCCATATCGTACATTGTACCGGATACAACACTCATTGACGAGTTCTTGAAAGGAACAATTACGTTTTTTAATATAATATATCTATCTATCTATCTATCTATCTATCTATCTATAGATTCATCACGAGCATCGAGTAACTTTTGTAATCATCTACAGCCTGAACCATGCAAGTGATTGTTATAATTTTTTTTTTAATATGTGGGGACTAATGAGATCTGGTGCCTTTTGGGTGTCTTATATTTTTACTGTTAGTAGTTTTCGTGTGAAAATTTAAAACTGTGCACAAATGCTGCTTTGAAACAATGGATCCCAGAGGCCATGTCTAACTTTAAGAAGAATCACGCTGTCATCCGTCACTTTTGACAATCTGCCTATGAACTTTAAATGATTCTATCTTTTAATAGAACATTGATATCAAAGATTTAAAAACAGTGTCATGAATAATAGACTTGAGCAAAGGTGTCACAACTAATTTAAGTTTAATACATAACGTATTTAATTAATATAAATTTTGACGTTTCCAATGTCAAAAGTCAATGTTGCCAAATGTGTGATGAAGTAACTAAATTAAAACCAAATATTCCTAAACTAACTTCACTGAAGACGGTAGCAGTTGTATTAGGGTAAACAATATTAATTTATAAATTTAAAAATTAACTACTATTTTTTAATACAAACAGTGTTGCCAAATTATAAAGTAACTAAATAAAAATCAAATATTCCTAAATAAAATAAATTGAATACTTTGCTGTGTTTGTTATCAAAAAAAAGGAAACCATAAGGGCCAGTTTTAAAATGACAAAAAAAATGTGTCATGTTGATCTGCATTTGTTTTCCGTAAAACGTTGTTAGAAGTAGGTCGTCCTTGGGTTTTAAGGAAACGACATAATACGGACTGGTGTGCACGAATAACAAAAATGTTCTACGTAGATTAGAATTTGTTTTTTGCAAAATGTTGTCAGAAAAATGTCGTGTTTGGGTATTTTCGAATTACAATAGTCAATGTTGCCAAATGTTTAATAAAGTAACTAAACAAAGAACAAATATCAGTGAATGTTATATTAGGCTAGGTCATGATGAGGGCTAGCGTGCAGAATGAACAAAAATGTTCTATATCGAACGGCTTTTGTTTTTTGGTAAAAGTTGTGAGAAGTATGTGGTGTTTGATATGAAATGAAAGGTCTCGGAGAGGGCTAGCGTGCAGAATTGATAAAAATGTGCTATGTCGATCGGTATTTGTTTTTTCAAAAAGTTGTCAGAAGTGTGTGGTGTTTAGTATCAAATGAAAAGTCTCGTTGAGGGCTAGCGTGCAGAATTGACAAAAATGTTCCATGTCGATCGGTTTTTGTTTTATGCAAAAAATTGTCAGAAGTATGTCGTGTTTGGTATCAAATGAAAGGTCTCGGAGAGGCCTAGCGTGCAGAATTGACAACAAATGTGCTATGTCGATCGGCTTTTGTTTTTTGCAAAAGGTTGTCACAAGTATATAGTGTTTGGTATCAAATGAAAAGTCTGTGTGTGGGCTAGCGTATAGATATGATAAAAATGTTTCATGTCGATCGACTTTTGTTTAATGAAGAAAGTTGTCAGAAGTATGTCGTGTATGGTATCAAATGAAAGGTCTCGGTGAGAGTTGGGGTACATAAATGACAAAAATGTTTCATGTCGACCGGCTTTTGTTTTTTGCAAAAAATTATTAGAAGTATATCGTGTTTGCAATCTAATGAAAGGTCTCGGTGAGGCCTGACGTGCAAATATGAAATAATTGTTTCATGTCGATCGGCATTTGTTTTTTGCACTGACAGCGGAGCTCTAGGGAATGCTCGGCGTAGCCGAGAATTCGCTAGTCCTATATACTAAACGATTAGATTCACTATCTATCTATCTATAGATTCATCACGAGCATCGAGTAACTTTTGTAATCGCCTACAGCCTGAACCATGCAAGTGATTGTTATAATTTTTTTTAATATGTGGGGGCTAATGAGATCTAGGGCCTTTTGGGTGTCTCATATTTTTACTATTAGTAGTTTTCGTGTAAAAAATTTAAACTTTGCACAATTGCTGCCTTAAAACAATGGATCCCAGAGGCCATGTCTAACTTTAAGAAGAATCACGCCGTCATCCGTCATTTTGACAATCTGCCTATGAACTTTAAATGATTATATCTTTTAATAGAACATTGATATCAAAGATTTAAAAACAGTATTATGAATAATAGACTTGAGCAAATATGTTACAACTAATTTAAGTTTAAAACATAACGTGTTTAATTAATATAAATTTTGACGTTTCCAATGTCAACAGTCAATGTTGCCAAATGTGTAATGAAGTAACTAAATTAAAACCAAATATTCCTAAACTAACTTCACTGAAGACGGTGGCAGTTGTATTAGGGTTGACAATATTAATTTATAAATTTAAAAATTAACTACTATTTTTTAATGCAAACAGTGTTGCCAAATAAAAAAAAAAACTAAATAAAAATCAAATATTCCTAAATAAAATAAATTGAATACTTTGCTGTGTTTGTTATCAAAAGAAAGGAAACCATAAGGGCAAGTTTTAAAATGACAAAAAAAAAGTGTCATGTCGATCTGCATTTGTTTACCGTAAAAAGTTGCTAGAAGTAGGTCGTCCTTGGGTTTTAAGGAAACGACACAATACGGACTGGTGTGCACAAATGACAAAAATGTTCCATGTAGATTAGAATTTGTTTTTTGCATAATGTTGTCAGAAAAATGTCGTGTTTGGGTATTTTCAAATTACAAAAGTCAATGTTGCCAAATGTTTAATAAAGTAACTGAACAAAGAACAAATATTCCCAAATAAGAGGTTACTGAAGACAGTGAATGTTATATTAGGCTAGGTCACGATGAGGGCTAGCGTGCAGAATGAACAAAAATGTTCTATATCGAAAGGCTTTTGTTTTTTGTAAAATGTTGTGAGAAGTATGTGGTGTTTGGTATCAAATGAAAAGGCTCGATAAGGGCTGGCGTGTAGAATTAAGAAAAAAGGTCAATGTTGATCGGCTTTTGTTTTTGCAAAAATTTCTCAAAGATATGTCGAGTTTGGTCTCAAATGAAAGGTCTCGTTGAAGGCTAGCGTGCAGAATTGACAAAAATGTTCCATGTCGATCGGCTTTTGTTTTATGCAAAAAGTTGTCAAAAGTATGTCGTGTTTGGTATCAAATGAAAGGTCTCGGAGAGGGCTAGCCTGCAGAATTGACAAAAATGTACTACGTCGACCGGTTTTTGTTTTTTGCAAAAAGTTGTCAGAAGTATGTCGTGTTTGATATCAAATGAAAGGTCTCGGAGAGGGGTAGCGTGCAGAATTGACAAAAATGTTCCATGTCGATCGGCTTTTGTTTTATGCAAAAAGTTGTCAGATGTATGTCGTGTTTGGTATCAAATGAAAGGTCTCGTTGAGGGCTAGCCTGCAGAATTGACAAAAATGTACTATATCGATCGGTTTTTGTTTTTTGCAAAAAGTTGTCAGAAGTATATCGTGTTTGATATCAAATGAAAGGCCTCGGAGAGGACTAGCGTGCAGAATTGATAAAAATGTGCTATGTCGATCGGTATTTGTTTTTTGCAAAAAGTTGTCAGTAGTGTGTGGTGTTTGGTATCAAATAAAAAGTCTCGTTGAGGGATAGCGAGCAGAATTGACAAAAATGTTCCATGTCGATCGACTTTTGTTTTATGCAAAAAGTTGTCAGAAGTATGTCGTGTTTGGTATCAAATGAAAGGTCTCGAAGAGGGCTAGCCTGCAGAATTGACAAAAATGTACTATGTCGATCGGTTTTTGTTTTTTGCAAAAAGTTGTCAGAAGTATATCGTGTTTGATATCAAATGAAAGGTCTCGGAGAGGGCTAGCGTGCAGAATTGATAGAAATGTGCTATGTCGATCGGTATTTGTTTTTTGCAAAAAGTTGTCAGAAGTTTGTGGTGTTTGGTATCAAATGAAAAGTCTCGTTGAGGGCTAGCGTGCAGAATTGACAAAAATGTTCCATGTCGATCGGCTTTTGTTTTATGCAAAACGTTGTCAGAAGTATGTAGTGTTTGGTATCAAATGAAAAGTCTGGGTGTGGGCTAGCGTGTAGATATGATAAAAATGTTTCATGTCGATCGACTTTTGTTTAATGCAGAAAGTTGTCAGAAGTATGTCGTGTATGGTATCAAATGAAAGGTCTCGGTGAGAGTTGGGGTACATAAATGACAAAAATGTTTCATGTCGACCGGCTTTTGTTTTTTGCAGAATATTATTAGAAGTATATCATGTTTGCAATCTAATGAAAGGTCTCGGTGAGGCCTGACGTGCAAATATGAAATAATTGTTTCATGTCGATCGGCATTTGTTTTTTCCACTGACAGCGGAGCTCTAGGAAATACTCGGCGTAGCCGAGAATTCGCTAGTCATATACTATTTTGATAGATTCACTATCTATATATCTATCTATATTTGGATTCATCTCGAGCATCGCAAAAACTTTGCTCACGGGTACAGGTCAAACCATTCATGTAATAATTTTAATAATATTTTATTAGATGTGGTTTAATGAGGACCAATCGCTTTTGGGTATCCCATATTTTTACCGTGCATAGTTTTTGTGTAAAAAATCGAAAACTAAGCGAAAAAGGAAAACTGGAACAAAACTGAAAAAAATATCCTAGATGCAAGGTTTAAATTTAAAAGGAATTACTGTGCCATCCGTCATTTTTGACAATTCAATATGAAACTTTTAATTGATTTATTTTGAAAATGAAAAGAGATATTGTAAAGGTAATTACATTTTTATACATTATAATAGTGAGCGAAATATATAAAAATACACTGAATATTAAGTGTGGTGTATTTAAAATATTGAATTTTATGACATTGACGTTTATCATTCGTTGGTCTATAACCAAAAAAGTCGTTACACAAGTTTTATATTTTCTAAGAGAAATATACAGAAATATAAAATAAACTTTGTTTAAAAGAATATGTACAATACACTTTGTGATGTAAGTATATCATTTTAAATTTGTTTCGCTGTATTTAAATATGTATTTTCATTTCAGTTATAATTTTTAATTGGTTACCCAAACAAGAGTACATTTATAGAAGAGAAATAACAAAATTACTGACAATAACACTACTGAAGTGTAACTGATTATCATAAAAGTGCATTGTACATAATAATTTACGGCAAACCTTATTTACAATATAATCAAACAATCATAATGCAAGTCTTGTATTTGCTTGGAGAAATATATAGTAAAATTAGTTTAAAAGTAAAATTACACTACTTTCTGTAATGTAAGTATGTAATTTTGTATATTCTTGGCTGTATTTAGATATGTGTTTTCATTTCAGTTATAGTTTTTAATTGGTTAAGATATCCAAACAAGAATATATTTATAGAAAAGAAATAAGATAATATTACGGATAATAATACTATTGACAAAAAAATAAATTCTGGAAATCAATCAAGCCGCGTCGTATTCAGTCATAAACACATTTATTTAAAAATACTGACAAACCTTTCCTTCATACCCACTTGGAAGAAATGTTTAATAATTTATTGTACAATAATTATTTTAAATTATGTATCTGGATTATAATAAACTGTAAGTAACTGCATTTTATACATTCTTTATGTATTCTTTCATCAAATTTCAGATGAAAGTAGTTGATTACAACAAAGATTTGATTTTTAAAATTCTATTGAATTTTGTTATGGAATGAAATGATTTGTTAGATAAAAACGTTTATAAAAACAACGTATCTATCCAATTATTCATTTATCATTGATATTTCAAACAATAAACACTTTCTACAACCAAATATTAATGGAGAAATGCGTTTTCTATAATAAGGCAATTCGTTGGCTGAAAATCATTATTATAATGTATCCTTGAAAATGAAACCAGAAAAATTGCACGATATTATAAAATTTAACAAAAATGGTTCATTTGACACTTGAGTTGGAGACAACTAAGTGAAAAATGTCATATTTACTAAAATGTATAATGAAATATTGTACGAAATTTAATAAGAAATCATCTCCAATACAGGTACTTTTATATAGAATATAAATATTTATATATTAATAGTTAAATATTTTATTTTTTAGATGAGACTATAACCTACACGTACTCAGATACACTAACATGGATTTTTTAATAAAGTAAAACAATCTATTGGGCAATAATTATAAATATAAGTAATAGTAAAACATATTCTTTATTAAATGCAAACTAAAGAATATTCCAGAATGGATTATTTAATCAAGAAAACTGCATTTCAAAATTGATTTACACTCTGACGTTTAAAAAACTATATTTGATTACTATTCAAACACTTCCAAAGGTAAATTCATACTGTACAGTATTCTTCCCTTATATATAAATACATTTTAAATCTAATTTATAAATATTTTAGATAGTTAGACTATAGATTTTGTCTGATTACGTGGACAAAATTGACAAGCCTTTATTTCATACAGTTTTGGAGGGAATTGTTTAACAATTTATTGTAAAATAATTAGTATATAAATAAATGATGTATCTGGACTTTATTAAACTTTTATTAATTGCAATTTACTCTTTCTTTATACGCATTTCTTAACATTTCTGATGAAAACATTTGATTACAATAGAGATTACATTTTTCAAAATTCTGTAGTATTTTATAATGAAATGAGATGATTTCTCAGATGTAAACGTTTACATAAACAAATTATCTACCCATTTATCCATTTGTAACTGATGTATGAAACAATAAACACCTTTTCAAACCAAATATTCACCGAGTAGTTCGTCTGATTATCAGCTGATGGCATCTGCTCTTAGTCGAACTTGTATGTGATTGTACTGCGTGAAAATTCATGTTTTCATTAAGAAATAATGCAAAAGAACGTATAAAAATTGGTCACTTTATCTACAACTAACAGGCATATAAATTTTCAGTTATGTGTGAGTAGTTCATATATACCTCAACAGATGGCGCTAGAGTAGCACTTAAATTTCAAAATAACTTCAAATTGTATTTATTATACTTTTATAATCATTTAAATTGATATTTATAATAAAAAATAAATTATTAATAACAATAACAATAGTTGTAGATAAATACATATATAATTCAGCTCCATAAATATATAAATGAACATAGCAACAGAAAAATATGAATATAATCTTGTTTTTTTTGGCAATATAAAAATGTAACAGTTTATAAATTTTGGTATGTTATTTCACATTATTTATATTTATAAAATAGATAATTATTTTCAAAATAATACATTTTTATATATTCTTTAACTAACTTATTGTGTCAAGTGATGACAGTTATGCTGTCAAACTTAATGTATTGTATGAAACTACAAATTTTGCTAAGGTATAATAAAAAAGAATGTATGAAAATTAGTTAAATTCATCTTTGAATAATTTTTTTCAAGGTATGATATAAATAATAAATATAAATAATAAAAAAAAAATTAGGATCGAGGCGGTCTCAAACCAGAGCAAGTGGTAAGTTATTATTATTTATTTTCTAAACGGTCTCGCGTGCCGCTCTTAAATTGTTATAAATAAATAATATACATTACAACAAATGTTTCTAGGTACAACACATAGTAGCATCCCCCGTAGAAGAAAGTGAAAAAAATTCCTCAAGTTTAAAACTTGATAAATTAAACATATATTTTTATTTATTTCCTAAACGGTCTCGCATGCCGCTTTGAAATGGTTATAAATAAATAATATACATTACAACAAATGTTTATTAGTTTCATCATCGTCAATATATATTATTAAAAGTAGTCTTAATATTATGATTGGTTATTGCAAAACTGCGAAGTTCTTAAATTTTATTTCCTGGAAATAAATATTAACATTTGCTTCCACAGCCGTTTATTGTTATTATTTTTTTGTACAATCAATTTGATGTCAATACTTCAAATATACCTTACATTCATTATTTATTATTATCTTCTTTATTATCTGCATGGTTTTGAATTTATTCAAATTACTAAAATAAAAATACGTATAATAAAAATTCGCACGTCCATGAACATAAATTTAAAATTTTCTTCCTAGATATACAGGTGTTCCATTTAAGCGTGCCACCATTGCTATCTCGAGAACTATAAGAGCTACGAGGTTGGTTAAATTAGCAAAGAACCACCATTTTACAAGACTAATACAATGAGCAAAAAAAATTTTTTTTTCGACCAGTGGCTCTCAAAATACGGGACACAACTTTCTTATTTTAAATGGGAACATATATTAATTTTTACTGTGAGTGGTTTTTGTTTTAAAAAATTTAAACTGTGCAAAATTGGTACCTTGAAGCAATGGATCCCAGAGCCCGTGTCTACATTTAAGAAGAATCACGTAGTCATCCGTCACTTTTGACAATCTGTCTATGAACTTTAAATAATTGTATCTTTTAATAGAACATTGATATCAAAGATTTGAAAACAGTGTCATAAATAATAGACTTGAGCAAAGGTGTCACAACTAATTTAAGTTTAAAACATAACGTATTTAATTAATATAAATTTTGACGATTCCAATGTCAAAAGTCAATGTTGCTAAATGGGGAAATGGGTGATGAAGTAACTAAATTAAAACCAAATATTCCTAAACTAACTTCACTGAAGAGGGTGGCAGTTGTATTAGGATGGACAATATTAATTTATATATTTAAAAATTAACTACTATTTTTTAATACAAACAGTGTTGCCAAATTATAAAGTAACTAAATAAAAATCAAATATTTGATATCAAAAGAAAACCATAAGAGCCGGTTTTGAAATGACAAAAAAAAATGTGTCATGACGACCTGCATTTGTTTTTCGCAAAAAAATTGTTAGAAGTAGGTCGTTCTTGAGTTTTAATGAAACGACACAATGTGGACTGGTGTGCACGAATGACAAAACTGTTCTACGTCGATTAAAATTTGTTTTTTGCAAAATGTTGTCAGAAATATGTCGTGTTTAGTATCGAATGAAAAGACTCGGGAAGGACTGGTATGCAGAATTAAAAATTTTCTATGTTGATCGGCTTTTGTTTTATGCAAAAAGTTAATAGAAGTATATCGTGTTTGGTATCTAATGAAAGGTCTCGTTAAGGGCTGAAATGCAAAATTGACAAAAATGTTCCATGTCAATCGGCTTTTGTTTTTTTGCAACAAGTTGTCAGAAATATGTCGTGTTTGGTATCGAATGAAAGGTCTTGGCGAGGGCTCGCGTACAAAATTGACAAAAATGTTCCATTCCGATCGGCTTTTATTTTCTGCAAAAAGTTCTCAAAAGTATGTCAAGTTTGGTTTCAAATGAAACGTCTTGATGAGAGCTAGCGTGCAGAATTGACAAAAATGTGCCATGTCGATCGGTATTTGTTTTTTGCAAAAAGTTGTCAAAAGTGTGTGGTGTTTGGTATCAAATGAAATGTTTCAATAAAGGCTGGCGTGCAGAATTGACAAAAATGGTCAATGTCGATCGGCTTTTGTTTTTTGCAAAAGGTTGTCACAAGTATATAGTGTTTGGTATCATATGAAAAGTCTGGGTGTAGGCTAGCGTGTAGATATGATAAAAATGTTTCATGTCGATCGACTTTTGTTTATTGCAGAAAGTTGTCAGAAGTATGTCGTGTATGGTATCAAATGAAAGGTCTCGGTGAGAGTTGGTGTACATAAATGACAAAAATGTTTCATGTCGACCGGCTTTTGTTTTTTGCAAAATATTATTAGAAGTATATCGTGTTTGCAATCTAATGAAAGGTCTCGGTGATGCCTGACGTGCAAATATGAAATAATTGTTTCATGTCGATCGGCATTTGTTTTTTGCACTGACAGCGGAGCTCTAGGGAATGCTCGGCGTAGCCGAGAATTCGCTAGTCCTATATACTAAACGATTACATTCACTATATATCTATATATCTATCTATAGATTCATCACGAGCATCGAGTAACTTTTGTAATCGCCTACAGCCTGAACCATGCAAGTGATTGTTATAATTTTTTTTTTTAATATGTGGGGGCTAATGAGATCTGGTGCCTTTTGGGTGTCTCATATTTTTACTATTAGTAGTTTTCGTGTAAAAAATTAAAACTTTGCACAAATGCTGCCTTGAAACAACGGATCCCAGAGGCCATGTCTAACTTTAAGAAGAATCACGCCGTCATCCGTCACTCTTGACAATCTGCCTATGGACTTTAAATGATTATATCTTTTAAAAGAACATTGATATCAAAGATTTAAAAACAGTATCATGAATAATAGACTTGAGCAAATGTGTTACAACTAATTTAAGTTTAAAACATAACGTATTTAATTAATATAAATTTTGACGTTTCCAATTTCAAAAGTCAATGTTGCCAAATGTGTGATGAAGTAACTAAATTAAAACCAAATATTCCTAAACTAACTTCACTGAAGACGGTGGTAGTTGTATTAGGGTTGACAATATTAATTTATAAATTTAAAAATTAACTACTATTTTTTAATACAAACAGTGTTGCCAAATTATAAAGTAACTAAATGAAAATCAAATATTCCTAAATAAAATAAATTGAATACTTTGCTGTGTTTGTTATCAAAAGAAAGGAAACCATAAGGGCCAGTTTTAAAATGACAAAAAAAATGTGTCATCTCGATCTGCATTTGTTTTCCGTAAAAAGTTGTTAGAAGTAGGTCGTCCTTGGGTTTTAAGGAAACGACACAATACGGACTGGTGTACATGAATGACAAAAATGTTCCATGTAGATTAGAATTTGTTTTTTGCAAAATGTTGTCAGAAAAATGTCGTGTTTGCGTATTTTCGAATTACAAAAGTCAATGTTGCAAAATGTTTAATAAAGTAACTAAACAAAGAACAAATATTCCCAAATGAAAGGTTACTGAAGACAGTGAATGTTATATTAGGCTAGGTCACGATGAGGGCTAGCGTGCAGAATGAACAAAAATGTTCTATATCGAACGGCTTTTGTTTTTTGGAAAAAGTTGTGAGAGGTATATGGTGTATGGTATCAAATGAAAAGGCTCGATAAGGGCTGGCGTGTAGAATTAACAAAAAAGGTCAATGATGATCGGCTTTTGTTTCTTGCAAAAAATTCTCAAAGATATGTCGAGTTTGGTCTCAAATGAAAGGTCTCGTTGAGGGCTAGCGTGCAGAATTGACAAAAATGTTCCATGTCGATCGGCTTTTGTTTTATGCAAAAAGTTGTCAGAAGTATGTCGTGTCTGGTATCAAATGAAAGGTCTCGGCGAGGGCTAGCGTGCAGAATTGACAAAAGTGCACTATATCGATCGGTTTTTGTTTTTTGCAAAAAGTTGTCAGAAGTGTGTGGTGTTTGGTATCAAATGAAAGGTCTCGTTGAGGGCTAGCGTGCAGAATTGACAAAAATGTTCCATGTCGACCGGCTTTTGTTTTATGCAAAAAGTTGTCAGAAGTAATCCGTGTTTGGTTTCAAATGAAAGGTCTCGGAGAGGGTAAGAGTGCAGAATTGACGAAAATGTGTTATGTCGATCGGTTTTTGTTTTTTGTGAAAAGTTGTCAGAAGTGTGTGGTGTTTGGTATCAAATGAAAGGTTTCAATAAGGGCTGGTGTGCAGAATTAACGAAAATGGTCAATGTCGATCGGCTTTTGTTTTTTGCAAAAGGTTGTCACAAGTATATAGTGTTTGGTATCAAATGAAAAGTCTCGGTGTAGGCTAGCGTGTAGATATGATAAAAATGTTTCATGTCGATCGACTTTTGTTTTATGCAGAAAGTTGTCAGAAGTATGTCGAGTATGGTATCAAATGAAAGGTCTCGGTGAGAGTTGGGGAACATAAATGACAAAAATGTTTCATGTCGACCGGTTTTTGTTTTTTGCAAAAAATTATTAGAAGTATATCGTGTTTGCAATCTAATGAAAGGTCTAACGTGGAAATATGAAATAATTGTTTCATGTCGATCGGCATTTGTTTTTTGCACTGACAGCGGAGCTCTAGGGAATGCTCGGCGTAGCCGAGAATTCGCTAGTCACTATACTAAACGATTACATTCACTATATATCTATATCTATGTATCTATCTATCTATCTATCTATCTATCTATAGATTCATCACGAGCATCAAGTAAGATTTGTAAACGCCTACAGCCTGAACCATGCAAGTGATTGTCATAATTTTTTTTTAATATGTGGGGCTAATGAGATCTGGTGCCTTTTGGGTGTCTCATATTTTGACTGTTAGTAGTTATCGTGTAAAAAATTAAAACTGTGCAAAAATGCTGCCTGGAAACAATGGATCCCAGAGGCCATGTCTAAATGTAAGAAGAATCACGCCGTCATCCGTCACTTTTGACAATCTGTCTATGAACTTTAAATGATTATATCTTTCAATAGAACATTGATATCAAAGATGCAAAAACAATTTCATGAATAATAGACTTGAGCAAAGGTGTTACAACTAATTTAAGTTAAAAACATAACGTATTTAATTATTATAAATTTTGACGTTTCCAATGTCAAAAGTCAATGTTGCCCAATGTGTGATGAAGTAACTAAATTAAAACCAAATATTCCTAAACTAACTTCACTGAAGACGGTGGCAGCTATATTAGGATTTACAATATTAATTTATAAATTTAAAAATTAACTACTATTTTTTTAATACAAACAGTGTTGCCAAATTATGAAGTAACTAAATAAAAATCAAATATTTGATAACAAAAGAAAGAAAACCACAAGAGCCGGTTTTGAAATGACAAAAAAATGTGTCATGTCGACCTGCATTTGTTTTTCGCAAAAAGTTGTTAGAAGTAGGTCGTTTTTTGAGTTTTAATGAAACGACACAATGTGGACTGGTGTGCACGAATGACAAAAATGTTCTACGTCGATTAAAATTTGTTTTTTCAAAATGTTGTCAAAAATATGTCGTGTTTGGTATCGAATGAAAAGTCTCGGGAAGGGCTGGTGTACAGAAATGAAAATTTTCTATGTTGATCGGCTTTTGTTTTATGCAAAAAGTTAAAAGAAGTATGTCGTGTTTAGTATCTAATGAAAGGTCTCGTTGAGGGCTGAAATGCAAAATTGACAAAAATATTCCATGTCGATCGGCTTTTGTTTTTTGCCAAAAGTTGTCAGAAATATGTCGTGTTTGGTATCGAATGAAAGGTTTTGGTGAAGGCTCGCGTAGAGAATTGACAAAAATGATCAATGGCGATAGGCATTTGTTTTTTGCAAAAATTTCTCAAAGGTATGTCGAGTTTGGTCTCAAGTGAAACGTCTTGTTAAGGGCTAGCGTGCAGAATTGACAAAAATGTGCTATGTCGATCTGTTTTTGTTTTTTGCAAAAACTTGTCAGAAGTGTTTTGTGTTTGGTATCAAATGAAAGGTTTCAATGAGGGCTGGTGTGCAGAATTAACAAAAATTGTCAATGTCGATCGGCTTTTGTTTTTTGCAAAAGGTTGTCACAAGTATATAGTGTTTGGTATTAAATGAAAAGTCTCGGTGTAGGCTAGCGTGTAGATATGATAAAAATGTTTCATGTCGATCGACTTTTGTTTTATGCAGAAAGTTGTAAGAAGTATGTCGTGTTTGGTATCAAATTAAAGGCCTCGGTGAGGGCTGGGTTAGATAAATAACAAAAATGATTCATGTAGACCGGCTTTTATTTCTTGCAAAAATTTCTTAAAAGTATGTCGAGTTTGGTCTCAAATGAAACGTTTTGTTGAGGGCTAGCGTGCAGAATTGACAAAAATGTTCCATTCCGATCGGCTTTTGTTTTCTGCAAAAAGTACTCAAAGGTATGTCGAGTTTGGTCTCAAATGAAACGTCTTGTTGAGGGCTAGCGTGCAGAATTGACAAAAATGTTCCATGTCGATCGGTTTTTGTTTTATGCAAAAAGTTGTCAGAAGTATGTCGTGTATAGTATCAAATGAAATGGCTCAATAAGGACTGGCGTGTAGAATTAACAAAAATATCTATGTTGATCGGCTTTTGTTTTTTGCAAAAATTTCTCAAAGGTATGTCGAGTTTGGTCTCAAATGAAAGGTCTCGATGAGGGCTAGCGTGCAGAATTGATAAAAATGTGCTATGTCGATCGGTATTTGTTTTTTGCAAAAAGTTGTCAGAAGTGTGTGGTGTTTCGTATCAAATGAAAAGTCTCGTTGAGGGCTAGCGTGCAGAATTGACAAAAATGTTCCATGTCGATCGGCTTTTGTTTTATGCAAAAAGTTGTCAGAAGTGTGTCGTGTTTGGTATCAAATGAAAGGTCTCGGAGAGGGCTAGCGTGGAGAATTGACAAAAAATGTGCTATGTCGATCGGTATTTGTTTTTTGCAAAAAGTTGTCAGAAGTGTGTGGTGTTTGGTATCAAATGAAAGGTTTCAATGAGGCTCGTGTGCAGAATTAACGAAAATTGTCAATGTCGATCGGCTTTTGTTTTTTGCAAAAGGTTGTCACAAGTATATAGTGTTTGGTATCAAATAAAAAGTCTCGGTGTGGGCTAGCGTGTAGATACGATAAAAATGTTTCATGTCGATCGAATTTTGTTTTATGCAGTGTTGCCAAATTATAAAGTAACTAAATAAAAATCAAATATTCCTAAATAAAATAAATTGAATACTTTGCTGTGTTTGTTATCAAAAGAAAGGAAACCATAAGGGCCAGTTTTAAAATGTGTCAGGTCGACCTGCATTTGTTTTCCGTAAAAAGTTGTTAGAAGTAGGTCGTCCTTGGGTTTTAAGGAAACGACACAATACGGACTGGTGTGCACGAATGACAAAAATGTTCCATGTAGATTAGAATTTGTTTTTTGCATAATGTTGTCAGAAATATGTCGTGTTTGGGTATTTTCAAATTACAAAAGTCAATGTTGCCAAATGTTTAATAAAGTAACTAAACAAAGAACAAATATTCCCAAATGAAAGGTTACTGAAGACAGTGAATGTTATATTAGGCTAGGTCACGATGAGGGCTAGCGTGCAGAATGAACAAAAATGTTCTATATCGAACGGCTTTTGTTTTTTGGAAAATGTTGTGAGAAGTATGTGGTGTTTGGTATCAAATGAAAAGGCTCGTTAAGGGCTGGCGTGTAGAATTAAGAAAAAAGGTAAATGTTGATCGGCTTTTGTTTTTGCAAAAATTTCTCAAAGATATATCGAATTTGGTCTCAAATGAAAGGTCTCGTTGAGGGCTAGCGTGCAGAATTGACAAAAATGTTCCATATCGATCGGCTTTTGTTTTATGCAAAAAGTTGCCAGAAGTATGTCGTATTTGGTATCAAATGAAAGGTCTCCGAGAGGGCTAGCGTGCAAAATTGACAAAAATGTGCTATGTCGATCGGTATTTGTTTTTTTGCAAAAAGTTGTCAGAAATATATCAAATTTGATATCAAATGAAAGGTCTCGGAGAGAACTAGCGTGCAGAATTGATAAAAATGTGCTATGTCGATCGGTATTTGTTTTTTGCAAAAAGTTGTCAGAAGTGTGTGGTGTTTGGTATCAAATGAAAAGTCTCGTTGAGGGCTAGCGTGTAGAATTGACAAAAATGTTCCATGTCGATCGGCTTTTGTTTTATGTAAAAAGTTGTCAGAAATATGTCGTGTTTGGTATCAAATGAAAAGTCTCGTTGAGGGCTAGCGTGCAGAATTGACAAAAATGTTCCATGTCGATCGTCTTTTGATTTATGCAAAAAGTTGTCAGAAATATGTCGTGTTTGGTATCAAATGAAAGGTCTCGGTGAGGGCTAGCGTGCAGAATTGACAAAAAATGTGCTATGACGATCGGCTTTTGTTTTTTGCAAAAGGTTGTCACAAGTATATAGTGTTTGGTATCAAATGAAAAGTCTGGGTGTGGGCTAGTGTGTAGATATGATAAAAATGTTTCATGTCGATCGACTTTTGTTTAATGCAGAAAGTTTTCAGAAGTATGTCGTGTATGGTATCAAATAAAAGGTCTCGGTGAAAGTTGGGGTACATAAATTACAAAAATGTTTTGTGTCGACCGGCTTTTGTTTTTTGCAAAATATTATTAGAAGTATATCGTGTTTACAATCTAATGAAAGGTCTCGGTGAGGCCTAACGTTCAAATATGAAGTAATTGTTTCATGTCGATCGGCATTTGTTTTTTGCACTGTCCTAATCTATATTTATTTTCATCATGACGATCGCCAATTTTTCGGACAAACCTACAGCCTTAACCATTTATGAAATTGTTATGTATAATAATATCAAGTTGTAGAGAATGATGCGTAGGTGTGCCTTTTTGGTGTTTCATATTTTTACGTCGAGCAGTTTTTGCGTAAATTAATAAAAACCACACACTTTTTTCATTTTGAAACAAAAAATTCTAGAAGGATCCTAGTAGCCATGTCTAAATTTAAAAAGAAACAAGCTGTCATCTGTCACTTATGACAATCAGTCTATGAACTTTAAAGGATTGTATTTTCAAAGAAAACATTGATATTAAAGAAGTGAATACAGTATCATGATTAATAATCTTGAGCAAAGGTGTTACAACTAATTTAAGTTTAAAACATAACGTATTTAATTAATATAAATTTTGACGTTTCCAATGTCAAAAGTCAATGTTGCCAAATGTATGATGAAGTAATTAAATTAAAACCAAATATTCCTAAACTAACTTCACTGAAGACGGTGGCAGTTGTATTAGGGTTGACAATATTAATTTATAAATTTAAAAATTAACTACTATTTTTTAATACAAACAGTGTTGCCAAATTATAAAGTAACTAAATAAAAATCAAATATTCCTAAATAAAATAAATTGAATACTTTGCTGTGTTTGTTATTAAAGGGAAGGAAACCATAAGGGCCAGTTTAAAAATGACCAAAAAAAAATGTGTCATGTCGATCTGCATTTGTTTTTCGAAAAAAGTTGTTAGAAGTAGGTCGTCCTTGGGTTTTAAGGAAACGACACAATACGGACTGGTGTGCACAAATGACAAAAATGTTCTACGTAGATTAGAATTTGTTTTTTGCAAAATGCTGTAAGAAAAATGTTTTGTTTGAGTATTTTCACATTACATAAGTCAATATTGCCAAATGTTTAATAAAGTAACTAAACAAAGAATAAATATTCCCAAATGAACGTTACTGAAGACAGTGAATGTTATATTAGGCTAGGTCACGATGAGGGCTAGCGTGCAAAATGAACAAAAATGTTCTATATCGAACGGCTTTTGTTTTTTGGAAAACGTTGTGAGAAGTATGTGGTGTTTGGTATCAAATGAAAAGGCTCGACAAGGGCTGGCGTGTAGAATTAACAAAAAAGGTCAATGTTGATCGGTTTTTGTTTTTTGCAAAAATTTCTCAAAGATATGTCGAGTTTGGTCTCAAATGAAAGGTCTCGTTGAGGGCTAGGGTGCAGAATTGACAAAAGTGTTCCATGTCGATCGGCTTTTGTTTTATGCAAAAAGTTGTCAGAAGTATTTCGTGTTTGGTATCAAATAAAAGGTCTCGGAGAGGGCTAGCGTGCAGAATTGACAAAAATGTACTATGTCGATCGGTTTTTGTTTTTTGCAAAAAGTTGTAAGAAGTATGTCGTGTTTGATATCAAATGAAAGGTCTCAAAGAGGGCTAGCGTGCAGAATTGATAAAAATATGCTATGTCGATCGGTATTTGTTTTTTGCAAAAAGTTGTCAGAAGTGAGTAATGTTTGGTATCAAATGAAAGGTCTCGTTGAGGGCTAGCGTGCAGAATTGACAAAAATTCTCCATGTCGATCGGCTTTTGTTTTATGCAAAAAGTTGTCAGAAGTATGTCGTGTTTGGTATCAAATGAAAGGTCTCGGAGAGGGCTAGCGTGCAGAATTGACAAAAATGTGCTATGTCGATCGGTATTTGTTTTTTGCAAAAAGTTACAAGAAGTGTGTCGTGTTTGGTATCAAATGAAAGGTTACAATGAAGCCTGGTGTGCAGAATTAACGAAAATGGTCAATGTCGATCGGCTTTTGTTTTTTGCAAAAGGTTGTTACAAGTATATAGTATTTGGTATCAAATGAAAAGTCTCGGTGTGGGCTAGCGTGTAGATATGATAAAAATGTTTCATGTCGATCGACTTTTGTTTTATGCAGAAAGTTGTCAGAAGTATGTCGTGTATGGTATCAAATGAAAGGTCTCGGTGAGAGTTGGGGAACATAAATGACAAAAATGTTTCATGTCGACCGGCTTTTGTTTTTTGCAAAAAATTATTAAAAGTATATCGTGTTTGCAATCTAATGAAAGGTCTCGGTGAGGCTTGACGTGGAAATACGAAATAATTGTTTCATGTCGATCGGCATTTGTTTTTTGCACTGACAGCGGAGCTCTAGGGAATGCTCGGCATAGCCGAGAATTCGCTAGTATCATATACTAATATAACAAAATACTGGGAAAAATGCATGTTACATTTATTTGTATTTTATTTATATCTGGCTGGAATAAGAGTGCTTTGGATAGAAAACAATTCATTTTCTTCTTAAAACTGACAGTTTAAGAAAATAAAATATAACAAAAAATAATCAAACAATGTTAGACAGAACATTATGTCTATGTTTTCTAACCATAGAACTCTTGTTTCAGCCAGATATAAATAAAATACATATAAATCTAACATGCATTTTTCTCAATTATTTTGTTATATTAGTATATGATATGTTCATATCGTTGAATTCAGAAAAAAATACTCTATCGAATAATCTAAAAATAAATATATGTTCCCATTTAAAATAAGAAAGTTGTGTCCCGTATTTTGAGAACCACTGGTCGAATTGGGTTATATATATATATATATATATATATATATATATATATATATATATATATATATATATATATAAATTAATGTTCGGAACGGAACGAATCGGTTTTTAAAAAGGAATTTATTTATTGTACAAAGTAAAATAAGTGTTTACAATTCAAGTTCATATTCTAGACTAACTACAATATGAAAATTATGCTATACATGTAAAGTAAGAGGATATGATTACGCAGCTGGGGAAAAGTACTGGGTAACACGATAATGTTTAGGTCAGCTTAATTGTGGCACTATAACTCCTCCACCCTTAGAAGGAAGCACCCCCTGGTAGTTGAAGCTCGATGTCGTTTGGCTGCTTGGCTGGGGTTTGTTTCTTCATGCGGATTCGAAGCCGTCTGATGATATAGTAAAACACTGTAACTATAACTATAATATAGAGTAGTAATGTCCAAATACTGAGAATGTGAATGTCCAACTTGTCATCACTAATAGGTATTAGCTGATTCAAATTTATCTCACTAAGTTTTAATGATTTTAAATTTATCGTGAAGTTTGATGTTTTATTGATATAGTGTTTAAATTTTAGTTTGGGGGGTATTATTGGTGATCCTTGCGTTTTGTCGACGAATATTAACTTTTGATTATTAAATATTATATCGCACTTATGATCGTTGTTTATTAGGTAGATGCCGGCTAATGATTCGATGCTGTTTTTTTCGGGACAGCTGATTGTGATTCTCTCTTCGGCGGGCAGGATGGCTAGGTACTGATTAATTTCAGGCAGAAGCTCGAAATGGTTCCCTTGGAGTTCCAATCGGGTGTAGTGGCACTGAGTTGTTTTTTGATTAGGAAGTATTTCTTTTTCGCAATTGGAGTTGATATGGGCATGGAATTTATGTGGGCACTGATATATTCTGCCTTGCATGCACATCTAGTTCAGAGGAATAATTTCATTGTCATTTTTCAATATGTATTTCGAGTTAGGAATAATTGTAACAAATTCTGAACCATACTTAGTTGGGGTTGATATTAAATGTTAAAGATCGAAATTTGTTTCAAAATTGATTAGTATTGATATGAAATAAATTATTTGTGAGGCTTCTATTTTACAATTAATTTTTAATAATTGTTTGTATTCCAGAATGTTTTCAAGTTTAATTTCAAATGGTAACTGAGTTTTATAGTGGTCAGATATTTTTTGGATTTCCTGTAATAATTCATTGGGCTGGATAATGCTTGGGTGAAGAGTTCTCAATTTGCAGAAGGTTAAGGAATTTTCTACATCTTGCAAAATGTTTAAAATGGGGTTATAGAGGAAAATTAATTGATCGAAAATATTTTTGGTGAAGGTGAAATCTTCAGTGATGTATTTATTAACGATTTCTGAAAGTTGGATTAATTTTGATTTTAGAATATTTTCATTATGTTGTATGTCTTGTAGAGTACTATTAAATCTGTTTATAATTTGGTTATTTATTGTATATGACCGTTGTAGTTGGTTTTCTAATACATGTTGATTTTGTGCAAGGTCTGTTAGAATTTCGTTGTAGCGCTGGCCATCTTCGGCATCTAAATTTCCGGAAATGAATTTGAAAACAGTTCCCAATCCATTGATAAGGCCTCTTTTAGATCTTTTTACTAAGGCTTTTGAATGAACTCCAATGTTCGTTATTTTATTGTCAATATTGTTTCTTATGAAATTTATTATTTTCACATAATTTTGAGAATCGTTAACATGATGGGAATTATTGGAAATAATAATTTTTAGCTTTTCGTATTCGTCATTCAGGTTATTGTATTGCTGGAAGAGGGGATCTAGGTTATAGTAATGGACAAATGTATGGGATGATTTTTCGAGTTTTGCGGATCCTAATTTGATTGGGAGTATTCCCAAATTTTCGGTTATGTTTTGGATGACTGATCCATTGCTGATCGCGAGGAACCTGGAAGAATTTTAAATTTGTAAGTTTTCTTCCTAGGTCGTTTAACGTTTGCTAATAGTTATTTGTGTATCAAGGTTCTAAAAGTAATCTTGTTGGGCCGAAACTGAAGTTTGCAGCCGAGGCAAAGCCGAGGCTACAAATCAGATGAGGTCCAAAAAGAACTTTTAGCCGAGGTGCACACAACATTTTTTAGGCGATTACAACAAGAAATTATGAATTTTCATTCAAAATCAATTTTTGACATGTGTCAAAATTTACTTTACGGCCGCATTTACTTTACGGCCGCATTTACCTTACGGCCGCATTTACTTTACGGCCGCTATTTTTACTCGCAAATTCATTACTTTTTCATTAATATTAGTAAAGGAATAGTTAAAATTTTACTACATGTGTTATTATATTCTAAAATAATTAATCGCATTAATATGAACTATGTAAATCAATAATGAACAAACTAGCGGCCAAAAATTTTTACTTTGACAGATGTCAAATAAAAATTGATACTTTAAGGTTGCCAGCAGATACGAAAAACAACAATTTATGTACCAGCCGCCTAAAAATGTATTTTTTGTACAGTATTACCGTGTGTGGGTGTTATTTTAGCGGTTTTTAAATTTTTGTTAACTGTCTGGATAGTGTCTTGTTTGTATTTGTTTTTTGTTTTGGATTGTTTTTGCCTATTTTTCACAAGTACTTGACTGGGGATTTCTGGTAGTTCTTCTCTGCTTTCGTTTATTTTGTCAATATTTTTTTCTTTATTTTGATTTATTTTATTCCTTATTGATTCATATAGTAATTTAGTTTTGTTCTTGTGATTCTGAATATAATTATTTACTAACTGTTGGTCTATGTTTATGTTAAAAGGGGATTTTGTGTCAATGTGACCGGATATAATTTCAGATGGTTTTAATTTTGTTACTGAGTGTATCGTATTATTATAGGCCAAAAGAGCATAATTTACTTTAGTTTCAATTGGTTCTTTTTTGTAAATTTCCTGGTTATTAAAAAGCCTAATGTGTTCTATTAATGTAGAGTGGAAACGTTCGATGATTCCGTTTGATTCAGGGTGTTGTGAACTTATAAAATGAATTTGGATTTTGTGCAGAGTTAGTAATTCTGTGACAACCGAATTTTTAAATTCCAAACCATTATCTGATATTATTTGCTCGAGTATGCCGTGGTGTGTGAAATATTTGACTAATTTATTTACAATCTCAATGCCTTGTCCAGATTCTAATTTATATGCCTGTGCATATTTTGAAAATGAATCAATGATTGTTAAGAACTTGACTTTTTCTAATGTTATGCTGTCAATATGGAGCATCTCGAAAGGTTTAGAAGCGGTGGGTGTTATGTTTAGTTTTAGTTTGAGTGGTCTCCTATCGTACTTTGTTATTTGACATATCTCACATGAGTTAATAAAAGTTTGTACAGATTGACGTAATTTAGGCCAATAATAATTTCTTTTAATGCGCGCCTCTGTGTCATCTGCGCCGCGGTGGTTAGTTTTGTCCTCGTGGTAGTTTTGGATTATTTCTAATTTTTCGTTATCTTCTGTTACATCGGTCAAAAATTGTGTGCATTTAATAAAATTAATTTCAGAGTTTTTAAAATAATTTTGTAATACTAAAGTGAATTTTTCGTACATATCGTTTTCAAAATATATATGGTATTTAATTTTTGGGACTATATATTCCTTGAGGAATTCGATAGCGTCTTTTACGAAATTGTTTTTCGATAGTTCTATCAGAAATCTTTGTTTGGTATTATCGTGTAATTTTAATATAGTGGGCGTTTTTGGACTATGGTCTGTTTCTGAAATGATAATTTGATTTTTGCCGTAGTTGACCGTGCATTCTACTATTGGGATACCTATTATCGGGTTCTCTTTACTAGAATGGATGGTGGCATTGCTTTCGCTGTTTATTTCCTCGTCATTATTTATTTGGTCACCGACTTCTACGATTAGAGATTGATTGTCAATTTGTTCGTCTTTCTTTTTTATGTATTGTTCATTAAGATGTTCCATATACTTAATAAAAGATTGTGTGTTATCGGATTCATTTACATTAAGGTCGAATTTTTGCAACTCTGGCAGTTTGAAGACTGTGATAAGTACGTCAGTGTTGCTAAAAAGATATTGTAACATTGTTTGATGAAAAAGTAGTGGAATGGGATGAAAGAAAAAAGGAAGCTAGGAAGAAAGCTTTGAGTATCTCAACTAGAAGTAACTGGAAAGCGTTCAGGGAAATTAGAAATAAATCAAGCAAAGTTAGGAGAAGAAAAAAGAGAGACGTGTTGCAAAGTATTATAAAAGAAACAGAAGAATTGAGGAACAAACAAGAAATAAGATCTTTTTACAAACGTGTCGTAGCCTTTAAAAGAGGATATCAACCGAAAAATATACAGTGTAGAGATATAGATGGCAAATTAATATCAGGGAGTGAGAAAGTTTTAGAAAGATGGAAACAATATTTTGCTGATCTACTAAATGCTGGTCAATTAGTATATAATAACCAATTAAATTTCCATCAAGAATACCAAACAGCAGAAGTTGATACCCCGCCCCCATCATTAGACGAAATTTCAGGAGCGATAAGTAGACTGAAAAACAATAAAGCTTGCGGAGAAGATGGAATCCCAGCGGAACTTTTCAAAAATGGGGGACAAAAACTTGAGAAAGAACTACATGAACTACTTAAACTGATATGGGAAAAGGAAGCTATGCCCAAGAACTGGAACACTAGTATATTAATACCAATATACAAGAAAGGTGATAAACTACTCTGCACAAATTATAGAGGAATTTCATTGATAAATATAGGATATAAGATATTAAGCATTATAATACACGACAGATTGAAAGAGTATTCTACGAATATTATAGGCAACTACCAAGCGGGTTTTATGGAAAATAAAAGTACCATTGACTCAATATTTAGTTTAAGAATGTTATCCGAAAAACTGACAGAATTCGGACGGGAGTTACACATATTATACATTGATTTTAAACAAGCATTTGACTCTCTGGATCGAAGTAAATTACTAGAAGCTCTACATAAACTTAGTATACCGATCAAATATATAAATCTAATTAAAATGACGTTAGCAAAGCCTTTAGCGACAGTAAAGATAGAAAATAAATTTTCAACTCCTTTCGAGGTAAATCGAGGAGTAAAGCAAGGGGATAATATCTCGCCATTATTATTCAATCTCATATTACAGCATGCTATCAGAAACAGAACGCCTACGATCTCAGGAGTAAATATGAATGGTAAACACCAACTATTTACATTTGCTGATGATATCGCCATAGTAGCAGAGACAAAGGAGGGAATTGAAAATATTCTTAGAGAATTGGATACATGCACGAAAACAGTTGGGTTGCATATAAACGAAGAAAAAACTAAATATTCCAAGATATCCAGAAAAACTAATAAATTAGAATCACATATAGAAATTCTAAATTACAAATTTGAAGTTGTTGACAAATTTAAATACTTAGGGTCAATAATTCATACCAATGGAAATAATCAAGATGAGATAGATTCAAGAATTTCGAACGCCTCACGATGTTTTTACTCCTTAAAATCTCTACTTCTATCACGAGAACTATCCAGGAAAACAAAAATAGAAATTTACAAATCATTAATAAAACCAGTAGTTACATATGGTTGCGAAACCTGGACATTGAGTAAGGCACAAGAGATTCGCATTAATATATTCGAAAGAAAAATACTGAGGGCCATTTATGGACCCATACAAGTGCACGAGGATCTATGGCGCAGAAGAACAAATATGGAATTAAAAGAATTATACAGCGAGCCAGATTTGGTAGCCACCATTAGAATGTATAGAATTCGTTGGCTGGGGCACTTGGAAAGGATGAACGATGAAGAGCCAGCAAAAAGAATCTATAAAGCAAGCCCGGTAGGAGTACGACCCAAAGGAAGACCCAGAATAAGATGGATCGACAACGTTACCAACGATCTAAAGAAGTTAGGAATAAAAAATTGGAAACAAAAAGCGCAAGATCGAGCCATCTGGAAGAATATTGTAAAAGCGGCAGGAGCTCTAAACGGGCCGTAAGCCAAATGATGATGATGATGATGAACATTGTTTTAATATCTGCCCAATTTTTATTATCTCGTCCACATCCAATTTTGGGTATACTAAGGTTTTTTATGTGATTTTCTATGCAAAAAGATTTTAGATTAAGGAGTGTATAAAATATGTCTTGATTTGTGGGTTCGTCGTAGTAGTGTTCTTTAGTAATTAAATAAATTATGTATCTGAATTTGGTTTTCAAATATACTAAAGAATAAAGTTGAGGGTTTTGTGATTTTAATTTGTCTACGTTTTCAAATGTGTCTTTAAATTGTTTAGCGATTCCTTTTCCCATGTGTAAATCTTTACTAATACAGTGGGCTAGGCTTTCAGTTAGAGTAGCGTCAAATAAGTTTCCTTCGACTTCTATTATATTATTGTGTGTCGGTATGTCGGTCAGTTTTGATGTCAAATATTGTTGGTATTGGGTTAAAGGGTCTTGTAAATCTGATTGGTTTGGTGAATTTTGAATTTTTTCATTTGTTATAGGAGGAATGCGGCTGAGTGCGTCCGCATTAGTGTTTAATTTTCCTTTCTTATAAATAATTGTGTAATCAAATTCCTGTAATTTGACTCTCCATCTATTAATTTTGTCACTACATTGTTTCATTGACAGTAGCCATTGGAGCGGTTTATGATCTGTATAAATTTTGAATGGACGGCCGAAAAGATAAGGACGGAAATATTGTGTGACCCAAACAATTGCCAAAAGTTCTTTTTCAATTGCGGCATATTTTGTCTCCGAGTCGTTCAGTGTCCTGCTTGCGTAAGCAACCGGGAGGTCGTTACCTACATCACCTTGAGATAAGACGGCTCCGATAGCGACGTTGCTCGTATCACATGTCAGAATAAAAGTTTTATTGAAATCCGGATATTGTAAGATTGGTTGATTAATTAACAAATTTTTACATGTGTTAAAACATTGTACGTATTCGGGGTCATTAATGTCTATAGTCGCGTCCTTTTTTAAACGTCTAGTCAATGGTTTTTTCAATTTTGCAAAGTTATTTATGAATTTTCTATAGTAACCGAGAAGGCCTAAAAATCCTTTGATTTGTTTAACAGTTTTAGGAATGGGATAATTTTGAATAGCAACTATTTTGTCGGGGTTAGGGCGAACGCCTTCGGGAGTTACGATGTGCCCAAGGTAGGCGACTTCTTTCTTTAGAAATTCCGATTTGTCCAGTTGTATTTTGAAATTTGATTGTCTGAGTCTATCAAAAACTAGCTTTAAATTGGTAATGTGTTCTTGTAGGCTGGTACTGAATATTATTATATCGTCCAGGTAAACTAAACAAATTTTATGTGTCAATCCGCGTAAAATATTATCCATAACCCTTTGAAACGTAGCGGGAGCATTTTTCAAACCAAAAGGCATACGTAAGAATTCGTAGTGTCCGTCTTCGGTATTGAAGGCTGTCTTTTGTATGTCAGTTTCGCTCATTTCGATCTGGTGAAATCCAGATGCTAAGTCTAATGTCGTAAAGTATTGGCATCGTCCAAGCTTGTCTAAAAGATCGGTTATGTTGGGTAATGGATATTTGTCTCCTATAGTCTTGTCATTTAATTTCCTGTAATCTATTACAATACGCCACTTGCGTTTGCCAGAAGCGTCAAGTTTTTTAGGAACAACCCAGATGGGGCTGGACCATGGCGAGTTTGAAGGACGTATAATGTTCTGGTCTAGCATTTTTTTAATTTGGGTCTGTACTTCTTCCTTGTGTATTTGGGGGTATTTGTATTGTAACGTTTTATTTATTTATGTGAAGTGTAAAATTGAATAAAACACAAATATTTATATAACTATGTTTAATAAAAAGAAATATGAATTATGAAGAATAATAAAAAATAACTAACACTAAGAATTAACAAATATAAACACTATTTTAAAACTAATTATTATTACTAAAGACTTAAACACTAAGATAATTTATTGAAACAATTATAACTACGCAATATTTATTTCTACAATATTGTTATCACTCTTTATTTATATCACTATCTTTTTATTTATATCACCAACTGTTCACTACACGTATCGATACAAGACTGTCCTCGCGATCTTTTGCTTGGGGTATTTATATTAAAACAGTTTATTCTAGATTATTCTGTGATTCCTTGAAATCAGAACAATGGGGAGCGAACGGACGTGTTCTGACCTGCTCGCTAGCGGTCGCCGCCCGCGCCGCAGCCCGCGCCGCGACCCTGTGTTCGCTACATTGCCCCCTCCTTAAGACTGTTTCGTCCCGGAACAGTTCGTTATGACGAAATCTGCATGCATCACCCTTGGTGCATCTGGAAGTCTTGAAGAAGTAACAGTCGACGGTCCGTTTGAGCTCTTCTTGGCCGGTAGAGTTGAAGCTGCAGACTAGAATTTCCACTCCGGTAAAGCGGAAGACTGTTTCTAACATGCTTCTAACAATCCTCCAATCCAAACCATCTAGTCCACAGCCTATCTTCGGTACTGCCAGTTTCATGATGTCGTTTTCCAACAGATGGTCCTTCATGTCGCACAGCGAGTCCCATAAATTGCGGTATGACGGCTTCTGATGTGAGTATTGTTTCGTAACGAGATAGTAAATGTACCGCTTGTGTTTTACGTTATCATCCTTCAGTTGTAGCGTTTTCCCGACAGTTGGACGTTGGTTGGCCAGTTCTTGTACTCGTCCAAATTTTCTTTTAAAAACTGAAGCGATTCCGCGGGACATTTTAATGTCTTTCGCTACACAGTGAGCGAGGGAATATTCTGGGGACACGGTGAACAGATCTCGTTGTTCTTCTCGTATCACGCCATACCGTGCTTTGTGGCCAGTGGAATGGCTTTCCATAAAGTCTTCAAATGTAGGTTCCTCAGGTACAACCCGGCGAACCGTCGCTCCACGATGATCATCAAAGTTATCACCAGCGAAAGGGGCTAACCGATTGAAGTGGACTACTCTCGGCTTTCCATTAGGTGTTTTCCTAATTCTGTAGACCACATCTTTATTCTCTTTACGATCTCGTAGGGACCTTTCCAATTCTTTTGTAGCTTCGGTGATAAGCCACGACGTCTTTGTGGATTGTAAAGCCACACCAAATTCCCAGGTTGAAAACCACCTTTTTCAGCCTTGACGTCATACTGGTCCTTCATCCGATCGCTGGCACCTTGAATGTTTGTGCGGACTTGTTCATGGATGTCATTGATTCTTCTCCGTAAGTCCGTTACATAGTCCTCCCCGGCTAGATCGTCACCGGGTTTACTGCCAAATACCAGGTCGCATGGTAAGCGCAACTCCCGCCCGATTAAGATGTTAGCTGGTGTCTGCCCTGTTGTCTCATGCACGGATGAACGGTAAGCCAACAAGAACAGATGAAGATGTCGGTCCCAGTCCCGTTGATGGTTAGAAACTACCTTTGACAAATACCGATTTATTGTTCTATTCATCCGTTCAACCATGCCATCAGACTGCGGGTGTAATGCAGTAGTTCTGGTTTTCTTTATTCCTAATATCTTGCAGATATTTTGGAACAGAGCAGACTCGAAATTCCTTCCTTGGTCGGAATGTATCTCTCGCGGTACTCCAAATCGGCAGATGCATTCTTTTACCAAGACTTCAGCGACCGTTACGGCTTCCTGGTTGGGTAATGGATAGGTTTCGACCCACTTAGTAAAGTAGTCCATTACTACTACTATGTATTTATTTCCATCATCAGTTTCGGGGAATGGTCCGGCCACGTCAATCGCAATGCGTTCAAAGGGACTTCCAACGTTATATTGGCGCATAGGAGCTCTTCTTTTCCTATGTGGCCCGATACTTCCCGCGCAGACCACACATTTCTTGCACCACTCTTTAACATCTTCTTTGCAATTTACCCAGTAAAATCGTTGGCGCAATCTTTCGAGGGTTTTATTTACTCCAAAATGTCCAGATCCGTCGTGGATCGCTTGCAATACTTCCGGTACTCTATTTCTAGGGATTATCAGCTGGGTCTTATTCTCAGTACCTTCAGTATTCTCTATGACACGTCTCAGGAGGCCCTCTTCAACCGTAATAGAATCCCACTGCGCCCAATACGATTTTACACCTTGTGAGTGTCGTGCAACATCTTCCCAAACTGGTCTGCTATCGCCACGTTTCCAATCCAGTATGATTTTCAAGTCCGAGTCATTCTCTTGGTCCTTACGAAGGTCTTCCGTTTGCCAACTATCATTTACTACTGTTGTTCTGGCGATGGTAGAGAGTTTTTCTTCTAGACGACTGCAACGCTTGCATTCGTCCTGGCAAGGTCTTCTTGATAATGCGTCAGCATTACGATGGCTTGTACCTGCTCGATGCTCAATAACAAAGTTATATTCTTGCAATCTTTCAATCCATCTAGCTGCCTGACCTTCAGGATTCTTAAATTGTAGCAGCCATTTGAGAGCAGCGTGGTCAGTTCTTATAAGAAATCTTCTACCGTACAAATATTTGTAGAAGTGCTCCACGGATTTCACGACAGCCAAAAGTTCTTTTCTGGTGACGCAATAATTCCTCTCTGGTTTTGACAAGGTCTTACTAAAATAGGCAATAACCTTCTCTTGTCCTTCTTGTATCTGGGAGAGAACGCCACCAATTCCAACGTTGCTGGCATCTGTATCTAGAACGAATTCTCCTTCTGGTAAAGGATAACTTAGGACAGGTGCGCTTGTCAAGGAATATTTAAGTTGTTTGAACGCAGCTTGACAGTCCATCTCCCAGATAAATTTTCTGCATTCTTCAGTAAGCCTTGTCAATGGCTTCGCTATGTTGGCAAATCCAGGTACATAACGTCGGTAGTATGTACAGAGACCAAGGAAACTTCTCAATTCATGTTTATCCCTCGGTACTGGCCAGTCACTCACAGCCCTTATTTTCTCCGGGTCAACTGCAATACCCTTACCAGAAACTACGTGTCCAAGATAATGCACTTCTTTTTGAAATAAGTGACACTTCTTTGGACTGAGTTTCAGGTTAGCCTGTCTCAATCTTTGGAAAACCTCTTCCAAGTTCTTCATGTGGTCCTCGAACGTTTTTCCTACCACAATAATATCGTCGAGATAGACCAAACATGTTTTCCACGACAGTCCAGCCAACACGGTTTCCATAAGCCGTTCAAACGTTGCAGGGGCATTGCAGAGCCCAAATGGCATAACAGTAAATTGCCAAAGACCGGTACCGATGGTAAATGCCGTCTTTTCTTTGTCTCTTGGGTCTAAATCCACTTGCCAGTATCCGCTCTTTAGATCAAGAGTAGAGAAAATCTTTGATCCTGCCAATGTGTCCAGAGTATCGTCTATTCGGGGTAGCGGGTAGCTATCCTTCTTCGTCACGTTGTTAAGTTGACGATAATCGACGCAAAATCTTGTAGAGCCATCCTTCTTCTTCACTAGCACCACTGGTGAAGCCCATGGACTGTTTGAAGGTTCAATCACACCTTCCGTCCTCATATCCTCTATAATTTCTTCTGCTTCTTCCCGCTTCGCCAGTGGTAATCTTCTTGCTGTTTGGCGGATGGGTCTTGCGTCTCCGGTGTCTATTTTATGATGGACTACATTGGTTCGTCCTTTGTCCTTCTTGTCAAATTGGAACACATCTTGAAAAGTCCCAATTAAGTTCTTAGCCTTGGTTTTCTGGTCGGCAGTCAAGTCCTGGAACGATGATGACAGCTCTTTGATTAGAATATCTGGAACTTCGCAGGATGTGTTATCTTTGGCCTTTACAGTTCGAATAATCGATGATACCGTTGAGCATTCTCCTACTATGGTCCCTTTCTTCAGTATAACGGGATAAAAATTTATGTTCATTACTCGAACTGGGATTATCTTGTCAGTTTTGAGCAAGGCTTTTCCAATTACAACTCCAGTCCCAGTTTTGGCATCATCGTTTTTCGGCTGGAGCATGACAATGTTTCCCTCACAGAAGCTACCCTCGAGCTGTGCTTCCACGATTGACTCACTCCGTTCTGGGAGGGTGACATCTTCCGTTATCAATACTCGCATGGCATTGTCGTCTCGTGGATTTAATACCAGTTCTTCATCATTGACCATCATCACTCCATTCTTTAGGTCAAGTTTAAATCCATGCTTTTTCATAATGTCCATGCCGAGAATGAATTCATCTTCTACATCAGCTACCAGCACTTGATGTTTAATGCACGTTTTTCCAACAGTGATGCTCAAATCTATTTCTCTAGATGCGGTAGCTTGTTCTCCGGTGGCTGTGCGTATCTGCCACTTTGTTGGAAGTAGATGTTTTCTGCACAGTTTTCTTGCTAAGTCGGGTCTGATTATTGTTTTTGTCGCACCCGTATCCAGCAACATTTTAAGCGGCCTGCTGTCGATAGAGCCGTCTACATAGACGCTATTAGCTTGATGATGTAGGGATGCGACATAACTAATGGATTCTGGGGCTACTGGATTACGGGTCGACGATTGCCCCTTCGCATCAACCCGACTTAGTTTCCCGACTCCTTTTCATCTTTTCTTGGTTCTGCTTTCTTCTGCTGTTTTCTGCAGAGCCTTTGCGGGTGACCTAATTCACCGCAATTCCAACAGCGGAGTTTCTTTCTTCCAGCAGCATTAATTTCAGACGTAATTCGTCTTATCTTGTCTTCTAGATCTTCGGTGTCTTCGGGCCTCTCAGCATCGATATTTCGCACTCGCGATTGGTTGCGTGAAGCTTGTTTTGCAGCTTCATGATCTAAGGCATATGAAAGTGCATCAACCAGAGTTTTTGGTCGAGCCAATCGTAGTGCTTGTTGAGTTTCACTGTCACGGACCCCATAGATAAATGCTTGTGTATCTAGGCATTCCAAGACGCTGTCAGGAGCTGTAGGGTGTGCAAGACGACCTATGTCGGCTTCAAATTCTTGCAAGTTCTCTTTAGAATTTTGATACCGGTTTCTTAATTGCGTTTGGTACACCTGCTCCAGATGCGCATTGCCATATCGCATATCCAACCGCTTGACAAGTTGGTCATAATCATCCTCTTTTAGCGTCTGGAGGATATCGATAGCTTCTCCACGCAGCGAAACTGTCAGCGCTGTAGCCTTCACCTTGGAAGTCCAGCCATTTGCTTTGGCAGCGGCTTCAAATTGTTTTACATAATTCGGCCATGATGACTTGCCGTCAAATTCGGGTGTTTTAATGTGCAGTCTTGAATTATGTTCCGCATTTACTGTTTTGTTTTCTTGAATTATATCAGTCTTAACTGTATTAGAATTTGAAACCGATGGTAACGTAATATTGGAGAAATTTTGCTGTAACTCTTCAAGTTTCTTCTCATAAGTTTCTATTCTCTCTTCTAATATTCCCGAACTTTCTTTCAGTTGTTCTTTAAATTGTTCGTTTAGTTTGTCCTCCAAACTTCTAGAATTTTCCACTAGTTTCTCTTCTAAAATTCTAGAATTTTCTTTTAATTTCTCCTCTAAAATTCTAAAATTTTCTATTAATTCTTCTTTTAAAGTTCTAGAACTTTCTGTTAATTTTTGTTCTACATTTTCTATCAGTTCTGTTTTCAATGCTCTAGAATTTTCCTCAGATTTTCTAGAACTTTCCTCGAATTTTTCTTCTAATTTCTCTTCGAAAGTTCTAGAATTCTCCTCCAATTTTTGTTCTAATGTTTTAGAACTTTCTTTCATTTCTTCTAAAGTTCTGGAATTTTCTTTCAGAATTTTAACAAAATCATCAATTTCGAATAAAAAGTCATCAGGATTTTCACCAGCTTCTATTAGAGCTTGCCGTAGACGATGTTGTAGAACAGACTTGTTTCCCGATGTCTCCAACTCTCGTTCTTCCAGCTCCCTCTTGAGATCGGCCACTTTTAATTCACTTAATTTTATTTGTTTAGTAGCCATTTTATTTATTTTTATTTACACTTCACAGTTTTTAACCCCACACCTGACACCAATTGTAACGTTTTATTTATTTAGGTGAAGTGTAAAATTGAATAAAACACAAATATTTATATAACTATGTTTAATAAAAAGAAATATGAATTATGAAGAATAATGAAAAATAACTAACACTAAGAATTAACAAATATAAACACTATTTTAAAACTAATTATTATTACTAAAGACTTAAACACTAAGATAATTTATTGAAACAATTATAACTACGCAATATTTATTTCTACAATATTTATATCACTCTTTATTTATATCACTATCTTTTTATTTATATCACCAACTGTTCACTACACGTATCGATACAAGACTGTCCTCGCGATCTTTTGCTTGGGGTATTTATATTAAAACAGTTTATTCTAGATTATTCTGTGATTCCTTGAAATCAGAACAATGGGGAGCGAACGGACGTGTTCTGACCTGCTCGCTAGCGGTCGCAGCCCGCGCCGCCGCCCGCGCCGCGACCCTTTGTTCGCTACAGTATGATTTAGTATAGACTGGAATTTCGTCATTTGTTCTTATATTATGTTTAATTTGATTAGTCAAAGTCAATTTTTGATTTTCATAATAAAAAAGGTCGGAATATTGTTTCAATAAATTTAGAATTTGTGTTTCTTCCTTTTTGTTCATATGATCAGTACGTATTTTAGAATTTGAATAGGTTTTGTTTTTGTTACATGTTTGTATGCAATTGAAATTAGGACTTGGACTAGAGTAGGTTATATATTCGTTAAAATCTTGCACAGTGATTGCATTTTGTAATTTTAATTTGATTTCTGAGTCGGTTGGGTTAATGACAGTACATAAACAGTGATAATTCTCAGCTGTAGTCACGCACTCAGGGATAGATAAGTGTTGAAATTTGATAGATGGAACTAGTACAGCACCGTCTTTAATATTTATTTTAAGTTTTACTATTTGTTCTGAGTTTGGTTTTATTATATGTTCGTCTAGATATTTGGGGGTAATTTCTTTGGTTCTTGTTAAATTTTTATTGTCAAGATAGAGTATTTTTATTTTTGATTTTGGGGTAATAATTAAATCATTCGAGGTATCAATCATAATTTTTAAATTTTTTAAATTGTCCATACCGAGTAACATGTCGAATTAGTCGTGAAAGTCAAATAAGTGATATTTTAGCTTGGGAACAGTTTTATTATCTAATTTAAATATGTTGGAAACAGGGACTTGTGTGCTATATAATTCTGTAGATGTACCATGAGCTGTTGAAATTTGAAATGGATCTTGTGTGATAAAATTTTTATAATATTTAAAAGCGATATTTGGTTTAATAAAAGATTTTGTGCTACCTGTATCTATTAGCACCTTAAGATTATTTTCGGGAAATATTATGAATGGAAGTTTACTTTGATTTATAGTAAAATTCATTAAATCAAAGTGAGTTGAGCTATTTGATCTAGATCGGGTACCGAGGCCTGTTCTTCTAAGAAATGATTTTCGTCAATATGAGGTTCGTTTGAATATTCATATTCGGGCTGGTCAAATGTCTCGTTATAATTACCAAAATTGTCGAAAGTTTCGTTAATGGGGAGGTTAGGATGTTCTGTGTTTTCGTCTGTCTCTGTTTCATCTATATTGTATAATTGTTCGTTAGGAAATCTAGGTCTTTGTTGAAATTGTTGTGGTTGAATTGCAGATCCAATTCTGGGTCGTTTTAGCGCGATATTCTGCGATGTGTTTCGAGAAGAAATACTCGTCGATGTCGGCTTAGGAAAATTATTATTTGTAATCGGTCTTCTAAATTGATTACCGAAATTGTGTCTCTGACCATTAGGATTGAAATTTGTTTGTCTATTAAAAGGATATGAGTTTTGTTGCATAGGGTAAGGTCTATTGAATTGGGGTAAGGCGTGATGGTTTGTGGATCCTACATGCGTGAAATTAGGTTTTGAATTTAATTTTTGATTTTTTGAATATTTCGGCATGTCGTTGTATTGGAAATCATTCGTAAGCATAGATAATGCTTCATTTAAATTTTTCGGGTTTTTAGCCCGCATTAATTGTCCTATTGGTTCTCTCAACCCTCTTAGTAAAATTCGTAACGCTAAATTTCGAAAATATAGGCTACTTGTAGGTTTAATAAATGTTGCAACTTATTATAAAAATCAAACACAGATTCTTTTTCATTTTGTTTAATTTCGGTCATTTCAATGCAAAGGGTATAACTGTCGCGTTTATCTGCATAAGAATTTACGAGAGCAGTTTTTAGGTCGTCAAATGTTTGGATGACACTGCTAGAAATGTTTACGGCTGCTTCTCCTTTTATTTTTGATCTAATAGTACTCATTAGATATTCATTTTGGAAATCTAATATGTTTGTAGTGTTATAAAATTTGGTAACTAGTTTTTGACAAATTTCTAGGAACCTAGGCAAGAGTTCTCTTTCTCCCTTAAATTCCGGGATCATATCGAGGTATTCCTTTTTTAATTCTACTGCCATTGTGATTGGGGTGATATTATTTGTTAAAATAGGTTTTTTCAATGAAATTGCTAATTGACAATTTTGTAATTGATTTCGATCTTCGAGATCGGAGTCTGATTCAGAATTTGAACTCGAATCTGAATTTAATTGAATATTCCCTCTAAAAGACATGTGCAATACTCAGGGCCGATTCTGGCGTACGTGCAGAGCGTGCCCCTGCACGTGGGCGGCCAAAATTTGGGGGCAGCCAAAAATTACTTTTATTTTTTCACAAATGATTTTATGAATAGTAAGTATAATATAAGATTATTTTTCATATAACTTAAGGTTTAAAAACGCAATAAATAACAATGCTCTATGTATTATTATTAATTTTTTCCGACTCGTGTACCAAGCACATGAACACATTATTTTTGTGCATGACAGAGAAAATTGAGAACCTTCCCCTAAAAAAAGTAATTTTTAATAATAAGTAGTTTTACCTTATTTTACCTTAAGTAAATGGAAAAAAAATTCCTGCGGTTCAATTTCATTTACTCTTTCATCTGCATTTGAGGGGCGCCAAAAATTTTACTCGCACGAGGGCGGCCGAAATTACAGAATCGGGCCTGGCAATACTCACAGCAGAAATAGCAGCACCCGCTTCATGTGCCCTGAAGTCGACGCTGGCCTCGATTTTCTGGGGGTACGGACTGGATGGCTGATGTGCGCTCAGCGGCTCCAGAAGATGCTTCCGATGATGGTTCACGTTCTCGGGTTGTGGATACGCGTATTCGTCGCGATCAGTGCTATATGTGGTAACACTGGTTTTTTCCACGAAAATAATTCGTTTGCTAAATAAATCACTAGGGTGAACCGAATTATATTATTTAATTCGTTTTAGCAAATCCTACCGACTGCGTCAATTAATGTTCGGAACGGAACGAATCGGTTTTTAAAAAGGAATTTATTTATTGTACAAAGTAAAATAAGTGTTTACAATTCAAGTTCATATTCTAGACTAACTACAATATGAAAATTATGCTATACATGTAAAGTAAGAGGATATGATTACGCAGCTGGGGAAAAGTACTGGGTAACACGATAATGTTTAGGTCAGCTTAATTGTGGCACTATAACGTATATATATATATATATATATATATATATATATATATATATATATATATATCTATATATATATATATATATATATATATATATATATATATATCCAAAGCACTTCTGTTTCAGCCAGATATAAATAAAATACATATAAATCTAACATGCATTTTTCTCAGTTATTTTGTTATATTAGTATATATGTTTATATCGTTGAATTAAAAAAAAATACTCTATCCAATAACCAAAAAATAAACATATGATCCCGTTTAAAATAAGAAAGTTGTGTCCCGTATTTTGAGAACCACTGGTCGAAAAAATATTTTTTTTTGCTTATTGTATTAGTCTTGTAAAATGGTGGTTCAATGCTAATTTAACCAACCTCGTAGCTCTTATAGTTCTCGAGATAGCAATGGTGAAACATTTAAATGGAACAATCTGTATATAAAAGTCAAAAATAGGTATAGGTATCTCCGAAAATTAAAATATATATTTTTTTTTGATTTACATTAATTTATGTAGCTTTCTAGAATCACTAACAATTTTATTTGAAAAATTTTTTGTATCTCTTATAACTTTCAAGAAAAATCGCGTTCCCTAGTTTTATTTACAGCCTGTATATAAGTCTCGTGTTTCACATGACAAGAAATTTAAGTATATCTTGTCTTTTATTACTCTTGTATGTAAAAATCTTGTCTTAATTGTCAATTTCTTGCATATTTCTTGTCTTGCATGTTAAAATTTACTCAGAGATTCCCCTATTCGCAAGTGAACTTGAACATATAATTAATCTTTGAATCACAAGTACATTTTCTTGTTTAGATAATATCAATGGCAATTATCAAATAAATATCTTATAATTCAGTTATTATTATTATTAAATGAATATTATAAAAACAAAACATTTGTACATGCAAAAACGTTAAAAGTTGAAAAATATTTTGTGTTAATTCTTTTAATAATTAAATATTTTTGTACTTCTAGGTAAATAACATTCATATAGTCATATTACTAAATATAAAATTATAAAAAATATGTACTTATTTTCGTAATCCTTGACAAATATTTATAGGTAGCTAAATTGTAATAAATATAGATTTGAAATTAGCAAAAAACAAATCGCAAAAATACAAGAATTGAAGAAAATCTTGCTATTTTTGCAAAACAATTTCTTGTCTTGTCTTGCTTTGAAATTTGTAACTCTTGTCTTGTTCTTGTCTTGCATTTTTTGCAAGACCCAGGCAAGACCAAGAGAAATACATGACTCTCGTAAAACACTACATTTGTCAGTCACTAATCCACCGAAAGAAAAGAGCAGGATAAATACAAATTTTAAGCTTGTTAAAATTTAGCAATAACCAATTTATCAATTTGTCAAGAAAGAAATATATAATTTTTTTGAGTTTCTCCCTACGTAATAAAAGTGAAATATTTTTTGGTTTGATTCACAAGATATTTCATTTCTACGCCGCCGGAGTAGAAATTAATGTCATTTTTATGACGTTTAAAGAATTTTTTTTATTGTAATATAGCAGTATATTATTTTTAAAAATATTTTCATTTAAAAAAGCAGAATGTGTTATTCGGAATAATAAAAGTGTCTTTATATGCCTTGCTTATAATCTTTCACGCTCGCCACATAAGTTATCACTTTTACTCCTTATAAGACAATATACTATTAACTGTATTAGAACGTTAATTACTAATGGAATCATTTTACTAAGTTATGAGGCAAGCTTAAATTGAAAGTACTTACACTCTTGGCAATATGGATGGATGTAACCTTCTTCGCATTCACGGCATATTCCATTAACAACATCACATACTTGACTATTCTTGCATTGTCCACATTTCTGTTTACATTGGTTTCCAAATAACCCAGGATCACAATCTTAAAATTTAAAACTTAGTTAATATCGTACATTTAATTTTTTACCGACCGCCACACATAAGGACGTATTGTAATTGTTTGACGCCTGTGTTCAATACCTTAGTACGCACCTCTGTAAATTTTTAATAATTTTTAGTTTAGAATATAAATGATGCTATAGATACCAGAAGTGACAAAATAATTCAAAGAGCAATTATAAAATTTGGATAAACTAATTAAATTTTTAAAATAAATGTATTGAAATATTTGAAATACAACGTTTTTAAAAGTGTAAATAAATGACTGACAGTACAAAATTTCTTCACATAAGTTGTCTTCATCAATGTTTTGTAACTTTTTACAACACAATAATAAATAATATTTTGTTTGTGAAGTACTTAATAAATACAAAAATTGTAAAGAATTCACCTGTAGTTTTAATAAAGTAAATCTTTCCTCTAAAGATGTTACTGTTTGATCCATTGTACATAGAAAAAAAATATTTAGTTAATTAATTTTCTGAATCTGTTATACTTTCATCATTTATATGTTCATAAACAAATTGTGTTGATTTTTTATGCCGCCCTAACCGTCCACTATTACAAAATAGAGATTCTGTGTCAAATTTTGCTGCAATTAATTTTGAACTTTCTATAATTTTCTTTAAAAGTGTTATCAAACCTAAAACCAGGGCCGTAGCTAGACAATTTTCTAAAAAGGGGCTTAAGTCATTTTGTTGACTCTTATATTTAATTAAGAATGCAGTTGATATAATTTTGAAAAAAAACATCCATGAAAATTTACTTGTAATAAATTATCTAAAATAATTTTATAAACCATATTTTGTATCATTTCAATAAAATAGATTCTGTTTGATCTGATCTATCCTTATTTTTGATCGAAAGAAAAATTTAATCAGCTGTACTGTTATGAACACGATCATTTTAATTTCGCAGACAAGAATTTACTACAAATTTAAACCTATGTATAATTTTATTAATTTTTAAATTTACTCCAAGGCAGTCATTAAAAGTTATACATTATTAAGAAATTTGATAATTTTCAATAATTACATAAATTTTAAAAACAAGAATTGTTTTTTGTTTAACTTTGTTCTGATAGAATATTTTATTTTGTTCAAGGGGGTCTCTAAAAAAGAGGGCACTGAGCTCGCCCTGGCCGCTCCTTGGCTATGGCCCTAGCTAGAACTACATAAAAAATGATTCTGTGGGCAGGCTCCTACAACTACAAGTATCTGGGAAGCAAAATGAAATGTAAGAGAACAATAGATTACGTATCAATCTATTTACAAGTGTTTACATCACTAATGCTTATTGTAAAACAACATAAAAAAATACAAGCAATAAAAATGAGGTTCTTAATAAGAATGCTGGAAATTAATATAATGGACAAAAAGGAACGAAGATGTCAGAAAATTAGCTGGGATAAAATTTGTAATTCAAGTAGGTTCGGGCACTTAATAAGAATGTACAATAATAGGCAAGTCAACAAAATATGGTCGAGAAGGCCGATAGGAACAAATAAAAAAGGTAGACTAGAATAATTCAGTAAAGATAATTTTAGCTGATGCAGAAGAAAACTGGGATTTGGCGTAATGTATGGCGATGGATATAAAGAAAAAACTACAGACACGAAAATCGAAAATATCGTAGAGTACAAAAGGATCTGGATTATATATGTTGTATGTAAGTAAGGGCTACGTTACAATAGATCTTTTAGGTCCTAGTGACTTGTTTAACGCTTTAGCCTCTTTCTTTATAATACTGATAATATTAATAATAATCATCTTCAACGGAAAAGAATAACTCACTTCATGTAATACTTTTTATTTTTATAGTGGCGGTCAGTTTTGTTGTAGTATAATTAGCTAATCAAAGATAAATTACTATATTTGCAGTCGGAATCCCAACGATAACCAGCAGGACAAGTACACGCCGGCTCTCCCCGAGTTGCTAGGCATATTTTGTTGCGTTGACAGTAGACATCTTTGCCCAGAGATGCGCATGAAATATTACAGTGTAATCCGATGAAATTTTCGCAAACTGGAGGCCCTGTAGCTTTTTCATCAGCATATTGAATTTGTTGAGTGCTGTCAAATGTCCATCCTGGGTATTGTAGTGCCAGGCATTTTACATTACTAACACCTACACTAGCCACTCTAAATTCTGAAACAAAAATAGTAAATAAAAATAATCTAAAGAGGGTTTTGTACGCGAATGTGGTAATTCCCATAAATGTACGACTAGATATTATTTCTAATCTCAGATCTCACTCATTTTGAATTGAAGATCATTAACCAATTGAGCTACCACTGCTCGTGAAACATATATAAAAGTTAAAACAAATTTGTCTATTACCTTTGTCGGAACATTTCCGAATATCATCAATAGCCCAAAAACCGTTAATTCCGATCAAATTAACATATAACTCATAATCCATATTAGATTTATACGTCGCTGTTTGGAGTCTCACGTTTTGCCACTTTATGAATTCTTGTTCAACATCACCCTAAAATATAATTAAAAATTATGCATATGTCTTTTAGAACTGACAATTAAAAAATATCTTCTATCGGAGATATAAAGATTTGTTTACCTCAATTAATTTCGTGGCTACTTCATTCCCTGCAGTTTCTGCAATGTCTAGTTTTATTTTGCAATTTGCACACAGTCCGACATATAGAGATAGGCATATAGGTGAATTAAACTTAATGCCATCTTTTATTAGAAGGTTCTCTGACGAACTGTGATATCTAAATCTTAAATATTTATCTGTAATAATATAATCATTAAATGCAAATAATCATTGACAAATAATTTACAAAAATTCATATATTCCTATCGTGGCAATCAATTAAAAATATATTTGTATGAAGAGACATTCGAAAGTCATTAAAAATTAAGGCCCTTTTATAGTTTTAAGGGACTTGCGCTAAAGGTTATTTTAGGCAGACAGTTTCTTCTGTCGTATAATAGACTGTATCCGAAATTTGTGTTCAAGATGTTTCCTAATTATGAACTTTAAACCTAGGTAGAATAAAATGTATATATTTCAAATTGTAACTTGAAAGATATTAACATATAGCAATAGAGATATACAAACAGTTATTGAAAATTTAATATGAATTTGTTAAATAACATCCATTTCTTTCCTTGGAATAATTTATGACATCTGATCACTAAGCTTTTCAACTCTCTGTAATAGGTTGTGAACCCTGCTTAAGTTAGTTTCAAATATCTCTTCATACAACTTTTATTAAGAATATATCGTACATTGATGAACTTTCCATTCTGCCAGTGTTTGAAAAGAACGAAGGAACATGTAATTTGAATTGAAAGCGTCGTAGTCATCATTTTTGTATTCCAATAAGATTCTAGGCATTAAGTTCTCATCCCAGTACCATAAACGTATTTCATTTCGGTTAGAATAATCTATTTTTTCTAATAGAAGGTGTGTCCATTTTGATTCATTCAGTAATTTCATCTAAAATAATATTCAATATTAAAATAATAAACCTTGAATAGTTAGGGTATGTGATCAAATTTTGATTTTTACATATGTGGTACTAGACAAATAAATAAAAGATAGAAAGAACGAAAGACTGGGAGTGAGAGAAATAGTCTGTCTGTCGTCTTCCATGATCCTACTATCCTGACATGACATATTCCTTCTCCGAAACATTAAAGTATTATTACAATGAGAAGCTATAGAGAGGTTAGTTCTTATATTTTATAACATATTCTGAAATTCGGTTCTGGCCACATACTCCATTCTGGGACATAAAAGGTCTGGCAATGGTAGTGATTAGGGCCGCGAAAATTATTGATCAGATCGATTTGATCGAAAGATCGATCGAAATGATCTCAATAATAATAATATCGATCTGATCGATATAATCATTTGATCGATCTGATCATTTCATCGATCTGATCGTTTTATCGATCTGATTATTTGATCGATCTGATCGATGTATTAATTTTATTGTTTGATCTCGATTGATTAGATCGATTTTCATTGATCAAATTGGTCTTAAATTGATCGATCTTCATTGAGCAGGATACGGTCACCGTGTTAATATATGTAGCCTGCAGTTGGGTTTGGTTAGAATGCTTTCAACTCTCATTTCTTTTTTTCTTTGTTCGTATTTTTTTAACTGGATATTGATCGATCAAATCAATCTGATCAAACATGATATTTTTTCTTACGATCAAAAATAAGGATAGATCAGAACAAACAGAATCTATTTTTTTCTGATCGATCATGATCGATCGAGAAGATCGATCATTGATCACATATTTCCCTGATCACACAGACCTATTAAAAATAGTGGAAATAATTATGGTCAGTCAGAAATAAACATCAATAACTTTTACAGTAGGCCTTCGATTTTTAAAATTCATACATCACATTAAAGCCTGAACATTTTTCTTTAATATGTGTAAAAATAAAGATATGTTACAGAGTGTAATTTTTAGTTATATAAATAATTATTCAAAATGATTAGCATTTTACAGTTACAGGTTTTTTCTTTCATGGATATTTAACTTAATATTGCTCTTAAACTACGTGGCGAATAAAATTGATTTTTATATATATTGTTCTTTAAACAGTACACTTTCAGGTAGTGTATCTATAATTATATATTTTATTATAAAATTTGTTTATTTGATATAATTATAAATAATGTCTATTCGGGAAATTACTGAGCTGTTTTACTTGAATTTAAAATATGTTATATGAAATAATAAATCTAATAGTATTTCTTTAATTTCACAAAAGGAAACTATGGTGTTTTAAAATAATAAATGAGTTTTTATTGGTACATCTATTTACTTCCGTGCGCTGTGTACTACAGACTTGCAATGCTACGAAGCGGCGTATGAGTTAAAACATACTGAATTCGTACCTACTCTGCGTCAGTGGCGAATTTACATATTTGCCGCCAGTAGGCTATTCAAATTTTGCCGCCCCTACCGACATCTAGAAGTATTAGTTTCTAGGTTATTCTTACAATCCAACGATTTAATTAAGATTGCCTAGAAATAATTTTTGGGTATATTTATGAGATAATAAAAGATCAATCATGTACTACAAATAAGGCGAAGTAAGGTATGCCTTAATACTACTTCCGTAATAATGTACATTCAGTAAACGTAATTAAATAATTTTTATTGCACTTACTTTTAAGTTTAAATCAATATATTTAGTGTTGAGAAGAAGTAACGCCGTACTTGTTGATTGATAAAATATGTTTACGGATTTCTCGGCGGACGTAGGGCAGGAATTATATTAATAATTCATGTAGAAATTTTGTTAATTTTTATTCAAATCATATATTTCATAGCTTGTTTTGCTACTTCATCAAGGATACTAAAATGTACATTTCTATTTTGTGAAAGGCAAAAATTTTTGTTGTTATAATATTTAAAATTAAGTTTTAACTTTTATATTGAAATTGACAAATTTTGATGGAAACGTAGCCTTAGTGTCACGTATAAAATAATTTCGTTACATTTAATGTGTTACATTGTTTAAAATATGATATTATTGAAACTTTTACAATTTTGAAGTCACATGGCAGGAAGACTGATTCGAATTTATTGTAGTTTTAATAGGTTATACGTAGTATTACAACACAAACAAGAAGAGAAGAACTTGCAATTTTGAAAATGCGCGGTAAATTTTAAATATTTTGAAATTTAAAATATTTAAAAACTTTTTAATAAGGTAATAGGTAAGAATAAATTGTTCTTAAGTTTTGTGTATCTGTTTTATAGTTTAGAGTATTATTTGTTGTAATATGGCACATTTGTAGAAATATTCTTTTTTTATAATTACTTTCAAATTCAAGTACCGAGGTATCATCATAATTTATGAAATGTTGAGTTTCTTGTGCGTAAGCAGTAAGAGCACAAATATTTTTCAAATTAAGTTTCTTTTCTCCTTGTTTGTGTTGTGATAATCTAGTATATAGTTTTTGAGAAGTTTGACCAATATAAGTCCTACCACAAACGCCGCAAGGAATTTTATAAATTACATTCGAGTGGTTTGTTTTGTCAGTCTTATCTTTAATTTTTGTGTATAAATTATTGACACTTTTCAAATTTTTAATAGCAAAAATTAAGTGTTTATCGTTTTTGAAAAGTCCTATTAGTTCATTAGTTAAAGATGGAATATTTGGGAGAGAATTGTATTGTTTGTGTTCAATGATATTTTCAACTAGAATAGTGCTACGTGGACTAGTGTTTTAAAGTAATCGTCGAAGCAGTGATTTGGGATAGGAGTTCTCAATCAGTATATAGAGCGTTGTAGAGCTAATTTTTGTATAGTTGGGTGACAAATTTTATTGATTCTATTTTTTAATCCGAGTACTAGGTTTATTTTAATTTTGTGTGTGTGGCTCGAGTTATAGTTTAGATATTTACCTGACGAAGTTGGTTTTTGATACCAATCCAATATGATCGTTTGGTTTTCTTGTCTGATAACTTTGGTGTCCAAGAAAGGTACACTGTTTTGTGATTCTGTTTCGACGGTAAATTGGATTTATTCATTTATACTTTTAAATATTTGTAACGTAGAGTCTATTTTATCATTCGGCACAGCATATATGATATCGTCTATAGCTTGTTCATAGATATAAGAAAATCTACCTGGGTCACTAATGACAGTGGCAAACCGCCCCGCAGCATGCGGTCCAAGCACCGATTGAAGGGGCCGGATTACGGGAAAAATGAACTTTACTGTTATTTCTCGTAATGCAATTAAAATTAAAAATTTCTATACTTAACGTAATTTTAACATTAACATAAAACAGATTACTGTTTAACCAACCATAGGTTTTGTTTAGAATCATACAGCTACATAGATACTCCCTTTTCTAAATTATTCCTTTATAAAGGGTAAGTGAAAAATATGAGTTCAATTGAATCGAATTTGTTTTTGAAACAACTACTTGATATAAATTAAAAGAAGTCAAAATGTGGAGACCATGGGATGAACAAGAGGACGTTGTCGACGAAGCCCAGCATCGCAAACATTTATTGAGCGACGCGAAAGAAATTATTCGGAATGTTTATCTTTATTTTAATAAAGACAAAAATTGTGATTCAGTACTTAAAACAACAGCTGAAGCAACCGATGTGCCATGTAGCACTGTATGGAAAATTGTACATTCTGCAGCAGAAGAAAAAAAAATATTCTAAATCCATCTCTGGAAATTTTGACATTTTTGCAACCATAAATCTTCTTTAATCCACTTAAGGTTTACTCACTCCAGGGGTCTAATGGGAATCATTTTCTTATATCTATGAACAAGCTATACATATTTGTAGATGAAAGGAAATTCGAAAGGCAATTGGAGGATACACTGATCAAGAATCCAATCCATCACATATCTTCTGATTACTGGACTAGTGATACCACCCATTGGGCAACCAAATTTTTTATGGTTTTATCGTAAATGAAGAACGTATTATTAAATATAAAGTTTACGATATCAATAAACACATTTTTAGGTATATTAGTAGGTTCACTTATCGTCTCCCATTTTTCCTCCATAATTTTCACTGCGAGCTCTATTGGAATATTTGTAAAAATACTAATAACATCTAAACTAATTACAAAATTCTCAGGTAATTGGTCATTTTGAATAAATTCCGAAAATTGGAAACTGTTACTACATCAAAGACAGTTCCAATTTTCATACATAAACATATTACATGTTGAATTATTTATGTAGACCTAATAACATTTAGGTATATACACAAATATGAATCTTTTTAATTTCTGTTAGATATAAAAAAAATTGGCCCCAAATTTGCCGCCCTCTAAAATCTGCCGCCCTAGGCTTCAGCCTACTCAGCTTGCTGGTAAATCTGCCACTGCTCTGCGTATTATAAATATTATTGAGGTTGAATGAGTTGCTTTATTACATAGTATAATAAAACTAACATCATTTAGACTTTACAATAGTATTTGCGGGGTTTGGATATGGATCTGGTTTACTTTGTCAGTTAAAATTGAACAACAAACGAAAATACCACGAGGAAAAGAGCTACATTCGGAAGCTAAAAAAGTAATAATTCGAACTAAACAATATTTCCAAGCTGAAAAAGATAAAAAACAGTACAATGATATTAATCAAATTTTTAAAAGGACTGCTGATTGTTTGGCTTATTCGGAAAGAACAGTGTACAGAGTAATAAATGAACACAATAAGAAATGAAGTTTGTTCACCAGAAAAAAGAAGTGGCCGGCAACCAATTAATTTCGATGAATATCTTCAAGGTATTGTACGAAGATGTATTTTTGATTTTTATGTAGAAAAAAAATTTCCTACTGTAGAACAGGTTCATAAAATATTGAAAGAAATTATACCCGATTTTCCCGATTGTTGCGACAGAACAATTTTAAGTCTGTTTAAAAAATTACGATTTAAATTCAAAAAAATTAACAAAAAACCTGTTCTTATGGAAAGTATATCAGTGTCTGGACACAGAGCAGATTTTTTTTTTAAAAAATTAAATATTTTCGCTATAATAATTGGAAAATTTATTATACTGATGAAACCTGGTGTGGAGCAAATCACTCTAAAAAAATTGGTTGGGTACAACACGTCTTATCTGGAGAAATTACATATGACTTCGATTACTACAGGGCTGGATTACAAGAAGTTGGAAGTTTTCTGGGAGGTATTAAAACTCCTTCGGGCGCAGGCAAGCGTGTTATTATTTTACACATGGGTAGTGAAGAAAGTTTTTTAGAGGGCTGTATGGAACAACGACAAAATGTAACTAGACAAAACTTTTCTTGGTTTGTTATGTTTTCGGTAAGCCAGAAAGGAAACCTAGAGATAGATATAAAATGAAAGTATTGTTCGAGCATTGCTCACTAGAGGCGCCCGTGCTTTTATGATTAACATTAGAATTGGAAGTTTTAAATTTATGTGTTTCAAATATAATCAAATCTAACGCGTCATTGACAAAACAAAAACGTAAATAATGATAAATAACAAAAAATAATGACAATTATAGTAACGCCTCTAGCGAGCAATGCTCGAAAAATACTTTTATCTACAACTATTGAAATATGGGTACATTATACGTGTGATACTACATATAATATACTACTCATATTACACAAGTGTAATATGAACTGTTATATTACACGCTACACTTTTCTGTAATAAATAGAGCATGTAATGTAACATATAACATTTTAATAAACTGTTAATTTATTAATAATATATTTTTTATCATAAATATCAATATAAATGATTATAAAAGTATAATAAATACAATTTGAATAGTTATTTTGACATTTAAGTGCTACTGTGGCGCCATCTGTTAAGCTATATATGAATTACTCACACCTAACTAAATATTTAAGAAATAATATCAGATTTTTTATATGTCTGATAGTTGTAGATAAAGTATAGTATTTGACTCGCATAATATGGCTACATTACACGCGGAATTAAAAATACGAGCGGTAGCGAGTATTTTTAATTACATCCTCGTGTAATATAGCCTACATATTATGCTTGTTAAATAATATACTATCATTATATATCTATCTCTATTTTTTCTTTCTGGCTTACCGAAAACAAAACATTCAATACGGAAGGATAGAGAATGTTTTGTCGAGTTATATTTAGTCGTTTGTATGAAATGTTTTATTATTTTATTATTGGAAATAAAAATTCAGCTGACTACCATGACGAAATGAATGCTTTGCATTTTGAGAAATGGTTTCGCCATGTTTTATCTGTCATTCCAAATAAATCAATATAATAGTAATTGACCAAGCTCCTTACCATACCATGATAGATCCTAATTTTAAAAATCTTACAAAACCCAATTTACTTGTTTTATGCAAACCATATCATTTTAATAAAATATATTTATTAGAAACAATTGCCAAAGATGTGAGGGGTGATGATGTAAAATTACTATGACTACAAGTAGAATACTGTGAATTAAATGCAATAGAATTAATTTGGGCATACGTGAAAAATAATGTCGTAAAGAAAAACAGAACTTTTAAACTAAATGACGTTCGAGATTTGTGTGAGGAAGTCATGAATACTGTTTCTGATAATTTATGGACAAATTGTGTAAATCACGTTTGTAAAATAGACGAAAAATATAGGCAAAAAGAACCTTTCATTGATGATTGTGTTGAACCAGTAATAATAAATTTACAATCTGATTCGGATACAAGTGACTTAACAGAATCTGACAAAGTGACGAAGATGATTGAAATATTGTAAATAATTAGTTGTTTTCTTTAATTATTGGCGAAAAAGTTCAAAGTGGGTGACGTCTGGCGGCAGATTTATGAACTAGAGAAATAAGGAAACGGAGCTAGCGTCCATTTAAACGTATGTAATTTTAAACAGGTTTAATTTAAATTTGTTGCAAAAGAAAATGAGATATATAGTATACATTACATTTTTAGGTTTATATAATGACCAGTAAACGCAATAGGTACTGCTCAGTGCCACAATGCAGTAACTATAAATCAAAAACTGTATGCTTACACTATTTCCCAAGAAACAAAATAATGTCACAAAAATGGGCAGTTGCACTTCGGATTGGTAAGCCAGTGTCGAAAAGAATGAGTGTCTGTTCCGATCATTTCCTACCAGCTGATTTTCATCCGCGTAAGTTGCCAGTGGGATTTTACATGCAACAAAACTGCAACAATATGTTTGCATTTGCCACCTAATCCTGCTTTGCAACTACATTTTGTTAGCCAATTATTTATATTATCATTTAAAATAATTTCGAGCATACGAGGATCTCCACTTAAATGACTAGTCTGCAAACACGACCCTCAGTATTGCACCAGATTCGTCATCTTTCACATCACATAGCAATACATGTCCTGCTTTAAAAACAGCTTCGCCTTCTTTTATAGGGCGTGCAGAAGCTATATATTCGAAAATATCTCTTAATTCTACCTTAACTTTCTCCATGTTTAAACAATGTACTTCTGAATGTATATGGTCAGCAATGAGAAATGACTAAACTTCCTTATTCCTCCGCCATCTTGCTACCGTCCAGCCTGCCATCTATAGTTCTGTTTTTTCGCCAATAGCAGTGTTTGTTTTTGTTGAATATTTTTTTTTTCATAGCTATGATTTATTTTGTTTTTTTTTTGTGTGTATTTTAAATATTAAATTTATATATATATATATATATATATATATATATATATATATATATATATGTACATGATAACACTGTAAATATATCTTTTTTATTAATAATATATAAATGAAAATAAACTTATTTTTTAGGCGGCTGGTACATAAATTGTTGTTTTTCGTATCTGCTGGCAACCTTAAAGTATCAATTTTTATTTTATCTGACAAGTCAAAATTTTTGGCCGCTTGTTTGTTCACTATTGATTTAAATAGTTCATATTAACGTGATTAATTATTTTAGAATATAATAACAAGTGTAAGTAAAATTTTAACTATTCCTTTACAAATATTAATGAAAAAGTAATGAATTTGCGAGTAAAAATAGCGGCCGTAAAGTAAATGGGGCCGTAAAGTAAATGCGGTCGTAAAGTAATTGCGGCCGTAATGTAAATTTTGACAGATGTCGAAAATTGATTTTGAATGAAAATTCATAATTTCTTGTAATCGCCTAAAAAATATTGTGTGCACCTCGGCTAAAAGTTCTTTTTGGGCCTCATCTGATTTGTAGCCTCGGCTTTGCCTCGACTGCAAACTTCGGATTCGGCCAAAAACGATTACTTTTAGAACCTTGATACACAAATAACTATTTTGTATTTACCCCGCTTTGAACTTCTTATAGAAAAATGTATATATGTGCCGTGTAAATTGTATACTGGTTTCTACTACATTTCAAATGTCCGAAAAGTTCCGAAGTGTAGCGAAGCACGTCCCCTGCCTTGCATCTCCTCGCCCCTACAGTGATCGCAACGTGCGCTTTTAAAAATACGAATAAAATTAAAAAAAAATGTATTATACCAGTAAGTCATACCTATATAATTTTTCGTTTTTTATCTTTAAATATGATTAAAAATGTGCAAATTATTTAAATATTCATGTTCAAAATCGATACTATGAACAGTAAATGAGATGCTGTCTTTTTGTTTTTTTTACTATATAAACAATACTACAACAAATTTTTATTTTCTGTTTGCACATTTCTTTTCTAAGAAGATTTATTTATAATATTCCAAAGTTTAAAAATAATAGTACAACACATTTATTTGTAATTTAAAGTTAAACTTCCATATATTCGAATTCGTCTCAAAAAATGCTGTCTTTTTATACATTTATTCTATTATTTTTTTAATGACTTTATATAAAAAATCCTTATCATACATACATTTTAAGAAAGGAATGATCATTTTAGAATTTACCGCAATTTTTTATGCGGATTATTATAGAATTTATTTCCGTTCAAATTGAACTGACTATAATTATTTCTACGATAGTAGTAGTTATTACAAATAATATATTCTCGCTTCACCAGCTCCATCTTAGTACAATCACCTTGTAGCTTATACAACTAACTAATTTTGTTAATAATGGATTGAGATAACATATCTCACTTCCTTCGAAACCGATTCATAATATCCGATCGTTTTAACTTACCTTAATGTTATCACGACGTTCTTTGCAATCATCGTCACCCTGTGGATATTGGTCGGGTACTCCTTTTACACATTTTCTAATGACAGCTTCACTATAATTATTCAATCCATCTAATATAATCCAATAACATTTATCTTCTCTAGGGTCTTCACCTTCACACAGAATAATATGTGAATTGTTTTGAGCTCGAATTGAAATGCCAACGTAAAAAGTTTTTGGAAGAATATATTTTTTATCATATTTATGATCAGCTTTAGCATATCTTTTAGATTTTCCATGTGTGCTGTATATTTCGAATTCTGGAAGACAGGACCATCAGTTCTACATGCTACACAAATATATACGGGGTATTTATTTTAAGTGATGAAGAGTACGAAGTCAATTAAATTACAATGAGATTATAACTTTGTATGTGTTTGAAGAATTTTTATTCCAAATTTATTTTAAAAAATTATAAAGTATTAGAGGGAGTTACTTACTGTTCCACCTTTCGTCTGTAATTGGTGCAAATCGAAGGATACTTGATTCTTCTATTACTCCATCCTTTTCAAGTACTGGCCAATCTTTACAGTTGCCGGATTCAAAATCGCAGTTGTATTTCAGGTCCAATGCATTTCCATGTTCATCTCTGTATTCAAATTCTGAAGAATTAAATATAATCACAACTTAATCCACAGACCGTAGCGTGCGTATATACCTTTCATGGTACATTTTAATATTAATTATTTGTTTTTTTTATATTAATTTTCAAACAAAAATATAAATCATGTATTTTTTTTACTTTGTAAAAAAATCTAATAATACGAGAAAGAAAAATTCGTGACGTCACTACCAACACAATGCGAGAGAGATCACAGAATACAGGCGTACAAAAAATGCTTTTAGCAGAGGATATGCCACAGGAACAGGATACTTTTCAGTACCAAAACACTCAAACTAAATCATTTTAAATTACAATTTTATGGAAATTCAAATAGTAAATTTTCTTGATGTAGAGAAAAATACGCTCAATTTTTCTAATTAATTTTTATACAGAATGTCCGTTTTACGAGGCTAACTATTGAGATCTCGAGAACCATAAGAGATTCGAAGTTGGTTAAATTGGTGCAAAGTTGTCGCATTAATTGGCCATTTTAATCATGTAGTTGTTTTATTGAAAAAATGCATAACTCACTAAATTTGAGCAAACAACTGATTTTGTCCAATTACTACTTTCTAGTTTTTACATTCTACAGACACTTTTTTTACGAGGAATTGACACCAATCCTCAAAATTTTCGTAGTTCGAACTTCGAATACTTCGAGAAATTCATACTAACTTTCAATTTTCATATGGGGCTCAAAATTGTCTTTAATAGTATTAAATAGATATTTTTTTCTCTTTCCAATGATTTTCTTGAGTTAAGAAATTTTTTGACGACTTTTACGAGCATTGATGTCCTACTAATACTGGCCAATTCCTCATAAAAAAATATCTGTAGAATGTGCAAATTAGAAATTTGTATGAATTGACACAAGAAAGTTATAAGTGAAAAAGTAAATTGGCTAAAATCTGTTTTTTGCTCATGTCTAGTGACAAGTGACCTATACATTTTTTCGGGAAAATAAATACATTGTTAAAATAGCCAACTAATGTGACAACTTTGTCACAATTTAACCGATTTCGTATTTGTTACTGTTTTCAAGACCCCAATTGTTAACCTCGTAAAACGGACATCCTGTATAGGGTTTATTCATAATCTTGCTTACTATTGGTAATATTTTTATTTAAAGTTATATAAAAAAATACTTTTTGCAATAAAATAATTAGAAACGTAGGATTCCATTTAAAAAAATATATTTTTAGGCGGCTGGTACATAAATTGTAGTTTTTCGTATCTGCTGGCAACCTTAAAGTATCAATTTTTATTTGACATCTGTCAAAGTCAAAATTTTTGGCCGCTAGTTTGTTCATTTTTGGTTTACATAGTTCATATTAATATGATTAATTATTTTAGAATATAATAACAAATGTAAGTAAAATCTTAACTATTCCTTTACAAATATTAATGAAAAAGTAATGAATTTGCGAGTAAAAATAGCGGCCGTAAAGTAAATGCGGCCGTAAGGTAAATGCGGCCGTAAAGTAAATGCGGCCGTAAAGTAAATTTTGACAGATGTCAAAAATTGATTTTGAATGAAAATTCATAATTTCTTGTTATAATCGCCTAAAAAATGTTGTGTGCACCTCGGCTAAAAGTTTTTTTTGGGCCTCATCTGATTTGTAGCCTCGGCTTTGCCTCGACTGCAAACTTCGGTTTCGGCCCAAAAAGATTACTTTTAGAACCTTGATATACAAATAACTATTTTTGTCCCAATGTTGGAGAACCGCTGATACATTTTTTTGTAGGGATGATTATTTTATAATTTAAAATTACACAATTTTGTTCATTTACAAAAACTCGTATTTTTTCAAATAAAAAAGTTATCAATAGTGAGAAAGCTTATTGAATTACCCTGTATATTGACCATTTTATAATAATATAAATTGTTGTTATATCATCATACTTTATTTAATCCTAAAATTAATTAGAAATTCAATAAAATTTATACTATACCAGGTGCTTTCCCTAAGAAAGTCATAAGTGCCAAGCCAGAAGTAACGGTATTTCCGGTGGCGACACAGGTCGATGTGTTAGACTCGTACAACATCGTCAAGTCGGGTCGATCGGCTGTTTGTCCCAGGGTTTGTGCGACCCAAAATGCGCAGACCAGCACACATACTCTACAGTAAAATGTGTTTTTATTTAACAATATAATAACTGACTTTGTTTAGAAACATTTATATTTTAATTTTCAACCTTCGACTAATAGATCTTGAAACCTTTGTTAATTTTTTCTGATGTTATGCTAGTTATGTTCCAGTATATTAAGTATTAAGAACGTTAAGTACATTTACCGATCGAAGACAATTGTTTGGAAGAGAAGCGAAGCGACGATTCAATTATAGTCTGAGTTCGGTATTCCTCTGTCCGTATGCTTATACTATTTTTTGCACGATAAAAATTTAAATAATTTTTTGGCAAAGAACCGTTTTCACCGTTTTCGTATCTGTCGTCGTTGTTTTATGTCTCTCCAAAATGAAAAATTTCAAAACGGTTTTAAATGGAAATATTATTGAAAATTATTTATTGCATTTTTAGAAAATAATTATAGCGTGGAGAAGAATTTTATAATATTATTAAGTACTAAATTCCATTCTCAAAAAAAAATATTAAAATTGAGGATTTTTTGAAGAAAAAAATAAATTATCAGTTTATATTTGTACTTTTGTCATTTTAAATATCACAGAGAAATTAAAAAGTTCTATTATAGTCTTCTTTACGAAAATGTGATTGTACGTCATACCTAGTAATAAAATTGTAGCCAAAACAGCAATGTTACTATCCCTAGCATATACCCAGTAAAATACACGGAACTTAGTGTCTTTTACTAATAAATGGTTGGTAATCCTGTACAACGTTGCCATTCTCGAAATGTCAAAAAATAATATTACTTTTGAAAAATGTCAAAAAATCGAGAGAAAAATTTAGGAAGTTGTGCACAGAATATGGTGAATTCTGTAATAAGGTATTTCGAACAAGAACGTGACAAACGAAGATACAGAGGGGGATGCTGAATAAATTTAATTTATTTTATGTAAATCATTCAAAATATGATATATACACACATAGTATACTATGCAACCATCAACACTTGAATGTACCCTACAAATACTTGGCAACGTTGCATCAGGGAACATTATGACGTACGATCAAATTTCGTGAAAAAGACTATAAGAACAACTTTTTTTTAATGTTTAGTTGACTATATTGGATTGCTGCCGGCTGGATTGAAACTATTTCAAAATGGTCTTAGTGTGACGTCATTGTTTCAATTTTCAACCGAGAAAATGACATGTTTCAAAACACTATGAATCAGCATCAAACCGATGTGTTGCCAAAATATAGCTTAAATTTTTCTCAATATCACTAAAAAGAAGTGTATTAAAATTCATTCATGGAAAACTGAAGTCCGTTGCTATGACATTTTTCGAAGATTCGTTTCTTTTTACAATACGTCAATGTCCTATTATGTATGGTTGTGTTTTTTTGTATGAAATAACTGCGAAAATAATTTGCAAGGTATATTATTTATTAATAATTGTAGTACTAGTAAAAGCAACCTTCTCTCTTGGAAACCGAATCAATAAACTTTTTCTAACGCCCGATTGTGCAAAATATTATTTTATAACTTTCTAACCGAGTTTGCGAGTCAAGGCTATTAAAATCATAGGAGTTGACCCGGAACCGAACCCAAACCCCAAAACCCATATTAACCAGTGAGGGATTTATACAGCCAAAATTAAAATTAAGATTAACATTAAGAAGTTAAATATACAATAATGTATGAAGTGATTTACGCATTCAACTAACATTAAAACTTAACTAGAAAGATGACCAACTTCCAACTTTTTAACGTTAATGGTAGTTGATTTCATTACATTGAGAATAGTTCAAATTTATCCTGTCTTCTTCTTGACATTAAATTTATAATTAAGTATTTGAAAAATGAACACAAGAACAAATAAAAAGAATTGGATTAACCTACAGATGTGTCACTTTTAAAATTATTCAATCACGCAGGCGTATTTCAAGTATTTTCAACTTTGCATAAATACCTCCTCTTAGTTTTAATTTTAATGTAAGTTTTAGTTTGGCTGCATAAATCCACCTAGCCTAGGAGCTACTGGCAATTTGCGCCCCCCTCCCCACCTTTACTTTCGTCATGGATTCGACGTTGATCAAGGACTTTTTCGGGACAAACAATCTTAAGGATGGGGCAATATAACGAGCGAGACTCACCGTAGATTAGAGTGACCATTCGTACTGATTTTGTCAGTACAGTACTGATTTTTAGATCCTTGTACTGATAAACAAATTGTAACATATTTTGTACTGAATTTTTACATACTGTACTGAATGTACTGATTTTCGATATTTTATAATTATTTTTGGAAGATGTTTAAACATTTTCATAAAAGTAAAATTTCTATCTCTCGACATGGTTTGATTTTATTAGTAAGTGACTTGGTTAAAAGGTTTCATTTTGAGAGGAGCTGTAGACTTTAGTAATAGCAATAAAATTATAGCAGAAATATCGCTATGATTTTTCGACTTGTTTTTAAAGATAATGTAAAAAAAACAATATATTATATTTGGATTTATAAATGTTTTGCCTAAGAATAATAAAAACCTCGAAGAAATCAAATTTAAAGAAACTAAAACAGTATTTGCTAAAACACTGCTTATACACAATAGACGAATTTTTAAATACTAATCATCGCATATGCAATCAAATTTGCAATAATGCAATATTGTCAATAACTAATCTAAATATAGAACATAGGTTTTGTACTGATTTCACTAAAAAAATAAAGGGTCACTCTAGTTTATACAGAAGCGACAGTAAGACAGAGAAACGAAAATTAGAGAGAGATGGAGAATGTGCACAAATTTAAAGGGCTCATTGTTCAAAATCGGAAAGTTTCCTCACATCTTAGAGAGAAATAGGGGAAGAGCACAAATTTAAAGGTCTACACAATGCTTCAAGGTCATAGAACTGAATAGGGGAACATGAAAGGTGCCGACACGGAGTGTCGCTTCTGTATGTAACTATAGACTGCATTAGTGTAACGGTCATTTAGTGGTGCCAATTTCAAACTGAAACCCTAACTCGCCTCTGCCGATTTATATTTATATTCTTATGGGAATAAAAATGTGCTATCTTTAAACTTCTAGAAAGTATTATAAAATGCAAATCTTAACTATTAAACCTTATAACTACTAATCTCTAATGTTTTATCTATCTTGTAATGTAATATACACACCCGAGAAACACAGTATTATTTAATAAACTTCAATTTAAACAGTAGGTGCAAATTTATGAAAACGTATGTCGTAGCTGTCTAAGTATTCAGTTGAACCTGCCACTGTCACGCGGCGTTTTTAACCTGCTGCATCAAGTAACGACATATGCTACTATTTCGGATACTACTTTCTTTAAAATCAATTTTTTCTTAATTTATTCTTTTATTTGTACTTTTTCTGTACGGAAAGCAAAGAGTAATATTTTAGGATATAAAAAAATACTATTTTATAGTTAAGAATCGCCAAAATGCTTTAATATCGTGAATTGAAAATGTACTCCCATAAGAAATGCATACACTCAGATTTGAATTAGGATTTCGCGCTAAATGTAAATCTTAACCTCACTAACGTGGTCTATTCTGTGATGGGTCGCGTGCAGCACGTGACTCGAAGTAGGCAACCCGCCTGCCTGGTGGACCAACAAACCATTTCACTCGCTTCGTTTCCATCAAGCAACAAGCTGTTTTTTGTGTTATAGAGTTTTGGAGAGATTTTTCAAAGATATTATTTCATTTTTCAAATATGTCACATTTGTAGAAGTTTCATGATCAGTTTCAGTGTGAGGTAATGTTTCGTTAGTGCAAGAACTAGTGCTAACAATGTTAGTAATAGCCTCTGTTCCTCATTTACAGAAACAGGCTCCACGGAAGAACTTACAGCTTGTTTCTATAATTGTATAAATTTGTTATTTTCATGTATATAATAAAATCATTTACCAAAATAAATACATTTTTTATAAAAGGAAGAACATTTACTAATTATTAGTAACTTTAGTAATGACTGAATGATATATGATAAATGCATTGAGTTGTTAGTAAAAGTTATTTACATGACATATACTACTACCATTCTATTCAAGTCAGTGATATGTAACTAAATGATAATTACGACATATTTTTGTTAATAAAACTTTCAAACCTTTACATGTCGATCTGTTAATCTGTTATAACGCTGTAAACTTTTATTTGCATTATAACATGCTTTTGCATAGCCCATATTTAACGATGGTATCCAATCGGGATTGTTTTTATCATCTAAATCAGCTGGTTTCCCTTGAATTTTGCAATAATTTTTAAGCATATTTGGTTACGATAACATTTATCACAACACAAGTACCTATTTAAAATTAATAAAAATATGGGTTTTATATAAATCATATTTCAATAATATTTTTTCTCACTTAGTATAAAGAAAAATATATATAATAATTTCGAACCATCGGGCAAACTTTCTACCTATATTTGTCATAATTTCGTTAGGTACTTTATGAGAATGCCAAATACTAATTTATATTTGTTTGTATTCAAAGAATTAAGGTATTAGGGACAACAAAATACCTTTAATAAAATGTCTCGAACATAGTCTGCCGTATTTTATTTTATATTCTGTTAAGTGTTGTCTCTTAACCGCAGTTGTCCACTTTTTCCGTCTTTCTACCGCCAAAGGAATAATCCTACCTCTATTATCTTTTTCTGAGGGAAACCTATAAAAATATGTTCCATCCCCAATTCCACTTTTTTTTGAACATCCCACAACAACACAGAGTTGAGGCATTTTTGGCTATTTCTGCGTGGTGTACAATGGCATGTTGGTCCACCAGGCAGACATCTTTAAATGGCCGTGACGTCACGTGCACGCGACCCATAGGGATAACAATGGGAGGACTAGAATGGCCCTAGATTAGAGTCATTTGATGGACTGATATTCAGTCAGTACTGATTTTCAGACCGGTGGAGTGATAATCAATTTGATTTTGGTAGAATATTGGAGACTTCAGCTTTTTGTAAATGTTTTATTTAATGAAAGACGACGTTTCGGTCCTGGTTGGGACCATCATCAGGTCAACACAGTGGAATATTTTAAATACAAAATATTTCTAAAATACTATTACATTGTTACAGAAATTACATTTTAATTTTATAATGTGTATTGCCTTACGTCGCCTTTCATTACATAAAACATTACAAAAAGCTGAAGTCTCCAAATTAAATACCATAATCGGCTTAATAAAAATTATTCATCATTGGTAAACAATTTGAAATACAATTTGTACTGATTTTTTACATAGCATACTGAATGTAGTGATTTTCCATATTTTGTAAATATTTAATGATTGGAATTTATACATTTTTATACAATTTAAATATAACTTTATTTAACATAATTTCCGCCACTGCTACTAATGACTAATGACATTTTTGAAAAGAACTGTTAATTGTGGTAATAGCAATAGCAATAAATTAGAGCAATAGTATTGACACAATTTTACCATTATTTGTCCAATAATACTATACAGAACAAAGGTCTTGTACTGATTTCATATAAGAGATAAATGGTCACTCTACCGTAGATGAGTCATCACGGCTGACCTGTCTGAACTGGTAGTCGCATTACAGGTCAAGTGGAATAGGAGCAACGCCGCTATTGTTCGAGAATATTATAGAATCGAGAAGGTTCTGGAATGTTCAAGATTAGCTATCCGCAGGTATTAAAGGGTCGCATCGGGCGGCTCAAGAAGTTAGTATCGGTCTGAGAGTGCAGAGAGTCACTGAAGAAAGTCATTGTCGGTCAGTGCATGTTAGCGACATGTAAAGTAAAAATAAATAAATAATTAGTGATATAAATGAATAGTTGATGATATAAATATATTGTGAAAATAAATATTGCGTAGTTTTAAGTATTTAAATAAATGTTCGTAATGCTTAAGTCTTTATTAATAATAATTACTTCTAAATTAGTGTTAATATTTGTTTATTTATATTGTTACTTACTTTCAATATCTTTTTATAATGTATTGTTCTTTTATTAAATCTAGTTATATAAATATTCGTGTTGCAATTATTTTTACACGTCACCTAAATAAATAAACGTTATAATATAATTTCAAGCGAGCTTGTGTTGTAGTATAAGCTGCTTTACAGACATTTACTGTAGGATAACACGTCATAACTTTCTTCCTTGTGTTCATAATTTTTTTACCAGAATTTTGGAGTTCGACATCACAGAGAAAAACTCGCCAGGTCTATTAAAATTTTTTGTTTGGTTGATTCTCTCCCTGCCCCAGTTTACCCCAAAACGAATTTAACATTAATTTTGCTATATATTGCCATATATTACTTGCGATTTTTTTTTTCTTGTATTTTTTTTTAAATTGCTACCCCTAGATTTTGCCCCCCTGGGCTAGAGTGCCTATAGCCTTCACCGAAATCCATCACTGATATGAACCGCTTTATTTTTAAAACTTGAACTAGAACCCGAAGCTTCATTTGAAATTTTAAATGAGCTGAATCCGAATCTGAACCGATATTTCATAACCGGTTACCTAAAATACAAAAAGGTTTTTTAATTTTGGAAAAAATTTATAAAATTAATAGAGCTGATGCCATCTATCAGAATATAATAAGTTGTAATTTTAATGTTCAAATATTGGTTACATTAAAAAAACTGTCGTCATTCATTGTCAAGTACGTTATTGTACTTCATAAGCACTTGTGCTTCAAAATTTATGTTATAAAATTAGTGTAATACATAAGGGGCCGTTCAAGTATTACGTAAGCACTATAGGGGGGTGGGGGGGTCTTTGTTTTGCTTATTTTGGATGACATGGGGGGTAGGGGAGTCTAGGTGATGATTACGTCATCGGTAGCTATTAACTTTTTAACATGACTGGCAACCCTCACATTGGCTAAGTTCCGAATCGTGTAAAAATAGATCTCGAATACTTTATCAGTAAAATCTAATCTCCATTCTAAATCTATTTTCTTATTTTTAAAATTATAATTATAACATTTTAATTATAATATTAAAAAAATAAATAATTGAAAAATGTTTACGTAAGCATGGGTGGAGGGGTAAGAGCTTTGCTTACTTTTGCTGACAAGGGGGATGGGGGGGTAAATAATTGTAATAAATCTGCTTACGTAATATTTGAACGGCCCCTAAGACAAAAAAATAAAGGTAAAAGAATTTGACGTATTGTTATTAATAATTCATGGTATGTTTCATTCAGAGATTATTTTCATCACAATTTTTTTTAAAATTGATTACATACTTACAATAAAATACAATTTAAAAGAAAAGATATTAGAGGTCTTTTTATTAATCAGAAATTATTTTAGCGTTAATATTTAAATCATTTCTTTCTAATATTATATATTTGTTAATGGTAAAACTTTTTAATACATTATTAAATTAGTTTATCTACAACTATTGAAATATGGGTACCTTATACGTGTGATACTACATATAATATACTAATCATATTACACAAGTGTAATATGAAATGTCATGATACACGCTTCACTTTTCTGTAATAAATAGGGCATATAATTTAACACATAATATTTTATTAAACTGTTAATTTATTAATAACATATTTTTTATTATAAATATCAATATATATGCTTATAAAAGTATAATAAATACAATTTGAAAAGTGATTTTGACATTTAAGTGCTACAGTGGCGCCATCTGTTAAGCTATATATGAACTACCCACACCTAACTGAATATTTAACAAATAATATCAGATTTGTTATATGCCTGATAGTTGTAGATAAAGTATAGTATTTGACTCGCATAATATGGCTACATTACACTCAGATGATTAAAAATACTCGCTACCGCTCGTATTTTTAATTACATCATCGTGTAATATAGCCTACATATTATGCTTGTTAAATAATATACTATTTCTGTTATTGCTTTCTATGCCAACATGATATTAACCTTTACATTAAACAGTTAACCGGAGCAATTTTTTTTTTTGGTTTTAGAAACCATCCGCTTCCTTTGACACGAAACTAAATCCGAACCACAGAATAGTTATATATGTAAATATTTTGTGCCCGAACCTACATTTTTTCCCGTGGTACATAGTATTTTTTTCAATACTAAACAAATCTAGAAAGACAGCATATTTTGATGACAATGATATAAAACATATAACAATTTCAGTGACTTTGAAGTATACAATTTTTGATAGTTTTTTGACAGGGCCGGATTTAGAATTTTGAGGCTTTAGTGCTAATATTATGTGGAGCCCCAACATTTCTAAAAAGAAATAAGTTTTTAATAGCCGAATCCTCGAAACGGTGTTAACTTAAAACTGTTAGCTAGCACCGCCATAACCCGGTATTAAAATTTAGTCTAACATCGTATTCTCGAAACAAACACAGTATTAGACTAACCCAGTGGTAGTTTAAAGCCACCTGGTATTAAAATGGCGGCTGATATTCCAGCCAATTCCAGCCGTATCTGAGAAAAATATTGAGCTACTTGTTATGAGAGAGTTAATATTTATATCGATTTTAGTTAGCAACTAGGTTGACTAACGTGGATCATATATCTCATTACATTTTTAAAGCCTCCATTTGCTAAAAATCGCAGTCATCAACAACTGTACGGGAATAGACATAGCATTTAGTTATGTACAAGTACTACTGTTGTCTTTATATAATGTAGCGAACCCAGGGTCGCGGTGCGGGCGGCGGCGCGGGCGGCGGGAGCTAGCGAACAGGTCACAACACGTCCGTCCGCTCCCCATTGTTCTGATTTTCAAGGAATCAAAGAATCTTCTAGAATGATGTATTTTAATATAAATACCCCGACCAAAAGATCGCGAGGACAGCCTTGTGTTAATACGTGTAGTGTACAGATGGTGATATAAATAAATAGACGGTGATATAAATAGTGTTGAAATAAATATTGAGAAGTTTTAATTGTTTAAATAAATTATCTTAGTGTTTAAGTCTTTAGTAATAATAATTAGTTCTTAAATTAGTGTTTATATTTGTTAATTCTTAGTGTTAGTTATTATTATTTATTCTTTATAATTCATATTCCTTTAATTAAACTTAGTTATATAAATATTAGTGTTTTTAATCAATTTTACACTTCACCTAAATAAATAAAACGTTACAATTGGTGTCAGGTGTGAGGGTTAATAAAAACTGTGAAGTGTAAAATAAAAATAAATAAAATGGCTACTAAACAAGTAAAATTAAGTGAATTAAAAGTTGCCGATCTCAAGAGGTAGCTGGAAGAACGAGAGTTAGAGACATCGGGAACCAAGACTGTTCTACAACATCGTCTACGGCAAGCTCTTACAGAAGCTGGTGAAAATCCTAATGACTTTTTATTCAAAATTGATGATTTTGGTACAACTTTAGAAGAAATGAAAGAAAGTTCTAGAGTATTGAAAGAAGAATTAATAGAAAAATCTAGAACATTAGAACAAAAATTAGAGGAAAGTTCTAGAAAATCTGAAGAAAATTCTCGATCATTGAAAGAAGAACTGATGAAAAATTCTAGAAAATCTGAAGAGAATTTAAAAGAACAAATGAAAGAAAATTCTAGAACTTTAGAAGACAAATTAATAGAAAATTCTAACAGTTTAGAACAGAAATTGGAAGAAAAATTAACAGAAAATTCTAGAATATTGAAAGAAGAGTTAATGGAAAATTCTAGAACTTTGGAAGAAAAACTAAACGAACAACTGAAAGAAAGTTCTAGAAATTTAGAAGAGAAATTAGAAGAAAAAATAGAAGAAAACTTGAAAAATCTGAAAGATGAATACGACATGAGGATTTTAGAATTACAGAAAAAAGTCTCCAAAATAACGTCACCAGCGGTTTCAAATCCTGATATAGTAAAGATGGATGAGATTCAAGAAAAGAAGCCAGAAAAAGAAAATAGTTCCAGAATCCATATAAAAACACCAGAATTTGACGGCAAGACATCGTGGCCGAATTATTTAAAACAGTTTGAAGCTGCTGCCAAAGCAAATGGCTGGACTTCCAAAGAAAAAGCTACTGCGCTGACAGTTTCGCTACGTGGAGAAGCCATCGATATCCTACAAACGTTAAAAGAAGATGAACAAGAAGATTACGAACAACTTGTTAAGAGATTGGATATGCGATATGGCAATGCGCATCTGGAGCAAGTGTACCAGACACAACTGAGGAACCGATATCAGAGTTCTAAAGAAAACCTTCAAGAATTCGAAGCTGATATAGCTCGTTTAGTTCGTCTCGCACATCCCACAGCTCCTGACAGTGTTTTGGAATGTCTAGCCACACAAGCATTTATCTATGGGGTCCGAGACAATGAAACTCAGCAGGCACTACGATTGGCTCGACCAAAAACTCTGGTTGATGCACTTTCATATGCCTTAGACCATGAAGCTGCGAAACAAGCTTCACGTAACCAATCGCGAGTGCGAAATCTCGATGCTGAGAGGTCCGAAGACACTGAAGATCTAGAAGACAAGATAAGACGAATTACGTCTGAAATTAATGCTGCTGGAAGAAAGAAACTCCGCTGTTGGAATTGCGGTGAATTAGGTCACCCGCAAAGGCTCTGCAGAAAACAACAAAAGAAAGCAGAACCAAGAAAGGAAGAAAAGGAGTCGGGCAACTAAGTCGGGTTGATGCGAAGGGGCAATCGTCGACCCGTAATCCAGTAGCCCCAGAATCCATTACTTATGTTGCATCCCTACATCATCAAGCTAATAGCATCTATGTAGACGGCTTTATCGACAGAAGGCCGCTTAAAATGTTGCTGGATACGGGTGCGACAAAAACAATAATCAGACCCGACTTAGCAAGAAAACTATGCAGAAAACATCTACTTCCAACAAAGTGGCAGATACGCACAGCCACCGGAGAACAAGCTACCGCATCTGGAGAAATAGATTTGAGCATCACTGTTGGAAAAACGTGCATTAAACAACGTGTGCTGGTAGCTGACGTAGAAGATGAATTCATTCTCGGCATGGACATTATGAAAAAGCATGGATTTAAACTTGACCTGAAGAATGGAGTGATGATGGTCAATGATGAAGAACTAGTATTAAATCCACGAGACGACAATGCCATGCGAGTATTAATAACGGAAGATGTAACCCTCCCAGAACGGAGTGAATCAATCGTGGAATCACAGATAGAGGGTAGCTTCTGTGAGGGAAACATTGTCATGCTCCAGCCGAAAAACGATGATGCCAAAACTGGGACTGGAGTTGTAATTGGAAAAGCCTTGCTCAAAACCGACAAGATAATCCCAGTTCGAGTGATGAACATAAATTTTTATCCAGTTATACTAAAAAAAGGGACCGTAGTAGGTGAATGTTCAGCGGTATCATCAATTATTCGAACTGTAAAGGCCAAAGACAACACATCCTGTGAAGTTCCAGATATTCTAATCAAGGAGCTGTCATCATCGTTCCAGGACTTGACTGCCGATCAGAAAACCAAGGCTAAGAACTTAATTGGGACCTTTCAAGATGTGTTCCAATTTGACAAGAAGGACAAAGGGCGAACCAATGTAGTCCATCATAAAATAGACACCGGAGACGCAAGACCCATCCGCCAAACAGCAAGAAGATTACTACTGGCGAAGCGGGAAGAAGCTGAAGAAATTATAGAGGATATGAGGACGGAAGGTGTGATTGAACCTTCAAACAGTCCATGGGCTTCACCAGTGGTGCTAGTGAAGAAGAAGGATGGCTCTACAAGATTTTGCGTCGATTATCGTCAACTTAACAACGTGACGAAGAAGGATAGCTACCCGCTACCCCGAATAGACGATACTCTGGACACATTGGCAGGATCAAGGATTTTCTCTACTCTTGATTTAAAGAGCGGATACTGGCAAGTGGATTTAGATCCAAAAGACAAAGAAAAGACAGCTTTTACCATCGGTACCGGTCTGTGGTAATTTACTGTTATGCCATTTGGGCTCTGCAATGCCCCTGCAACATTTGAACGACTTATGGAAACCGTGTTGGCTGGACTGTCATGGAAAACATGTTTGGTTTACCTCGACGATATTATTGTGGTAGGAAAAACGTTCGAGGACCACATGAAGAACTTGAAAGAGGTTTTCCATAGATTGAGAAAGGCTAACCTGAAACTCAGTCCAAAGAAGTGTCACTTATTTCAAAAAGAAGTGCATTATCTTGGACACGTAGTTTCTGGTAAGGGTATTGCAGTTGACCCGGAGAAAGTAAGGGCTGTGAGTGACTGGCCAGAACCGAGGGATAAACATAAATTGAGAAGTTTCCTTGGTCTCTGTACATATTACCGACGTTATGTACCTGGATTTGCCAACATAGCGAAGCCATTGACAAGGCTTACTGAAGAATGCAGAAAATTTATCTGGGAGATGGACTGTCAAACTGCGTTCAAACAACTTAAATATTCCTTGACAAGCGCACCTGTCCTAAGTTATCCTTTACCAGAAGGAGAATTCGTTCTAGATACAGATGCCAGCAACGTTGGAATTGGTGGCGTTCTCTCCCAGATACAAGACGGACAAGAGAAGGTTATTGCCTATTTTAGTAAGACCTTGTCAAAACCAGAGAGGAATTATTGCGTCACCAGAAAAGAACTATTGGCTGTCGTGAAATCCGTGGAGCACTTCTACAAATATTTGTACGGTAGAAGATTTCTTATAAGAACTGACCACGCTGCTCTCAAATGACTGCTACATTTTAAGAATCCTGAAGGTCAGGCAGCTAGATGGATTGAACGATTGCAAGAATATAACTTTGTTATTGAGCATCGAGCAGGTACAAGCCATCGTAATGCTGACGCATTATCAAGAAGACCTTGCCAAGACGAATGCAAGCATTGCAGTCGTCTAGAAGAAAAACTCTCTACCGTCGCCAGAACAACAGTAGTGAATGATAGTTGGCAAACGGAAGACCTTCGCAAGGACCAAGAGATTGACTCGGACTTAAAAATCATACTGGATTGGAAACGAGGCGATAGCAGACCAGTTTGGGAAGATGTTGCACGACACTCACAAAGTGTAAAATCTTACTGGGCGCAGTGGGACTCTATTGTGGTTGAAGAGGGCCTTCTGAAACGTGTCATAGAGAATACTGACGGTACTGTGAGTAGGACCCAGCTGATAATTCCTAGGAATAGAGTACCGGAAATATTGGAGGAGATCCACGACGGATCTGGACATTTTGGAGTGAATAAAACCCTTGAGAGAGTGCGCCAACGATTTTACTGGGTAAATTGCAAGGAGGATGTTAAAGAGTGGTGCAAGAAATGTGTGATCTGCGCGGGAAGTAACGGGCCACATAGAAAAAGAAGAGCTCCAGTGCGCCAATATAACGTTGGAAGTCCCTTTGAACGCATTGCGATTGACGTGGCCGGACCATTCCCCGAAACTAATGATGGAAATAAATACATAGTAGTAGTAATGGACTACTTTACTAAGTGGGTCGAAGCCTATCCATTACCCAACCAGGAAGCCGTAACGGTCGCTGAAGTCTTGGTAAAAGAATGCATCTGCCGATTTGGAGTACCGCGAGAGATACATTCCGACCAAGGAAGGAATTTCGAGTCTGCTCTGTTCCAAAATATCTGTAAGATATTAGGAATAAAGAAAACCAGAACTACTGCATTACACCCGCAGTCTGATGGCATGGTTGAACGGATGAACAGAACAATAAATCGGTATTTGTCAAAGGTAGTCTCTAACCATCAACGAGACTGGGACCGACATCTTCATCTGTTCTTGTTGGCTTACCGTTCATCCGTGCATGAGACAACAGGGCAGACACCAGCAAACATCTTATTCGGGCGGGAGTTGCGCTTACCATGCGACCTGACATTTGGCAGTAAACCCGGTGAAGATCTTGCCGGGGAGGACTATGTGACGGACTTACGGAGAAGAATGAATTACATCCATGAACAAGTCCGTACAACCATTCAAGGTGCCAGCGATCGGATGAAGGACCAGTATGACGTCAAGGCTGAGAAAGGTGGTTATCAACCTGGAAATTTGGTGTGGCTTTATAATCCACAAAGACGTCGCGGCTTATCGCCCAAGCTGCAAAGGAATTGGGAAGGTCCTTACGAGATCATGAAAAGAATAAATGATGTGGTCTACAGAATTAGGAAAACACCTAATGGAAAGCCGAGAGTAGTCCACTTCAATCGGTTAGCCCCTTTTGCTGGTGATAACTTTGACGATCATCGTGGAGCGATGGTTCGCCGGGTTGTACCTGAGGAACCTACATTTGAAGACTTTATGGAAAGCCATTCCACTGGTCACAAAGCACGGTATGGCGTTACACGAGAAGAACAACGAGATCTGTTCACCGTGTCCCCAGAATATTCCCTCGCTCACTGTGTAGCGAAAGACATTAAAATGTCCCGCGGCATCGCTTCAGTTTTTAAAAGAAAATTTGGACGAGTACAAGAACTGGCCAACCAACGTCCAACTGTCGGAAAAACGGTACAACTGAAGGATGAGAACGAGGAACGCAAGCGGTACATTTACTATCTCGTTACGAAACAATACTCATATCAGAAGCCGTCATACCGCAATTTATGGGACTCGCTGTGCGATATGAAGGACCATCTGTTGCAGAACGACATCATGAAGCTGGCAGTACCGAAGATAGGCTGTGGACTAGATGGTTTGGATTGGAGGATTGTTAGAAGCATGTTAGAAACAATCTTCCGCTTTACCGGAGTGGAAATTCTAGTCTGCAGCTTCAACTCTACCGGGCAAGAAGAGCTCAAACGGACCATCGACTGTTACTTCTTCAAGACTTCCAGATGCACCAAGGGTGATGCATGCAGATTTCGTCATAACGAACTGTTCCGGGACGAAACAGTCTTAAGGAGGGGGCAATGTAGCGAACCCAGGGTCGCGGTGCGGGCGGCGGCGCGGGCGGCGGGAGCTAGCGAACAGGTCACAACACGTCCGTCCGCTCCCCATTGTTCTGATTTTCAAGGAATCAAAGAATCTTCTAGAATGATGTATTTTAATATAAATACCCCGACCAAAAGATCGCGAGGACAGCCTTGTGTTAATACGTGTAGTGTACAGATGGTGATATAAATAAATAGACGGTGATATAAATAGTGTTGAAATAAATATTGCGTAGTTTTAATTGTTTAAATAAATTATCTTAGTGTTTAAGTCTTTAGTAATAATAATTAGTTCTTAAATTAGTGTTTATATTTGTTAATTCTTAGTGTTAGTTATTTTTATTTATTCTTTATAATTCATATTTCTTTAATTAAACTTAGTTATATAAATATTAGTGTTTTTAATCAATTTTACACTTCACCTAAATAAATAAAACGTTACAATAATTAGATTTTCAAGTGCTTGATGGGGCCGTATTTAAACGATGCAACGCCTGCCCTCACATTGCTGATGAAGTAAAGGTTTAATGTAATCACGAAATCTTTAAAATATTATGAGATATGTACCTACCACAATATTTGATCTAAACATTATTTACAATTCCTAAAGATATTAAAAAAAATGTTTTATTGCTCGATAATAAACAAGTATGAAAAATATTACTTTTAAATTTTGGAAAAGTGTGTGATCAAATCTAAGATCTAAATGTTGACTTCGACAATGTATTCTGTTGGGACGGTGTAATTATTAATTCATTGTTATTTGCCTTGCATTTCTTCTTAAAAAAAGTAAAACTCGTATTATTTTAGTACTTTATTGAATGAAATTAACATTTAAATATAAAGAATGTAACGAATTTTTACTAAAATTGCTGGTAACTAGTTTTAATTTTTGGTACTAAATTTAACCCTTATCAGACGGAGTTATAGACCATTCCAGATTACGTGACTTTGAAGGATCAACTATGTTTATTGAGGGGCATACAAATTTCAGTTTTATATGGTAGAAAGTGAAGTAATTACAATTAAAGTAAATATTACATAAATTCCAGGAATATTAAGGATATATGTGTATATATATAAATATATATATATATATATATATATATATATATATATATATATATATATATGCACAAGCAGTTAAAAATTCTATTGAAATATTATATTTTTGTACTTTTAATTTGAGTGTAAATGTCTTCATTTTTCTTTATTGTGGATTGTGGTAGCAGAGCAGAGATAACTTTTTTTCAGATTTATAGCTATAATAAAAAATCTTGGTAAAATTATTGAAAAATTAAGCATTTTTGCCATTGCTGCTGTCGTAAATGGAACAGGGCACTTAGCAAGTACAGTGCCGGATTACCCATTAGGCAGAGTAGGCAATTGCCTACGGACCTCGTGTCTTTTAGGGGCCCCGCGCTCGTCTATATTGGATTAAAATAATATTGATTTGATTTTGAAATCGATGTAAGATGCAAAAAAAAATTGAAAATGAACTAAATTTGTTATTTTATTATGAAGTATAAAAGTCTAGATTTTTTAACTCATACAGTACCCCGAACTGCGGTAGCTTTTGCCTTTATATAAATTGTGCCGTTCCCTTAATTAACGAAATTTCCTAGAATCGATGTATTATGTAGAGAATAGCAGATGTGATCATGATAATAAAGTATCAAATAGGCGGCCACTAACAAAGATATCGGTTAATATTTAGTAGAATTAAATAATAGACATTTCATTTTCCGTGAATCATTATTTCTCACGTCAGAGAAACCTGTAAAATTGAGAGTTTTACTTGGGTAATCTAGTTTTGAATATGTCGTTCTGTCGTACCTTACTATTGCCACAGCCCACATTTAGTTAGAGAAAAGTAAATCGAAGGCGGCTGTGGAAGAAAATTACTAAATTTATTGTAAAGTTTTCGCAAATTATTTTTGTATTTTTAACTTTAATTAAATAAACTTGTTGCCATATATGTTATGAAATAGTTTTTTTTCTTCCACAGCAGCCTTCGATTTACTTTTTTCAATGCAATTTTAGTATAAATAACGATTTTTGTTAATTTTTCTGTTAATTATAAAAATAAATTATTACTGTATTATATCATTGTAAAGCTAAAATAAATCTCTATTAAAAAATACCATAACTTAATATGACCTCCATATGAAAAATAAAAGTTGCTATCAGAAACTCGTAAATGGTTAGATATAAAAAAAAATTGAGTACTTCTCCAAATTCACCATACAAAAGTGCCTTAAGAAAGTGCAAACCAGAATCTCGTATTATTTCATATAACAAAGTTATAAGCAAAAAAAGAAAATCGCTAAATTTACATTTTCCCCTATATCTAGTGATCTATGAATTTTTTCGCAAATAACAAAACACTATTAAAATAGCCTCCTAACGGGGCAACTTTTGTCTAATTTAACCAACCTCGTAGCTCTTACGGTACTCTAGATACCAATGCATTCGTACCTTAAATGGGACACCCGGTATAGGGGGCCCCGAGATTTCGATTGCCTAAGGGCCTCCACATGGTTTAATCCGGCACTGAGCAAGTAAGTCTGTACATGATTTTTTAAATTTTAATTTCGTCAAATGCAACGCAAATAGTACAGTAGCTACGTGACTACATACTTCGCCCAAACCAGACACAAGTGCATAATATATGGTACCATCTTTTAAAATTATCATCGAGATTTTTTAATTTTTGTCAGAAAACCCCTGACAATGTTTAACCTATAAAAAAATATTACACTGAAATTAAAAAAAAAAGGTTCTACATTTTTAAAAGCTTTTAATTGTTGCCCTCGTTTTTCGTTGTTGACCAATGTAATAATGGGTTGAAGAACTTGAGATTGAAAATTGGCCCACAGTTTACGCCACACCAGATCTAAATTCCTCTTTTGATAGATTTTATGAAACTTTTCTTTTCTACGTTAATAAACATTTCCCTATAAAAAAACCGTACCTACAAAAATAACAAGAAAGAATGGTACAACGAAACCATAAGAATCTAGTGATAATCTTTTTAATATATTCCTATTACAACAATCAAACATTACATACAGACCCTATTATAAAATAGCTAAACGTCAACATGCAAAACTTGTTGCCATATCAAAAAAGCAACACTACCAAAACAAAATCCTAAGTTCAGATAATAAATCTAAAACCACATGGAAAGTTATACAAGAAATTAACGGAAGTAAATCTCATCCTAATAAAATAACAATTAGTTCAAATAATAGCCATTTAAAAAATCCTAAAGATATTGCAAATGAATATAATACATTTTTTAGAGACGCTGCAAAGAGTGTAATAAGTCAGGTACTGAAAACTAACCAACAAACTCAGAATAGAGTAATAACACAATCAAAAAGCCCTTTCTTACACCCATATGAGGAAAATGAACTCTTAAATCTAATTTGAAATAAAATTAAAAACAAAACATCATCTGAGCCAGATAGCATCCTCAATTTTTTGATAAAAATTGCTTCTCAAGTTATCATTAAACCAATGACTGTAACAAGATGGAAAATACGGCCTTGGTTTCTATCTTGTTTTGTAGACTGCATTTCTTCTGTGAACTGTGATTCTTTTATCGGCATAGACGTTGACATTTTAGGTAATAAAAATTAGAAATTATGGGGCCATATGCTGAAAAGATCATATTTCACAGACAACATTTTTGTATTTAGATAAGAAGTTGAGAGGGTAGATTTGCCTCTCAACTTAGTTTTATAGACAGTCTTAGATAGATTTGTTGTAGATCGGACGCATACAAAATGTAGTCCGTTTAGTTTAATTTGTTTTATTATAAAATAGTTTAGTTAAGTTTGTGTTATTAAATGTAAAAATGTAAATATAATTAGTTAAGTAAAATTAAAGTGAACATGTGCTCCCGTGTTCCCAACAGACGTGTTGTGTTCCTGTAATCATCATCATCATCGTCTTTCCGTTATCACCGCCCCCCACCCCCCCCCCCCCCCCCCCGTGTTACATGACACCTAATTAATCTCTCCTTTTTGATGGGTGAATTTCCTGAAAGATAAGAATGATCCCCAAAATTTGAATAACTATTTTTTTAAAAATTTTTGAATATTCTTTTATAAATAGATTGGATATGTTCCTCTCTAAAAATAAAATTATAACACCAAACCATTCGGTTTTCGTGCAAAATGTTTTACAGAAAATGTAATACAATTTTCCCTAGAAAATATTTCGACCAAGGCCGTATTTATTTGGGACATTTTAAGTAACCTGGTAGGTTAATTCTGTTTACTTGGCACATTTGAAGTAACCCAGAACCAGGGCATGTAACCGAAAAAAATACTGGTTAACGGTTAACCCTTATAGAGAACGTTATAATAATAACGGTTTTAGTTCGAAAACCGGTTTTTGAAAATTGGAAACCGGTTTAAACCGGTTAATATATCGGTTAAAAAATTAATTAAAATTAATTAAAACAAATTAATTATAAAAATTTGATTAAAAAAAATTACAGAAAAATTAATTCAAAAAAAATTTAATAAAATTACCATCTGAGAAAAATATACAATTAAAAAAAAGTAATTTAATTATTGAATATTCACAAAAATTCCCGTAATATCTTCAGAAAAACGCAGGTCACTTTTCAATTTTAAACTTGCCTGTGTTGACAAAGGCCGTATTTATTTGGGACTTTTTAAGTAACCTTAAAGACCAAAGAGGCTACCTACATTTATGACTCTCCAATAAAATGTTAATTGTAAAAACTGTCATGACTCATGTTCAAATACAAGTAGAAAACACAGATATAAAAAAATATTAAAAAATTTTCTCGCTAAATGAAAAATAAAGGTTAATGTTCGCTAAAACCGGTTTATTTTTTTTTGGTTAACGGTTACCGGTTTTTTTCGGCCTGAAAAATATCGGTTAAAATTACGGTTAAAGTTCGCAATTTTCGTTCAAAATATCGGTTACCGGTTTTTATTAACCGGTTTTTGTAACCGGTTACATGCCCTGCCCAGAACTGATCTCGAACTGACCCAACTCACTCAGCTATTTTGCTGGGTTGGTGAGTTGAATCTGTTTTCTATCTTTGTTTACACATTTCTTCTTTTTCTGTATCTGACAGAAGTTATATCTTTTATAGGTTAAAAGGGAAAACTTAACATAAATAATTTCAAAAAATCACTGAAATTTACCATTTAAAATTTTAACAAACTATAAAATTTGGTTATTTATTTGGTACCAACACGAGTTAGTTCAGGATCAGTTTAGGGTTTTATTCAAATTTCCCAAATAAATACACTCTTAATAGAGAATGGAGAAAAACCAATAGGCATTTTGTGCGATTTGACTAAGGCGTTCGATTGCGTAAGCCATGGTATTCTGAGCTCCAAACTCTATAATGTAGGTATCACGTATCAGAGGTATACCCTCAAATTGGTTAGATTCATTTCTAAAAGATAGGGAACAGTATGTAGCAATTAAACACACATACACATATTTCACCACGGAATTTAATTCTGATCGAATCACTATTAACATAGGTGTCCTCCAGGGAAGCGTGCTTGCACGTACATTATTTCTTCTCTATGTAAATGATCTATATCTAATATTTGATAAAGAACGTAGAGTCACTATGTACGCTGACGATACCTCCATAATAATTTCAGATCTTGAAACCGATAATCTTAAAATTAAATGTCAAAACTCTCTACATTGCCTTTCAAACTGGTTTTCCAGGAATGACTTAGTTTTTACTTTTTAATAAATCTAAAACTCAATATATGCGTTTTCATAACAGTCAATGTATTAATAATCTAGATGATCTTGTTGTTGACAATAATAAAATATCCAGGACTTATAAAAGTAAATTCTTAGGGTTTTTCATTGAGGAAGATCTCACATGGAAATCTCATGCCGTGTCGGTAGCTGCAAAACTTAGTTCGATAGGGTATCAGCACAGAATAGTTACATACAGAAGCGACACTCCGTGTCGGCACCTTTCATGTTCCCCTATCCAGTTCTATGACCTTGAAGCGTTGTGTAGACCTTTAAATTTGTGCTCTTCCCCTATCTCTCTTTAAGATGTGGGGGAACTTTCCGTTTTTAAACAATGAGCCCTTTAAATTTGTGCATATTCTCCATCTCTCTCTAATTTTCGTTTCTCTGTCTTACTGTCGCTTCTGTATAAACCTATTCTGTGGTTTAGATATTTAATTAACATCTTTAATGAAAATCAATTAAGAAATTATTACTTTGCCAAAGTAGAATCTATTCTTAGGTATGGTATCTGCTAATGGGGTACAGCGTCTGCTGCTACAAGTGTATTCCTTTGTCAAAAACGTATTTTAAGAACTATGACTCATGTACAAAGAGATTATTCTTGCAAACCCTTATTTCAAAAATTTTAAATTCTCACCCTGGCATGTCTTTATATCTTTGAAGTTTGCAAATTCGTTTACTCTAATAAACATATCTTCCAAACAAATTGTAATATACACAATCCCAATACTGGATCGAAAGAAAACTATTATATTCCAAATATAAAAAATAATAAATTAAAAAACGCACCTCATATGAAAGGTCTTTACATTTTCAACAGACTACCTGAAAAAATTAAATCTTGTGGCAAAAAAAACTCTTTATATATAATCTTCATAACTTCTTAATAAATAAGTGCTTTCACAAGGTCTCAGATTTTTTAAATGAATAATAATACTTATATTACATATAACTGTCTCTGTCTAGATTAGAGTGACCATTTATTTTTTTAATGAAATCAGTACAAAACCTATATTCTATATTTAAATTACTTATTGATTATATTACATTGAAATGATTAGAGTAAGTCATTTAATATAATATTTAAAAAAAATGATAAAAGTAAAATGAAATTTGATGTCATATGCGATGACTAATGTTTAAAAATTCTTCTATTGTGTTTAAGCAGTCTTGTAGCAAATACTGTTTTAGTTTCTTTAAATTTGATTTCTTCGAGGCTTTTTTTATTCTCAGGCAAAACATTTATAAATCCAAATATAACTTTTAATATGTTGTTTTTGCTTTTACTACATTAGCTTTAAAAACAAATGGGAAAATTATAGCGATATTGCTGCTATAATTTTATTGCTATTACTAAAGTTTACAGTTCCTCTCAAAATCAAACCTTTTAACCAAGTCACTTACTAATAAAATCAAACAACGTCGACAGATAGAAATTTTGGTGAATACTTAAATTATATGAAAATGTTTAAACATCTATCAAAAATAATTATAAAACATCGAAAATCAGTACATTCAGTACAGTATGTAAAAAATCAGTACAAAATATGTTACAATTTGTTTATCAGTACAAGGGTCTGAAAATCAGTACTGTACTGACAAAATCAGTACGAATGGTCATTCTAGTCTAGAAGTGAACCTGTCTTCCAGATACCTGTATATATATACATATTTATGTCTTTTTAATATATTATATATATATATATATATATATATATATATATATATATATATATATCATGTATGACGATTTCTATACCTGTATACACATGTCAACGAAATAAAGCAAATTATTATTATTATTATTATTATTATATTAAATAATTGACTAGTCAATCATTTCAACATCGGAGAAATTTGAGAAATCGAAATTTAAATCCGTCAGACAGCATTTATTTATAAGATACTTTTTTCTTGTAACGTTCTACAATATCTCCATTTAAATTAGAAATATATTCATATATACGATCCATATTTAAGGTATATAACTATATATACACAAAAATTCTAATAGAAAAGTACAATACACTTAAGAACACAACGCTTTCAAACGACTGAGCGAGTGATATAAGGCGAATGACAGCTGTAGGCACCTCATCTAACATGGCGGCGGTTCTATGACGTCATTCTGGAATGGTCCATTCTTTGTGAATAGGGTTAGGTTTTTTATTTTACGTTGTCTTGGATATGACAAGTGTCATATGGGGGATTTTATTAATCCTAGGGATTTTGGTGACTAGCAAGACCACGACGAGAGTATTATGTTATGTTCACACAGAAGCCAAGTTTTTGGTTACCAATGTTATATTATATTTATATAAATAAATATATAAAGTATAATAAGAGTTATTATTAAATATACAACATATTACAGCAAGGGTTAACGTAATTAGCACCGGTGTTAGCCAAGTGTTAAGAGTTTGGTATTAAACTTATTTGATAATAGGGTTAATCTAACACCGGCTAACTAACCCGGCGCTAATGTTAACACTCTTTCGAGAATTCAGCTGTTAGTGTTTCTAAAAATTTATTATTTAATAGGCCTTTTTAATTCCGTTAAAAAAGGTCACGAGATCATCATTCTATCTCTGACCAGTGGCGGCTGGTGATATTTTATAAGGTAGGGCACAAAAATTAAAAATATATAAATACAATTTAAACATAAAATCCATCTTGCGTTCTTTTGCATGAATGAAATGTTCGATTACTTCGTTGTTGTTTAAGAAGGTTTTCATCATAGTTTTTTCGTTTGACATCGCTAGCGCAAACCGTCCATCTCAAATCATTGTGTTTAAATATGTTTTAATTTTTTAAGTAGAACAAGAGTGCTCGCATTCTACACATTAGTCATGGATATTGTACAAGTAATTTTTAGTAATTTGACACATTTAGAAAATGGTGTTGTTAAATAATTACTATTTCGTATTTGTAACAATAATAAAGCACCATCTACATTTGCAAAATCATCATCAGAAGTAATTTTCGTTCAATACATGAACTTTTACCACAAACAATGCTAACTGATTACCTCAGAAATTGTCGGACAAATTCGGAAATCTTCGCCTAAATTCTGAGCACTGCCCCATTTCAAGTTATTCTAGCGTCATGGAAATACGCTCCTATTGGTCAAAATAGCGAAAACTCGAGAAAAAGTGGTGGGAGACCGGGGCAATCGTCGTTGAAGAGTTCGCTGAAAAACCTCAATTTACACCAAAAAATAGAAAAAGAAGAATTGATTTAAGAAGCCGACACGAAAAAAGATATCGAAAGAGACTAAATAGCATTATAAACAACCAGAGTAGAATTTCTAATTATTTTAATATAATAAATGAAATGAAGATGATTCTGAAAGATAACAAAGATTTAAGTGAATGCGTGAAATGTCTTTTGTCGAATAATCAGGAATCTACTGTTACACCTACAAATTCTACTCGCACAACTTCATTTTTAAAACTATTAATGGAAACTTCAGAAAGGCTAGTAAAATCAAAACCTAGCGGTAATCGTTACAATAAAACAATAAAAATGTTTGCTTGTAATATTTTTATGATAGGAGGAAGATTAACTTACGAAACTTTATGTTCAAATTTACCTCTTCCATCACCTTCATCAGTTTCCAGGTACTTATCGGAAAATGGGCCAAAAATTATTGAAGGTCAATTGCGTTTGGAAGAACTAAAGAAATATTTGATAGACAGAAATCTACCTCTTACTGTTTGGATTAGTAAAGACGCTACAAGGATCACAAATAAAGTGCAATATGATCCGAAAACAAATCAATTGGTAGGATTTGTATTACCATTAGAAGATACAGGTATGCCAAAACCACTGTCATTTTCGGCTACATCAGCGAAGGTAATAGAGAGTTATTTTGAATCTATTAAAAGAGCGTCGTTGGTATATGCAATAATGGCCCAACCTCTAAAAGAACATGCAACGTCGTTCTGTTTAAGTATATTTGGTACTGACAATAAATTCACATATAATGATGTCATTCGTCGATGGAATTTTATTACTGAAGAATGTGCGAAAATTGGTATTGAGGTATTAGGGATTTCCGCTGATGGCGATCCGAGACTACTTAAAGCTATGCGTACTCAAACTATCCTAGGTCGAAATAATATAAACGCGATAAGCCAACAAGAAACCTCAGTGCAAGACACTGTACATATAGGAACAAAAATGCGTAATAAACTTATACAACATTCTTCATTACTACCAATTGGGACAAAAATTGTTACAGTTAGTCATTTAAAAATTTTGATCTCAACAATATCAAAAGATAAACATGGATTAACTAGTTACGATCTTGACCCAAAAGACAAGATGAATTTTTTGTCCGTTGAAAAAATAAGCGACCAAAAAATACAAATTCTATTAAAACAAAACATACCAGATAGTGAAGGAACTGTAATTTTTTTAAAAATTATGAACTACATTATTAGTTCGTATTTTGAAGTTAATTTAATACCTACAGAAAGACTTTATAGAATATGGTACAGTATATTTATTTTGCGAATATGGCGAGCTTGGATTTTAAATAGTAAACAATACTGTTTAGGAGAAAATTTTTTGACTCTAAATTGTTATGCATGTATTGAACTTAATGGTCATGCGTTAATTAATCTCATGGTAAAACTAAAAGAAACAAATAAGACTGAACTGTTTTTACCATTCCTCTTCAGTAGTCAACCCTGCGAGAGTTTTTTCCGCCAAGTGCGATCCATGTCTTCCACTTATTCAACAATTGTAAATTGTAGTTTGTTGGATATTTTACATAGACTGCGAAGAATACAACTACAAAATGACATTGTTGTAAGTGAAATGGATAACGCAATATTTCCAAGACTGATACCTAAAGTTTCCAGTAATATTTGTTGCCATGAGTTGCCAAATAAAACATTAATATTTGACACTGTAGAAAGAGCAAAACACGACGCAATTGAAGAATTAAGTAGTATTGGTATCGAGTCAGGAAATACTAACGTTACATTATGTCACTTGGAAATTTCAACAATGAATAATGAAATGTCCTCGGAAATATCTCAGCAGAATACTACAATTTCAGAGGCAACCGAATCTTCTTCGGAATCTATAGTTGAAAATGAATGTAACACCGAGAATAACACTGTACATACCGAAATTCATCCAGAACTTGTAGAAGACTTAACCACTTTAAATGCACTCATAGGCCACTTGGAGCTTCCAAATTACAATGACAATAAAGTGAAATTAAACAAATCAAGCCCTTTTGCAGTAGTTTCGGATTCAAGTGGTACTGAGTATGTTGTAAGAAAATCGTCCATATGTTGGCTTCTCAATAACGACTATCATCGCATTAGCAGCGACAGACTGCAAAGAGTTAGAGAAGCCGATTACTCAAACAAACGAATTTTAGAACGAGAAACACATACAAAAAATATACGAACAGAAGCGGAAATTACTATTGGGGAATGGGCTGTTTTTAAAAAAGAACTTGATGAAACTAATACAAAGTTCAGAATTGGTTTGGTATTAGATTTTATGTACAAATAATATGAGATTACCAAGAAAAGAAAGGAGTATTCTAAAATAATTGCAAAAGTAACTGAAAGAAATATCGGAGTTCTATGTACATGGTATGAATTAACAGATAATATTTTGAGACCAGTAGGAAATTACACATATGTGGATATGGGTCGCGTGCAGCACGTGACTCGAAGTAGGCAACCCGCCTGCCTGGTGGACCAACAAACCATTTCACTCGCTTCGTTTCCATTGTGCAACAAGCTGTTTTTTGTCTTATAGAGTTTTGGAGAGATGTTTCAAAGATATTATTTCATTTTTCAAATCTGTCACATTTGTAGAAGTTTCATGATCAGTTTCAGTGTGAGGTAATGTTTCGTTAGTGTAAGAACTAGTGCTAGCAATGTTAGTAATAGCCTGTTCTTCATTTACAGAAACAGGCTCCACGGAAGAACTTACAGCTTGTTTCTATAATTGTATAAATTTGTTATTTTCATGTATATAATAAAATCATTTACCAAAATAAATACATTTTTTATAAAAGGAAGAACATTTACTAATTATTAGTAACTTTAGTAATGACTGAATGATATATGATAAATGTATTATGAGTTGTTAGTAAAAGTTATTTACATGACATATACTACTACCATTCTATTCAAGTCAGTGATATGTATGTATGTTTATAACTAAATGATAATTACGACATATTTTTGTTAATAAAACTTTCAAACCTTAACATGTCGATCTGTTAATCTGTTATAACGCTGTAAACTTTTATTTGCATTATAACATGCTTTTGCATAGGCCATATTTAACGATGGTATCCAATCGGGATTGTTTTTATCATCTAAATCAGCTGGTTTCTCTTGAATTTTGCAATAATTTTTAAGCATATTTGGTTACAATAACATTTATCACAACACAAGTACCTATTTAAAATTAATAAAAATATGAGTTTTATATAAATCATATTTCAATAATATTTTTTCTCACTTAGTATAAACAAAAATATATATAATAATTTATTTCGAACCACCGGGCAAACTTTCTACCTATATTTGTCATAATTTCGTTAGGTACTTTATGAGAATGCCAAATACTAATTTATATTTGTTTGTATTCAAAGAATTAAGGTATTAGGAACAACAAAATACCTTTAATAAAATGTCTCGAACATATTCTGCCGTATTTTATTTTATATTCTGTTAAGTGTTGTCTCTTAACCGCAGTTGTCCACTTTTTCCGTCTTTCTACAGCCAAAGGAATAATCCTACCTCTATTATCTTTTTCTGAAGGAAACCTATAAAAATATATTCCATCCCCAATTCCACTTTTTTTTGAACATCCCACAACAACACAGAATTGAGGCATTTTTGGCTATTTCTGCGTGGTGTACAATGGCATGTTGGTCCACCAGGCAGACATCTTTAAATGGCCGTGACGTCACGTGCACGCGACCCATTGACCTGTACATATTTACAATACCTCCACCTGAAGTAGTTGAATCTAAATTAATAATTCCAAATATTATTCTAAATGACTTGCTTGGTTTAACAGGTATATATAATATTTATCTTATGTATCTACATATTTCTATTTTTATGATAATTTTTTTAATTTGCAGTGCTTCCGAAAACACCTGACTGTAATCAAACAGATAGAACATTTGGTACATCCTCTTCTGAGTCCTCGCCATCTTCGTCCGGTATTTCAAACGAAATTAATGTTAATACCTTTGTAATAGTCGAATTTGTCACAAAAAAGTCAAAAAAACATTATATTGGTTTTATTTTAAATAGACATGGCGATGATTACAAAATCAAATTTATGCGTAAAATTCAGAATTTTGGCAAATCTGATAATGTTTTCGTCTTTCCTGATATTGATGATATTTCGTATATCACAAAAAATAATATTTTACTAACACTCGAAGAACCAATTATGGACCAAAGACTACGTTATGTATTTAAGGAAAATTTAATATCCTACAGTAATATGTGTTGATAATATTATTACGCATTGTATTTATTTTATGTTTGCTACAAATAAAACTATAGAAACTTTAATTTTAACATACCTACAACTTCTCCATCAAAATTAAATACTTGTATTACACTGCAATACTAGTGAAATACTATGTAATATCGTGTAATACATATAAATTTTCATGTAATTATATGTAATTGTATAAAATTCATGTAATTCTATGAAATATAATGTAATACTCATGTAATTTTTTGGAATTGTGTAATTGTGGGACACTTGTTTCTGGAGTGATAACCCCCTCGGGGGCAATACTATGAATGCCCTAGCTAGCTATGTAGCCACCAAACTTTCAGCTGTGTATTGAAGGGTGCATTACATGATATTAAATATATACCAATGAAAGCCCCCAAACTAACCGTGTTGTATTGAGGGATGAATTATATGATATTAAATAAAAAATAATTGATATTAACTTAAAATTGACACGCACAAATACTGGCTTATTTTTTCTCATAATTATTCAATTATTAGTAGGGCTGCGCCCCTGTGCCCCATAGTACAAGCCGCCACTGTCTCTGACACGCTTTTAGTATTTTTTAGTACCTACTTTATTTAAATTTTTTAGGATTTCGTTTTAATTGAAAATCTCCATTGCATTGACGAGGCCTCGTGCTAAATCTTAGTCGAGTGCTGTTTAACGCATGAGGCGTAGCCGAATGCAGAAATTATAACACGAAATGAAAAACACAGTTACACACCAAACCAAAATATTAATAGAAATACAGCCTACTCAATTGAATTTAAAAAAATATGTTACTGTATTACAATTTGTGAAATTTAAGATTTATTATATTTTCGTTTTGGAATACTTTAATATTAGTAAATATCAATTTACTTCGGTTTAGTGTTATTTGGGTCGAGAAAAAATAGCATATACATTTCATGAGAGAATGCTGTTTTGTGTTTTCCCTCGGTACTTTGTCAAAGTACATCTTATGAAACATCTTGCATTTCTTTTCTCCATGTATAACAAATTATTACTATCATAACAAGTTTACATGATCATATACCCAATACCTAATTCGTATTAATGTATTTCAAAAAAATAAAATAATCACGAATTTAAAATGTTTATGTAAAGGTACTTCTATACTTAATTAAATGGTTTTTAATTTTAATATTTAAATTTAACTAATAATTAATCAAAATATAGAATACAATTAAAGCAAAACATGTAATATTTATAACTTACTGTAAGGTTTCCATAACTATTTTTTTATTTCACATCACCACACTTTTGCTTTGTACGGAGATAATTAACAAAATACGTATAAATTATAATATCAGCGCATTTTCTATGTTCATTATTTACATATTACTTCCGTCCAACGCATTTTTCGATGGTCATTATCTACATATTACTTCCGTCTAAATTGCAAATGTAGCAATGGTATATATTAAATGTAGGTACTGAAAACCCACATGTTTATTTTATATTGATAACACGTATATTTAATCACATATTTATAATTTTATAAAGTACAAATTATATACAAATTATATAGCAGAATCACCCTTATTTCGTAATAAGTAAGAACATTACATCATCCTATAATTCATAAGATGCTAAGTTGCAAGGGTGTCATGATTACTTAGTATAAAATGTACGTGAGAATGTTTTTGTAGTTAGTTATAGTTCATATGTTAACTTTGTAACTTGTAATCGATTTTCGTAAAATAAAATAATTTTTTTAAAAACCTGTGTTAAGCCGTCGATTTCAATCGTTTATTTGCAAATCTGAATCTCGCGAAATGCGCATTGTTGCCGAGAGTACAACTACAAGGGAACTATCAACTCCTGGTGCCCAGAGTCCGAGCCGTCGCCGAGCCAGAGCCAGAACTAGCCACCAGCTACGAGGACGAGGAACAACGAGCAGCCTGAGGGAACATCAGAGCATCGCAGCCCGTTCCATCCCCGAAACCACAACAGGGCAAATGAAGATTGCCATCAGCACCATAGTCCTTCTAATGTGAGTCGCAAACCCATTATTCAAACTATTATATCTATTTAATATTTAACAAGCTCATAAGCTGAAACTATAATTGTTATTTAAATATTGTTATTATTATATTAATTTCAAATGACTCCACCGCCAACTCCAGACACAGCAAACATTTTCACACATCTCAATAAGGACATACTTATGTTCCTAGACATAATCCCAAATTTTGACGGTAACAGTAAAACTCTAAGTGATTTCATTACATCCACTGAAGAGGTTATTAATATTATTAATCAATCGAGCCCTTCAGAAATTACTAAAAAAATAATATTGCTATCAATAAGGAAAAAAGTTACCGGCCAAGCAAGAGAACTATTATCAGGCACAGCAACAAATACTTGGGGTGAACTAAAAACATTTTTAATACAAAATTACGGCGATAAAAGAAATGAAGCAACTATTTTGATAGAAATTTGTGATTTAAAACAATTAAATGAATCCATTTTTGACTACCATAAAAAAATATTCGAATTATATTTGATTTATAAGAGCAAATTAGAAATTAAACTTGTAGTACAGGAATTAAAAAATATGATCGCCTTTGGTCAAATTTATGCAACCCAATGCTTTATTAAAAATTGTCGAGAACCTTACAAATCTCAACTGAGTGCAAGGCACCCAACATCATTGACTGAAATAGCAAATTTAATAACAAATGATTTGCAGTACGTTAAAAATCAGCCTAAACCCCCTGTACAGACAATACACAAACCAATACCATATCAAGTCCCAGCTAATGCCTTCCGAACAACACAACAATTCGTTAATAAACCATCACTCGCAAATCAACAACCTCAATTCCCAAGACAACCCCCACAACAGAAACCCATGTATAAACCAACTCCAATGTCTATCAGTACCCGCTCGTTCCGACCCAACCAAAATAATAGATTCACACCACAATCCAGACCTACATTCGTCGCCGAAGAACTATATAATATCGAACAAAACTCAGAAATCGACTCAGAACAAGACTTGCAAAATTACGAAGACCTCGAATATCTTGAATTAATTGACGAACAGAACGATAACGAAAACGTACATGACCATCAATATGATTAGCAATTTGCCATATCTAAAACTGCAAGACCTATACATTTTAATTGACACCGGATCCGCACAAAATTTCATCAGTAAAGATTACGTCTATAAAAATAAATCCAAGTTTAAAATTTTCAAAGAATCCTTTACCATTAACACAATGAACGGTAAATCTAAAGGAGACGAGTATACGTTTATAAAATATAAAGATAAAGAATTAAAATTTTACTTATATAATTTTCATTCCAGTTTTCACATTCTACTTGGTTTTAATGGTTTAAAAATATTAAACGCTAATATAAATTTACAAAAAGAAGTAATAACATTTTTAAATAAATACAAACATAAATTCGAATATTTCGATCAAAATTCAAAAGACACGGTTTTTAATATGGAAACAATAAACGGAACAAACACCTGTCTATTCTCGTAATTACAAATATCCAAAGATTTATAAAGAGGAAGTAGAAAATCAAATTTCTAAATTACTGTCAGATAATATAATCCAACCATCGTATTTCTATGGTCATCCCCGATCTGGGTGGTGCCAAAAAAAAGTGATTCCTCGGGACAACAAAAATATAGAATGGTGATAGACTATCGCCGTTTAAATGAGAAAACTATAGACGACAAATTCTCCATCCCGGACACAACCGATATTCTAGACAAACTAGGCAAAAGTTGCTATTTCACAACAATCGATTTCATGAGCGGGTTCCATCAAATCGAAATGGACCCGAGGGATATTGAGTAGTGATGCGAGTGGATTAAATGACAGTGGTCAGTCACGATCATTTTGAGAATGATCGTCAGGTCATTTTAGTTCCATGACGCGAATGTCACTTTTCTGTCATTTTGAAAATGACACGAGTGTCATTTTTAAAATGACGCGTTTTTCGTTGTGAAAATGACGGTCACGGACATGTACGAACAAAAACGAACTGCTACGTACAGCAGTACAGCGCAACAGGACGAGTATAAGCGTGAACATTCAATTCCAATCATAACGATATTATTATAATTCGTGATTTTTGTGATAATACAAGACTGCAATACTATATACATATATACACATTTGCCAATTTTTTTAGAGTTACCTTATGTTTTGTTTATTTTTGTAATACGTTTATTTTGTACTAAATTAATAATTCTATCAAATATATATATATATATATATATATATATATATATATATATATATATATCCTTAATAATTTTTTTTCATTAAAATATTAAAAGAAAATAACATGACCAAAATGATTCAATATGACTGAAAATGACCTATAAAATGACTGTCACGTCACTTTATTTTAAAATGACATCACTAATATTGAGAAAACGGCCTTTAACACCAACAGTGGCCATTACGAATTCACCCGCATGCCTTTTGGGCTCAAAAACGCCCCTTCTACGTTCCAAAGGCTCATGAACTATGTTCTCCGTGATTACATTAATAGGATTTGTTTTGTCTACCTAGACGACATCATCGTACTAGGCACTAGCATTCAAGAACATTCTGAAAATATTGCCAAAATTTTCCAAAAACTTAGAAAAGCGAATTTAAAAATACAGCCAGACAAGTGCGACTTCTTCCGGAAAGAAGTATGCTACTTAGGACACATAATCACTACTCAAGGCATCAAACCAAATCCTGAAAAAATTAAAACAATTCAAAATTTCCCGCTTCCAAAAACCCCAAAAGAAATAAAATCCTGTCTTGGCCTTCTCGGATATTATCGTAGATTCATAAACAACTTTTCTAAAATCACGAAACCATTCACACTCTGTCTGAAAAAGGGAAGCAAAATTGATATTCATAATAAAGACTATTTGGAAAGTCTCAAAATTTGTAAAAACTTATTAAGCACTAATCCGATACTGCAGTATCCGGATTTTGAAAAAGAGTTTATATTGACCACCGATGCCAGCAATTATGCTCTTGGAGCAGTTTTGTCACAAAAACATAACAACAAAGATTTACCTGTCGCTTATGCATCGCGAACTCTTAACAACCCTGAACAAAATTATAGTACCGTTGAGAAAGAGCTATTGGCAATCGTTTGGGCCACGAAACATTTCAGGTAATACCTTTTAGGAAGAAAATTCAAAATTATTACCGATCATAGACCACTTATTTGGTAAAATTCCCTTAAGGAACCAAATCAAAAATTAATTAGGTGGAAATTAAAATTGGAAGAATTTAACTATTATATCGAATATTAGAAAGGTAATCAAAATTATGTATAGCTGATTGTTTGTCACGAATTAAACCTGGTTTCGAAATTAAATACAAAAACGACGATATTTTTGAAAGTAAAAATCCACTCGTTCATTGCATATCAAGAGACTTTGCAATGTCTCAAGGTTTTGCTGACCAAGTGAACCACCGGTACAAGACAAAAGACAAGATAGATAGAATTACATGTGTAAACGATAAGATTGTAATACAACCTGATAACAATAGGACGATAATTCATCTGCTAACAAAGAATAAATACCATGAAAAACACACCATGCAAAATATCCGGCATTGTTTAAACACATTATTGGACTATTTAATACAAAATGACATAAACGAAATAGCCTTACCAAAAATCTGTACGGGATTAGATAAGAAAAAATTGCCCCAAATAAAATCCTTAATAGAAGATATTTTCCAAAACAGTTCAATAATTTTTAATGTTTTTGAAAAACCAAAAGACATCAAAATTAAAAATTACGCTAGTTCAATCGTTGTTGAAGTAGACGATCAAAACTCCTCAAGTACAGAAACAGCACATACAGACGACGAGAAACCTTTGAATGGACTGACTTATATCGAATCACCCGTGAATGTAGGAAGAAATCAAATTGTAGTAAAAGAAGTTAATAAAAATCACGTAAAAATCGAAAAATTATTCAACAACAAAATTCAAAGATTTTTACCTGTACCTCAATAAATTTAATTGCAATACAACTATTATGGAATTTATAAAACAGTACCTACAGCCCGGAATAAAATACTACTGCCTAATACCTGAACAGTTCATCAAAACCTTTAATGCCTTTTTCCAAATTATGTTCAGATCAAATTCATATAAACTAATCTCTTGTAAAAGCTTAATAACTGACATACAAGACAGGGACGAACAAGTACTAAAAATTAACCAATATCATGAAGGAAAAATAAACCATCGTGGTATTACAGAAACTTATCAAAAGTTAAAACAAACAATGTATTGGCCAAGCATGCAAAAGACATACAAAATTATATTAATCAATGCGAAACGTACCTATTAAATAAATACGAAAGAAATCCGATTCAGATACCTAATATTTTAACCCCCACGGCAAATAAACGCCTCGAAAAAATCCACATAGATCTACTATCTCTAGAAAAAACAAAATTCCTGACCATCGTAGACAGTTTCTCTAAATTCGCTCAAGCCTACGAATTAAAATACCAAAATGCAATAAATATATTATCAATAAATTAATGAAATATTTCTCGCACTATGATATCCCATTAGAAATAATCGCTGATAACGGCAAAGAATTTAACAATCAAATATTAACTAATTATTTGAATATCAGAAAAATTAAAATCAACTTTACGAGTATTGACAATCCTAAATCAAATGAAATCGTCGAAAGATTTCATAGTACATTAATCGAACATCTTCGAATTCATAACCAAAATAAAATATTTAAAGAAAAAAATTAAAAGAAAGAGTAAATTACGCATTAATCGCATACAATAATTCTATACATTCGGTCACTAAACAAACACCCCTTAATGTTTTATTCGGACATTTAAATTTAAATAATATTAATCAAACCGACGAAATAGTCGTAGACTCCTACATTCAAAACCATAAAGAAATGATGCAGGAAGTTTATAATCAAATTAAAAGAAATATTGAAATAAGTAAAGAGAAATATTCTAAAAAACCCGGGAATACAATCGACCTACCCGAGCAAATATATTTAAAACGACATAAAAGAAATGTCGGTAAATGCGAAAAACCTAAATTTAAAATAATAAACGTAGAAAAAATAATTCCCGAAAAATGTCAAATCATTGATAATAAAAATAAAAAACATAAACTAAACCAAATTAAAAAACCACGTGCTGTTGCAGATACACAACCATCGGACATCCCGAGTTGCTCAAAAATGAAACCGGAAACCCCGGCATAAACATAGTAATGTTAGGCGATGCGTACGTTCAAACGCATGAAAAGTACATTTTTGTTAATCTAAATCTCGATAACGTATTAAACCAAATAAATAATCTACTAAAGAATAAACATAAACTTTACTATGAACTTCAACCCCTAACCCTATCATCCTCTAACGGCACTTTCAATAACAGCATGAACATCTTAGAAAATATAATCAGTAAAATAGACTCCACAAAAAACATATTCACAAAACGACATAGACGCGGTCTTATTAATGGTCTTGGTTCTATCATAAAAAGTATTAGCGGTAATTTGGATGCTTCAGACGCGGAAAAATACGATAACTTAATAAATAAATTATCCACCAATCAAGAAATTCTAGAAAATAGCCTAAACTCTCTAATTTGGCACAATAAAAATTTAACAAACCAATTTAATAAACAATTAGATTTAATCAATCAGAATATGTAATATTAATATTATGCAATTTTTTTTTTTCACTCAGTTTGGCCTTCGAAAACAATGTCGATTAGCCATCCTCATAGTGAGAGATATTAATCTACATTATATTTTTAATTTAATGTTTTTCAAAAAGTCAAACAAAAATTGATATAGCTTCAAATTTTGGGATTGTAGAATAATAGGTAGTTTTGTAGGGAGTTCATTTTTTTCCGATATGAGGTTGTCATATAATGTTTTTTGTTGAGCAGCAAATAATGGACAATTTAGAAAAATATGATCTAAGGAAGCCTCTGTTAAATTATCACACTGGCAATATGGTGAATTAACTAGTTTTAGTTTAAATGCGTGACTAGGTACAAGACTATGGTTAAAACGCATTCTAGTTATAGTTGTTATAAAAATTATTTTTCCGCGCTTTTCTAAACCATGGGATTCTTGGTAGCTTGTCTTGAGTACAAAAATAAGGAGAATTTGACACTTTACAGTGCGCGTTATATTCAGAGACCCATTGTTGAATTTTGTTTTTTTTTTTATTAATGCTTTGCAATCCGAATTATCAATGGTATTTTTTAGAATTGAACCATTTAATATTGCCTCTTTCGTCATGTTGTCCACTATTTCATTTTGTATAACGCCGCTATGTCCTTTTACCCAAATAATTTTAACTTCTCTACCTTTTTTTTGGATCTCATAAACAGTATGGATAATTTTATAAATTATTTCAGAATTTATTTTATGTAGTTCCGGTGAATTTATTTTAGTAAGAGCACTTTGAGAATCTGAGATGATGACTATATATTTGTTTGGAAGAGCGCAGATGGATTCCAAAGCTTTAAATATTGCTAGTAGCTCGGCATTGTATATAGAGGTTAAATGATGCAGTTTAAATTTTGCGATATGAGATATTTCAGGAATAATGAAAGCACAGCCTGTTCCTTCAGAAGTTTTTGAAACATCTGTATAGACCTGCAGATAGTTTGGAAATGTGTTTTTTAGTTTCTTAGTAAATTTTAACGGGTTCATCGGTTAATTATGTGACTGTAAAGAAAATTTTGGTATTGAGAAATTATTTTCTAGAGAGTATTCTAAGGGGTAAAGGTAGCAGGGTAGAGTGTGGTGTTGGTCCTCTATAGGTAGCTGTTTAATAAATAGGAAGCTGTCAATCAAGGGTGGAGATGGTTTATTATTCCAATATTTATTGGTAAGGACTTCTGCGGCAAGTTTTGCAAGTGGTACTGAATTCATATTGTACAGAATATAACGATGGGAAAGCATACCGCGCCTAATACTGAGGGGCATAATATTGGCTTCGGCTAATAGGGCACAGATGGGGGTTGACCGCAACGCACCTAGACAGAGTCTGACAACTTTATTTTGTAAAGTGTCCAGTTTTCGTAATTCAGATTGACGTGCAGAGCCATACGATATGCATCCGTAATCCATGACTGAACGAATATAATTTTTATATAGTATAAGTAAAATTTCTGGATGACCTCCCCAGTGAGTGTTAGAGATAGAACGGACGATATTTATCCTTGGTTCACATTTTTTAATAATATGGTTAATATGTGTTTTCCATGTTAATTTAGAATCTATATACATGCCCAAGAATTTCACGACAGATGATATTTTTATATTGTAGATACCTAATTTAAGAAAGCTTGGTAATTTATTCAACCTCCGTCTGCTATAAATAGATACGACAGATTTTCTGGGACATAATTCAAAACCATTATTAAATAACCAAGAACAGAGTTGGTGTGTTGCAATATTTAAATTATTGCGGGCCGTTGTAAAATTCTTACTTGCAGTATAAATACATATATCATCCGCGAATTGAATAATTTTACTTTCAGGGATAAGGTAGTTTCTGATATCTAGAGTATATATATTAAATAAGAGAGGACTTAGTACAGAGCTCTGGGGTAGGCCGCCAAATACTTTTCTAGTACCAATTACATGGTCTTTGTGCTTAAGAATTAGGTTCCTTTCCTTTATTATATTAATGATTGCTTGGACCATCATAGTTGGAAGACCAAGTTGTACCATTTTGTTTCTGAGAATTTTAACAGACACATTGTCAAATGCACTTTTAATATCTACATATAATGCAGCAAGATATTCCTTATCTTTACTGTTAGATTGAATATCTGAAACTAGAGTGGCTAAATTATTCATCGTGCTATGTCCTCGTCTAAAACCATGTAGATGAGAAGGCAGCAGATTATTATTTTCCAACCACCATTCAAGCCTATTCTTTATTAGACGTTCATATGTTTTAAGTACACACGAGGATAGCGATATAGGACGATATGATTTACATTTAGCCTCCAATTCACTTGACTTAGGAACTGGTTTGATAATGTAGGTTTTCCACTCAGTTGGGAAGGTGTTTGAATTCCAGATACTATTAAATATTTGTAACATTATCTTCAAGCCATTGTTAGAGTAGCTAATATTATCCCAACCAGGAGATGAGTTATTTGAGTTTTTTAATGAAAACATTAATTCCTCTAGTGAGAATTGTGTAGTTAAATAAGTGTCTTGATTTTTGGTATATAATTAAAGTCTACATTTTCTTGACAAGAGCTAGGCGATAGTTTATCAAAAAATTCATTTAGATTGCAGTTTTCCATGGTATTATTGTGTTTTGAGGAATAAGATTTGTTTAGAATTCTAACTTTTTTCCAAGTTTCACTTAAAGGGGTGTCTTTGTTTATATTTTCGCAAAAGGTTTTCCATGAGTTTCTTTGTTTTTCTTTTAAAAGTTTACGTGTAATTGCAGTTTGTTTTTTGCTCTCAATGAAATTGTCCAATGTTTTCCTCTCTTTATACCTATCATAAGCTTGTTTTGATATTCGGATCTGTTCTGTGCATTCATCGTCCCACCAACATCGTTCTTTGAATATGTTTATGCGTTTCGGTTTATTAACAGGAATAGTTAATGATGCAGTATTATTAATGATTTCAATGAAGTTTTTATAATTTTCATCTATCGAATCTGAGAATTCAAAATTAAAATATCGGTTTTCGGCTAACATTTTATACAGTAACCAATCCGCTTTTTTTGTATTCCATTTTGTATTAGGGGTATATTCATGAAATGCATCAGTTTGAAAATCTAAATTAATGATGATGGGAAGGTGGTTCGACCCTATAGGGTAGGAAGTGTTCCATGTGCTAGTCAAAGCAAGACTGGGAGAACTTAGGGTAAGGTCAACTGCTGAGTTTCTTCTTGGCGGAGTATTTAAGATAGTATACGAGCCATCATTTAAAAGAGATACTTTGAAATCGTAGATTATATCTAGAAGATTTTGTCCATTCTTGTCTGAGAGATCGCAACCCCAGGCAAAATGATGTGAATTAAAGTCACCACCCACTAGGTAAACGGGTGGAAGTTGATTAAAGATATGAGACCAGTCATCGACTGTAGATCTATGAGTCGGGGCAATATATAAGGCTATAAAAGTGATTTCCGTATTTTCTAACATAACTGAAAGACCACATATTTGCATTATATTAGAGCGAGGGTTTTGTATTTTTGAAATTTTGTAGTTCATGTTATTTTTTATTAAAATGCAACACCCGCTATAGCCATCTGCTCTGTCATCGCGAACACTATTGTATCCTTTTATTTGAAATTTTTCCGTATTGTTTAACCATGTCTCTGATATGAGAGCTACGTGGATTTTATTATTATATAAAAACTGCTCTAGTGAATTTTTATTGCTTTTAATAGACCTAATGTTGCACTACATAACATTAACAGTATCCATTAATCGCTGAAGAATGAATAGATTTGCATTAGTAATTGACAAATAAGTGGTTTGATTAAGTGAGTATCTTTTCTTTGACCAGCTGAACTGATAACATCGGCGACATTATTTATTAAGTCAGATATATTATTTGTAGAAGTGTAGTCATTATCAGTTGAATTATGATATGAAGGCGAATAAGGATTTTGTGCAATAGGTGAGATTGAATTTTGGTTATTGTAAAATAGTTCTGAAGGAATTGGATGTGAATTCGGTTTAATTTGCGGTTTTATTTTAGGAGTAGCTTTGGATGAAATAAAAATATGTTTCTGTTCGTTTGGCAAGGAAGAGTTTTGTGGTCTAGATTGATTTTCTGAATTATTAGTAGTATTATAATTATTTTGCAGAACAGTAGCAAATGTCTTTTTCTGTATTATGGATTTTGCTTCATTAAAGGAGATATTATTTTGAGCTGATAATTCCCGTATTTTTATTTGATTTTTATATTCCGGGCAAGACTTATCTACGGAGGAATGATTAGCCTGGCAATGTACGCACTGAATTTTCTGCGGATTCTGACAATTTTGATACGAATGTTCGCCTTGGCATAGGCTACACCGGGCCTTGCTGCGGCATTGAGAATGTGTATGGCCGAATCGTAGACAATTATAGCATTGTACTACTCGACTGATATATGTTTCCACATTACATTTGAATTTATTTATAAGTATATATTCGGGTAACACAAGTGAGCGAAAAGAAATTACCACCGTTTGTGTTGGTATAAATTTTTGATTGTTATCTTTATCTTTTCTGTATATCCTCCTAACTTTTGTTATTTCGTATTTACATTCTGCCTCCTGTAATATTTCTTCCTCTGAAAAAGATGTGTCTATGTGTCGAATTACTCTCTGCTTAAATAAATTGTAATGAGGAATATATGCACGAAGTTCTAAAGCTGTTAGGTAAGAACTATCAAGAATATAATTTGCAGCGGTGTTGCTATTCATTGTAATTTTTATTCGATTTTTACCAATAGAATTAATATTAACTATGTCATTTTTTATATTATGGAAATAGGTTAAAAAAAAATTCCCTAATGCCATAGGGTGAATTCTGCCTAAATTTTTTCCTTCAGAAAAAGATTCAACAATAATGATGAAAGGATCAGAATCTGTTTCTAAATATTTGTACATCTCCTTATAAGGAGCATGAGTATTGTCTTTTACATTGCTTTGTGTTAAATTTTCGGAAGATATATTAAGAGAGTTCGAATTTGTATCTATTAAGTTGTCACTAGGATTAATGTCAAGATCAATTTCATTAGAAGTAGGAATGTGACTGTTAGTGCTGGCAGAATATATCGAACTGGGTGCAATTTTACTGGAGTCCGGGCCTGTACTTGTTGATTGATTGGTGGGATGAGTGACAGGTAGTCCAAGATTTTGAACCGAGAGTGCGACCTTGCGCGAGCGTGGCGGTTGAATCAAGGTATTAGCAATAATGTTTATTTTATTTTTGGGATGTTTTTGCACAGAACCAGATCGTATCTTATCTTTACTCTTACCTTGTTTTTCAGAATTATTTGGATTAGTTTCATACATATTGCTACCTGCCATGCCTGAAATTTTCGTGATATTTCCGTAATCCTTATCGTTTACAACTTCCATAGCACCAAAAAGAGCAGCACCTAGGTCGTATTGTTCACCTCCTTCTCCATACTTCCCGCTATCCATGATAGAACACTAGGAAAGCACTAACAATATTCACAATATTTGCAAAATTATCTGCTGAACAATTCGTGTCCGCACACTATGACTGTTCAACATCGAATGAATCTATGCAAAATTTAGTGTCATTAAAAAAACAATTGGGATTTATATTAGAAGCCCACGAAATTCAACGTGTTAAAAATCTTTTTAACGAATTGAATCATATAGCGAATCAACTATACATCACAACTAATTCAGATCGAAGAGACATTCACCTTTTGTAGTTTAAACACCCTCCATTTTGGGCTCTTATCGCGAGAAGAAATAATTAATATGATTCAGAATAAAATTAAAGAACCAATAAACAAAATCATTATAAATAACTGGGAAAGTAGCCATTTAATTAAAACATATTGCCAATATAACAACTTGAGCCTAAGAATGATAATAATTATTCAAATTCCTGAATATAAAAGTCATCTAATACCCACTTCTTTGTCCGATAATTACCATATTCTAAACATTGTACCTGGATACTACGAAGAACAGAATTGTAAAAATTAGAAAATTAAATGAATGTATTAAAATTGATATGTCAACCCATTTCTGTCAAAAAGAAAATAATGTTGTCGATACTTGCTTAACAAACCTGTACGATAATAAACATTGTAATTATATTAAAGTCCACAATAAGAAGAAATATTTCAGATTCCTAATACGAATGTAAAATATTTATACTTACCAAATGAAGAAGACATAAAACTTGAATGTGAACAAGATGTATTACAGAAGAAATTAAAAGGAATATATTCCGTAAAGAATTGTAAAGTCAATAATGATAACTACAAATTTCACAAATCAGTGGGCAAAATACTTCAATTTAACTTCGATAATAAATCACCCACAAAAATCATTAATAAAACCATAAGCATAAAATCTTTGGAAAAAATTACCTTAAATGATCAAGCCACAGTGAAATTAGATAATTCTTATTCGCATTCGAATATTAACAATATTTGTACACTAATAGTTGTAATAATTATATTAATCGTTATATTAATTAAGCTTTTTAAATTATGTAAAAGTAAATACGACACCTATAAGAATAAAACATAGACCAAAAAATGGAGCCATCTCTTTGGAAGAGATACCTTCATCTAACAGGGGAGGAATTATATAGCAGAACCACCCTTATTTCGTAATAAGTAAGAACATTACATCATCCTTTTTTGTAGTTAGTTATAGTTCATATGTTAACTTTGTAACTTGTAATCGCTTTTCGTAAAATAAAACAATTTTTTAAAAACGCATTTCTTCATTTTTAAAATAAAATTTACATATACATAAATCCAAAAATACACTGCGTTTAATATAAAACATATTGGGGTATGAATGAAACTTGCTAATTTTTGACATGATGTTTTATGTTTTTATATATAATTATACAGGGTGAAAATGAAATTAGGGAATGCGATTTTTCTTGGAAGTTATAAGAGATACAAAGAAATCTTTCAAATAAAATTGTTAGTGTTTTTAGTAAGCTACATAAATTAATGTAAATCAGAAAAAAAAATAATTTTCGGAGATATACCTATTTTTGACTTTTTTTTAAATGGTACGCCCTGTATATTTTTATGCTATTTAGTATGAAATAATTTTTGCTTTAAAAAAGTTTCATAAGTTGTACCTTCTAAACTTCATAGAATTCGAGATATTGAAGAAAATATTAAAATAGTTTTATTCGAAATTAAAGCTGGCTATGAATACAAAATTATTGAATTACGACACATTTTAATTTACAAATGTACATCAAATTCTTAACATTCTCGTTAATTGAGTATTCTTCCATTTTTACAACAAATAATAGTCTAAGTTATCAATTTTTTTCACAATCTTATAACAATAAACTAATACAAATGTCAAATTTTGTTTCCATAGCCAGTTTATTTTCCAGTAAAATTATTTTAATATTTTCTTCAATATCTCGAATACTATTAAGTTTAGAAGATATAACTTATTAAACTTTTTAAAGCAAAATTTATTTCATACTAAATAGTATAAAAATATACAGGGCGTACCATTTAAAAAAAAAGTCAAAAATAGGTATATCTCCGAAAATTTAAATATATTTTTTCTGATTTACATTAATTTATGTAGCTTACTAAAAACAGTAACAATTTTATTTGAAAGATTTTTTTGTATCTCTTATAACTTTCGAGAAAAATCGCGTTCCCTACTTTCATTTACACCCTGTAAAATAATATTGACCAGTAATATTTACAAGTTTTAGTTTTATTGTATTTTACAATATTCTGCCTAGTGGATGGAGTACATCACAAGAGTTTGACATGGAAAATAGTTATAAAAAATAAGATTATACATTGTCAATTTTGTGATTTGTTTTGTTCTCTTTTTTGGAATGATTATTCTGATAAATAATAGTTACACACGTTCAATCTTATTTTATTTGACAACAACAAAGTTTTTCATACATATCTTTATACAAGTGAAGTTAGTTGCATATCGTTGAGCGCGCGTAATACGAATTAGCTTGACACCCGCCCACAAGTTGAATTTTCTTATACCTTATCAAATAAATAATAATTCTAACTTGACAAAAATAATTTGTAGATACATTTGCGTTATATAATATTAAAGGTTGATACAAAATTTACACTATGTTTAATTTGTCTCTAAACTGTTTAAATTTTACTTGGCACAGGGCTTTTGTAAAGATGTCTGCTGTGTTATCATTCGAAGTCACATACTGTAGATTAATTAACCCTTTGGATACGATGTCTTTGATGTAGTGCATTTTTATGTCGATGTGACGAGATCTCTTGCTATTCTCGTAACTTTCTGCCATATTTATAGTACTTTGGTTGTCAATGTACATGACAGGGATTTCTGTAGCATTTTTGTCTAAATCCATTAGAACACGTTGTAGATAGATTAGATCGGAAGCTGTATATGCGCAAGCTATATATTCGGCTTCTGCCGTTGATAGAGCTACTGATGTTTGCTTGCGAGAGGACCACATTATGACATTTTCTCCATGGTAGATAGCTGATCCACTGACGCTTTTTCGGTCTGTCTTGTCACTTGCCCAATCTGCGTCTGAATATGCTGATAAATTTACGTGGTCTGTGCGTTGGTAAGTAAGTGACATGTCTTTTGTTTGCTTCAGATAACGAAGTATTCTCTTTCCAGCTGTCCATAGTTGATTTGTTGGTTTATTTAGAAACCTGCTAAGAAATGAAGTTGCGTAGATAATATCTGGTCTACTAATGGTTGCTATATATAATAGTGATCCGATGAGCTGTCTAAATGGGAGATTTTCATTTACTGAATCTTCTTGGTTTACTTGAAAGTTTAGCTCCATTGGAGTATTTACCCCTTTGCAGGATTGCATTTGAAATTTATTTAAAACTTGTTCAATAAAATTTGATTGTGAAATTTTTATTTCATTTTCTTTCCTGGTTATATTCGTTCCAAGAAAATAGTTAAGGTTACCTAAATATTTTGCTTTGAATTCTTTCTTCAATAACTTTATCAATTGATCACATTCCTTTTTATTTCCCGTTATTAATATATCGTCCACCCAAATCAGTAACCACACATTATCTCCTATGTAGAGACAGAAATCACTTTCAGATCTTCTCATTCCTATAGTCACAACAAAGTTGTGGAATCTTTCGTTCCATTTACGTGGTGCTGAACGTAAACCATAAAGACTTCTTTTCAATTTTAGAACTTCACTCATCACGTTGTTTACACCTTCTGGTGTTTTTATGTAGACATCTGTGTCTAAGTTCCCATTTAGAAAAGCGGTTGGGATATCCAGCTGTTTGATTTCCCAATTTTGATACAGGGCATATGATAATAACATGCGTATTGTAGGTATTCTTGCAACTGGTGAGTAGACATTAAAGGGTGTGTCCTCTTGATACCCTTTGGCTACTAGCCGAGCCTTTTTTATTCCATTTTGTTTTACTTTAAATATCCATCTTGTGTCGATGGCTTTTTCTCCTTCTGGTAGTTCGGCTGGTATCCATGTTTCATGAAGTTCATGAGCTTTTATCTCATTTTGTATAGCTTCTTTCCACTCGTCGTTCATTGCTACGGCATCTTCGTACGATTGTGGTTCGCCTGTACAAAAACAGTAAGCAGAATAAATTTCATAATCATTGAGATTTCTTGGTAGTGTAACAATCCTTGTTCTTGTTATCTTTCTATTCTGTAGATTTTCATTTGGCGTTGCTTCATCATCTTCAGATTCACTGATGCTATTCTGATTTTCTGATTCACTTGTGTTCTCCTTGTTTTCTTCGTGAACATCTATATCCAAGTTACCTTTGTCTTCAGTAATGTCTTGTTCGTTAAGTGGCATATATACGAAATTTGTCTCATCAAAGCTCACGTCTCTGGACAAAATAATCTTCTCTGTGATTGGATCCCAGAGTCTATACCCATTTTTGCCATATCCGACCATTCGACATTCTGTTGCTCTTGTTTCGAGTTTATCGCTTGGTACTGGTAGCTTGTATGCCCATGCTTTAGAGCCGAAAACTCTTAATTTCGAAAGATCTACTTTACCATAATATGCTTCTGCTGGTATGCCTCCTTGTAAAGCTGCTGTGGGAGATCGGTTTAGCTGATAGGCTGCGCATCTGATTGCTTCTCCCCACAAATTCTTCGGCAAATTTGTTTCTGCAAATAAAGTTCCCGTTTTGCTCATTAAAGTGAAATTTGCTCGTTCACTCACACCGTTCTGTTTTTGGGTGTACGGGAGTGTTTGTTCTAATGTGATACCTTTCTGTCTGCAAAAGTTTTTGAACCTGTGAGAACTAAATTCTCCACCACAGTCTGTTCTGATTCTTGAACATTTATATCCATCTGCATTTAGCTGTCGTACATAATTCATTAAGTTAGTTTCTGCTTCCTTTTTTGATTTCAGAAGAATAACTGTCATGAAATGAGTAAAATCGTCTGTGATGGTTTGATAGTACCGCTCACCTTCTTTTGTAGGTGTTTTCACTGGACCACTGAGATCACTGTGTAGAAGTTCTCCTTTTCTCTGTGATCTTGGTAATACGATATCTTTGAATGGTAAACGCTTTGCCTTTCCTTGTTTACACGGGCTGCAAACTTCTGTCTTGTGTGGGAGATTCATTTTCTTCAAGCTTTCATAGTTTAGATGGCCTAGTCTTTGGTGCCATAAATTACCATTATGTGCAACATTACAAGTTTTGTTATCTTCTGATAGTTTAAAACTTGCTACATACAAATTTCCTGATGCTGAGCAATCCATTGAGAAATTCTTCTTATTTGTAATTGTTGCTTTTTCTTTTTCAAATACTACAACATTACCTCCGTTATTTATTCTTTTAACTGATAAAAGATTATAGGATAGTTTGGGAACTATTAACGCAGTTAGATTTATAATATCTTTGCCTGTTGAAAGACGTAACTTTCCCTTTTTATATGCTTTCATTTTATCGCCATTTGCTATTTTTATCACAACTTCTTTGTCTAGATTTTCTACACCTGTCATTAGTGCTTCAACTTTTTCATTTACAAGGTGATCTGTAGCTCCGCTATCTAGAATAAATTTTAAGTCATTACTTAGTGAGAAATCACTGACTAAAGCGTCTTTGTTCTGCGTATAATTTTCTGTTGCAATAAAAGTAATTTCTTCATCTTCTATGATACATGCTTTTTCATTCTTTCCTCTTCCTCTTCCACGTCCTCGATATCTTCCTCTTCCATAACTTCTGTATCGACTTTGGGACGATTCTCTTTTGAGCTTGGGGCAATCTTTCTTAAAATGTGTAGTGTTGCCGCACTCGTAGCATCCTTTGTTTTGTTTGTTTGCAGTAAATGAGCATTCTTTGGTTTGTTCATTATGAGAGCTTTCTTTCATTTTAAGTTTAGCATCTAGAAGTCGACTCTTGACGAAGTCATATGTTAAACCTGTGGACATAGTTTCTAATGCAGTAATTACATTACCATACCTTTCTGGCATAGTTAATAAAAGAAAATATGCCTTGTCGTTGTCGTCGAGTTTAGATCCTAGTGCTTCCATTTCTCTCAATAACGTTTCTACTACTACAAAATGGTCCTGAAGATCTCCGGTTTGAAATTTAAGTTGCAATAACCTCTTCATTACAAAAAGCTTCGATAAAGGGCTTTTTCGCTCGAAAATATTTTCTAATGTTGTCATCATATCTGCAGCAGTTTTGGCATCTTTGATACATTCAATATGTTTATCAGAAACACATTGTACTATGACACATCTGGCTTTCGAATCATTGCTCTCAAATTTTGTCTTCTCTGCCCCGGTTAACGATTGTATCTCATCAGCAGTTTTATTCAGTACATCTCTGACACCTTCCTTTTCCAAGATTACTCCTACTCGAAATTTCCAATTTGAAAAGTTTGTTCCACTTAATTGTGGCAACGATAGCATGGTTGCTGACGCCATTTTTTTTTTCTTCCTCAACAAATAACAAATCTTTTGCAAAATTACTTTATTTTGCCTGGACACTTTTTCGTTTCAGTTTTTGCCCAATAGCGATTTCTGGGCCCATAACCTGTCAATTTTGTGATTTGTTTTGTTCTCTTTTTTGGAATGATTATTCTGATAAATAATAGTTACACACGTTCAATCTTATTTTATTTGACAACAACAAAGTTTTTCATACATATCTTTATACAAGTGAAGTTAGTTGCATATCGTTGAGCGCGCGTAATACGAATTAGCTTGACATACATTCTACTAAAGAAAACACATTATTTATTTTTAAGATAAAATCTTACAGTAGCTGAGCAGCGGTATTTTCAATAGTTATACAACAAGAGGTTCGAAAATAATCGAATATACAGTTGAGGACGAGATGTGTTGCCTTGGAAACACAACGACACCGCAGGTGGAGTTGTGTTTTAATGGTAACACATCGAGTCCGCAAACTGTATATTCAGATTATTTTCGAAGCTCGAGTTGTATATATTAAGACTATACAACGAATAAATCAACTATATTAAACAAATTATTTACTTATTACGAAATGTCAAAAACTGTAATTGTTTATATTCACGGATGATACGATTAAATATGATTCAACTGTTTCCGGAACACAATTAGTGGTGTTCCGCGAAAACACGACTTAGCAACATAAATAACCGATGTTATACATCGTAACTAAGAAAAATTCAACTATCTGATTGGTCCATTTTCCGATGAGTTGTATAGTCATTATTATTTACAAGCAGTGTTGTGACTGATATAGATCACTTGATCTAAATTATTAATTTTAATCAATTCCGTGATCTTTTGAGTTGACCTAGGTCATTTAATGTTTTCAGATCAGATTAGTTTTCAAGAATGTGCATATACGTTTAGGGTATGTGGGGTATTAGATAAGACAGTGGCGGAGGAATGGAGAAAATGCTTTATTTTAAGATTACGATTTACATGTACGAGTATAGGGTACGATCGAGCGCACCAGATGTCTCAACGAACTATTCAAAATGGTGGTTAGAATGGTGATAGATTATAGACTGTATATTATGACGTTACGTTATGTATAAGTTAATTTAATAATTTAAAATTTAATTACTACGTTCAATAAGTTTTCTTTTTAGTTTTTCGAAAGGACTGTGAATTTGGGAGCTATTTTTAAGTTCATTGGAAAAGGGTTGAGACCCGTACGGGAAAGAGAGGCTATACATTTTTGGTTACGCACGTCCTTCGGTACGGGCTAGTAGACACTTAAATCGTATTTTAGTTTACATGATACAAAAATTGGGTTTAAATAATAATATTTGCCATGGATAGCTAGCAGTGGGAGTTTCTCCTTAGACACCAAGTAAAATCACTGTTCTTATATATTTTTGTCAAAAAATATACACCATGTGAGAACAAATTTTCAAGTTGGACAACTAGAATCTGACCTCATACTGATTTTGTATTTTTATAACTATATGCATCTTAGTTCATATAAGTTTATTACTGCACATGTTGTCTGTATTATAAAATTATAATTTATGCATATATTACGAGAGTAGAAAAACAAAAATATTTCTGTAGATACCTAATATCAAACATTTAACATTATATATTGCTCCTATAGTCAGGGCCGTTCTTATCAATTTTGACGCCCTGGGCTATAAACTAATTAGCGCCCTAGGGCCTAGGCATTAAAATTCTTAATTTTTTAATATTTCATTGCAGTTATAAATAAAATTATTTTATTAAATGAAATTTCCGTTAATCTACATTTCATTTTTAATTGAAATACACGGAGCTTAAGGATACCAAGAATAGTGATGGCAATCCCTAATCATTTTTTATAATAAGAAATAAAAAAGAAATAGAAATATATGCTGTATGCCGAGTTCCCGCGCGAGCCTGCCTCGCTTAGTGGATGTAGCCTCCATTATGTTACACGCCTACGAGATTTTTCCAGTACGGACTCGCTCCGGCCTCGCGCGTATTGGAGTGTGCATTCATCTTTTTCCGAATTTATTAATTGAGATATGGAGATTTAAGCATATTTAAAAATTCCTTATCTTTAGGTTCGTGGCGCCTCTTAAATTACGTCGCCCCTGGGTTGTAGCCCAAACAGGTTAGTATGGCCCTGCCTATAGTCTATGCTAATATGTAGATACATGAGAAGATTTGATTGTAATTTTGCTATGTTATGTTCATTTTGATTACACATCACTTTCTTTAAAATATCTGCAGACAGCCATAAAATTATTTATTTTCTTCACAGATTTTAAGAGCTTTTTGTCATTGCTTTCGTGAGGTTTTTCTGAAAAATAGTGCAATCTAATTTCTTGGCTATGTAGCTCTTACACTGTGGTACGGAAAAGTATCTCCACGTTACCATTACCATTTTACATTAATAAAATTATATATTAAACAATTTTGTATTGTATTGTATGTATACGAGGGTGTAAGCGTTTTGTCGCTTTTTGTCAACGCGACCTAGAAGATCTATTTTGACACAGCCCTTACTTAGTTTTCCGGAAGTAGGTCCAGATTTTTTATGAAGCCGATTATGTAGAATTTTGTTTGGAGATTTTATACATGTCACACAAGACATAAAAAACAGACCTCGGGCTTGGATCTGACTGATTACATTTATTTTTATAATCAGCCTCCTTAATGAATTGGCAGATTTTCACTAAACTGATTAATTTTACGTCGTCCATTGTCTCCCTCAAACATAGTGTCATGCATTACACATAAATGTTTTTCCCATCCCCTCTAGTACATTTTTTTTACATGATATCGTATGTTTTCCGTGCGAAATTATATTCTGTATTCTACGTCACTTATAAATCATGCTTTGCAAAATAATTACCTTAAAAAGTAAGAAAGTAGTTATTTTCGTAACACCTCAAAGTTAGAATATTCATGAATCGATAAGAAGAAGTTCAGTGCAGCATGATACAGAAATTCAAATTGTTGAATGTGGGAAACAAGGCCTGTTAGTTCGCACAGTTCGAATTGCTTGGCATACGTCATAAATTTTCTCTAGTGTTATTTTTTTCTACAACGAAGGATAGCGTTACGTATAGACCGCTCGCCTTGGTCCGTCAATGAAATAGTTCACAAGAAATCATTTTGTGTTCTAATTATTAGTCGATGAACTTAGACACACTAAGGAAATATTTGGTAGATATGAGTGTATTTCTAAATATTAATATTTTGTGACTTATCCTGATACAAAATTAAGGTAACAAATCATAGAAGAATTTTAAGTCAATTTCTAAAGATATCATTCATTCATTTCATTTACTTATTTATCGTTATAATTGTTTCATATTTATTTTTATCAAAACCAAATAGATCACAATGCGGTTTTGTGATAAAATATGATATGAGTATATAAATATAAAATGTCAACTGATAATAAATATGATGCATATTTAGTCATCTTTTTACTTTGTTACTCGATTAAGTTTTTTTTAAAATTTAAAATTACAAGTACTCATACTATTAATAAATACTTACTAGCACGACTACTGGAGTTACTTGTCTAGACAAACATTGTGCCTCCTCCAGTAGCTTTAAATAGCTCGGAATTCCCAGGAAGAAGTTCTTCTCGGTTCCAATTTTTGAATTGTGTATTAAGCGAATTAATATTCTGATCCCTAAAAAGTATTTCTGTATTATTGCTAATAATAATCATTACAAGTAGAAGACTTTATCTAAAATAGAACTAAAATTAAGATACTGAATTGTATTCTGCATGTAACCTGCTAATTTTTAACATGCCATTAAAAATAATATTTTAGCGGGCCCTTAAAATTTATAGTATAAAGTTCATTTTGTAAGGTTATAAAAGGAAGGGTCCTCTAAAAATATATATACAAAAAAATTGCAAACGTGTTTTTATTATGTATTAAACGATTGAAAACAAGAAAAAAAAACGTAAAATAACCTTAAAGTATACGCTATGTAAGAAACTGTGTTTTGCGAACTCAGTGCCATTTGAGATCATGGGCTATAAGTTTTTCCGGTAGACTGCCGAGCACAATATTCAGAGTTTCATAGGAAAAACATTAAATTTATCCTTTCATAATGTTAGTTATACGAGAATACGGTGGACTCCAAAGTGTCGACTTAACTATATTTCGTGAGAAAAGTGTATCGAAAGGTCGAAAAACTGTCTAGCAGCAATTATTTGGGGCACATCAACATCATACAAAAATCCCCGGACTGTATTAGTTCTACCAATAATATAAACATTTATAATACCCGTGACTAAGGTATGAATGAAAGAATAATCAATAAATTAAATCGAATAGTTGATATAATCAACGAAAAATATTACTAAATTTGATGTAATCAAGGAAATAATTTCATTACTTTTTTCAAAGTATGTAATAATAAATTGATATATTATTAACTTTGCAATAATCAATTGCAATTATTGCGGAAATAAAATTACATTACTTACGTATCAGTGATTTTGGCACAAGGAGATAATAAAAGAAAAAAAAAAAAATTGTTAAAAATAATTAAAAATAGTATATTACATGTGATGTGGGAAATGTTTCATTACAGCCGAAGGCTTTATTATATGACCGAGAGGCGAAGCCTCAAGGCTCAGATATAGCTTAAGGCTGTAATGAAACTCTCATCGAATTATCTACACTAATTTATTCACAACTATCCAAATTAACTTTTACTTGTATATCGCCTTTTTCCAATAAACTAAATTAATGTACGGTAGTAGTCTACGAAAACAAATGTTTAAATTTATTTTAATAATTTGACATTTGTTGAATGTTTGGAAGTTTATAAAAATGTCCGAAAGTTCAGATAGTGATATGGAACAATATACTCTCCCCGAGTTAAGAAAAGCTGTTACGGAAGTTGTTGAAAATTTGTTGCCTCAAATAAGCAAAGTATGGTATAAAAATATCCATAAATCTTTAGAATTAGAATTTTATATTACTTTATAATAGAAATGCTTCCGTTCAAAATTTATATTGTAATTATTGATGTTTTTTGTAAGTATAAGGTTTTATCAATATGTTTGATAGTACTGGTCACCTTACTTTTAGAGATTTATGACAGTATTACTGGGAAACCATATTAAACACTTCCCCCCTAAGGGAGTTTAAAGTATTTCATACCAGGGAGATTGTCATTGCAGTTAAACGTTTCCAACCTTTGACAGGTTAGGAATTGACATATTACAATAGTGGTTGTGAATCAAAGGTTTTTGCAAAGTATAATAGTAATTTAAATTGCAAGACAGAGAGATAAAGGGCGAGCGCTAGAGAGCCTGTTATCTGTGTCAGACTGTAAATTTCAGTTAACGGTTGAGCATTGTACAATGTTTTATGAGCATTTGAATCGCAATATATTTATATTTAATAAAATACATTGCAGTTGAGCAACGCAATAACTAAAATATTTAATCCGCAAGCTCTGAAAATATGACAGATATTGTCATGATATTGTTATGTCGATTTTGTTTAAATAATAGTATATTATTTAACAAGCATAATATGTAGGCTATATTACACGATGATGTAATTAAAAATACGAGCGGTAGCGAGTATTTTTAATCATCTGAGTGTAATGTAGCCATATTATGCGAGTCAAATACTATACTTTATCTACAACTATCAGGCATATAACAAATCTGATATTATTTGTTAAATATTCAGTTAGGTGTGGGTAGTTCATATATAGCTTAACAGATGGCGCCACAGTAGCACTTAAATGTCAAAATCACTTTTCAAATTGTATTTATTATACTTTTATAAGCATATATATTGATATTTATAATAAAAAATATGTTATTAATAAATTAACAGTTTAATACAATATTATGTGTTAAATTATATGCCCTATTTATTACAGAAAAGTGTAGCGTGTATCATGACATTTCATATTACACTTGTGTAATATGAGTAGTATATTATATGTAGTATCACACGTATAATGTACCTATATTTCAATAGTTGTAGATAAAAATATTTAAGTATCAGTTGTGAGTGTTAGCCACAGATCAGATCATGAATGACAATATAGATGTTCCCGAAGATATTATTCAGGGAGTTGAAGAAGCGAACGAAAAAGTACTACCACAGAAGTCAAGAGGACGTTATGAAAACGAGATGAAGATTTTTAACGAGTGGAGAAAAAACCAAAGCGGTCGGCACAGTTTTAAATGAAACAGTATTGTTGGCGTATACAGTGTGTGCAACGAAATGCGGAACATAGGACTTTAACATTTAACATTTTCAAAATAAGATTACGTTACTTATTACATAGGTATGTATATCTATTTATTTATTAAGAAAACATTTTTACAAATAAAATAACTTAGACCTCTTATCTATACAAAAACAAAAACAATTCTTAAATCAATAATTTTCTTAGTTTTATATAAATAGCAAATAATTATGTTATAAAAAAATATATATTTTAAATTTAAGTCGTCTGGTGTTTTTTGTTAAACTACTCAGTACTTCGTCAGCCGTAATTGGAATTTCACGATGTATATTTAACATTGCCAGATCATTTAGTCTATTTTCTGACATTGAATTCCGTAAATATGTTTTAATTCTCTTTAGCGTTGAAAATGTACGCTCTGCGTAAAGAATAACTGTTATAAATAAATACAACAAAAGTACAGAGCGTTTACTAATTGAACCTTACAATAACAAATAACACAGTTAAGACGAACCTATGTTACGCTATTGCATTTTGGGTGACTCCTGACACGCATTACGGACGCTGGACGCAAGCGCAGTCAATACGCGTTGTCGCTTTTTTTGTCGCGAATAGGGTACTTTTTTTTTTTATTATTATTTTTTGCTAATATTATAGCTGGAATTCTCCTCTCGTGATGACGTAATAAAAGACAAGGCAAATTCAATAATCTGGCCGATAAATCTAACCGATAGATGGCAACCGATTTGTAAATGAAAAAAACATTTTTAGTGTCAAGTTGACATTTGAATAAACATTTTGATTGGTTATACACTCAGAATATTATAAAGACATTGAATGTGAAAATGATTGAAACTCGTACAAAATATTTCTTTGTACCAAAACTAAAATAATTAAGAACTAGCGCACGTAAACATAGGAACCTGTATGTAGTATCTTGTGAAATGCCGCTAGATGGGAAGCAGTAGTCCATGCTGTTTTGCCATCTAACGGCTTTTCAACTAACAAGTGCACTTAAGTTACAATTAAAATAAACAAAAATATGAAATTGTATTTAGGTGAAATACTCTATAGAGCATGAGCGCCCTACTGTTATTTTGTTTGGCTTGGTCCCAGGCAGGCGAGAAGCGACTGAATAACTAACTAACTAACACACTGGTCGGGCAGTCGAGCAAAGAGCGGGAGTTTTAAATAGATGTCATGGAGAGTGCTAGTGCTAGCGGTAATTTTAAGAAGGGGATTGATGAATCGGCAATAATTTGGTGTTTCAAAAGAGTTATTTGATGAACGTTGCATTCTTAACATCGAATAATATTTTCTGGAGCTATAAACATTTTTGCAAAATGGCAGAAATTCATTGACATCTACTTAAAGTTCCCGCTCTTTTCCCGACGGCTCGGCCAAGAGACTAGTGTGAACTTGCCTTGGCACCAAGCCAAAGTAAAACGACAGAAGCGCGCTCGTGCCCTATTGCTCGTGAAAAAATGTAAATAAATGGATATATATGAATATTTATTTTAAATTCGTCAAGGAGGGGGTCCGGACCCGTAACCCCCCTCCTTGCGTACGCCACTGCTGTAAAGTGACAATTATATAAGGTACGTTCGGTAAAACAATCTGAGGCGGTGTAGTGTAGTGTGCAGTTCATAGTCACGTGACTTCGGTGCAAATAGTGCACCAAACGAATATCCGAACACTTTGAACTTAAATCACGAAACTGTCATTAACCCAAATCTGGCGTGTTTGTCACAAATAATTGTATACAAAAACGGGAAAAAACCTTATTTTAAAATAATGGATATTCAAAAGTTAGCTGTAGTAGTAAATATGAGGCGTGAGATATTGTTTGATGACACGAAAATTGAGAATGAAAAAATTGTTATGCAAAAAGTAAATAATTTTGCCGACTTCACGGCTCCAAGTATGACGAATGTAATTTGCAATTTAAAAATTTATTATGCAAAATACATTGTGTAGGAGAAATAAAATATAATAAATAAATAAATAAAACCGCTCGCTGTTCTTTTAAACATGATTATTTATTGCAATTTCGGCTGTTATGCCATCATTAGAAGAATACATAAATATACTGTAACAAGATGATAAATAGGATTTAAATAAGTTCAAGAGTTAAGAGTCAGTAGAGTCGGTTAAGCAGAGTAGACTCGTAAGTATAGTTTTAGGAGTGAGAGTCTTAGTGGGACGCTGATAGTCGTAATGTAGTTAACGACTCGGTAGTAGTCATCTGACATGGTTCAGACCTACTTCAGTCCAGAGCTGCTAGCTCTGGAAGTTTCATTGCCTTGTTTTGTTTATAGTTTTGTGTTGTAAATAATGTAAATAAATTTAAAGTTATTTAAAGCAAATATGTGTGAGCCATGTTGTCGTTATTCTGGACCAACTGTCATCAATCAGTAGATGTCCTCCATCGAAGTAATAAGTCAACCGTCCACCACCCTTCATCGCCGTCAACCCCCACTGTTATAGTACAGAATTTATGCCGAAATTGCAATAAAGATTCATCTTTAATTTTTGTGAAACAATAGCGGGTGGTTTTATTTATTTATCTATTTATTTAATATGTTTCACCGAAAACTAACAGCTTTTTCAACTGAATATACATAATAATAATATAGGTAATGATTTTGATTTGGTGTTTAATTAACTTGGAGAGTTTTTAATTTTTTTTCTAAAACAATGTTAATATCGTTCAAAAAACTAATATATTTGCTATAAGTTTCTGGAATTGTTTTAAAAATTTTGTTTTTACGCGCCAAAAGTATCGTGCACGTAAAATCTACATTGGTCGAGGTTGGGTAAATAGTGTAAACACCATTCGTACTACACGACATTTACCGAACGCTACTAAGTGTGCACAGTGAACACAAAATGGAATAAACGAACGACTTCGGTGTACATGGTACATGGTTTAAAAAGTGTGCACAGTGTTGACTTACTGAACCCTATAGAAGGAGGCAATAAATTTATTTTTATACTTTACGTTAAACCAATTGCCCTATTATTATATCGAAAACAGTTTAATAATATAAAATATTGTTGTTGGTATTTTTGTTGTAAAATTAGTACTTCTAACAACTGCACCCCATTTTAAATATCAAATTCTGAGCAGGAAAGCCGAATAAACACTAATTTAAAGGATATTAAAACTTCATAACTCATAATGTATAGATTTATAAATATTTTCATAATATTTAAATGCATATTGACAGATAAATGTGCCCAACTTCATTTAACAGAATTACCACATTTCACATGTATATATCCCTAGATTACAATTTGTTTTTATTAAATAAATGCAGCAAAGTACAAAAAATAGTATATTATACTCGTTTTATACGACGTATTGTTCCATTCGTGGAACAATATACCGTTCTTGTTTAATAATATATATTATAATACTATTATTTCAGTTAGATGATAATAGACATATAATAAGTTCCACGTGCACATGTAAGGGTGGAAAGGGGAATGGGGAAGTTTAGCGTATTATTTTAATTTTTTTATTTTATCAAGATTGCCCTCAAAAGTGATATTCTACATGCCTAGATGCCTTAATTTGTTTTAGCCTACTTGATGGCAATTTTAAAGACCTGATAAAATTTGTTTTAAACGATATTTCTCTGGAACTAATGATCGGATTTGAAAAATAAAAAAACGGTTGAAAAGAGAATTGAAAGGCCTTTCGAACTGTGTCATGTTTGACACCCTTTTCCATTTAAAATTTTTGAGATGCAGTCCACACCCATTTTAGGGTTGAAGTTATGCCATTGGTACTAATCCATTTAGGTGTCCCCCTTTATATTAAAATTGACGTGTTCGAGCGTTTTTTGCAAAATTAATGTTATGTGGCCAAAAATTGCGCTGATAATTTTCGCTGGGTCACCCTGTATATATATCATTATATCTATTTCCTTCAGTAAGTGTGCTTTGCAAAATTATATTTTTACTAGCGAATGCTCAGCTACGCTGAGCGTTCCCTAGGCCGCCGGCGTCAGTGAAATATTAACATTTGATATCTAATTTCATTTCTGAAACAAAACAAGTCTTGTCGAATGCTTTCATTTAATACTAAACACGGTGTACTTCCGCCAACTAATTGTAAAAAACAAATACAGATCAACTTGTCAATTTTTTGTTGCTTCTGCACATCAGTCCTCAACAAGACATTTAATTTGATACCAAACATGACATACTCCTAACAACTTTTTCCAAAAAACAAAAGCGGGACAGCATGGACCATTCTTGTCAATTTTGCATGTCAGCTCTCATCGAGACCTTTCATTTTATACTAAACACGATATACTTCTGACAACTATTTGCATAAAACAAAAGCCGATCATCATGGAACATTTTTGACATATTTGCTCGCCAGCCCTCATCGACTTCTTTTATTTGACTTCAAGCACGATATACTTCTTACAACTTGTTACAGAAAACAAAAGCCGATAAACGTAAACCATTTTCGTCAGTTCTGCACGCGAGCCCTCAACAAGATCTTTCATTTGAGACCAAACATGATATACTTTATACAACTTTTTGCAGAAAACAAAAGTCGATCGACATGGATCATTTTTGTCAATTCTGCTCGCCAGTCCTCATCGAGAATTTCTTTTAATACCATACACGAGATACTTCTGACAACTTTCTGCAAAAAAAAAAGAAAACCGATCAACATGGAACATTTTTGTCAATTTTGCATGTCAGCCCTCAACGAGACCTTTCAGTAGATACTAAACACGACATACGTCTATTAACTTTTTACATAAAACAAAAGCTGATCAACATGGAATATTTTTCTTTTTTACACACCAGCCCTCACCGAGACTTTTCATTCGATACCAAACATGACATTTTTCTGACAACATTTTGCAAAGAACAAATTCTAATCGACGTAAAATATTTTTGTCATTCGTGCACACCAGTCCACATTGTGTCGTTTCATTAAAACCTATGGACGACTTACTTCTAAAAACCTTTTGCGAAAAAAAATGCAGATCGACATGACACATTTTTTTTTGTCATTTCAAAGCCGGCCCTTATGGTTTTCTATCTTTTGATAACAAACACAGCAAAATGTACAATTTATTTCATTTAGGAATATCTGATTTTTATTTAGTTACTTCATAATTTGGCAACACTGTTTTTATTAAAAAATAGTAGTTATTTTTTAAATTTATAAATTAATATTGTCAATCCTAATACAACAGGCACCGTCTTCAGTGAAGTTTGTTTAGGAATATTTGGTTTTAATTTAGTTACTTCATCACACATTTGGCAACATTGACTTTTGACACTGGAAACGTCAAAATTTATATTAATTAATTACGTTATGTTTTAATCTTAAATTAGTTGTAACACCTTTGATCAAGACTATTAATCATGATACTGTATTTTCTTCTTTAATAAAAATGTTCTATAAAAAGTAATAATCGTTTCATAGTTCATAGACAGATTGTCAAAAGTGACGGATGACAGCGTGACTCTTCTTAAATTTAGACATGGCTACTAGGATTGTTTCAAATTATTAGTTTTGCACAGTTTTTATTTTTTTACACAAGAGCCACTCCCAGTAAAAAGCTTCGCTGTCAGTGCAAAAAACACATGCCAATCGACATGAAACAGATTTTTCATATCTGCATGTCAGCCCTCACTGAAACCTTTCATTAGATTCCAAACACGATATACTTCTAATAATTTTTAGCAAAAAACAAAAGCCGGTCGACATGAAACATTTTTCTCAATTAAGCATGCCAGCCCTAACCGAGACCTTTCATTTGATACCAAACACAACATACTTCTGACATTCCAGCAAAACATTCCACTATATGCAGTGCACATTTTGTTGGTGGAAAAAAGTCGAATGACTCTACTATTAACCCATTTATAACTACTATTTTCCCTCCCATTTACAAAAAAAAAATGTCGGTAGACGTTGTTCGAGCTGAACTTACAGCCTTTCTTATATTTTTGGAGCTGTTCTTCTGGTGGTCGATTCCACAGCATGGGTTCGTCAGTTTTTGATCAAATATTCTCTTCATTGACATAAATGCATGCAACTGCTGCATGCTTGCAATGGGGAAGTTTAGCGTGGTTGAAATTACATTTGAAATATCTTTTAGTCGTAAGTATATGAATAATTATAACTTAAGGTAAAATGTAATTGAAAGTTAAAATTATTTTGCCAATTATTTATAATTAATGCCACTCTGACGTCACAAGTGAGTTATGCGCTTGCGCAGAAGGGATAATGAGACCTGAGTTTTTGAACGTAGGTTGTATCTTGAGGCATTACACCACACGCTTCTCTGGTGCCATGGGAAGTCAGCGCGCGCTGGTTAAGATAGACGATACGTTCTCCGCGAGCCACTTTGACGTCATTTTTGTATAAATTTCATTTTTTGAGAAATCTAGGCATTAAGTGGCCAAAAATTGCGCTGATAATTTATACAACTAATTTTAAATGTACTTTTGTTAACCATATTTTTAATGAAATATTAATTAAAACAGCAGTAAAAAAAGTTTTGCTAAGAAAAGACGAATTTTCATTTTTCGAATTTTCAAAAAATTCTTTCTGTTTCGTAATCTACACATTAAATACTATATACCCTTAAATTTATGACATTAGGTTCGTGTTCACCCTGTATATATATATATATATATATATATATATATATATATATATATATATATATATATATATACAGGGTGAACACGAACCTAATGTCATAAATTTAAGGGTATAAAGTATTCAATGTGTAGATTACGAAACAGAAAGAATTTTTTGAAAATTCGCCTATTTAAGGGTAGTTTTCATTTTTGGTACCACTGGATCACTGGCAACACATATTATTTTATAAATAAAAATATAATTTAATACTTAAAATTAATTAACGTAATATTGAAGGGTAATCAAAACTTCATTATTTTTAATAATATTTATTTTGAGAGTTCATTGCCCTAAAAAGCGATAAATATTAACATTTCTCAGGCTTATTTTTATTTAAAAAAAAAACAAAGAAAAACAGAAAGGATTAAATACTAAACTAATAAATAGTAATAATACTAGTAACTTACATTTTCTTGTATCAAAACAAAAAATAAATACAAAAATTCATAAATATTGTTCAAAATTATCACCTCTCACAGCCACACACAGTGCACTACGTTGAATTAGTGACACACTACATGCCAAGTGCATATAATTTTGTTGTCGAATAATTTGTACACTATTTTGGATCCGTATCCTCAGTTCTTCAATATTTTCTTTCGGGCTTGGATTATCATCAACTAAAACTTAAACTTTAAAAGACCCCCTAGATAGAAGTCCAAGGGATTGAGATCAGGTGATCTTGGTGGCCACTGCACAGGACCTCCGCGGCCAATCCACCTGTTTCCGTAGATATTATTTAATTGCTGAAGCACACTTCTCGCAAAATGAGGAGGAGCACCATCATGCTAAAACCATGAATTCTGACGAACATTTAATGGAATATCTTCCAATAATACTGGAAGGATATTTTTCAAAAAATTCAAATACTGGTTACCATTTAATGTGTGGGGTAGTATTTAATTTAATTCCCTTATTAATTTAGGAATGTATTTACTATTTTTTTCTATTGTCTTACGTAAATGGTTACGGTACACTATTACTTCAACTCCGTAAGTTAATTATGAATAGTTCCGTGTTGATACTCTAGTAGTAAAGAACGTGAAGTGATTTCTTTGTGAATTCTTATTAAGAGAGCGTGTTGTGACAACAGCTGAGAGGGTTTTTATCTTATACTTAACGCGTAATGTGAGCGGTTTTATTTTATGTTTAAAGCGTATTGTGAGATATTTTATTTAATGGTCAATGCGTAGCATGGAATAGTTTATTTAATAGTTAACGTATAATTGGAGATAGTATATTTGTGGGTTACCGATACGTAGAACCCGTCGTGAGTGTGTCTCCGGGTTGTAGGACCGCGGATGGAGCCTCTTGAGTGTGTCTCGGGGTTGCCTGATATACGGAGCCTCTTGAGTGTGTCTCGGGGTTACCGGTGCGTTTTAATCCGTCGCGGATGGAGCCTCTTGAGTGTGTCTCGGGGTTGCCTGATATACGGAGCCTCTTGAGTGTGTCTCGGGGTTGCCTGATATATGGAGCCTCTTGATTGTGTCTCGGGGTTACCGATACGTATTAACTCGTTGTGAGTGTATCTTCGAGTCGTTAGCAGTTGAATCTTCCTGAGAATGTTTCGGGGTTATCGATGGAAATTATTTATCTATTATGCTTATTTAAGCCTCTAACGGATGCGAAATAAATATTGTGTAATAATGTTTTATTTTCAGATAAACCACTCACTGAGTTTATTTACTCATAGATTCTATCTTTCCAGGAGCTTGATTTTTAAACCTATCCCAGGTGTTATCTGCCCTGCTGACAGTCCCTGCCACATTGATTATATATATATATATATATATATATATATATATATATATATATACCTATATATATATATATATATATATATATATATATATACAGGGTGAATACTGAAAACCTTGACATAGGGAAATAACATGGGAAAACAGTTTTTTGCTGTTTCCATCTGTCCCGCTAAATAAAATCGGGTGTATATGGTATCGTTAGTTAGATTACTTAATTTTGCATCTAATAAAACCAAATGTTGTGTAATATGGCCTTTTCTAACAGAAATATTTGATCAAATAAATTGTATTTTGAAGGTTATCCTTCATATTTTCGAATAAGAACCGTCAAAAACAAAATGCTCCATAGCCGAGTGGATACGAGGTCTGTTTCATAACATAAATAATCTACAAGACCTGGTTCGAGACCACCTCAGCCCTACTTTTTTTTATTTAAATTATGCTTAAAATATCTTTATTATATCAGACTATTTTAATAAAATAGCAATATTCATATTTTTATAAATAAAAAAATCCAAATATTTAATAGAATTATTATTTGCTGTCTGTCAAACTTAACAATTAATTCGAATTTAGTTTTTGGTGTATAATTTTGTATTTCATGTTTGGAAAATGATATTTTAAGTATAATTTAATTTAAAAAAAAATAGGGCCGAGGTGGTCTCGAACCAGGTCTTGTAGATTATTTATGTTATGAAACAGCCCTCGTATCCACTCGGCTATGGAGCATTTTGTCTTTGACGTTTCTTATTCAAAAATAAGAAGGATAACCTTCAAAATACAATTTATTTTATCAAATATTTCTGTTAGAAAAGGCCATATTACACAACATTTGGTTTTATTAGATACAAAATTAAGTAATCTAACTAACGATACCATATACACCCGATTTTATTTAGCGGGACAGATGGAAACAGCAAAAAAACTGTTTTCCCATGTTATTTCCCTATGTCAAGGTTTTCAGTATTCACCCTGTATATTCTGTATTTTGGGTTTATAATAAATTTTTGCAGAACAGGATCAAGTTTTATTTTCATCTCTAACAATTAATTAAAACAGCAATAAAAAAAAGTTTTGCTAAGAAAAGACGAATTTTCATTTTTCGAATTTTCAAAAAATTCTTTCTTTTTCGTAACCTACACATTAAATACTATATACTCTTAAATTTATGACATTAGGTTCGTGTTCACCCTGTATTTATATAATAAAATAATAATAAATAAACCCGCAAAGTATGGTAAAAATCTTAAATACCATTGGTGGGCGTTAAAATATTATATTTAAGCCATTGTCACTGTTGTATGAATTTGAGAAAAAAAGTTTTGATTTTTATAAAACTGTACATATATTGCATAATCCATAATTACCTACTTCGATGATAGATTGGCTTGAATATAATATTTTAATGCCCAACCAGTGGTATTTGGGATTTTTGCTGTACTTTGCTTTCACATTATAGCCCGTGGCTAATAAAAAAATAATAATAATAAGCTTCATCATAATTATTCGTTACATACTGGCTGGTGGGTGTGATGCAAAAGGAAGCACATTACAACATAATAATAAAAAAAAACACAAAGCGATCTAATAAACGAAAAAAAAAATCGCAAAAGTATGAATGTGCGTGTGTAAATGTTTTTTCCTACGAGCACTGTTAAAAATAGTCTTTTTAACGGTTGCTTAGAAAGTTAAAAATAACAATTTATAACACAGTGAATACTTTTAAATCGTTGTCATTGACAACGTGTTAAAAGTAAGAAACAAATTTACTTTTAACACTTGTGTTAAAAAGGAACTAAATCTAGTTACCTATCATAAATGTCATTCTATAATGCTTAGTTTTTATTTACTAATACATAACTAAGGTCGTAGGAAAAATAGTGTATGATATATGTGTTAAAAGTGATTTATTTCGTTCGTGGGGTTTGTTACACTCGGCTTCGCCTCGTTTCAAACTTCCCCACTCACTCATAACTTTTAACACTTATATCATAAATAACTATTATGTAATCGAGTTGCCAGGTTATAAAAATTTGATTTTAACTTAATATGAAATATTACTTTTCTACAATTTTACCAAGAAATACGTTTTGTAAACGAATCGTATAATTTTGATTGAATAAAATATTTGTGGAACTAAAATGTAAATAAAAATATTATAAATATTATTTTACAGTTATATCTTTAAATTATTTAACTTTTTAATTTTAGAATTATCTGGCAACGCAAATAATATACAAACAAAAAATTTAAATACTTTTTCAGAATTATATATTTGTTAAAAATATATTGAAAGATTTGTTAAACTAATGTAACTAATTAAAAGTTAAATTCATAACATATAATAAAATTACACAAATATAAAAAAATTTCATGTTTCACAACAGTATCTCCCAAACTCTCGTAGTGAATGGACATGCTAGCTTCTCGAGCCAGTGTATTATAATAATTATTCTATTGAATTATATAATTCCATCAAATTAATAATAATTAATTAATTACTAATAGCTACAACAACATATAACCAGTTTTAAAATATTAAATATTATGCTGGGGGGAGACCGGGCAACCGGTGTTCTTTCACCCTCTATAATGCAAGTTTCGCGACCAACGAATGTGTATTACAATCAACCAATAAGTTCTACACAACTAGTACAACACTTAGTGCCACAAGAAATGCAGCAAAAATCTCAACAATATTCTCAACATCAATCCCAACACCCCTCACCGGGTGAATGGCATATAGTAGAAAACCAAAGAAAGAGAGGAAATTCTAGCCCCATAGTATTGAGAAGAGTAAGACAAATGGATAAAGACTACTGGTTAAACGAAACAGCCACATCAACAGAAAATCGTTTTACGCCTCTTCTCGATGTAGGGATAGACTCAGAAGGTAACAACCAGCCAAAACCAATAAAAATTCCCAAACCACCACCGATATATGTTGCTGGAGTAGGTAACATATCCCCACTAATAAACCTACTGCAAACAGTAGCAAAAGATCAATATTTAGTCAAAACCCAAGAAAATAACACTGTAAGGATTCAACCTAAAAACCCAGAAGAATACTCCATAGCAACGAAAGCATTAGAACAAAAGCATACAGAATTCTTTACATATCAACCAAGACAAGAGAAAAATTTTAAAGTTGTTCTAAAAAACATGCACTACTCTGTCAAAACGGAAGACATTAAATCAGAAATACGAAAACTGGGGCACGACGTAGTCAACGTATGGAACATAAAGCAGTATAAAACAAAAGTACCACTAAACATGTTTTATGTAGAATTAAAACCTGCACCTAATAACAAGGATATATACAATGTAGAACACTTACAATATCACCAAATAAAATTTGAACCACCAATACAGAGAAGAGAAATACCACAGTGCATTTTATGCCAGCGATATGGTCATACAAAAAACTACTGCAATATGAGCCCAAGATGCGTCAAATGTCCCGGAAATCATAAAACTTCGGATTACCAGAGGAAAGAGCGCTCAGATGATGTAAAGTGTGTTCTATGTGGAGGCAATCACCCAGCCAACTATAAGGGATGCAAAATATATAAGGACATCCAAAGAAGCAAATACCCACCACTAAGACAAAAAGTGCTACAACAAAATCGAATTACAGAAACAAATACAAAAACGTAGCAATACGTTCAACCCGGAACATCATACGCCCAAATTACTAATAATAACAGCCCGCGAGCAGAGTACGCTAATAATCAAGGCCAAACGCAGAATCCAAACCCAAGCCAGCAAATGAACGACATGACAGAAATAAAAATAATGATGAAAGGCCTCATGGAACAAATGGGAACCATGTTAAATCTTCTAACCGCCCTGCTTAACAAAAAGAACTAATGGCTCCCAATATTAAAATTGCATTATGGAATGCCAATGGCCTAACACAACATGCCGACGAGGTGAAAGCATTTTTAATACATCACGACATAGACATCATGCTAATATCTGAATCCCATTTTACTAGTCGCAGCCACATAAGAATTCCAAACTACGTAGTATATGACACCAAACATCCGGACGGCAATGGATAACAAAAACTTAAATTTCATCTCCTCAGGGCAACCAACGTACTGGTCAACCGATAGAAATAAAATTCCAGACCTAGTCGACTTCCGTTTAACTAAAGGAATTTCTCATAACAATATCAAAGCTGAATCCTGTCTTGACCTCTCCTCAGATCACTCCCCCGTTTTAATCACTCTAAGCACCTCAGTACTTGAGAAAACTCTACCACTAACATTAACTAATAAAAAAACCAACTGGAACGATTAAAAAAGACACGTAGTTAGAAACCTGGAATTAAAGATACCACTAAAAACAGAAAAAGACATAGAAGAGGCAGTAGAACATTTCAATCTTGTTGATCAACAAGCAGCCTGGAGCTCAACACCTATCCAAACTGAAAAGAAATAGCACAAAGCTGCCCTATTTCTATAAAGCAAAAAATAGCTGAAAAGAGAAAATTAAGACGACGTTGGCAAAACGAGAGAACTGCAGAAAATAAAAGAAGACTAAATTGAGTTACCAAAGAATTAAAAGAAATACTTAAAGAAGACAAAAATAAAAAAGTGCAAGATTATCTAGAACAACTAATGCCAACGGAAGCCACAGAGTATTCACTCTGGAAGGCTACGAGAAAAATAAAGCATACATTTCAATCGAATCCGCCTCTCAGAACAAACTTAGGTGAATGGGCCAAAAGCAACGGAGAGAAGGCAAGTGCTTTCGCTGAACATCTCGCTGAAGTGTTTACATCGTACCCTTCAGAGATCGACCCTGAAGAAGAGGAGAATATCTAACTGTACCTACACTTACCATATCAACTAGAACTGCCCTTGAAGAACTTTAAGACCTCCGACATCAAACATGCCGTCAAATATAAACTAAACCTCAAAAAAGCTCCTGGATATGATCTGATAAAAAGGAAAACATTACAACAACTTCCTGAGAATATCTTCATTTTCATTACACAATTATGTAATGCAATCTTGCGCACTGGTTACTTTCCGGATCAGTGGAAAGTTGCTCAAATAATTCTAATTCCAAAACCTGGAAAGCCACCAGAAGAACTGAAGTCATATAGACCCAGTAGCTTCTACCAATTCTCTCAAAATTTATTATACGAAAAACTTAAGCTAACCCTCAAAAATAACAACCTGAACCCAGACCACCAGTTTGGGTTCAGGTAACAACGTAGCACCATAGAACAATTGCATAGAGTAGTAAACAACATTAGACAAAATTTAGAAGACAAGAGATATTGTTCAGCAGCAATTATAGACATAACACAAGCCTTTGACAAAGTTTGGCACACCGGTCTCCTATTCAAACTAAGGAAAACAATCCGTATACAGTATTTTATTATCCCAAAGTCCTGCCTAAAAGATAGAAAATTCTATGTAAAATACCAAGACGCCCACACAAAATTATACCCGATAACATCTGGTGTACCCCAAGGCAGTGTGTTAGGACCACTCCTGTACACACTATATACCGCAGACCTACCAACAAGTCAAGATGTGTTGACAGCCACATTTGTAGACGACACTGCAGTACTAGCTTCACATGAAGACCCCGCCACCGCATTCACTACAAGAAAAGAAACTTGTCCCCTAGTGCAACTAAACAATCACCAATTGCCGCAAGAACAAACAGTCAAATATTTAGGCATGCACCTGGACAGGAGACAAACTTGGCACGAACACATTAAGAAAAAACGTAAACAACTAGGACTTCTTCTTTCCAAAACCTACTGGATAATTGGTCGAAAATCCAAATTAACAATAAAAAATAAACTATTAGTATACAAATGTATACTAAAACGAGCATGGACATACAGGGTTCAATTATGGGGCTCAGCTTCAAACTCTAACATTAAAATACTAGAACGATTTCAATCGAAAGTACTACGCACGTTAGTAGATGCACCCTGGTATGTGACTAACAACATAATTCGAAAGGATCTTCAAATCCCAACAGTTAGAGAAGTTATAACCGCGTACAGCACAAAACACCCGGCTGAATCTTCATAGGGCAGCATGAAACAAGATTTCTAGTTTCCATCGAAATTTTTAGATGGCGTTGCATGTACCGTTCGGAAGTTTATATTTTTTACTGAAAATGATAGATGGTGCTGGATGTGCCTACAGTATGTTTACTTTTGAACTGAGGGCGCTTTTTTATATGACTGTCATTTGTTTCAAAATGGTTTCACATTTATTGTACATTTATTGCTGCAATTGTGTAAATTGTGTAAACCAGCAGCAGTTAGTTTTGTGGAGCCTGAGTGAAATAGTGAAATGAGTTCTGTTTCAGACGCACACCATCAACTTGTTGTGCTTCGTAATGGTACATCATTTTATAAAAATGGTAAACCTAAAAATGAATAACAAGGATTCCAGACCTAATGAAATTGTTGACACATTTCTTAGATCTGCGATGCCATGATTATTCATTTTGGATTACAATTTTTTTGAAATGACGTACTAACATAACCTCCTATTCCATCCTTCATCCTTTCACCTTTTATCCAATTATATTATATTATATTATATTATTATATTAGATATCCACCAAATCTTTATAGATTTTCGCCAAGCATATGACTCCATAAATAGGGAGAAATTATACGAAATATTGCGTCACTTCAAAGTACCAAATAAATTAATCAGGCTAATAAAGCTAACCATGACAGACACAGAAGCACAAGTAAGAGTACAGAATCAACTAACAGAACCAATAAAAATCACAAAAGGACTAAAACAAGGCGACGGGCTAGCCCCCACGCTCTTTAATATAGTACTCGAGTATGTTATAAGAAACCTTTCTGAAAACAGTGCTAATCTATTGGCCAACAAAGCGACGCAGATTGCGGCCTACGCGGATGATATGGTAATAATGGCAAGAAGGACATCGGACGTAAAAGAAGCATATATGGAATTAAAAGGGGCAGCAGCAGAGGTAGGGCTTACAATAAACACGGAGAAGACGAAAGCACTGACACAGTCAAGAAAGAAGCAAACGGTAACAAATTTAAAGATAGGCGACGAAAACATTGAAACAGTAGAAAATTTTACATACCTGGGAGTTAACATAGCAAACAATGGCTCAGAAAAGACAGAGATACAGAGAAGAATTGGCCTAGCAAATAAAGCATATTTTGCTCTACTGCGAACCTTTAAATCAAATAACGTACATAGAAACACAAAACTAAAAATTTACAAAACAATTATAAAACCCATACTGTGTTATGGTAGCGAAGTATGGACGTTGACACAGGAATCAAAAGAAGAAATCGACAGATTTGAGAGAAAAATTTTAAGGAGAATACTAGGACCAATAGAAGAACAGGAGGGATGGAGAAGTAGATACAACCATGAGCTATATCAATTCTACGAAGAACCACCAGCATCGGGGTATGTAAGAATACAACGACTACGATGGGCGGGACATATCGCAAGAATGGAGGAAAACAGGATCCCTAAACAAGTGCTCAACCGTAAATGGTATGGAACGAGACCAGCCGGCCGGCCAAGGAAGAGATGGGAGGACAGTGTCGCGGAGGACGCAAGGTCACTCGGAATAAGAAACTGGAAAACCGCGGCTTTGGATAGGGAAGAATGGAAGAGGAAGATGGTGGAGGCCAGGGTTCGATTTGGACTGTAGGGCCATTGGAAGAAGAAGAATTATATTTTGTAATGTAAATAGTAGCATAATAAATTTGTAATTATTTATAGAATTATACAATTTTAATTTTAAATCATATTCTAAATAAAATATTTAATAAAGTAGAACCCCTCCTTACCCCAGGCAGTCATTTAGTTACCATCGAAATTCAGAGATGGCGTGATAGTGCAAACTTGGGATCACGCTTTAGTACGTATGATTCCTGTCTTGTCAGTAACTTAGTCTATGGCACAAAATATAATAGAAGGATAGATCTACACCCGAACAATCCGGCCACCAACCTTATGAGTCAACAAGCAAGCAGGAGACTGAAACGATTTGTTAGCATTTATTACCTATGTAACTATTTTCAATTCCCGCCAGGAAAATAAATGTATTTAGTATTTTACAATCGTTAATGAGTAGGTGTAATGCCCGTTTGCACCAGCAAGGCTTAAATTTTAAGCTAGACTTAAACAAAAAAAATCTAATCGAATTTTTGACAGCAATGTTAAATCATACATTTGACATTTTATTTCGATTCGATATTGTCTATTTAAGGCAAACTTAAAATTTAAGTTATGTTGGTGCAAACGGCCATAAGAAACAAAAAAACAATAGAGTTGTAACTTGTAATTAGCAACGAATGTATGTCAAAAAATCAAATAAAGTAAATCATCATCCAATCTAATTTTTTAAACCGAAAGTTCTTTTAATCCGAACATGATCCTTCGAGCCGGATAAAACGAAGATAAAGAGGTACAGTCGAACATAAGAAGCAAAATCAAGCATGAACTAAAATTGTAACCTCAACAAGCCAAGTCCAAATCATACAATCTTGTGTTACGAAGCAACTTCAAGCATAGTGAAGTTGGTACGACATCAAATTTAAACAAGGACAACGTCCAGCACGCCTAACTCCAGACTGCATAGGAATTTTGCATGAAACATCAAATCCTTCCATTTTAAAAATTATTCAACATGAATGAAGTAGTAGCAGCTCAACTTAAAAGATTAAAGTCATCTCGCAAAGGTATTAAATCACAATTAATTTTATTTAAAAAGCATGTAGACAAATTGCCGAATCAGAATTTAACTTCTGAGCAATTATTTGAATTACATGAAAGATTCAAAACTACTGAATTGTTATTTTCTACATTTAATAATAGACAAGATGAAATAGATTCTATTGTGGAAGATAACGAAATATTAATGAATACTGAAGTAGAACAACGTGAATCATTTCATGATTCATATTTTTCGATTATAATTAAAGCAAGACAATATTTTTCAAATCCAAATGATTCTCAGTCAAATCTAAATAATTTCAATGCTCGATTGTCTACTGACTCCAATTCAACTTCCAATAAGTTACGCGCCAAATGTTCAATTAAATTACCTCCAATTTCACTACCTTAATTTGACGGAACATTCACAACATGGCGAGCATTTAATGATACATTTACGTCACTTAAATTATTCTAATACTGATCTAACTAATGTACAAAAATTGACTTATCTCAAATTTTGTCTAAAGGGAGAACCTTTAGAACTTGTTGCATCTCTTGACAACACGGACATAAACTATGCAATTGCGTGGGATTCACTTAATAAACGATACGATAATACACGTAGAATTGTGAACAATCATGTGCAAACGCTCTTAAATTTACCAACAATTACACGCGAATCCTGTACCTTGTTACGTGTATTTATTAACAATGTGCAAAATCACCTCAACTGTTTAAAATCATTAAAGCAGCCCGTAGATAGTTGGGATGCCATAATGATTCCGATTTTACTGGGTAAACTGGATAATCAGACGGTAAAGGAATGGGAAACATAGTCAAACAATAAACAAGAAACTGATACAAATTATATTCCTACATTAAAAGGTTTTTACAATTTTTAATTAATAAACAAAATATTTTAGAATCATTAAGCCAAAAAAATCTTTGAACATGATAAAAGGTCAGGTACTTGCATTTGCACACCCAAAGGTAACTAGGTCGTTTGCAACTATAGAATCAAAATGCTTAATGTGCAATGAATCTCATTTCATTTATCAATGTCAGTCATTTCTGAATTTAGATATTATCGCACGAAATGCAAAAATTTTTACAGTTTAAACTGTCTAAGAAAAGGTCATTTTCTTACTGATTGTAAGTCGACTAATACTTGTAGAAAATGTAATAAGCGTCATTACACATTATTACATTTATCTAACGGTAAATCGGACAAAGATACGAAATTTGAACAACAAATGAAATCTAACAATACAGTGGTAGCTAATGTCAATTGTTCCTCATCTAAGATTTTTAGTCAAACCAGCATGTCAACAGCCATGGTTCAAATCGAAGATAGTTAAAAAAATATCTGTAATGTTCTGGTGCTGTTAGATAGCGCATCACAGTCCAATTTTAAGACACAAAATCTAGCCGATAAATTAAAATTGAAACAAAATGCTATCAACATAAACGTTATTGGTATCGGTAAAGGATCCTTGAAAATTAATCGAAAGGTTAATGTAAAGCTAAAATCATGCTACAACAATTATACTGCTAATGTTAATTGTCTAATAGTTCCGCAAATAACTTCAAATTTACCTATAAGTAATATTAACAGCAATTTAATTAATATTCCAACTAATATTAAACTAGCGGATCCAAAATATTTTGAATAACGACCAGTAGATCTGTTATTAGGAGTAGGGATTTTTGGTCATTAATATGTATTGGTCAAATCAAACATAAATATTTAACTTTGCAAAAGAGTTAGGTTGGATACTCGCCGGTGAAATTCTTGATGAGACATTTTCTCATTTTATAAATGAAATAAACGTAGCATGCTGTAATTTAGATTTATTAAATAAAAATATCGAAAAATTATGGGAAGTTAATGAACAATTTTGTGAAGATTTATTTTTGAAAACGACAACGCGAGACATTAATTTATTTTGAAAATACCCTTTAAAGAAAATTTAAATAACCTTCGAAATTCTTATGATAATACGGAAGCACGATTCAAGCTATTAGAAAAAAGATTCATTAAAGATCCCAATTTGAAATCAGAATACGCACAATTCATTAACGAGTATATACATTTAAATCATATGACGAAAATCAATAAAGAATCAAATGATATTGATAATACGGGATTTTATTTGCCACATCACGCAGTGATGAAACCCAGTAGTGAAACCACAAAGGTACGTGTCGTGTTCGACGGTTGTATGAAATCAACCACTAATTTATCTATTAACGATGTGCAATATACGGGCCCAACTATACAAGACGATCTTTTCTCAATAATAATGCGATTTAGATTTCATAAATATGTATTGACAGGCGATATAGAAAAAATGTATCGTCAAGTTTGGATTCATCCAGAACATAGACGGTATCAAAGAATTTTATGGCGCGACAATCCAACTAATGATTTAAGTATCTACGAATTAAATACGGTAACATACGGAATGACATCGGCTCCGTTTCTGGCAATAAGGTGTTTAAAGCAAATTGCCACAGAAAATATGTCAGAATTTCCGCATGAATGTCAAATAATTGAACACGATTTTTACGTAGATGACCTAATGACTGGTTCTAATTCAATTGACCAACTTAAATTATTTAAATGCAATATTCAAAATATATTAAATGCAGGAGGATTCCCGCTGCGACAATTTAACAGTAATGTGCCGGCATTAAGCGATAATTCATTGAAAAATACTCAAACTGATTTAGATTTAATAAATAATGAAATTAAAACTTTGGGGATTCATTGGTATCCTAATTCAGATTTATTACGATATTCTAATGAATTTAAAAATAAATACAACGATATAATAAAACGATCAATTCTAGCGGAATCTGCGCAATTATTCGATCCACTAGGTCTATTAGCCCCTATTATTTTAATTCCAAAATTAATTATTCAAGAATTATGGCAATTACATCTTTCTTGGGACGAGTCTATCCCAATGGAACTTCCTATTAAATCGACAAGATTCAAGGACAATTTGCGTCACATAAATAGAATAACCATTCCGCGTAATATTTTAATTGAAAACTACACTATATTAGAGATTCATGCTTTTTCCGATGCCTCTGAGAGGGCATATGGTTCCTGCGTTTACATTCTTTAAATAACTGATAATAACATTATAAAGGTAAATTTACTTGCAGCAAAATCAAGGGTAGCACCTTTGAAAGCAATCACAATACCTAGACTTGAATTATGTGCTGCCGTACTAGCCGCACAATTAGTAAATAAATTTAGGAAAATATTGAAAAATACCGTAACCATAAATCAAGAATATTATTGGTCGGATTCAAAAATTACTCTTTGTTGGCTAAAAACGTGTCCAAGAAAATTAAAAACTTACGTTGCTAACTGAGTCGCGGAAATTCAGCGCCTTAGTAATCCAAAAGATTGGTCGTATGTCCCAACGAACGACAACCCGGATGATTTCATTACGCGAGGTATGTACCCGGAACAATTAACTACCGAACCATTATAGTGGCAAAGTGTTAAATTATAATTATTATAACATAAAAAAAAATAACACGTCTAAAATAAATACAGATCATTTACCAGATTTAAAACCAGATACGCAAATTTACTTTGTTGCAGCAGAAAATAATTTATTGAATGATTCTCTTATTAACAAATATTCAACATTGACAAAATTAAATACAATCACTGCTTATTGTTTGAGATTCAAAAATAATTGTTTAAAATCAAAAAACGAAGCTCAATATGAATCACTCACAATTTCAGAATTATCAGACGCGTTTAAACGACTTGTTATTCTAATTCAAAAGGCAGGTTATGGACCCTGCCAAACGCCCTATGGTAAAGTTAATCCAAGTCAAGTTAATAAATGTCAGTAAAGAAATAGAAGACCAGATACACTAGTCAGTCGCCAAGTCAGAACGTCAAGTCAGTCAATTACCAATTCCGAACGTCGCCAGTCAGTCGTCAAGCTAAATTGATTCATACATCATCTTGAGGTTGAGAGTACAAGAGAACAGTCAATAAACACGTCAGTCGGCCTCAAAGTCATCAAGAATTGCGTATCGAAATGGATACAATAAAGTCACAGTTAGAAACCTTATCTGAGACCGCTCAGAAAGAGGTGAATTACGTTTCATGGCTCTTTAAGATAAACTTAACACTGAAGTCAAAGAGTTTGTTTGCTATTGCGAAAGGATTAGAAGATAAACCAGAAGGGGATGAAAACGACGCTGCTGTCAAGGCCTGGATTAAAAAGGACCTTGAAGCACAGGCGTTGATAGGCCTTAATGTAGATAGTTCTATAGCTCATAAAATTTTAAACTGTATAACCTCAAAACAGATGTTAGAGAAACTCGACATGCTGTATAGCAGAAAGTCAGAACTTACAATTAAAAGGTTACAAAAACGCTTCTTTAACTTTAAATACAACACAAATCTTTCAGCTACCGAGAATTGTATGCAGATTAAACAATTGGCTGAAGATCTGGTAGCTGAAGGTGAGAACATAAAAAAAGTTGGATTCTGACAAGAATAATTGGAATGCTGCCACCCAAATTACATCATTTTCGGACCTCATGGGATAACCTCAGTACCCAAGAAAAGAAATTCAATTTACTTGTCGAAAAGCTGAAGTTAGAAGAAGACAGACTGAATGAAAGCGGAACACACAGTCAAAACGCGCTCATCGTCAGACCAGGAAAGTTATCATCGTCAAACAATACAAATCACCACGATATTTCATCCGTCGAGTGTTTTAAATGCGGTAAGAGAGGACATAACATGTGTTTTTTTAAGCCCGATAGAACTTCAAATTGTAAAAAGTAACACAAAAAATTAAATTTTAATCAACATTTTTTATTTTTTCGAAAGATCAATACATGGCATTAACTGCTAGCCGTATGTCACGAATAACACGAACAATGTTGGCCTCCAAGGCATCAATTGTTGCTAGTTTATCAGCATAAACCAGTGACTTCACGTAGCCCCACAGGAAATAATCGAGAGATGTCAGATCGCACGACCTCGGAGGCCAATTGACGGGCCCATTTCTCGAAATCAACTTATCGCCAAATTTTGATTTCAATAAGTCGATGGTTGCGGTCGCCGTATGGCACGTAGCGCCATCCTGTTGAAACCACATCTCGTCCGGATCAATGTCATCCATATTTTCAAACAAAAAATCATTGATCATGGTGCGGTAACGATCTCCATTGACCGTAATACGAGCTCCGGCCTCATTTTTGAAAAAATAAGGTCCGATGATGCCACCAGCGTGCAAACCGCACCAAATGGTGCATTTTTCTGGATATAATGGAGTCTGTAGGGTCTCTTGTGGATTGGTCTCACTCCATATGCGGCAATTTTGCTTATTAACAAACCCGTTAAGCCAAAAATGAACCTCATCGCTGAACACAATTTTGCGATAAAACAACGGGTTAGTTTCCAACTGCTCTAGAGCCCAATCCGCAAAAGAACGACGCATATGATGGTCTCGTGGCTTTCATTCCTGCACCAGCTGGATCTTATACGGGTGTAGGCCAAGATCTTTGCGCAAAATTTTCCACGTAGTGGACGGACAGGGCCCCAATTCCTGCGAACGACGACGAATCGATAAATTTGGATCTTCTTCCACACTTTCGTTTACTGCGGCGATATTCTCTTCAGTACGCACATTCCTCCGACGTGTTGATGTTATTGCATCATTTAGACAGTACGTGGTTCTAAATCTATCCACAATTCGACGGATGGCTTGCTCAGATGGACGATTATGTGCGCCATAAAAATCACGAAGTCGTCTATAAGTTGCGTGAATCGACGACTGATTTTCAAAGTAAATTTGGATAATTTGGTAGCGTTGTTTAAGCGTGAGTCTATTCATGATGATTTGCCAGAGTACACTGATCATAAATGTCAAAAAGTGACCGCAGTATGACAGCTCGTTTGACAGTTAACCCTTTCGTAAGTTCTATCTAAGCAAAAAAAAAAACACCCTGTATAAAGAAATACTGTAAAAATAAGCCGTGTTCTAAATATTTAAATTATTGTAAAAGCAAATACCCTTGCAACAATTGCAAAAGCACAGGGAATTTCGCAAAAGACTGTCCGGAAGGAAATGTCAGCAAGCATGATGAAAAATCAAATAAGAATCAGTCAGGAAATTCTGATCGCCGAGCTCTAGCTACCATTGGACTATCGACCATTGAAATTATTAAACTTAATTCTCATAAGAACTGCGCTGAACTCTGGGTCCAAGATTGTGCTGCCACGCAGCACATGACTTTCCGTCGAGATTGGATGTAAAATTACAAGGAACTGAAAGTGCCAACGTCTGTCGTGATTGGGGATGCTACTAAACTGGATGGAATGGGAACTGGAGATGTTAAACTGGAAGCCTTCAATGGACGAGACTGGGAGAAGGTGATGCTGAAAGATGTCCTGTTCGTTCCAGACCTGACCTTCAATCTTTTTTCCGTGACTCAGATGCTAGATAAGGGCTACAAGCAGAAGGCAGACGCACGCAGTTCAACATTTCTTACCATGGATGGACAAGAAAAATAATCAAACGATTCAACATTGATTCTAGCAATCCGGCAGCTACCCCTGTTGAAAAAGGAATGATTACGGATCAAGTGAACGTAGTAAATGACAGGTCACTTTCAAAAACTGAACCTTATCGAGAAGCTATCGGCAGCCTTCTCTATTTAGCAACAATCTCACGTCCCGACATTAGTTTTGCTGTGAATTACCTAAGCAGATTTTGCAGTAAACCATTAACAAGCCAGAAGGGGACGGAAAAGTTTGGCATATTCTTCAATGGAGACAACGTACTCTATGGTTACTCGGATTCTGACTACGGTGGTGATCGTGAGACCGGACATTCAACCAGTGGTATCCTCATCATGCGAGGTGGACCCATAGTATGGAATACACAAAAGCAACGTTTGGTTGCTACCTCAACCGCCGAGGCCGAATATAGAGCCGCCGTTTCTTCCATCGATGAACTTAGCTGAATTCGCCGTATTGTCAGCGAACTTGGATTTTTAGATTTGGAAAAGTAGTTGGGGTAACTACACTTTTCGTTGACAATCAATCCGCTATTCTGATGCTAAAGAACGCCTATGAAGGCAAAACGACAAAAGGGAAGAAACATATCGAAATTCCCAGAAAATTCATTCAACAACACATTGGTGTTACCGTTGAACTGAAGCATGTAAAGAGTCAGGATCAGTATGCTGATATCTTGACTAAACCTCTGAATGATAAGGTTTACACTAATCTAAGGAAAATAATAATTAAGGAGGAGTGTTAAATTATAATTATAATCAACACAATTAGAAAACTCTTTCTTATCGACATTTGTTCATTTTTATTTTTACGTTTCATATGTAACTACATTTTTCATTATTTTTTCTTTGTCTGTTGTCTTGACCGTGACGTGAAATGTTTTGTATATATTTATCTTCATTGAAAAATAAAAATAGTCAACGGTTATTGTAAACATAACGCAAAGGGTTAAGCCCATTCGTCAGTACCATAAGGTAAATATTTTGTACTTTCAGTGTTATATAAAATGTGATATAAAATGTGTTCATGCTGAACCACAGATTGTTCTGGTTTCAGGTATTAACAATTGTATCTGGTCTTACGAATTGTATTTAATAAAACTTTTTTGCAAATGTGTGATTCACAATTTTATTTTACAATCTCGAAATTACAAGAGCACTCCTGCTCAACACAAGGGCCTAAATGGCTTTCTAACGATATAAATCATTTTATAAATAACACGTCTAAAATAAATACAGATCATTTACCAGATTTAAAACCAGATACGCAAATTTACTTTGTTGCAGCAGAAAATAATTTATTGAATGATTCTCTTATTAAGAAATATTCAACATTGACAAATACAATCACTGCTTATTGTTTGAGATTCAAAAATAATTGTTTAAAATCAAAAAACGAAGCTCAATATGAATCACTTACAATTTCAGAATTATCAGACGCGCTTAAACGACTTGTTATTCTAATTCAAAAGGCAGAATACCCATAAGAATATGAATTATTTTCTTCTGGTAAACAAATATCAAACAAAAGTAATTTATTAAAATTAACGCCCTTTTTAGACCCTGAAGAACTGATTAGAGTAGGCGGACGATTAGCATTGTCAAACTTCAATTACGACAAACGTCATCCGATTGTCTTACCAATGGGTAATAATTTTACAAAACTGATTTTTCATCATGAACACCTAAGATTATTACATGCAGGTCCAAAATTATTACTTACCAGTATAAGAGAAAAATATTGGCCCATTGGTGGCATAAATTTAGCAAAACAAACGGTTAAAAATTGTAATCACTGTTTGAAATTTAATCCAAAGACTGCTTCATAGTTAATGGGTAATTTACCATTAGAACGTACTCAATTTATGTATCCATTTCATTCTACCGGAGTAGATTATGCAGGCCCATACCTAATAAAATTGAAGAGCGGTAAAGGTGCAAAGTTATCAAAGTCATATATTTGTTTTTTTATTTGTTTCGCTATAAAGGCAATACACATCGAACTTGTATCAGATTTAACAACAAACCAATTTTTATTTGCATTCAAACGATTTATTGCTAGAAGGGGTAAATCTTTAAATATGTATAGCGATAATTTGACAACTTTTATAGGTGCAAATAATAAGCTTAAAGAATTTAATGAATTTTTGAAGAATACTAATATTACTGTTGAGAGTTATTTGTCAAACGAAGGTATAAATTGGCATTTTATTCCACCACGCTCCCCGACATTCGGTGGCTTATAGGAGGCTGGAGTAAAACGAGTCAAGTATCATTTAAATAGAATTTTAGGAAATCATCCTTTAACTTTTGAAGAGTTTACTACAATACTAACTCATGTTGAATCAATTTTGAATTCGAGGCCTTTGAGCCCACTCAGTTCTAATCCAAATGATTTGGGCACTTTAACACCTGCACATTTCCTAATAGGGTGGTTGCACATTTTTTAAAAATTATTTTATTAGAAAGAGTTTGTCATTTAAACACAGGAAATAAAGAAAAAAAAATTTTTTTTCGTTATAGTTTTTGAAATATTAGAGAAAAAATAATCGCGCCAAAATTTCTTGCTTATATCTACCCCCCACTCCTATGACGTCAATGGTCATGGTTCTAACACTGCGCGTGTTCGCCAACCAGTGAAGCTGTTTCCTTATTGGTGCACTGCGACACCATGACCAATGACATCAAAAAATAGTGGGGGACACTTTAAGTCACGTGATTTATTTGAAAATTTACACATTTTTCAATCAATAATAACTCGTAATTTATAGGGATTATTACCATTTTGTTTTCACAAATAATGTTTAAATAGATAAATTTATCCATATATAATATAGATTTCCGAATTCAAATTTCTTGCAACCACCCAATTGGGCTCAGCTTTTGTAAGTTTCCTGATTCAAACGTTCAAGACATTCCTGAAAATCGCTTAAGGCCGGGGGATAGCGAAATACTATATTTATAGTCACATTTAATGCCCTGTATTTTAAGAACTAAACATAGTAACATTCTGTTATTAATTCTTGAGAAAGATACCATATAGGACTATATATTGCATAAATTTTAAAGTTAAATTTTTTTAAATAAGCCGTTAAAAAAATAATTGAATGTGAACATTTTTTCATTTTTCATTGCCGGCATTTTAACAACCATTCATTTGTACATAAATATTTTTTATATTTCTTTGATGAATAAAATAGCTAAAGGTGTCACGAAGTGCCTGGTATATTTTATTTTACAAAATTTTAAACATTTATCAAATAAAATAATTAAACATCTGAAAGTGAATATTTCAGTAACTTTTATTATTTATTTTGTCTCCTTATACACACAAATATTGAGAAAAAAAATATACCAGGCACTAGATAATGTTGTCAGCAATGTACTATATTTTTTTCAATGTTATTGTTTATTTAATAAAGGAATGGTTGTCAATTTGCTATTTTCCCTATACCTTCACATGTAAATTTTAGTTCCACTTTTTCTCACTGCATTGTCGCATAATGTTCGAGCTATCACTTTCACTTAGGGCGGTCCTAGCTACCCTAACACTAAGTTCTAAGAATATAGGGTAAGTTAGCAGGTTCGTTTAGATTTTCATTCCATTTTATTGATTGCGATATACACGATTTTCTACTAGGATGCAGTAGGGCTGGTTGTGCTAAAAATTATTGCGGATTTTGAGTACTTTATGCATTTATTGTTTATCACTAAAAATGATTATGAAGTGAGCTAAATACTTCATTATAATCTATACTGTCACTTTTAAAATTTAATAACAAAATTTCTTGTCAACAATTAATTTTTATATAAAATAACAATAGCGATCGAGTATAACGTTTTAATATAAAACGCCGATAATGTAAGATAAACCATTATGCATCGTATCGTATGTGAATGAAATATCACTATTCGTGCGAAATATCATTCTACTTGCACTTTTGAGCTCGTGGGTTAATCTTCTCACTCATGTATGCAACATGCTGACCATATTACTTGAATACCAATGTGGGACAAAACATTTTAAGGCCCAAAAAACATAATTTATTATGAAGAGAGGAATAAGCGACTGATGTTGGTGATGGAATAAATAAATAAACAGGAATGCAGTCGGAAAAATTTATTTGGCTAGTCTAGGCCAACGTTTCGCTGCCTATTGCAGCTTCTTCAGGGCACATTACATATACTTTTAATCTTTGCCGTGAAGAAGCTGCAATAGGCAGCAAAACGTTGGCCTAAAATAATGGTAATAATTCAATAATCACACAAGTCGAAAGTGTAGGTATGGCGATATGTTAAAAAATAATATACTCATACTGTATAATTAACAAAATTGTACTCTATATAATTCTTAAAAAGAATGTATTTGACGATATGAAAAACTGATTTTATTATTATAACGATCAATGAATTTTAATTAATTAAACATATTTCCCATCACCTTGGTAATTATGCATATTTACGAATGATTATAAGGCATAATTTCTCTTAAGTATATTATGGTATTTTTATTTTTGTGGTTATTGGCGCTGGGATTTGAACGTCAGACCTGACTTCGCTCAGTTCGAGTCCGAGCTCGCTAACTAATAGAATTGTTCGAGAAAAACATTTTTTAAGAAATTTCCATAAATTTTAAGGTTAAATAGGATAAAATAAAAACAGATTAAAAAAAGAGCCAGAACTGAACCGAAACTATACAAGATCAGCAAATAAAAGATTATAATTTGGATAATTCTGAGTTTGTAAATTTAAAAAAAAAATCTGGTGTGTCCAACACAATACCTCCCGCCACTGTAGTAATATATTCTATATAAGTTTTTCAATACATTTAATTTGTAGTTTTAAAATTAGTTTGCTATTGCAGTTCAGAATATTTTTAATTCATTTCATACTTAAAATTTCCTTCATAAATTTTGTATGACCAGTATGACAGCTATTTTTGACGTTACTAAAACCGGAACTGAACTTACTTTGATTCACTCATGCAAATACATTCCTAATATATTTCTTCCACATTTTTAATTTTTACAATAAAATGACTTCATTTTTACTTACTTTATCTTTTACACTTACTTACATTAAATTTGACATCATATGTCAAATTTTGTGAACATATGAATAACTCATCTGTTTTATCGAAATTCCTCAGCCTATAAACGATATGTAAAATTATTATAATTTATATATATTTTTTTTTATCTATCTAGAAGTTATATATAAACGTAATTATGCAGATCGGTAGAAAATTAAAAAATCTTAGTATTTATAATAACGAAATTTGCGAAAATATGGTATTTAGAGGTATTTTTTAGGAAAAACGGTTTAAAGCTTCGAGTAAAGTACTACTTCCGGTTAACCAAATGTAGTCAAAATCTAATCAGTTCATCATATTAGAATAGTACTCTTAAATACCAAATATTATATTTTTTACATGTACCGTATTGGAGTTATCGTGGACGCTAAAAATAGTAAAATCGTATTCTAGGGACCTTAATTCGTACTCATATGTTGAAAACCCACACTCGAGAAATCTGACCAAAAACAATACCTCCCTTATCTATATATTGATAGGCGGCAGGTAAAAACAAACGAATACTTTTATAATTTTATTTTATTTATTTATTTAATGTACAAGGGAAGCTCACAGTTACCCAATTAAGAGCTTCCACGATTTGTTAAATGAATACAATTACATACAAAATGGTATCTATAACATTTACAAGATATTTATTTATTTATATTTAAATAATATTTAAATTTAGATAAAGATAAATTAAAGAGATCAATATTCTGATATGATTCATTATAATTTGACATAATTCTGACCAGGGCAGAATTATGGTAGCTGTTTGATTGACAATATGGTACATGAAATATATTTAAATTCCTGGTCTGTTTTTGTGGAACATTAAGTGTTATATTTTCTATTAGTAGTTGATTGTCAATGATATTATTTATGATTTTGTATAATAGAATCATGTAATTAAATGCTCTACTTTGTTCCAGTGTTTGGAGTTTAAATGTTTGTAACATTTCGTGATAGTTTGTGTAGTTAAGATTGAATTTATGACAATCCATTTGTACCATTTTCTTTTGAATCGATTTAATTCTGTTTATGTGCTTCATATAAAAAGGGTTCCATACTGATGTTACATACTCTAACTGAGGACGTACAAGTGATTTGTATAGAAGAAGTAAAGCCGAATAATTGGTAAACACTCTGGTAGTACGTAATATAAATCCTAAAAGTTTGTAGGCTTTATTTGCTATGGTGTCGATATGATTGAACCAATTCATTTTGCAAATGAATAAGATTCCAAGGTCTCGAATACTGCATTTTCTGTCAAGTGAAACATGATTTACCGAGTAATTAAAGTAAATAGGATTTATATTTCTCGTAAAGCTCACAATTAAACATTTACTCAAGTTTAACGAAATATGATTATTTTTACAATATTCATAAAGTAGAGATCTTGCCACAGTAAATCGCCATCATTTTGGGTCTCTATAACTATAAAATTTCAAGTCGTCAGCATATACCAGAAAGTTACTGTTACGGAATGTTAAATATTTTGTGTAGAAAATACTTAATTAAAGGTGTTGCAGAATATTGCTTATACGAGTTAGTAAAAAAATGGGTTTCAACGGGTGAAATTCTACACTAGATTATTAAGAAAGTTATATGTAAGACAAAGAATATCTTTGGTGGTATTAAATAAACTAATATGAATTTTAAATCTAATCCAAAAGAAAGAAATAGAAAATTGTGCTTATTTATAAATTTGCAAAATACAGACATTTTGTTTAAAAAAAATGTTGACAAAATATAATTATGAAGGTACCTATTATTTTTTTAATTTGTTTTTATTATAATGATAAATTTATTTATTATTATTTTTACATTCTAAAAATTATTTTATCATTCAAACAAAAATTAAATTTTGAGCGCAAATCAGCCAACAAATTTAAAGGTCCACAAATATTCTGTGTCTGAAGTAAAAGCTTCCGGTGTCTGATACAAAGGTAATAAAAACAACGAAAGTTGAAACTCTTTAGCTCAGCTCAGCACAAGACCAAAAACAGTTTGCTTATAGAGAGCGAATTGATAATTAAACAACAGGGGCTGTTCATTTTACTGAGAAATGAACGAAGGGAATAGGAAAAGTAACTAATTTTGATTGGTTCATAATGTCATAAATCATATGAAGTTGCGCCCCTTTTAAGTTGCTCGCAGTGCCATCTCTTGAGCCAGAAACAAAATAGTCTGCCTATCCCCCAGCCTTAAGCAGGTTACAAATGTTGCAAAAACTCAACCAGAAATTTTGGCGAAAGTGGTCAAGGGACTACATTTGCGAGCTGCAGTATCGACCAAAATGACAGAAGACTACAACTTCAATCAGCGAAGGAACTATGGCACTTCTTAAAAATAAAAATACACCCCCAGCGCAATGGCGTGTAGGTCGTGTTATAAAACTACACCCCGATGTTGACGGGTTGACAAGAGTCGTTACAGTGAAGTGTAAAGGTGGTGAATTCAAACGAGCAATAGGCAAACTTTGTGTACTACCATCACAGTGACCAGTGATGAAAATAGTATATTACGTACCGTGAACTGTAAGTGACAGTTTTTAGGTCGAGAATGTTGTTTGGGAAGTCGAGACCCGAAGGGTCGAGATTTCCTAAACATTCGAGACTTCAAATATCACTTACAGTTCAAGGTTAGTAAGCTATTTTTTGCAATACCTACAAAAATAATAGAAAAAGAAAAATAGGTTTCAAAATTAACGTCTGTCAGATTGATGTCAAAAATAAAAGTTGAATTGCAATTGAGAGTAAGAGTGCCATGAATGTTTATGATGATGTGGAAACTAAATACTTACCATCCACCATGAATTGTAAGTAACACTTACTGTCCACCGTGCACGGGAAGTGTTTACTATAACCATGGAAACCAAATCTGCAATAAAAGTTCCACTTACTGTGTTTAAATTTTGTTATTAATGGGTCACTTACTGTGCAGGTATTGCAAAAATGTTATTTAATAGAATATAGTTAGTTTTTTAGTTAAGAAATCTATCATTTGTTTACTAAAGCTGTATTATTTTTATTCTTAGTTACATTATAAATTGTTATAATTGTAACTCTACGAGTTGTCAAGGCGGGCGGCATGTTAGCATTTATTATCTATGTAATTATTTTCAATTCCCGTAAGGAAAAGAAATGTATTTAGTTTTTCACAATCGTTAATGAGTAGGCGTAAGAAACAAAAAAACAATAGAGTTGTAACTTGTAATTAGCAACGAATGTATGTCAAAAAATTAAATAAAGTAAATCATCATTCAATCTAATTCTTTACAACCGAAAGTTCTTTTAATCCGAACACGATTCATGCCAAGCGATCTGCCTACCAGATTCTAATGTAAACAAATTAACTATTGCATTTATGTAAATATTGTAATGTAATTTAACTAAATACATGTCAAATAATCCTAGCGAATAAATATGTAAAGGTTTTCACTAATGAGTGAATACCTACACGACAATAATATACTACATGACTTTTACTTATTATACTATGTACAAATTGTAAAATTAAAAGGATGCTTAATAAAAAAAAAAGTTTCACAACGAAATATAATGGTATGTTATTATTAAGTTATAAAAAAATATCATTTATGGATTTCATAATTATAGATAATGGAAAATAAACATAGGATTCGAGTATATCATTATTTGGACTATTGCAATTATATGTCTGAAATCGTAATATGGAAGTTCTTTCATCTGAGGCGAAACTTTTTTTTATAAAAAAGTGTTTAATGTTTACATATTTTTTATTAATTAGTAATATTTCTTCCTGAATACAGAAAAATGGGTAAAATCCTGAGATGAAATCTACAAGTTAAATTTTCTTTCATTCAATATTACAAGAAAAGGATTCAATTTCAATCGAAGCATATGAACTATTTTAATCCAAATCAAATATATACTACGTTGATGTTAAACAATATTTGGAAAAATTTTAAAACGAAAGCATCATTTGAATAAAAATTATATTCTTTTATTACATTAGTCTTCATTATTTACAGGGTATCAGTTTCACAAAAAATATATTTTTGGAATACTTGCCAAAAATAACCTCCTTTGAAAAGCGAATATTTTAGAACTTAAAATCGGAACCACTCTATTCGTTGACGATTCTACTACCATCAGAAAAACTATATTATTATTGACAAAGTTGAATAAGCATGGTAAATACATTTATATTTAAAGAAAAAAACATATTTATTAATTATAATTTTTTATTTAACAGAACGCATATCTGTTTTATCTCTGGAGAAAAATTTCATCGCATTTTCAGAAATTAAACACATAAATTACTACATGAAATGAAAGAAACGTTCTTCAAATTTTGCGTCACAAATTCTATGAGAAATTTTTGCAATGTCCAAATAAAGTAAGTCAAAATTCATATTAACATTCTCTGCGGCCTTAATATACAGTATGTCCTCGGATCGAGTTGGAAAAAGGAAACCATTTTTATTTTATGGGAAAAATGTATTCTTGATAAATATTTTGCATGTTCCAAAACTGCCAAATCAGTTTTAACCTTTTCAAATTTTCTTTTAGTTTCAGAGAAATGTCAAAAATAGTTCGACTTAGAATTTTTCTAATTGTAAGTTCCAAAAACAAGATTGCATTGTCATATAAATTATTGTTAACATGACTTTAACTTTAGTTTCATAAATTTAACAACAAAAATAATATAAACAATAACTATTCTACTCAATCGATTCACTGTTTGTTGAGCACACAATTCTAGTCTTCGATGCAATTCTTTAACTTCTTTGAATTTCTTCTAAAGTTAAAGACGTCACAGCGTCTCTAATTCTCTCCTTTAAATTCTCTACATTCGGTCGAAGATAATTTGCATAAAATATTTGTTTCCAACGGCCCCAAAGATAAAAGTCAGCTATAGTCAAATCAGGGCTCCTTGGTGGCTATAACATGAGACCGATTGCCATAGCATTGAATTAGGTAAAATCGTTGTTTTTTGACAACATTTTCAACGATTACAACAGATTTTCCTAATTGACATCAATGAAATTAAAGAAATAATGGCAGTTACTATGACAACGCGAACTTGTTTTTGCGACTTAAAAAAAATTCAAATAAGTCGACCTATTTTCGTTTTTTCTCTGAAACTAAAAGAAAATTTGAAAAGGTTAAATCTGAATTGTCCATTTTGCCCACTGCTTCTTCGACAAAACGCTCTTTCTTTATGGCAATTCCAATATATTTAAATAATGTAAGTGTTAATAACGGTTCGTTTGATTCTTTCACAATATTCTTTTTGTTTAGTTATCGTTTTTTGCTAACGTTTTTTAGCGGTTTTCCGTTAGCATTTACAGGGAATCCTGAAGACTCATTCGTTCCGCCCAGAAGATTTTTACTACATAGTTTATTATCATTATTATTTATTGTAATATTTTAATCAGGGCATGTAACCGGTTAAAAATACCGGTTAATAAAAACCGGTAACCGATATTTTCAACAAAAATTGCGAACTTTAACCGTAATTTTAACCGATATTTTTTTATTTTAATTTTAATATCATTTAGCGAGAAAAAATTTTCATATTTTTATATCTGTGTTTTCTATTTATATTTGAACATGAGTCATGCCAGTTTTTACAATTAACATTTTATTGGAGAGTCATAAAAGTAGGTAGTTTCTTTGTTAGCATAGGCAAATTTAAAATTGAAAAGTGACCTGCGTTTTCCTGAAGGTATTGCGGGAATTTTTATGAATATTCGTTAATTAAATTGCATTCTTTTATTTGTTATATTTTTCTCAAATGCTAATTTTTTATTTTTTTTTAATTAATTATTGTATCAATTTTTTTTAACTTAAATATTTATTATTAAGAAGTTGAAAATTTTTCTCAGATAAAAACATATTTCCCTTTAATTAAATATTTATAATTCCTTTTTTAAATTTTTTTTAACCGATATATTGACCGGTTTAAACCGGTTTCCAATTTTTAAAAACTGGTTTTCGCACTAAAACCTTTATTATTATAACGTTCTCCATAAGGGTTAACCGTTAACCAGTATTTTTTTCGGTTACATGCCCTGATTTTAACAATATATAACTTTCCTATTTTGTGTATCTAAGTTATAATTATACATCTGTTAAAAAAACTGATTTTAAATGCTTCAAATTCCTTTCTTTTAATATAATTTTCTTAAAATTTCACTACATGTTCATTAAAAATGTATATTCTGTAACTCAGTGATTAATTTTTAACCAGTTGCTAATTTTTTCTTCTATGAAAATAGGTAGCACTGGAAAAAATATCAAAACATCACTTGTAATGTGTGTTTTTATTTGTTAATAATTTTAGCAACTAGTTAAAAATTAGTCACTGAGGTACAGAATAAGCCCCATTTTCAGTTTCTTACTGGCTGCGCCAGCTAGAAATGTCAAATTTAAAAAAACGCGCAAATACAATATAATGCAATTTGGTTCCTATCGTTATTGAGGACTAAATTAACTGCAAAAAGTACGTATATTATAATATTAAAAGAATTTGTACAATTTTATAAAGTATTCTTGTAATTTAAAAGGTATATTATTAACTTCATTTTTTTTACATTTGACATTCTGGTTAAAATTTTAATGCATTTTTGTTTGTGTTACATATATTAATTTTATTATAGACTGTTATGTGATTAATATAGAACAGAACAGAAACTATTAATATTCGAATAAAATATTAGAAAAAATATTTCGCCTTTATCAGTATTATCGAAAAACAAAAAATTCATCTTGGGTCAGTACTGCATATTTTAATTTTCCCGCCAGAGAAAAATAGTGGCACATAGGCGAAACTCAAGTAAGTAAAAATAATGAAATAATCATCTTCATGAGGTAAATTTTAACTTTATTATCTAAAAAATATAAAAGTAAAACCTAATTTTAAAATGACATTATTTACACTTGCAATTCATCCGTTTCATTATAAAAATTTCTTTTGTAAGTACAGCAGTTCTGAAACATTTTTACAATAATATAATCAAATCTAACTGATCAAAACTATACTACAAAGAAATGTTTAGTAGCGGTGTATCGTTTTAAAAAGTCTTAATTACACATTTATTCAAGGAGATTTTATTACTACTATATTTATATTTCATTTTAAATCAAACACGAAATAAAATTAAATATCGTTAATGAAAAGACTGCAGTATTACAATGAAAAAAAATTATCTTCCACGGAATAAAATTAGTAGTCATTTTTTAATTATGATACCTATGTTACCGACATTCCGAAAGTTAGTTGACAGTTTCATTTCATACAAATTTTGTTCATATTTTTTCTTTGGAATAAAAAAGTAAGTAGAGAACTGAGCAAAACTCTAGCATAATGTATTGTAATTAAAAATTGGTTACTTTTAACTGTAAATGTGTGCTATTGTTTCCAAATAATATTTGAATTTTTGAACGTTAAACTGGAAATTTCAACAACCTATTTTTTTTAATATTATTGAATATAAAAGACGCGAAATATAATATAATTTTTACAACACGCTGTACCGCTGTTAGCATTAATTGGTTTTTATGCACCTGTTGTGTCAATACTCGTTAACAAATCGTTTAATAACGAAAGTCACATTTACTTTACTTACATTGGTTTCTTAAACATTATTTGGTTTGCTTTACCCACGATTTCAGTAATGATATACATTACACAGAACTTACATATTAATCTGTTAATTATAGACTGGGAGTAGATAATAGTATATTATTTAACAAGCATAATATGTAGGCTATATTACACGAGGATGTAATTAAAAATACGAGCGGCAGCGAGTATATTTAATCATCCGAGTGTAATGTAGCCATATTATGCGAGTCAAATACTATACTTTATCTACAACTATCAGGCATATAAAAAATCTGATATTATTTGTTAAATATTCAGTTAGGTTTGAGTAGTTCATATATATCTTAACAGTTGGCGCCACAGTAGCACTTAAATGTCAAAATAACTTTTCAAATTGTATTTATTATACTTTTATAAGCATATATATTGATATTTATAATAAAAAATATGTTATTAATAAATTAACAGTTTAATAAAATATTATGTGTTAAATTATATGCCCTATTTATTACAGAAAAGTGTAGCGTGTATCATGACATTTCATATTACACTTGTGTAATATGAGTAGTATATTATATGTAGTATCACACGTATAATGTACACATATTTCAATAGTTGTAGATAAAAATTATTTTTATTCACAACCACTATTGTAATATGTCAATTCCTAACCTGTCAAAGGTTGGAAACATATGTCATTTTTAACTGCAATGACAATCTCACGGGTGGGAAATACTTTAAAATCCCTTAGGGGGGAAGTGTTTAATATGGTTTCCCAGTAATACTGTCATAAATCTCTAAAAGTAAGGTGATCAGTGCTGTCAAACATATTAAAATAAATTTAAACATTTGTTTTCATAGACTACTACCGTACATTAATTTAGTTTATTGGAAAAAAGCAATATACGAGTAGAAGTTAATTTGGATAATTGTGAATAAAATAGTATACATAGTTCGGTGGGAGTTTCATTACAGCCTTGCGCTATATCTGAGCCTCGAGGCTTCGCCTCTCGGTCATATAATAAGCCCTCGGCTGTAATGAAACATTTCCCACCTCACATGTAATATACTATTGTTATGTCCATATGTCATATAACTTCTGTAAATAGTAATTAATTCATAAAGTCTTGTCTACGGAGTTTGAGTAGAATTTATTTATAGTGTTTTCTTAGTATCTATTATAAAAGCGAATAAGAAAATTTAAAGACTCATACGTTTTTTAATAGGAATAATAAAAATAATTTTCTTCTACCGATTTTATTCTAACCACCCTGAATACATTTATTTTTGCTCCTTCCATAAGTTCACTCTGCGCTAATGCGATCTTTCAATCGTAGTTCACTATCACAAGGCCACAAACAAAAAATCAGAACGAGGCGGCACGGGCAATCATTCCCTCTGCCAAAGCAACATTAGAGGAAAAGAACGAAGAATGAAAAATTTAGAACTCAAGAACAAAATTATATCTAACCGAACCAAACTTACAAAATATTTATCTACAAACAAAATACGAAAAATAAAATGAAAAAAAATATCCTATTTCTTTATTAAATTATATAAAGCGCACCACTGCTTTGTATTCTGTAAGAAATTTTGTATGAGTTATTAAAATATATAAATATACCGTAAGTATTTTTTAACGTGAAACATGGGTTTTATCATATCCATGGTTACAACTTCACATTTGATTGACAGCAATGTATACTTGCTTGTCCCATTTAAGATGAAACATCGAGAATAAATTTGACATTTGTGTTTTGCGTTTTTCTAATTTTGAATTTAAGTACAATGGTTTATACTGTAGAGGAGAAAGTGCAAATAATAAAATGGTATTATCATATACTATTTTGGTAGATTCACTATCTATATATATTTGGATTCATCTCGACGATCACCGATCCTGTGTCCAGCTTAAACTCCTGGTCCATTTAAGTAATTGCTGTAATTTTTTTCTCAAGTTGTAGTGTCTATTGTACCGGAGTGCCTTTTGGGGGTCTCATATTTTTACTGTGAGTGGTTTTTGTTTAAAAAAATAAAAACTGAGTAAAATTGGTACATTGAAACAATGGATCCCAGAGGCCATGTCTACATTTAAGAAGAATCACGGTTCTCATCCGTCAAATTTGACAATTCAATATGAAACTTTTATTTGATTTTTTTGGAAAATGTGAAGAGATATTATGAATTGAATTATGTTTTAATATATTATAATAGTGAGCGAAATATATACAAATATACTGAATGTTAAATGTGGTGTATTTAAAATATTTCTTTTTTGACATTTCATGTTTATCATATGTTAGAGCCGTCAAAAATTCGTGGTACAAGTTTTATATTTTGTAGAAGAAAGGAAAAGAATTAATAAATTAACATATATTTTAAAGGAAAGATACAGTGCATTCTGGAACGTAAGTATGTTTTTTATTATGTTTTTGCTGTATTTATACATATATTTAAATTTTAGCTGAAATCATTGAATTGGTTAAAAGTAATTCCAAGATGAAATTTGGAAATACAGAGATCTTTGAACATAAACATTAACGAAAAATGAGCAACCCTTTTGGAATATACAATTAACAAGGAATGGACAATAACAAATCAATACAGAAGAAATATAAGTAGCAATGAAAGTCGTTTCCAAAGAACAGTGGAGTACGAACAGTTATGCCAGCAAAAGCACAAATAGTTAAATAATTAAATAAAATTTGTAAGATTTATAATAAAATAAACAATGTAATAAATAACAATAATAAAGAAAATACAGCGAAGAAACTTAAATCTGGAATTTGAACAAGGCGCGTCATATCACACAGCGCATATGTCTATTTTTACCCCTACTCCAGCCGCCAGTCATAAAGCTATTTATTAAAATGGCTGACAAAACATATTTGATGAGAAACGGTCCATAAAAGACAAGTACCGAAAAATTTGGAAAACAAGCAAATAATTATCTGTTATATTATAAAATTTCTTTTCAGAGTAAGAAGTAAATATATTTATATAAAATCAATTCCAGTAAATATCAATTTTGTAGTTGTTTTTCAAAACTGAGTAACATGCCATTGACAGCAATTTTGTTAATTTAACGTTAACTTAACTATAACTATACCATAAATCAGCAACGAAACATACTTATAGTTACTTGAAATGGATATTGTAGTGGGCACTTGGTAGAACATTTTTGAATATAGATAAAAAAAATACATAGTTATTACACAATAATTACTATATACAATTAAAAGTTAAGTAGGATTGAAGTGGTTTGTTCAATGTGATCATTCGCAATGTTTATCTTAGAATTAACGGCTCTTCTAATCTCTTCCAGTCAGTTCATTCGTAATCCTTTGTCAGCTAGATATGATACAGAAAATTCCCTACCGGATGAATGTGCATTGTTGATACAATGTTCTACAATTCTGAATTCATATTTTTTTGTTTATTGAATTTATATGTTCTTTAATTTTTATTCCCAAATAAAATATTAATTCAGGATTTGCAGAACATTGTATCAACAATGCATATTCATTCAATAAATAAATAAAAAATCTGTGAACAATATATGGGGAATGTGTATTTTTAAAGTCCATGTAAAGGTAAGATATAATTTATTTTATTTGAACCCATAATTTATTAACATTAAAGTCTAGGTTGATCAGCTATGGTTCGAAACTACGGGTTCCCATATAAAAATAGCCCGTATGGTGCAATCTCCACCCCAGCTCAACTCCCTAGGAGATGACATGTAGTAAAAGCTTCCTACGACACACCTAGTTATGGATAATAAGCCGAGAATGAAGAGATTTAAGCTGCAATCTTTTTTGGATTTTGCCATTTTGAAATCAGCCATCGACTTGCACATGCTACTCAACTTTGTATGGTTATATTTATTATATAAAAGGTAAATTTGAATTTATATCAGATCTAATAATATTTGGAATTTATTTTTTTATTTCATTATTGTATTCATACAAAATTATGCTACAAAAAAATATTTATCTACATTTATTATTTTATTTTACATTTAAGTGTAATGAAACTCCCATATTCTCATATATATAGTTAAAAAGTTGAGAAAAAATCATGAATCAAATATGTCTTGAGCGTTTTGCCCAACATCGTCGAGTTTTTGTGTAATTTTCATTTGAAAATGTTGATTGACTTTGGACTAACAAAAATTACTAAATTTTTGTTGGTCACATTGAAATTTAGTTTGAAAATGAACCAGTGGCACACAACCGGTGGAGACTTTTATATAAATATCTCTTTAAATAGACTATAATAAAATGTAAATGTAATATATTTTGTTATAACTAGGTATATTTTAATGATTTGTATATATCTAATTCAATAAAAACGTTTTTTAAATAAATAAATTAATTCCATTTTGACAGTTGTTTGAGAACTGCATTCAGCCATTACAGGTATATTTTAGAACGAGAAATCTTGAGAAATACGGCGAATTACAAGGTAATATTTATATAATTATGTGTATTACTATAAAACTTAATTTATCTATATGTTTTCTTTTCAATTAAATCACTTTAAAATACAAAGTTTTGTATAACCGGCAATTTTGACAGTTGCTTCCGGGGCTCATCAAGTGACGGATAGCTCGGTGAAAAAGGCTATTTTTTCTAATATTACAGCGAGATATTGTATGAGAATTATCACAAATCATCAGTAATACAATGTATTTTAAGGTATGATATAAATTTTTGCATATTAATACTAATTTTTTCTCATTTTTATTTAGTTTTCCTAACCTGTATGAACTCTGGCATATCGAGATGACATTTATATGAAATAAGGCTATTCGTTGGATGAAAATCATTATTAAATGTGGAAATATAACGTATCCTTTAAAATGAAACCAGAAATTTTGCACGATATTATAAAATTTAACAAAAATGCCGTATTTGACACTTGAGTTGGAGACACGACCGAGTTATCTGCTTGAAATATGACATTTTTACTAAAATGTATAATGAAATATTGTACGAAATCATCTCTGTTACAAGGTACTTCCATATGGAATATAAATATTTATATATTAATAGTTAAATATTTCATTTTTTAGATGAGACTATAACCTACACGTACTCAGATACACAATGGTGAATTTTTAAATTAATTAAAACAATTCGTTGGGCAAATATTGTTAAAATGAATGAGAATATAATATATTCTTTAAAATAAATTCACAAGACTATTCCAGAAAGTATTATTTAATCAAGAAAACTCCATTTCAAAGTCGATTTAGAATCTCACTTTTAAAAATTGATTTTTGATTACTATTCAAACACTAGCAAAGGTAAATACATACTGTACAGTATTCTACCCTTATTATAAATACTTTTTTATCTAATTTATACATATTTTAGAGAGCTAGACAATGGATTTTGTCTGATTACGTGGAAAACCTGAAAACCCTTTGCTTCATACCGTTTTGGAGGGAATTGTTCAACAGTTTAATGTACAATAATTAGTATATAAATAAATGATGTATCTGGACCTTATTAAACTTCAATTAATTGCATTTTACACTTTCTTTCCGCATTTCTTGACATTTCTGATAAAAACATCTGATTACAACAGAGATTACATTTTTCAAAATTCTGTAGTATTTTATAATGAAATGAGATGATTTCTCAGATGTAAATGTTTACATAAATAAATTATCTATCCATTTATTCATTTGTAACTGATGTATGAACCAATAAACATCTTTTCAAACCAAATATTCATATTCTCTTAGTCGGACTTGACTGTGATTGTACTGCACAAAAATTCATGTTTTCATTAAGAAATAATGCAAAAGAACGTATAAAAATTGGTTACTTTATCTACAACTAACAGGCATATAAATTTTCAGTTATGTGTGAGTAGTTCATATATACCTCAACAGATGGCGCCACAGGATCACTTAAATTCCAAAATAACTATTCAAATTGTATTTATTATAATTTTATAATCATTTATATTGATATTTATAATAAAAAATAAATTATTAATAACAATAACAATAGTTGTAGATAAATACATATATAATTCAGCTTCATAAATATATAAATGAACATAGCAACAGAAAAACATGAGTATAATCATGTTTTTTTTTGGCAATATAAAAATGTATCAGTTTATAATATTTGGTATGTTATTTCACAATATTTATATTTATAAAATAGATAATTATTTTCAAAATAATACATTTTTATATATTCTTTAACTAACTTCATACTTATTGTGTCAAGTTATGACATTTAAGTTCTGTCAAACTGAATGTATTGTATGAAAATACAAATATTGTTAAGATATAATAAAAATACATAAAATTGGGTTAAACGTATTATTTAAATCTTGTCTTCTTATGTATTTTGATGATTAAACCGTTGTATCTCAAAATATCTAAGCGCGGGAAATTTAAAATCTCTATAATTTCTTTTATTTATCAACATGTATTTTTATTTATTTCCTAAACGGTCTCGCGTACCACTTTGAACGTGTTATAAATAAATAATATACATTACAACAAATGTTTCTAGGTCTAACACATAGTAGCACCCCCCGTAGAAGGGTGTGAAAAATATTCATCAATTTCCAAAGTTGGAATATTAAATATATGATATTATTTGATAAGTTATGTGTGAGTAGTTCATATACAGGGTGTTCCATTTAAGCGTGCCACCATTTCTATCTCGAGAACTATAAGAGCTACGAGGTTGGTTAAATTAGCAAAGAACCACCATTTTACAAGACTAATACAAAGAGCAAAAAAAAACTTTTTTTTGACCTGTGGTTCTCAACATACGGGACACAACTTTCTCTTTTTAGATGGGAACATATGTTTATTTTTAGGTTATTCGATAGAGCATTTTTTTCTGAATTCAGCGATATAAACATCATATACTATTTTGATAGATTCATTATCTACTAGCGTGCAGAATTGAGAAAAATGTTACATTCCGATCGGCTTTTGTTTTCTGCAAAAATTTCTCAAAAGTATGTCGAGTTTGGTCTCAAATGAAAGGTCCCGTTGAGGGCTAGCGTGCAGAATTGACAAAAATGTCCCATTCCGATCGGCTTTTGTTTTCTGCAAAAAGTTCTCAAAGTTATGTCGAGTTTGGACTCAAATGAAACGTCTTGTTGAGGGCTAGCGTGTAGAATTGACAAAAATGTTTCATGTCGACGGTCTTTTGTTTTTTGCAAAAAATTATTAGAAGTATATCGTGTTTGCAATCTAATGAAAGGTCTCGGTGAGGCCTGACGTGGAAATATGAAATAATTGTTTTATGTCGATCGGCATTTGTTTTTTGCACTGACAGCGGAGCTCTAGGGAATGCTCGGCGTAGCCGAGAATTCGCTAGTCATATACTATTTTGGTAGATTCACTATCTATATATCTATCTATCTATATTTGGATTCATCACGACGATCAGGCATCGTTTGTCCAGCTCAAACTCCTAGACCATTCGAGTAATTGCTGTAATTTTTTTTCCACATTGTAGTGTCTATTGTACCGGAGTGCCTTTTGGGGGTCTCATATTTTTACTGTGAGTGGTTTTTGTTTAAAAAAATAAAAACTGCGTAAAACTGGTACATTGAAACAATGGATCCCAGAGGCCATGTCTACATTTAAGAAGAATCACGCCGTCATCCGTCACTTTTGACAATCTGTCTATGAACTTTAAATGATTATATCTTTTAATAGAACATTGATATCAAAGATTTAAAAACAATTTCATGAATAATAGACTTGAGCAAAGGTGTTACAACTAATTGAAGTTTAAAACATAACGTATTTAATTAATATAAATTTTGACGTTTCCAATGTCAAAAGTCAATGTTGCGAAATGTGTGACGAAGTAACTAAATTAAAACCAAATATTCCTAAACTAACTTCAATGAAGACGGTGACAGTTGTAGTAGGGTTGACAATATTAATTTATAAATTTAAAAATTAACTACTATTTTTTAATATAAACAGTGTTGCCAAATTATAAAGTAACTAAATAAAAATCAAATATTCCTAAATAAAATAAATTGAATACTTTACTGTGTTTGAAATCAAAAGAAAGGAAACCATAACGGCCAGTTTTAAAATGACAAAAAAAATGTGTCATGTCAATCTGCATTTGTTTTTCGTAAAAAGTTGTTAGAAGTAGGTCGTCCTTGGGTTTTAAGAAAACGACACAATACGGACTGGTGTGAATGAATGACAAAAATGTTCTACGTAGATTAGAATTTGTTTTTTGCAAAATGTTGTTAGAAAAATGTCGTGTTTGGGTATTTTCGAATTACATAAGTCAATATTGCCAAATGTTTAATAAAGTAACTAAACAAATAACAAATATTCCCAAATGAACGTTACTGAAGACAGTGAATGTTATATTAAGCTAGGTCACGATGAGGGCTAGCGTGCAGAATTGACAAAAATGTGCTATGTCGATCGGTTTTTGTTTATTTTGCAAAAAGTTGTGAGAAGTATGTGGTGTTTGGTATCAAATGAAAAGGCTCGATAAGGGCTGGCGTGTAGAATTAACAAAAAAGGTCAATATTGATCGGCTTTTGTTTTTTGCAAAAATTTCTCAAAGGTATGTCGAGTTTGGTCTCAAATGAAAGGTATCATTGAGGGCTAGCGTGCAGAATTAACAAAAATGTGTCATGTCGATCGGCTTTTGTTTTATGCAAAAAGTTATCAGAAGTATGTCGTGTTTGGTATAAAATGAAAGGTCTCGGAGAGGGCTAGCGTGCAGAATTGACAAACATGTGCTATGTCGATCTGTTTTTGTTTTTTGCAAAAACTTGTCAGAAGTGTATTGTGTTTGGTATCAAATGAAAGGTTTCAATGAGGGTTGATGTGCAGAATTAACAAAAATTGTCAATGTCGATCGGCTTTTATTTTTTGCAAAAGGTTGTCACAAGTATATATTGTTTGGCATCAAATGAAAAGTCTCGGTGTGGGCTAGCGTTCAGATATGATAAAAATGTTTCATGTCGATCGGCTTTTGTTTTTTGCAAAAAGTTGTCAGAAGTATATCGTGTTTGAAATCAAATAAAAGGTCTCGGAGAGGGCTAGCGTGCAGAATTGATAAAAATGTGCTATGTCGATCGGTATTTGTTTTTTGCAAAAAGTTGTCAGAAGTGTGTGGTGTTTGGTATCAAATGAAAAGTCTCGTTGAGGGCTAGCGTGCAGAATTGACAAAAATGTTCCATGTCGATCGGCTTTTGTTTTATGCAAAAGTTGTCAGAAGTATGTCGTGTTTGGTATCAAATGAAAGGTCTCGGAGAGGGCTAGCGTGCAGAATTGACAAAAAATGTGCTATGTCGATCGGCTTTTGTTTTTTGCAAAAGGTTGTTACAAGTATATAGTGTTTAGTATCAAATGAAAAGTCTGGGTGTGGGCTAGCGTGTAGATATGATAAAAATGTTTCATGTCGATCGGCTTTTGTTTTATGCAAAAAGTTGTCAGAAGTATGTCGTGTTTGGTATCAAATGAAAGATCTCGGAGAGGGCTAGCGTGCAGAATTGACAAAAAATGTGCTATGTCGATCGGCTTTTGTTTTTAGCACTGACAGCGGAGCTCTAGGGAATGCTCGGCGTAGCCGAGAATTCGCTAGTCATATACTATTTTGGTAGATTCACTATATATATATCTATATTTGGATTCATCTCGAGCATCGCAAAAACTTTGCTCACGGGTACAGGTCAAACCATTCATGGAATAATTTTAATATTATTTTATTAGATGTGGATTATTGAGGACCAATCGCTTTCGGGTGTCCCATATTTTTACCGTGCATAGTTTTTGTGTAAAAAATCGAAAACTAAGCGAAAAAGGAAAACTGGAACAAAACTGAAAAAAATATCCTAGATGCCAGGTTGAAATTTAAAAAGAATTATTGTGCCACCCGTCATTTTTGACAATTCAATATGAAACTTTTAATTGATTTATTTTGAAAATGAAAAGATATATTGTGAAGGTAATTACATTTTTATACATTATAATAGTGAGCGAAATATATAAAAATACACTGAATATTAAGTGTGGTGTATTTAAAATATTTAATTTTATGACATTGACGTTTATCATCTGTTGGGTCAGTCAATCAAAAAATTCGTGGCACAAGTTTTATATTTTCAAAGAGAAATATACAGAAATATAAAGTAAACTATGTACAATACACTTTGTGATGTAAGTATATTATTTTAAATTTGTTTCGTTGTATTTAAAGATGTATTTTCATTTCAGTTACAATTTTTAATTGGTTATCCAAACAAGAGTATATTTATAGAAGAGAAATAACATAAAATTACTAAAAATAACACTACTGAAGTGTAACTGGTTATCATAAAAGTGCATTGTACATAATAATTTACGGCAAACCTTATTTACAATATTTAAATTTTCATGACATATGACGTGTCCAAACGTCAGCTCTAATCAAAAAATCATCTTGCAAGTCTTATATTTGCTTGGAGAAATATATAGTAAAATTAGTTTAAAAGTAAAATTACACTACATTTTATAATGTACGTATGTAATTTTATATTTTCTTGAATGTATTTAAATATGTGTTTTCATTTTAGTTATACTCGTAGTTATCCAAAAATATATTCATAGAAAAGAATAACATAAAATTATGGATAATAACACTATTGACAAAAATTTAATTATGGAAATCAAACAAGGCGCGTCTTATTCAGTCATAAACACATTTATTTAAAAATACTGACAAACCTTTCCTTCATACCCCCTTGGAAGAAATGTTTAATAATTTATTGTACAATAATTATTTTCAATTATGTATCTGGTTTATAGTAAACTGTAAGTAACTGCATTTTATACATTCTTTATGTATTCTTTCATCAAATTTCAGATGAAAGTATTTGATTACAACAACAATTAGATTTTTAAAATTTCTATTGTATTTTGTTATGGAATGAGATGATTTTTTAAATGAAAACGTATACAAAAACAAAGTATCTATCCAATTATTCAATTATCATTGATATTTCAAACAATAAACACTTTCTGAAACCAAATATTTAACGAGAAATGCTTTTGATGACATGTGCTCCCAGGTGAATGGATTACATGAAAATTCATATTTTTACTACGAAATAATGCAAAAAAAATGTTTGAAAATTGTTGGATATTAGTTTAAGGTACGATACAAATATTATTAGGTAATTTTTTTATTTTATCACTTACAGATGTCATATTAGGTTACTGGTTCAAAGTGTAATCAAATTAAATTAAAAGAAGCTATTTTTATCATAAATAATGCTATAAAAAGAGTAAATATAATATATTCTTTCATATACAACCATAAAGTTTTTAAATAATGGATTATTTATGTCAAAATTTGTGATGATGACAGTTGCGAGCAAGGTTTGCAATTCCTATAGTTAGTTTTAGTTATTATTCTCTAATTATAAAAATATTTCATTTTACTATATAATATTATTATACTTTTATATTCATTGGAGAGTAAATAAAAATTACTTTATGAACATTATTGTTTCATATATTTTACTTATTTTATTCAATTCAAATTTGACAATCTGACATCTAAAATTCATTTTCATAAACGAAGTGTATCTATTAAAATGATAAGATATATTTTAAAATGATTTACTTAGAAATCAAAAATATTTACCGTTTAACAATAAGCCTTTAGATACCCGAAAATTTAAAAGTAAACGGCAGGCTTTGATTGTTAGCTGCTCTTTTTGTAAATTTTCGGGAACCTAAAGGCTCATTGTTATTTGTTAAGGTATATTTACAATATTTTTATTAAAAAAAATTTTGTGTTCTTATTAAATTTATTAACAAGTTTCTTTGAATTTAAAAATTTACACTGGTCACATTCAGTAATCCGACTGTATAACACATGTTTGAACGCATCCAAAATACAGTTGTCAAATTATCTTGTCATTTTGACATTGCTGAAAATATAAGTATTATACTTATAGCGAAATTGAAAGCACATTAAATAGGGTTGGAAGTGCAAAGAAAAAATCAGTAGAAAGAAGAAGTCAAAATATAAAAACCGTAATAAAAATGTCATACGATAGATAAATTCGCAATAATACTACATATTCTGCAATGAACTCTTTCATTGTAGATGTACGTATGTACCAATAGAATTTGATTGGTACCGAGAAAATATGACAATGATTATTATAATGAAAATGTTGTTGATAAGAATCAGCTACAATTTTTATTGTAATCAAGCTATGTGTTATGGCTTGGAAACCGAAAGTGAAGCGAGATCAGTATTTCAAGTTTCAACTAATATTTTATACACGAAAATGGACTTGTTATGTTGTAATATTATCTAACAAACCATACTTAACATGAAAATAGTAACGTTAAATTCAAGAAGTACGACAAATATTACACACAAGTCCTCTTTTCAAAGCACATGCTTTATATTACCGTTTGCCATTTCATTATTCGTAGAGAGAGATAAGAAGTTTCTATCTACATTTATTCCAAAGATTCACAACTTTTTTTTTAAATATTTCATACAGTTTGTTCTAAATAAGATGTAATTGTACATTTATATTTTCAACGCATATTTATATATATATTATTATATTTATTTCGTAACATAATTTTCAATAATAAATATTATAAGAGCCCTCTGTATTTACTCTGGAGATTCAGGTTTTTGTCTTTTCACATCATACTTGTGATTTGGAAATAAATATAACAACACTATCACTACCAGTTAATATAATAATAATATTTTAATTCATATACATATGAATTAAATATAAAAATATTAAATTAATTTAATAATTATATCGATTCCTTCCTTAGCAGATGCAATAAAATTCTTAATTAGTGCCATCTATGTGATTTTTTTAAACTATTAAAATTATTGATTTTCTCAGATGAATACAGAAACAAATTTTACAAATACTGGTTTAAACAGTATTGGTAAACCTATAAAAATTATGTGTATAAAGGTGTTCATTTTATTTTGTCCACTATTGCTATCTCAAGAACTATAAGAGCTACAAGGTCAGTTAAATTAGCAAAAAAATTCTATTTTACAACACTATTATCATGAGACAAACTAATTTTTTTTTAAACCAGTGGTTCTCAAAATACGTGTCCCAACTTTTTTATTTTAAATGTGAACCTATTTTTTCATTTGCTTATTCAATAGAGAATATTATTCTGAATTCAATAATATAATATTATCATACCCTAACATAACGATTTTTTTGAGAAAAATGCATCTGAAGTTTTATATTAATTTGATTAAAATATGACAATAATAATACAAGTAATTGTTTTACCTGGAATTAGAGTGCCTTGAATTAAATATGTGAATAAAAGTATAATGAATGAAATAAAACAGTTTATAATTTTCATTTTCATATTTCATTATTTTTTTAATTTTATTTTAATTTCATTTGACAGTTATGATCACTTAACAAAACCAAGTATTCAAAAAATTGCGAATATTTTCTCTCTTGATATATTTAGAGCAAAACTACAAAAGTACAAAGTTGTTCATATTTCAACTCTACATCAGATAAAATCATAACCGATGGAACCGCACGTCTATTGTATGAAATATATTAAATATAATATTTACCTTTTTCGGCAAAAATTAGACAGTTAGGGAAATAAAAAAAAATTCTATCTGAGAGTTTATTATTGTTATTATGTCGTTCTAATTAATGTTATATTTGATATTAATTATTAATTTTGTAAAATTCTAAAATTATTTTAAAAATGTATGTTTTCTATATAAATGTTTTCTGGCTTGCATAAATGACAAATATATTTTACATCGACCGGTTTTTGTTTTTCAAATAATTGTTAGAAATATGTCATGTTTGGTATCAAATGAAAGGTCTTGTTGTGGGTTAGCGTACAGAAATGACAAAAATGTTAATCGACTTTTGTTTTATGCAAAAAGTTGTCAGAAGTATGTCGTGTTTGGTATCAAATAAAAGGTCTCGGTTAAGGCTGGTGTGTATAAATGACAAAAATGTTTCATGTCGAACGGCTTTTGTTTTATGCAAAAAGTTGTCAGAAGTATGACGTGTTTGGTATCAAATGAAAGGTCTCGGAGAGGGCTAGCGTGCAGAATTGACAAAAATGTGCTATGTCGATCGGTATTTGTTTTATGCAAAAAGTTGTCAGAAGTATGTCGTATTTGGTATCAAATAAAAGGTCTCAGAGAGGGCTAGCGTGCAGAATTGGCAAAAATGTCCTATGTCGATCGGTATTTGTTTTTTGCAAAAAGTTGTCAGAAGTGTGTGGTGTTTGGTATCAAATGAAAGGTTTCAATGAAGGCTGGTGTGCAGAGTTAACGAAAATGATCAATGTCGATCGGCTTTTGTTTTTTGCAAAAGGTTGTCGCAAGTATATAGTGTTTGGTATCAAATAAAAAGTTTCGGTGTGGGCTAGCGTGTAGATATGATAAAAATGTTTCATGTCGATCGACTTTTGTTTTATGCAGAAAGTTGTCAGAAGTATGTCGTGTATGGTATCAAATGAAAGGTCTCGGTGAGAGTTGGGGTACATAAATGACAAAAATGTTTCATGTCGACCGGCTTTTGTTTTTTGCAAAAAAATATTAGAAGCATAACGTGTTTGCAATCTAATGAAAGGTCTCGGTGAGGCCTGACGTGGAAATATTAAATAATTGTTTTATGTCGATCGGCATTTGTTTTTTACACTGACAGCGGAGCTCTAGGGAATACTCGGCGTAGCCGAGAATTCGCTAGTCATATACTATTTTGATAGATTCACTATCTATATATATATATATATTTGGATTCATCTCGACGATCACCGATCCTGTGTCCAGTCTAAACTCCTGGCCCATTTAAGTAATTGCTGTAATTTTTTTCCAAGTTGTAGTGTCTATTGTGCCGGAGTGCCTTTTGGGGGTCTCATATTTTAACTGTGAGTGATTTTTGTTTAAAAAAATAAAAACTGCGTAAAATTGGTACACTGAAACAATGGATCCACGAGGCCATGTCTACATTTAAGAAGAATCACGCCGTCATCCGTCACATTTGACAATCTGTCTATGAACTTTAAATGATTATATCTTTTAATAGAACATTGATATCAAAGATTTATAAACAATTTCATGAATAATAGACTTGAGCAAAGGTGTTTTAACTAATTGAAGTTTAAAACATAACGTATTTAATTAATATAAATTTTGACGTTTCCAATGTCAAAAGTCAATGTTGCCAAATGTGTGATGAAGTAACTAAATTAAAATCAAATATTCCTAAACTAACGGTGACAGTTGTAGTAGGGTTGACAATATTAATTTATAAATTTAAAAATTAACTACTATTTTTTAATAAAAACAGTGTTGCCAAATTATAAAGTAACTAAATAAATATCTAATATTATTAAATAAAATAAATTGAATACTATGCTGTGATTGTTATCAAAAGAAAGGAAACCGTAAGGGCCAGTTTTAAAATGACAAAAAAAAATGTGTCATGTCGATCTGCTTTTGTTTTTCGTAAAAAGTTGTTAAAAGTAGGTTGTCCTTGGGTTTTAAGGAAACGACACAATACGGACTGGTGCGCACGAATGACAAAAATGTTCTACGTGGATTAGAATTTGTTTTTTGCAAAATGTTATCAGAAAAATGTCGTGTTTGGGTATTTTCGAATTACATAAGTCAATATTGCCAAATGTTTAATAAAGTAACTAATCAAAAAACAAATATTCCCAAATGAACGTTACTGAGGACAGTGAATGTTATATTAGGCTAGGTCACGATGAGGGCTAGCGTGCAAAATGAACAAAAAAGTTCTATTTCGAACGGCTTTTGTTTTTTGTAAAAAGTTGTGAGAAGTATGTGGTGTGTGGTATCAAATGAAAAGACTCGATAAGGGCTGGCGTGTAGAATTAACTAAAAAGGTCAATGTTGATCGGCTTTTGTTTTTTGCAAAAATTTCACAAAGGTATGTCGAGTTTGGTCTCAAATGAAAGGTCTCGTTGATGGCTAGCGTGCAGAATTGACAAAAATGTGCTATGTCGATCGGTATTTGTTTTTTGCAAAAAGTTGTCAAAAGTATGTCGTATTTGATATCAAATGAAAGGTCTCGGAGAGGGCTAGCGTGCAGAATTGACAAAAATGTTCCATGTCGATCAGCTTTTGTTTTATGCAAAAAGTTGTCAGAAGTCTGTCGTGTTTGGTATCAAATGAAAGGTCTCGGAGAGGGCTAGCGTGCAGAATTGACAAAAAATGTGCTATGTCGATCGGTATTTGTTTTTTGCAAAAAGTTGTCAGAAGTGTGTGGTGTTTAGTATCAAATGAAAAGTCTCGTTGAGGGCTAGCGTGCAGAATTGACAAAAATGTTCCATGTCGATCGGCTTTTGTTTTATGCAAAAAGTTGTCAGAAGTATGTCGTGTTTGGTATCAAATGAAAGATCTCGGAGAGGGCTAGCGTGCAGAATTGACAAAAAATGTGCTATGTCGATCGGCTTTTGTTTTTTGCAAAAGGTTGTCACAAGTATATAGTGTTTGGTATCAAATGAAAAGTCTGGGTGTGGGCTAGCGTGTAGATATGATAAAAATGTTTCATGTCGATCGACTTTTGTTTAATGCAGAAAGTTGTAAGAAGTATGTCGTGTTTGGTATCAAATGAAAGGTCTCGGTGAGGGCTGGGGAACATAAATGATAAAAATGTTTCATGTCGACCGGCTTTTGTTTTTTGCAAAAAATTATTACAAGTATATCGTGTTTGCAATCTAATGAAAGGTCTCGGTGAGGCCTGACGTGCAAATATGAAATAATTGTTTCATGTCGATCGGCATTTGTTTTTTGCATTGACAGCGGAGCTCTAGGGAATGCTCGGCGTAGCCGAGAATTCGCTAGTCACTATACTAAACGATTAGATTCACTATATATCTATATATCTATATATCTATATATCTATCTATAGATTCATCACGAGCATCGAGTAACTTTTGTAATCGCCTACAGCCTGAACCATGCAAGTGATTGTTATAAATATTTTTTTAATATGTGGGGGCTAATGAGATCTGGTGCCTTTTGGGTGTCTCATATTTTTACTATTAGTAGTTTTCGTGTAAAAAATTAAAACTTTTCACAAATGCTGCCTTGAAACAATGGATCCCAGAGGCCATGTCTAACTTTAAGAAGAATCACGCCGTCATCCGTCACTTTTGACAATCTGCCTATGAACTTTAAATGATTATATCTTTTAATAGAACATTGATATCAAAGATTTAAAAACAGTATCATGAATAATAGACTTGAGAAAATGTGTTACAACTCATTTAAGTTTAAAACATAACGTATTTAATTAATATAAATTTTGACGTTTCCAATGTCAAAAGTCAATGTTGCCAAATGTGTGATGAAGTAACTAAATTAAAACCAAATATTCCTAAACTAACTTCACTGAAGACGGTGGCAGTTGTATTAGGGTTGACAATATTAATTTATAAATTTAAAAATTAACTACTATTTTTTAATACTAACTGTGTTGCCAAATTATAAAGTAACTAAATAAAAATTAAATATTCCTAAATAAAATAAATTGAATACCTTGCTGTGTTTGTTATCAAAAGAAAGGAAACCATAAGGGCCAGTTTTAAAATGACAAAAAAATGTGTCATGTCGATCTGCATTTGTTTTCCGTAAAAAGTTGTTAAAAGTAGGTCGTCCTTGGGTTTTAAGGAAACGACACAATACGAACTGGTGTGCACGAATGACAAAAATGTTCTATGTAGATTAGAAATTGTTTTTTGCATAATGTTGTCAGAAAAATGTCGTATTTGGGTATTTTCAAATTGCAAAAGTCAATGTTGCCAAATGTTTAATAAAGTAACTAAACAAAGAACAAATATTCCCAAATGAAAGGTTACTGAGGACAGTGAATGTTATATTAGGCTAGGTCACGATGAGGGCTAGCGTGCAGAATGAACAAAAATGTTCTATATCGAACGGCTTTTGTTTTTTGTAAAAAGTTGTGAGAAATGTGTAGTGTTTGGTATCAAATGAAAAGGCTTGATGAGGGCTGGCGTGTAGAATTAAAAAAAAGGTCAATGTTGATCGGCTTTTGTTTTTGCAAAAATTTCTCAAAGATATGTCGAGTTTGGTCTCAAATGAAAAGTCTCGTTGAGGGCTAGCGTGCAGAATTGACAAAAATGTTCCATGTCGATCGGCTTTTGTTTTGTGCAAAAAGTTGTCAGAAGTATGTCGTGTTTGGTATCAAATGAAAGGCCTCGTTGAGGGCTAGCCTGCAGAATTGACAAAAATGTACTATGTCGATCGGTTTTTGTTTTTTGCAAAAAGTTGTCAGAAGTATATCGTGTTTGATATCAAATGAAAGGTCTCGGAGAGGGCTAGCGTGCAGAATTGATAAAAATGTGCCATGTCGATCGGTATTTGTTTTTTGCAAAAAGTTGTCAGAAATGTGTAGTGTTTGGTATCAAATGAAAAGTCTCGTTGAGGGCTAGCGTGCAGAATTGACAAAAATGTTCCATGTCGATCGACTTTTGTTTAATGCAGAAAGTTGTCAGAAGTATGTCGTGTATGGTATCAAATGAAAGGTCTCGGTGAGAGTTGGGGTACATAAATGACAAAAATGTTTCATGTCGACCGGCTTTTGTTTTTTGCAAAATATTATTAGAAGTATATCGTGTTTGCAATCTAATGAAAGGTCTCGGTGAGGCCTGACGTGCAAATATGAAATAATTGTTTTATGTCGATCGGCATTTGTTTTTTGCACTGACAGCGGAGCTCTAGGGAATGCTCGGCGTAGTCGAGAATTCGCTAGTCACTATACTAAACGATTAGATTCACTATCTATAGATTCATCACGAGCATCGAGTAACTTTTGTAATCGCCTACAGCCTGAACCATGCAAGTGATTGTTATAATTTTTTTTTTAATATGTGGGGGCTAATGAGATCTGGTGCCTTTTGGGTGTCTCATATTTTTACTGTTAGTAGTTTTCGTGTAAAAAATTAAAACTTTGCACAAATGCTGCCTTGAAACAATGGATCCCAGAGGCCATGTCTAACTTTAAGAAGAATCACGCCGTCATCCGTCACTTTTGACAATCTGCCTATGAACTTTAAATGATTATATCTTTTAATAGAACATTGATATCAAAGATTTAAAAACAGGATCATGAATAATAGACTTGAGCAAATGTGTTACAACTAATTTAAGTTTAAAACATAACGTATTTAATTAATATAAATTTTGACGTTTCCAATGTCAAAAGTCAATGTTGCCAAATGTGTGATGAAGTAACTAAATTAAAACCAAATATTCCTAAAGTAACTTCACTGAAGACGGTGGCAGTTGTATTAGGGTTGACAATATTAATTTATAAATTTAAAAATTAACTACTATTTTTTAATGCAAACAGTGTTGCCAAATTATAAAGTAACTAAATAAAAATCAAATATTCCTAAATAAAATAAATTGAATACTTTGCTGTGTTTGTTATCAAAAGAAAGGAAACCATAAGGGCCAGTTTTAAAATGACAAAAAAAATGTGTCATGTCGATCTGCATTTGTTTTCCGTAAAAAGTTGTAAGAAGTAGGTCGTCTTTGGGTTTTAAGGAAACGACACAATACGGACTGGTGTGCACGAATGACAAAAATGTTCCAGGTAGATTAGAATTTGTTTTTTGCATAATGTTGTCAGAAAAATGTCGTGTTTGGGTATTTTCAAATTACAAAAGTCAATGTTGCCAAATGTTTAATAAAGTAACTAAACAAAGAACAAATATTCCCAAATGAAAGGTTACTGAAGACAGTGAATGTTATATTAGGCTAGGTCACGATGAGGGCTAGCGTGCCGAATGAACAAAAATGTTCTATATCGAACGGCTTTTGTTTTTTGGAAAATGTTGCGAGAAGTATGTGGTGTTTGGTATGAAAGGAAAAGGCTCGATAAGGGCTGGCGTGTAGAATTAAAAAAAAAGGTCAATGTTGATCGGCTTTTGTTTTTGCAAAAATTTCTCAAAGATATGTCGAGTTTAGTCTCAAATGAAAGGTCTCGTTGAGGGCTAGCGTGCAGAACTGACAAAAATGTTCCATGTCGATCGGCTTTTGTTTTGTGCAAAAAGTTGTCAGAAGTATGTCGTGTTTGGTATCAAATGAAAGGTCTCAGAGAGTGCTAGCCTGCAGAATTGACAAAAATGTTCCATGTCGATCGGCTTTTGTTTTTTGCACAAAGTTGTCAGAAGTATGTCGTGTTTGATATCAAATGAAAGGTCTCGGAGAGGGCTAGCGTGCAGAATTGACAAAAATGTTCCATGTCGATCGGCTTTTGTTTTATGCAAAAAGTTGTCAGATGTATGTCGTGTTTAGTATCAAATGAAAGGTCTCGGTGAGGGCTAGCCTGCAGAATTGACAAAAATGTACTATGTCGATCGGTTTTTGTTTTTTGCAAAAAGTTGTCAGAAGTGTGTGGTGTTTGGTATCAAATGAAAAGTCTCGTTGAGGGCTAGCGTGCAGAATTGACAAAAATGTTCCATGTCGATCGGCTTTTGTTTTATGCAAAATGTTGTCAGAAGTATGTCGTGTTTGGTATCAAATTAAAGATCTCGGAGAGGGCCAGCGTGCAGAATTGACAAAAAATGTGCTATGACGATCGCGTTTTGTTTTTTGCAAAAGGTTGTCACAAATATATAGTGTTTGGTATCAAATGAAAAGTCTGGGTGTGGGCTAGCGTGTAGATATGATAAAAATGTTTAATGTCGATCGACTTTTGTTTAATGCAGAAAGTTGTCAGAAGTATGTCTTGTATGGTATCAAATGAAAGGTCTCGGTGAGAGTTGGGGTACATAAATGACAAAAATATTTCATGTCGACCGGCTTTTGTTTTTTGCAAAATATTATTAGAAGAATATGGTGTTTGCAATCTAATGAAAGGTCTCGGTGAGGCCTGACGTGCAAATATGAAATAATTGTTTCATGTCGATCGGCATTTGTTTTTTGCACTGATAGCGGAGCTCTAGGGAATGCTCGGCGTAGCCGAGAATTCGCTAGTCCTATATACTAAAAGGCTTAGACAATTTTTCCAATATATATTTTCATCAGACGATCGCCAAAATTTTGCAACGGGCTACAGCATAAACTGATTATCCGATTTTAATGATTTTTGCACCATATTATAGAGCTTGATTCAAATTAATTTCCTTTTTAGTTTTTATATTTTTACTGTGTGTGGTTTTTGTGTAAAAAAATTTAAACTTTATGAAATTGGTACTTTGAAACAATAGCTCAAGCAAGCATTGGAAAATTTCAAGTGAATGCCAACTACTAGCTGTCATGTTTGACAAGTCAGAAGCAAACTTTAATCATTTATTACATCTTAATGAATGAAGATATCAAAAGTATGAAAGCATTGTTATACATTGTACATATGAGCAATTATTTCACTAAAAATTTTAGTGTCTTTCGTGGCAAATTTAAAATTTCTAATTTTTGACGTTTAAATGTCAGTACAGACAGTGTTGCCAAATGTGTCATGAAGTAACTACATAAAAACCAAATATTCCTAAAGGAACTAAACTGAAGATAAAATCTGTTATTTTAGAATTGCCGATGGTAATTTATAAATTTAAAAATTAACTACAAACAGTGTTGCCAAATTATGAAGTAACTAAATAAAAATCAAATATTCCTAAATAAAATAAATTAAACACTTCGCTGTATTTGATATCAAAAGAAAGAAAACAATAAGGGCCGGTTTTGAAATGACAAAAAATATGTGTCATGTCGATCTGCATTTGTTTTTCGCAAAAAATTGTTAGAACTAGGTCGTCTTTGGGTTTTAATGAACCGACACAAGGTGGACTGGTGTGCAGGAATGACAAAATTTTTTTAGGTCGATTAAAAATTATTTTTTTAAAAATGTCAGAAATATATCGTGTTTGGTCTCAAATGAAAGGTCTCAGAGAGGGCTATCGTGCAGAATTGATAAAAATGTGCTGTCGATCGGTATTTGTTATTTGCAAAAAGTTGTCAGAAGTGTGTGGTGTTTGGTATCAAATGAAAGGTCTCGTTAACGGCTAGCGTGCAGATTTGACAAAAATGTTCCATGTCGATCGGCTTTTGTTTTATGCAAAAAGTTGTCAGAAGTATGTCGTGTTTGGTATTAAATGAAAGGTCTCGGAGAGGGCTAGCGTGCAGAATTGACAAAAAATGTGCTATGTCGATCGGTATTTGTTTTTTGCAAAAAGTTGTCAGAAGTGTGTGGTGTTTGGTATCAAATGTAAGGTTACAATGAAAGCTGATGTGCAGAATTAATGAAAATGGTCAATGTCGATCGGCTTTTGTTTTTTGCAAAAGGTTGTCACAAGTATATAATGTTTGGTATCAAATGAAAAGTCTCGGTGTGGGCTAGCGTGTAGATATGATAGAAATGTTTCATGTCGATCGACTTTTGTTTAATGCAGAAAGTTGTCAGAAGTATGTCGTGTATGGTATCAAATGAAAGGTCTCGGTGAGAGTTGGGGTACATAAATGACAAAAATGTTTCATGTCGACCGGCTTTTGTTATTTTCAAAAAGTTATTAGAAGAATATCGTGTTTGCAATCTAATTAAATGTCTCGGTGAGGCCTGACGTGGAAATATTAAATAATTGTTTCATGTCGATCGGCATTTGTTTTTTGCACTGACAGCGGAGCTCTAGGGAATGCTCGGCGTAGCCGAGAATTCGCTAGTCCTATATACTAAAAGGCATGTGTCCCAATCTATATTTATTTTCATCACGACGATCGCCAAATTTTCGGACAAACCTACAGCCTTAACCATTTATAAAATTGTTATGTATAATAATATCAAATTGTAGAGAATGATGCGTAGGTGTGCCTTTTTGGTGTTTCATATTTTTACGTCAAGCAGTTTTTGCGTAAATTAATAAAAACCACACACTTTTTTAATTTTGAAACAAAAATTTTTAGAAGGATCCTAGTAGCCATGTCTAAATTAAAAAAGAAACAACCTGTCATCTGTCACTTACGACCATCAGTCTATGAACTTTAAAGGATTATATTTTCAAATAGAACATTGATATTAAAGAAGTGAATACAGTATCATGATTAATAATCTTGAGCAAAGGTTTTACAACTAATTTAAGTTTAAAACATGTCGGTGATGTATATTTATTTTCATCATGACGATCGCCAAACTTTGTCACAAGCCTAACTACATTAACTATGAAAGGTATTGTTGTAATTTTTTTTAGGTTGCAGGGAATAATGTGTAGTTATGCCTTTTGGGGGTCTCATATTTTTACTGTGAGTGGTTATTGTGTAAAAAATAAAAACTATGCAAAATTAATAACTTGAAACAATGGATCCCAGTAGCCATGTCTAAATTTAAGAAGAGTCACGCTGTCATCCGTCACTTTTGACAATCTGTCTATGAACTTTAAACGATTATAACTTTTTTTAGAACATTGATATTAAAGAAGTAAATACAGTATCAAGTATATTAGTCTTGAGCAAAGGTGTTACAACTAATTTAAGTTTAAAACATAACGTATTTAATTAATATAAATTTCGTTTCCAATGTCAAAAGTCAAGTAACTAAATTAAAACCGAATATTCCTAAACACTTTGCTGTGTTTGATATCAAAAAAAAAAAAAACCATAAGGGCCGGTTTTGAAATGACAAAAAAAAATATGTCACGTCGATCTGCATTTGTTTTGCGCAAAAAATTGTTACAAGTAGGTCGTCCTTGGATTTTAATGAAACGACACAATGTGGATTGGAGTGCACGAATGACAAAAATATTCTATGTCGATTAGAATTTGTTTTTTGCAAAACGTTATCAGAAATATGTGTTTTGTATCGAATGAAAAGTCTCGGTGAGGGCTGGTGTACAAAAAAGAAAATTTTCCATGTTGATCGGCTTTTGTTTTATGCAAAAAGTTAATAGACGTATGTCGTGTTTAAAATCTGATGAAAGGTGTCGGCGAGGGCTCGCGTAGAGATTTGACAAAAATGATCTATGTCGATCGGCTTTTGTTTTTTGCAAAAAGTAGTATAAAGTATATCATGTTTGGTCTCAAATAAAAGGTCTTGTTGAGGGTTCGCGTGCAGAACTGACAAAAACGGTCTATGTTGATCGGCTTTTGTTTTATGCAAAAAGTTACTAGAAGTATGTCGTGTTTGGTATCTAATGAAAGGTCTCGTTCAGGGCTGAAATGCAAAATTGACAAAAATGTTCTATGTCGATCGGCTTTTGTTTTTTGCAAAAAGTTGTCAGAAATATGTCGTGTTTGGTATCGAATGAAAGGTCTTGGCGAGAGCTCGCGTACAGAATTGACAAAAATGATCTATGTCGATCTGCTTTTGTTTTATGCAAAAAATTCTCAAAAGTATGTCGAGTTTGGTCTCAAATGAAAGGTCTCGTTGAGAGCTAGCGTGCAAAATTGACAGAAATGTTCCATTTCGATCAACTTTTGTTTTCTGCAAAAAGTTCTTAAAAGTATGTCGAGTTTGGTCTCAAATGAAAGGTCTCGTTGAGGGATAGCGTGCAGAATTGACAAAAATGTTCCATGTCGATCGGGTTTTGTTTTTTGCAAAAAGTTGTCAGAAATATGTCGTGTTCGGTATCGAATGAAAGGTCTTGGCGAGGGCTCGAGTAGAGAATTGACAAAAATGATCTATATCGATCTGCTATTGTTTTACGCAAAAAAATCTCAAAAGTATGTCGAGTTTGGTCTCAAATGAAAGGTCTCGTTTAGGGCGAGCGTGCAGAATTAACAGAAATGTTCCATTTCGATCGGCTTTTGTTTTACTGCAAAAAGTTCTTAAAAGTATGTCGAGTTTGGTCTCAAATGAAACGTCTTGTAAAGGGATAGCGTGTAGAATTGAGAAAAATGTGCTATGTCGATCGGTTTTTGTTTTTTGCAAAAAGTTGTCACAAGTGTATGGTGTTTGGTATCAAATGAAAGGTTTCAATGAGGGCTGGTGCGCAGAATTAACAAAAATTGTCAATGTCGATCGGCTTTTGTTTTTTGCAAAAGGTTGTCACAAGTATATAGTGTTTGGTATCAAATGAAAAGTCTTGGTGTGGGCTAGCGTACAGATATGATAAAAATGTTTCATGTCGATCGACTTTTGTTTTATGTAGAAAGTTGTCAGAAGTGTGTCGTGTTTGGTATCAAATGAAAGGTCTCGGTAAAGGCTGGGGTACATAAATGACAAAAATGTTTCATGCCGAATGGCTTTTGTTCTTTGCAAAAAATTATTGGAAGTATATCGTGTTTGCAATCTAATGAAAGGTCTTGGAGAGGCCTGAAGTGCAAATATGAAATAATTGTTTCATGTCGATCGGCATTTGTTTTTTGCACTGACAGCGGAGCTCTAGGGAATGCTCGGCGTAGCCGAGAATTCGCTAGTGGAGATACTAATCTAAGTTTAAGGCAAGTGTCAGACTTATACCGTGCATTATTTCCTGACAGGCCTGCACCAAGTGCAGCAACAATTTTGAGAATTGTTAACAATTTTGGAGGAAATGGTTGCGTTAAACCTGAACATAATAGAAAGAACAGATCCTGTAATGTATTAACGGACCAAAAAAAATTTGAAATTACTACGTTAATTCAAAATAACAATAGATTAACACTAAGTCAGATTGGGCAAGCTACTGGTGTAAGCAAAACTACTGTACATAGGTTATTTAAAAAAGATCATTACAAAGCATACCATTTTCAAAATCATCAGGAGTTTATTGTTGACGACACAGAACGAAGAGTAAATTTTTGTGAAAGAATGTTTGAAAACATAAATGAAAATCCAAATTTGCTAGAAAATATACTTTTTACGGACGAAGCAACTTTTTATTTACATGGGGAAGTAAATTCACAAAATTGTAGGTATTGGTGCAAAGAAAATTTACATTTATACAATAGTACGAGAACTCAACGACCCCAGAAAGTTAATGTTTGGGCTGGTATAGTCGGAAATCAAATTATTGGGCCATTTTTTATTAATGGTAATATTACTGGTCAAAATTATTTGAATTTGTTGGAAAATGAAGTTTTACCCGCGATCAGATTATTAAATATTGAAGACATATGGTTCCAACATGACGGTGCTCCTGCGCATAATGCCCAAATTGTGAGGATTTTTTTAAATACTTCATTTCCTCGTCGCTGGATTGGACGCGGTGGAGAAATAGAATGGCCTGCTAGGTCACCCGATCTTACACCACTAGATTTTTTTTATTGGGGATTTTTAAAATCTAAAGTTTACACGGGGGGAAATCTTCAAAATTTAGAACAATTAAAATATCAAATTCAGAATATATCTCAAAACATAACAGTTGCTCAAATATCAAATGTAGTCCAAGAATTTTATAACAGATTAGATCATTGCTTAGCAGTTAATGGTGGAATTTTTGAAAATTTATTGTAATTAATTATTTATTGTTCTGTATTATGTATAATTGTTTGTGTTAGTTAGTAATTATTATTTAATTGTTCGTTAGTATGTTTATTTGTATGTTAGTTAGTTCATATGTTCGATATTTTGTATTTTTTTATAATATTTAAATATAATATTTCTGTCTAAATTATTCCCTATGTTTCATCTTAAATGGGACAAGCAAGTATACATTGCTGTCAATCAAATGTGTTGTAACCATGGATATGATAAAACCCATGTTTCACGTTAAAAAATACTCACGGTATACATGTTTCTTCCTTACTATTTTATTTCACCAATATAATTCTATTAAAATAAAAACTGATAGTCGATGTGTGAATATCAGTGTCGAAAAGTATATTTAATATAATAAAACTGTTATATAACGTATTTTTTTCTATTTCTCCTAATAAAAAAATTAAGTCGGGGTTCATGTTCGATCATACATCCAGTATTAATAGAAGAGAAATAATATTTAATTATAGATAATTACACTACTGAAGTGTAACAGATTATCATAAAAGTAGATTGTCAATAATTAAGAAAGGACGGAAATATTTATTTGAATAAAAGTGAGAAAATATACAGTTAGATTGCTATGTATGTAGTTTTCTAAATTTTTGTTTATAAATTTTAGACCCCTAAGATGGTTCGGCGATTATAAAACGGAATACGAAACGTAAAAAAAAGGTACAAATTATAAACCCTTGAACAAAATAACTCTTATAAAAAGATTTAATTTTATTAGAAAATATACAGAAGTAGGTAAAATTTCTGTAAACTACTCAAGCAAAGTATGTTCTGTTCTGTTCTGTTCTGTTAGGAATATCAACCCAATCCTGGGTTATTTACATTATGCTAAGTATTGAATGTTTCATTCATTATCGGAACATAATCGCCAGGCCGAACCATGCACCCTAGACACAAGGACAATACACTATACTCCGCCCTTATTCTGACAGAAGCTGGACTGACCCACTATACCTTGCGTTCAAGATATGTGCAATGTGGTTCAATCGACGGCACAAGACTGCACTACACTTAACATGTCATTACCGATAAATTATTGCTTTTGTTGCATTTCCCTAACTTTAGACATTGCTGTTTTATTTCTTTATCACTTAATCACTAGTTTCGCTGTCCGATGATCTCAGCTGATCATATAAGTTATTCGTTATTTCATTAATTAGTTTCTTATTTCCTGCTATTCCTTCCCAATATGTTTTGTTGTAACCTGTCCTTTTTATATCTACGTTCAGTGTTGTTTCCCAAGTATTACATGGTCTGCCTATTTTCTTCTTGCCTGCCTTTAATCTCAAGGCTTTTTGTAACATACTGTCCTGAGGTCTTCTGATGATATGTGCCCACCATTTGATTCTGGCTATGCGAACTCTTTTATTAATTGTTTTATTGTCCAGAAGTGTTTTTGCCGTTGGAATTTTTTCATTTGCGTTTAATGTTTGTTTGTTGCTTGTTCTATATAGTTCTTTTATGATTCGTCTCTCTGTTCTTCTAATTGATTTTCTATTTCTTTTCGTCATCGTTCTTCCTTTCAGTCCATATATTAGTACCGGCGCGATTACTGTTTTGTACAAGTATTTCGTTGTTGACCAGGAGATGTTGTAAGTGTCCACAAATTTTGTTATCGTTCTTGATATCTTATGTGCTGTACTTGTTCTTTCCTTCACAATGCTTGGCCGATAAATTTGATTATTTATATTTGATCCGAGATATGTTGCATTCGTAACTTTTTCAATTTGTGTGTGCCTATTTTGTATAAATATCCGCTGATGGTGTTTCGATCTGCTGGGTCTCTTATCAATATAGTGCTTTTATCTTCATTGACTTTCATTCCGGTAGATTCTATGTTTGGCTTGATTTCATCCAGTATTTTTTGTAAATCATATTCATTCTCTGTAATAATTGTTAGATCGTCTGCATACGCAAGTAATATTGGGAGATTTCTATTTGGTTCGCAGCTATTTATTTTCATTTCCTGCAAAGCCTTAGTCGTAGTAATTATTACTTCATCTAAAACGATATTAAATAGACGTGGTGATAAGGGACATCCTTGTTTTACTCCCCTATTTTTGTTTTGAAATTTTGTTGTCTGGCCGTACCATTTAATAGCTGTTTTCTCATGTATGGTTGTTTTTATTATTCTGTTTATCAGATAGTGTGGAATTCCTCGATGTTTTAATATATTTACAAGGATTTCATGTGATACATTGTCAAAAGCTTTGCTTAGGTCTATTGACGTAATTATGGTTCGGCTGCCTCCCCTCCACCTTTCGTCGATTATTCTGTTTATTGTAAAGATGTGATTATCTGTTGATCTTTCTTGAGTAAATGCCGTCTGGTAATCTGTAATTGTGATCAATTCATCTATTTTCTTCAGGAGGAATTTTGCATATATTTTGTATATATGGCAATTTAATGATATGCGTCTGTAGTCGTCAATTGATTGGGATTTTGTTTTCTTAGGAATAGGTATTTGTATTGTTTTTGTCCATATTTGTGGGATTTCATTGCTCATCCATATCTCCTGTATAAAGTCCATAATGTGATCAACGAGAACTTCAGGTGCGTATTTCATTAGCTCCGAGTTTATGTTATCTGGTCCCGGTGCTTTATTGTTTCTTGTTGTTGCTAGACATATAATAATAAAATCTTTGTCTGGGGGGCTGCTTATCGGCCAGTGGTCTGTTTCTTGGATCATGGTAATGGATTCAGCTACTGTTTTATTTAATTCTTGTTCCCATCTTTTTATGGGGATATACAGTGATTTGTTGTTCTGTCTCCTGAATTTTTTAATATATTTAAATGTTTCGGTGAGCCTTTTAAGTGGGTGTATTTGTTCCATATTTGAAAGAATATTTCACATTTCTCCTTCTGGTGCTTTTCATACGCTGCATTTTTTCTTTTCATGGTTTCCGTCAAATAGCTTGCTGTTGTCGTAGAATTTGGCTCAATTTTCTTCCAGAACTGTGGCTGTTGGTACTTTGCCAGTGATTTTCTGCGGTTTGGGGTCATTGGAGAAGTTAGGTGTATTAGTGTGGAAGTTGCAGCATTTGTGATAAGATCCGAAATGTTCTCCCACGATCGGTTGCTTCCTGGGTCTTCCTGAATATTTTTGACAATATTTTGTTGATATTTCTTCCTCGTCGTTTCGTCTTGCAGTGCACTTACGTGCCATGTCTTTCGCTTGAATGTTACTGTTGGTTTATTTCCTGAATTTCCTGTGTTTTTGGATACCTTTATTGTTCCCATTAGTATTGCATGGTCGGTTTGTTTTTCTAATTCCCACTTCGCTTTTATTTTTATTAGCTTTATGTCTGAATCTGTAGTTATTAGGATATGATCTAGTTGTGATTCTGATCTTTTATTTCTCCATGTTGTTTTTACTGTATTGGAATTACTCCACGTATTTATTATTATTGATTTTGACAATACAGCTAAGTTTTTTAGGTTCTGGCCATTTTCATTTGTGATATCATGTAATAGCTGATTTCCAATGTATACGTTATCGCCTACTTCTCTATCTTTTTTCCCGATGTGTGCGTTAAAATCCCCAAGTGTAATGGTATTTTTTGTTGGGCTCTTCATTACTTCATGGATACGGTCTTGCATTGTTCTTTGTTTCGGTTTGTTTTTTGTAGGTACATGAGTGTTTATTATTTTTAGTTGCCTGTTCTGAATTTTTATTCTTATTAGAGATATGTTTTCTGATACGGGTGTAAATTTGTAGCTCGCAGTTGGAATGTCCTTATGAATCAGAATGGCTGTCCCTCTTGTTGTTTGCTGGTTATTATCTCCGCTTAGATGCCAATGGTAATTCAAGGTGGTTGCGGTTTCCGTATTTAAAAGAGTTTCCTGGATACATGCGATCTTAATGTTATATTTTCTTAGTGTTTTGTCTATTTGTTTCCTTTTCTCTAGTCTAGTGCAACCTCTCACATTCCATGTACATATGTTACCTATTGTCTCTACGTTGTCAACACTTGGTGTTGATTGCATTTGTCCTTGTTGTATTGATGCTGTTCTTACTATGCTATCGTAGTGGTTTCTTTGGGTGCCGGTGGATGAGCTATTCCTATAGAGTATCTTTATGGTTTTAGTACTATTTCCCATGATTGGCTGGAAGGTGATGAGTGTGCCTATCTGACGTAGAATTTAATTCTGAACAACTTTTTACTTTTGCAGTTTTGCTCTAAATCTATCAGGAGAGAGAGTACCCGCAATTTTTTGAAATCCCAAGTTAAAGTCATATGTTCCGCATTTTGTTGCACACACTGTATATATATATATATATTAGTTTCTTAGTCTGTTCATTTTTTAATTGACTCAAATTGTAATTAGTAATTCAAATAAGGCGCGCTTCTATAAAATACTTCTTATTTTGCTTAAAAAAGTACAGTCGACAGAAATATGCACATTTGCGCTCATGACATAATATGATTAAAGATTTAATGGTGAGTTATTGCAAAATTTAATCTACAAATGTTTTGTTTGGTGTAGAACATTATCATAAAATGTTCATTAGATTCTACTTACAAAGAATTAGATGAATGTAAAAGGTAATTTCAAAACAAATAAATCTTATAATGTAATTATTTTTATTAGTTAAATCAGCTTTAACGAAAAAGTACAAAATTATCTTACAACGCCTGGTTCTAGGCTGACTCTGGCTCCAATGAAACTGAAATGCAAGTACATTTTATCACAAAACAAACACCATAATTCTTACAACATATACCAGTGGAATATAAGACCATTATGTCACGATATCAGTGCCTCTGAAGTTGAAAATCTGTGTCAGTGAAATGCAGTGGCGGATTTACGTACAAGCGTTGGAAGCGGCCGCTTCAGGCCCAACAAGCCAGGGAGCTCCACAAAGGCCCACTGCCTAGGTCAACTCACTTCGTCGCAGAAAGAGTAACACATGAAATAGTTCATTTTATAGGCGCAATAGACTTGTATGCGAAAGAGCAAGCATTGAGGAGGATATGTGTGTATTGTTATTAACAAGGTAAAACAATCACCTTTTTTAAAGAAAAACAAGACTCTACAGTCGATATTTGCACATTTTTTTATACGTTTTAAAAACGTACCTTATGTTTTAATTTTTGCATTTTGATGGGCAAAGACCAATATATTAGTATAATGAGATAATATAATGAAAATAAAAGGTAAATATTATTTATATATAACTGCATTAAGCGGAGAAGCAAGTGCCAGGTTCGACACCCGTTAAACCCGCCGCTGATTGGCTTTCGTTTTATGCAAAAAATTGTCAGAAGTATGTCGTGTTTGGTATCATATGAAAAGTCACGGTGAGGCCTGGTGTGCAGAAATGAAATTAGCCATCAAATGTAAACATTTCACGGACGCTGGAGGCCTAGGGAACGCTCAGCGTATCTGAGCCTTCGCTATTCACTATAATAAACGATTACATTCACTTTCTCTCTATATATTCATCACGAAGACAAAAAAACAAATATTCCTAAATGAACTTCACTGAAGACAGTGGCTGATATATTAGGATTGCCGATGGTAATTTATAAATTGAAAAATTAACTACAATATTTCAATACAAACAGAGTTTCCAAATTATGAAGTAACTAAATAAAAATCAAATATTCCTAATTAAAATGAACACTTTGCTGTGTTTGATATCAAAAGAAAGAAAACCATAAAGGCCGGTTTTGAAATGACAAAAAAAAATGTGTCATGTCGATCTGCATTTGTTTTTTGTAAAAAGTTCTTAGAAGAAGGTCGTCCTTGGGTTTTAAGGAAACGACACAATGTGGACGGGTGTGCACGAATGACAAAAATGTTCTACGTAGATTAGAATTTGCTTTTTGCAAAATGTTGTCAGAAAAATGTCGTTTGAAAAAAGTTGTGAGAAGTATGTGGTGTTTAGTATCAGATGAAAGGGCTTGATAAGGGCTGGCGTGTAGAATTAACAAAAATGATCAATGCTGACCGGTTTTTGTTTTTTGCAAAACTTTCTCAAAGGTACATCGAGTTTAGTCTCAAATGAAAGGTCTCGTTGAGGGCTAGCGATCAGAATTGACAAAAATGTTCCATTCCGATCGGCTTTTGTTTTCTGCAAGAATTTCTCAAAAGTATGTCGAGTTTGGTCTCAAACAAATCGTCTGGTTGAGGGCTAGCGTGCAGAATTGACAAAAATGTTCCAATCCGATCGGCTTTTGTTTTTCGCAAATAGTTGTCAGAAGTATGTGGTTTTTGGTATCAAAATAAAGGTCTCGATGAGGGTTTGCGGGAAAAATTAACAAAATTACTCAATGTTGATCGGCTTTTGTTTTTTGCAAAAAGTTCTCAGAAATATATCGAGTTTGGTCTCAAATGAAAGGTCTCGTTGAGGGCTAGCATGCAGAATTGACAAAAATGTTCCATGTCGATCTGCTTTTCTTTTTACAAAAAGTTGTCAGAAGTTTATAGTGTTTGGTATCAAATGAAGTTCTCGGTGTGGGCTAGCATGTGGAAATTGCAAAAATGTTCCATGTCGATTGACTTTTGTTTTATGCAAAAAAAAATGTCAGAAGTATGTTGTGTTTGGTATCAAATGAAAGGTCTCGGTGAGGGCTGACATGCAGATATGAAAAAACTGTTTCATGTTTATTGGCATTTGTTTTTTGCACTGACAGCGGAGCTCTAGGGGCTCGACGTAGCCGAGAATTCGCTAGTGTAAAATAATAATAATATATGTAATGCCAAAGAAGGTCGAAATAATTATTCAGCGAGGAAAGGACAATAAAAATAATAATTAATATGAATATTGTTAAATAATAAATATACCCGTTACTCACATTGATTTGCACAAGAGGTAGATTCCCGGTGCTGTAACCAGTAAGCGGGCAATCTGATTCCTTTCTGGGTGTTTCTCTGCTTTAACATTAAACACAAGACTTTTCTGTTAAACATTAAATTATGTAACATATACAATTTTAAAATGAATTTTCATGTGAGCAATTAATCGAGACTTATATTTGTATGATTTAATTTTTTGTAGAATGAATTTTCATGTGACGCTGTAAATGAGGTTTCAGTCTGAACGATTTATTACAGACATCACAATGTTGGTCTTTTATATCGGAATGAATTTTCATGTGACGTTGTAAACTAAATTTCTGTCTGAACGATTTATTACAGACATCACAATGTTGGTCTTTTATAGCGGAATGAACTTTCATGTGAACATTTAAAATATGCTTTTGTGTAAATGATTTAAAACAGATATTGCATTTATGTAATTCCATTCCCAAATGGATTTTCATGTGAGCATTTAAATTCCACTTCTGCGTAAATGATTTACTACAGACGTTGCACTGATAGTTTTTGATTCCGGAATGAGTATTCATATGTGATCGTAAATTACCACTGTGTTTGAACGATTTAATACAGACGTCACACTGATACTCTCTTGTAGCTGAATGAACTTTCATATGTAAGTGTAAATAAGATTTCTTGGAGAATAATTTACTACAGACGACACACTGATACTCTTTTGCATCTGTCTTATGTTCTCTTTCATTATCTTCCTTGCATATATTTTTCTTCATATTATTATAAAATTTCCGGTCTTCTGACGTTTCTTCCAGTTGATCTTCCTTAATGGAGATATCTGTGTGTAATTCCAGCAGCTGCACGTCTGGGGATTTCCTGTCTACCCGCAAGGCAGGGTTTATAGATGCGCTGTTTATGTGCGTGTGACACTCCGGCCATGTTTCCTCTATAGATTCTTCTTTAATGTAAACTGCATCTAACTTCTCGGGTTTGGTATCAGATGTGTCATTGTGGCCCACAACGGGTGCCCTGCCTGTGTGTAGCGGAGGGCCTGGGGCCCCGCGGGCCCTGATGCTGGTCTCTAGGTGCTGGCTGCTCTCCACACTGGTATGTTTGAATTTGCTGAAGGCGTCGAGGGCCCCCTCACACGCGGAACAGATGCGCAGTGGAATACCCAACTTGGTAATTGTCTGAAATGTAAACTACGTTTTAATAATATACTCATCAAGCTACCTGTCCACCTCTTAACATAATCACATTTTTAGTTTTAAACCATAACCTTGACATGTTTGACACACGTGAATATGGTTGAACATTTCCACGTACTTTTTTAGACATAGTCGTAGTCATTATCATTGCGAACAATAAAAAAACTCCAAACAGTTGTCATAGTCATAATTGTTTCATTTGAGAGAAGACAGCTGAACTTCTACAGTGCGTTATAAATTATGTGTTCAGGTTAAGGTTGTTCATCGAAGAAAACTCAAGATGTTTGTTAACCTTTCTGTTTATATTAAACCATCCTCAGAAAAATAATACAGAGTATTCTAGAAAGTACCTGATTTATATAATTTTACAATGTATTACAGAATATTAACAATTATCTTGTTGTGGTGAAATAATTAAAGTTAAATTTTATTTTATTAAGCAGAATTGAAATATTTACTGCTTGCTAACAGAAATTATTTTAAATTTCAATGTGGATAACATATACAAGTGTCCGTTTTAAGAGGCTAACCATTGGGATCTTGAGAACCGTAAGAGATACGAATTCGGTTAAATTGGAGCAAAATTGCCGCATTGGTTGCCCATTTCAATCATGTATTTGTCTTCCCGAAAAAATGCATAGGTCACTAGATATGAGCAAAAACTTGATATTGGCCAATTTACTTTTTGACTTAACTTTCTTGTTTCAATTCATACAAGTTTCTAATTTGCAGATTCTACAGACACTTTTTGCAACAGCGACCCCCAAATTTTTTGTAAGTGGTACACTTTTTGAGAAATTCATACTAACTTTTAATTTGCATATCGGGTTAAAAGTCTTTAGTATAGTTAAATACATGGGTGGAATTAGTAAGGTGAAGCAGTCCCGAGTGTTGCGCAGTAGCAGACCAATCAAAACGTCAGCCAAACTGGCAGTTTTAAGCGTGAATTTTCAAATACGAAAATTTTAAAATGTTTGTGGTAAAAATAAATTTGTGTTATTTTATGACTTTAAACAATGGTAGTAGCTACAATAAACACTTTAAAATATTTTATAACGTATCCCATAGTTTTAAATATGAACAAACATTTAAATATATACAGACTGTCTACTGAACTCGGGCCACTTAAGGGCACGGTAAAATCAAGAACTTGTGCTAACAACCGCAATACGCTTCTCGTAGGCGCCACCAGTATTTTTGTATAAGCGATTTTAACCTGATGAGATATCAAACTTTACTTCCACCCTCGGCTATAGAGCTTTCGTTATACGAACCGAGCCCGTTCCGCTAGTTTTGGATTATTTCAAAACATATTGAATTTTTGTACAGTATTACAAGGTTTTTTTATATTAGTTACCTATATTTTCATGTTTATTTAGTTTACTATTATATTTATAAACATATCGTTATAATATCGTAATAATATTAATTGCATTAGCAAAAGCTGCAAAAGCAAGACATAAAAAAAACCTTGAACATAGCTCCATATAGGTAAAATCTGTTTTTACAAAATTAAAAATAAAGATGAAACACCCAGAAAAATATTGTTGTCCATTTACATATGTAGGTACTTTTAACTTTTTTTGAGTACATTCATATTTCTTTATTTTATTTATATATTCGGTTTATTAGCCGTATTGTGTTAAAGTGCAAAAATTATATTGAACTACCTATATTTTTAAAATAAAAAAAATCAAATGTGGACATCACATGGACTTCCTTGTAAGCTAAATTATACAGTTTTTTTGCTGGATTTTATTTAAACTTATTTCACTTGAAAGTGAGATCCTTTTACGGCTAATCTTTCTTTGACTTCCATTCGTTTCATATCTTGAAACTTCCCTCCAAAATGGATAATTTTCTGAAAATTTTATTGAAATGTTTATCATCATTCCTTAATGCATTGCACAAAATTATTTTATTTGCTCAAAAACTTGTACAGAAAGAGATGTTTTCATTTATTTTGTATATATTTCACAGGAATATATTCTGACAGTTGTCAAAGTCAAGTTATTAATAATAAATCAAATGTTTCCTACAAAAATTAGAAGCCAATTAAATTATTGTTTTTATTAAGTTTTTGCCAAAATTATACTGTCCTTTTGAAAAAGCCGATTTGAAAAAAAAATGGAGCTGCATAATTAAAAGTTATAGCAATTCCATAAACAAAATATCAACATTTTACGGCTAATCGTTTTTGAGTTATGCCAAAAATTCAAAAAAACACTACGAGCAAAGTGCTCTTTTGGCTGCCTATTGCAATAAAAAATGGAGGTGCACATCTAGATGTTATAACAATCCCATATACAAAATTTCAAAATTTTTCGGCTAGTAATAATTGTTGAGTGCAAGATACATACGTACGTACAGACGTCACAACGAAACTAGTCAAAAGGGATTCTTTAAAAAAATTACAGCAAGTGCTCAAAATGCGCGCCTTGAACTCTTATGCATGCTTGATATCGGCGAATCATAAAATTATATACACGATAAATTACATTTTGATCGTTACGAATGGCAGCAGATGCATTCATAATTCGTTCAAGTATCTGTTCACGCGTGTTTATTTGTACCCTATAAACAATCAAAAGCACAATTTTTTTTAATTAAAACAATTAATTGATTAATAAATAAAATTAATTAATACAAATAAGGTATAATATTTCAATATAAGTCTTGTTTTCCGAAAGTAGGTACCTTGATTACAAAAAATAGAAAATTTCGTGTTATTTATAGAACTTAACCTTTTGTATTTTGGGAACTAGAAGGAATAGGACCTATGTTCATATGACATTTTTGGCTCAAAATGACCTCAGGAATAGGCTGTTAAAGTTTGTTACACTAGTCCTGAAACTTTAATCGACCTTTCTGTATACATATATTTTTTAGTACTTATTTGTAGTGTAGAGAAACATAAATTATCTATGATGAGTGAACAATAGGTCGAAAATATAACAAATTTAGAAGGCAATCGAATTGTAGAAATTAATTATATCGCACAAAAATTAGTAACACTGCAACAAATGCCTTCTATTTTTTTTTTAATTAAATTTTTTATTTTCTTCCGATCTTTATAATTACGTTTATACAGTGTGTGCAAGGAAATGCGGAACATAGGACTTTAACATGGGATTTCAAAAAATTGCGGATACTCTCTCTCCTGATAGGTTTAGAACAAAACTGCAAGAGTACAAAGTTGTTCAGAATTAAATTCTACGTCAGATAAAATTATTGTTACAACAGCGCGTCTGCAGTACGAGATTTATTTAATATAAAATGTAACATTTTCGTTCAAAATCAGACACCCATGGAAATAAAAAAAAAATCTATGTGTCAATTGTGACAGTTAGTAACCTTACTTTGTGTTCTATATTTTTTAATATTATATTTGTACTGTTTGTTTAATATTAGCACATTGTTAAAGAAATTAATATAATTTCAACTTAAATAATATTAAATTATAGACAATAAGTATTACAATTAGCGAAAATTCTCTAAACTGACAGATATATATTTTCTTTTATTTCCATGGCTATCTGATTTTTAACGAAAGTATAACATTTTATATTTAATATGCAATGCTTTTGCAACAATTATGATCTTATCTGACGTAGAATTTAATTCTGAACAACTTTGTACTCTTGCAGTTTTGCTCTAAATCTATCAGGAGAGAGAGTATCCGCGTCTTTTTGAAATCCCATGTTAAAGTCCTATGTTCCGCATTTCCTTGCACACACTGTATATAACTTCTAGCTAAACAGATAAAAACATAATTTATAATAATTTTACATATATCGTTCAGGCTGAGGAATTTCGGTAAAACAGATGTTATTCATATGATCACAAAATTAGATATATGATGGCAAATTTGATATAAGTTTAAAAGATAAAATAAGTAAATATGAAGTAGTTTTATTGTAAAATTAAGGAACGGTGGAAGAAATATATAAGGAATACATTTGCATGCGTGAATCAAGATAAATTCGGTTCCGGTTTTAGTAACTCCAAAAATAGCTTTTTTTTTGTTATATCAAAAATATTGTGAATTGCAATAACAAACTAATTTTAAAACTACAAATTGAATGTACTGAAAAACGTATATAAAATATATTACTACAGAGGCGGGAAGTAATGTGTTGGACACATCAGATTTTATGAAAGAAATTTTACGTATTCTTGTATTCGTTTTGGTATATGTCTTTCTTTTTCTAGCGCGGCATATAGTTTTGATAACTGTGTGAGCGCCGGGGCTAGGTGCGGTAAAACGCTGAACTAATTTTACATTATAGTCTTATGGAGAAATCCAATCTCGATAAGTTTAAGACGAACTAGACAAAAATAATAAACGAACTTTAAATAATATCAATCTACATGTTCATGTTCAGGACATAAAGATAAATTTCCTTACATAAAACGTTTTCAAATAATAGAAAATTGCCTTTGAAAGTGACCAATTACCATACGTTTATATTTTATTTAATTTTCAATTATAAAATAAATTATTGAAAAATAAAATAGTGTCATGTCCATCTACACGGTTTTGTACTTATTTTAAAATATTGTGCACAAATATACCTTTATTTATTTTTGAGAAACTTAATGAGATTGAAAATATATACATTTTACCGCGCCCTTAAGGGAATTCCTAAACTAGAAGAGGTACGACTTCGGTTAAATTAGACAAAAGTTGCCTTATCAGGAGGCTATTCCTGTGATGTATTTGTTTTTCCAAAAATATGCATAGGTCACTAGACAGAAGAAAAAATGTGAAATTAGTGACAATTAATAAATCGTTTTTATTCTTAAACGATGACAAATAGAGAAAAATGTTCCAAATAAAACTTTTAGAAGACAAAGTGCACCATAAAGAGAAATAATAATAAAAAAAAATTGGCCAACTGTTTGCGAGATATGGCAAGAAAAAATATTTTTTTAAATGGTAATCATAGGTGGCTATGGCATCGTTAAAAGTAGTATTTTTATCTCTTTTCAACAGTATGTATTTTTATATCATTCATTTTAAAAATTATTATTTTATGTACATAAATCATAAAACACTTCTTTCTGTCTTATTGTTAAAGTTTTTTGTGTTAAACTGTTAAATTAAAAATAATTATGGACAGATTCACTTTCGAAGAAAAGACAGAGATGCTTTCTTTTCATGTTTATAAAATTACTGAGGCATGTAATTTAATTTCTAAAAATATGTTGGAAAACACTCTACATAGTGTTTTAAGCAGAGCCGAATTATGTTTACAACAAAATGGACAAAATTTTCAACATTTGTTATAATTACAGTTTAATTAACCAAATTTGCATTAGTTTAACAAAATTTATTTAGTGTTATGTTTCATTTTTTGTTATTAATCTTATCTTAGGAATAAGTAAATTTGTTTACAATTAATTATAATAGATTATGGTTAAGTTTTATATAGGTAATTAAGGCATAACCTGGATTAAAAAATAAATAAATACAAAAAAAAATCAGTTGTTTTAAATTGTTTGTACCAAAGTCTACTTTAAAAATGCCATTAAAAAGAAGTGTTTTATGATTTATGTAATTAAACAAAAATAAATAAAATTAATGATATAAAAATACATACTATTGAAAAGAGATAAAAATACTACTTTTAACGATGCCATAGCCACCTATGATTACCATTTAAAAAAATATTTTTTCTTGCCATATCTCGCAAACAGTTGGCTAAAATTTTTTTATTATTATTTCTCTTTATGGCGCACTTTATCTTCTAAAAGTTTTATCTGGAACATTTTTCTCTATTTGTCATCGTTTAAGAATAAAACCGATTTATTAATTTTCACTAATTTCATATTTTTTCTTCTGTCTAGTGACCTATGCATATTTTTGGAAAAACAAATACATCACAGGAATAGCCCCCTGATAAGGCAACTTTTGTCTAATTTAACCGAAGTCGTACCTCTTCTAGTTTAGGAATTCCCTTAAGTGGCCCGAGTTCAGTAGACAGTCTGTATATATGTAAAAAATGGTTAAAAATAATATATGGGTATAATTATTTAAAAATGTTGCTTATTAGTAAATGTAATAATAAATAATGATTGGAATGAAAACAAAATCGTTTTAATTATTAAAATAAAATATTAATTTATGCAAGAAAGATATAAAGAAAGCACGTAGGCAAGGAAATACAAGGTTTTTTTTTATAAAATATGATTTTATTAAGTAGGTATAAAATACTAATGCCCGGTTGCAGAAAGGCTAATCAGGCTCTAATAAAAAAAATCACTGATTAATTTGACGTTGTTACCATGGCCACGTATTAAAAATACATTACTGTCAAAAAATTAATCATTAATCAAAATTGTTGAAGTTTTGTGTAACCCGGGCTAAGTGTTACAAAAAATTAATAAACATGATAATGTTTATTAATTCCACTATTATCAAAGACAAATGCCCGGTTGCATATAGCATTGTTAACTTTAATCTTGGGTTTGACAGAATAGCTATTTATGTATTAAGGGCGAAATGATATAGATTTTGGCCCGTGGTGCAAAATTGAAGCCCGACGCGCAGCGGAGGGTTACAATGCACCTAGGGCCAAAATATATTTCGCTCGTAATACATACAATATTTTTTGCACATCCGAAGTAGTATTACTTCATCACCGCGATCAAAGTAGAACGATGTTCAAATCAAATTCAGATCATAGTAGTCTATTTGACATATGTACGTTGTCATGGATAACAATGAAAACAAGCAAGTAGTAAGTAAACAAAGTAGCAAAAAAGCGGGCACGAAAAGTTCTAGGGCGAAAATGACTACTTTTTCGCCCTCGGGCGAAAAAGAGTGTCATTTCGCCCTTAAAACAATGTTATTTGTCCGACTTTTACGCCCGGATGTGCAAAAATGTATTTTTAATACGATACCGTGGTAATAACGTGAAGTTAATACGTTGATTAATAAATCACACTGATGCTTTGCAACTGGGCATATGGTTTTCCTTTTCCGTGGAAAATTGAAAAGTTTGAATTGATCGTGTCTCCCCACAGTTGATTGTGAATCCGGACAATTTGAATTGTTAGTTTTTATGTATAAAATGCCGTCTTGTATAGAAAACTGTACAAATTATACCGGTAAAACCCACGGTACGAAAAATTTGAAATATTTTACCTTCCCAAAAGGTGAAATAATGTTAAAAAAAGTGGATCAGGTGCCTTCAAATTGAAAATATTAATCCGAATATTGGTAAGTACATTTTTCTATTATACAATCATAATTTTATACAAATAATTTAACTTGACAATACAAATAAATTAACGTAAGATAAAAATATGCTAAAATCTGTCAATAATCTGTGTTTTTGCCAAACAAAGATGAACAATTTGTTTGGCAATATATTTTGATAAATTTATGTTCTTTTAATTCTAGTTTGTAATATTTGTAACCTAAATAACTCCCATATCGAAATACATTTTTGTTGCAGCTCGAATTTGTGATCAACATTTCAAAAACAATTGTTTTGAAATGAAAGTAACAAAAAATAAATTGAAGTCATTGAAACGAATGAAAAATGATGCATTTCCAACGGAAAATTTAGCCCTACCGCAGAAAGTAGTTCGAAAAAGAATAAAAGACATAACTAATATGAAGTAAGTTTAAACATTTAAAAGGATTTCAAATACGACAGAACTCCTGCTTTGCCGACCTTAGTAGTATTTTTAATTTACATAATAATTATAATATATTTGATAATTTAATTACTGGAACAGAAATTAAAGTTTCGTTGCAAAATAAAGACAAAAAAATGTATCAAAAAATATTTGTACAAACATAATGTGTCATCAAATTCTACAAAAATTATTTATTCTTAATTAGGCACTGTTACTGTTTCGAATTTCAAACCCTTTGCTTATTATAATTATGTTTACCATAATTATACAAACTTTATATGTGAGTATATACTTGTAAAACAACGATTTTAAAACTAATGCATTAATTTTTTAAAAAAGTGTTTTAATATTTATTTTATAATATATTGTTTTAAGATTCATTGTTGGCAAAATAAATATTTTTATTAAGAATTATTATCTTTATAAAAATTTGTGACAACAATAAAAATATATGTTTTTCATTCAATTTTTTTTTTCAGAAACAATGAAAACATTGTAGAACCGACAGCTGAACAATCTGCTCCAATTGTTGTAACACCAGCTCAATCACTTGACTTTTCGTAAGTTTTGAATTTACTTTAAAATGTTATTTAAAAAATCCTACATTTTTGTTCCCTAGCAATAAATAATTATTTTACAATGAAATGTATTTTTCATTTTTAGAAATATGCAAATTAGCGAGTATCGGGAGCAAATTTTAGAATTGCGAAATGAATGTATTCGTTTGAAAAAGCAAAATTCTGAAATGCAATTGAAAATGAAACAAGATGAAAGAAAAGATCAGGAAGTAGAAGAAAAAATTAAGGAACTATTAGGTAAATTTTTCACGCCAGGTCAAATAAAGTTTATCCTAAAACCTGACAATGGCCGTACTCGATGGACAGCAGATGATATATCTTCTGCGATCTCACTGCGAGCTTTGAGTCCAAAAGCTTACAGATATTTAAGAACTAAAGATTTTCCTCTACCTTGTGACTCAACATTGCGATCTTGGTGCAATAATTTCAATGTGAAACCGGGAGTTTTGCATGATGTTCTGGAAATTATGAAAGTTAAGGGCAGTAATTTTGCTCCTAAAGACAAGATTATCGTCCTTTGCTTTGATGAAGTGTATGTGTCTAAGAAATTAGATCTGGAACGTAAGGAACAACAAATTTACGGCTCACAATAAAACTTGCCAGTTTATTATGGCCAGAGGACTTTTTACATCTTGGAAACAACCTGTTTTATATCAGTTTGATCAACGTATGACTAAAAGTATTCTACTCGCCGTAATAAGTGCATTGTTTACAATAGACTACACAGTTGTGGCTATAACATCAGATATGGGTACTACAAATGTGGCATTATGGAAAGAATTAGGAATAGAAATTAATCTGCATGAGTCTCCTGCGCCTTCAGTGTAATGCTTCTTTTCTCATCCACTAAAAAATAATGCCAAGGTGTTTGTATTTGCAGACGTACCGCATTTAATAAAATTATGTCGGAATAACTTTTTAGATTCAGGCTTCAAAATTGATAATAAATTAATCATAAAATCTACATTGGGAGAACTGGTCGAACTGAATAAATTAGATTGCAAGATTGCATTTAAATTGACGAGGACGCATTTAGAAGTCAAAGGAAGTCAAAGACAAAAGGTGAAGCTGGCTACACAACTATTTTCAAATTTAAATTCCAAAGCTATCGAGTATTGCGGTGAAAATGGTTTGATAAAATCTGAAAATTGGAAAAAACATCTTACATAATGAAACTTGTTAACGATTGGTTTGATTTATTTAATGCACAGAAAAAATACGGAAATCATAGTGGTTTGCATGCTTACGGATTATGCAAAGATGAACAAAACAAATTATTAAGGAATATGACCGATTTCATGCATGCCACAGGAGTTGGGAATAACAAACGATATGTACCTTTTCAAAAAGGTATAATATTGTGCAACGAATCGCTAAAAAGTTTGTATGAATACTTAGAAGAAGAATTCAAGACGACTTCTTTTCGTTTTGAATATATATTGATGAGGCGATTAAATCAAGACGTTTTGGAAAATTTCTTTTCCTCTATTAGATCAATGGGAGGAACATATGATCACCCAACACCACTGCAAATTCAATATCGTTTAAAGTGGTACATTCTGGGAAAACATTCAATCGCTGCTTTATCTGTTGGAGAAAATACCGAAAACGATTCTATGTCAACCACATTGATAAACTTAAATGACGAGAATGTTTTACCTGGGAATGATATTTTTCAAGAAGTAGTACCGGATGAAGAACTGTTGTTTTGGCATAATGTGGAAGAGACCGTAATTGCAGATGTGTATCAGAATAAAAATCATTTACACGATCAAAATATGGATGCAACAGTTCCTAATAATGTTGAAATGGATCTGCTTGAGAGTTTTGGCAACCATTGTGCCGAAGATAAAATACAAAAAAGTGGATTAAATATATATAGCGGGATACGTGGCATATAGATTTGAAGGAAAATATAAAAATTTAGGAAGGCCGACTGAATCCTTGCCTGTTTGCAAAACTGAATGGCTCCACTTGATCTCAAGAGGCCAGTGTATAATGCCAACAAAAGAATTTTTCGAAAGCTGTATAATTAGGAATGATTCATTCGAAAAATTTCATGGCGACAATCTAAATAAGGGAACAAACATTTTTGATACGCTGACTGAAATTGTATGCAATAGAATAAACAACGCATTCCCTTACGAAGTAATTCATTGTTTAGTTCGTACACGAACTTATATCCGATTAAGACAATTAAATTTACAAATTACTGCTAATAATATAAGACAAAAGAGCAATAAAAAAATATACAAATTAAGTAACAGTATGAAGTTATAAAGATTTATATTTTAATATCAAAATTACTGTTATAGGTATTATTAATTCAATTAATTGGCAGTGGCTATAGTTTCTTTAAACTATTAAGGGCCGGTTTTTCAATCTCTGGTTACATTCCTGGTTAATTTAATCATCGGTTAATAGAAAAATATAGCATCGAAAAACTAACGTAAGTTGTCAAAAATATACGTTATATACTATTTCGATGCGATATTTTTTTATTAACCGACGCTGAAGGTAACCGGTACTTTAACCAGAGATTGAAAAACCGGCCCTTTATTTATAGTTGGTTGGTTATAAAGTCTTATTTTGTAAAAATGTATATTTTATGTTTCGTTATATAGTTTCATTATTTATATTATTCTTTTATTCATAATCATATTTTATATTATAAATAAAGGTTTATTTTTTCTAAATCTATAAAAAAAAATATCAATTTTTTCATCGTTTATTGAAGTTTCTACATTGCTTTAAGTCATAAAATAATACAAGTTAATTTGTAATACAACATTTTAAAATTTTCGTAGTTGAAAATTCGCGCTTAAAGCTGCCAGTTTGGCTAACGTTCTGATTGGCTTATATCGTCAAATGCGCAATGCTTCACCTTACTAATTCCACCATGGTTAAATATATTTTTTCTCTTTTCAATGATGTCAAACATGTGCATATTAAAATGAAGAAAAACTAATAAATCCGATTTTTTTTATTTTATTTATTTCGGTCGAGTGTGCTTTGGGAATAAAATCGAAAATCTTTTGTTTAAAAAAAAATGACTAAATAATTCAATTAGTTAGACTTTTAATATACTGCTCATCGAAGTGCCGCATTAGTTTAATTTTAAATTTCATCCAGGTCCAAGTACTTCAAATATATTTCAACGAATAGAATAAATTATAGCCAACCTATAATATTTGTTTAAAAATTATTTCTAATATTTCTAAACTATCTCATTTTTCTTGAAATTTTTCAAATACATTAATAAAAAATAATACATCGTTGAAAAGAGAAAAAAATGGCGGTTTCTATTTTATTAAAATAATTATAAGTTGCCGTTTGAAAAATAAAAGTTGATAGTAGTATCTTGTAAACCTGACTTTATAAAAAATATCTACATTTGCCATCAAATAGTATATATAATATAATAAAACTTTTATATGAGCCATTTTTTTCTATTACTTATAATAAAAAAGTTAGGGGGGGGGGGTTGGTATTGCGTCCATTTTTAATGGAAAAGGGTGTCAAACATGACACAGTTCGAAAGGCCTTTCAATTCTCTTTTCAACAGTTTTTTTATTTTTCAAATCCGATCATTAGTTCCAGAGAAATATCGTTTAAAACAAATTTTATCAGGTGTGCAAAACTGCAATCAAGTAGGCTTAAACAAATGACAGAAACTCAAGTATCAGTTTATTAGGTGTTGCTTATTTCCAACTTCCATACAATAATAAAGATTTTGCTCAAAATTTTGGAGATACGGTACGTTGCCGAAAATCTTCTAAAAATTCGGGTAGCGTGGCAAAAAATTTAGACTTCAAATAACGCCACAAAAAATCCAACTTACAAATTACTTGTTTATTACAAACAACTTGTCGAAAGAAATGTTTATTTAGTTTCTGTCATTTGTTTAAGCCTACTTGATTGCAATTTTGAACACCTGATAAAATTTGTTTCAAACGATATTTCTCTGGAACTAATGATCGGATTTGAAAAATAAAAAAACTGTTGAAAAGAGAATTGAAAGGCCTTTCGAACTGTCATGTTTGACACCCTTTTCCATTTAAAATTTTTGAGGTGCAGTCCACATCCATTTTAGGGTTGAAGTTATGCCATTGGTACTAATCCATTAAAGTGTCCCCCTTTATATTAAAATTGACGTGTTCGAGCGTTTTTTGCAAAATTAATGTTAAATGGCCAAAAATTACGCTGATAATTTTCACTGGGCCACCCTGTATAAGAAATACTTGGTTGTTTAAAAGAATTGAATTTTATTTTTATTTATATTTCGACTTTGAAGGCCATTAACAGGAAATACTATTAAATATACTTCACAGAAAATTTTTAGTATTTATACATAGAAGAACAAAGACAGAAACTATGTATTAACCACCTTTTCAATGAATGGTAAGATTATCTAAAAAGGATTAAAGCCGGGACCAATGGAGATTTGACTAAGTCAAGTTGTTCATTCTTAAGATTTTCCTTTTCATTGAGTGATCCTTGGATTTCCAATTACATATTCTAAGAACTCCATTATTAGTTATTTATTTATACAAATAAGTACCGTATGAATTTATTTAATACGGACCTATTCTTACTTTTCAAGTGATAGAATACCTTTGAATTGGGATAATTTATAACTCCTGACCACAAAGCTTGCCAACCTTCCATAAAAGGTTGTAAAACCCGCATAAGTCAGTTTCATATACCTGAACTTCTATTATAACCACAGAATAGGTTTATACAGAAGCGACAGTAAGACAGAGAAACAAAAATTAGAGAGAGATGGAGAATGTGCACAAATTTAAAGGGGTCATTGTTTAACATCGGAAAGTTTCCTCACATCTTAGAGAGAGATAGTGGAAGATCACTTATTTAAAGGACTACACAATGCTTCAAGGCCATAGAACTGAAAAGGGGAATATGAAAGGTACCGACACGGAGTGTCGCTTCTGTATGTAACTATTCTGTGCTATAACTATATGATTGAAAGATGTAGAAGGAAACTATAATAAATATATCAAAGAAGTTCAAGATATTGGTAAAATATCCGTATTTATCAGTATTATACAGATCGGTAGAAAATTAATAAATCTTTATATTAAATAATACCGTAATTTGCAAAAAAAAAATGGTATATAGACGTATATTTTAGAAAAACGGTTTAAAGCTTCAAGGAAAATACTATTTACGGTTAACCAATTGTAGTCAAAATCTAATCAGTTCATTATATTTAAATATAACTCTCATATACTTAATATTATATTTTTACATGTATCGTATTGGTGTTATCGTGCACGAAAAATTATCACACAGACACACACACGCACAGACATACAGACCACGGTAAAAATAGTAAAATCGTATTCTAGGGACTCTAATTCGTGCTCATATGTTGAAAACTCACACTGGAGAAATTTGACCAAAAACAATACTTCCCTTATCTATATATTGATAGGCGAGAGAGAAAAAATGGGTTAAAAACGACTATGACCGAACAATGCCTAAATCATCTAATATTTTGAGCTTCAACATTCAACAATAATATTTTACGAGCATTATAATAATAATTATTTACTAAATATGGATATTCAGTTTTTATTATTTAATATTCTTGTATAAAATCTTTAATGATCATATAAACTGCTCTTACATTTTACATCAATTCTCCTTTAGAATCACTAATTATAAAATAAGGTGCTTAAAATTATTTGTCATCCGGAAGAACGAATTCAGCGATCAATGATCCATTAAATCGACTACTACTAAATAACACATATTGTGAAAATTGTTCATTTCCTAACATATTCGCACATAATATGGTAAGATATAAACGTCTCCTATATTTACTTATTCAAACATGTTAAAAACTGTTTTTCTACTCCTGCTTTGAAAATACAATTTTCTGGTTTGTTTTTCATGCTGAAAGTGACTCTTTACAGCACGCAGTGCTGCAAAACTTTGCAGCACTAATAAATGTTTGTTGCATTGTTGTTGCCATGGATACGCATCACTTGCGCATCACAAATACAAAATTTGCAATAAATGTCAAATTATGTTTAAAAAATAATTTTTTATTTCCTTATTTTTTATCTTGCAGGAGTAGAAAAAATAGTGTGTATAACACGTGTTGAAAGTCCTTTGTCGAACACAAACGATTGCAACCTTCGCTTCGCTCAGGCTGCAACTTTCGTTTTGGTTCGACAAAGATAGACTTTCAGCACTTGATATACAAATAACTATTAAGTTAAGGTATCTTGAATTTTTACCTTTATATATTAATATACTTTTCCACCCACCGGTTATTAATAGGTTATATTACGTGCCTCGAACGTACCAAAAATTGGTCATTAATAACATCCATTAATGCCCTGATTTTTATTAATGACCAATTTTTGATGCGTTCGATACACGGAATATAGTTGCCGAAAATGCTAGATAAAATTAAAAGATATGATTTTTACAATTACTAGCTAGGTATATTCACGTAACATACATTTAAAATTAATTTGAACCCTTAATACTTGTTAAATAAAATTAAAAAAGTATTTGTGCTACGTAGCGTTCAGTAAACTCAACGCATTCACTGAAAACAATTGACAAATTTGTTGATTTTTGACGTAAAATTTTAGGTCAGTCAAATGTCAAATGTGTTACTTACCCTAACCTAAAAAAATTATCAATGAATAAAATTGGAATTTAACAAGAAACGCTGGACGGAAAAGTATTTTTCCGCCCACCGGTTATTAATAGGTTATATTACGTGCCTCGAACGTACCAAAAATTGGTCATTAATAACATCCATTAATGCCCTGATTTTTATTAATGACCAATTTTTGGTGCGTTCGATACACGGAATATAGTTGACGAAAATGCTAGATAAAATTAAAAGATATGATTTTTACAATTACTAGCTAGGTATATTCACGTAACATACATTTAAAATTAATTTGAACCCATAATACTTGTCAAATAAAATTAAAAAAGTATTTGTGCTACGTAGCGTTCAGTAAACTCAACGCATTCACTGAAAACAATTGACAAATTTGTTGATTTTTGACGTATCAAGGTAGGTCAGTCAAATGTCAAATGTGTTACTTACCCTAACCTAAAAAAATTATCAATGAATAAAATTGGAATTTAAAAAGAAACGCTGGACGGAAAAGTATTGTAATTACCTCGGATGTTAATAAGCGATTAATGATCTCAAATATTAACGCCCTCGCTTCGCTCGAGCGTTAAAATATGTCAATCATTAATCGCTTGCATTAATATCCTTGGTCATTAAATAACTAGTAATTACCTCGGATGTTAATAAGCGATTAATGATCTCAAATATTAACGCCCTCGCTTCGCTCGAGCGTTAAAATATCTCAATCATTAATCGCTTGCATTAATATCCTTGGTCATTAAATAACTATTATTGTACTTATTTCTAGTTACATACTAACTTCAGAAATACTGTTATATATATATATATATATATATATATATATATATATATATATACAGGGTGTTCCATTTAAATGTGCCACCATTGCTATCTCGAGAACTATAGAGCTACGAGGTTGGTTAAATTAGCAAAGAACCACCATTTTACAAGACTAATACAATGAGTAAAAAATTATTTTTTTCGACCAGTGGTTCTCAAAATACAGGACACAACTTTCTTATTTTAAATGGGAACATATATTTATTTTTATGTTATTCGATAGATTATTTTTTTCTGAATTCAACGATATAAACATATCATATTCTAATATAACAAAATAACTGTTTTATTTATATCTGGCTGAAACAACAGTGCTATGGATAAAAAACATAGACATATTGTTCTGTCTAACATTGTTTGATTATTTTTTGTTAAATTTTATGTTCTTAAACTGTCAGTTTTAAGAAGAAAATTAATTGTTTTCTATCCAAAACACTCTTATTTCAGCCAGATATAAATAAAATTCTTATAAATCTAACATGCTTTTTTCTCAGTTATTTTGTTATATTAGTATATGATATGTTTATATCGTTGAATTCAGAAAAAAAATACTCTATCGAATAACCTAAAAATAAACATATGTTCTCATTTAAAATAAGAAAGTTGGGTCCCGCATTTTGAGAACCACTGGTCGAAAAAAAATTATTTTTTTTTGCTCATTGTATTAGTCTTGTAAAATGGTGGTTCTTTGCTAATTTAACCAACCTCGTAGCTCTTTTAGTTCTCGAGATAGCAATGGTGGCACACTTAAATGGAACACCCTGTATATTATTGTAAAATATCAGTACTATTCAGTTATTGGGACTCTAGTCCTGTTGAAATAGCCTGTATGTACAAATTAAAAAATAAATAAATATTAAATTACGATTCGTCTGAGGATAAGACTGAGGTGAATAATTTTTATTTTGAAAGTATGTCGAAGGAAGTGGATTAGTTTTTAACTACAACTTTCAATTATTGCTTATTAAGGGTGCGTAGGTAAATATCAAAATATATACATAATGAAACACCGACAAAACTGGAGTAAAAATATTGTCGAACAAACGACTTGTCGATTGTACGACTTAGTCATATTTTCTCTTAACCTAACCTCACTTATGTAATATTTAGTACCATTAAATCAGATAATATATAAATAAGATATATGTAATTGTGTCATATGTAAAGAAAGTTTAATTAGACTTACAATTTCAGGAATAAGATACTCCACTTCGGACACTATTCTGTCGTCCACAAGGACGCAGTTGTAGTCCTTCGTGCACATAAAACACACATCCATTATACTGTTTATATTTTACTAATTGTGCGAACTATATATTTAAAACTTTGTAATAAAGTTAGCAGCGCGATGGCACAATATCAACAAGAAAATATACTCATATGTCAAAACAGAACTATTCTGAATAGCTTTGCCTTGTTGAGGTTCTCAATACACAAATTGTACTGTAGATGGCAATAACGGTTACGTAAAAATAAAATATATTTAAATATAGATCACGAAGCATAATACTAACAGGAGAGGACACGAGCGTTGTTCGGGCGGCCGAAAATTTTATGCTCGGGTGAAAGAGAGAGATGGAAGATAGGAGGCTTTACTTTGAATAGGGATATATGAGATATTTTTCTTACTTTTTAAAGAAATGTTGGTGTTATGCATCTAAATTAAAAGTACACTTATATTAAGAAAATATATTACAATATATTATAAAAAAAAACAAGTTTCATTAAACTTCGCAGCATTAAAATAGTGTAAATAATATCATAAAGAAATAAACTAAAATATAATTAAATATATACATGGTTTTATTTCATTTTTAATTATAAATGTATTATTAGACACTTCAATTTGTACATAATTTTGCAATTTTTCTTTTTTCTTTACTTTTTGAGGAATTATGAATTTTTATTTGGTGATAATACTGTTTTAGCCGCATCAAAATAAATTCATGAATTACATATGCCAAAATTTGTGACTTGTGTTCTTCGCATGGGAAATGAAATTTGTAATTATCTAAAACAGTGGTTATAGTTTCTTCATAAACTTCTGGAGAATTAATACATTTTAATAGCACGTTTTCTATAAAATTGTATAAATTAAAAATATTTTTGCAATACCTGCACAGTAAGTTACCCATTAATAACAAAATTTAAACACAGTTAGTGGAACTTTTATTGCAGATTTGGTTTCCATGGTTATAGTAAACACTTCCCGTGCACGGTGGACAGTAAGTGTGTTACTTACAATTCATGGTGGATGGTAAGTATTTAGTTTCCACATCATTATAAACATTCATGGCACTCTTACTCTCAATTGCAATTCAACTTTTATTTTTGACATCAATCTGACAGACGTTAATTTTGAAACCTATTTTTCTTTTTCTATTATTTTTGTAGGTATTGCAAAAAATAGCTTACTAACCTTGAACTGTAAGTGATGTTTGAAGTCTCGAATGTTTAGGAAATCTCGACCTTTCGGGTCTCGACTTCCCAAACAACATTCTCGACCTAAAAACTGTCACTTACAGTTCATGGTACGTAATATACTATTGTATTAGGATGCATTAAAAATTCTCTGGTTTTTATATTTGTTAACACCGCTTCTTGTTTTGTAACGTATCCTTGGCCATCAGTAGTAGCTTCCAAATGAACTCTACACAACTTGCAATGTGTTATTTTTAATAATTTCAGACATAAAAATCCTGTGATATAATATATTATGCAGTCTGTTACTTCCGATTTTGTATAGTCGTGATCGGAAAATTCTATAATACAGTGATCGGACTGTATTATTAAATTATCTAATTTGTTTTTTAATTTATTTATTAAACTTGTTTTACTTTCTTCTTTTGAGGAGAATATGCCCTGGAATTCTTCTATAGAAATACGAAAAAGTTTACTGTCTCCTTCTGGCACTGGAGATGTGCAGTTTCCAAACAATGGAGGCTTGATCAAATTATATAAACTAAGCATTCTGTAGAGGTAGGTAAATGTATTAAATGTGGAATGTTCGTTAGCTCCACCAGCTTGCCGGATCATTCCGAAGAAACGCTATCACTGAGTGGCAAGATTAGCACCAATTAACTATAGGGCACTTGCACCGACGTCACACAAGATGGCGGTGAACAGCTGATTCCGGACAACCTAGCTTTATTTTAACATTGCGTCTTATGGAGAAATATCGTCCCGTGAACTTTGATAATTTTTTTACAGGACTTATTGTTTTTGTTTGGAAAAAGTGTTTGGAGTGTCGAAAGGTGAGTGTTTAAGCAATGTTTTCCGTAAAAATATTTGTTGATATTGTAGGTATTTTATTCATTAATATTTTAAATATTCCGAACATTCGAATTGTTATTCATATATGCTCGGAATATTTATTTTGTATAATTAAAAAATTACGTAAAAAGTAGCATTCATTAATCAAAATTGCTTTACAGTACCAAAGTGTCAAAGTGTCATTGTCTTTTGGTGCACTAAATATAGTTACTTTTTCATTATTATTTCTATAGCCACTTTTACAATTTGGAATAAAACACTTTTTACCCATTTTATTAAAAAAATACCGATTTAAATGCAAATAAAACACTCAAAACTTATAAGTTAAACTCTCAAGTACAACGTTTACTTATGGCGTTAGCCGGGAAAATGAAGCCTCCTATCTTCTATCTGATCGGTTGCTTGTGAGATTTTCAAGGTTACACTTGTCAGTATTACTTCTTGTATTATTTGAATTCAATTCAATAAAATATCGCGAAATAATTTCTAATAAGTGTTGGAAACAATCTATAAACAATTATTTGATATATTAATGTCAAGTGCAGTGAAATATCAGTGAGTTTTAAGTGATAAATAAGTGAATAAAATTCAAATTCAGATACACGAGGTGAAGCGCGCGCGAGTTTGACCTTGGGTCGTGCTACTCAAGCAAGCGACTTAAAACCTGTGTTGCCAACTGTGTCATAGCAAAAACCTGAAAACAATAATTCAAGTGCAATGCAAGAAACAAGTGAAGGACCTACATTCACAGCTTATACCCAAACAACAACTATAGCGGCGTCGCCATGCTACAGTCAAACAACAACTACACCATATACAACAACAGTATGTACACCTATAGTCACTGATTCCATTTACCTAAATAAAAGATATAACCGCATTATTGTGTCGCCATCACCAACTACCTCTTCAATACAGTCAATAATAAACGCCACTTATGAGAACAATCGGACCGATTTAGAATCACCAACGATGACTATTGAAAGTAACGAATCCTTATTTAATTACACGCAATCATCAACAATCCCCGAACTAACTAATAACTGGCAAACCATACCAGTAAGACGACCAGGGAAAAGAAACAGAGGCACCGAAACTGATAATAGCCCCCCCAAAAAAGTAAATAGTCGTACAAACGAAATAATTACAACAGCAACAATCCACAACTCAAATAGATTTTCGGTTTTAATCAACGAGTCCGAGCCTCTAAATAATGAACAAAAAAAAAAACGCAAAACCCCCACCGATCTACATACAAAATGTAACAAATTATACCTCAATGCTGAATAATTTAAAAACATTATTGAAGCCTGAAGAGTTTAGCTGCAAAACTCTATCAAACAATAATGTAAAAATAAATACAACAATACCAGACGCTTATCGCAAATTAATACACATGCTAGATAACAACAAAATAGCGTATCATACTTATCAGCCACGAGATGAAAGGGCATACCGAACAGTCATAAAGAATATCCACCCTTCTGTAGAAACGGAAGAAATAAAAGAGGCCCTAGATGAAAAAGGATTTGAAATCAGAAATGTCTCAAAGCTTAAAAGCTGGAAAACAAAAGAGTTCCTACCAATGTTCTTCATAGACCAAGAACCGGGAGAAAACAACAAAAAAATATTCGAATTGAAGTACTTATTAGGCACAAAAATCACTGTAGAACCACCAAAAAAGAAAACTGAAATCCCACAATGTATGAGATGCCAAGAGTACGGGCATACCAAAACTTACTGCACTAGACAACACTGCTGGGTAAAGTGCGCGGGAAACCATCCTACAATAACATGTAACAAAAAAAACAACGAACCAGCACTCTGTATTCATTGCGCTGGCCCACACCCAGCAAACTACAAAGGTTGCGAAGTATACCAACAGCTCCAAAAATTAAGAAACAAAAACCCACTAAACAACGCACAGAAAACAAATCTCCCAAATAAATTCCAGTCCCAAAGAGTAAGGGAAAACATAAGCTATGCACAGGCAACAGAAAACACCGCGAATCAGGGACATAGAAACAACCCTACTGATCAATCTGACAATAGCACAGTATTAACACAATTCTTAAATAAATTTGAAACAATGTTCAATCAGCTGATGCAACAGAACACAATGATAATAAATCTGCTCACTGCCATCATCAACAAACAAAATGACTAGCTCGATAAGAATCGCACTATGGAACGCCAACGGCCTAGCGCAAAATCGCCAGGAAATAGAAGTATTCCTTAAACTACAAAAAATAGATATTTTGCTAATAGCCGAAACTCATTTCACGGAAAGGAATTACTTTAAAATCTCCAACTTCAAAACGTATAACACAAACCACCCTGACGGTACAGCACATGGAGGAACAGCAATAATAATTAGCGAAAAAATACAACATTACGAAATAGAAAATCATGAAAAAGAAATAATACAAGCAACCAACATCAAAGTAAAAGAACTACAAGGATCATTTACCATATCAGCCGCGTACTGTCCTCCTAAACATAACACAAAACAAAAAGATTACGAAGAGTACTTCAAAACATTAGGAGATAGATTCATTTCTGGAGGAGATTATAATGCTAAGCACACCCAGTGGGGCTCAAGGTTAATAAACCCAAAAGGAACAGAACTTCAAAAAGTATTGACATCAAAAAGATATAGTCACATTAGCACAGGCAAACCTACTTATTGGCCTACCGATCCCAATAAAACACCAGACCTCCTAGATTTCTTCATCACAAAGGGACTCTCACAAAACTACACAAAAATTGAATCATGTCCTGACTTAACCTCAGATCACTCTGCAGTAATTCTTACCGTAAGTACCACCATAATCCACAAAAAGAAAAGACCAAGCTTATATAATAAAACAACAAACTGGGAAACTTTCAGAAAATACCTCGATGCCCATTCTAATCTACAGACCCCATTAGTTACACCAGAAGATATCGAACAAGCAGTAGAAAACAACATCCAACTCATCCAAAAAGCAGCTTGGCACTCCACGTCAACAACAGAAAATAAAATCGAAATCGTCACGAACTACCCTAAAACTCTAAGGGATAAAATAGCAATAAAACGAAAAATAAGAAAAAAATGGCAATTAACCAGACATCCAGAGGATAAAACCAAACTAAATCACTTATCTAAAGAAATTAAAAAAATGATCAAAAAAATAAAAAACGATACGATCCAGGATTATTTCACTAACCTCTCGCCATATCCAGAATCTGACTATTCGTTATGGAAGGCTACAAAGAAGCTGACCAATAAAACACACCACATACCACCAATAAAAAAAGAAGACGGTACGTGGGCCAAAGAGGCTGAAGAAAAAGCTAATGTTTTCGCAAAACACTTCGCAAAAGTTTTTGAACCAAATCCATCCATGATATCAGAAAACAAAAATAATCAAATCCAAGACTTCTTGACTTCTCCTCTACAACTAAGTCTGCCCATCAAACATATAACACCGAACGAAATAATAGAAGAAATCAAGCACCTAAACAACAAAAAAGCACCTGGTTATGACCTAATAACTGCAAAAGTATTAAAAGAACTGCCCAGAAAAACAATTATTGCAATAACACAAATTTACAATGCAATTTTAAGAACATCTTATTTTCCAGTACAATGGAAATTTGCCCAAGTTATACTGGTACACAAAAAAGGCAAACCAGCTCATGAAACAGTGTCATATAGACCAATATCACTGCTACCCTTATTATCAAAGCTATTCGAAAAGCTACTACTAAAAAGACTTAGAAAAATAATTGAAGAAGAAAACCTAATCCCATCTCATCAGTTTGGATTTAGGCAACAACATTCTACATTACAGCAAGTGCATCGCGTTGTAAATGAGATAGAGAAAAATATCCAACATGGGAAAATCTGTTCAGGAGTGTTTATCGATATACAACAAGCTTTCGATCGAGTGTGGCACGAAGGCCTCCTTTATAAAATAAAATCTAAGTTGCCTCATCAATACTTCTTAATTATTAAATCCTACTTAAGCGAAAGATACTTCCAAGTTCGGTATGAAGAGAGCCTATCAGAATCACATTTAATTAAAGCAGGAGTACCACAAGGGAGTGTACTAGGACCCATCCTCTACCAATTATACACGGCAGACTTACCATGTCCAGATAGCGTCACAACCGCAACATTCGCCGACGACACAGCCATCCTCGCATCTCATGAAGAACCAGACCAGTCATCAGCCCTGTTACAAGACGCACTAAACGAAGTTCAGAAATGGGCGAAAAAGTGGCGTATAAAAATGAACGAACAAAAAACCACACATATTGTATTTACGACCAAAAAAGTAACTTGTGCATCAATCGTACTAAATAACCAACAGCTGGAAACAAAAGACGATGTAAAATATCTAGGTATGTACCTAGATAAGAGACTAACATGGCGGATCCACCTACAAACTAAACGAAAGCAACTAAATTTTAAAATTAGACAAATGTACTGGCTTCTCGGTCGTAAGTCACAATTATCAATCCAAAATAAACTACTACTATACAAAGTCATAATAGTACCAATCTGGTCATACGGCATACAGCTATGGGGGTGTGCAAAAAAGACAAATATAAACATCATACAACGCTTCCAGAACAAAACCCTACGCATGATAACAGACGCCCCATGGTACGTAAATAACCAAATAATACATAGAGACTTTAAAATAAGACACGTACGCGAACAAATAAAGAAATACGCTCAGTCACATGAAAATAAACTTAACTACCACCCCAATGAATTAGCTGTGAACCTGCTCAACAACGAGAACGACATCAGAAGACTAAAGAGAACTAACCCACTAGACTTAAAATACTTGTAATAAAATAACTATCTTATTATATACATAAATGTACCTAAACATTAAGAGGAAACTCCAATGGGAGTTACCCTCACGCATGTCATACAAAATGTACCAGATTTGCTTGTTGGTCTGAAGTAAGGCCAGTTGTAAATATAAGCTGTTTAATAAAAAAAAAAAATCTTCTATCTCTCTCTTTCGCCCGAGCATAAAATTCGGTACCGTTTCGAGTATACAGTAAATATAGGTCGTTGCACAGCGCGGGTATACAAGAACCATATACCTATTAGTAATATACCGCTGATCCCCTATCTTCCCAATGTAATTGCCATACGTTCAAGAAAGCGTAATAGAGATATATCTTGCATCGCACACAGCTGTTACAGTGCACTTGGTGCGCATGCTCATCACCCAAGAAGATAGTGTTTCAAAGTCACATTTAATATTTAAATAAAATAAATAAATATAGAAATTTGCAGAAAATAATGAATTATTGTACATATCACTGTAATAATCATTTAATATTGTTTATTGATAATATTTTAAGCTGTTTTGTATAGGGAGCCGGCGCGGCCGCTAGGTGTCTCACCGAAGGACATAGCTTAAAATATTTTAAATTTCACGATGTAGTAATTTTATTATCAATAAACAATATTAAATGATAATTACAGTATTATGTACGATAATTTATTACTTTCTTCGAATTTCTATATTTATTTATTTTATTTTAAATAATAAATGTGACTTTGAAACACTATTTTCTTGCGTGATGAGCCTGCGCACAAAGTGCACTGTAACGGCTGTGTGCGATGCAAGATATATCTCTATTACGCTTTGTTGACCGTGTGGATCGCTGAGGATCAGCGGTATATTACTAATAGGTATATGACAAGAACAGAACGCCATTTTGCAAGATCATACAGGCGGCAATTTTAAATGAAGAATTATCAAACAATGTAATTGACATAAATTTGTACAAAACTTTATTTAATATTTGACGCTGTTAATTACATAACAATAATAATACTTAATAACTAGAGTTGATAGATTTATGCATAAAAATATAGTAAAATTATACATTAACATTGGTAATCATTTTATACAAAAAAATAAACAAAATATGCATTTGTACATTTTATTGAATAACCAAGTTTTTATAAAAAATATATAAATGTTTATAGAAAACAATAATTATTGTACTAAATGTATCTTTATTTAGAAATTTTTGTTACGACAACAACCTAAATATTTTTGTACATTAATAAAATTAAAATACGATAATACAAAAACAGACGCACAACAATCGGTACCTAACGTCCAAATTTTGCAAGATATCTTGAAGTATGCATTTTTAAATTCAAAATAAACCTATTAAAAAAATATGTATTTGCATAAAATTATCAACTTAACTAATAACTATTGATGATGAAATAATTTTAATTTATTTAATTCTCTCATAACCAATTTTCCTTGAATAAGTTTTATGTACCTTTTCGACAAATTAAAAACCTTATTCTAGTATAACAGTATATAATGTCCTTTATTAAAATAATACCATGATTTTGTTCTATTACACCGATTTCAGTAATATAAGAAAATAACATGATGAACTGACCGCGTGCTTACAAAGCAAATTGACAGATGACCTGCAAAATGACTACCTCCAGTTTGTACATCGAAAACTGCATGCGCAGTCGTCGATGCGTATTTTCCTATCTCTGGCGTGGTTTACTCCTTTACTGTATGTACAAATCCTAAGTAATCCCCTCGTCATGGTATATCAGAAATTTATTTATTCATATTGCGGAAACAAACAGTACTTATGTTTTGGAATTACCATAGGAGATGATAGACTAAATAATAATAACAATAATAAAGTGTTCATTTGCATTGAAAAAGTTAACGGATCCAAGTGATCTGAGTAGCAAAAGGAATACTACTATTATATTATTTTAATAACCAGCAGGCTGTGTAATTTAAAAAACAAATGAATTTTTTAGAAGTTTACAAAATTTGACGAACATTTTTGTCAAATTTGACTTAAATAATTTTATTGTAAAATATAAAAGAACAGTAAATTCTGAAAATTTTTTTTTTAATAAAACATTTTCAGTAAACAGATGTTAATTTAGTGTGTCCAGACGATATTTCCTAAATTTCAAATATTAGAGAATTTTTTTTTTTCAAATAAAACTTATTCGGTATGTGCTATAGAAAAAAAATGTTTTTCAAATAGGAATATGTACAGGTGTCCCAAACAACGGGATCTCGAGAACGGTAAGAGCATAGACCTACTATCTATATACTGCTGACACTCGTATTTCACTATACAGAATAGTGACCACGATGAAGGGAGATGAAATATATGTTCATCTCTCTTCCTAGTGTAACAGCATATTTATGCGCAGGCGTGGATGAACAAGCCGTAATGAATATTTTTTCTATGGCACGTTGCAAACTTATTGACTCACAGGCGTTTTTAATTTATTTTTTCATGGGCGCAATTTTTTAGGAGATTGTCTATTATGCTATAGTTCTTGTTTAATAAAATTAATAGAATTAATACATTGCATCATTAATTACATAATTGCATGATCGTTTGAAAATAAATTAATTAAAAATTAGTTAAAACTCTTGAGAATAGGTCTTTTATTTAATAAAAGTACTTTTTAAAATTTGCTATAGAAAAATTATTCATGATAATAAAATTTTAATGTCTTATTACTAGGAGATAAAAAATATTTTTTTCATAAAATATTATTTACGCATTTATTGTTTAATTCTAATTACGAATGTCAAAAAAATAATATTAAAAATATTATAAAATATTACACAAATAAAGAAAATTGAATATATTATAAATTAAAATATGTTAAAAATAACGAAAAATTAGAAAATAAGTTGTGTACAAAAAAAATAATTCATTAATAACTTTATTCAAAAAATAGTAATATTTATAAAACATAATTATATTAAAAGCAGTAATAATAATAAAAATGATAACATTTAAAATCTCAATGTTCAGTACATTCAAATATAATGAAAAATAAAAATAAAATAGTTATGCTACGAATAAAAATATTTCGTATATGTTGTTAAATAATAAAAATGGTATAAAGTAATAATTACGCATGTTAAAATTATAATACGAAATAATTTTTAAAATTAAAATATGAAACAAATAGAAAGTAAATATACCAGTGGCGGATTTGGTGGTTGGGGGGTTGAGGGTGAAAGGGCGACTGCCCCCCCCTTAGACAGTCCAGTTTTTTAAATTTCAAAAATAATAATAAATAAATATGGAGCGCAAAGGCGTCTCACACACAGACATAAGAAACATTTGTTTGACTTGGAGCAGAAATGTTAACGACAAAAATTATTTGCCGAAATATTGTTGTGGAAAAACTGCGTAACTTTTATTGAATCTGATATTCCAGTCAATGCAAATGAAGTTCTGAAACAATTTGGTGCTGATATTTATTTATTAGAAAATAAATTATTAATAATGTTAATAACACTACCTGCAAGTATGACTACGGCTAAACGTAGCTTTTCTATATTAAGAAACTCCTAAAAGGAGTTGGATCCGAAAAAATTTTGACCCGATTCGCATCGACGAAAAAAAATTATACTGATTATAAAGAGGCCATGTAATCGAAAAAAATACTGGTCAACGGTTAAACCTTATAGAGAACGTTATAATAATAACGGTTTTATTTGGAGAACAGGTTTTTAAAAATTGGAAACCGGTTAATAAGTCGGTTAAAAAAATAGTAAAAAGAATTCATTAAAAAAACCTTTATAAATCTATAATTAAAAAATAAAAAATAAATTAAAAAAAAATAATAAAAAATTACCATCAGAAAAATACAACAAATAAAAGAATGCACTCTTACTAACGAATATTTACAAAACTTCACTTCAGAAAAACGCGGCTCACATTTTATTTGTAAATTTTCCTAATACTGGCAAAGAGATTATACCTACATTTATGACTCTCCAATAAAATATAAATTGGAAAAACTGCCATGACTCATATTCAAATGTAAATAGATTACACAGATATAAAAAAATATTAAATATTTTTCGCGGTAAATGATATTAAAATAATGGATAATGTGCGTTAAAACCGGTTTATTTATTTTGTGATTAACGGTTACTATTTTCGGCCATAAAATATCGATTGCGGTTAAAGTTCGCAATTTTCGTTCAAAATATCGGTTATCGGTTTTTATTAACCGGTTTTTCAACCGATTACATACCCTAATGATTATAAGTTTAGTTGTTTATACGTATAATTTTAATTTTTAATATTTTTTTCGAATTCAATGATTTTGTATTAATTAATAAATTTTGTGGTTAATATTATTATATATTTTATTTTTTTATGATTACTTGAAAAAAATACTGGAATTCGCCCCCCTTAGGAAAGTTTCTGGATCCGCCACTGAAATATACCAAAAATTAAAATTTAATAAATACATAAACAACAACTTATAGAAGGCGTGACGTATCGAATACTGTAAATATGTAATTCTATATCGTTCAAAACTAACTACTACTCACTATGAAGTACAAAGAATAATTTTAAAAAGACGGTGATTGCATAGAAACATTTTTCAAAGTTCAAACAGTTGACGGCGGCATACAACTTTAGCCAACCATATTGCAGAAGTTAGACATGCGCATAACTTGAAGGAGCCAGAAGGAAACGAGAGAAAAATATATTCTTCCTTCCTAGTAGTTGCTAAATCTTGTTCATCAGCAGTATTTAGTTATTAGGTATATGGGTAAGAGATACGAGGTCGGTTAAATAGATCAAAATTGTAACGATGTCTTTGTTTTCATAAAAAAACGCATAAATTGCTAGATATGAACGAACATGTAAATTTTACTGTTTTTAATTTTTGCTCAGAACTTCCAAAATGAAAAGATTAAGTGATTTTGGTGTGCACTTTCTTCAGACACTTTTTTATAATAAATTTACGGGGGTTCTCATTTTTTTTATCGCGTACCGTTTTCAAGTTATTGGTGTCAACTTTAACTTTTTAGGATTACAGCGGTCCTCAAAATTTTAGTAGCTCGTACACTTTTCGAGAAATTCATAATAACTTTTAATTTTCATATGCGGCTCAAAGTTGTCTTTAGTACTGTTAAATAGAAATATTACTTCTCTTTCCAATCATATAAAACACATGTACATTACAATGAAAATAAACTAAGAAATTTGAAAATTATTGATTTTATTCATTTCGGTCAATTTCTTTTAAAGAAAGCCAAGCGGGATATGTTAGGAGTTTAATATGCTACGCGTCGAAATAAGCAGATTACTTTAGAAACATATCTTCAGCGTTTCTCACAAAGGCTACGTATTTACTTCGGTTTGGTATAATTTAAGCCAATATTGAATTAAACTTTTAAAATTTTTTTTGGAACAATAGATTTTTTATTTTGTTTTCAAAGCACACTTGACCGAAAAAGAATAAAATTAATAATTCTCTAATTTCTTATTTTATTTTCATTTTATTGTACATGTAGTTTATCGTTGGAAAGACAAAAAAAATCTCTATTTAGTACTAAAGACAACTTTGAGCCTCATATGAATATTAAAAATTACAATGAATTTCTCTAAAAGTGCAGAATCTATAAAAATTTTGAAGACCGCTGTCAATTCTTCGTAAAAAAGTGTTTGTAGAATATGCAAAGTACAAATTTGTATGAATTGAAACCAGAAAGTTTTGAGTCAAAAAGCAAATTTGCCAAAATCAGTTTTTTGCTCATATCTAGTGAGCTATGCATTTTTTCGGGAAAACAAATACATACAAAATGGGCAACTAATGCGGCAACTTTGCCCCAATTTAACCGACTTCGTATCTCTTACGGTTCTCGAGTTCCCAATGGTTACTCTCTTAAAACAGACACCTGGTTTGTAATGATTTATTACAGACTTTGCTCTAATACTCTTTTTTTTTTCAGAATGATCTTTCATGTGACTGCGTAAGCTTCATTTATTTGTTAACAGTTTATTACAAACATTACATTAATGGTATTTTGTAGGTGAATGAACTTTTATGTGATACTTTAAATCATTTTTGAAAGTAAATAATTTAAAACAGACATTTATGTTCTATTTCCAAATGGATTTTCATGTGAGCAATTAAATTCGACTTCCACCTAAATGATTTACTACAGACATTGCACTGATAGTCTATATTGGAATGAATATTCTTGTGAACATTTAAACCAGATTTATGAGCGAAAGTCTTATTACAGACGTCACATTGATAATCTTTTGTAGCCAAATGAATTTTCATGTGTCTATGTAAATAAGAGCTCCGACTAAATGACCTACTACAGACCTTACACTGATGGTCTTTTATTCCGGAATGAATTGTCATGTGATTCCGTAAACAAACTTTCCGCCTGAACGACTTATTACAGACATTGCACTGATGGTCTTTTATTTCGGAATGAATTTTCATGTGAATACGTAAATCAGATTTCCATGTGAACGACTTACTACAGGCATTACATCGAAAATCTCTTACACCAGAATGTACTTTCATGTGCTCTAATAAAGTAAACTTCCGCGAGAACGATTTACTGCAGATTTCACATGGAAACACCTTGAATCCAGAATGAATTTTTATATGCTGATCCAATTGACTTTTATATCTAAAAATTTTACGGCACACAACGCAAGGCCAGGCTTTGTTTACTCTGATGCTCTCTTGTTCTCTACAGTGGCTTTTTAACTCAGTTTCTGACGACAATGTTTTAGTGCTTTTATTACCGCGGAAGTCTTTTTGTCCATTATGAATATTTAAATGTTGTCTCAAATAATGCTTTTCTAAAAATCTTTTTTTACAAATAAAACACTGGAAATTTTTAATTCCATTATGCAACTCTATATGTTTGTTCAAATCGTATTTATGAATAAATGTTACTTTACATAGAATACACGATAACTGTTTTATTCGCCTATGTACTTGTTTCTTATGACGCGATAAATTAATTTTACGTATGATTAATTTTTTACTAATATTACTTCGATGTTCACTTTTACGTATTTTCTTGAAGTTTTTATTACAGAGGGTACTTTTCTTTATGTCAATTTCATTATTTTGGCTATAATTCTTGTGAGTTTCTATTACAACTATTTCTTCGGGCTCAGCGGAACTCTTCTCCCACATTTCCTCCCGTGTGTCCGCTCTTGAATTTTCCTCCTCTGTCTTGTGTTCCCTTTTATTATCTTTATCATCATTAATTGTATTACTTTCATCATATTCTTCCTTGCATATATTTTTCTTTATATTATTATAAAATTCCCGGTCTTGTTGAGTCTGTTCCAATTGTTCTTCCTTAATGGCGATATCTGTGTGCAATGCACGCAGCTGCACGTTTGGGGATGTCCTGTCTACCCACAAGGCAGGGTTTAGGGATGCGCTGTTTATGTGCGGGTGACACTCCGGCCATGTTTCCTCTATAGATTCTTCCTTAATATAAACTGCTTTTATCTTGTCGGGTTTGGAGTCAGATGTGTCATTGTGGCCCACAACGGGGGCCCTGCCTGTTTGTAGCGGGGGCCCCGGGGCCCCGCGGACCCTGATGCTGGTCTCTAGGCGCCGGCTGCTCTCCACACTGGAATGTTTGAATTTGCTGAAGGCGTAGAGGGTCCCTTCACAAGCGACACAGATGCGAAGTGGAATACCCAACTTGATGATTGTCTGAAATGAATAAAGGAAGTAATATAAATATCTATTTTGACTATCAATTAATTTATTTTGCATAGTTTCGACGTGGCGGTTTTGAGATTTCATCGGAAATATCTGTTTTGACTATCCCTACATCCGTTTTGATTAGTTTTGGCGTGACGTCTGTACGTATGTATCTCACATAACTCAAAAATGATTAGCCGTAGAATTATTTCACTTTCAAATTAAATAAGTTTAAATAAAGTTCAACAAAAAACGTGTATTTAATATGCGTACAAGGAAGTCCATGAACAGTTCGTCTCATGTAGAAATAAACTGGCGCGAAAGACGCATTTTCGTACATGCTTTGAGCAACCTATATGGAATGTGCGGCGAAAGAGTTGGCCTCTGGCGGAAAATATACAAACTAATACAATGAGGATAAGTTTGTTCTTAGTACAGTAGTAGTAGATGTATATGAAACCGACTTATGTGGTTTTTACAATCTTTTATGGAGGGGTGGGAAGCTTTGTGGTCAGGAGTTACAAATTATCCCAACTCAAAGGTATCACTTGAAAAGTAAGAACAGGGCCGTATCATATTCTTCTCGTCATAGGATAGATATTTGCGACTCCGTTTTTTCGACGTCGACGGCTGATCTTCTGTTAGATGTTGAACTATTTCTTCCGAATGTTGTTTTCAGCATGACACGTCCACAAAATTATATTCCCAGGATCTCCACATATTCGTATTTACAATTTTACGCACACACTTCTAAAAACTGCAAGCATAGAAATAACTTTCTGATGACTTATCCAAAACTGACCGTGTACCTCTAAAGAAAATTTTTAATAATTAATAATCTTAGAATAATTGGAAATCCAAAAAAAAAGGAAAATCTTAAAAATAAACAACCTGACTTAGTCAAATTTCTGTTGATCACTCCGCTTTAATCCCTTTTAGATTTTCCTACTATTGTAAAGCTAGTTAATACTTAGTTTCTGCCTTTGTTCTTCTATGTATAAATAATAAAAAAAAATTGTAAAGTATATTCATATAAATAAAATTATTTTTTAAGTACTGAAATTTGGGAACAATAGTTATTTGTCAAACTAGAGAGGAAAGCGTATCTTTTTACCACTCGAGCTTGTTGCGCGAGTGAGGCATTCGAGTGAGAGTGGAAAAAGTGCTTTCCTTTTTCACGACATATTTCAAAAATCCATTTATTTGAATGAATAGGCGCAGCAATATGATAAGTTAAGTTATAACTGTACTGTAAACTTTGACGTTTACCGATGCAGTTGTTTATTTCCAATATGTCAATTTAAGTTGTTAAATTGCGAAATAATGTGAAAAAAGAAAAGAACAAGACATAATTGCCATAATATCATTATTAAATAAAAAAATTTAATATAACTATGAATTTTTCCAATATTACGTACTATACTGTTGGTAACACTGTACATTTTCCTCTCTAGAGAGGGAAAAGTAACTTTCCTCTCTATATCGCGAGAAGAAAGTAGAGCTTTCTATGCATGTCGTAAAAAAATAAATAAATATATGGCTCTCTGTTCATATATTAAAGTGATACCATGTAGATATAAAATGAACGTAACATAGGAAAATCACTAACTAGATTAATTTCTTCTCACGTATCTACATATTAGCATAGATTATAGAAACAACAATATACAGGCTGTTCCATTTAAGTGTGCCACCATTGCTATCTCGAGAACTATAAGAGCTACGAAGTTGGTTAAATTTGCAAAGAACCACCATTTTACAAGACTAATACGATGAGCAAAAAAAATTTTTTTTCGACCAGTGGTTCTCAAAATACTGGACACAACTTTCTTATTTTAAATGGGAACATATGTTTATTTTTAGGTTATTCGATAGAGTATTTTTTTCTGAATTCAACGATATTAACATATCATATACTAATATAATAAAATAACTGAGAAAAATGCATGTTAGATTTATTTTATTTATATCTGGCTGCAATAAGAGTGCTTTGGATAGAAAACAATTCATTTTCTTCTTAAAACTAACAGTTTAAGACCATAAAATTTAACAACAAATAATGAAACAATGTTGACAGAACAATATGTCTATGTTTTATATCCAGAGCAGTATTAGTTTTGTAAAATGGTGGTTCTTTGCTAATTTAACCAAGCTCGTAGCTTTTATAGTTCTCAAGATTGCAATGGTGGCACACTTAAATGGAACACCTGTATATTGCAAAATGTTTGATATTAACTAGCTACTAAAATATTTTTATTCTTCTAATCTCGTAATATATGCATAAATAATAATTTCATAATAGAGACAACATGTGTACATTTCTACTTAGCAGAAAGCTTTAAAATGTACAAGTTCAGTAATAATCTTATATGAACTCCCATGCCATATATAAAAACACAGAATCAGTATGAGGTCATATTCTAGTAGTCCAGCTTGAAAATTTGTTCTCACATGGTGTATATTCTTTTAAATGACAAAAATATATAAAAACAGTAATTCCAATTGGTGTCTAATGAGAAACTCCCACTGCTCGGTATACATGGCACATCAGTAATTTTGATAGTATGAATGTATTTATTGTTAAAACCCAAAATACTATTGCTCAACCAATCTAACCTCTTTCCTGTACGGGTCTCAACCTATTTCCAATTTACTTAAAAATATTTCCCAAATTCACAGTCATTTCGAAAAACTAATTGAACTACAGTTTAACAAAAATAAAAATAATAAAATATTGTGAAAACATCAATACAGGGTGTTTACGGTCTTTTTATTTTATTTTTAATGGGTGGTACAACAGGTCAAAAGAAGGCGAAAAACATTAAAACACCTTAATAAAATATTTATAATAAAAGAGATATGATTTTTTTTAGTTTTTATAAAGGGGAGGTAAATTAATGTTGAAAAAATTTGTAGTAACCTATGCAATGACAATTTTTTCTCTTTTGTTTTTTAATTTGTTTATCTTTCAGTTGCAGTTTATTGCAATTTAATTGTGCAACGTACGTTTCTATGTGATTATTGTTATTAATTGTGTAAAAATTGAAAATGTACCATCGGTATTCTAATATAGAATTAGTTGACATGATGCTTATTTATGGGGAAGTGCATCAAAATTCAACTGCAGCAAGTCGTCTTTACAGAGAGCGATTTCCAAATAGGCTATGTCCTATACCTCAACAGTTCACTAATTTAATAATACGTGCTCGAGATAATGGTAATCTGCGAAATAATCAAGGGCGTGATGGAGGTCCTGGTCGGTTCCGACGAATTTTAGATGCGGATGTACAAATTTTAAACCTCGTTGACGAAAATCCTTCAACCAGTACACGACAAATTACTCGAAAAATAGGTGTCTCAAATCGCATTGTATGGCGAACACTACGCGAGTATCAACTACATCCGTTTCATGTACAGCGAGTACAAGCTATACAACCTCAAGATCATCCTCAGCGCGTACGGTTCTGTAGATGGTTTTTGCGCAAAAATGACGAAGACCCTAATTTTTCATTGTGTATGTTGGCGACTGACGAAGCTACGTTTACTCGTAATGGCATAAACAATTGCCACAATACGCATATCAACTTTTTTCAACATTAATTTACCTCCCCTTTATAAAAACTAAAAAAATTCATATCTCTTTTATTATAAATATTTTATTAAGGTGTTTTAATGTTTTTTGCCTTCTTTTGACCTCTAGTATCACCCATTAAAAATAAAATAAAAAGACCGTAAACACCCTGTATAAGTAAATAAAATAAAATGAAGTAATGCATGGCGTAACAACATAATATACAATGTATATACTATCGCCATTCTACCCAACCACCATTTTGAAGAGTTCGGTGAGACATCCAGTGAGCTCGCTCGCTCCATATAGGACACGAGCGCGCTACTGTCGTTTGGGCCCAAGAACCTCAGTGGCCGTGGTCCAGAAAAGAGCGGGAACTTTAAATAGACGTCATGAACAGGGATAGCGATAAATTTAACAAGGGAAAAGATGTATTGGCAATAGTATGGTGTTTTAAAATAATTTTAGACTTTTTTGATTATGGTCTAAAAACTCTTAATAGGTGTGTTATCAGAATTACCAAGTCACAAAAATTTAATGTCACGTAGAGTTATAAAAGTATAGTTTCATAATTCTTAACATCAATAAAAAAGAAGGTCGGAATAATTATTAAGGCGAGAGAAGGGCATAAATAATAATAACTTGATTGATATGAATATTTTTTAATAATACCTAAATCTTTTTGTTGTGCACATTAATTTACACAAGATTGAAGGTAGAACATTATTAACCATAATGCTTTTTGTTAAACGTTAAATTATGTATCACATTAAGTTTTAATGAGTTTTCATATGACTATTTATAGTAGATTTAAATTTGTACGATTTCTTACAAACATCACATGGGTGATCTTTTACAGCTGAATGAGTTTTCATGTGAGTACGTAGAGTGGACCTATGCGTAAATGAATTAAAACAGACATTGCATTGATGTTCTTTTATTCCTAAATGGATTTTCATGTGAATATTTAAAATTGACTTCGTTAAGAATGTTTTACTGCAGATGTCACACTGATGCGCTTTTATCGCAGAATGGATTTTTTTCATGTGATTATTTAAATAATATTTGTGTGAACGATTCACTACAGACACTACACTGATAGTCTTTTATTGCGGAATGAATTTTCATATGAGAGTAAAGAAACTTTCTTGGAGAATAATTTACTATAGACGTTACACTGATACTCTTTTGTAGCTAAATGAGTTTTCATATGACAATATATATTAGAGTTTCGTCTAAACGACTTGCTACAGACTTTACACTGAAAATTTCTTGCATCAGAATGTATTGTCATGTGATCTGATAAATGATCCTTCCGCGTGAACGATTTAGGAAAATGAATTTTCATATGAGAGCTTAACTTACTACAGACATTACACTGAAATTCTCTTATACCAGAATGTACTTTCTTGTGACGTAGTAAGTTCACTCCGAACAAATGATTTACTACAGATTTCACAGTGAAAATCTTTGAATTCAGGATTCATGCCGATCCAATTGACTTTTAAATCTAAATATCTTATAACAACCAGTGCAAGGCCACGCTTTGATTACTCGGATGCTCTCTTGTTTTCTAAAGTGGCTTTTTAACTCAGTTTCCGACGTAAATGTTTTAGTGCTTGTATTACCGCGGAAGTCTTTTTGTCCATTATGAGTATTTAAATGTTGTTCAAATTATACTTTTCAAAAATCTTTTTTTACAAATAGAACACTAAAAATTTTTAATTCCATTATGCAACTCTGTAAGTCTATTCAAATCGTATTTATAAATAAATGTTTTTTTATAAAGAATACACGGTAAATATTTTAATCGCCCCTGTCCTTTTTTCTTATGACGCAATAATTTAGTTTTATGTATGAATAATTTGTTACTAATTTTACTTCGATGTTCTCTTTTATGTATTTTATTAAAGTTTTTATTACAGAGGGTACTTTTTTTGTGTCAATTTGATTATTTTTGCTATAATTTTTGTGAGTTTCTTCCTCCTCTGTGTCCGGCGTTCAATTCTCCTCCGTATTCTCTTTCATTATCTTTATCATCACTCATTGTATTACTGTCAGCATAATCTGCCTTGCATATATTTTCTTTTACATTATTATAAAGTTCTTGGTCTTGAAGTGTATCTTTCAACTGTTCTTCCGTAATGGAGACATTGTCTGTATTGTCAGAGTCTGTGTACAAGTCAATTCTCGAAGATGTCTGACTTATAAGCTGATTCTGCTGATTCTGTGGATTGGGAAGAACCCTGTATGTGTCTGAGGATATCTTGCCTACCCGCAAGGCAAGGTATAGGGATGCGCTGTTTATGTGCGGGTGACACTCCGGCCATGTTTCCTCTATCGGTTCTTCCTTAAGGTGAAATGATACCCCAAAGTATTTTGTTTCTAGCCCAATAGATGTCGCCTAAAACGTTTTATTAAAATCCTGTAGCATAGGCAACGTGCATAACAGTATTGCTGAGCTATTCAATAAGCAACTACCTAATAACAGATGGCACTCTAATAGTTAGTAAAGATCCCAACCTTGAATAAGGCGGTCGTTTCGAATTCAAAATGCATAAATATATATACGTTAACACCTATTGAGAAATCACATTTAACGAGAATTATACTAGAAATCATAATTATTTTGTTTTAATACATAATATACTATGGGATACACTTTTTTAACTTCTTGTGATATTATGATTCATTTTTAACATTTTGCAGAAAAATTGTTTCTTTAACACATATTTATTAATTTATTACAAGCTGCATTAAAGAAAATACATGTTAAATGAGAAACTATTAAATTTTTGGTAAATATGCAATGTGCAAGTAAAACAATGGTTACAGAAGACTAGAAAATATAAGTAATATTTGCAAGATGAGACATTAGCAAAAATCATTGAAAGGTTAGCGTGGTTGAAAAATACTTTTTACTCACAAATTTATTAATCATTACAATTGATTACATAATTTTAAAAAATGTACTTTGGTAATGTCATGACTTACGATACTAGAACGTACCAAATTTCCAAGAATGTAGGGGGAATCTTTTCGCCGGACATAAACAATAAGGGTGTTACTATGGTAACCAAGACTGCACCTCTACATACAAAATACAACGATAAAATCCGAACATACAACTTTCCTCGATAACATTTTAAACACTATGATTTATAAATTTTAATTTTTTATTTTTTTAGTTGTCTTGTATGTTTAAAAATAATGAGCTCGTCCACGTCATTTAGATTTGACTTATTTTGAAAATATTTTCAATAAATAGCTTTACAACTATGTAAACAAATATATAATTACACATATGCCCAGTTTTATAAAAGCGAATTAAATATTTTATACCGGTTTATAAAAATAATGCAATATTTTTTATATAAAATCACGTTGAATAAAAATATCTAGTATATAATCTCGTATTGTTGCAGCCGTATTGGCACAATTTAAAAAACTATCCTATTATTTAATACTAATTAATTACTGCAAAAATAAATTTCTTACCTTTGCCGTTTACTGTTATAATATTGTTTAGAGAACGATTTCCTTAGAAAGATAGATTTTCAGAAACTGAAACTAAATTTTGGCAATGGTAATCTTTATAAATCAAGTTGCTAAATATACCTAACTATAATAATTGTCAATATGAACCATTTAGGAGAGATTATGCTGGAGTAATAAATTGTTAATTATTGTTTAGAGAATAATTTCAATGGAAAGATAGATTTTCGAAAAGTTTTTAATCTGAAACTAAATTTTGGCAATGGTAGTTTTTATAAATCATGTTGCTAAATATAACCAACAATAATAATTGTCGATATAAATTGTTTTAGAGAGATTGTGCTCGAGTAATAAATTGTTAATTATTGTTTAGCGAATAAATTCAATGGAAAAATAGATTTTTAAGAATTTCTTAATCTATGGCAATAGCAAATTTTATAAATTAAGTTGCTAAATATACCCAACATTAATAGTAATCGATATAAACTAATTAGGAGCGATTATGCTAGAGTAATATATTGTTATATATCGTTTAGTGAACGATTTCGATTGAAAGATAGATTTTCGAAGAAGTTTTAATCTGAAATTCAATTTTGGCAATGGTAATTTTTATAAATCAAGTTTCTATATATACCTAACTATAAGAATTGTCAATATGAACTATTTAGGTGTATTTGTGCTGGAGTTAAAATTGTTAATAATTCTTTAACGAATAATTTCAATGGAAAGATAGATTTTCAGAGTTTTTAATCTGAAACTAAATTTTGCCAATGGTAATTTTTATCAATGAAGTTGATAAATATACCTAACAATAATAAATGTTGATATAAACTATTTAGAAAAGATTTTGCTGGAGTAATAAATTGTAAAAAATGGTTTAGCGAACGATATCCTTGGGAAGATATATTTATTTTCAAAGAGTTTTTAATCTGGAACAAATTTTTCGCAATGGTAATTTTTATAAATGAAGCTGCTAAATATACCTAACAATAATGTTTCTCGATATAAACTATTTACGAGAGATTGTGCTCGAGTATTAAATTATTAATAATTGTTTAAAGATCGATTCAGGGCCTTGACTCTCAATAAACTATCGTTCACTGAACAAAATTAATTATTTATTACTCCAGCACAATCTCACGTAACTAATTTTTATCGACAATTATTATTGTTAGGTATATTTAGCAACTTAATTTATAAAAATTACCATTGGCAAAATTTAGTTTCAGATTAAAAACTCTTAACATCTATCTTTCCAAGGAAATCGTTCTCTAAAAAATATTTAACAATACCTATATTACTCCAGCATAATCTGTCCTAAATTATTTCAACATTTATTGTTGTTAGGTATAGTTATCAACTTCATTTATTTTTTTTTGACGAAGGAAATATGTTCTTTCGCTTTCGTGCGCTAGCTTAATTTGGAAATCTGGAAAAGTTGCGTTTTTTCGTTAATGATACTGGTAATTAATTTATGCATGGGGTAATTAATTAGTACTAAATATTAACATAAAAATTACTATTTTTGTACTATTTTGGTGGTGTACTAGCTTCACTCAGAAGCTGACACAGCCACCCTTTTTTTTTAAAACGGCAAGGGTAATAAATTTATTTTTGCGGTAATTAATTAGTATTAAATAATAGGACAGTTTTTTTTCATTGCGCCAATATGGGTGTATCAAAAAAACAAAAAAACCAGGTTATATTGCAATGTAATTTAGGTTTTTGTAATTCGACGTTGTCGGAGAATTAAATTGACGAGATCATCATTCCTAATAGAAAAAAAAAATAAAATTTTTAATGGAAATTTTTAGAAACCTAACATATTCGATCGACATCAGTATAAATTGAGGCAGCACATTTCAGATAAATGTATATATTATGTATGTATACCTTTTATTATTTTTTTTTTTGCGAGAAAATAATTTTGACTGCTCACTTGCATTTTTTGCTAGAAAACAATACAATAATAATAACAATAAAACAGAGTAAATAGGTGCTACAGAGACACAATAAAGAAAACCGTAAATAAGAATAATATTACCGATACTACTGAAGGTAGACGGATAACTGGCTATAATATATAATATTAATAGTAACAATAATAATATGTAAACACTATGTAACAAAGTACAATAGAAATAAAATAAACACACAAGAAACTATATATCATATAACCATAACATAGTATAAAGCATATATAGCAATTTTACTCCAGTGTTATACGAAAATTTGACCTTGAGGCAGTTCCACCTCCCAGCCGCGTAGTTTTCACCCCCACCACTTGCTGCCTGCTGTCTTGACTACAAAAAGTTTTCAATTCCAAAATTTTAAAAAATATTCCACTGAAAATATTGGTTCTAAATTAAAAATTTTGTTAATAAATGTAAAATGTCATCATCCTTGTCCACAGTTGCAAAAAAATATTTTTTTAATTTATTTAGTAGATTGTTTTATTCATTTGAATTTATAATTAGAAATATCAAATCGACAAAAAAACATTAATGTTTTACATTTGTAAACACAAAAATATTATATAATATGTATTTTTTTTGCATTTCACCGATTTTTATTTATCTACCTATTCATTTTGTAAATATAATGCGATATTCATCTTTTTTTATATTTAAATACATGTAACTTGTATTATTATTAATAATAACAATAAAAACTTATATTTCAATATATTTAAAACGTAATAAAAAAATAATTTTAATTTGACGTTTATTTAAATTTACCGCTTAGTCAGCCAACAAGCGGAGTTTACGTGCCCTAGAAAGTCTGACATGTAACAGAACATATATATATATATATATATATATATATATATATATATATATATATATATATATATATATATATATATATGTACTTACGCTTTATGCTATAACTATAATACTAATTGCTTAAAATATTCGAAAAGTAATAATTTATGAATGCGAAATATAAATATACATTTTGCTATATATCCCGCTGAGCCACCGAGTATATAATAGTTCGCTACTGACCGCTGTACTCATGGCGCCACTTCCTTATTTTTCACAAAAATGCTTACCGCAATTGTTTTGAAAATTAATATCTTTTATATTAAAAAGTATATATTATTCATATAATCCTAACGAATGTATAACAGTATACAGTACGTAATGAAGATGACGTTTCCATCGTAAATATTCACATTATTGAGAAATAAAATTTTAAAAACATTTTTTTTCCTTTACTTGGAATCTAGAAGTTCAATTTACATAATTTTTTTATATGACATGTATAATAATATTCTTTAGAACATACATAAGTTTAAATCAGATATTAGGTCTAGTACTGGAGAAAAAAAATAAAACATATGAAAATCTTATGTTTTTTATATGTTTTCAGACTTTTGAGAAGGTCATTATTTTTCATTTTTACATATATGATACAGTATCCTATTTGAAATATATCCTGAAATTTTCAACAAATTATTAGGTCTTCGATTGGAGATATTTTAAAAATTGTATTTAAAAAAATGTTTTGTGTGTATAAATAATAAATAATATCAATTAAATAATTTTATTTCAATAGTAAATTGATGTCTACTTATTTACATATACAAGAAAAACTTGTTACATTAAACATTTTTTAATAAAAAATTAAAAACTTAAATACTGGTTTTGAATTTCCCGCGCTGGGGTATCATTTCACCTTAATGTAAATCTCTTCTATCTTTTCAAGTTTAATATCAGATGTGTCATTGTGGCTCACAATGGGGGCCCTGACTGTGTGTAGCGGGGGCCCCGGGGTCCCGCGGGCTCTGATGCTGGTCTCTAGGCGCCGTCTGCTCTCCACACTGGAATGTTTAAATTTCCTGAAGGCGTCGAGGGCCCCCTCACACACAGAACAGATGCGCAGTGGAATACCTTGATAATTGTCTAAAATGTAAACTCCGTTTTAATAATATACTCATCAAGCTACCTGTCCACCTTTTAACGTAATCACAGTTTTAGTTTTAAGACATAATCTTGACATGTTTGACACACGTGAATGCGGTTGAACGTTTGCACCTACTTTTTTAGACACAGTGGTAGTCTTTATCATTGTGCACAATAAAAAAAGTTTGCAAACTCCAATCAGTTGTCATAGACAAATTGTTTCATTTGAGAGAAGATAGCTGAACTTCTGCAGTGCGTTGCAAATTCTGTGTTCAGGTTAAGGTTGTACATCGAAGAAAACTCAAGAAATTTGTTAACGTTTCTGTTTATATTAAACCATCGTCAGAATAATAGTACAGAGTATTCTGGAAAGTACCTTATTTATATAATTTTAAAACATATTACAGAATATTAACAATCATATCGTTGTGGTGAAATAATTAAAGTTAAATTTTATTTTATTTAAACATATTACGCAGAATTGGAATATTTATTGGTTGCTAACAGGAATTATTTTAAATTTTAATGTGGATAACATATACAGGCTATCCGTTTTAAGAGGCTAACCATTGGGATCTCGAGAACCGTAAAAGATACGAAGTCGGTTAAATTGAGACAAAGTTGCAGCATTGGTTGCCCATTTCAATCATGTATTTGTTTTCCCGAAAATATGCATAGCTCACTAGGTATGAGCAAAAACTTGATTTTGGCCAATTTACTTTTTGACTTAACTTTTTTGTTTCAATTCATACAAGTTTCTAGTTTGCACATTCTACAGACATTTTTGCGACAGCGGCCCCTAAATTTTTTGTAAGTGGAACATTTTTCGAGAAATTCATACTAACTTTTAATTTTCATATCGAATTTAAAGTCTTTGGTACAGTTAAATATTTTTTTTTCTCTTTCCAATGATATTAAACACGTGCATATTAAAATGAAGATAAAGTAATAAATTCGATTTTTTTTATATTATTAATTTCGGTCGAGTGTGCTTTGGAAATAAAATCGAAAATCTTTTGTTTCAAACAAAATTTTGACTAAATAATTCAATTAGTTAGAATTTTAATATGCTGCTCATCGAAGTGCCGTATTAGTTGCCCATTTTAATCATGTTTTTGTTTTCCCAAAAAATGCCTTTAATAAATTTCATCCAGGTCCAAGTATATCAAGTATATTTTAACGAATAGAAAAATAAATTAATACTCTTATTAATTACACATGTTTTCATTTAATTTTTCGTTATATTTTTTAACATTTGTTGTTAAACTACCGTAATGGAAATTTTTAAATCGGCGGTTGGAATAATATCTTGTCTTAAAAATAATTTTCTAATTGAAACACTTGCTATAAATATTATTTAATATTAAAAAAAATTGAGAAATGTCACATAATATTTACAGATGACAATCTGAAGATAAGAAATGAGCAGAACAAATGTTCATATAGAGTCACGTTTTTCCCTATGTATAATGCAATTTTTCATTTAGAAACTCAATATCCATGTTTTCCCTAATCCTCTTATTTCAAATTTCGCCACCAGATATCACCTACTTTGTTGGCTCATGCCAATAGGGCACGAGAGTAGCACCGTCGACCTGTACCCACTCATCTCATCTCATTTCACACTATTGATTGTCTCAATTCACACAATGGGCTATATGACCACTCTCAAATTGAAAGAAAAAAAGTATAAAAATAAAAAATTAACCATTGTGACTACCAATAATAATGATAAAAACTAAATATTATCTTATAATTTCACTGAAATTCGCAATTAATATGTAACAGCGCTCTATCTCTGACGTCACCTAGGAGAATGAGAGAGCAGTTTACAATGCTAAAAGTAGGAATTAAATGAACTTATTTATTTTACTTAAATGATATCGAATAAATGTTGCTAATGATAAATTAGTCATAATTATTAATGAAACAATAAATGAGATATCAATTTAGGAAATTTATAGAATAAAATTAAAATATTTTGATACTACACAACGAATGTTATAATGTAAATCTGGTTGGCATTGAAGTCCCTGACGAGTCTCAGTGTGTTTATTGTTTGGTTACCATGGTTACGGGTTAGAATCAGGTAGCAAAAGGTTCGCGCGGGTCGTACTATATCTTTCTCTTTCTATTAGCATCTCTCTTTGTCTAATTCTCCTAGGTGACGTCAACATATCCCCTCTCCTAAACTTTATTATTGTTTTTCTCCGGAATTATCAACAATTAAGCGATTTAAAAAAATACGGGTATTTTTATTTTTGGAATAGAATCATAAAATGGAAGAAAAAAAAATTGGTCATATACCCCATTCCAGACGGAAGAGAAAAAGTGGCGGAGGGTTTTGTATTCTTTCCATTCTGCAATCTCTATGTGTGGTTTATCCATTGCGCTCTTTTAGTGTTTATCTTGTCAGTATTTGTTGTTGTTGATTTTGTTATTGTTGTTGAGTTGAGCCAATGCCGTCGATTTAAATTTACGCCACTTTTTCTCTTCCACCTGGATTGGTGTGAAATAAGGCAATCATGGAATGGTTCGAAATGAGACAATCGACATTTAAATACAAATTTTATTAGTAAGTTTTAAATGATTTATTAAACGTAAAATATTATAACATTGTCAGTGACTATTAAATCCGACTTTTAATTTATAAATATAACTTATTTTTACTGGAAGAGTATATTTTGACTTTTATTTGAATTTCCGTCACTGGAATGGTGTAAAATGAGATGAGAGGATTGAGCAAAGGTGACAGTGCTGCTCTCGTGCCCAATAAATTTCACTTGCAAAAAAATGCAATTTTTTTATCTTAATCGTTATTTAATAACACATATTTTAAATGCACATTTCATCATTTTTTGTTATGGTGTAGGACCATTCACCATTATTTTGAAATTACTTCGAAAAAAGGATTGGTTATAACTGTAAATTTCAATTGTTTATCAAAAGTGCGTGTGTAAATATCGTGGTAAATGCAATGTGAATATAATAAAATACAAGAACTTGAAAAAACTACGCTAAAATATAGTCGATCAAACAACTTGTCGATTGTACGACGTGGTCATATTCTCTCAATCTAACCTGATTTATGCACTATTTATTAACATCAAATCAGATAATACGTAAGTAAGATATGTATAATTGCTTCATATATGTAAAGTAAAGTTTAATTAGACTTACAATTTCAGGAATAAGATACTCTACTTCGGACACTATTCTGTCGTCCACAGGGACGCAGTGGTAGTCCTTCGTGCACATAAAACACAAATCCATTATACTATTTATATTTTACAGTTTGTGCGAACTATATATTTAAAGTTTTGTACGAAACTTAACAGCGCACTATTTAATATTACCATCAAGAAAATATACTTGTGTCAAAACCAAACTATTCTGAATAGCTTTACCTGGTTCAGGTACTTAATGTAGAAATTGTACTGTAGATGACAGTCGTATCTCTTACAAAGTGTATAACGAATCAGAGCAATGTACATTCATAAGAAAAATTAGACTTGTTTATCTTAGTAATATAATTACTTTACTCAAACGGTTATTAAATGATTGAAAGATATGAAGGAATATGGAATAATTCATTATATATTTTAATAAAACCGATACTATAATAAATATGTCAAGGAAATTACAAAAAAACGTCAGTTATAAATTCCTGGTTAATTGATTTGGTAAAAAGGGAAGTATGGAATCGTGTTAAAAATTACATATTCATACACGATTACTAAATTTCTATTAACCCAATAATTTCAGAGATTTTTATAATTTTTTTCTAAAATTATTTATTCAATTAAAAATTAAATCTCGGAGTCGCCAACAAAGTAGCTGACATCTGGTGGCAAAAAAATAGTTGGGAAAATATTGTAGCTGTCGCCGTTGATTGAAGAATATATAGATAGGCAAGCTTATGGGAAAATTCGTTTCACCTACATAACTGTGACTCTGGTTGCATTGGAGTTAAAATCTGGCGTTTCAGTTGGTGTAATTAGTTTCGGGTAACATCGACTATTTTCGTGCGTAAATCGTAGGTTTGGATTAGAGTTAGGGGATATTTTACTGAGGGTCGTTGATTGAAAAATCAACAATGAGGGTGTAGAAATGTTAGACGAAGCAAAATACGAGTCAATGTTCAGTTCTGAAAGAACGACAACAGAACTGTAACAACCACGTGTGTGCCTTCGGAAATTTTATTAATTTTCTGTTTATGGTGCACCGTGTTCGTTGCACTCGCTGACTCGTGGCTGGCGAGTTTCCGCACACGTAAATTCTAGTAGAACCGCGGAAACTTACCGGCCGAAAATTGTTAACGTGGGCAAATGAACCAGCTTGCAAAGACTGTGCGTTTCCAGCAGAGAGGATTCTCGATTCGGTCGTGGAAGCGAACAGTCGCACTTTCGAAATTGTATTAATATCTTAGATTTTGTGATTAATTAAACTTTAATTATATTTATATTTTTCTCAACCTGTTTCGTTCTTTCGTGTGTGCACCCATTATTCCATTCTGCAGCAGTGTGTCTACCCAGGCAGCGTAGTGACACAGGTAAGTATAAATTTCATTATTCTTTCTGTGGTTGTCCGGGTAATAGTTCAATACGTCAACGACAGTGCGGTTCACTACCCAAACGCACTGACTGTTACAATTGGCGCAGTCGGTAGGATCTAGTAAAAAAAATTGTTATTACTAGATAAGCAAACGATCGATTGAATTAGTTTGACACAAAACCAAAATGGTAAATCACACGGACGTAGTAACTCCAACCACGACTACGACGACTGTTCTTAATCCGCTTACTTCCACGACGGTGGTATATTCAACCACTACGACTACGACAACAGTAGAGAATCCGACCGCTCCTCCAGTTACAATGCCCTATTATTATCCTTACGAATATTTAACGCAACCTGGCCCGTCCCGTGTCCCGCCACCAGAACTTCATATGGCACCTTTTTCATATCACCTCCCAAATTATAAACCATATATTGGTCTACCTACAGAACAACCGATACAAACCAGTTCTCCACAAGCGAGACAAGCATTTACTGACCCGACGTCTATATCAGCCCTTAAAACGATTGATACTTATTCCGGTGGTCCTGATCTGGAAGCCTTTCTAGATAATGTAGCGACGGTAGCCGAATGTTATAGATGGACCGATAGTCAGGTGGTTACGGCCATAAAATTGAAATTAAAAGGGGAACCTCAAAATTGCTTTTATTCACTTCCGGTAGATAAACGGCCAAATTCAATTATTAGTATTCGTGAATGGTTAGTTAAATTATTTGGAAAGAAAACCGATTTTGCAATAGCTGAAAAGGAATTCTTCAAAATTTTCCGTAGAAAAGATGAACCACTGCAAAAATTCGCATTACGTTTGGAAATTGCAGCCGCAAAACTGTTTCCTGTGTCAGATGGCAGCGATTTGACGAGCTTGCGAAATCGAATAAAACGCGAGACGATGATGATTAAACAATTTTTCGAGGGCCTGGATACTAAATTAGCAAATGAAGTTAGTAGAATTCGGCAATTTGAAACTGTTGAGGAGGCATTACCGTACGCGGAGCATTGCGAGGAGGTCTTAGCGCGTCTTTATCGTGAAACGAAAGCCGACGCACATAAAGCACATGTCCGCGCGTTGAGTTCGTCTCAAAATAATAAAGGCACACGGGTTGCATCAGTAGTTACACCTTCGGAATCCCACCGTAAAATAACACCAAAGAAGAACACAGTGTTACGCACGGATCAGCGATACCACAATATGAGAGGTCGTTGCTTTAACTGTGGTAGTACTGACCACATATCGAAAAAGTGTCCTCAACCTAAGCAGATATTATGTTATAACTGCGTTAAAGTCGGTCACCGTGCGGATGATAAGTCGTGTCCTTTAAACACCAAACCTGTCTCGACGGCGACCCAACGTCAGACAGTTTAGAAGAACACCGCTTTATTGTTCCACGGGTCGCAGATTCTAACACAGATAAGACTAAATTTCTCATTTTGGAAATAAATCAATCAGATCGTACGTTTTTAATAGATTCCGGTGCCGCCGTATCGCTATTAAAACGAAGTGTAGTTGACGAGTTAAATTTATCTATCACACCCTCGAACGATATATTAGTAGATGTTTCTGGAAACCAAATGAGTAGCCACGGGGTTACTAATGTAGAATTGACCGTGGGTTCCAGTAATCTAATACATCGTTTTGTAGTTTGTCCCGATGAGCTGCATTTACCAGCTGACGGACTGATCGGAATAGATTTTTTAATCCGCCATAAAGTAACCATTGACTTTGGAAAAAATCGATTTAAGATTTATAATCAGGTCTTATCTATGTTACATAATATAACACGGAACAATTACAGCTCAGGCGAGAACGTGCGTGCTATCTCTGCTGACGAAGCAATGGAGATAAGCAGTAAAGGATGCTCGACAAATTTGTTTGAATCCCAGGATCAAATTAATAATACTATAGATTGCAGTAACGTTGATGAACAAGACTGTGATCAACCTTGTTCGGATCCTGTACCGTCAAATCAAAATTCGAGAGCATTGACCGAAGAGTGTTTAACGAAAAATGAGTCGCACCCTGTAAATACTCGTAAAATTAATATTAGCCCGGCGATTTCGAACACTCTTCATCAAAATTTTGTAGTTCGTTTGAAAGAAAATTTAAAAATTTCCGCGAGACATATCGCTGTTGTCGAGTTATCTCTTGATAACAGGATGCCCGATAAGACGTACGTAATAGAGCCGCATGATATAAACTCGCCCGGCATTCTAATAGCACGAACGCTGTTTCAAAAAACAAGTAGTCCTTCATTTATTAATATAGTAAATGTTAATAATGAGGAAGTAGTCATTCCTAAACGTACACCTGTAGGTTTGGCAGTAGAAGCGGAAGTGCAATTAGAAGCCGACGAGAATCATAGCAACAGTATCAATACCTTGAATATGATCAGCCCTCATAAATTTAATTTAGATCATTTGCCAGACAACGAACGAGATAAATTTGAAAAATTTTTAAATGAATATGCTGACATATTCAAAGTAAAGACCGCACCGCTCAGTAAGACGACACTTGTACAACACCGGATACACACAAGCACTGATGTCCCAGTGGCACGCGCTCCTTATCGTGTACCTTTTAGTCGCCGACAAGTATTGAAAGAAATTGTAGATGAGATGTTACAAAATAACATCATTCAGCCATCGATTAGTCCTTATTCCGCTCCAGTAGTTTTAGTAGAGAAAAAATTAAGCAATGGGGAAAGTTCATTTCGATTTTGTATAGATTATCGCGAATTGAACAAAATTACTAAACGCGACTACTTTCCCATACCAAATTTACAAGACACGTTAGATCAATTAGGAAAAGCCGTTCGTTTTAGCACTTTAGATTTGGCGAAAGGTTACTGGCAAGTAGAGATGGACCCGCGAGATAAAGAAAAGACCGCTTTTTCCGTACCTTGGGGTCACTATGAATGTAACCGGATGCCATTTGGACTAATCAATAGCCCCAGTACTTGGCAGCGACTGATGTACACCGTTTTGGCTGGATTAACGGATTCACACTGTTTTGTGTACCTGGACGATATTATATGTTTCAGCCCTGATAGTTTGGATGAACATATTGAAAAATTAAAATTAATTTTTGATCGCCTTAGAGAAGCTAACCTCTCATTAAATCCTGAAAAATGTAAATACATGATGAGCGAAACAAAATATCTCGGACACATTGTCAGTAAAGACGGCGTGAAGCCTGATCCGGACAAAATAAAAGTAGTAGAAGAATTTCCAGTCCCACGTGACGTTACCGAAATTAGATCATTTTTAGGGTTAATTGGTTTTTATAGACGGTTTATTCCAAATTTTGCGAATGTAGCTTTACCATTGACCGTTCTAACTAAGAAAAATTGTAAATTCTCCTGGACAGCGGAAGCAAATGAAGCGTTTAATACGCTACGAAGTCTTTTGACAAAATCGCCCATTTTGAAATATCCGGATACCAAAAAACCTTTTATACTTTGTACCGATGCTTCCGCTTACGCGATAGGTGCTGTGTTGTGTCAGGTGTACGAGGGTCATGAGTTTCCCGTGGCATATGCGAGTAGACAACTCAGTTCGGCTGAACGTAACTACGATACTACGCAAAGAGAATGCCTTGCATTAGTATGGAGTATTAAACTTTTCAGAATTTACTTGTATGGTCATAAGTTCATAGTGTATACCGATCATCAGCCACTTAAATGGTTAATGAAAACATCGGAGCCATCAAGCAGACTGATCAGATGGTCATTGCTCTTATCAGAGTACGATTTCGAAATTAAGTATCGTCCTGGTAAGAAGCATACTAATGCAGACGCTCTCTCGCGTATCAAGCCCATACGGCTTATGTTTCATCAGAAACATTACGAGCCAGTGATATGGGATCGCGATGTCATGAAGGCCGAACAAAGAAAAGATGCTCAAGTTGCGACCTACTTAGATAAAATCCGTGACCAACCCCACTGTGACTTTTATTTTGATGACGACGGACTTGTTTATCGTAAGTCGGACGATGAACGCTATGAAGATCGCCTAGTAGTGCCTGCCAAATTTCGGAAACCAATTTTGAAAGCGTGCCATGACTCACCTTTATCAGGTCATTGTGGAACGGAGAAAACCTTCGAAAAAGTAAATTCAAGATTCTTTTGGCCAAATCTCCGTTCCGACGTTCAGGACTATGTAAAGAAGTGTATGTCGTGCGCACAACGGAAAACGTCTCCTCATTTGAAACCGGCCCCTTTAAAAAAGTTTAATCCCGTCACTCGACCGTTCGAACGCATTGCCATGGACGTAGTTGGTCCGTTAGTTACTACTGACTCAGGTAATAAATACATCCTGACAGTACAGGATGCCGCAACTCGTTATCTAGAGGCATTTCCTTTGAAGGATCAAACCGCTTATACTGTCGCTAAAACTTTTGTAAAGGGCATAATCTTACGTCATGGGACACCTCGACAATTACTGACCGACCTTGGTACAAATTTCCTTTCTAAACTTATGAAAGAAATTTGTCAAATATTACAAATAGAACGACTACACACGACCGCATTTCGACCACAGACTAATGGTATTATAGAACGTAGTCACAGGACATTGAAGGATATACTGTCGCACTATGTAAATTCGAGCCATACTGACTGGGATGAGTGGTTACCGTTTGCCGTGTCTGCCTTCTGCAGTACTGTCCATTCTATGACTGGAGAAACTCCATTTTTCCTTATGTATGGACGAGACATAGAGTTACCATTTGACGAAATATTTCGCCCCTTTAAGACGCGTTATGACACAGATCTCAATTATGCGAGCGAAATGATACAACGGTTAAAGATCGCACACGCCAAGGCCCGAGAACAGTTGGATAAAAACATAGATCGTGTACATCGAACTTTTAACAAAAAAAGTGGCGATGTTAAATTTAAAATAGGTGACAGGGTGTTCCTATTTACTCCAACAGTTAAAGTGGGCACTAGTGCGAAATTGGCAAAGAAATGGTCAGGACCGTATCGCATAATTGAGTTGCGTGAAGTAAACGCTGTCATAAAAGAAATTTATGGACGAAGACAAATGACCGTACATGTTAACAGATTAAAACCCTGTTACGTGTCAATAAATGACGTTGACTTAACACCCCCACTCGATTATATCGACTCGCCTAAGACGGTTGAACTGTTAAACGGACAAGAAGGGATTACGCCTATTATACCGTGGCATAAGCCGGCCCAGCAACAGAATATCGTAACACATGCTAATAATTTGCCAGTTTCAGATAGCAGTTCCTTAACAGTAGTTACCGAATCTCCTGAGGCGATAGACTCCACCTTGCAAACCTCGACATCCTCAGACTCCTATTCGACGGTAGAAGAAAATACACCGCCACAAAACGCCCGCTACGCCACAAGGAGTCGCGGAGCTGTCCCAGACCACTCTTGGATCCGGACGAATAGAATCTGAATCATGTATAGCGTTAGAATACTTAGTATTATATTAGTTGTAAGTTATACTGGACTATGGGCTGAACTAATAGCATATGACTGTGCAGACACCGACTCGGAGATATCAAGGATATCCCTACTGGACGTACAGCCTTGTCGAGACCCCATGAAGGATTCGACCGAGACCACCACCAAGATCCAGTTAGTACAAGAACGACGCTACTCGGAAATACACGTGTTTAACTGTCTTGTGACAGTTCGACAACTAATTGAACACTGTGGTATGCATTCCCACACCAGTGCAGTCTCAGGGGGTCTGGCACGGTATGTACATCTAGTAAAGGGAGAACGATGTCTAGAGGCCCACCGTTTCCAAAGAATCGATCTCACCGGCATGGGAGCCGGAATTGTATCTGGATTACTAGTAAACGGGACCACAGAAGTGTCAACAACGATAGCCGGTCACTTGGAACCTAGTGGACGTTGTTCTGGGGTACAATATACGCAGCAAGGCACCACCTACAAAGACGTCATTGTCAGCGCGGCGATTACTATAAAATTGTCGGATTACGTCACCATCGCAGATGTCGAAGAGAATACCGTACGGCTACGATCCGGAACCGTATGTACTTACACCGATACTTACTGTTTCGATGATCTGGCGGGTGAAGTAACCTGGAAAACCCAAGTCAATGACCGATGTTCGGCTGAGGGGATCGACGTCCTGTATGAAGGAGCCGCTGTGGCGCTAACTATTAACAACACCACAAAGTATGTCGTCGTAGAGGCTCAAGATACGGTTTTCGCCCTCCGATTAGTTCGACAGGAGCTGCTCTGCCACCAACCAGCTTGGCGGACTGAGCAGAATCGACTTCTAATTATCACGGAATCCTCTCTAGGCTTCTACTTCAAGAAATCTAGAAGAGTGAGCCAAAATACGGACTTGATGACACAAGTCCTTAGCAAACTATTGTTTTTGGAAATAGCATTTAAACAACAGGCTAAGGATTTAGTGTATGATGCTATATTGAAACGGTGTCATCTAAGAGAACAGATCATGCGGAACCGTATCATGCTAGCCCTAGAGAACCCAGACGTGGTAAGCGGCTTAGTGAAAGAAGCATCAGGACACATGGGGCGAGTAATGGGCGAGGTCTTGTATGTGATAAAATGTAGCCCGAAAGTAGTAGACTATCGGAAAACGACTTCGTGCTACCAAGAACTGCCGATCACGTACAAGAACATAAGCAAGTTCATGGCACCCATTACACACATAATCCAGGACCATGGCACGCAAGTCGACTGCGGGAACCAACTTCCAGTTATGTTCCACTTAGAGGGCAAGTGGTTGGAGTTGGATCCAGACCTACGCAGAACACAACCTGATCCAACGACACTGGACGCTAATGACGCTAGCGAAGCGATTCCTATGACCAAGATTGCACCCATAAGCGCACACGGTGTTTACACCCAACAGGATATGGCTGCGTTTCAACAAACACTGCTCTTCCCGAACGAGCGGCGTGCCGTTACGAACATCATGACGCGTCGAGTGATAGGAGCCGAAACTGATGGACAAGGCCTCCACATCCCCAACGTCTTCAGTCAAAAGGAGTTCGTGAAGATGGCTTGGGGTGCCGCAGCAGAAGTTTGGGGATTCCTGTCCTATACTGGGAACCTGTTCAGTGTATTTATGCTCCTATACACTTTATATAATGTGATACGGTACGTATGCTCAGTCATACTAAACATGTTTAGTTTGAGGAGGGCAGCAAACAACCAGCCCCAACGCAGATGGTTCCTGTTGGCGAGCCTATGGGATGCAATGACGACGCGGTATTTGGTCAACCTCATCCAACAACAGAGCGCCGAGACGACAGACCGTGCCACCCCGGCGACGGACACGACCAACATCGGATCCACGTTAACCATGTACCCGAGCCTCCAACAGATAGCGACTCACCCTCCTGCGTACGCCACTGATCCGCCAGCCGATGTCGGTCCGCTCCGTCAGCATGTAGTGCCTTAGTTCAGTCAGTCATCAAGTGTAGTTCAGTAGGGACATTAAGTTTACTTGTAGAGAATTGAAATGTAGCCATTGTTAGTTTAGGTAGTTAAGTAGATTGTAAGTTGGTTCATTTGCTTCTTTGTGCTCAACTGTATTGGTTTTATACAGTTGAGTTCAAAGGGGGAGGCAGTGTAACAACCACGTGTGTGCCTTCGGAAATTTTATTAATTTTCTGTTTATGGTGCACCGTGTTCGTTGCACTCGCTGACTCGTGGCTGGCGAGTTTCCGCACACGTAAATTCTAGTAGAACCGCGGAAACTTACCGGCCGAAAATTGTTAACGTGGGCAAATGAACCAGCTTGCAAAGACTGTGCGTTTCCAGCAGAGAGGATTCTCGATTCGGTCGTGGAAGCGAACAGTCGCACTTTCGAAATTGTATTAATATCTTAGATTTTGTGATTAATTAAACTTTAATTATATTTATATTTTTCTCAACCTGTTTCGTTCTTTCGTGTGTGCACCCATTATTCCATTCTGCAGCAGTGTGTCTACCCAGGCAGCGTAGTGACACAGGTAAGTATAAATTTCATTATTCTTTCTGTGGTTGTCCGGGTAATAGTTCAATACGTCAACGACAGTGCGGTTCACTACCCAAACGCACTGACTGTTACAGAACCAACCTAAAATTTTTATTTAAATAATTTTTATATGCATACAGCGCATTTCAAAGAAAGAAATAAACAACAATAATACTTATATTAATAGAAAATGAAAAATACATATAAAAAATAATAAAAATATATAATACATGTATAATAAAATAATTTAAATTTGGAAACTAACGAAAAAAAAGTTATAGACTGTTTTAGTATATTACATAACGAGCGTGGAAAGTGGTAAATAACTTGCCAGTGTAGACATTGAAGAACGAGGCGCATAGCGCCGAGTGATTTAATACACGAGCATGTTAAGACACTTTCGAGCGAGTTATGTACACTATTTTTCAAACGACCACAAAAAAATTCATAAAAAAAGTGTTAACACCAATATAATTCTTACTTTAGTAAACAAATTTTTATTTAATTTTTCTTATTTATTTACAAATGTAATGTTAATAGTGTTGTTACTACAATTATAAAAATTAATGGGACTTTTATTTTGAAATGTTTGTGATGATAAATTTTCATTTAGCACAGTGTTTTGTGGAGTAAATATAAATGGTCTATTTGGATTTATGAATTCTTCTGGATTTATTAAATACTTTTCAATCAACGCTGTCGCATATTCATCGACCTATATACTACGGTATAAGGTCGATGCGCATAGTAAAAGAATAGGCGAGTAAATATTTTCTTCAAAATTTAACTAGTATAATTTTTTGTACCACTATACAGTAAATATTTAAGTCCTGAAATAACCCTACATTATTTCTCAAAAGACCATTCATGAACGTTTGTTTACATCATTTCTTAGAATAATGTTAATTGATCTAAGTATTCTAGTGCATTTTATAACTAAAAATATTAACAATATTCTTGTAGATGCTAATAGGAGGAGATAATAATTTAATATCATTCAGCGATAATACAAAATAAATATTTTTATATCTAGAAGGGTGCTTACAAAAAATATTTAATATTTCAAACATCCAAAACTACAGTAAGACAAAAATTAATGTTTTTCTTATTTAAATTAAAACAAGTATTATTCATAATTTTAAATGTATATCAAATTAATGACTTTGACAGTACAGTACTGATTTTCAGACCCTTATATTAATAAACAATTTGAATTGGTATTTAAATAATAAATAACATTTATGCAATCTGTCTATTGATTTCAGTAATAAAAAAAATGATTTAACGTCTAACTAGTAACTTGGTTTGTTCTTGAAAAGAACTAGCAACTATAGCAATTACAATATTATTTGCCCTTACATATGACCTAATATTACCATATAGAACCATAGGTTTCTGTTATGGTTTATTGGTTCGGAAATTAAATTCAGAGAAAAATGACGTTTATTGATCTTAATAACAAAACAACTAACTTGAACATAGCTAATTACATTACAATAAACAAATACAACAGTTTTGCCAATTTCAGAATGACATTTCAAATATATACTAATATGTCATAGTGACGCATTGTACAGTTTATAAATTTAACACTTCCCCGTAAACTGAACAAGAAGTGATTATTAAATTAACATAATGACAACATTGTTATAGTTATGAAAGATAACTATGGATTTATTTAATTAAAGTTGCCTATGTATGTTATATAGTGAAGTTTTTTTTGAATGATATATGACGTTAGATGTATGTATATTTTACACTGTCAATAAATAAGTTATACTTTTCGTTAAGCAAGAGTTCAATTTAATTGGAGTTGTTTTCTTCGTAAAAATACAATAGGTTATGAGCCCAGGTATCGCACCCTTTTAAAAAACGAAGAAAATTTAATGAAAAGTTAACTGACAAGTGTCAAAAACATAGATTTGCTTTGAGATAATTTAGTAAAGTAAAGCAATGGATTTATCAAAGCATATTAAGCCGTTAAGTGGAGAGACGGATTGGCCAATGTGGAAAAGGAAGATACGAGATCTTCTAGATTATCATGAAGGTGCATTGGACGTCATTGACAAAAAGTTAGTAAAACCAGAACCTTTAGTAGATACAGCGTCGGCAGCACAAATCAAAGACTATAGGCAAAAGTGTGATTTGTACCGAAAGGCTAACTGCTATGCAAAATAGATGATAACAAGTGCTATTACTGATACAGTCTACGAAAAAATTATGGACAAAGAAACAGCTTGCGATGCATGGGATGCATTAAAACAACAATTTGAAACTTCTTCCAGAGACCAGCTATTCAAGATATGTACTGAATTCTTTTCATTTAACTGGACACAAGGTGACGACGTTTCTACTCACGTAGCAAGATTAAAAAGTTTGTGGAATGAGTTAAATAACGGACTCAGACTCAAGAACGAAAATACTCTTCCAGATCTTATGCTAGTTTGCAAAACCTTACAGATTTTACCAAATACATTTGAAACTTTTCAATCAAGCTGGATGTTACTAACAAGAGAAGAAAATAAAACATTCGATGAGTTAACAACACAATTATGGATGTTTGAAAGAAATTTTATGAAAAGTTCAAATTTAGACAAAACTGTACACGAGGCATTAGTGGCAAATGCAAATAAGCAAAGACAAAATTTCAGTGAGAAGAAAAATATTAATTCCAACAAATTTAAGTCCAAGAAGAACGATATTTGCAATTCTTGTAAAGTAAAAGGTCACTTGGTAAGAACCTGTAGAAAGTGGATAGCTGATGGAAGGCCAAGTAAAATTGAAATACAGAAGAAGACACAAGAAGTATCTGCAGCTAGTAACGCCCTGCTGATGTTCACCAACGATGAGGTAAACACACTTGACAATAAGGAAGTCACATGGTGGATTGACAATGGAGCAACACAGCATGTAACTAATAGTCAAAGATATTTTGTTGATTTTTATAAGTTTGACTATCCATGTGAAATTAGAGCAGCAGGAAAAGAAACTCTAATGGCAGTAGGAAAGGGTACTATTCAGATGATATCAGCGATGAGTAGTCAATACATAACACTGACGGATGTTTGGTATGTTCCAAACCTATATAGAAATTTGTTTTCAGTGTTAGCTGCTCAAGATAAAAATTTAAGTAGCAAATTTACATCAACAGTAAGAGAGTGTTGGCTGAAAATTGAGAACAAAGTTGTAGTGCATGGAACACGAGAGGTATGTGGAACATTGTACAAAGCAGACTTTAAGCCAATTTTACCTAAAAAGAAGATTGAGATAAATGCCGTTGATAATAATTCACTATTGCAATTATATCATGAAAGATGGGGATACCAGGATAAGCGACACATCAGGGAATAGCTGAAGAAAGAATTAAGTTTAAACGTTCCTTTGTGTAATGATCTTTGTGAGCCCTGTATATATGGCAAAGCACATCGATATCCATTTGGACATAGGGAGAAAACTTCTAGACCTGGTGAACTCATGTCAGCTGATGTATGCGGACCGTTTCAAGAATCCTTTCAAAAGAAGAGATATTTAGTGGTATTCAAAGATGCCTTCAGTAAATTTAGATATTGTTACATTGCAAGAGAAAAATAAGAAGTTAAAGATGCACTTAAATATGTTATTCAGCATTCGAAAACATTGGGACATCAGATTAAAGAGTTACTTAGCCACAATGGTGGGGAATTTGACAATAAAGAAGTTAGAGAAATTCTAAATGCAGAAGGTATCTCGCAAAGGCTCACAGCACCTTACACACCTCAGCAGAATGGTGGCAGCGAGCGTGAGATGCGCACTATTGTTGAGATGGCTAGAACTCTCAAACATTCTAATGAAGAAGCCAATTTTCAGCAGCAATGTGGGCAGAATTAGTAGCAGCATCAGTGTATATTCTAAATCGTACTGGAAAATCATCAGTAGAAGGTATCAGTCCATTTGAGATATGGATGGAAAAGAAGCCTAGAATAAAACATTTACGTATAATAGGATCTACCTGTTATGCTCACATTCCGGTTCAGAGACGTCGGAAAATGGATAGAAAAGCAGTCAAGGGATATCTTATCGGATATGATGGAGATAAACGTTACAGAATTTGGGTCAAAGAAGAGAGAAAAATTATTCTTTGCAGAGATGTAACATTTGAAGAAAGAATTAGCAAGTGTGAAGAACACATCAGATTACCGCTTCAAGATATTGGAGATAAAAATCAGGGAAAGTCAGAAAGAAAAGAAGAAAACGAAGTGATAGATAACTCTGAAGAATTGAATGAAGCATTTGATGAAGAAGAAAATATCCCAGAATATCGACAATTAAGAGATCGTTCAGAACTGAAGAAGCCATCACGACTGGAATATAATGTCATGATTACAGAAGAAATTATGAGTGAAACATATGAAGAGGCATTGGAAAGCAATCAAAATGTTCAGTGGAAGCAAGCTATGGAGAGAGAAATACAATCACTGAAAGAAAATCAGACATGGGAATTGATGCAATTACCGAAAGGAGCAAAAGCCTTACCATGCAAGTGGGTTTTCCGTATAAAAATGAATCCAGACGGGAGCACTGACAAATTTAAAGCACGACTTGTCATAAAAGGTTTCATTCACCGGTATGGTATCGATTATACTGAAACTTTCACTCCAGTAGCCAAGTTGAGTACAATTCGATCGATGTTAAGTATTGCCGCAACAGAGAAGATGCATTTGATACAATTCGATGTATCAACAGCATTTTTATATGGCGAGTTAGAAGAAACCATATTTATGCAGCAACCCAGGGGATTTGAAGACAAAACCGACCGCGTATGCAGACTCAAGCGCAGTCTGTATGGCCTTAAACAAGCCCCAAGGTGTTGGAATAAGCGATTTGGAGCTTTTCTTGCCTCAGTAGGATTCAAGACGAGTGAAGCAGATCCATGTTTGCACATTAGAGAAAGAAACAATAAAAAGCTAACGATTGCTCTCTATGTGGACGATGGATTAGTTATGGCAACAGACAAGCAAGACGCTGATAATTTTATTAAAGATTTAAAATCCAAGTTTAAGATCACTGTAAAACCAGCTTCATTTTTTATTGGATTAGAAATTGAACGTTTAGAAGACGGATCAATAAAGATAAACCAGCAAGCGTACGCTAAAAGGGTCTTAGAACGTTTCAATTTTGAAAATAGCAAGCCTGTATCTACACCTATGTTAAAAGAACCAGAAACAACGGAAACAGAAAAGAAAAGCATGAAGAAGTGTGACTTTCCATATAGACAAGCTGTGGGAGCACTAATGTATTTGATGATAGGAACTAGACCGGACCTAGCATACAGTGTTAGCTTTCTTATAAGATCACTCGATTCTGCAACTATGGAAGATGTAGTAAGACTAAAACGAGTTCTACGATAAATTGCTGGCACGTATGATTCAGGTATTATATATCGTCCAAATATTAGCAGCGGAATATTAGAATGCTACAGTGACGCAGATTTTGGCGGTTGTAATATGACTCGTCGATCAACATCAGGCGTAGTAATTACACATGCAGGAGGAGCTGTATCGTGGCTTAGCAAAAGGCAATCGATGACTGCAACGTCTACAACTGAAGCCGAACTAATAGCTGCACATGAAGCTGTTAAAGAAATAATTTGGCTAGTTCAATGAAATGGGAAAGCTGAAACAAATACCAATTCTCAGAATTGATAATCAAGCAACAGTGAAACTTACACAAAATCCTGAATTCCACAATCAAACAGAGCATATTAAAATAAAGTATTTTTTCATTCGAGAAAAAGTATAAGAAGACGAATTAGCGGTTCAATACATTCCTACAGAAGATCAAGTAGCAGATGTTATGACGAAGCCTCTACCCAGAGCGAGACTGAAGATCTTATGCAACAAAATAGGACTTTATTAATAAAACGAAATATGTCTCAACTTTAATTAAATAAGGGAAAGTGTTATAGTTATGAAAGATAACTATGGATTTATTTAATTAAAGTTGCCTATGTATGTTATATAGTGAAGTTTTTTTGAATGATATATGACGTTAGATGTATGTATATTTTACACTGTCAATAAATAAGTTATACTTTTCGTTAAGCAAGAGTTCAATTTAATTGGAGTTGTTTTCTTCGTAAAAATACAATAAACATTAGTTACAATTTTGGAACACATATTCTTAAATTGAACTGAATTTAATGGTTTTGTAAATGTATCACCATGGGCGCCCGCAGGGGGGGGGGTCGAAAGGGTCGATGGACCCCCCTTTCATTTATGAATTGTATACCTTTTTTTACTAAACATATAATTATATTTTTTCAGCCTAATGTATCTCTTTTTTATAATAATTGTTGATAACAATATTTTTTTCAAATTTATTTTTAATATGTATTAATATATGTAAATACGAGCAAATTAAATAGCTGAAGTTTTATAATGACCCAATGAAGAATGGAAAGTGGCTTAATCGATAGAAAGTGTTAGCGTTGAAATTGGATTGTACGTCTTATAGTATTCAAAGATGGTACGACAAGATCATGACATGTGAAATCAGTGAATCTGTCGAACTCATAATCTTAAAATTTTTATATGTGCTTGTGCTTTGATTCTGTTTCTTTGGAAATACATACCAAGACAAGCCATACATCAGCAACATTGAGATAATGTGGAAGTTAATGACGCTGAAGAATATTTTCATCGTATTCATTCCGTATCTTGATTCGATGATACAATCATTAAAATCTATATTTAACATTAAAAATACACCGAGTTATTCTTTGTTAATCTTCATCCTGACCGTATCATAGAAATGAATAATGAAAATTTTTAACAAATGATATTAAAAATTTATGATGTATATAATATTGAAAATTTTGATGTCGAAAATCAAATTTGGTACGAAATGTGGCACAATAAGCGGCAAACAAATTTTCAAGAAGAGAAAAATTGTGATTTTATTGATTTGTTAAATATTACATATTTAGAAAAAACTTAGAAAAGTAAAAACATGGCTGCGCTCTATAATAACGGAAGATTGATTAAACGGTTTGCGTCTATTAAGCATCCTTAGAAAAGAAATTACAATCAAGATATATTATTGGTTTTGGTACAAAAGGTTATTGATAAATTTGGACAAGATTCAAGAAGAATGCAATTTTTATTTAAATAATTAATCATTATACATATAGTATATATGTATAAAAATGTTTTCTATTCTCTACACATTCTTTACAACAAAATTTCGACTCACCTTGTAAAAAAGTCTGCGGGCGCCCATGTGCATCACCTAGTTGATTTTCCGAACGCACGAATTCCACATCAATGTCACCTTTTTGATAAAGCTCTCACACAAAGCAATAACGCACTTCTATGTGCTTTGACCTTTTGTGAAATTCGTGGTTCTTAATGAGTTTAATTGCACTTGCGTTATCGATATATAGCACAGATACACTTTTGCTTCCACCGATCTCGGACAATAGCCACACAAGTTCCTTTGCACCTTCACTGGCAGCTACAAATTCTGCCTCTGTAGTTGAGAGTGCGATTGATTTTTGTAGTTGAGAAGTCCAAGATACTGCAGTCTCATTTATGAGAGAGACAAAACCATTTGTAGATCTTCGAGTTTTGTCGTCTCCCGCGAAGTCTGCATCAGAGTAGGCACGTAATTCACCACCTGTTGAGGAGTAGAGGAGTCCCACGTGAGCGGTACCACGCAAGTACCGGAATATGCGTTTAATGAAAGCCCAATCGGATACTGTAGGTTTCGCTATGGATCGAGCTACCTTTGAGACGGCGTATGCTAGGTCTGGGCGAGTGATGCAAGCTAAATACAATAGAGAACCCACCGCTGATCGGTATGGAATAGTCCTGTCGAGAGGATCATTGGACGATTCTTCTAAACGTTGATTTTCAGCAGGTGTTTTCACTGATTTGCAATTTTCCATACCGAAACGTTGCAAAAAATTTTCAGTGTATTTTTGCTGTGCACCCCAGATTGGCATAGTTTTATTTGCATTCCTAAAAACAAATCAAGTGTACCTACCGTGATTTTAAGTTCTGAAGTCAGCAATTTCAGGAACGAGTTGATTGTATCTTGTGTCGATCCTGCAATTAGACCGTCATCAACGTATATTGCAACTAGTAGTTTTTCTGTCTCATTTTGACGGATGTAAATGCATGGCTCTGCCGTTATAACATTGGTTGAGTCATGTATATTTCAATGTCGATTTCGCCATATAAGAACGAGGTTCTTAAATCAAATTGGTCAAGCACAAGTTTCTCTTCAGCTGCAGTTGCGATGAGGACTCGAATCGCATCGTACCGGACAACCGGGCTAAAAGTCTCACCGTAGTCAAGCCCCGCTTGTTGGAATACACCGCGAATAACTAAACGAGCACGATATCGATCGATCGAACCATCAGGTTTGTATTTTATTCGCAGTACCCAACGATTGTCGATAGCGCGCTTACCTGGCGGCAACTGTACCAAGTCCCACGTGTCATTTTCCTCAAAGGCATTGAGTTCTTCTCTCATTGCACTCAACCACTTGTCCGAATGGCGACTTTTTATGGCCTCGCCAAAGTTAATTGGCTCTAGTTCCTCTGGAACTGCTTCTGTCAGACAAGCCATAGTACTGTTCGACTGGGAACGATGAGCTTTGTAGCCCATTTCATAATCATTAAATCTTACAGGCTGTCGAATCGCTCGTAACGGACTCTCAGTTTCGTTGCTAGTTGATTTGCTGTTGCTTTCGACATCTTCGGAGATATGATCCACTTCCCCGTCTTGATTGGTCTCTTCACAGTGATTCTGAAGTTCCAGGTTAATGGTGGCATTTGTTGTGCATAACTTCTCTGGACAAAAGTCAACGTCACGCGACTTTACCACTCGACGTTTTGAAGCCACCCAAACTCTGTAGCCATCTTTGTCATTTACATATCGGACAAGATAACCGAGAACTGTCGTGTCGTCGAATTTTGAACGAAATTTCTTTGGGATATTTACATAGCATTCTGATCCAAAAATTCGCACGTAGTTAAAGATGTTAAATGCCTTGCTGGTCCACAGTTCGAACGGAGCTTTTCCTGAAACACTCGACTTTCCTGTGCGATTAATCAAAAATACTGCCATGTCACACGCATGAGCCCAAAATGATTTTGACATTTGGCTCACTGAGAGCATTGAACGAGCCAGTTCAACGACGTGTCTATTTGCTTGTTCCGCCACGCCATTTTGTTCAGGAGTGTAAGGACATGACGGAGGAAACTCGATGCCTCGTTTCTGGAGTAGCGTCAACACAGCAGCACAATCAAATTCGGTGCCACAGTCTGAACGGAAAATTTTTACTTTATGACCTGTGGCACATTTCCAGATGTGAAGCTACTTCTGATTTTTCTTTCATGAAAAATATGCGGACGTAACGAGAGTAGTCATCTTTGAAGGCCACATAGTATCGAAAACCATTGATCGAATCTTTTGACATTGGACCATTTACATCGGCATTAATTAGTTCACCGACAGCTTGTGGACGATCTTGACGTGAATGGAACGGTTTTCGGTGTGATTTACCACGAACACAACCATCACAAAATGACGAAGTGTCAGAACACTTGATAGATATACCGACACGGGATAACACATCGCGTACATGTCTTTTGTCTTGATGGCCCCAGCGTTCATGCCATCCCTGAAGCACTTCTTCAGTTGTAACGAGGTTACATTCCACCGGTGATCCAGGAACACAAACTCGCATATCCATGACGTACACAGGACCGAGGAGCTTTCCAGTCGCGATTAGATCACCGTCACGTCGAATTTTCACGCCGTCGTGATCAAAAATAGTCTTATATCCGTGCTTGACAGCCTGTCTAATGAAAAAAAGTTGATGGCGAACTTTAGGAACGAACCAGACGTCGTTCAAGAACGCAGGTGACCATTTTCCACCTACGCGCATCTCAATGTTTATTTTTCCGGATCCGTATGCAAAAATAACGCCCTTGCCAGCTGTCTGAACACGTTGTGGAATCAGGAATTTTTCAAAAGTAGAGAAATGTTGTTTGTTCGCTGACATATGGTGCGTCGTACCGGAATCCAAAATCCAAGAATCGGCAGGAGCGAAGCCTGCGTTGACTGTCAGGCTCGTAGCGAGGAACGAACTTGGTTTGTTTTTTTTCGAATTTGATTCCGAATTATTGTTGCTGGTATTTGGACTTAATTTTTTCTGTTCTGCAGCCGTGCGTTTTCGGCAATCAGCAATGAGGTGCCCGATTTTCTTGCAGTATAAACACGCCCGTTTTTCTTTCTCTTTGGTATTAGCCGAGGAATAGCTTGGTGCTGATTTTTGATGGTGCTGATTCTTCTGCGGCTTCTAATGTCTGGATTTTGCGTAGAAAGCGCCAGACGTCTGCAATGTTCCTTGTGACATTAATGAGTTTTCTATCGAACGCAGATTCTCAACGAGGAGTTTTGTAGTTTGTTCGGATTCTGGAACACGATACTATGTTGAACGATAATATTGATACTCAGGACCAAGTGTTTTGAAGACACGATGGTGAAGTAGCTACAATGGAAGATTGGCATTTGGGTTGCTCTTCTGCAATTCTGCAAATATGTCATCAAACTCATTCGCTAATTAGGAAGTATGCTTTCAGATGGGAGTGGCGTAATCTTTCGAAATTTCAAAAAAAAAACTATCGAACAGCGTGTACAACCGCTGTAAAAACGATTGTTGAAACACTGATAACAGCGTCTCCCAGATTTCCCTTGCATCGGTTTTCCTGCGAACATAGATGGCAGCTTCTTCGTCAAGAGCTGTACCAAGGATACGGGCTGCACGCGCCATTTCTCGTTGCCAGCTTCGGTATGCCGCGGACGGTTCCGCATCGCTGTCTGGCGCCGCTGGACACAGCCGCATACCGTCGACAATGGAATAAAGACACAGTTCTTTTAAACATAATTTAATTTGCCACTTCCAAGTTTCCCACTGTTCATCATTTGCTAGTTTTCTAATGCTAGCCACAATACGACTGCTATCGTCTGAATGCTTCACTTCCAACATATTACTATTTTTTTTTTTGTTTTCGTATTGTACTTCTTTGCTCAAAATTTCCGAATCTGAAACGCGTGCGACTGGGCCCATAACCTGTTATAGTTTATTGGTTTCGGAAATTAAATTCAGACTAATAAAAAAAATGACGTTTATTGATCAAAATAACAAAAGAACTAACTTGAACATATAGTAGAAATTTTTAAACAGTAGAGAGACGTCATCAATATTTGTAACTAGATTATGACGTCACGAATTACAAAGTTTATATGTGCATTACTTGTGTGCCAGTTCTTTTTCAAAATATGCAATCGTATTTGCAGTTAGCACTTGCGACTGCTTCAATAATGCTTTAGGCATTATTACTTACGCTAATAAAATAAACGTATAACAAGAAACAAAGAACACGAATACGAACAATAATAAGGAACAATACAACTTAAACGAACAAACAAAGATTTTATATTATATTATTTGACAATTCAATCGATCAGCATGACAAGAAACAAATATATGTAAACATATTTTATTTGAGTCATAGCCCACGTGTGTTAAAAAAGTACACTGCAATTATTATAAATAAATTGAAATGTCATTAAATACTTTATATTTTAATTTGAAATAATAGTAAATATCATAAATAAGTAATTTTTTTATGATATCTATTTTTTTACTACTCGATTTTTTAATTAAAAACATCTTTCGAAAATTTCTACAAGTTTTATTTCATTTCGTAACGCTTTTTTCAAGTCTATGACGTCTCTCTACTGCTTAAAAATTTCTACTATAGCTAACTACATTACAATAAACAAATACAACAGTTTTGCCAATTTCAGAAAGACATTTCAAATATATATGGTTATACTAATATGTCATAGTGACACATTGTACAGTTTATAAATTTAACAGTCCCCTACTAATATTGTCAAAAAAATAAATGGTCACTCTATCATACATATGTTAAAGTAACAATGTAAAGTCTATCTTTAAAACCAATAAAACATAATATATATATAGAGTGTTCCATTTAAGTGTGCCACCATTGCTATCTCGAGAACTATAAGAGCTACGAGGTTGGTTAAATTAGCAAAGAACCACCATTTTACAAGACTAAAACAATGAGCAAAAAAAAATGTTTTTCGACCAGTGGTTCTCAAAATACAGGACACAACTTTATTGTTTTAAATATGTTTTTTTTAGGTTATTCGATAGAGTATTTTTTTTAATTCAACGATATAAACATATCATATATTATACTAATATAACAAAATAACTAAGAAAAATGCATGTTAGATTTATATGCATTTTATTTATATCTGGCTGAAACAAGAGTGCTATGGATGGAATTGTTTTATATCCAAAGCACTCTTTCAACCAGATATAAATAAAATACATATAAATCTAACATGCATTTTTCTCAGTTACTTTATTATATTAGTATATGATATGTTTATATCGTTGAATTAAAAAAAATACTCTATTGAATAATGTAAAAATAAACATATGTTCCCATTTAAAATAAGAAAGTTGTGTCCCATATTTTGAGAAACACTGGTCGAAAAAAAATTTTTTTTTGCTCATTGTAGTAGTCTTGTAAAATGGTGGTTCTTTGCAAATTTAACGAACCTTGTAGCTTTTATAGTTCTCGAGATTGCAATGGTGGCACCATTACTATATCGAGAACTGTAAGAGCTACGAGGTCGGTTGAATTAGCAAACAATTTCTATTTTACAACACTATTAACATGAGATAAACAAATTTATTATTAAACCAGTGGTTCTCAAAATACGGGTCCCAACTATTTTATTTTAAATGTGAACCTATATTTTTTATTTGCTTATTCAATAGAGAATTTTATTCTGAATCCTATGATATAATATTATCATACCCTAACATAACTGGCTGTCAAAATTGAACGAAGATCGCACTTAAATGTTGAGAACCTTATAAGTAAATATAAAAATGAGGACCAGTAGAAAAATATTTCCCGTGGAGGCCGTAAATTTCTTTTGAAATCAGCAAAATGAACGATATATTGATATTTATATGAAATTAAATCCTAAAAATACCCTTAATAAATTAACATTAAGAATATCTGAAACTTTTGAAGGGTCTATTGGAACATAGACTATTCGAAGTATTTTAAGAAATTTTGGTTTTAATGGTCTTATAGTAAAAAAGCGAGCTCTACAATTCCAAACAAAATTAAATAGAGACTCGCTTTCGCAAATAGTACATTAGGGGCCGTTCAAATATTACGTAAGCACTATAGGGGGGTGGGGGGTCTTTGTTTTGCTTATTTTGGATGACATGGGGGGTAGGGCAGTCTAGATGATGATTACGTCATCGGTAGCTATTACCTTTTTAACACGATGAATGGCAACCCTCACATTGGCTAAGTTCCGAATCGTGCAAAAATCTATGACAGCGCTCACGTTATCTGTCAAATCCATATAAATCATGAGTCATGTAAGATTATAATATTTTGTCCCTTACTCTATCTTGAATACTGTATCAGTAAAATCTAATCTCCATTCTAAATCTATTTTCTTATTTTTAAAATTATAATTATAACATTTTAATTATAATATAAAAAAAATTAATTGAAAAATGTTTACGTAAGCATGGGGGGAGGGGGTAAGAGCTTTGCTTACTTTTGCTGACAAGGGGGATGGGGGGGGGTAAATAATTGTAATAAATCTGCTTACGTAATATTTGAACGGCCCCTTAGCACGGATTGTGTTTTTTGGAAATTGATAATTTTGCGGATGAAAGTAAATTGTACCTATTTGACAGGAGTGGCAAATCTTTAACTTGGAGAAATCCAAATTTTGAGCTTAATAACTGCAGTTTATGTAGCACATAAAACACGGCGGCAGGAACATAATAGATTGGCGACAGGTAGGGTAGGGGTTCCTTATGATTATACGGCCATTAAAACCAAAATTTCTTAAAATACTTCGAATAGTCTATGTTCCAATAGACCCTTCAAAAGTTTCAGATATTCTTAATGTTCATTTATTAAGGGTATGCATCAGTTTATTCTATCAGGCTATTTTTGTTAAGTTTTAGCGAACAGTATGTAATATTGAATTTAATACTGTTATATTTTGCTAAATAACAGGGAAGTTCATCGTGTTTGAAAATATTCCTTATTATAGTAGTTTGTATTAATTAACAGGCAGATTCACAAAACAGGATTAGCTCTTAAACAGGTTAAAATATGTTAAATTCAACGTAAATTCGACATGTTTAAACTAATTTTGAGCTAATCTTTTTTTGTGAATCTGGCTGTTAATGTTTTTTGTTGTAATTTAAAAACGAACATATTACGTTTCTAGCAACTATCATGAGATCTACATCGTTAATAGTTATTTACGTGGCCAGCGGTGTAAGTTAATCTTTACAGGGCGAGCTCATAATCCAGTGAGCCCAGTAAAGTTTAAGAGCACGCGTGACGCGTACAAAATTTTATTTCCACCTCCTTAACGTTTTTTTTTATTAATTTATTTTATTCTTTCTTTCTGTATGTTACCAGATAAGATTTGGTTTAGAAATTTTTAATTGTTTTTAAGATTGGTGGAAACAAAACATTTAGACACCAACATTTAATTTTGTATGATGTTTGATTTGTTAAATATTGTCAATTTGTTAACAAATTTGCAGAAGTTTTTAACATGAATATTCATAAAATTCAGTGTTGTATATAGTATTTGAAATATAAGTAATTTAAATAAGTATTTGAAATAGAATATGTATTTTAATAAATTGTTTAAAATATTTTTTGCGGAAAGTATTTTGTAATTTTATTTCAAATACATCTTAATTAAAAGTATTTTCTATTTTAATATCAAAATAATTCCCTTGATACAAAATACAAATTTTCAAAATTTGAAATATTGTATTTCAAATATTTATACCTACAGTGGCTCACAGAATTATTCGTACACCTAAGTTTTCTATTCAAAAATTAAAATAAAAACAAAATATATATACAAGAAATAGGTACACAAAATTACACTTACAAAATCTTACATATAACGAGTCAATATTTATATTTATAAATATAAAACATCTACTATTGCGTAATTATCATTTGTTTGAGTATTCTGTATAAGGTTTTTTCTAAAATCGGTCACAAAAGCAAGAAATTACGGTAGTTGAAAGACGAACCGGTTTGAAATTATTTTGCCAGTGTAAACCTTTAAGTGAGGTTGTGAAAATTGTATGAAGATTGCTCTTAATTGTTGAGAACATTAGAAGTAAATGTAAAAATGAAGAGTAGTTGAAAAATATTTGCCATGCGGGCCGTAAGAAAATTTGAAATCAGCAGAATAAACAATTTATTGAGCGTTAAATAAAATTAAATCCTAAAAAAAACCCTTAATAAATGAACATTAAAAATATCTGAAATTTTAGGAGGATCTACTGGAATATAGACTATTCAAAGAACTTTTAAGAAATTTTGGTTTTAATGGCCGTATAATCATAAGGAACCCCTACCCTACCTGTCGCCAATCTATTATGTTCCTGCCGCCGTGTTTTATGTGCTACATAAACTGCAGTTATTAAGCTCAAAATTTGGATTTCTCCAAATTAAAGATTTGTCACTCCTGTCAAATAGGTACAATTTACTTTCATCCGCAAAATTACCAATTTCCAAAAAACACAATCCGTGCTAATGTACTATTTGCGAAAGCGAGTCTCTATTTAATTTTGTTTGGAATTGTAGAGCTCGCTTTTTTACTGTAAGACCATTAAAACCAAAATTTCTTAAAATACTTCGAATAGTCTATGTTCCAATAGACCCTTCAAAAGTTTCAGATATTCTTAATGTTAATTTATTAAGGGTATTTTTAGGATTTAATTTCATATAAATATCAATATATCGTTCATTTTGCTGATTTCAAAAGAAATTTACGGCCTCCACGGGAAATATTTTTCTACTGATCCTCATTTTTATATTTACTTATAAGGTTCTTCCTTAAAGATTTACACTGGCAAAGTAATTTCAAGCAAATTCGCCTTTCAACTACCGTAATTTCCAGTTTTTTGTGACCTACTTTAGAAAAAATTTATACAAAACACTCAAACAAATGATAATTATGTAATCAAAGAAGTTTTAAATTTATAAATATAAATATTGATTCGTTATATGCAGGGCATGTAACCGAAAAAAATACTGGTTAACGGTTAACCCTTATAGAGAACGTTATAATAATAACGGTTTTAGTTCGAAAACCGGTTTTTGAAAATCGAAGTGAATAAAAGTATATTCTTTATGTCAAGGCACTCTAATTGCAGGTTAAAAAATGACTTGTATTCGGTTTTTTCCGTCATGGCACTCTTATTATTGCCATATTTTATTCGAATTAATATAAAACTTCAGATGCATTTTTCTCAAAAAAATCGTTATGTTAGGGTATGATAATATTATATCATTGGATTCAGAATAAAATTCTCTATTGAATAAGCAAATAAAAAATATAGGTTCACATTTAAAATAAAAAAGTTGGGACCCGTATTTTGAGAACCACTGGTTTAATAATAAATTTGTTTATCTCATGTTAATAGTGTTGTAAAATAGAAATTGTTTGCTAATTTAACCGACCTCGTAGCTCTTACAGTTCTCGAGATAGCAATGGTGGCCCATTTAAAATGAATATCCTGTATATATAAAAACATTTGATCTGAAATTTTAATTTATATATTTTTCTCTTATCTAATTTTTATGTCTTATAAAAAAACAAAAATGTCTTCCAAAAGAACCTAGACACGTCACAACACGACTTTTTGCAACTTTTTAAAATTATGATACTTTAAATCGATTTTATGTAACATAAAATGTAAATAAAAATGAATTAAATCATATAGAGCGATAAATTAGACTTTGTAGGTTCGATTTAAACAATACAACGGTTCATTTAATTTTTCTGCAAGACCTCTTTATTGTTTAAAGAATTTTAACAGACTGTAGTGTTATTTTCACCGCTATTTATCTATTTATACAATATCTTAATCTATTATAAAAGTATAATTCCTTGTAGAGTTTATATTTAAAGAAATAGCAGACAGTTGTGGCGTTAACAGTTCTGCCCTTAAGGTCCAAACTATATGAGTGATATTTGTATATCCATGCAAGTGATTACCTAAAACAATGTAAATCCATAAATTTCATTCAACCACAAATATCTGTAACATGTATCGCATTAAACGCTATTTGTGTTTATTTTTTATACTCATGTCTAGTATTGAAATTGGAATTCTCTCGTAACGTTTGTTGTCATATCATTCAGTTATCTCTTGCAGTTGGGTTATAGAACCAGTAGTCTGTAACAAACAGAACATATATAGGCTTTATCAATCCAATTTTTAGATACATTTCCATTGTCCAATCATCAAATCACTTATCATTAATGACAAAACATCTGACAGAAGGAAATAAGTACGATGCAACGTAAAATAATTAATTATTGATATAAACGTATCCTTGAACTTGATGAAAATTTTATAGTTTCTACCACAGATCATACACATCTACTTACAACAAATTTAAGGTTATGTTTTCTGATGTCCATAAATAATTTAATCTAGACTGAAACATTTATAATATTATCCCTTTTAATATTATAAATACTATCCTTCAAGTAAATTCAAAATATAAGAAATACAATAATAAAATCACACATTATGACAGTCAGGGTAACAAACATAAATACTATCATGAAATTTTCCTAAATTACAACAAATATAACATACTAAATAAGTACGAAATATAAAACATCTCCCTTATTTATATTTTTGTATTTAAAGTAAAAATACGTTTATTCCCAAGTTAAAACAAAAAATAAATCATGTTTTTCTTCTTGAAATATTTATTGCTATATAGATAACAAGCAATACACGTCAATAATGATGGATATATACCTAACCGAATTTTAAATTTCGTCTGAAAAGAACTAAACAAAATGTTTATTTACGAACTATTGCTGCAATGTTACCACCAATTGAGCACGAAAATCTTACACAAATAAAAATTTTGGAAATTCAAATTTTCATATTGGATTTTTAAAATGTAGAAAATAAGTAACATTAATTTATTTGTTAAATAAAGCTACAGATATTTCAAGTGTAAATTTTATGTTGTACTTTATCGTTATAATATTTTATGAAATACAAATTACAAATAGTTGAATAAAAAACAATGTTTATTTTATTTAAAGTATTGTTGTATAATTTTTTAACAACAATGTATGCTTATCTATTAATTTTATAAATAAATATTAAACTAACATATCAAATCTATTTTATTTCTACAAATTTACAAAAATCCATGTAAATTATTATTTTATACGACAAAAAATGAAAATATATGGCTGTTATTATTGTTACATTGTAGACTGTGTTATTTTATTTTAATTAGTTCGTTAAATATTTTATCAAAAATAGTATAACTACGTCATGCGGTCAGTTTAAAAATAGTTTATGTGTAATTTGTGTTATTTTAAGTGAAAATATCTATAAAAACTGTAGTATCGATCATAATCGTAATAAATAATAAAGAATCAAGACGTTTTTCTCGTGGGAAATTCTCACGAAAGTACAGTCAAGATCAAGTGTAAACTCCGCAATTTTATTCTTTTGTGTTATTAATCGTGAATGTAGTATTTTCTGTTTTTGTGAGTCGTGAGTTTGATGTTGAGTGAACCTGTTTCGTTAATGTACTTTTAAGAGTAAGTCAGAATTTGTGATTGATTTGTTTATGTTGTTTGTTCCGATCTTAACCCTATTTCGGTTCCTCTGAAATCAATAATTCTTGACCTAGTTCAGGCGATGTAGTTTGTCATAAGAGAAATGGTTCGTCACATTTTTTGCGGTAGGATTGATTTATGAATGTGTATGGTGTTGTGAGATTTGATGACATACCTTGGTTTTTGGGTTTTCAGTCTAATGCGGGCAGTTTTCCGCGTAAGGGGACAATATGTCCTACACCGAATTAGAGCATGGATACCAAGGACTGCGTAAGGCAACTCGGCCAACCCAGTTCTACGTGGGGAGTGTAAGTATAAGATCGATCAAAGTACAGCACTCGCTATTCTTAAATCTTTGTTGACATTGACGGTTGATTGTGACCGAAGGGAATCAATTGATGGATGTTACACGGGGTGCGAATCGTATTAACATTCCAACAGTAATTGTGAATGATGTTGACGGTTCGACTGTAGAGGAGCCCACGCGCTGGTTCGACATGGTATCAATATTCACTTTCCCACTAATTCAATTTAACGTGCCACATGACTCCAATTGGATTCGTTTGCTACTAATCTCCACTTTGTTTACAACTTAAACAATGCTAGATAAATAAATCATTAAACACAATTCACATGAATATTTTCCAGATAGCTTATCTCCTCTGTCATATGCATGATAAAAATTCCAAATTGCATTTACTAATTCAGAGTGAACTGTTTATGCGTGCGGTTAATATTCGTGACCTTAAATACTAGTGTTTCAAATGGAGTGGTCTTGGCTCAAAGACTGGTGGCGGTTGAAAAAGTGGCGCAAGAATAAGATCTCCGACGAGAACGAAGACGATATTTGTTACTGCGACGAATGTTTACATGTATGTTCACATTTCTTCCTAATTGCACTCGGTACCCTTAATCGGGACAAACCAAATCTAATAAATAACATTGAAGAACAAGTTATACAAAAACAAAAATACAAATTGTGAGACAGAATTTTAAAAAATATTAAAGTACATATTTTTTTATTAAATGTGAGAATTATTTAGGCCAAATGTGTCCCAATTAAAAGGAATCGACTGCATATTTTCCAGACCTATCAACAAACACCCGCAATCTCCTACATATTTCTTTTTACAAATCGTTCATTTGGCATTATGACACACTCCCACTCTTTTCAGACTTATTTTTAATTATATCCACACACTTTTTATACATACGCTACCTACAAAAAGTTTGAAGTAAGTTTTCAATTTGTACTTTGAATAAAACACTTTATGGATCTAATTTTTTGGTTTAAATGTTGACCAAAGATATATCCGAACTATAATGGAAAATTAAGTATTATTTGTTAGTCAGTACATTTTTAAAAATTTGATTATCCTAAAATTTTTGTAGGATAGTTTAATGACTCGAAAATATAAACAACTTATAACTTTTATTGATAATGATTATATTATATGAATAAAATAATTAAAGTAAATAAAATCTATATTCAAATTCTCTGTAGATAGTGCATCTTTCGCAATCTGTTCTCAACTCCACTCCAGTCAAAATTTCGGGTTTGTTTACATATTGTATTTCAATTTACCGATTAAGAAATTGTCGAAAATTGTAAGATAAACATTATCTGTGACCTCGTTGATAAGAAATGGCCAGCCAAACATTAAACTTTACTATTTTTACCGCATTTTGAAAACATGAGCTTAGAAGTGAGTTAGATCAAGCAGTTTTGGTGTGTCAAGTAAATTGTCAATTCTTTTTTCAAAATATATGGATCAAATTTATTGTGTCTGTGCCAAAATCCACTCGACTCATTCGCGGTTTCTTTGTTGCATTCGAAATTTATTGGTGAATTTTTATTTTTAAAATGTCTTCTAAATTATTGCAAGTACCCGTAGAGTATTTTCCAGTTTTAAATAATGTAGAATTACTAGGAAATGTAATAGTTGGATTTGCTAAGTTAATATTTAATAGAGACAATGTTTGTTATTTGTTGTTTGCTGTAGTTTTCTTTTACATTGTGGCTAAAGTTGTGCTTCGATTAACAGTAATTAGTTGTGTGCTGTATTTGATTTACCTGAAGCAAAGCAAGCAATGAAGCAAACGTACTGCGAGACGTACGATGTTAAGACGTTATAGTGTTATGATGTGGTGTGGTAGGGAGACTTGGAGATATGCAACGTGACGGACAGCGGCAGCACAGCGTCGGACCCGGAGGATGAGGGCAAGCAGGTGGTGGTGGGCGTCTGCGCCATGGCCAAGAAGTCGCAGAGCAAGCCCATGAAGGAGATCCTCACGCGCCTGCAGGAGTTCGAGTACATCAAGATGGTGGTGTTCCCCGAGGAGGTTATTTTAAAGGTCTCACTAGCTCTAAATATTGGGTGGAACAAGATACATGTCTAGCTGTTTGTAGAATGCGGCTGTTTTTCTTTCTTGCTCATCTGCATTGGCTTTCGATGTTGACAAAGGGGAGATTTTCTCTCTACTCAATGGGGTTTTCTCAGACAACAATCACTATCGTTTCAAATTAATAAATATATATCTCTCTCTACTTATTACTTATTGCTAGCTGTACCAGATCTGCTTTATCACATATCGGTAATAATTTATTTACATTATAACGGATATTTACCAGAGTGGGGAGTGTACTACAAAGGTAATTTTATGTGAGAAATAAATGGTAAAGAATTTGACTTTACGAGATGCAAAACAGTCAAACTATTTCATTAATGTTTATAAATAAATAATTAAAATTTACGTCGTTTTCTCATGCGCCTGTGTTTACTAAAGACTGATTTATAAATGACATTGAACATAATTTAGCACAGAAAGTCATAAGAAATTTATGTATCCATTTATAAGAAAAATGTCTGTATTTTCTATGTTTCTACATATAAGACGCGATTCGGTATAATTCGTGCTAGTACAAATAAATTCTAGTAGAGGGATGGGAAAACCAATTTCTGTTTATTGTATTTAAAGGAGAAAATGGACGACGTAAAATAACTCAGTTTATTAGACAATCACCTAATTTTGTATGGCAAGAAGAAGGCTAATTATAAAAACCGAATGAAACAGCAGACATTGACCGTTGAACATGTAATCGGACCTAAGCATGCCCGAAGTCAATTTATATAACATTTATGAAACCCCCAACCAAATTTTATGTTTTCTGTGTTATGTTTCTGTTTCTCTTTTACCTCTAATGCTGAAAGCTACCTCATGAAAATTTGATTTACTATTATTTAAAAAAAAATCAAGAAGAAAACCCCATTGAATATTATTGTATTATGATATAATTTCAATTCTTCTCCATCGTCAACGTAAGAAAATCAGTAGGCAGTTAATCAAAATTAAATCACGCTTTTTGGATTTATTTGGAAATTAAATGTGAAAGTTTTTTTTTGTATAATTTGCAAGCCGCTATAGATGCGCAGATGAACTGTTTCAGTTGTTAGAAGTTCGTTGTTCCTGTAAAATTTTGCGATAGATCCTTGTGTCACTTGTTGGCATGACTTTAATTAAACTGGAAATGTTTGTATTGTTGGTCAGGTTTTGTTGCACCCAATTTTATAATTTGAGGGTCTTGTAAGTATTTCCTTGCTGGAATTTTTACCAGGACATCTCAAATGAAATTAAATTTATAGTTTCATAGATTTAAAGTAGCACTAAAACAAAATATCCTGTAGAAAGGATATTTTGTGTTTGAGACGTCTATGAAGTAGTAACAATTCCATTTCACAATCATTTCATCCAATTAACACATTTTAACAATAACCTGCTAACGATACCTCATTTTCTCATTAGCTCAGTGTCTGTTTATCTCTGTTTAATACCTGATGAGAGAACTACATTTCAGAAACCTGTGGAAGAATGGCCGGCTTGTGATTGTTTGATTTCATTTCATTCCAAAGGCTTTCCTTTGGATAAGGCCATACTGTACGCGCAGTTGCACAACCCTTATGTTATTAATAATTTACACATGCAGTATGATATACAAGATCGGAGGCGGGTCTACGCCATTCTTGAGTCGGAAGGCATAGAGATTCCTAGATACGCCGTGTTGGACAGGGATTCTCCCGACCCCAAACGTAAGAACAATTCTATACGTACTTTTTAAATGTGCAGAGATATAATTTTTGGGATAATACCAGTTGATTCTACGGAAAAAATACATTATCTATATCTATTATGATTTTTTGCATTTGTTAATCAAGCTTTATTTAAAACAAATCATTACAACTGTAATATTGATTTGTTTCTTAGTGTATTTGAACTGAAAATCCGAATATATAATCAAAAAAAAAAAATCATTTGCTTAAATCTTCGATACAGTGAACTGCTACAAATTCCGGAGCAAATCCCTCGAGAATTTGCCTTAAAATGTATTCAGTTCTATGGATAAAAATTAGAACAATTGCTCTAATTCCTGTCCCATTTAACTGTTCTACAATTCGGTGCAAATCACCTTAATATTTGCTCTAGATTATGTTCACTGAGTTACGAACCAGAGCAATTGCTCTAATTCTCAACTCAGTAAACTGTTCGACATTCCAGAGTAGATCACCCGGATATTTGCTCTAGAATGTGCCCAGTTCACTAGATTAAAAATCAGAATAATTGGTCTAATCCGGGTGTTTGCTCAAGAATTTGCGCAGTTCACAGGATTAAGAATTAGAGCAGTGCTACTGATACACATTCCGAAGTAGAACGCCAGTTTTCAGGCCGATGCTCAACCCTTCCCGAAGTCCGTGGAACGAGACTCCGCCGTCCTGTTGAGGACATCCGTTATATACCCGAAACTGAGGAGACTATCTGAAATACCAGATTTCTATTAAACGATTTTTTAATTTAAATAAAATACGTACTTGTAGCAATATTTTTATGAAAATTGATATACATATGTATTTTTATCCGAGGAATTTATTGGTGAAGTCGTAGAAGTTGTATCTCACACCTATTTTTGGGTTTTTTCAGACCATGAGTTAGTAGAATCCGAAGACCATGTGGAAGTGAACGGCGTAGTGTTTAATAAGCCTTTTGTTGAAAAACCCGTGTCTGCCGAAGATCATAACATTTATATTTACTACCCAACTTCGGCCGGGGGTGGTTCGCAACGTTTATTCCGCAAAATTGGTAGCCGTAGTAGCGTCTACTCGCCAGAATCGAGAGTAAGGAAGACAGGTAGCTTTATATACGAAGATTTCATGCCAACGGATGGAACAGACGTTAAAGTATACACCGTGGGGCCAGACTACGCCCACGCGGAGGCCAGAAAGTCCCCAGCGCTGGACGGGAAAGTGGAGCGAGACAGCGAAGGCAAGGAAATCCGCTACCCGGTGATCCTAAGCAACGCGGAGAAGCTGATATCGCGTAAGGTCTGCCTAGCGTTCAAGCAAGCGGTGTGCGGCTTTGACCTACTGCGAGCGAATGGGAAGTCGTTTGTGTGTGACGTGAACGGTTTTAGTTTCGTGAAGAATAGTAATAAGTATTACGATGATTGTGCGAAGATACTAGGGAATATGATACTGCGCGAACTCGCGCCGACGTTACACATACCGTGGTCAGTGCCTTTTCAGCTGGACGACCCGCCCATCGTGCCCACAACCTTCGGTAAGATGATGGAGCTGCGCTGTGTCGTTGCCGTCATCCGCCATGGGGACCGCACGCCCAAGCAGAAGATGAAGGTCGAGGTCCGACACCCCAAGTAAGCCAAGCCCAATTTTTAATGGCGTCCTAAACTATTTTTGTATATTTTTTTCCTAAAAGGACAGAATGAAATAAGAATATTATTACTGAAAAATCTTTTGTGATAAGCGAAATATCAATATTTAAAGTGAAATTTTTTCCTGTGACGTGTTATTTATGTTTTCGCAAGTGATGAACAAGTGTATTGATTATTTTCATATCCGTATACCTAAATTTTGTTTATTTATACATTTATATGTTATATAAATGAAAAAATTGTTATTAGGCATAAATAAAATTTATTTTTCATAACAAAACACAACGTATAATAGTAAATAGTAATATTTTGAGTCTGCCAGGCTAACGGATGTCGCATGCATCTCTCCCTTAGGCAAGTTGTAAGAAATGCGGGGACGCGATTGTCTTTTTAAAATCAGGTAACCAATGAAACTACTCATGACATATCACGTCACAGTACGTCACAATAAAATTTAATCTCTTATAGCTGTATATTTTCTTATTCTACTACAAAGTGATAATATTTCGATAATGGTATAGGACCCTATTCCAAATTTACTTTTTTTGTATAGATTTTTCGAAATATTCGAGAAATACGATGGGTACAAACACGGACATGTGAAACTAAAACGTCCCAAACAGCTTCAAGAAATCCTGGACATAGCCAGGTCTCTTCTAGCTGAAATACAACAACGAGAAGCTGATCCAGAGATAGAGGAAAAACAGGGCAAATTAGAACAATTAAAAAGCGTTTTAGAGATGTAAGTATTGTTGTTATTGGCTAGCAAATGCGCTGATTGTCTGTTGTGAAGGTACGGGCACTTTTCCGGCATAAACCGAAAAGTGCAGATGAAGTACCAGCCCAGAGGTCGACCCCGAGGCAGCAGTTCGGATGATGGTAAAACGAACAGTAGTACGACACCTTTTTATATGTTTTTTATTCTCGCACCGCTGCTAGCATTCCTTGCTGCTTTGATATTCGGAATGCTGGCGGTGACTCATTGGCTATTTGCATGCTATGTTTTGGAATCAAATTTGTTATTGTTATTGTTTCTTATTACGTGGTTTTGATATACAGTTTTGTTTGAAATTGTTTTGTTACTCTAAATATAGCAGAAATACTATCAGATTTTAAAGAAGTTTTTTAGGGAAGTTTGAAGACAATTATCAAACCGGTTTTAGAAACTGAAAATTTTGTAAAAATATATTTATAAACAGGCATTTTTTTATTTTATTTAAATAAACAACTTATTTTTTTAATTATTATTTCTGTTATTTTAAATAAAAACTGGTAGTATAATTACAATGCTATTTTTATGAAAATATTTAGAGAAGATCGTACCAAACGACCGCCACTTTTTCAAAATATTTATCAAATAAATATAAACAAAGAACTGAAAAATTATAACTGTAAACTGGGACTACCGGTTGATTGATATTTTTTTTTCCAAATAATATAAATAAATACACCTGTCTACATACATCCCGACAGACATCATGTTAAAAATGTATTGTAAAGAATTTTATATTTTGTATTCATAATGAAGTGATTGTGAAACGTGATTACATATCGAAAAAGTATTCATTTCGATACGCATTTTTTTTATTTGATGTTTGATAACATTTACCTATTTAAATTTTATTATATTATTAAATCAATGAAATAAACGTCAAAGTAATGTTTAAAAATAATTTATTTTAGTATATAAAAACGACACAAAATATAAGAAATAGTATAAAGAACTCATTTTAAAAGACTTTTGCGCAAGCGTCAAAATTTAAAAAAAAGCCATGGACGGTTTTTTAAATGACAAGTGTGACAAAACTTGTCTCATAAAATTCGTTCTTTAATATACTAAAAAACTTGTTACATCGATTATGTTATATGTGGCTGTCGATATAAAAGAAGATAGTTAAGAAATTTGAATGTTTGCTTAGTACACACGGAGAAACTTTCTACAAATTTCGTTCCAAAGAAGTACTGAAAGTTTAACAGCTTAAAAATGAATATGAAATTATTTGCAAAAGTTATTTGAATAAATGAGTAGTTATAGTTATAACTGTAACAGATATTTGAAAGTGACTTATGCAAAGTTTACAATCTTTTATGGAAGGTTGGGTAGTATAGTGACAGGTGTCATAAATCATTTCAAATCGAAGACGTCACTTCAAAGAGAAAGAAATTGGCCGTATTAAACAAATTTATACTGAATTTACTTTATACAAATTTTGTTTCTTGCTTGTACCTCTAAAAAAATATTTCAATAACTGTTTCTATTTTTCTAATACTGTAATATTTTAATTTTTTTTTCGAGATAAAAATTGAATTTCATTTAAAATATGTTATTATTAAAAAACTTTAATCTAGATTTAAAAGTACATAATCAGAAAACTTAAAACACAAATTTTGGATACATCCAGGGATAGAAAAAAGTATCTTCCTAAAAGAACCTTTACCTCAAGACCCATAAAATTTTATAAGGGGCAAACGGCTTATTTCATGATGATAATCAACACAGATCATACATAATAAGTTTTTCAGCCCCTTCTTTATTAATTCGTCATTTTGTGGGAAGCAAAACAAATTTTCTCATTTTTCCCTGGATAAATTTTTTGTTGGGCATTAATGTTAATATACGTACTTCTTTTAATAAATATTATAATATGTATGTAAATAAAGGTACTTACAACAATCATTTTCAGTATGACGTTTTTCAGAAACTAAATCATAATCAAATATTTGTACTACTGTTTTGTTTTTATTTTTATAATGGGAAGCTAAAGTGATTAGTTTTTATATTTTATGACACGTACAGAAATTTTATTGTCACATACCCCATTTTATAGTAGTCGTTATCTTTCCGAAAAATTTTCAGTACTTGTTTGGAAAGTTTTGACGTGTGTACAGTTATGAAGTGATTGTGTTAACTATGTGTGTTGTGCCCACATGCCTGTCAGCGGACCTGCCGGCAGAACCATCTCTGGTGCTCATCCTCAAGTGGGGCGGGGAACTAACCCCCGCGGGCCGCATCCAGGCCGAGGAGCTGGGTAGGATATTCCGATGCATGTACCCCGGCGGACAAGGTAGACATCTGGCTGGTTCGTACTCACACTTTACTACTTTTATTACTCACCCTAACAGCCCAAGCCACAACAGTCAATGCTTAGTAGGCAAGACCACCACCAATACTCGCTACATTCTCTCTTGTTATACATTTTAGATGGTCATGGTTCTTTTGCACTTAATACCCTTAGGATAGGTTGAAAGGATTTATTCTTGTGTAAAAATGGTAAGGTATTGAGTACGTATTTCAAACTTTATCCTTAAGTTATTCTTTTTCAAGTATATATGTGCATATATGCTTGCTCAGCGTCACTTGCTTGCATCTTACGTTTCATCGCATTACATAAATATTTATAAACCTAGAACTACATAATCCTATATATATATAGGATGTCTGGCGAAAGGCCGGCACTCAGAATCATTCGTTTATTATGAGAGATATAGAAAAATGATACGGAACAAAATTAAACTAGTTAAAGGGACTCATAAAATTTTCTTAGTAAGAATTTTGTGTCAGTTCCGGTTTTAGCGGAAGTGTGCACAACTTTGATTGATAGGGAATGGGTATTATATTTTTTTTCAGAATTTACATAAAACGAGCTCTACAATGATATGAAAATATCATAGTTTTACTTCAACCATTTCAAAATGGCGTCAATTTATTTTCATATTTATGTACTTACAACGATAGGTAATTAACGAAAAAAAAAATATGTTTAAAATACCTTATAACAATTAACACAATACAAAAACTCTTGCTAATAAATATAACAAACAAAATTAAAATTAAAAATACTCAAAATGGCCGCCGGCATTTTCTGCACAATTTGTCATGTATAACAAATTCTACCATTACATTGTCAGGAAAGGTAGATCTAATAATTTTTGACATTTTGTTTGGTTTCAGGTAACTAAATCTCAAATAGCTGGCTATGGTGTATTTTTTTATGAATTTTTATCAGTAAATATTTTTAAAATAAAGTGTCGCCATTTTGAAATGATTGAAGTAAAACAATGTTATTTCGGTATCATTGTAAAGCTAATTTTATGTACATTTCGAAAAAAATATAAAAAACCGATTCCCTATGCTAGAATTAAAGTTGTACACATTTCCTCTAAAACCGGAAGTGACACAATATTATTCCTATGATCATTTTATGAGCCCCATGTCTAATTATATTTTTCATCTTAACATTTTCTTGTATCTCTCAAAATAAACGAAATATTCTAAGTGCCGGCCTTTCGCCAAACATCCTGTACATATATATGTATATATTCTCGTAATAAATAAATGTACCTAAAAATTATTTCTTACACAAAATGACAAGACTTTGAAAAATAGAGTGAAAATAGTTTTTCGTTTTTAAGGAATGGATTCTACTATACTTCATTTTTTAAACTTTTTTTTACTGATCTTGAAAGACCTTGAAATTAATTTTAATCGTGCAATAAATAGTATAAGCATTACGAACGGTAAGGAATACCGATCTCAGATAATAATTGGAGTCGTTGCTTCGATCGTCTTCAATCGGTAAAATGTCCATACCGTTCTTAATTCTTAATATACTATAATACAAATACACCTCATTTTGAATTCTTTTTACAGGTATTAAAACAATTTTATATGTACAAAAAATAGTATATACATTACGAAAGGTAAGGAATACCGATCTCAGACAATAATTGGAGTCGTTACTTCGCTCTCACTTATTTTTGTTTAATGAAAGTTGTTAAATGTTTTACGGAATATTCACAAAAAATGGCTAGAAATTTTTATAAAAAGTTGATCAAACTTAAATATGAAGTTTCTTTAAACTCTATTAAGCTGTATTTTTATTTTCTCTACACCAGTACACTTGCATCTGGATGGACAGACTTGACGCCCAAAAAGTCAATACGTGTTTTAATGACTTTTTTCAAAAAGGAAACTCGTGTCTGCTAATATATTTATTGGTTAGTAATTATTTTAAAATTAACTTATATTTTTGTAAAAATTTCTGTTTAATGTGGGGTTCTGTAAGGTTTCTGTTTTATAATGAAAATGTGGTTCTTATGTTTATGATTTTTGTGTGATGTCAAAATATGTAAGATGTGAGTGTCTGCGCTGTGTTTCTTTCGTTGTTATTGTGTTTCGCATTGTATTTGGTTCGCTTATTAACGACCGACTCACCAAAAACTAACAGCTGCACTATTATATTAAGTTGATTGTTGCGAGCGTATAGTACTTGCAGGTAACAATGCCAACAATGAGATAACAGTTAGGACTGATTTACTAACACAATTTGTTTTAAAAATGAACAAATCTCTGATTGGAACAGGGGAATACGCTGGCACACAAGGACTGGGACTATTGCGCCTGCATTCCACTTTCCGGCACGATCTGAAGATTTACGCCTCGGACGAGGGTCGAGTACAAATGACAGCGGCTGCCTTCGCCAAAGGGCTTCTAGCTTTAGAAGGAGAACTCACTCCTATTTTAGTCCAAATGGTTAAAAGCGCAAACACTAATGGGTTGTTAGACAATGACTGTGATTCTAGTAAATATCAAAATATGTACGTCAACCAATGACTTCTAATCAATTTAGAAGGGTAATATCGTATACAAGTGAATGCAATGTTGTGAAGTAGTCAGAGAGGGAACAACATGATGGTACGATGTGTACGCGGCAAAGAGGGAGACTTAAATTGATGTAAAGCATATTGCGTGCATGTGTATTTTTCGCGCCTGACAATTATTACTTACTAGTCTGATAACTTTGCCTCCGTATCTCGCTTATTTAAAGTCACACCAAATACTTTTCCCTCTATAGTTTAATATTACCATCATATATTCAGACAAATTTGATAGTGCTAATCACAATGTTCTATTTTATTACGAAAATTAGGAAAACTATATTTTTCCAAGGAAATGCAATATAAGTGTGCAAGACGCATTCTACAAAAAAATCAAGACAAAAAACTTCTTTGGTCCTTTCCCTAAATATGTCCCGATGTATGTTGGCGTCTATCTCTCAAGGATGAAAAGTTTGTCGCTATGTGAAAATTCTATTATAAAACTAAAATACTGAGTGATTATTAATGACAATTTATGTATTTAAAATTTTTATAAAAACAAAATTAATATATATTTTTTTATTAGTTATTCCGTCTCCTTCTACTTCGCAACAAATGGCGTTATGCGGAGTCTAAATTGATTAGAAGTCATTGACGTCAGTCATTCTCTTGTCGAATTCTTTTCTATTTGCAATGTTTCAGGTGTAAGTCGCGTTTACATGAGCTGATGCAAATAGACCGAGAGTTTACTGCGGAAGAACGAGACAAAATAAACCCTGGTCACGCTTTAAGCATAGACGCAGCTTTAGACTTTGTTAAAAATCCAGTTAAATGTTGTCAGCATGTTCACGAATTAATAAAATTTTTAATGGAAATTGTTAAGTTAAAAAAAGATGATGCAAAGACTAAAGATGCAATTTTATATCATGGAGAAACGTGGGAACTTATGGGACGTCGTTGGGGCAAAATAGAAAAAGATTTTTACACTAAGAATAAAAAATTTGATATTAGTAAAATTCCAGATATTTACGATTGCATTAAATATGACTTACAGCATAACCAACACACGTTGCAATTTGAACAAGCTGAAGAATTATATATTTATGCGAAATATTTAGCTGATATAGTTATACCTCAAGAATACGGCCTTACAGCTCAAGAAAAATTAACAATAGGGCAAGGAATTTGTACGCCGTTGTTGAAAAAAATTAGGGCAGATCTACAACGAAATATAGAAGAGTCTGGAGAGGAGACGGTTAATCGGTTAAACCCTAGATACAGTCATGGAGTCTCCAGTCCAGGACGCCATGTCCGAACCAGACTCTACTTCACTTCAGAAAGCCACGTTCATTCCTTATTAACAGTTCTTAGACATGGCGGACTTTTAGATGTAATATGCGATAAATAATATAAAAATCATTACTTACGTTACCATTTTGTAGATTATAAAAGATGAGCAGTGGCGTCGCGCAATGGAATACGTCTCTATGGTCTCAGAATTAAATTATATGTCTCAAGTAGTTGTCATGTTATATGAGGATCCCACAAAAGACCCAAGCAGTGAAGAACGGTTTCATGTTGAACTTCATTTCAGTCCTGGGGTTAATTGTTGTGTTCAAAAGAATTTACCGCCAGGTCCTGGTTTTAGGCCACACAGTAGGAACGAATCTGCAGCAAGCAAAAGCGCTGTAAGTTAATCTTATTTTAAATAAAAAAAAAAAACAGATTCAAAAACACTTTTGTAATTTTAGAGCGGGGAAACAAGTGCAACAGCAACCCCAGATGATAGCCAATGTTCCGGAGGTCGAATTGAGGAAGAAACTGAAATAATAAACTCAGATGAAGTCGAACACGCGTCTATAAGTTTAAATATAGACAGTCCACCTAGTTCTCCAATCTACACAAGATCTAGAGGAAATTTTCTCAAAACGTCTGATCCAATTCCCATAGGGTAAGATCCCAGTCAAAATACTATCTCTTTCAGTCAAGACACGTCGAAAAATTGTTTTCATTTTTATTTATTATTTCAATTTTTTTGTTTAAAACACAATATGGTATATTTTCATTATAAATATAAATTCCTTTCAGTTAGAGATACTCCAGTCTTGAGTATCTCTACTTTCAGTGCGACGCAAGCGCCAACCTAGCGGCAACACGCGACAATAATTGCCTTATAATTTTTGTATTTGATAGTTAGTGACAGCTAGGCAAAAACGTTATTAATAATGTTACAAAACTTATCCAAAGTAACCTTGACCACGAAACCGGTTACTTTGTACTTAATAAAATTCTGGTAACTTTCGTAACGCTGCCTTTAATTTTACACGTATGTCATGTATCCGTCAGTTGTCAGTTGACTGATCTATTGTATGACAGCGAATCGTTAATATATGAAACTTAAAATATGGAAAACGTAAACGTATTAAGGCTGCCGTCCAATCGGGCTTGACAAACTATTCCGCTACGCGGCGACACTATCATCATCATGACATCAAAATTATTTCCATGCACTAGACCCCTTCTTTGCCTGAATTATTAAAGATAGGATGCCTGGGGTTCATTACGAAATATTATTTTTATATGTGCCAAGTTTGTGTCTTTAATGCGAGAGAGAGAATGTCACTGAAAAAGTCAATCGAACACACTAAAGACAACATTTTTTTTACCAATAATATATTTATTGAAATAGTACTATGAAAAATTCAATCATTTTTTGGTAACCGGTATCAATACATAAACAACAACTTTTTTTGACAGTTATAGAAAATAGAAGTTCATGATACACGTACATTATATAAAAACGTACAAGTGTAAAACAAATACATTTCATATGGCATACGTATCATACAATATTTTTTGTATGATTTATTATGAATTTCTTTATTAAAACTATTTGACAGTAGACGTGATTAGTATTTATCTTAAAAAATCACATTATATTTGTTTTTCTACTCCTGCTTTGAAAATACAATTTTCTGGTTTGTTTTTCATGTTGAAAGTGACTCTTTGCAGCACTGCAAAACTTTGCAGCACTAATAAATGTTTGTTGCATTGTTGCTGTCATGAATACGCATCACTTGCGCATCACAAAAACAAAATTTGCAATAAATGTCAAATTATGTTTAAAAAATAATTTGTTATTTCCTTATTTTTTATCTTGCAGGAGTAGAAAAAATAGAGTGTATAACACGTGTTGAAAGTCCTTTGTCGAACACAAACGATTGCAACCTTCGCTTCGCTCAGGCTGCAACTTTCGTTTTGGTTCGACAAAGATAGACTTTCAGCACTTGATATACAAATAACTATTTCATGACTACAATCACCATTGAACCACAAAACAAAAATAAAATTATCTGTCATTCTGACATGAATGTCAATTCTAAATAAAAATTGTTGTTTTATGGTAAAAATGAGTCCAAATGAGAGTGACGGTGAAATATTACAAGGTAATCGAAGTAAGAAAAAAAGCCATTGATGATACATGCGACAAAAAACAATCATTTGGCGGGTTGATAGTGGTCATGTAAATAACAACTTCTCATGACAGTTTTCGAAAAATAGTTATTTGTGTATCAAGGTTCTAAAAGTAATCTTTTTTGGCCGAACCCGAAGTTTGCAGCCGCGGCTACAAATCAGATAAGGCCCAAAAAGAACTTTTAGCCGAGGTGCACACAACATTTTTTAGGCGATTACAACAAGAAATTATAAATTTTCATTCATTATCAATTTTTGATATTCGTCAAAATTTACTTTACGGCCGCAATTACTTTACGGCCGCTATTTTTACTCGCAAGTTCATTACTTTTTTATTAATATTTGTAAATGAATAGTTAAAATTTTAATTACACTTGTTATTATATTCTAAAATAATTTATCACATTAATATTAACTATGTAAATCAATAAAAAACAACAATTTATGTACCAGCCGCCTAAAAAAGTCCTTTACATCCAGGAATTTTTTTGATGAAATAATGGGTCGCAATTTAATCAAATTTGTCATTTTAGTGTATTTGTTGCTTTCTAACTTCATTTTAATAGCATTAAGCAACGACGTATTGAAATATTTACTTGAAAAATTGATATAATTTAAAACATTTGCTTGATTTCTGCTGTCAACTAACTGTCATCTGTCAAAAAATATTTGATTTGATAAATGTTACAATTTTTTTTTTTGAATTTTTACTAATTTTGGAACGTAATTTTCGACAAAATGCCTTTTTATACTTGATTGCGAAATGCTTTTGCATTCTCGATTTTTTTTTGCTCGCTGTGCCCGCAAAAAGTTTTAATCTCGAATGCAAAGTGACATTTCGCAATCTGGAATCAAAAATAACTATAAAATATTCTTCTTTAATCATATAAAATATACGAGAGCTTCAATTATATTAGAGCGGCAATACTATTTTGCACTCGTGGTACACATATTATTTTTCCTTCAACAACTTTCAATATTAAAATAAAAATATTTAATGACATAAGTACAATATTCAAACATGCTTTATTTGCTAACAATGATAAGTAATTAACTGACACATATAATCGTCACATTTTATTTTATAATCAACATTCATTTTCTAATAAATGAAAAACAGTTCATTTTTTCTTCAATAAAATATATTTTTGTTTCAAAAAATCCACTAAGTAATGAAAAAGTGTAATAAAATAAATTTCTCTAAATAAAAATTAATAATAGTTCAAAATTATCAGTATTGAAATATTCTAGAATGCACATAAAAAAACAAATTAATAATCATCCGACGGACTTCTTATAAAAATATATACATACAACAGTATTGGATCTGACCCTTCCGTATTGTATTAGAAAAAATAAGGGTGAAGATGAACCCTCCCACTTTCTGCGTTTACTGCGATAAGTGCAAGTAATTGTCCAACTGAATACTGTTTACTTTTAAGCGAAGCTACATGTGCAACACAATTGGCTCACCATATTATAAGGAAAGTAGTTTTTTTTCAGGTAGTACGACCTCTCACGCCAAACCTCTGAACTAAATTAACATTGCGTCTTATGGGAAAATCGTAATTCCACTCCCATTTCCAAATGAGACATTATTATTTAAAAACTTTTATCTTACTGAATTTATTATTTTTTATTCTAGGTGCAGACATATTTAATTTTTTATAAAGTATGCAAATAATAATTTTCATTTCAATTTTCGGACATAATAAATAATAAAAAAAAATATAAAATATGTCTGCCCCTAGATACAGTATCCTAATATTACATATCAAAATTTCAAAACATTTCATCCACTAGTTTTCAAATGCAAGTAGTATTACGAATTCAACACTTCAAACGGCAGCCTTAATACAACACAAATTGTTTGAAGAATTTTATTATCCATTAATTTTTATATTTCATAAATACAAGACAAAAATAAGGTAATTTGAAACACACCAATTAATTCTTACCTCTGTATTTAAAAAGAAATATAAAAATCCAAACAAATAATTTGAATTAGTGTGTTTCGCGGCTGACCCAACTAACCACACTCACCGTCACTGGTATCTGGTTTGTCTGGTTACTTAAAACTAATCAAAAATTTCAGGAACCGCGTTCCATAAATTAACCGGTTACGGAAAAAAGTAACCATGTTCGCTTTAATTAAGTTTCGGAACGTACATAACTATCCAAAATTATTTTCTTCCGCTAATGAGAAATTGTAGATAACATTAAATTGTTAATTCACTGATCTCTTTGTACTTTTTCCAGGAGTGCACACACGGTAAGCGGACACGAAGCTGCACATCTTGCCAAGAAACTAAGTGCAGAACTAGCCGCGCAAGCTGCCCAGCAGGAGAAGGATTCCAGCCTGGTGGAAGGCCGCCCGCAGAGCTACGGCAACCGACACCGCGAGAGGACTACCAGCCCCGACCCGGAGCCGCGCAGCCGAAGCTACGAGCAGAGGGGCGACCAGCGAGAAGGAAAAAGTATAACTGTGCTGTCTAGTCGTGATAACCTGTGCTGCTTCAACAGCTTAGAGTTTAGTAACATGCACTGCGTAACATAGCACTTACTAATCACGCCTTTATCCGCTAGGGTAGGGCGCAAACCAAACCGGTAACATATCAAGCCTCGTACCCTGTATTCGGGTATGATGTCTCAAGAAAACTTGATGATGATATAGTTTGAAGAAAGTCCGGGCTATCGCGGCTAGAAACCCAACTAGTGTGAATAGCTCGTGCCAGATAGAAATGGGACCGCGCGAAATACTAAATATTATTTCATAACTTTGTATGCCTTGAAGACATAGAAAAGTATTCCCACAAACTAAAGTCACCTAATTTGCATGTATCGAATACTCAACATTTTCCGTTGTTGAATTTTATCACATTGCTTTTTCCCATTTAATCGAATTTTATTCCAACAATCTTAATCCTGACAAAATAACAATCAAACCGTAGTTTAATAACTTTATATGAAATTATTTATCTGTTTAAATTAACAAACATTATATAAACCTATTTTCAACGAAATGGGGTTTCCACGCATCAGAAAATTGTGCCTGAGAGTGGAAATACGATTATGGGATTCGATTTATGGAATTTTGGCGTGTAGGATTCAATGATATAGGAACTCTGTTTCTGGGATTCGATGATGTGGGAATTCGGCCTGTGGGATTCGATGTATGATAATTCGATCATGTGGGCTTCGAGAATTGGTAATTTGAGCATGTAGTATTTGATACTTGGAATTTGACCATGTGTAATTCAACAATTGGAAAATTTGACCTGTAGGATTCGACAATATGGAAATTTAGACATATGGGATTGGATTATGGTAGTTTGACTATGTGGGATTCGACATATTGACAATTAGTTCATGTGGGATTCAATTATCAACGAATTTTATCATGTGAGATTCGATAAAATTAATTTGAGCATGTAGGCTTCTACTATACGGATTTAATCATTTGGGGTCCGACAATACGGGAATTTTACTATGTCTAATTCAATAGTACGATCATTTTTTATCGTGTGGGATCCAATAATATGAGAATTTGTTCATGTGAGATTCGAAAATGAATTTGACCATGTGGGATTCGACAAATTGGGAATTTGACCATATGGGATTCGATAAATTGGGAATTTGACCATGTGGGATTCGACAAATTGGGAATTTGACCATGTGGGATTCGACAAATTGGAAATTTGACCATGTGGGATTCGACGGTTTAGGACTTTGGCCCTGTGGTATTCGACGATGAAGGAATTTGACCTGTGGGATTCGACATTATAGGAATTTGACCATGTGGGATTCGACGATATAGGAATTTAACCCGTGGGATTCGATAATATGGGAATTTGACCATGTCGGATTAGACGACAGGAATTTAAGCAGGTGGGATTAGACAATATGGAAATTTGATCATGTCGGATTCAATAATACGATAATTCGATCATGTGGGATTCAACATGAAAATTTGTTCATATGAGATTCGAAAATAAATTTGACCCATGGGATTCGACAAAATGGGAATTTGATCATGTGGGATTCGATAATTGGGAATTTGACTTCTGGGATTCAATAATATGATAATTTGATCATGTGGAATTCGATAAAATGAGAATTTGATCATGTAGAATTCGATAAAATGAGAATTTGATCATGTGGAATTCGATAAAATGAGAATTTGATCCTGTGAAATTCGATAAATTGAGAATTTGATCAGTGGGAGACGATGAAATGAAAATTTAATTTGTAGGCTTTGGCTTTGATGATGCGAGTTTATTGAGCGGTGACGCGGGCGTGAGATAAATTGTCCCATTTGTATTTGCGCCGAGGCATAATGTAATGTAACTAACTGATATTGTCCTGCAGCCGAACAGCTTCAGTATCAGAGCCTGGACGCTGTGAACCACCAGCCAGGTACGCTCGCTCACTTCGCTGTCGCTTGCCACTCAGTGTCACTAATGCTGTGTTCTGTTGGCTTCTTACACTCGGTTCGCACTCACGGAGTGTCGCGGGTGGTTCTCGGTCAATATCACACTGGTTTGCTTCGTACACTGCACGCTTTCATCCTCGCCTAACTTCCATTTACAAATGGACATGGAACTAACGCAATCAATGCATGTTAACAGTATGAGTAAAAGGAGATTCACTAGTTGCAGAATAGCTGGGAATTATCCTTTTACATTTGGTTTCTACTAAATTTCAATTTTGAGGACTTGTTTCAGTTGCATTACAGCTTGTCGACTTAAATCTTTATTCAGGAACTAATAGCATCAAAATCCTAATTGGTAATACGATACTTCAACGCTTATACATATTTTCTTAGTTCTGTTATTGTATTATAATTGGTTTTGTTTTATTCTTTAAGAGGACATAACAGAAAATTTAGCTTTACTGTAGTTTTGTAGCATTAGAAGTCAAACATTTTTAAAAGTTATTTTCTAGTATTATTTATGTGATTTTGGGATGTAATATTTCTGCAGTTATAACGCAAATTAATAATAGTTTTATTATGCGTAGATTCTAACAAAAATTGTGTAGTATTTCTAAACTACTGTACATTAAAATCAAAACATTTAGGGGCAAAGTAAACACCGTATCTATGTCTATAATTTGTACGACTTATATTGTAAAATATAAGCAAAATTATTATTAATTGAAGAAATATTTTCTAAAAATAATTTTACTTATTTTATGTTGTATACTTATAGAAGAGATGTGAAGGGTCCGTGAATGTTTTGATTGTTATGTCCTCTGTTACTTTAATTCCAACTGACTAACGCCTACTCAATGGACTGGAGGTATCTCATCTGTCTGGTGCCGTTGCCGTTCGATTGGTGTGTTGTAGAGCGAGGCTGTGCTGGACACGGCAGCGCCACAGCTACCGTGCCCAGCACAGCGACACCCGCAAACCGTCACTCCCCCACTCCCGTCCTCACCCACCACACACACACATACACACACAGCTTCTTTCTGCACGCGGAGCAGACTTTCGCACCACTGTCTACACGTACAAGATCCGCAAGCCAACTTTATTCACAGTTGGTTAGTAATTAGTTTCCAGGGAAACAACTGGCTCATTACTTACTTTTTGATAAGTCAAACTTGTAGGTAATAAAAAATGTGCAAATGAAAAGAATAATAAGTTTATTATTTCACTAATGAAATCGAAATGGACAATGGAGATATTAAAATATTAATAACTATAAAAAAAGGAAATTTAGTTGTTATACTCTTTACAAATATATATATATATATAAACAACAATACATTTTACATTTATTAGATTCATAATCGCTCATATTTCACAATTCAAATAACTCGAATGACAACTTTATTTATATTGTTTTTAGTTATACTAACATAGTAACGCACAAGAATAAATTATTTTACTTTTGCTGTTACAAAAATAGTCTGCATTAGGTTTTGTAATTTTCGCATGCGTAAAACAACCCCCTTCGTTTCTTTACTTATTACATAAATATCTATTATATAAAGTGAAATATTGATTATTTTACTAGTGACATAATGGAATTAATAACCTTACTTAAATGAGTAAAGACAAGGATCTCTCATTAAACGTAATTAAAAAAAAATGTCCATGAATATAAGAATATAATTACTTTTGGAATTCAATTACTAATTGATTGTGAATAAAATGGTATGCATACCTGGCGAGAATGCTTATTTATTATTAAATGAAACATTTCTTGGCTCGGTATGTAATATTCTATTGCTGATCTTCTGACAAATAATCTATTTGTTATGTTTTGAATAACTGTACTGATTTCTCTGTGTGTGGAATGCGCTTATTCATTGACACAGTTTCGTCTGATGTGCTGAGTGGATTGAGTGTGCATGTTCTCGTTGTGTGTCCAAATTAACATTAACATCAGCTGAGGAGGTTTAGAGCTGTAAGTAATGATTTTGTTGTGTGTATATTATTGTATGGGTTGGGATATTTAATGAATCTGTTCTTATTTCTTTTCTTTTCCTTCTACCCGGCCATTTTTATCCTTATTTGCTATGCATGTCCTCCTCCTTGAATGCTGTAACTGCTCGTTCATTTCATAGAGCCGCTAATCACACCACCGATTGAGATCCCTTCCCACACTTCGTCTATCGCAGTCATATGCTCGCCCACCTTCCAAGAGATCAATCAAAAGTTAACCGAGTCCAAAACGTTGAACAACTTCTCTTTCATGCAGATTCCTGTAGGGAAATCTGTCTCTCAAAAGCCATGCCTCAGTCCCATTTTAGGCTCTTTCGATTATACAGACACAGATTTAAATGAGAAAATTAAAAAGGAAATTAATATCACCCCAAGAACTTCTATAGTTAGCGCTACAAATGAATTACCTTTAACGGAGTTAAATTTAGATTTGTTTACCTCTGAATCTGACTTAAGTTCTCAACATAAAGACAGTCCTATATCTAGTACAAACGAGTTACCGCTTTCTGATATTAAATTTAAACAAGGAAATAAAATAGAAGATTTACCGGTAGATACTGAAAGGCAAAAACCTCAACGGTCATTTTCTGACCCGAATATTTTGGATTTGGACGAAGGAAAGTCCGCGAAGGTTGGTTTGGAAGAGCCCGAGTTAAAGACTCCATACTTCCCACCCATTGATTCTCCATCATTTCCGGTAGCCCCAGTATCAGTTCCGCCGCCTCCGCCCCAAAGATCCCTGTCCCAGCCATGTCATTTGTCTCCGGTAGAGACGGACTGTTTCCCGTTCAGTTTCTACCCCCACGTGCTGAATGCCCCCCCATCTAGATCGGCTTCGCACCCCTCTACGCTTTCCGCATCTGTGTGCAATGACACGTCTACCCCCACTGACTGTCCGTCCCCGTCTCCTTGCCCCCACCCCCCGCCAGTTTTGACCAATCCGAGCGCTGTGAATCCAGAGTCGGCTTGTGCGGGTGCCCGACGCCATCGACACAGCATTGCCGGACATATGAGTTACATCAAGATGCTAGGGTTCGGATTCGGCGGCCCTCTAGGCTTGAAGAAGCTCACCGGTGGCAGCAGTAACTCCCTCTTTAGCACCGCGGTCATCAGCGGCAGTTCTTCCGCCCCCAACCTCAGGGACATGATACCTAACACCGCCTCTGCTTCTGGTAAGTAAAACTCGATCCATTGAAATAGTAATACTGGAACGTACATTGCCATATGCTCCCTTTATATAAAAAGCAAACAGAGAGAAGGAAATGTATTTCTATCATTGTCTAACACATGTGCGCATGCGTATTTTAACGCAAATGACATGGCGTACATTCTAATGCAAAAGTATCAAAGAAGCTGTAAATTTAACAAATCTTATTAATGTTTAATGCCAAAATAAAAAATAGAGATTATATAAAAATTGTACGAAATTGTCGTGTAAAGCTGTTTGACAACCAAATACGCTTTATCCTTTTTCAGGTAGGTACGTGGTTAGAAACATTTTGAACAGACTGTACGACAAGGACATAGATAGATAGTTAGTTGCTGTCTCGCATTGAATTGGCGCTGCTAGTGCACTTTCCAGTATTAATTTCAGTGACCCCCACCCTCGTCCTAAAACAAACGACAAACATTCTACATCCCTAATTATACAACTATCTAGATCCGAACATAGCTGTGAACTAGCACAGCTGTAACTATACTCCATCCAGAACGAAGTGTGAAAAAGATATTAGCAGTTTAACCTTCTTTCTTGATTAGATAATACCCCATTCTTCTCCAATCTAAATGCAAAATCAACTCTTATAAAAATAGTCTTTTAATTACTTAAGTAAGTTTTAGATGTAGCTTACCTATGTTTTACTATGGACTACCTGTAATCAATGAATAAAGCAAAAATAGAGTTATTTTTAGGCGTAAGTAAAAGTGAGAAATTGCAACTAACTTTTCTGAAACTAATAAGTAATTTTCAAAAGTTAGTAGTTTTAGCATAGCTGCTTCCAATTTACAATAACAGTACCGAAGTTACATAATTATTAAAATAGCTATAGTTGTACCTCAGCTACTTTTTATGAATACCTTCCAAATTTTGTAACTAGAAAGAGTAATAGCAGATGTTTCTAGGTAGTTTGCAATTCGAAAACTAATATAGTCTAGCTCAAATCTAAACGGAGCTCAAATAATTTAGGAGACCTAAAGCTAAACTGCAATATGTTTATCAATAAGTTCGGATCTATTACAATATACCATACGTCAGCTTAAGTCACACCTTAGATGAGGTATAACAAAGAGTACACTCCTTTAGCTACGTACTACTGAGCAAGCAAAAGATGTATGGTCGAGACTCGAGAATCGCCTAACAGTTAGCTGCGTGAGAACAATCCGCCAGCTGAGTAATGCACACTTACAGTTAGATGAACAAAATATTGGTCATAGTGTTAGTCACCTATTCTCATTATTTGTTTGGTTGAGTTTTCCATATAACTATTCCACTGGTCCACTGTTCTCAAACAGGGGGCTGCAAGCGATTTTAAACCTTAGATCTTTCGACAATATATTTGGGCAATGCCATATCTCTATGTTATACCTCATCTAAGAGTCACACACTAATATAATTCTTCCTTTCCATTACACTCTAATGTTTAAAGTTTATCATATTATAAAACTTAAAATTGATAACAAGAGTCTAATTGTATGGTGACGCCATATTGCTTAGTGAACTTTGGACTTTTAGATTAAGAGTTAACGCCATCTATTAAGCAATATGAAAATTGTTTAAATGGAATAATAGTTATTTTTTATACAAGACGATAAAATTTATCGACAAGCGGAAGTGTTAATGAATTATTTTTCGCGAGTCGATTTTATCGTCGTGTACAAAATTCAATTTTTTTTCTGTATCTGATTTTAAAGAAATTGAAATTAGAAAAATTTAATTTTTATTTGAGAACAGTTTTAAAATATCAGTAGTGTGAGTTGCTATGGAAATGTACTTCAAATAAATATAAGTTAAAGTGCTACTTTATTCACTATTTTGACTTGATCAAATTGCACTTTGACATCTGCTACAGAAAAAAAAATTCCCGTTATTTTTTATGCGAAATTTATCTGTAACTTTTTCCTGACAGTGTTTTATTCTACAGCGATAGAAGGCTTTGGAGGAGTGCCTCCAATTCGTCCACTGGAAACCCTCCACAACGCGTTATCCCTGCGGCAGCTGGACTTCTTCCTGGAGAAGATGACGTCCACTCAGTTATTCCGGACGCCAGCGTCGTCGCCTCCCAAGTACCCCTCCACACCCCTACCCACCCCCACCACACAGCAGACACCATCCACCACTACACAGACCAACCATCCGCCCCCCCTCAGGCTACAGTCGCCTAGTAACAGTAAGTTTGTTTTCATCTCCTCCGGGAGTGAAGTATATTTAAGATGATTCAATAAATTCATGTTAAATTGTAAATATAGTTATTTGTGTAAATATCTTGACCCTCCGTAGGTTTAGGTTGGTCAGGGCCACCCAGTTTCGTGTCTAGTAGTGGGCCCTCTTCCCCAACGGGGATGTCCGATGTGTACTCGAGGGAAAGCAGTGATATGTCCGCAAGTCTGATAAGCAGCGACGGGTACGATTCTACTTCTTCCACGGGGTAGATATTTCATTAGACTTGTTCCAGATGCAGTATGAATGTTGGTGTAATATCTCAGATGTTCCCTACAGTTCCCGGTCTGGACCAGGACCTAGGAAGTGTAGGGATTCTTCTGGAGAATGAGACCCCGGGTGATTCCATGGAAATCGCGGAGTTCTATTCGCCCACAACTGGCCGGTTACATACTATACAAGGTACAGAGTGATTTAAGTAATGAATACAGTTCGGAAAATATGCGCTAAAAAATCTAAAAATATGCATTCAAAATATAATAAAACATGCTCTTATACCGGTTTTTTTTAATATGCACATAGGAGATTAACATGGGAAATCAGATTTTTGTAGAACAATAATGGTTGTAGTATCAATAGCAAAATTAAAAGTTCTACATTAAATGACACCAACACATGAACATTATGTCGAATTTTAAACGTATAAATTAATTTTTAAATATAGAAAATTATTTGATTTATGGCAGGTATTATAAATTTCGCGTTTTTGTAGAGTTGCGTGAAGTTGTTTAATAATGTAATAATATTATAACCTTTTCTTCACAATTTTTTATTCACACAATATGTACATTTCGATTGCCATGCAATCATCATCAGGTACAACTGATATAGAATCAGCCATCAGCCAATAAGAAGTAACTTGCACAATAGAAATCTGTAATATCGCCCTAAATGTCACTATAGAAACTAGATAACCTAAGAATAAAGTTACTAAAAATTATGAATAACTGACAGGTAACGTCAAATAGTAGTTTATTTTTTAAAATTTCTAAGTTTGAAGAAAAAATAGCATGTGTTATTCAGAGTAAAAGTGTCTTTGTGTGCCTCGCATGCAATTGTCCGACTCGCTTCTCTCGTCGTGCAAACTTTCATACTCGCCACACAAAGTGTCACTTTTACTCTTAATAACACAATATACTATTGATTATAATTTGTAATTAATTTAAGAGTGAGTGACTATTCCACCGATTAAAAGTGAATAGTTAAAGCTCAGAAATCTACATAATAAATTTTTCCTACAATCAGGCATAAAGTATTTACTTTATGTCCTCTTAAGAGTTTGTAAAGTCTCTTTTCACTTTTATTAATATTTTGATTGTAGGAAAACCGTTGTAACATTTTTTTTAACTCGTGTTATAATATAATATAACAGCACTTGAGTAAAAAATACTTACTTTACACACGAGTTGCATAAATAACTAATTTAAAACACATTTCTTTGAAAGTGTGGCAAAATATTTGAGAGTGCGTCAAGATTCTTGCCACACTGAGTTTTGCTAAGTGATGTTTTCAACATACTTTTGAATGTTGATATTATGACTTTTCCGCATGATCGTAGAATAGTATACTGTACAACAAGAGTGGAATGCTCATATCTCTTGAGGATGAAGTTTGGGGCTCGCAATCATCCAAAAGGGATATGAGCATTCCACTCAAGTTGTACAGTATACTTTTTCTACGACCAACATGAGAAGAAAACAATAAGATTTAGGAATTCACACAGTTACGATTATACTCACGTGTCACGTAAACGAACATTTAAAACATTTATGTCTCAACCGTTTATATTTTCGAAAGTGATTGGTATATATACGGTATATACCGGTAAAATTTTCTTAAATGCCTATAGTAAATTTATTTAAATAAACAAATTCTTATCAAAATAATTTTCTTAATAATGTTAACAACATGAGTTAAATAACGCGCCACAGATGGGAAGAATAAGAGAGAAGCGCGAGCGGGGAAGTTAAAGGACTTCCGAGTGGGACTTAGAGAGATAACAAGGTGACTGAGTGAACGAGCGAACAAACAGTGAATACTTATTGTATATTTTCTTGTATGCGTTAAATAAATATATTAATAATTGTTTATAATAACATAAATAACATTGCTGTCAAAATTTCGATTGTCAATTGAAGGAATAAATATTATTTACTAGGGTACTAAATTTAACTGACGTTTATAATACCTGCCATAAATAAAATAATTGTCCATATTTAAAAATTAATTTATACGATTAAAATACAACTTAATGTCCATGTATTGGTGTCATTTGATGCAGAATTTTTTTATCTCCTTATTGATACCACAACCATTATTACAAGTTAAAACGAGGGCAACAGCCTGCAAAAAAGATTATATGTTATGTTATTCTTCTATGTACACCTTGAAATAAAAAAAACAGCCGGTATTTACTCTTACATGCACTTATGCAGTCATTATGTAAGGTGATTCGTATACGACAGTAAAATAGACATGGATCAATGTTGATTTAGGGAACGTGCGACGAAAGAATTGGCCTCTGGCGGAAAATATACAAACTAATTCAATTACGATATTTTTTTTTAGCTCATTGTGTATTGTTTTGATGCAAATAAATTGTGAATACTATTGTTTAAAATATAATTTTATTAATATAAAATGGTAAAGATAACGTGGAGATATTTTTCCTTAACACAAAGTAAGAGCTACGTAGCCAAGAAATTAGTTTGCACTATTTAACAGAAAAGCCACACTTGACAATGATGGCAATGACAAATAGCCCTTGAATGCTGGGAACAAAATAAATAAATATACATCTGCTTATATTTGAAACAAAGTCATAAAATGAACATTACGTAGCATAATCACTAACTAAATTAATTTCTTTTCCTGTATCCATGGGCTAAGGTCAAAGGACCCCCCGTTTTCATTTATGAATTGTATACCTTTTTTTAATAAACATATAATTATATATATTTTTTCAGTCTATAGTTTTATAATAATTATTGATAACAATATTTTTTTTCAAATTTATTATTACTATGTATTATTGTCTGTAAATACGAACAAATGAAATAGCTGGAGTTTTATAATGACCAATGAAGAATGGTAAGCGGCTTAATCGATAGAAAGTGTTGGCGTTGAAGTTGAAATTGGATTGTTCGTCTTATAGTATTCAAAGATGGCACGACAAGATCATGACATGTGAAGTCAGTGTATCTGTGAATACTAGTCGAACTCATAACATTCAAATTTTTATATATGCTTGTGCTTTAATACTGAGTAATTCTTACAACTGTTTCAAGAAAACCAACAATTTGGGGATAAAGAAAATGTTACTTTGGAAATACCAAGACAAGCCAAACATGAGCAACATCGAGATAATGTGGCAGCTAATGACGCTGAAGAATATTTTCGTCGAATTATATTCATTTCGTATCTTGATTCGATAATACAATCATTAAAATCTAGATTTAACATTAAAAATACACCGAGTTATTCTTTGTTTTATCTTCATCCTGACCGTATCATAGAAATGAATAATGAAAATTTTAAACAAATGATATTAAAAATTCATGATTTATATAATATTGAAAATTTTGTTGCCGAAAGTCAAATTTGGTACGAAATGTGGCACAATAAGCGGCAAACTAAAGGTTTTCAAGAAGTGAAAAATTGCGATTTTATTGATTTGTTAAATCATCAAAAATTTCGTACCAAATATTTCTCAAAATTTTATTATGTAAGGGTTTTACATATGGATATCGTTAAATTCAGAAAAATTGTACCCCGTATTTTGAGAACCATTGGTTGAAAATAAATTTTGTTTCCCTCATTAAAGTAGTCTTATAAAATAGAAATTTTTTGCTAATTTAACCGACCTCGTAGCTCTTATAGTTCCCAAGATAGAAATAGTGTACCACTTAAAATGAACATTCTGTACATGTATACAGGTGTTCATTTTATTTTGTCCACTATTGCTATCTTGAGAACTATAAGAGCTAAGAGGTCGGTTAAATTAGCAAACAATTTCTATTTTTACAGAGGCTTTTTGTTATAGCTTGATGTCATCTATAGAAATTGCATCAATATTTTCATTTAAAAGACCGCGAATGTTTTGATGGGCTAGTGAAAAATTCCGCCATCAAGTCTAACGAATGAGCTTGAAGAACACAACGGGCGTGACCTTAGGTCACAGTAAACTTCAGTGGGTTCCTATTCTGTACTTTAGCATTAGTGATACGCGTTCAAAAGTGTTATAATCTGACTACCATCTAGCGGACTTTGGGTGCAACAGGGCAACATGACGTCACTCATTTTGGAAATGATTTACCACCGTGAAGGGTAGTGTTATAGGGCACTAGTGCGCTGCTGTCGCTTAGGCCCAACACCTCAGTGGCCGTGGTCCAGATAAAAGCAGGAACTTTAAATAGACGTCATGGATAGGGATAGCGATAAATTCAGTAAGGGAAAAGATTTATTGGCAATATTTTTTTGTTTTAAAATAGTTATATCATAGCAAACTAATATACTATCTCTAGAATGCGCTCTCTACTAAGGAATGAATGCGCCGCAGTCGCTATTCGATTTGAAGCCATCTATTGGTCTTGAAAGGAATATTGTATATGAGATAGCGGGATTTCGCTATCCATAGTGAAAGCCACAGAGGTCCCGCTACAAGCATAAACGCTTTTTGTGATTTTACAATATTGTTTTGATAGAAGCTAATTTTTAATTTTTATATTTATAAGGAAGTGAGAGTATACGATTTAATTAATTTTATAAACAGTAGTTTAATGATAAGAATTGTTTGTATAGCATATTCTAAAGTAATAAAGAAATAAAAGTTATAGTATCAAAACATTTTTTTATAATTAAACTACCAACAGTTTATATAATTAATTAAATCTAATATACTCATTTCCTTGTAAATATTAAAATAAAGCTTCTATCAAAGCTATGTCATATTCAAGACCAATAGATAGCTTGTAGTCGAATAGCGAAGTTTCGTTATCGCTATCTGAATTAGAATAACCCCCTTGGAGTACGTTCAAAAACCTTACTCTGGGGTACGGAGCACACACTATAACGTTCAAATACCAAAGAGTATACTCTTAAGAGTTTCCCCTATGAACGTTAAAAAATTCAGAGTGCTTACTCTAGAGTTTACTCCTCGTACCCTGTAAAGCTATTAATCTTTTATTATAAATTATTATTATTAATGTGGTTGATTTCAAATTTATTGGGGGTGATAGAAAACGCAACAATTTTACTAGAGAAAAAATAATAAAAATATAAAAAATAATGTACATAAATTTTTTTTCAATAAAACTTTCAACATCGAAAAATTCTAAGATTAAAATATTGTACATTTAACACCATGACGTCATCAAATCGTTGAAAAGTTACAGAATAGGCACCCCAATTGTGTACTTTTAAAGTGTTATTAGTTGAATATGTGTCATACATTAACTTTTATTATTTCTTTTGCATCTATGATAGTATTATTGACGAGATTAATGCATAAAATTACCTGTTTATTTGTAATTTGTTAAAAGTTTCCGTCACTAGCGCCACTGCTAATTTCAAACAGTTTTTATTTGAAATAAATATAATTTTTGAACTGAAATAATTTAAATACACATGCAATATTTAAGACTGTAGACTTATATGGTATTGTAATATTAATTTATTTTTTTATAAACATAATGTACAAGCAGCATATATGTACTACAAGAACATTTTGGTCTACGAAGAAAACAATTTGGCAAGAAAATCCATATTCGTGATGTCACATTGATCATTTCAATTAGAAACCCACATAAGAATGAGCCAACATAGTTGACATCTTGTGGCGAAATTTAAATAGCGAAAGCATTCCAGCGTTTGTATGAGTACGTTCGGCATTAAAAACTACGGATCACTCAGAGTTCGTAGATCATGTGACATATTATAGCAAGTGTTAATGTCGAACACTTCATATTGTTAGGTTAGGCGGGAATACGTAAATATGCCAAATTATATCCAGAGAGTTTATTTTTCCGATACGTATTAACAAAGTTCTATCTAATAAAACACAAAGTAAGAGACATATTTATATTTTATTTCAAAATTCAAAATAATTTAGGGTTGTTTGTAATGTGTCTAATTCCGTAACCATAACAACTATTACTTCTAGTAGTTCCTCTAGATGCGCTATGTAAAAATTGCACTTGTGTAAATGACTGTGCTATTTGATTTGTAGTTATTAAGATAGGTGGTAGCAGTAACAGGAGTAGATGAGATAACACGTAAATATAACTTACACAAAACTAAATTTTAAGGGCTTCCAAAATTAAATAATGCAGGTACATATTCTACACACTGATTATCTTTTTATATTTATATATTTATATTTTTAGTTTTTAAATTTTGGGCGCCTCAATAAGCCAGGCGTCTTAAAGCCAGTACCTAAATGGCTTCCACCTTAAGCCGCCATTGTATCGTGAAATAAAATATCTAATAAATCAAAAAGATATAGTTCAATACCTGAATGCAGGAATTATATTATTGCAAAAATATCCATACATTATTTCTTCAAGGATATTAAGTTACAAAATATATGAAAAATTGCATTATAGATAGGGAAAAAAATTACTCCAATAGGAATATTTGTTCTACTAATTTCTTGGCTTCAGAAAAAAATCCATTACGACAGTTTAACAAGCATGCGTAATTAGTAAGAGTATTTTACTCCCATAATGCCTTGCAAGATAATACGCAGTATTTTGATTGTAGTCATCCCTTACTAGACTCAGAAATTAGCCTTGATAAACTCGATGCTAGCCTTATCATGGCTACATTATCTTTTAATAAATATGTTGAATATAATTTTAAATACAGAAAATATACCTAACTCATGGTCTAAAATTAATATGAACATGTTGCATAACAAAGGAGACAAAACACATACCAATAATTACAGAAATATTGCCCGTAGTTGCCCATGATTGTAGTCGATTATATAATATTCTTGTAAAAATTTTACACATGGAGGATACAAGGGCAAGCAGGGGAAATATAGATAATATTTTTTGCCTTTTGGGCACAATACATATACAGTTACGCTTAAAACGTCAATCAACGTATGCTGTGTTCATGGTCTTGAGGAGTGCGTTCGATTCAGTTAATCATACCAATTTTACAATAGGGCACCTGCACGTGACGTTTCAACATGGCGGCTGAACAGCTGATTCTGGACAACCTAGCTTTATTTTAACATCGAGTCTTACGTAGAAATATCGTCCCGTGAACTTTTGTATTTTTTAAGCACTTATTGTTTTCGTTTAGGAAAAGTGTTTTAGAGTGTGTAAAGGTGAGTGTATAAGCAGTGTTTTCCTTAAAAATATTTGTAGATATTGTTAGTATTTAGCAAGTTAGAGGTTATTAAAATTAGACTAACCTAATCGTAGTTATTTGTATATATTATGTGTTACATATAATCTAATTTAAATATAATCTGATCGGAGGTGCTGTGAAGGTGGCACAGCCATATTAGCACAATTTAAAAAAAACTATCCTATTATTTAGTAGTAATTAATTACTAATTAATTACCGCAAAAAAAAATTTATTACCCTTGCCGTTTAAAAAAAAATGATGGCTGTGCCAGCTTCTCAGTGAAGCTAGCACACCACCGAAAAAAAGAGTAATTTTTATGTTATTATTTAGTACTAATTAATTACTAATTAATTACCACAAGCTAAAATTAATTACCATTATCATTAACGAGAAAACGCAACTTTTTCAAATTTCCAAACGAAGCTAGCGCACGAACGCGAAAGAACATATTCCTATGACAAAATGCTTCGAAAATAAAATAAATCAAGTTGCTAAATATACCTAACAATAATAATTGTCGATATAAACTATTTAAAAGAGATTGTGCCGAAGTAATAAATTGTTAAATATAATTTAGAGAATGATTTCCTTGGAAAGAAAGATTTTCGAAGAGATTTTAATTTCAAACTAAATTTTGGCAATGGTAATTTTTATAAATCTAGTTGCTAAATATACCTAACAATAATAATTGTCGATATAAACTATTTAAGAGAGATTGTGCTGAAGTAATAAATTGTTAAATATAGTTTAGAGAATGATTTCCTTGGAAAGAAAGATTTTCGAAGATATTTTAATTTCAAACTAAATTTTGGCAATGGTAATTTTTATAAATCAAGTTGCTAAATATACCTTAATATAATAATTGTCGGTATAAACTATTTTAGAGAGATTGTGCCGAAGTAATAAATTGTTAAATATAGTTTAGAGAATGATTTCCTTGGAAAAAAAAGATTTTCGAAGATATTTTAATTTCAAACTAAATTTTGGCAATGGTAATTTTTATAAATCTAGTTGCTAAATATACCTAGCAATAATAATTGTCGATATAAACTATTTAAAAGAGATTGTGCCGAAGTAATAAATTGTTAAATATAGTTTAGAGAACGATTTCCTTGGAAAGAAAGATTTTCGACGAAATTTTAATCATAAACTAAATTTTGGCAATGGTAATTTTTATAAATCAAGTTGCTAAATATACCTAACAATAATAATTGTCGATATAAACTATTTAAGAGAGATTGTGCCGAAGTAATAAATTGTTAAATATAGTTTACAGAACGATTTCCTTGGTAAGATAGATTTTCGAAGAGATTTTAATTTCAAACTAAATTTTGGCAATGGTAATTTTTATAAATCAAGTTACTAAATATACCTAACAATAATAATTGTCGATATAAACTATTTAAGAGAGATTGTGTCGAAGTAATAAATTGTTAAATATAGTTTAGAGAACAATTTCCTTGGAAAGAAATATTTTCGACGAAATTTTAATCTTACACTAAATTTTGGCAATGGTAATTTTTATAAATCAAGTTGCTAAATATACCTTAATATAATAATTGTCGGTATAAACTATTTAAGAGAGATTGTGCCGAAGTAATAAATTGTTAAATATAGTTTAGAAAACGATTTCCTTGGAAAGAAAGATTTTCGAAGAGATTTTAATTTCAAACTAAATTTTGGCAATGGTAATTTTTATAAATCAACTTGCTAAATATACCTAACAATAATAATTGTCGATATAAACTATTTACGAGAGATTGTGCCGAAGTAATAAATTGTTAAATATAGTTTAGAGAATGATTTCCTTCGAAAGAAGTATTTTCGACGAAATTTTAATCTCAAACTAAATTTTGGCAATGGTAATTTTTATAAATCAAGTTGCTAAATATACCTTAATATAATAATTGTCGGTATAAACTATTTAAGAGAGATTGTGCCGACGTAATAAATTGTTAAATATAGTTTAGAGAACGATTTCCTTGGAAAGAAAGATTTTCGATGAAATTTTAATCTTAAACTAAATTTTGGCAATGGTAATTATTATAAATCAAGTTGCTAAATACACCTAACAATAATAATTGTCGATATAAACTATTTAAGAGAGATTGTGCCGAAGTAATAAATTGTTAAATATAGTTTAGAGAACGATTTCCTTGGTAAGATAGATTTTCGAAGAGATTTTAATTTCAAACTAAATTTTGGCAATGGTAATTTTTATAAATCAAGTTGCTAAATACACCTAACAATAATAATTGTCGATATAAACTATTTACGAGAGATTGTGCTGAAGTAATAAATTGTTAAATATAGTTTAGACAACGATTTCCTTGGAAAGAAAGATTTTCGATGAGATTTTAATTTCAAACTAAATTTTGGTAATGGTAATTTTTAAGATTCAAGTTGCTAAATATACCTACAAACAATAATTGTTGAAATATACTATTTGCGATGGATTGTGCTGTTGTAATAAATTGTTAATTATGGTTCAAAAATCGAATGAGCGCTATGATTCTTCATAAATCAAAAATAAATGTTACTACTCACAGTATTGTTCATAATCATTTAGAATTAGTAATATAAATGTCAAACATTTATGCAAAAAGGGATTAAAGATGAAGTTTTTTGAACCCTGGAACATACAAAGATCACAGAACGAAAAGACAAGAAATTTGAATAAAGAAATTGACCATGTCTAATCTCCGGTTTAATTCCTTTTCCTTTTGCTACCATAGTAGATAACATATAATGCATTTTAAATGCACCTTATCTAATTTAAATTTGTCAACTAAGAAGAATAAATTATTAATATAAATTCAACTATAAATTTTAAATACAACTAGATATAAAAATAAATTTAAACATACTAAGTTGTTTAAAAAAATGAATTTTATTTAAATTCGTATTTCGGCTTATAAGGCCATTATCAGGAAATCAGCTTTGCAATTATAGGAAAAAGTAAAAGGGATTAACGCGGAGAGATCAAGGGAGATTTGACTTCAAGTTGTTCATTCATATGATGACCCTTTCATGGTAATATAAATGTTTAAGTTGAAAAAAATTGTTGCATTTTTTCTACGCCAGTCTAAACATATCCCCATTTTTTTTTCGAATAATTATAGTAACCAAAATACACGACAGTGAATTATAGACATATAATTGGCTGTTATGGACTAATCACAGAACTGGAAATAAATGATTCCCGTTTATTTTAAATCTGCAGTGCTGTGGGTCACCCTTTAAGTTATATTTATTATTAGTTACATTTAGCAACTTGATTCATAAAAATTACCATTGTCAAAATTTAGTTTGAGATTAAAATTTCCTCGAAAATATTTCTTTCGAAGGAAATCGTTCTCTAAACTTTATTTAACAATTTATTACTTCGGCACAATCTCTCTTAAATAGTTTATATCGACAATTATTATTGCTAGGTATATTTAGCAACTAGATTTATAAAAATTACCATTGCCAAAATTTAGTTTGAAATTAAAATATCTTCGAAAATATTTTTTTACAAGGAAATCATTCTCTAAACTATATTTAACAATTTATTACTTCGGCACAATCTCTCTAAAATAGTTTATACCGACAATTATTATATTAAGGTATATTTAGCAACTTGATTTATAAAAATTACCATTGCCAAAATTTAGTTTGAAATTAAAATCTCTTCGAAAATCTTTCTTTCCAAGGAAATCATTCTCTAAATTATATTTAACAATTTATTACTTCGGCACAATCTCTTTTAAATAGTTTATATCGACAATTATTATTGTTAGGTATATTTAGCAACTTGATTTATTTTATTTTCGAAGCATTTTGACATAGGAATATGTTCTTTCGCGTTCGTGCGCTAGCTTCGTTTGGAAATTTGAAAAAGTTGCGTTTTCTCGTTAATGATAATGGTAATTAATTTTAGCTTGTGGTAATTAATTAGTAATTAATTAGTACTAAATAATAACATAAAAATTACTCTTTTTTTCGGTGGTGTGCTAGCTTCACTGAGAAGCTGGCACAGCCATCATTTTTTTTTAAACGGCAAGGGTAATACATTTTTTTTTGCGGTAATTAATTAGTAATTAATTAGTACTAAATAATAGGATAGTTTTTTTTAAATTGTGCCAACATGGCTGTGCCACCTTCACAGCACCCTGATCGGAATATATTGCATGAATATTTAAATATAATGTAATTTTCTTTAATATGAATGAAGGAACATCAAAAATGATTTTTATAACGACAGAATCACAAAAGTTGAATGATGGTGTGTGAACTCAAACTCATATGTAATACCGTGAGTATTTTTTAACGTGAAACATGGGATTTATCACATCCATTGTAACGACTTGATATTTGATTGACAGCAATGTACTTGCTTGTCTCATTTAAAATGAAACATAGGCAACGAATTTTACATTTGCTTTTTTTTTTGGTTATAAAACTTCCTGACAAGCCTACATCAAGTGCAACAACAATTTTAAGAATCATTAATAACTTTAGAGGAAATAGTGGCATAGTAGAATGTTCTGCTAGAGATCCCAATCTTACACATCTAAATTCTTTTTATTGGTGACCTTTAAAATCAGAAGTATGTTCTGGGGGAAATCTTCAAAATTTAGATTCAAAATATTTCTCAAAATATTACAATAAATGTCCAAGTATCATCGTATGTAATTCAAAAGTTTTATAGCAGATTGAGTCATTGCAGTTATTTAATAAATTTTTGAAAAAATTATTCTAATTATTATTTAATTGTTCGTTATTGTATTTATTTCTTGGTTAGTTGGTATATTAGTTTTATATTTTGTAATTACAATATTAAAATTTAATACTTCTGTCAAATTCATTCCCTTTGTTTCATTTTAAATGAGACAATCAAATATACATTGCTGTCAATCAAATATGAAGTCGTAACCATAGACATGATAAATTCCATATTTCATTTTAAAAAATATTCACGGAATAAATACTAATAAAACATTGTAAGAAGAAAAATTATCCTGAAGATAAATAACTATTGTATATCTTTTTCAGATTTAATTTATATTAATTTCAATATTTCATTTGAAAATATACAAAAAAAACTAATCAAAACTCAAATGATTGTAAAACCTGATGCTAAAAACTACTTATTTCAAATTAATATATTTATAAATACAATTAATTTGTACCAGTAAATAAGTAATTAATACACACCTTTAATTATGGCCAGTTACACTTTTAAATAGCGTATTTAAATCTAGAAATATTGAATTTCTTGCACTTAAAACTACGATTAGGTTAGTCTTAATTTAATAACCTCTAACTCGCTAAATACTAACAATATCAACAAATATTTTCACGGAAAACACTGCTTATACACTCACCTTTACATACTCTAAACACTTTTCCCGAACGAAAACAATAAGTGCTGTAAAAAAATTATAAAAGTGAACGGGACAATATTTTTACATATGACTCAATGTTAAAATAAAGCTAGGTTGTCCAGAATCAGCTGGTCACCGCCATCTTGTGTGACGTCGGCGCAAGTGCCCTATTATGGCATCAATAGCAAACTCAGCTATATTACAAGTAAAAGATAATGAGAGTTTAACAAAACAGATTGTGATAAACCAAGGACTATTACAAGGAGAAATATTAAGTCCCCTCCTTTTCTCCCTTTTTATTAATGATTTAGAAGAATATTTCCGAAAAAAGGTTGACGGGCATCGAGATATAATGTTATTAGCCTATGCGGACGAGTTAGTTATGCTCGCAGATTCACCTGTAGATGTGCAGCGTAAATTGAACGCTCTTGACATGTACTGTAAAGATAATGAATTGTCTGTTAATACGGACAAGACAAAAATATTAATGTTACATAAAGGCAGAAAAGAATCAAATCCTATTTTTAAGTTTGGTGCGAATAACATAGACACAGTAAACAATTTTAATTACCTGGGTGTCACATTTACTTCATCAGGTTTTCTTCTAGAAGCGTCAGAGTCTAGCATCAAGAAAACAGTTATATCTATTCATAAAGTTAAAAATATCTTAGCTAGAGGTAAATCCCAAAGTTGGTTGGAGAAAATTAAACTACTGAAGTCAATAGTAAATGCCTCACTGCTTTACGCAGCAGAAATATGGGTATTACGTTATTGTGATATTATAGAGAAATGCCAACTAAAATACGTTAAGAACATTTTACTTTGTCCTAGAAATACTCCAGATTATATTATATGATTCGAAACTGGTATCGAGCAAATTTCTATAACCATAAGGAAAAAGTCTCTAACTGGTGGAGGAAACTTACCGAATTACCCGACTATCGTTATCCAAAATTAATTTACAATCGCCTGTATCAACTCGATAAATCCGAAATTAACAAATGTGAATATAACTGGGCTACGCAAATTAAATTATTTCTATTTGAAAATGGCTTTTCTGAAACATGGGAATCTCAAAGTAATAGCAAATATAATATCTCAAGTATAATAGATATACATATATGCGACAAAACTGCGCACGTTGGACTTAAATAAAAGCAATGAATCCAGTTACAAACACAACAAAAATCATACGAATTGGAACAAAATTCAAAAATACCCCTTGTACTGTTGTACTACCAAAATAACAAATAATTAGCCACATTCGTTTTGCCACCAGAAGAGGATTAAAAGTAGTTTACAAGAATATTCAATATGCACTAGACGCAACAAACACATGTACAATATGTAATTTACATAAGCCTGAAGACCTCTTTCATTTCTTTACAGAATGCCCAATTTACAGTCCATATCGCTTGAAATAAATCAAAATAAAACATTAATGATCTTAATCGTAACGAGTTCTATAAATTATTGTTAAACTTAACAGAAGAAAAAATTAATGATCTGTTTTTCTACACGATTTCATCACTAAAATTGCGTAGCTTTTTTCTAAATGAATAAAATGTAGCGGTCATGATGATCACTGGCAAATTATAGTTATCATTTCTTAAATAACATAGCAAAAGATTTTAATCAATATTTTAGCATGTATATTCATGCATTCTATGATATATGTAAATTTTGAACTAATTGCATAATCTTGTTTTATTCATATTCTCACCTGTTGAAACTTGTATATATGTTATTTATAATTTACCGTTTCTTAAGAGCCTTTTCACACACGCCGGATCCGGCAGCCGGCAGCCGGCCGGTCGGTTCGGCATCGCGCTTTCACACACGCCGGATCCGGCAGCCGGCAGCCGGCTAGCTATTCCAAGTTGCACTGCGATTGCCTATATTTACCCCGGTCAAGAAAATTCATTTACTTTTTGTCTTACGACAATGAAGCGTGAACATATTATTGCAATGTGGATTTTATACAGACGACTTCGCCGTCGAAAAATAAAGCAAAGAATTTATTTTTACTAGTGGGAGAAGCCCGTACTTCTCCCACGAGTAAAGTACGATGTTTTTTCTTACAAATACGGCAGCTGTGCTTGAATTTAATTATTAATTGATGCTAAGAATTAATTAGTTGATTTAAATTAAATAGTTTTCATTTGAATATAAACACTTTTAAAAAATAATTAGAGAGATTTTATGGCCCGTTGGTATAAAAATATAAATTTAAAATTCTTCATGCTTCAGTTTTCGAAATGTTCAAAAGCATTCAAATATTTATTTCCCGACTTTACTGGAATCGTTTGACCGATTGCTGCTGTTGCCGCAGCAACAATATCTTCCGGCAGATTCAATCCAGTTCAATTAAAACTATTTGCATAAATAACTAAAAAACAGACTGCAAGGCACATACGTAGTCACAATTAATTTTGAGGTTAGAACGCTGGGAGATTTTCATATAAGGTCAGCGCATTGCTGCGCTAACTTCACTTCGCTTACGGCGAGTGGGAGAGTCCGCTCTTCTTCCACTCAATTTACTTCTCTCACAGTTGGAGAAGCATGTACTTCTCCAACGCAAAACAGTGGGAGAAGTAGGCACTTCTTCCGTACGCGTAAGGAAAAAATATTATCTACGAAAAAAAGTGTCCATTAAGGAAAAATTATTATTGATTTGTTAAAATTAAAGACTGTAAGAACCTTATTTAATGAATTAAATGAATTTTTAGGTAATAAAATAATTAAAACTATAAATAATCTATATTAATTATTTCCTGTCTTAGGCTCATGTTAGAATTGTACTGAAATAAAATTTGAATTTTTCTTCTTTTTGAAATATGACAGTTTGATGACTTTCACATCTATGCCTATGTCCAGTTCTAAAAAAACGGGATAATACATTGCTGTCAATCACTTTAAATGTAACTTTGCTTATCATTTTGTAAAGTCACCTTTTCTTTCTACAATGATGTTTTTACGTCTTTGCATGCTATTTTGTCATTCTTGTAGAGTGACATTCAGAAATTATCTTTTCCTTACGCTTACGTTAGAAGTGCCTACTTCTCCCACTGTTTTGCGTTGGAGAAGTGCATACTTCTCCAACTGTGGGAGAAGTAAATTGAGTGGGACAAGTCCGTTCTTCTCCCACTATGCCTCCGCCGTAAACGAAGTGAAGTTAGCGCTGCAATGCGCTGACCTTGTATGAAAATTTCCCAGCGTTCTAACCTCGAAATTAATTGTGACAACGTATAAATATGTACATTGCAATCTGTTTTTTAGTTATTTATGCAAATAGTTTTAATTGAACTTGAATGAATCTGCCGGAAGATATTGTTGCTGCGGCAACAGCAGCAATCGGTCAAACGATTCCAGTAAAGTCGGGAAATAAATATTTTAATGCTTTCGAATATTTCGAAAACTGGAGCATGAAGCATTTTAAATTTATATTTTTATACCAACGGGCTATAAAATCTTTATAAAATACACAAATTGGAATAATAAAATAAATTTTAAATTAGTTTATTTTATAAAATTATTTTTTAAAAGTGTTTATATTCAAATGAAAACTATTTAATTTAAATCAACTAATTAATTCTTAGCATTCAATTAATAATTAAATTCAAGCACAGCTTCCGTACTTTTAAGAAAAAATAAGGTACTTTACTCGTGGGAGAAATATGGGCTTCTCCCCTTCGTGTGAATTGGCAGCACTCGCTTCGCTAGTGGCCAACGCCACACTCGGTGGAAGAAGTCTCTACTTCTCCCACTAATAAAGTAATATACTATAATTTTTTTAAAAGTCTTGCACAATTATATTTTATAATTTTATATTTACAATTATTTATTTATTTTTGAACAAAGTACGATAGCCAATTTATCTTTGAAATAATCTACAGATGTCAAAAATTCAAAAAATATGCAATTATTTATTTTGCTTATGCATTATATGATTTTCTTAATAATATATAAGCATGCACGTAACTTGCATTTTACATATCTTCCGAAATTTAGTAATGAGCCAGTTTTGGTTAAACTTGATTTGTTGCAGGTGATAGTGGAGAGATTACGCCAGTCTCTGGATGTTCGGAGCTGGATTGCAACACGAACGATGCGACAGCAGGTTCGACGGCAGACGCAGACGTAACGGTGACGGAAGATTTCGACGCGTCAGAGGACGATTGCGCGGCAGGTCAGACGACGCCACTGCCCGACTCATGCGCCACAACGCCTCAACTAAGTGGTTCAGGTGATACCGGTGGGGTATGTGTGGACACTAGGCTACAGCCAGGTAATGTCAGCAGTGAACCCCTAGCTAAGAATACGAATAACGCGAAGGATGCATTCGCCAAGTCGCTACCGCTCGATCTCGTGTCCAATAATCTAAATTCTTGTATGCAGCCGCATTTGAAACATATTGAGAACGCGGAACGAATTCAAAACGCGCCCAGTTCGTCGCGAACTAACTTGCCAGAGAGGAACCCGTACCAGCGCAGTCCGTCCATGCCTGACGCCGAAGCCAGACTTCCCCAGGGCATATTCGATAAAGATTATAGCGAGTCCGCCAAAAATATCTCCACTCTAGGCGGCGACAAGTGGAGCACGAGCAAAGAAAAGTTTCTAGACGCTAAAGAAAACAAATTAACTAACAAATCCAATCAGTACAATCTCATGAACGAAGTATTCGATAAAAAACTAGCGTGCGACTTAGCGAAAAACCTAAACGTAGACGAAGTCAAACCTAAGTGCGACAAGTCAATTTGTAATGAGCTGCAAGTCCCCAAGTTCGGCGGGGCAGTAGTAGTTAAGGAAAGCTTCATAGAGCCTCCACGCATGACTCGAATCAGTAAAAGCTTCCACGGTAAAACTTCTAATTCTAGCCTTAACATAGCGGGCCCTCGGCGTGCTAGTGACGGCGTGGACGGGTCATCGGGGTCCGGGTCCGGTAACTCCACGCGAGCGCACAGGGGGTCGCGCTTCACCACCACGAGGGTAGACGAGGCTCAGTTAACCACCACACGCAATCCCAACCAACTCTGATTGTACATACCTCAGTATTATTGTTAAAAGCATTGTGATGGATTTATTAACGACTGTACTTCATTTCAGTTATATAAACATGTTGATAGAGAACATCTCCACCTGTGTCTTTTCATTTCCCTCGCCATACTTCCGTTTTTATTTATATTTTAACGGAATTAGACTACTCAACAGAACAAAGTCGCGATAATAAAGTAGCTCATATTAACTTCCAAAACCCGACAAAGAAGATATATTTATTTTTCTCGTAAAGCTACTGGTGCTACATATGGATCCATTTGCAGCTAATTTAAGACTAACATGGGATTGAAAAAATTGCGGATACTCTCTCTCTCCTGATAAATTTAGAGCAAAAGTAAGTACAAAGTTGTTCAAAATTAAATACTATAGCTCGTCCAAAATAGAAAAGGACCTGTCAATCATTCTCGCGCATATAATGCAACAAACAAGTTGAAGGAGACGGCAACATAAATATACTTTTTTTCTAATGGTGTTCAATGTGCCGCACAGTACATACTAAACGTATCGTAGACCCATGCCTGGCCTACCAGTTGCCCTTTGCAGTTCTGGGTTATAGTAGCTATACCTACACCATGTCAACCAAGTTCAAAACTGCACTGATCCAATAAACTAGGGGCGTAAACCATAAATGGGAAAGCAATCTACCATTGGCGTGGGATTATTTCAATAACAAATTGAATTTTTGTAAATATTTATATTTTAAAATGCATAATGTTTATGAATAACAAAAGAAAATATCACATTTATGAACATCATAAAAAAATTCTAATTAAGTAGAGGTGAATGGATTACATCGGTTTGGTTACTGACAATATTTTTCTTTGAAATAACAGCTTCTTTAATCTCTAGATTTTCAAGCCAAATTATTGTTAATCCTTTTTCTGCTACATGTAAGATTACGAATCACCCTTTCCATAAATGATTATTACCTGCTATTATAATCCTCGACAAATCATGTGCTGTTTTCTGTTTATTGCAATTATATGTTCTTTAAATCTTACTTTCGAATTTCCTTCATTTTATATAATAATTTCTTAATATAGTTTCCCCATATGAACTATGAACTAAGTACGCCACTGGTAAAAAACGCAATGGGGGGTACCTTTTCCCATTGGTTGCTCAAAATATGAACGAAAATGCGTCTTTCGCGCAGGTTCATTTCTATATTGGACGAGCTATAATACAGGACGTCTGCAGTTTCTAAGAGATATATTAAATAAAAATATGTAATATTTTCGTTAAAATCAGTCTGCCATGGAAATATATACAGTGTGTGCAACGAAATGCGGAACATAGGACTTTAACATGGGATTTCAAAAAATTGTGGATACTCTCCTGATAGATTTATAACAAAACTGCAAGAGTACAAAGTTGTTCAAAATTAAATTCTACGTCATATAAGATAGAATTTTTCTCAATATTTTGTTCTGTAAGAATATATTATTATATGGTTGAATTCAGAAAAAAAACTATCGCATAGGCATAAAAAATATGTGTCATTCCATTTAAAAAAATATATCTCTGATCCCTAACTTGAGAACCACTGGTTTAATTTGTTTTTTTCTTATTTAATCGAATGCCCCCTTGGTCACCTATAAGACATCCTTATAGGATTTTGTTGTATATTTAATAGTATAGGAATTATTTGAGGTCTCCAATAGGCGTGAAACACCATGTATATATATATATATATATATATATATATATATATATATATATATATATATATATATAATACAGTGTGTTCATCGAAATTCAGAACATAGAGAAACCAGTTTTTTTATGCGCGTTGCTTCCCATTTTAATATATAGCAATATTTTATACACCAAAATTTAAAGAATTAAATCCTGCATTTTTCGGTATAAAAATTTATTAGTGTGTATCCTTGGTATTGTAACGTTTTATTTATTTAGGTGAAGTGTAAATTGATTAAAACACTAATATTTATATAACTAAGTTTAATTAAAGAAATATGAATTATAAAGAATAAATAAAAATATCTAACACTAAGAATTAACAAATATAAACACTAATTTAAGAACTAATTATTATTACTAAAGACTTAAACACTAAGATAATTTATTTAAACAATTAAAACAACGCAATATTTATTTCAACACTATTTATATCACTGTCTATTTATTTATATCACCGTGTGTACACTACGCGTATTAACACAAGACTGTTCTCGCGATCTTTTGCTTGGGGTATTTATATTAAAATACATCATTCTAGAAGATTCTTTGATTCCTTGGAAATCAGAACAATGGGAAGCGAACGGACGTGTTCTGACCCGCTCGCTAGCGACCGCCGCCCGCGCCGCCGCCCGCGCCGCGACCCTGGGTTCGCTACATTGCCCCCTCCTTAAGACTGTTTCGTCCCGAAACAGTTCGTTATGACGAAATCTGCATGCATCACCCTTGGTGCATCTGGAAGTCTTGAAGAAGTAACAGTCGATGGTCCGTTTGAGCTCTTCTTGCCCGGTAGAGTTGAAGCTGCAGACTAGAATTTCCACTCCGGTAAAGCGGAAGATTGTTTCTAACATGCTTCTAACAATCCTCCAATCCAAACCATCTAGTCCACAGCCTATCTTCGGTACTGCCAGCTTCATGATGTCGTTCTGCAACAGATGGTCCTTCATATCGCACAGCGAGTCCCATAAATTGCGGTATGACGGCTTCTGATGTGAGTATTGTTTCGTAACGAGATAGTAAATGTACCGCTTGCGTTCCTCGTTCTCATCCTTCAGTTGTACCGTTTTTCCGACAGTTGGACGTTGGTTGGCCAGTTCTTGTACTCGTCCAAATTTTCTTTTAAAAACTGAAGCGATGCCGCGGGACATTTTAATGTCTTTCGCTACACAGTGAGCGAGGGAATATTCTGGGGACACGGTGAACAGATCTCGTTGTTCTTCTCGTATAACGCCATACCGTGCTTTGTGACCAGTGGAATGGCTTTCCATAAAGTCTTCAAATGTAGGTTCCTCAGGTACAACCCGGCGAACCGTCGCTCCACGATGATCGTCAAAGTTATCACCAGCAAAAGGGGCTAATCGATTGAAGTGGACTACCCTCGGCTTTCCATTAGGTGTTTTCCTAATTCTGTAGACCACATCATTTATTCTTTTGATGATCTCGTAAGGACCTTCCCAATTCCTTTGCAGCTTGGGCGATAAGCCGCGACGTCTTTGTGGATTATAAAGCCACACCAAATTTCCAGGTTGATAACCACCTTTCTCAGCCTTGACGTCATACTGGTCCTTCATCCGATCGCTGGCACCTTGAATGGTTGTACGAACTTGTTCATGGATGTCATTCATTCTTCTCCGTAAGTCCGTCACATAGTCCTCCCCGGCAAGATCTTCACCGGGTTTACTGCCAAATGTCAGGTCGCATGGTAAGCGCAACTCCCGCCCGAATAAGATGTTTGCTGGTGTCTGCCCTGTTGTCTCATGCACTGATGAACGGTAAGCCAACAAGAACAGATGAAGATGTCGGTCCCAGTCTCGTTGATGGTTAGAGACTACCTTTGACAAATACCGATTTATTGTTCTGTTCATCCGTTCAACCATGCCATCAGACTGCGGGTGTAATGCAGTAGTTCTGGTTTTCTTTATTCCTAATATCTTACAGATATTTTGGAACAGAGCAGACTCGAAATTCCTTCCTTGGTCGGAATGTATCTCTCGCGGTACTCCAAATCGGCAGATGCATTCTTTTACCAAGACTTCAGCGACCGTTACGGCTTCCTGGTTGGGTAATGGATAGGCTTCGACCCACTTAGTAAAGTAGTCCATTACTACTACTATGTATTTATTTCCATCATCAGTTTCGGGGAATGGTCCGGCCACGTCAATCGCAATGCGTTCAAAGGGACTTCCAACGTTATATTGGCGCATTGGAGCTCTTCTTTTTCTATGTGGCCCGTTACTTCCCGCGCAGATCACACATTTCTTGCACCACTCTTTAACATCCTCCTTGCAATTTACCCAGTAAAATCGTTGGCGCACTCTCTCAAGGGTTTTATTCACTCCAAAATGTCCAGATCCGTCGTGGATCTCCTCCAATACTTCCGGTACTCTATTCCTAGGAATTATCAGCTGGGTTCTACTCACAGTACCGTCAGTATTCTCTATGACACGTTTCAGGAGGCCCTCTTCAACAACAATAGAGTCCCACTGCGCCCAGTACGATTTTACACTTTGTGAGTGTCGTGCAACATCTTCCCAAACTGGTCTGCTATCTCCACGTTTCCAATCCAGTATGATTTTTAAGTCCGAGTCATTCTCTTGGTCCTTGCGAAGGTCTACCGTTTGCCAACTATCATTCACTACTGTTGTTCTAGCGATGGTAGAGAGTTTTTCCTCTAGACGACTGCAATGCTTGCATTCGTCTTGGCAAGGTCTTCTTGATAATGCGTCAGCATTACGATGGCTTGTACCTGCTCGATGCTCAATAACAAAGTTATATTCTTGCAATCTTTCAATCCATCTAGCTGCCTGACCTTCAGGATTCTTAAATTGTAGTAGCCATTTGAGAGCAGCGTGGTCAGTTCTTACAAGAAATCTTCTACCGTACAAATATTTGTAGAAGTGCTCCACGGATTTCACGACTGCCAAAAGTTCTTTTCTGGTGACGCAATAATTCCTCTCTGGTTTTGACAAGGTCTTACTAAAATAGGCAATAACCTTCTCTTGTCCGTCTTGTATCTGGGAAAGAACGCCACCAATTCCAACGTTGCTGGCATCTGTATCTAGAACGAACTCTCCTTCTGGTAAAGGATAACTTAGGACAGGTGCGCTTGTCAAGGAATATTTAAGTTGTTTGAACGCAGCTTGACAGTCCATCTCCCAGATAAATTTTCTGCCTTCTTCAGTAAGCCTTGTCAATGGCTTCGCTATATTGGCAAATCCAGATACATAACGTCGGTAGTATGTACAGAGACCAAGGAAACTTCTCAATTCATGTTTATCCCTCGGTACTGGCCAGTCACTCACAGCCCTTATTTTCTCCGGGTCAACTGCAATACCCTTACCAGAAACTACGTGTCCAAGATAATGAACTTCTTTTTGAAATAAGTGACACTTCTTTGGACTGAGTTTCAGGTTAGCCTTCCTCAATCTTTGGAAAACCTCTTCCAAGTTCTTCATGTGGTCCTCGAACGTTTTTCCTACCACAATAATATCGTCGAGGTAAACCAAACATGTTTTCCACGACAGTCCAGCTAACACGGTTTCCATAAGCCGTTCAAACGTTGCAGGGGCATTGCAGAGCCCAAATGGCATAACAGTAAATTGCCAAAGACCGGTACCGATGGTAAATGCCGTCTTTTCTTTGTCTCTTGGGTCTAAATCCACTTGCCAGTATCCGCTCTTTAGATCAAGAGTAGAGAAAATCTTTGATCCTGCCAATGTGTCCAGAGTATCGTCTATTCGGGGTAGCGGGTAGCTATCCTTCTTCGTCACGTTGTTAAGTTGACGATAATCGACGCAAAATCTTGTAGAGCCATCCTTCTTCTTCACTAACACTACTGGTGAAGCCCATGGACTGTTTGAAGGTTCAATCACACCTTCCGTCCTCATATCTTCTATAATTTCTTCCGCTTCTTCCCGCTTAGCCAGTGGAAGTCTTCTTGCTGTTTGGCGGATGGGTCTTGCGTCTCCGGTGTCTATTTTATGATGGACAACATTGGTTCGTCCTTTGTCCTTCTTGTCAAATTGGAACACATCTTGAAAGTTCCCAATTAAGTTCTTAGCCTTGGTTTTCTGGTCTGCAGTCAAGTTCTGGAGCAATGTTGACAGCTCCTTCAATAGAATATCCGGAACTTCACAGGATGTGCTCTCTGTGGCCTTCACAGTTCGAATAATTGATGATACCGCTGAACATTCACCTACTACGGTCCCTTTTTTTAGTATCACGGGATAAAAATTAATGTTCATTACTCGAACTGGGATTATCTTGTCGGTTTTGAGCAAGGCTTTCCCAATTACAACTCCAGTCCCAGTTTTAGCATCGTCATTTTTCGGCTGGAGCATGAAAATGTTTCCCTCACAGAAGCTACCCTCTAACTGTGCTTCTACGATTGACTCACTCCGTTCTGGGAGGGTGACATCTTCCGTTATCAATACTCGCATGGCATTGTCATCTCGTGGATTTAATACCAGTTCTTCATCATTGACCATCATCACTCCATTCTTCAGGTCAAGTTTAAATCCATGCTTTTTCATTATGTCCATGCCGAGAATAAATTCATCTTCTACCTCAGCTACCAGCACACGATGTTTAATGCAAGTTTTTCCAACAGCGATGCTCAAATCTATTTCTCCAAATGCGGAAGCTTGTTCTCCTGTGGCTGTGCGTATTTGCCACTTTGTTGGAAGTAGATGCTTTCTGCATAGTTTTCTTGCTAAGTCGGGTCTGATTATTGTTTTTGTCGCACCCGTATCCAGCAACATTTTAAGCGGCCTTCTGTCGATAGAGCCGTCTACATAGATGCTATTAGCTTGATGATGTAGGGATGCAACATAAGTAATGGATTCTGGGGCTACTGGATTACGGGTCGACGATTGCCCCTTCGCATCAACCCGACTTAGTTTCCCGACTCCTTTTCTTCCTTTCTTGGTTCTGCTTTCTTCTGTTGTTTTCTGCAGAGCCTTTGCGGGTGACCTAATTCACCGCAATTCCAACAGCGGAGTTTCTTTCTTCCAGCAGCATTAATTTCAGACGTAATTCGTCTTATCTTGTCTTCTAGATCTTCGGTGTCTTCGGGCCTCTCAGCATCGATATTTCGCACTCGCGATTGGTTACGTGAAGCTTGTTTCGCAGCTTCATGGTCTAAGGCATATGAAAGTGCGTCAACCAGAGTTTTTGGTCGAGCCAATCGTAGTGCCTGCTGAGTTTCATTATCTCGGACCCCATAGATAAAGGCTTGTGTAGCTAGGCATTCCAAAACGCTGTCAGGAGCTGTAGGGTGTGCAAGACGAACTAAACGAGCTATATCCGCTTCAAATTCTTGAAGGTTCTCTTTTGAACTCTGATATCGGTTCCTCAGTTGCGTCTGGTACACTTGCTCCAGATGCGCATTGCCATATCGCATATCCAATCGCTTAACAAGTTGTTCGTAGTCTTCCTGTTCATCCTCTTTTAGCGTCTGAAGGATATCGATGGCTTCTCCACGCAGTGAAACTGTCAGCGCTGTAGCCTTCTCCTTGGAAGTCCAGCCATTTGCTTTGGCAGCGGCTTCAAATTGTTTTACATAATTCGGCCATGATGACTTGCCGTCGAATTCGGGTGTTTTAATGTGCAGTCTTGAATTATGTTCCGCTTTTACTGTTTTGTTTTCTTGAATTATATCAGTCTTAACTGTATTAGAATTTGAAACCGATGGTAACGTAATTTTGGAGAAATTTTGCTGTAACTCTTCAAGTTTCTTCTCATAAGTTTCTATTCTCTCTTCTAATATTCCCGAACTTTCTTTCAATTGTTCTTTAAATTGTTCGTTTAGTTTGTCCTCCAAACCTCTAGAATTTTCCATTAGTTTCTCTTCCCATATTCTAGAATTTTCTTTTAATTCTTCTTTTAATGTTTGAGAATTTTCCGCCAACTTTTGTTCTAAACTTCTGGAATTTTTCATAATTTTTTCTTCCAAATTTTCCGTCAAAATTCTAGAATTTTCTATCATTTGTTCTTTTAATGCTCTAGAATTTTCTTCGGATTTTCTAGAACTTTCCTCCAATTTTTGTTCTAATGTTCTAGAATTTTCTATCAGTTTTTTAGAACTTTCCGCTAACTTTTCCTCCATAATTTTACCAAAATCGGGCAAGCTACCCGTAATTTCGAATGAAAAGTCATCAGGATTTTCACCAGCTTCTATTAGAGCTTGCCGTAGACGATGTTGTAGAACAGACTTGGTTCCCGATGTCTCCAACTCTCGTTCTTCCAGCTCCCTCTTGAGATCGGCCACTTTTAATTCACTTAATTTTACTTGTTTAGTAGCCATTTTATTTATTTTTATTTTACACTTCACAGTTTATTAACCCTCACACCTGACACCAATTGTAACGTTTTATTTATTTAGGTGAAGTGTAAATTGATTAAAACACTAATATTTATATAACTAAGTTTAATTAAAGAAATATGAATTATAAAGAATAAATAAAAATATCTAACACTAAGAATTAACAAATATAAACACTAATTTAAGAACTAATTATTATTACTAAAGACTTAAACACTAAGATAATTTATTTAAACAATTAAAACAACGCAATATTTATTTCAACACTATTTATATCACTGTCTATTTATTTATATCACCGTGTGTACACTACGCGTATTAACACAAGACTGTTCTCGCGATCTTTTGCTTGGGGTATTTATATTAAAATACATCATTCTAGAAGATTCTTTGATTCCTTGGAAATCAGAACAATGGGAAGCGAACGGACGTGTTCTGACCCGCTCGCTAGCGACCGCCGCCCGCGCCGCCGCCCGCGCCGCGACCCTGGGTTCGCTACAGTATAGTCAAACCGGAGAAGGAGAAGACTCACGTCATCAACCTGAAAAAAAACTTTATAAAATGAAATATAACTTGTTAAGATTATTGGGTGTTATTTATTTTTAAATAAAGAAGAATAAAATTATTTGTATTATGAAACGTATATATTAATGAATTTACAATTATTTCTAAAGTCAATCCGTATTCCTCTTAGAGAATATAAAATTATTTGAAATAATTGTAGTTGATTTCATACCATACATTGGCAATAATAAAAATGATCTTGTTTATATTATATTTTATACCGATCGAATATTGACGTTGTCATTCGATTGTCAGTGTCAGTCAGAAAGTATCGTGTCAGTTCTTTTATGTTACTGATACCTAAATCATGCTTAAAACTTTATCAAAGCAGTCGAAAAAACTGACAATAAATGTAGTGCATTATTTTGAACGGGAACTGGACAACGTTGGTCCATTAATTCTAGGAATGACGAAACCTGAAAATTTTGGTACCCGGGTACCCGACATGAATACCCGGGTAGAACCGGATACTCGATAATTACCCGTTACCCGATAATTACCCGATACCCGATAATAACCTGATACCCGATAATTACCTGATACCCTTAAAATATCCATTATTCTTCCACTTTCATCTTTTTAATATAAATGTTTGTTATTTGCATATAAATTTATTAAATGAAGAAAAAAATATTATTTCTGGTATGGAAATAAAAAAAAACATTGTTATTTTACATAACATACGAGTATATCAGCAGTATAAAATTATAAAATTAAAACTTATTTAAGGAAGTATATTTGATTTAATTATTTAGGAATATCTCATATTTCTCGCAAATATCAGCATCGATGATGTATCTGCACTCAGTCTTGATCTTCGTGTGGTTATAATGTTTCCGGCAGCTGAAAACTGTCTTTAACTGGCAACAACAGATTTTAGGTAGATTTCGGGTAACGGGTAATAAACGGGTAACGGGTACATTTCGGGTAATCGGGTACTATTTTTGATACCCGGGTACATTATTATCGGGTAGGTTCCGGGTACCCGGGTACCCATCGTCATTCCTAATTAATTACATTGAAAACCGTACGAGAGGTAATTTTTTTTCTCTATTTTTTTTTAAATTTAATTGAATTATGTACTTTTAGAGAACAGCTAATGCCCTTCAATTTACTAAATGCACTTATTCACTATCGTTTCCGTCACACATTAACTGTGATGACGCCGACAGACTTCGAGAGGTTGTGGTTATTTGTAGTATGTGCACTACCCTATAAAATGTGAGGTTGCTGTGGATGCAAAATGACATGTCAGGGAGTTGAACAAAAGCCGTCAAACAAGTAAGACGTCAGTGACTCCAAGACTCCAAGAACAATTTACAGACAACACAAGTGCTCGGTATAAACATACATCTAGTGTAATCATTTCTAATTAAAAATAAATCCCTACAATTTTGTAAGTTGTGTACATCATTTCTCTAACCCTCGTCATACTACATTTTGGCGACGAGAAATCACGAACCAGACTACAAATATAAGCCTTATAACGAAACAAACCAGGTACAAATCATGGGAGAAAACGATTCGTATAAAAATTTTCGCTTCAACAGCTTTGAAGCTGAAACAGAACATTGGGATTACCATCTGCAGAGATTTGAATTAGAACTTGAAATGCATGGATTGATGACAGATGATAATACGATTTAAGACGAAATTTGCTCCTGTCAAAAGTAGGTGCTCCAGTTTTTAAGATTCTGGCTGACCATTTTAAACCAGAGAAATTAACAACAAAGACGTACACACAGCTAACTGAAGTGCTAAATCGATTTTATGGCAAGAAAATCTACATTTTCGCTGAAAGAATAAACTTTGCTGATTGTTTTCGAAACACGAGTGAATCTGTGACTGAATATGTGAACCGATTACGTGCTTCAGCGGGAGACTGTAGTTTTGGTGCAAACTTAAACGAAAGAATGCGCGATCAATTGATTTTTGGAATAAATAACCGTGACTGGCAAGAAAAAATCATTCGAGAACATTCAACAAATGACACGACATTCGAACAAGTTGAAGCCACTGCAGTTCTTTTAGAGCAAGCATCTATACAAACCAAACAATTGACTAGTTTACAAACAAATATTCAGAAAACAGAAAATTACGTAAATCGTGTAAAGAAATCAAATAAAAACTTTGCCCTTTCTAACAGCAATAAAACAAAAATTCGTGAGTTACATCCGCAAACAGACTGTCTTTATTGCGGAGACTCAAAGCATAAACAAAAGGACTGTCCAGCTTTTGGAAAAAAGTGCAGTGGCTGCGGTGAAGAAAATCATTTCGTACGCGTTTGTGTTACGTCAGGAAACGCGATCATAAAACAATCATCGAAAACAACGAAAAATGACAATAGATCGAAACGTTATACGCGATATGTTCAAGATCAAAGTGACGAAGAAAGCGACGACTCTTCGAATAACGAAAGTGGAGCAGAATCAGAAGAAAAAAATCTAAACTCAAATATATCAAATATACGAAAAGTTGGATCATCCAGTAAAGTAATGTTATCGGTTAATATAAATAATGAAAATATTGACATGCTTTACGATCCTGGCTCTGTACATGCTGTAGTTGGCAATTTAACATGGGCAAAATTGGGTAAACCATCCTTAACAAAAACAGCTGACCTAGTAGCGTATGGTGAAAAACCAATTAGCATGTTGGGTAAATCTATGGTGGAAGTAAAAGCATTTAAAGAAAAGTTGTATTTGCCAATTTACATTACAAAAGATGAAGATATACCACTTTTTGGGTTAGACTGGTGTTTGGCTTTCAAATTACCCCTACCTTCAGGCGCAAAAGTATGTCATTTAAGAAAAGATTATATTCAAGAAGACAGTGCACCCCACAATAACATTAGAGGGGGAGGGGAGGAAATACATAAAAAGTCGAGACAAGATTTAACCAACGATCTTTTGAAAGGTTTTGAAGAGCTTTTTAAGGATGGTTTGGGTACTATAAAAGGTCATCAAGCCAAAATCTATATAAGTGATGATGTCATTCCAAAAAGTTTTCGTCCAAGAAACGTTCCGATTGCGCTACAAGAACAGGTCTCTGCAGAACTTACTAGATTAATTGAGGAAGGTGTTCTAGAGCCCATTGATACAACAAATACTCAAATTTCATGGGCGTCTCCCATAGTAGTGGCTATGAAGTCAAATGGCAAAGTGAGAATATGCGCAGATTTCAAGGTAACCATAAATAAATATGTCCAGATAGATGATTATCCACTGCCGCGATTTGAAGACATTACTGCAAAACTATCAGGGGGGACATATTTCTCAAAAATAGACTTGAAAGACGCATATCTACAAATGGAAGTTCATCCGGATTCACGTAAATTTTTGGTTATCGCTACACATATGGGGTATTTTACATACCGACGTTTACCATTTGGTATTAGTTTTGCCCCGGCTTTATTTCAACGGACCATGGATCAAATACTTACCGGAATAGACGGTGTAGTATGCTACCTGGACGATATACTTTGTGACAGCCCCAAATTTAATAGTACATGCCAAAAGACTAGGCGAGGTTCTACGACGTTTGCAAGCTGCTGGACTAAGAACACAAAAATCTAAATGTGATTGGCTTAAAAGCAGCATAACGTACCTAGGTCACAAAATCGATAAAAATGGTTTACATCCAACTGAAGAACACATTGAAGCCATTAAACATATGCCAATTCCACAGAACACTACTCAGTTACGATCTGTTCTTGGCACAATTACCTACTACGGAAGATTCATAGAAAATCTACATATAAAATGCGTTCCTTTATATCGTCATTTGAAAAAGAATGCAAAATGGGAGTGGTCAAACGAAGACACAGAGATATTTGAAACTCTGAAGCGAAATTTGACTTCAAACGACACGTTGGTTCATTATGACCCTAACAAACCTTTGGTTGTCACTAGTGATGCCAGTAATGTGGGCGCGGGCGCAGTTCTGTCACACAGATTCCCTGATGGCACTTTAAAACCAATCGCTTTCGCCTCACGCTCTTTTAGCGACGTAGAACGACGCTATTCTACTATAGATAAAGAAGCATTGGGATTAGTTTACGCGGTGACAAAGTTCCACCAATATTTATATGGAAGACGATTCATTCTTATCACAGACCACAAGCCACTGGAATATATTTTTGGAGAAAACCGACAGACCCCAAAGGTTGCAAGCAACAGATTATTGAGATGGGCTATGACACTGAATAGTTACGATTTTGATGTCCGTTATCACCCCGGCAAAGAAAACTGTCCTGCTGATTCGCTGTCTAGGCTTCCTTTACAAACAAAAATGGAACCAACAGGATTACCAAACCATACTCGGTTGCTGCACTTAAGAGTGCGGAAATTATCGATGAATAAACGGCAGTTAAAAATGGAAACTTTGAGGGATCCAATTCTTTCAAAAGTTATCAAATATAGCCAGACTTATTGGCCCGAAAAAAAAATTATTTACCATGACCTTATTCCTTGCTATGAGAAGCGAGAAGAATTATCCTTTGAAGAGGATATACTATTGTGGAAAGGACGCATTTGCATACCTGCTATTCTTAAATCAGAAGTGTTGGCCATGTTACATGACGGCCATCCGGGTATAACAGCTATGCAGTCACTAGCAAAACTTCATGTGTATTGGCCAAACTTGAACGCTGATATTATTCACGAAGTTGGAAATTGTAATTCTTGTCAACAATCGAGGCAAAATGATAAAAATTCACCGTTGCATCCCTGGGGTATATCACCAGAACCATGGTCTCGTCTTCATTTAGATTTTGCCGGACCTTTCGAAGGTAAAATGTGGATGATTTTAATAGACTCATATACTCATTGGTTAGAAGTCATACCAATGAAAAATATCATAACGAACACTACGGTAGAGGCACTCCGCATAATTTTTGCTCGTTTCGGTCTACCAAAATTTTTGGTGACCGATAATGGCCCACAGCTCACTTCAAATGAATTTGAAATTTTCTGTCATGAAAATGGCATTACGCACGTGAAAGTAACACCGTACCATCCAAAATCAAATGGGCTTGCTGAACGTATGGTACGAACATTTAAAGAGCGAATGCGTGCTAGTGACCAAACGTTGAGCCAATCCCAGAGACTTGCGGAGTTTTTGTTCTCGTACCGAAACACCATTAGAAGATCTTCAAATAGAACGCCTAGTCAATTAATGTTTGGTCATCATCTTAGATCACGTTTTGATCTATTGAAACCTGACGTGAAAAAGAATATGGAATATGAGCAGATTATTCAAAAGCGAAATCATGATCACACAGCAGGTTCACAGCAATATTTTACGGAGGGGGAAAACGTGTGGGTAAATAACCCTTTTGAAAAAGGCTCTGTTCCAGGACAAATCTTAAAGCAAAACGGACCATTGTCATATACCGTAAATGTTGATGGAAAACCTCGTCGAAAACATTCGGACCAAATGCGCAAACGCGGATCGGATATTCCATATGAGTTACATCAGGAGCTACCAAAAGAATCGTCAAACGTGGAAGAAACCGATGGTACATTTTCCAATACATCTTCAAAAGAAGATACGCCATCAACAGAATTACTGTCAAGTTCTCAATTTAATGAAAATACAGATGTATATAATTCCAGCTGTAGAGAAAATGGAACAGTTACTCAGGAATCTGAAGATCAGCAACATCCGAAGTCTCCAACGCCTAGAAGAAACCCTCCGCGAAACAGGAAGCCGCCTGCTCGCTACCCGGACTGAAACCTTTCATTCGTGGGGGAGGAATGTAGTATGTGCACTACCCTATAAAATGTGAGGTTGCTGTGGATGCAAAATGACATGTCAGGGAGTTGAACAAAAGCCGTCAAACAAGTAAGACGTCAGTGACTCCAAGACTCCAAGAACAATTTACAGACAACACAAGTGCTCGGTATAAACATACATCTAGTGTAATCATTTCAAATTAAAAATAAATCCCTACAATTTTGTAAGTTGTGTACATCATTTCTCTAACCCTCGTCATACTACATTATTAATTTGTCAACTGTCACTTGAAGAAATATGTTATAGTAAGTTATGTAACATGCACTGCACTTTTATTCTAAAAAAAATCAGTATCCCATATATTCATAGTAGTACATAACGTCATTACTTTAGTAATATTATTTGATGACGTGAGTCTTCTCCTTCTCCGGTTTGACTATAGTCTCACTTAATTTGAATATGTATTAAACAAGAATCCAGTAAGTGTAAACTTGAAAATAATATCAGATAAGGTGTCATTATGACACTTTAGCGCATGTGTCAGTTTAATTTATTTTTGAATTGAGTTCACGACTATAAATATTCATGATGATTATAAACGTATCATATTTTATAGAAACTTAGGTTTTGAACCGATTCAAAAATAAATTAAACTGACACATGCGCTAAAGTGTCATAATGACAGCTTATCTGATATTATTTTATTTATTTTACACTTACTGGATTCTTGTTTAAGAAATATTCAAATTAAGTTTATTCTACTTCGGAGGATACAAAATAATAAATACCAAATACCAAAAAATGCAGGATTTTATTCTTTAAATTTTGGTGTATAAAACATTGCTATAAAGTAAAATGGGAAGCTACGCTCGTTAAAAAACTGTTTTCCCATGTTAAATCCCTATATTCTGAATTTCGATTAACACACTGTATATGTTGAAACGATTTCGATATCGTTTCGCGGTTTTTATTTCAAATTTAAAATTTTTGTTAATAATTTTTTCTTCCCGACGTCTCTTGCGGCATGTTCCAGCTAGCGCTACGGAACGAGAAGACGGAGTTCAAACTCGCAGCAGAGCGCATGTGATTTTTCGGTGATCTCAAAATTTTGTTTTAAAATTATTATCTGCTATAATCCTTGGTTAGTTATACTTTTATTATTTGGTAATAATGTAATAATTTTATTCATGCTAATTTTTGGTAAGTTTAACTCATATTTTTTATAAATTAAGTCACATACTTTTCAGCTCTGAGTGTGAACTCAGTCCAGGTTTGATTTTTTTTGTTACATTTTAAAAATGTTTTGTTCATGAAAAAGTTTTCCTATCATATTTCTAAATTTAATGTAGTTTTTCTCTAAATTTTTAGTTTGTTTAGACACTCTGCCGGATAGAGTTTTGGCTTAGTGTTCGCTGATTTAATAGCCAGAGTAAAACGCGTTTATCTTATTTTTGGGTGTTCGAATTATCTTTATTTACTTTTTTTTTGATCCCCGAAACCGTCGTGTTTTACTAGATTCTACCTCTGAAACGTTGTTTCGCGGTCTAAACCAACTCGTATCATTCTTTATTACTTTGTCTGCTTTTTTCTTTACTTTTTCTAGCTTGGTCAGCTATTTTCTAGCTTTCTTTTATTTTGTTAATATTGTTGTACCTAAAATTGTTAGAATAATTTGTAATTTCTTTATTGTAAATATTTTTTTTGTAATTAATTAAAGTGCATTTTATAAGACGTACAATTTTAGTAACTTGTAGTTGTAAATTATTATTCACTTATTTTAGTTTGCAAAATTTTTTACTATTACTGATCTATTAGGTTTCTGTCTAATTTTTTATGTTTTATATCTCCTCCTGATCCTGGATTGATCGAGGTTTGTTGGATTTGGAGATCTCCGTTTTGGCCCTCAGTGACTCACAGCGGCTTGCACAATCACGCTCGCAGTATAGCTTCTTCGCTGTACTGGGTGACACATACATCCAGTCAGACAACCCGCTAACACGCAGTCAAGCTACACCATACACACACAAACTACACCACACACACAATCAAGCTACACCAACACGCAGTCAAAGACCATCTGCACTGTACACTAAACAACGCTTACTGCAACACGTTACAACTCACTGCATCAGAATCTGAATCACATTCAACACAACCCGTACCTACTGCTGACACCACACCTACACGGCTGAGGGTTATTTCAACGACTCCATTCCGACGCCCCGATTAATTCCAGACCCATCCATATTCTGTACCCTATTTTTTTAAGATAAGTATTTTGTTATAGGCAGTTTACTTTATATTTTTTCTTTTTTGGCACTATAATAAATCAATCTAAACTAACCTCTATAATGTGTTATGTCCATTATTTTTCCTTTCGACATAACTGGCGCCCTTATTCCCTTGAACCCACGACCTAGCGCAACCACGACCCAATCTGAGCTGCCGAGGTAAGTGTGTGACGCAAGATTAAATACGAATATTCATAAAAATTCTCATAATATCTAAAAGAGAAATGTAAATTGTAAAAACTGTCATGACTCTTAATTCAAATACAAATATAACAGACAAAAAAATTCAACATTTTTTTCGCGCTAAATGATATTAAAATAAAGGTTAATGTTCACTAAAACCGGTTTATTTTTGTTTGATTAACGGTTACCGGTATTTTCGGCCTTAAAAATATCGGTTAAAATTACACTTCAAGTTCGCAATTTTCGTTCAAAATATTGGTTACAGGTTTTTTAACAGTCACATGCCCTGGTCCTAAGTGAGATCCTTGAGGTACACCAGAGGGAAACTAACAACATCATTTGTCTGAAACCCATGTACAACATGGGAAACACAAACAACAACTAATGAAATACATGTTTATTTCACTATAAGTCATACAAATAGCATACACCAAACATCCAGGCTTAATAATAAAATAACCTCTCACCTTTACACTCTCTTATATTTGTACTGTTATCCCTCTGCATTAAACCTGATCATTCGTAGACCTGTGTACTGTTTCAACATCTCTCTAATTGACTGCGTCATACACAAGTCTCGCTTCAGTTCCATAGAATCAAACTGTTTCTGACTTTACATAAAATAAGCACATCAACAAAATCTTTATCAGAAACAGGCTTATCACATAAACGACCCGTTAAATAATATCCATTGTCGTATCTCTGTAGGCAATTTAATAGAACACACATAGTTAAGATTAATATTCACTTGCGGCTTGGCTGCAACTGTCTCAAACTGAAAATACGTGATGTGATGTTTGCAGATAGCTGCAGCTAAACAGCAAGTGTCTAACACTAAACAATACAACTTAGAGTTAATATTAAACAGAATTGATAAAATGAAACGAGATCATTAGTGACAGAAATAAAATGGTGAGTCCTATGTGCCTATGTTGGCCACAGCAACCGTGCAAGACAACATTTGAGTTTAAACATCGGATGATACACTGAGTCTTAACTGAATAGTGAGTAAGCAAGGTTGTGTGTCGCAGGGTCTAACTAGTAAGCCAGGCACATGTTAGGCTCGCTACATCTACAAATAAGAAATATAGTCTCCTGGACAATCAGATTGAAACATTACAATCAACATTAGACTTTGTACATTGTTCTTACAGTTATTCGTTAATTCGGAAAGGTATATTTCTTAACAGTCTCCAATTAATTTCAAGCAACTCTTTATAAACTCGAACATTTTATTAGAAAAAATAATGTTTATTTATGTTCAGTTCATTGAAGCGTTTGGTGGTGGTAAAGTTAGTGGCAGTGAAACGTCGATGTACTATACAAAGTGAGTGTTCCACTGCTGGTACTTGTAGTAAAATATAAAACTATAGACCAAGACTAGCTACACAGACAACGTTCAGCTAACTTAGAAAAGTACAAGCGAAAATAAAATAACATGGTATATAAAATAAAAATCTAACTTTAATTAAGCTTAGTACAACGTAATATATAGAGGAAATGCATACATCAAATAAAATGAAATGATGTCAGGTACTTGAAATAGCTAATAACTAAGCATAATTAGATTATGTAGTAGGGTGGTCTTTATTTTGTCAAAGTATGAACTTTTTTTGATAACCCCAAAAAATTAATAAAAATATTTATTTCTATGAAATTAAATCTTGATAACGGAACTTTATGATTTTCATTCAAATCTAATGACTTCTAGCAAAATATATTGAAATCATTTTATCTTGTAACGCGAAAAGTTTTGATAAGGTAGTTTATTTTGAAATTTATGCTAATCCGTAAATTTTCATCGAAATCCCTGAAAGCATATTTTATAAACTTTAAGGAGATTATTTTGAAATATGATTTAACAAGCCTGCAATCTTTTTTGTATTTATTTTAAGGAATTTTTTGGAGTGAGAGCAAAAAATTTCCTACTTTACCAAAATAAGTACCACCTATTATGTATGTATAAAACACATGATATTGTACCGATTTCGCCGGCTCAGATAAAATCAACAAGCAATAAACTAAAATAACAAAACGATAACAACTCCAATCGTACCACCGAAATTTGGACATAATTTTTGAGCGATTTGAACACTTGTATACGTGTTTCTTTATGGTTATTGTTTTTTAATTTTTTTTATTACATTTTATCACAGATATATACATCATGAACTGTACTGACCATCTCTATATCCAATCACAGAACGAGGAATATTGGCAACCTTACCTCCAAATGGCCGGATCCTTCAGTACAGCCAAAGCCAAACAAGTCTATATGTGTGGTCCACAGTTACTTACACAATAAAGTCTTACACAGATATGTGCTAGCTGCAAACACGAGGTGCAATTAAGAACCACTATTTATCCTAGGCACAGCGGTAAATTCTTCTGTTTCTCCATACTGCTGATCTAGCAGAGGATTTAGGTTTCTCCGCGCTACGAAGTTCATCTTATTGTCGATTGGCTCGTTCATGTGGAACCCTAGACTCTGCGGGAACGTCTCGGCTGCTTCCTGATTCAGGATATTCTTGCCCTTTACTGGCTGTCCGTTTAGCAGAAAGTCCTGATCGAACAAATTATCTGTCATTTGGTTGTTGTTTACATTCTCTAGCTTTGCGAACGGTAAGGGAGTACTTGGGACAGACCGAGATGGTTGTTGATACTTCGGAGTTAAATCTCGCATTTCTATATCAAAGTCTATACTTTGAGAGCGGATAAGTTTCTGCACAGCCGTGAATTCAGTTTGAGGCTGATTATTTAATAATTCTTGATTTAAAATTGCTGCATTGTTTGTATCAAAATTGAAAACGTTTTCTGAATTCTGTTGGACTTCAGGTTGTACGGGCTGTTCAGTAGGCTGTGTGGTTTCGAGAATATTGAGAATCTGGTTTAAGTTTTCATTGTTAAGTCCGGTGTTGAATTCCGTTAAAGTATCAAAGTCTGAGAATTCCGTGGGTACGGGCGTTGGAGCGACAGAGTTATTGGCCGAGGTGAAGTTGAAGTTGAATTGTGTTTGTTGTGAGTTTGGCATACAGGGCGACATTAAATTTTTCATGGAAGTCATTTGCAAAGGCACCGATTGCGACCGGTAGTTGGGGTTGAATTGTGCGTTTTCCGACAGGAGGACTTCTTGGCTCTTCTCATAGTCTGGCACGTAGGACACTTTAGAATTAGAATCCAGTAATTTCTGAAGTAAGTTAGAAGTGTTGAGTTTCTTGTTGGGCAGCATTGGGCTCGGCGGAGCAGACATAGGCATTGACTTCGGCATTATATCCGTTGGGTTTACAAAGTGTTTTTCTTCCATCAAATCTCCGAAGATTTTATCTGGTTCGGTGTACATCTCTGGGTCGTGTTTAATTATTGGTTTGAGAGTTGGTTTCACGACGTTTGGATGTTTTCGCGGTGGAGTCTGAACGACAAAAGAAGCCGGAACGTGCGCAGCTTTAGCGCGAGGAACCGGCGTGTTTCTTGGACTTACAAACGGGCTGGCGTTCGTGCTATTACATTTGCTCTGCCTACCACCGCCGGGAGAATGTGGCCCGGGGGATATTGGCGTGAAACTAAAGTTTTTCCGTCTGGTGTTTGGACTGGGAGGTACGGGTTCGTTTTCCATGACGGAGGTTTCGAAACTGACTCTTCGCTTAACGCCGTGGTGCTGTAAAACGTTTTGAACACTGGGTGCGGCTTTGAAGGCGCTGGAGCCGGGACTGTTTAAAAGATTTTTGTTGAGTGGTTCGCTGATTGGAGCGCCCATTAAATTCTGTTCGAGTAGAATGCGCAGTTGGGACAGCTTGTCTGACTTACTGCCGTTGCTTAAATCTTCGTGGTCAGGTTGCATAGTTTGCGGGTTATCCTCGTTTGTACTGTTGTTGTTATTCTTGAAGTACTGCATGAGTTCTTCTTCCTGCTCCTGAGAGTTGCTGCCGCCGTGCAGGTAGTCGTCCAGGGCGTCCTTGTCAACTTGACTGACGCTGATGAGCCGTTCGCGCGTTAGGTAGTCGGCGTTCTTAAGGGTTTCGTCTGGGATGACGTCGGTGGCGTCGAGAGTCCCGTCGTCTCTGGCGGGTTTGGGCTGTATATGTTTGTACTTGAAGTGGCGGGGGCCCTTGCGAGGCGGCTGGAGAATAACCGGCTTGGAAGCGGGGCCCACGGGCTTGATCCTGAGTGGCAGTCGAGGGATGGGCAGCTTGCCCGCAAAGTTGGGTACGACGGGCTCCTCCAGCTCCGCCTCGATGGAGTTGGACCGCGAGGCCTGCTTGTCTTTCTTAGCGGCTTTGTCGCTCGTCGGCTCCTCTGCTTTCTTCACATGAAAACTGCTAAAGTCAGGTAACGTAGCTACAGTGCATTCGTTTGTTGGTTTATCACAGACAGTGTTCACATAGCCCTGAGATTTTGGACTTTCACTCTCCGCTGAGTCTAAACTAACGGCCCGGGAGGTGCCACTCTGCAGTTTGCTCTTTTTGCACTTGCCTTTTGGCTCCGCTTTCGGAGATTGCAGCTTGGGACACACAAATATACATTAAGAAAGAGATCTCTGCCAATTTCAATTTAGAAAAATGATATTAATTTCTATTTCAATTACTAATTTCATACAAATTCTTCAGATTTTGTCTTCCAAAACATTTTCATCGAGTAAAATATTCACATGAGAACAAAAAATTTTTAATCTCAAATTTTATTCAAAAAAAAATTTTTCTCTCACTAATTTTGTATAATTTCTTCAAAATATTTAAAATATATTGACTTTAACCACATTGTTAGACAAATTATTCCCGAATAAATAAAAAGAGAATGTATAGAACTTACCTGGAATTTTCGTTTGTACTCTCGTTGCTGCAACTTTCTTTGTAGATGCAACTGGGCTTCTTTATGTTTGGGATTTACGTGGTTACTGTACGGCAATAATTCTGCAACCATTCCTTCTACAAATAAACAAAGACTAGTACCGTACATTTCACAATATTTCAGGGTTGGCAAAAACATGATTTATTTGAAAAAAAATCAAATAAACCATTTTTTTTTATTTTTTGAATCTTTAAAGATATCTATCCGTTTTATTGCACGTTTTTTAATTGTTTTAAATAAATGTTTTATAGACAAGAACGAAATTTGTAAAGAAACCGAGAAAGCGGGGAAATTGGTTTTTTTATTCAAATATTATAATCAAATAAGTGAAATAAAATATGCTTTTGGAATTCAGTCAGATTTATTTGAATTTACTACAGCTCCAACATGTTTCAACCCCATGTGGGCCTTGTTGAGGGACTAAGGATTTACAATAATTAATATCAGGATACCAAACATTTTTAAATTACTTACGAGTAAGTCAGGACGATCGAATTTTTACACATTAAAAAATTGGAAACAAAATGTCTGAACTATAAAAACTTTTCACATGGATGTAGTCAATTATATACAAAATATAAATAAATAAATTAAATAAAACACATATGTAAGAACTAATGTATAAATCAGACATTTTGTTTATAAAAATTTTTTAATGCATAAAAATTCAATCGTCCTGACTTACTCGTAAATAACTTAAAATTGTATGGAACCATGATACTAATTATAGTAAATACTTAATCCTTGATGAAGGCCCACGTGGTGTTGCAACATATTGGAGCTGTAATAAATCCAAATAAATCTGACTGAATTCCAAAAGCTTATTTTATTTCACGTACAACAAACCAGGTAAGAAGTCTTCATCTCAATTATATTCAAAACTCAAAACAATTCATCTGAAGAAAACTAGGAAAAGAAACATATTTTTTTTCTTTTCGTTATACAGTACTTATTTTTTCTTCCATTGTACGACACTTAATGATAAAATATCATTTAATTTTAAGATATTATTATATACAGAATATATTTTGGTTGTTATTAATAGTTTTGTAACAAATAAAATATTTTTTTATCTTTGATAAATCAATCAATGATTTTTATTAAAACATCTGTTGATTTAAATCGGGACAACCCTGCAATATTTTATTAAATTTTAATGTAATTTGTTAAAATTTAATGCGTATAAGAATCTGATAGGATTCTCACCTTTTGATTGTAAACCCTCAGAGAAATCAGCTAGTACAGCAGCAGCATTTGTACTGATATTAACATTCTGTGGTGCATGTCTTACAAGATAAGAAGCAAGACTATGCACTGAGGGAAATCTATTTCCTAGAATACTGTCTGCCCAGTCTAATATGATGGTACACGCAGCAGTAGTCAAATCATTTTGCGAGCACATCACCTCAGTTGACTAGAAGTAAAATGTATTTAGCTGTGTTCTAAACTGTAGATGAGAATTTACCTGTGGTCTGTCTCCAAGATCAGGCAACTGAGGCACTTCTAATTTGAATCTCTTTCGCAAACCTGCGTAACAATAGCGCGAATTCCCTCTGGTCCCAAGTCGCCTGGGTCTGACACTCGGGTACACTTGTTTCATCACCTTCCCGAAGTCGGCAGTCGACAGCGGCTTCATTTTATTATTGGCACAATGTACACTGCGTACACACGAACTGTACATGGCGTGACAAAGACAATATGAGGGTAGTTTGATAAGTAAATTTAACGACAAACAAAATTTTGTCAGAGTCATGTTTCTTCATCTGTTAGAAGAACACATGTAAAATTTCAGTACCAAATATTACATATGAGTTTGACAGACCGATAAAGTTAACGCTGAAATTTTTGTGACATGGGAAAAAAGGAAGTTCGTGCTGTCATCAAATTATTTTTCTTGAAACTTAAATGGCTACGCAGATCAAATTCGAGTAAGACGTTTAACACCGTTTATAAATGGATGGCTGACTTTAAACTCTGTCGAAAATCCTGTAAATATGAGCACCGCAGTGAACATCCGAATGAGGTGACAAACGACAAATTGGTCGTAGAAATTCATCAACATGAAGGACCGTATATCCTACATGAACATTTGGACGTGACAGCTTTTCATTGACACAAGAATGTTTCAGTTAAGTAATTAGAGAGCTTTACTGGAAATTCTTCTGTATTTTTGGATATATTTATAACCGTTGAGTCCACCACTTTACCCCAGGAAACAAAACAATAGTACATATTTTGTTGGCTGAAAATATGATGGTGACTGTTTTTTGGGATGAACGTGAAATAATTTTCATCGACTATCTTCAAAAAGGTAAAAACAATCAACGACATACTTTATGATACTTTATTACAACGTTTGAGTGAGGAAATCAAGATAAAATGATCGCATTTAACTGCTTCATCAGTGCAATGCATCAATGCACACGTGTGCAATTGCAATGACAAAAACTCACGAATTTACTTTCGAATTGCTATGGCATCCACCATATTCTTTAGATTTGGCCCCTTCGACTAAAAATGGCTCGGTAAACAAGGATTTGCTGATAGTGTGATAGTGATTGACGCAGTAAATGGCTATTTTGTAAAGTTAGACACACCGTTATAGAAAAATAGTTTGATGGTCTTAAAACATCGTTGAGCTAAGTGTATTAAGTTAAAAGGTGACTATATTGAAAAATAAAAATCCCGATTTTCTGCCGTTTTCCTTCTCGTTAAACTTACTTATCAAACAGCCCTCGTAGTTGTTAACTTACGTATACTCATTGTAAACTTCTTGCTTAGGCAGTGAGAGTTCCGGGTCCTCCTCTAAATGCGTGCGTATCCACATGATAGTCTGGCTGATCTCCGTACGGCTGCCCAGCGGGTTCAAAGGCTGCCGCAGTGGGTCTGATATGTTAGTAGGATCTGTGGGAAGCTTCAGATACAGAAGGAGCTTCTCTGTGGAAGTGAGCCGAGTCACCTCGTCCAAGATTCGGAAGATTGTTTGTCGCGAATTTTCACTAATAATAACACACATTACAAACCATTAAAAAATCGTTATCAGTGAACTAACCAGATAGCATCTTCAACTTGCTGGACAAAAAACTGATCAAGGCCGTTGTTATTTTCCGAAAGCTGTGGCTGGTCTTTGTGTTTGTCGGGTCTGGAGGACAGGTCTTCGGGTCCCAATTGTCCAGATCCTTGGTCGAGGGTAGGGTGACATACCCATTGTTTATTTTGGGTTTCCATTCTGATGAGCGACTGCTAGTGTTGTACCTTTCCCATGTCGCACTATGGCTCACTCACAACCCACTATCTTGAGACCGCAGGGCTGTTTTCTTGACATTTCGATCAGCTGGTTTTAGTGCGGACTGTATGTGGACTTGTCCAAAGATTTGTCACACAAATATATGACGTAACATATGCAGATATACATCTGCGCATGAGATACAGCTGACCCACTCACGCACTTTACGGAGGATCTCATACTAATCTCGACTAAACCAACTCACAAAAATTACACCAAAACGCCAATAGATTCAAGGCCGTCAACGGGAAATACATCCCAATTAAAACACCCAAATAACCTACATCTTCCCACTACAATCAATTACTTATTTATCACAAACGAGCCATTATGAACAGCTGTGAAGATTCGAATGGAAAATGCGCGGAATCCAGATGAACATATGTTTCGATTTACAAAGCACAAAATAAACACCAAATATTATCATTTATTACATGAAAACAACACGCTGATTACGTCTTTTATTACGTGAATAATACATAACTTGTAGCACGTGTGTGACATTGTATGTAATAAGTATAATAAAGGCATATTACCTATTGTTTCATTTTTATCAAATTTTGAAGTAAATCAGTGTAATCTGTCATTTTCCTCGGTTCCACTCGCCCATAGTCGTGAGAAATCGTGTCCGCCATTTGTCATTCGGTTTTTGAGCTGTCATCCTCATAACTCAACATTTTTGTTCGTATAAAGGTATTTCTCTCCAAATATACATTATTACTTTATTTTTCTTCCACATAGTACTAATTTTATATTGCCGGTAACTTGTATTGCTTAATAATAATTATTAAATACACATTTTCACAGGTAATTTTAAATTTTCTGTGTAGAATCAAAATGCCTTCTGGTGGTGCATTGTTTGGAAATTCTTCAAGTGGCCCAGGGTCCACTGGAGGAGTGAAACACTTGGTTGAATTTCGAGCTGGGCGTATGAACCTTAAAGGTGAGGGCAGCCATTAACTTCAATTTCTTTTTCTTAAAAATTTTATGCGTGTAGGTCGCATGGTACATCCAGACAAAAGGAAGGGACTGTTGTACATCTATCAGAGCGAAGATTCTTTGATGCACTTTTGCTGGCAAGACCGCCATACCGGTAAGAAATTCACTGTCCTTTTTTTCGAGACTAACCATTGGGTTCTCGAGAACCGTAAGAGATAGGAACTACGAAGTCGGTTAAATTGGGGCATTTTATTTATATTATTTTCCCGAAAGAAATGCATAGGTCACTAGATATGAGCAAAAACTGATTTTGGTCAATTTACTTTTGTCTTATAACTTTCTTGTTTCAGTTTATACGAGTTTATGTTAATGTTTTGTAAATGCAACAACTTTGCCCCAATTTAACTGACTTCTTATTTCTTACGGTTCTCGAGATTCCAATGGTTACCCTCGAAAAACGGATATCGTGTTTTAGGATTGTTAACCATACTTTATAATAACGTATTCTCCTTTATTTTTGGTGACTATACTTTTTATATTTTTGCATAAAAATTAAGTATGCGAAAATACTTTATTTCGAGTCTTTATTATAAATCATAACTGTGCAGCTTAAGATATAACAAAGGTTCATAATAAATGCTTTATATTCTGTATCAATATAACTTAAAGAAATCCAAAGGAAATTAGCAAATATTAACAAAGAAAGTGGCAATATGTACTTATAAATAGATGAAATAACTTGCCAAAAGTATTAAAACAAATGTTTTTTATCTGCTTGATGTTTCCGCCTCTTCAGCTTTTCATTGACAGATCTTTCTCAGTGAGAAATATAAAATACTTCCTAAAATTTCGTAAAAAAGTTATTTATTTATTTGAATCTAAATTTAAATTATGATACTAGCTACTATTAAAACTTACTTAAATTCCTCAACCTAGACGATAAATGTAAAATTATTATAATTTATGTTTTTGTTTCCTTAGCTAGAAGTTATATATAAACGTAATTATGCAGGTCGGTAGAAAATTAAAAAATCTTTATATATAATAATAACGTAATTTGCGAAAAAATGGTATTTAGAGGTATTTTTTAGGAAAAACGGTTTAAAGCTTCAAGTTAAGTACTACTTCCGATTAGCCAATTGTAGTCACAATCAGTTCGTCATATTTGGATATTAGTCTTAAATACCAAATATTATATTGTTTACATTTATAGTATTGGAGTTATCTTGGACGAAACATCGTCACAGACACGCACATACACACACGGACATAAAAAGTATTTTTACCTCTCGCCTATCAATATATAGATAAGGGAGGTATTGTTTTTGGTCAGATTTCTCGAGTGTGAGTTTTCAACATATGCACGAATTAGGGTCCCTAGAATACGATTTTACTATTTTTACCGTGATGTCTGTATGTCCGTGTGTGTGTCTGTGTGTATATGTATCTGTGACGATTTTTCGTCCACGATAACTCCAATACGACACATGTAAAAAATATAATATTTGGTATTTAAGACATATTCAAATATGATGAACTGATTAGATTTTGAGTACAATTGGTTAACCGGAAGTAGTTCTTTACTTGAAGCTTTAAACTGTTTTTCCTAAAAAATACCTCTAGATACCATTTTTTCGCAAATTACGTTATTATTAAATATAAAGATTTTATATTTTCTACCGATCTGTATAATTATGTTTATATATAACTTCTAGCTAGATAGAAAAAAAAAATATAATAATTTTCCTTTAGGCTGAGGATTTTTTTTAAAACAGATGAATTATTCATATGTTCCCAAAATTTAAGTAAGTTTAAAAGATAAAATAAGTAAATATGAAGCAGTTTTGTTCTAAAATTAAAAATGGAGGAAGAAATATATAAGGAATGTATTTGCATGCATGAATCAAGGTAAGTTCGGTTCCGGTTTTAGTAACGTCAAAAATAGCTGTCATATTGATCATACAAATTTTATGAAGTATAATTTTAGGTAAGAAATGAATTAAAAGTATTCTCAACTGCAATAACAAACTAATTTTAAAACTACAAATTAAATGTACTGAAAAACTTATACCGGGTGTCCCAGCTTGACCGACACATGGGAGTTTTACATGGGAAATCAGTTAATTATGAATAGTATCTCCCCAGTGCAAGATATTAACTTGAAATTTTGTATACTTATCGGAGAATATTAATTCTATGGATCACACTTTTTAAAATATGCAATTTTGTCTGCAGGGCGAGATTTATTAAATTTAAAATCTAATATTTTTGTTCAAAATCAGACAGCCATGGAAATAAAAGAAAATATTTATCTGACAGTTTAGTGAAGTATCACTGATTTTAATTCTTATTCCCTGTATTTTAATATTATTTAAGTTGAACTTAGTTTCTTTTTGTTAAATAATATACCAATATTACAAAAATATAAATATCTACAATGGCATGTCATTAACTGTCAGAACTGTCACATAGATATTTCCTTTTATTTCCATGGCTGACTGATTTTGAACGAAAAATGTTAGATTCTATAATTTATTAAATCTCGTCTTGCAGACGAAATTACATATTTCAAATAACTGTAACCCATAGAAATAATATTCCCCAATAAGCATACAAAATTTCAAGTTAATATCTTGCACTGGGGAGATACTATTCATAATTAACTGATTTCCCATGTAAAACTCCCATGTGTCGGTCGAGCTGGGACACCCGGTATAGAATATATTTCTACAGTGGCGGGAGGTAATGTGTTGGACACATCAGATTTTTTTTCTTTGAAATACTTTTTTTTAAGGAACATACGTTATTGTACTAAAAAAAAAGATAACCCTGCCTTTATGTAACACAAATCTTGTGTAGGCGTGGTCGAAGACGACCTGATCATTTTCCCCGACGACTGCGAGTACGTCCGCGTTCCCCAGTGTACCACTGGTCGCGTGTTCGTTTTGAAGTTCAAGTCCTCGAACAGGAAGTTGTTCTTCTGGATGCAGGAGCCGCGGACGGACCGCGACGAGGAGTACAGCAAGAGGATCAACGAGTACCTGAACAACCCTCCAGGTAACTTGCCCAGCAGCAACGCGGCCGACCAGGACTTGCAGTCGCTGCTGAACAACATGTCGCAGTCGCAGCTCATGCAGCTGTTTGGCGGCGTGGGGCAGATCGGCGGTCTGTCCAGCCTGCTCGGCACCATGAGGTACATCTTGTTTTTTGTTGCAGTTTACATCCCCGGAAAATTTTTCACATAAATATCTTGGAACTAAATTTATAAATAAATTTTCATAAGGAGCAACTTTGCACAAACGTTAAAGAAGTTATAGTACGTTATAGAGTTTCCACCAAATGTTTTTTTTTTTTGCCAGACTCGTTCATGTCCATCAAATAAGGTAGCTCTTGTTTGTTCGGTCATTAAAAATCGCTTCCACTGATTACGAGTTAGCATGATTTCTAACAAAACAAATTCTGGCAATTCTGTTCTTTCTGGTAAGAAGTGAGGCGATTGCGGGTCTTCTACAGCTTCATTTAATTGTCTAATGGTTCTAGTCGAAATTGAAACGTTACGAGTGACTTAAAGTTGAATTCTTAATTCTGAACTAGTGACTATCCTGTTTTTTAAGTTTTATATTTATAACTGACAGCACATAGTTTAGTTTAGACAGAAAACAAATAATTTTATTTGGTTTTTTTTTATATAATTTTCCACAAGAGAGAAAACAGATGTCGGGCATGCGTATGACTGATTTCGTGGTTTACGTTCTGCTGTGTTATTTGATAACCAACTATCTTGTTATACCAAATTGACTGATTTTCTATTAAACTGATTAATTTTACAACATCAATTTTCTCCCTTAAACACGACGTCATGCAATAAACAAACACGTTTTTCTCATTTCTCTAGTAGTATTTATTTGTACTATCACGAAGTATACCCAACATGCACGAACATACAGACATGGAAAATGAACATGGGTCAATTTCTAAACTGTGCAGATCTATATTTCATGCTCTTTGTCTATTATAAATAAATACATCAATTTTCAGTGACTTAATTCGAATATTTTCTGTGCTAAATTATGTTCTGCGTTGTATATTACTTACAAATCAGCTTTTAAAGCTGATTTGTAAGTAATATACAACGCTTTTAAAGCTGATTGTCTAACAAAAAGTTAGAACTTTGATTCCGTTCTTGTCCTTCGAGAATGATATTCTGTTCCTAAAAAACATTTAGGTATCCGACTTATTATTATACTTAATAATGCACGAGAAATAAATTAATAAAGATTCATAGTGACGTCATTACTAGAGATAAGATATACGAATCTTTTAAAAAATTCGTATTTATTCGACCCCGTACCAAAAAGATTCACACACTTCGTACTATACAGGGTGTCCATTTTTCGAGGCTAAGCATTGGGATCTCGAGAACCGTAAGAGATACGAAGTCGGTTAAATTGGGGCAAAGTTGTGGCATTAGTTGGCCATTTTAATGATGTATTTGTTTTTTCGAAAAAATGCGTAGGTCACTAGATATGAGCAAAAAAGCGATTTTGCTCAATTTACGTTTTGACTTATATCTGCTTTGTATCAATTCATACAAATTTTTAATTGGCACGTTCTAGAGGCACTTTTTTACGAAGAATTGTCAGTTGTGCTCAAAATTTTTGTAGCTCATACACTTTTCGAGAAATTCGTACTAACTTTCAATTTTCATATGGGACTCAAAGTAGTCTTAAATACTATTTAATAGAGATTTTTTTTCTCTTTCCAATGATATAAAACACATCTACATTTAATTAAAAATTAACAAAGATATTTCAAAATTACTGGTTTTATTTATCAAATAAGCAAATTGTATCACAGTAGATGTTCAAATGTTTTGTATAAACCCTGTTTTTATTATAATATTTTGTGGTCGTCTGAAAAATAGTGTACATAACTCGCTTGAAAGTGCATAGTAACGCTCTTGTATTAAATCACTCGGCGCTACACGCCTCGTTCTTCAATCTCTACACACGCTTGCTATATACCACTCTTCACGCTTGTTATGTAAATAACTATTAGCTCACTAGTGACTTATGACCTACTTTATTTATCTAAAAACAGCATACTTATATCGTTATAATTACACGGTGTTGGATAATAGTATATTATTTAACAAGCATAATATGGAGGCTATATTACACGAGGATGTAATTAAAAATACGAGCGGTAGCGAGGCATATAAAAAATCTGATATTATTTATTAAATATTCAGTTAGGTGTGAGTAGTTCATATATAGCTTAACAGATGGCGTCACAGTAGCACTTAAATGTCAAAATAACTATTCAAATTGTATTTATTATACTTTTATAATCATTTATATTGATATTTATGATGAAAAATATATTATTAATAAATTAACAGTTTATTAAAATGTTATATGTGACATTACATGCTCTATTTATTACAGAAAAGTGTAGCGTGTAATATAACTTTTCATATTACACTTGTGTAATATGAGTAGTATATTATATGTAGTATCACACGTATAATGTACTCATATTTCAATAGTTGTAGATAATAGTTATTTATGATATAAGTGTTAAAAGTGACATTTTATGAGTGAGTGGGGAAGTTTGAAACGAGGCGAAGCCGAGTGTAACAAACCCCACGAACGAAATAAAATCACTTTTAACACAAATATCATACACTATTTTTCCTACGACCCCAGTTATGTACCTATTAGTAAATAAAAACTAAGTATTATAGAATGACATTTATGACAGGTCATGATGTATTTGTTATGAACAACTGAACATAAGAAGTGTTAAAAGTAAATTTGTTTTTTACTTTTAACACGTTGTCATTGACAACAATACTGTGTTATAAACTGTTATTTTTAACTTGCTAAGCAACCGTTAAAAATACTATTTTTAACAGTGGTCGTAGGAAAAAGTAATTTATCTACGCTTATAAAAGAACAAATGATTTTTTTTATCATTTTCTTTAATTAAATTTATCTATTATACTGTACCTATTATTTAAAAAAGTTAAAACAATTGTGTACCTAACGAAAATATTACAATTCGATCGTTAAATGGCATCCTGTCATTTTACACTGCGCGTCGTTCCGAAATTCGGAGTCAGATTCAGTGAATAAAGTTTGTATATATTATACTATTTCTGTGGGATGCTTTGTCAGTAATACGTATCAGTCTCTTTATGAGTCATGCACTGTACCTGGCGATGCTAAAATTATGCCGAACGGTCTACTAATTCGTACGGTAGAAGTGCGTTTGAATGTATGACGGGTTGCATAAAAATATAAGAAATCTTGTTCCACATTCACTCAAAAACTAAATAATTTTATATTGGTTTATTGATATATTTGTATTTATTAATTTAATATCTAGTCAAATGACTATTTTTCATAAATTATTGACCATTATTAACCATAATATTTTTAGAAAGTATGACTATTTGAACTAATAATTTCATCAAAAATAGTTATTTGACTAGATATTATTACATATATTGTGTATACAAAATTTCGTTCAAAAATATTATGTATGTGGAAATAAAAAAAATATATTTGTGCTCAATTTAGTACGCAATAGTTCAGCTTCTGTCCGCTTACATTTCTAGGCGCTATTGTAAGTAAGGGGATTGAAATTTAAATTTAATACCTGCTGTGGTTATAGGTACAGAGTTTTAAATATTGAGGTTTCTGCTGAAAAGGTCAACATCAAAACAATAAAAATTGCAATAATCACATTTTATTTACTGATCGAAAACATAATTCACAAGAAAAATGAAAAATGACATTCCGTATTATGTCATATTATATTATATTTAAATGCCATAAATAGTAAACAATTGAAAAACTATTTTTTTATAATAATAACTGAGACTCATGTGCTCATGACAACAATGTATCTACAGCATGAACATGAACATCAGAATTATATGGCTAATTCCAACGATTGCTTCTTAATAAATTATGATGCAAAACACTTGAAAACTCAAGCTATGGAAATAGTATTATACCGGGTGAATTAGTGAACACCAATCATAGAAATAGCTTGAGAAATCATTTCTTAGCCCTCGTTGTTCCTCATTTTATTTTATAGCAAAGTTTTACACGCCAAAATTTAGAAAATAAAATTCTGCATTTTTTGGTTTAGTTTCTTTTTAATTAAATAAATTTTTTAAAAATAATTTCAAATTAACCGTCATACTACTTGAAAAATATTTTTGAATTAATATGTAAATATTTTTTATTGCTATTATTATTGTTATGTATTATATCTACTATAAAAGGTAAAATGAAAATCTTCTCCTCAATAGTAAACCTTTTCATAATATTATTAATGACAGATATCAAATTTTCGATTATGTTTTAAACAAATCATGGCTAAACATGATTTTTCAGTTAGAAGTGTTGTAAATTTTGAATAAATTAATAATAATTACGGTTAAAAATAAATATATGTCATAAAATAGATAAAAATATTATATATCTTTTGATTTGTGTGAATATAAACTAAAATATAAAAATTTAAATGAATTATTCCAGAAATCTGTTGCATATTTATTTATTTCTATAAATATTGTATTACAATTACTTAATAATAACTTTTTACATTAATATTTTTAAAAAGATCGTATATTTGTTTAATTTGTATATGTAAGTATCATATTAAAAATAGAACACAGAAATACATTTCTTAAATTTTAATTCGATTACATTATTTATTTTCTAATAAAAGAATAACAACTAGAAATAGCAACAGCCTCTACGGAGCTCGAGAAGTTCTCTTTCTTATGTGTTTTACTATTGTTTCTCCGTTCCAAAGTTTAATTATATCATATAAGTCTATAAACGTCCAAATTATTTAAATTCCGATATGTTGTCGTAATTTAACATAGGGGAATAACAATTTTTTCGGAATTATTAAAGCAAGTCAAAAACTTATCAGTTCTCTTAGGATCGGATAAATTCAGGGATACCGCTAAAAGGCTAAAATTGGCTGGTAGGTTCTGCGCTAGGGTATGAGGAAAATATTTGGAATACAGAATGAATTGTCGCTCGGTTGTCTCCAAATTCATTTTTATTTACAAAAGCATCGCATATTTATTACCCTTATAGTCGACCTTTTTGGAGGTACTGCGGGATTACCCTGCATGTGCAACCATCTATTAACTAGAGACCTAAAGAAATTTCATTTTAGTTAGGCAAATGCTCACTTTACCATCGTGGTGTTACTTTTATAACGAAGCATTCAAGAAATTTCATTATAGTTCGTTAAATGCTCACTATACTATCGTGTTGTTACTTTCGAAACGCACCCTTAAAAGATTCGTTCAATTTATACGAATAATACACATCGCTAGTGAGACAGAAACTAGGCGGGAGAAGTGGTGGTGTAGCATTTCAGAGAAGTTAGAATGCATGCCCCCTTTTTAGTATTAAAATTTTAATTTTGAAATTTATTGAAAAATTTCATAGTGATGCATTAATTTTGTTCAGTTTATTTTAATTAACTTCTTGACTTAACATATTTGTCGTAGTCGTCCGTCGACAGGCAGCCGAGCCAGTTCGGGTTCGACCCCGGCGATAACCCATCGCCCAACGGTGCCTTCGACTCCAACAAGCGGCACTACCACCGGTAGCGCAACTCCGGCTGCTGCGCCTCCCCCCGGCACTCCGCAAAACGCGTCTGTGCCGGTGTCCACTCCGGACGCTCCTCCCAGAGTCACTCGCGCCAACCAGCCGGCGAACCCGAGCAACCCGATTCAGTTGGCGGATCTGCAGAACTTCTTGCAAGGCATTTCCAACCCGGACCAATCAGGTAAGTTCTTTAGACAACATAAAGGCTATTTTGATGTAGGTGAAAATAAAAAGATGGTTTTGGAAGTCAGACAAATTTTGAAATTTATTTATAGCTTCAATATGTTTCAACCCTACAGGGGGCCTTCTTTAAAAAAATATTATTTGTAACATTGGAGGATTCCACTGTATTTAATTTAAAAGTACCTCTATGTCAAATTAAGGCTATTGGTGACAATCCATTGAAGAATTTTATATTAATATGTGAGTTATGGACCCCAAATTTTAAAAAATTCAATATTATGTCATGAATATGTTTTTTTTTATGTAAAACTGTTTTATTCGTGGACCAAAATGTTCTTGAAGTATAGGCTATTGACACGTCGGATGGCGATATAAATAATTCATATACATATTTAAAGATGACGTTTGACTTAATGCTAATACAACTAATTAAAAATAAAAAGGCTGACTATGTTTAAAAGAAAAATTTTATATATCGCATTGAAATTAGTGCAATTAAAAAATTCGATACCTCAATTTAAACGATGTTGTGTGAAATATCGGTTATAAAAGTATGCGGTTTTCAAGCTTTAAATTTAAGTATATTTTGGAAAAAAGTATATAACGGTCAGACGTTAGTTAAGTCACCATGTAGGGTTTGTGAAAAAAGAGATTAGTCATTTTTTTTTAGTTTCTGTTTGATTCTAGATTGCGAAATATTACTTTTGCATTCGAAAATGAAATATTTTTACGAGGATAGCATTTTTTCGAAAACTGTGTTCCAAAATTAGTAAAAATTTAAAAAGAAATTTTATCAAATCAAATATTTTTTGACAACAGAAATTAAATATATGTTTCAAATTATATCAATTTTCAAGTGAAATATTCCAATACTTCGTTGTTAATACTATTAAAATAATATCAGAAAGCAATAAATACATTAAAATGACAGATTTGATTAAATTGTGATCCTTTATTTCATCAAAAGAATTGCTGGATATAAAAGACTTTTGCGAGCTGGATGTAAAAGACTTTTGCGATAGCGAGCTATTTTGACAATAATGCGAGGTCTCGCAATGGGTCGCGTGCACGTGACGTCACGGCCATTTAAAGATGTCTGCCTGGTGGACCAACATACCATTGTACACCACGCAGAAATAGCCAAAAATGCCTCAATTCTGTGTTGTTGTGGGATGTTCAAAAAAAAGTGGAATTGGGGATGGAATATATTTTTATAGGTTTCCCTTAGAAAAAGATAATAGAGGTAGGAGTATTCCTTTGGCGGTAGAAAGACGGAAAAAGTGGACAACTGCGGTTAAAAGACAACACTTAACAGAATATAAAATAAAATACGGCAGAATATGTTCGAGACATTTTATTAAAGGTATTTTGTTGTCCCTAATACCTGAATTCTTTGAATACAAACAAATATAAATTAGTATTTGGCATTCTCATAAAGTACCTAACAAAATTATGTCAAATATAGGTAGAAAGTTTGCCCGGTGATTCGAAATAAATTATTATATATATTTTTGTTTATACTAAGTGAGAAAAAATATTATTGAAATATGATTTATATAAAACCCATATTTTTATTAATTTTAAATAGGTACTTGTGTTGTGATAAATGTTATCGTAACCAAATATGCTTAAAAATTATTGCAAAATTCAAGGGAAACCAGCTGATTTAGATGATAAAAACAATCCCGATTGGATACCATCGTTAAATATGGGCTATGCAAAAGCATGTTATAATGCAAATAAAAGTTTACAGCGTTATAACAGATTAACAGATCGACATGTTAAGGTTTGAAAGTTTTATTAACAAAAATATGTCGTAATTATCATTTAGTTATAAACATACATATCACTGAGTTGAATAGAATGGTAGTAGTATATGTCATGTAAATAACTTTTACTAATGCATTTATCATATATCATTCAGTCATTACTAAAGTTAGTAATAATTAGTAAATGTTCTTCCTTTTATAAAAAAATGTATTTATTTTGGTAAATGATTTTATTATATACATGAAAATAACAAATTTATTCAATTATAGAAACAAGCTGTAAGTTCTTCCATGGAGCCTGTTTCTGTAAATGAGGAACAGGCTATTACTAACATTGCTAGCACTAGTTCTTACACTAACGAAACATTACCTCACACTGAAACTGATCATGAAACTTCTACAAATGTGACAGATTTGAAAAATGAAATAATATCTTTGAAACATCTCTCCAAAACTCTATAACACAAAAAACAGCTTGTTGCACAATGGAAACGAAGCGAGTGAAATGGTTTGTTGGTCCACCAGGCAGGCGGGTTGCCTACTTCGAGTCACGTGCTGCACGCGACCCATAGAGTTTCTGGGCGTGTGATACACAATATTTTCTAGGCCCATGACACTTTTAATTTATTAAAAAATAAAATAACACACTAGTGTGTTATTATAACACAAGCCGTGTGCTATGTTACATTTTCTGGTGTTAATTACAGTGTAAATATGGCTACTTTCATATGTAGTCGTCTAAAAATTTTATACACTATAGGGTTTTTGTTAGAACATTTTCGGTTCACATGGATATATGTTTAAAAAATTCACTTGTTTTATACAAAAAATTTAGTGACATTTATTCTAACCTAAAAAATTAAACGAATGTGAATTGATATTTTTCAATTAACGTAATTATAATCATACAAGACAAGTATAATATGAATAATAAATCAAAAATAGTTGTTTTAATTAACGTTTTACATTCCCAATAAAATAAAATTAAAAAATTTGTAAGAATGTAATACTAAAATATTTAAGTTGGTATCCCTACATTTTGCCGGCCTAGGTCAGCAAACAGAGTTTCTGGACGAATTTGAGTTCTGTAATACTACTAATAATAGGACGGAGGCGCGAAAAGACAAAAAATATAATCATTTCGCGTGTTGTTAGTTGTCATGTAAATATTAACTTCTTATGGCAGTTTTCGAAAAATTAATTTTGCTTATTTATTGATTCAGGTGCAGAATTTTATGCTCTACAATTTTTATTTGAAGTTTTTTTATTTAAAATAATTAGGAAAGCAGGAAATAAGGAAAATATGATTTTACATGTTAAATCCCTAGGTTCGGGTATTCGAGTCATCACCTGTATATGAATAATAATAAAATGGAGTCTAAGGTTATTTAATGAAATAATATAAAATTACCCCTAACCTTAAATAAATTTTTAACAGTCACCTTTAAATCTAACTATACAATAAAATCACTATTAGGTAACCCTAAGGACAAAATTACTAATAATAATAATAAATCAGGAATTTATCATATAAATTGCAATGACTGCGATAAAATATATGTAGGCCAAGCTAAACGTCAAATTAAAACTCGACTCAAACCTATATTGCCTTAAATCTGGAAATCCAGAAAAATCGAGCGTAGCACAACACATTTTTGAAACTGACCATAATATAAACGAATCAAATTTAAAACTTTAAAAAAACGTGAATAAAACTAATTATTTAGATGCTTATGAAAGTATAAACATACATAAATTTAAAAATAAAACAAACGCTGACCAAGGGCCAATCCCATATTCTCCATTATTTCAGCAGATCTAACTATCTATTGGACGATTTAATTAATTAATGATTTAATCTTAGTATCCCACCCTTCTATCAGCCTACATAAACCCGGTTCCTTCCCTTATTCCTCAGAGTTGTTTAGACCTCTGGCCTGGTTCACATGCTGAGTAATCTATACACTCTGTTATACTGATGATGACAACTTAGTTGTCGAAACATATGTATATGTAAAAATTTATTTAAGGTTAGGGGTAATTTTATATTATTACTTGTATATGATTTCAACCAATTTTCATACAATATTTCACTATACATTTTAATAAAATAATTTTTCGCGCTTCCGTTTCATTATGACAAATATTACAGAACTCAAAATCGTCCAGAAACTCTGTTACAGCTATTGTACTTGTAAGAAAAATATACTCAACTCTTGGGAGAAATAAGGGCTTCTCCGACGTGTATATGTAATGAACTATTTTTCTATTAATTTTTGTTTAATAATTATTGACCAGTATTTTATAAATCCGACATATTGTTTTCAAAATATTTTCATTTGTAACAATTCAAATCATATGACTTATTTTCCTTGAAGAAGGCTCACGTGAGTTGAAACATATTGAACCTGTAAATAAATTCCAAAATTTGACAGAACTCTAAAATCATGTTTCTATTTTCACCTTTATCTAGCAAGCAGTCAAGAATTTTTCTCCCTATATATTTAATATTTTTTAGTGGATTTGTCTTCTGCTTTAACAGCAGACGCGCTGTCCGGCATCCTGAACAACGCGGACGCCATCGAACAACTCCAGTCGCACCTGCCGGCGGTGGACGGCTCGACGCAGGAGCAGCTGCGCTCCACGCTCACGTCGCCGCAGTTCCAGCAGGCGGTGTCGCAGTTCTCCAGCGCGCTGCAGTCGGGCCAGCTGGGTCCCGTGGTGTCTCAGCTGGCGGTGAACCCCGAGGCGGTCGCGGCCGCCACCCAGGGCAACATGCGCGACTTCGTGCGCGCCCTTGAGAAGAACTCCGGCGCTGGCGCGGCCAACCCCAGCGAGGCTGGCGACAAGAAGGAAGAGAAGGATAAGAAGGAGAAGAAAGATGATGATGAAGATATGCAGCTTGATTAGTTGTCTCACACGCATGTAGTACTCAATAAACAATTTATATCCTATTTTATTGTTTGTATTTCCTGGCTAATAATAAATATTTTGCAGAAACGGATTTTTCCATCATTAAATAGAAAAATTAGACACGTATTTTTTATCTTTAAAAATACTTAATAGTACACGAGAAATAAATTAGTAAATATTTATCGTGACATCATTATCCGGACGATAGCTGACAGAAAGATAATAAGTGTTTTATGTGGGACGGACAATGAAGTTAGATTTCGTGGTCCGCTATGGACAACCTCATTATTGCTGTTTTAATTAAATATTTTAATATTCACTTCAAAAATGACTGAAATAATTATAAAAATAAATTGTTTGGTGATATTTTCGTATTATTTGCAGGCCTCGCTTTCAGCTCGGCTTGTCAAAATAAGCTCGCTCTCGCAAAAGTACAGTTTCTGGACTAGTGAACTATTTCACGACTCCGTCCCATTATGACTAGCATTACAGAACTCAAAATCGTCCAAAAATTCTGTTTGCCGGCCTAGGCCAGCAAAATGTAGGGATACCAACTTAAATATTTTAGGATTACATTCTGTCGAAATTTTTAATTAATTTTTATTGAAAATCTAAAACGTTAATTAATACAAGTATTATTGATTTATTATTCATATTATACTCGTGTTGTATGATTATGACTACGTTAATTGTTGAAAAATATCAATCACATTCGTTTTATTTTTTAAGTTAGAACAAATGTCACTAAATTTTTTGAATAAAGCAAGAGAATTGTACTTATATCCATGTGAACCAAAAATGTTACTGACATAAAAACTTTAGTATGTAAAATTTTAAGTAGTAATAATATATCTTTAATAAATTAAAAATACCATCGGCGCAAAAATCTTATCATCCAGAAACTCTTGCGAGATCTTGCATTATTCATAAGCCTCGCTTTTAACTCGGCCTGTCAAAATAAGCTCATTCTCGCAAAAGTTTAGTTTCTGGACTAGTAATAAAAATAACTATTTGATTTCAGTTAATTGAAAAATGGTATGTTTGCATTCCAGAATGAATTTTTCTTTGCATGCACAGCGAACAAAAAAATAACTTTCGAGATTGCAATAACATTTTGCAATTAAGTATCAAAAATTTTTTCCTGAAATCGGCCAGTAATCTATCAAATGGCTGCCGCAAAATAGGCAGGGAAATCCAATTTCCCTGCCTAAGCAGTGGTAAAATACAATGTTGTCAACTCTATTTTGACAAGTAGGTATATTTATATTTCAATACGAAACACTGTTTACGTGACCAATGAATAAAATTCAAATGTTTATAACATGTAGTATTTATACTAAATAAACTAAATTTAGAAGATCAATGCATTTAACAAATTACAATAAAAAAATTAATTTCTTAATTTGTGATCTGACAACCATGAACTTGCCCTGCGTGCCATGTGATAGCTAAACAAACAACAGAGCAGGTTGACACATAACCTCAGTAGCCTACAATGACAGTTACTCGTAAAATACATATAGGTTATGTATACATACATATATTATTCGTTGATTTTAAAATTTTGTACGATTTCAGAAAAAATATAATACATATCTCGTCAGGGAGGTACCTTTTCATGACTCATTCATCGTTATTTGCCTCGGCCTGCGCCTCGGCAAACAATCTCCATATTCGTCATGAAAAGATTAACCTCCCTGCCATGATATGTAAATAACTATTTTTTGAAATCTAACCCCCAAAATTAGTAGAAAAGATATTCTTTGACGTTGACAGCAGAAATCAAACAATTGTTTTGTTGAATACCAAAAAAATAGTATTTTTTAGGCGGCTGGTACATAAATTATTGTTTTTCGTACCTGCTGGCAACCTTAAAGTATCAATTTTTATTTGACTTCTGTCAAAGTCAAAATTTTTGGCCGCTAGTTTGTTCATTATTGATTTACATAGTTCATATTAATGTGATTAATTATTTTAGAATATAATAACAAATGTAAGTAAAATTTTAACTATTCCTTTACAAATATTAATGAAAAAGTAATGAATTTACGAGTAAAAATAGCGGCCGTAAAGTAAATGCGCCGTAAGGTAAATGCGGCCGTAAAGTAAATGCGGCCGTAAAGTAAATGCGGCCGTAAAGTAAATTTTGACAGATGTCAAAAAATGATTTTGAATGAAAATACATAATTTCTTATTGTAATCGCCTAAAAAATGTTGTGTGCACCTCTGCTAAAAGTTCTTTTTGGGCCTCATCTGATTTGTAGCCTCGGCTGCAAACTTAAGTTTCGGCCCAAAAAGATTACTTTTAGAACCTTGATACACAAATAACTATTATGTATCTAGAACGAAAAGTGAATCTTTAAGGTATGAGCAAGTAGTTTACGGCCGAGGCGAGTAGCCGAGGCTGTAATTACTTGCGAGTATCTTAAGTAAGGAGGCTAAGACGCAACTGTTCGGATCTCCTCACGATCTCCTAGCAACTAGCAACGCGAGCATCAGAACAACAGAAGTTTGTTTATAAATAATTAAATATTCATTGACGGTTCTGTGCACCGGTTTCTTTCTCAATCGTTGTTATAATGACCGAAAAAAATATTCCTCAAGATATTTTAGATCAAGCGGAAGAGGTAAAGATGAATTTAATGCCGCGGAAATCGAAGATTCAATATGAAAGGGAATACGGTTCGTTTAATACGTGGAAAACAACTAAGCATGTGAAAATTGTAAATGAAGATGTTCTTTTAGCCTATTTTTCAGAGAAGGTAATTTGTAAAAATGTAGGTATTTGTTTAGTATTAATTTAATACCTACATTATTTTTTCTTTAGTCCAAAGGAATGAAATCTTCATCGTTGTGTTGATGTTTTCCATGTTGAAATCAACACTCCGAGCAAAAGAAGATGTCGATATTAAAAAATATTATAAATTGAAGGCGTTTTTAAAACAACAGTCAGTTGGATATTGTTAGCGCAAATGATAAAAAAACACAACACAAACCGAATTAAGAACACTATATTAACATAAAATGAAACAACAACAAGGCTTAACGCAAATACAACACATTACACAAAAGATAGGATATAAATATATGACAGACTATCACAATAAACTGATAATTGAATCATATTTTCTAACAGGTGGTGCGATAATTAAATTATATATTTGTCATGGACAGTTTGATTTTAATTATAAACTTTAACACACCCCCTTCAAACTGAACCTTTAATTTAATTATTGCTCCTCTGAGACGCCTATGTTTTTGTCAGGCCTTTGGTGAAGACGTCAGCTGGCATCTTCTCTGTAGACATGTAGTCTATCTTCACTTCTCCCATCTTGAGTGCTTCCCGGACGAAGTGATGACGCACTTGTACGTGCTTTGTCCGAGAATGGAAGACTGGATTCTCTGCTAACTTCTTCGCCCCCTGGTTGTCGTTGAAAATCTGTATTGGATGTTTCTTACCGTCACCCAAGTCCCCAATCAGCTTGCGCAAGTGTATGGCCTCTTTGCAGGATTCACTGAGTGCCATGTATTCGGCCTCAGTCGAAGATAGGGCCACAGTTCGTTGCTTCTTCGACACCCAGGAAACAGCGCCACCGTTCATTGTAAATATATACATACCCGGTGTAAGAACGTCTGTCGTCGATGCATGAGGCCCAATCTGCATCCACATACCCGGTTATATCGACTCCTTTTACGCCGAAATTAATTCCTGCATCTGAAGTCCCTCGTAGGTAGCGGAGCACACGTTTTGCTGCCTGCCAATGTGATCCACCAGCGCAGTCATTAAACTGACTCAACACACTGGTGACATGTGCTATGTCTGGAAGGGAGGCTACGGAAAGGTACATGAGGGCACCAACTAGCTCTCTGTAGGGAAAGCTATCTTCGTTTTCACTTTTGTTGTCGCTTCTTGAGAGCTTCTCCCCCGGTTCCATTGGGGTTGAAACTGTCTTGCTATCCGACATACCATATCGCTTCAATAATTCTTCAATGTAACCTTTCTGGCTTAACTACATCCCGGTATTGTTGCGTTGAAATTCAATGCCGAGGCAGTATTTGATTTCTCCCAATTCTTTAATTTCCAAAAATTTTCTGAGAAATTTGTAGAACTCATCTATTTTTGTGGTGGTATGAGACATTACTATAATATCGTCTACATACACTAATATAATCATCAGATCCTTTCCCGTTCCTTTTACATAAACACAGGGATCGCCTTGAGACGGTCTGGCTCCAAATTTTTAAAGCTCGGAGCTTAATCGCTGATATCAGCAACGGCCAGCCTGCTTCAACCTATAGAGCGATCTCTTTAACAAGCATACCTGATTGCGTAACATAATCTTGTCTAGCATTTTCTTGGCCTTGCTTACGATGTTTGGTGGGGCAAGTTTCTTTGTCACTATGTACTTGAGAGTTTCTTCGGTGTATTGTGGAGCTTCCATGAATATCTCCTCCTCGATGAAACCGTTCAAGTATGCTGTGGCTACGTCGAATTGTCGTATCACCATCTTCTGTTGTGTCGCAATAGCAATTGCGAGTCGGATGGAGCTGAGTCTAGCTACAGATGCAAAGGTTTCGCTAAAATCTGTACCTGGTTGTTGAGGGAATCCTTTGGCGACGACTCTTGCCTTCTGTTTGATAGTTTGACCATCAGCCCCATATTTGTTTCGAAGAATGACCCTGCTTTCAATTACCTTTCTGTTTTCAGGTCGATTGACAATTTCCCAAGTTTCGTTCTTTAAAAGTGAAACGAACTCATCCGCCATGGCTTGTTTCCATTCGTCCACTTCTGGACTCTTCATTGCAGATTTAAGTGGGATTTCCGCTAGCGCTGCAATTTCGACCGGATCGATAGGAACCTTTGGCCTTTCTCGATCTTCTGTAGGTATTTCTTGAGATTTTCTAGGAATTTGTTTCACGGTTGAAGTTAGTTCAAAACCTTTGAATCCTTCGCCGAAGTCTTCATCATCAGTCTCATGCTTCAGCTTTTGTTCTTCAGCCGAAAATTCACCCTCGTTATTCAGCAGTTCAGTGTCGAAGAATTGTTGTGGAAATTCATCTTCTTTATCTTGTAGAATAAAGTCTTCAAATTTTGGATCTGTGATTTTAATTTTAGTGACATTATTCACGATTTTGATGTCGCGAGATATTTCTACTTTATGTTCTTCTGGAATCCAGATGCGGTACCCTTTGGATTGCTCGTCATATCCCAAAAATCGTCCCTTTCTAGCTTTTGGTTCAAATTTTCGAAAAGATTTGGTTCTGTTTAAACTGTAGACTGTGCAGCCAAATTCTACAAAATCGCTGACGTCAGGAACCTTCCCCGTCCAAGCTTCAAATGGCGTCATGCCATTCAACTTACTGGTTGGACATCTGTTTCGGATGTAGTTCGCTGTTGCTACAGCTTCAGCCCAAAATGAAGGGGCTAAATTTGACTGTAGCATCATACATCTGGCAGTTTCGATTAGGGTACGATTTTTGCGTTCAGCAACGCCGTTCTGCTCTGGATTGTTCGGAATAGTAACTCGCCTTTGAATACCTAATTCCTTGAAGAATTTGTTGAACCAGACGTTCAAGTACTCGGTTCCGCCATCAGACTGGACGGCCTTGATTTTTCTATTGAATGTCGCAGAAATCTCGTCTCGCACCAACGCGTCGCATCGTCTGTGAAAGTCAAAAATTTAACGCCTTACCATTCGATGCAACTCTCATAGGCCCACACGAGTCTGTGTGTATTAGCTCGCCAGGTTCGGTGCTTCTGAAGGATTTCTTCGGAATTGGGTTTCTAGACATTTTCCCTTGAATGCAGACTTCGCATTGAAATTCTTCATTCATATTGTTAAACCTTTTATTGTACCTCTTTTCGCAGCTTCACGCAGATCTCGCACATTCAGGTATCCCAATTTTCGATGCCACTCCATCAGTGATGATTTTCTAGATTCTACCACGTTTCCCTCTTCGCTACTTGGTAATTCTCGAACGTAGAATAGTCCATCTATTCGTTCAGCCTGAATTATTATTTTCTCTTCATCGTTGAAGACCTACGCCGTGTCTTTTTCAAAAATCACCCGACACCCCTTGTCAACTATTTTCCCAACTGATAGCAGATTAGTACGTAAGTCAGGTACGTACAGAGTATTATGCAAATCAATTATTTGTTCTTGATTTGATACTAATGCTCTAAACTGTGCAATACCTTTTGCACGGATTTCTGTGCAAGAGGAGTTTGCCAAATTTAATGTATCTTTGACATTTGACTCTACGCATCGGAAGCTGTCAAGGTCCTTACAAGGGTGGGAGGTACAGCCGCTGTCTAGACACCATCTCTTATCGCTCTTGCTGTCTCGCCGGGATGCCAATTTACACTTTCAGTGATGTACAGTGACTCCGCCTTTTTCGAACTCTCGTTTATCTTTCTCGTGGATTGGCACTGTGCGGCTTTGTGACCGACCTTCTTGCATTTAAAACATCGAACAACATACCTTTCGTTGTCCTTGTTGCTGCTGTTCAATTTTTCCATCTTCTTCTGGTATGGCTGCCTATATTGATTCGCGACCAACGTGTTTTGCGCGTTTCTACGATCGCTGTGCCTAGCATCGTATTCTTCTATAATTTTAATACAAAGTATCTCCGGTTTCGGAAAATCGTCGCGAGACTCAATCGCACATCGAAAATTTTCAAATGTAGCCGGCAGACTATATAAAAGAAGTATTGATAGTAAGTCATCATTTACTATAACGTCCATGTCTCTTAGTTTGTCTATAGCGTCAAAAAATCGTCTCAGGTGGTCGCGTACATCGTCGGTTTCAGTCATTCGCTGAAGAACTATCTGCTTCAGAAGTGTAGCCTTCCGAGCCGGTCCTTTGGACGCATATATGGTCTCTAACTTTAGCCATATTTCTCACGCGGTTGTGCAGTCCTTCACCTGCTTCAGCTCCGACGGATGTATCGCATGATATCAGACATCGCCTTGCTGTCCCGATCTTCCCAGTTCATAATATCCGTTGTATTATAGTTACCTGGTTCGGGTTTTACTTTAGTCCCGTTTACATATGACCAGGCATCTTTTTTATCAATAACGCGCGCATGTGTATCTTCCAAGTATCGAAATTGTCCTTGGATAGCATTTCAATGCATACCGTTGCATTTGAGGCCATTTTCTTGCGTCGTACGTTTCGAAAAATATTCGGCCTATGTCAAAACTCGCTCATAGCTTGCCCGGTACAAACACACACGCACATACACTTAATTCGCATAAAAGACAGGATATAAATATATGATAGACTATCACAATAAACTAATAATTGAATAATATTTTCTAACAGGTGGTGCGCTAATTAAATTATATATTTGTCATGGACAGTTTGATTTTAATTATAAACTTTAACAGATGTGAACCGAAATAATCATTGATATTGACACGGTAAGAAATAAATAAATTCATGGCGGAGGCTCCAGATGAAACATATCTTATGAAGGTATTTTTATAACACTTTAAATATCATACAAACCTAATTTTCTAACTCTTCTTTAGATTGTTATTTTATTTGGGATTTGTGGAGCCTGCGTGCGAGAGGAATGGGGAAGTTTAGCGTGGTTGAAATTACATGTGAAATATCTTTTAGTCGTAAGTATATGAATTGCATTTTGCAAAGTAGTGTTTTGAGCCAGCGGCAGATATCAGGTTACCGCCCGAATCAAGTAAGGTGATAACACAAACTGAACTGACGACGCATAGAACACCACCAAGCAAAACTAGCAAGCAACACAAGCAAGTAAAGAGAATTGCATACCTTCAGTTAATAAAATGGATGCTCAAATAATCCTAGATGCAATAGCCGATTTAAAAAAGGAATTAGCAAACATACAAAAAGAGATAAATACTAAATTCAATATCACAGCAGATAATTTAGAATACCTTACCAGTAAAATAGTGAAAATAGAAAAAAATTGGAAGGAACAGGAAAAAATAAATAGAGAAAAAAATCTTTTAATTTTTGGCCTAATAGAAGAAGAAAGAAATAAATTTCAACTAGAAAATGCTTGCATAGATCTAATAAAAAACACAATAAAAATAGATATAAATAACAGAGATATTGATAATATATATAGACTAGGAAAAAAGGCAAATAAAACAAGACCGGTTCTAATAAAATTAACAACAAGAAGGAAATTAATAGAAATTTTGGCAAACCGAAAGTTTTTAAAAGGAACAAGAATAATAATATCAGAAGATTATCCAAAAGAAATTACAGATGAAAGAAAAGTATTGATACCGCTGATGAAAGACATAAGAAAAGAGGGTAAACATGCAGTTTTGAAATACAATCATTTATATGTTGATGGAATAAAAATAAATAACAATGAAGCAACAATATTAATAAAAGAAAAAAACGACAAAAAACGAATGCATTCTGAAGAAAAAGAACAAAAGAAAAGTCCAGAAATATATGAAGATAACGACAAAAACAAAAAAGAACAAGATGCAAAGAGACAAAAACAATAACCCAATAAAGCAGATATACCAACAACTTCAAGTGTCAGACCTCAATGCACAAGTAGACCTAGAACAAATAGCTACGATGAAAGACCAATAAGAAATAATTTATCAAAACAATCATAGCAACCAAACATAAATAAAGTAACAGGAAACCTGGTAACGAAACTGGCTAATACAAAGGAATTAGAAAATAAGTACAATGAAATGGCACCAACACACACACCCGCAATTCCAAGTCAAAGAAAGAAAATAAATAGAAAGAAAGGTAAAAAAACAAAAAATAATAATAAGATTAGAATTAGTACCTGGAATGTCAGAACTATGCTACAACCAGGAAAAACGCAAGAAATAGCTGCAGAAATGCTGAGGTATAAAATAAATATTGCTGCAATACAAGAAACTAGATGGAGTGGAGCAGGAGAAATTGTAAAAGACAATTATATTGTAAAATATTCAGGGGATATAAAACAAGGTCAGTACGGAGTGGCATTTATTATTTTAAATAAATTGAAAAACAATATAATAGATTTTAAACCAATAAACGAAAGAATGGCCTACTGTAGAATAGATACGACACCTTTCAAAATATCAATCTTAAATATATATGCTCCAACAGAAAATGCGAAACCGGAAGAAAAAGAAACGTTCTATGAAGTGTTAGAAGAAGAAATTGAAAAAATGCCAAAAGAAGATACAATAATTGTATTAGGAGACTTTAATGCCCAAATAAGGAAGGAAGACTATATACAGCAAGTAGCAGGAAGACACACAATACATGACAATACAAATGATAACGGACAAAGACTATGCAGACTAGCAACAAGAACAAATCTGATAATAAGCAGCACAAGATTTAAACACCGGAGAGAACATAAAATAACATGGATATCACCAGATCAACAAACGCAGACACAAATAGACCATATACTTATAACAAGAAGAAAACAATCATCAGTAACGGATATAAGAACCTACAAAGGAGCATGCGCAGATTCGGACCACTTTATGGTAGCAGCAACCCTAAGACAAAAAGTGAAAAGAACCTCAAAAAATAGTAGTAAAAAAATAAAATGGAATACAGAAAATCTGAATAATGAAAGTATAAGAGAGAAATATATACAAGAACTAGATAAAAATCTAAAAGAAGTAATAAATTATGAAGATGACATAGAAACAAAATGGAATGGTATAAAGACATGCATACAGGAAGCAAGTCAAAAATGGGTAGGAAAAGAAAAACAAGATAAAAGAAAATACTGGTATAATGACGAATGTAAAAAAATGGCAGATAAAAAGAAAAATGCAAGAATAAAATGGCTACAAACAAAAAAAAATGAAGACAAACAACTATATGAAAAAATAAGAAACGATTGCAACAAAACTATAAGAAAAAACAAGAGAGAATGGACAGCGAATCAGATTAAAGAAATAGAAGAAGAAAGGCAGAAAAGAAATACAAAAAGATTTTACAAACAAATTCAAGCACAAAATAAAACACAGAAAATCAAAGTACATGGCATAAAAAATATAAATGGTAGAATAGCAGAAAACGAACAAGAATATAAACAAATTTGGATTAACCAATTTTAAAAATTTATTAACAGATACACAAGATGAAAATGAATTTGAAACCCAAAACAATGAACAAGATAGAATAGTAGAAGAGCCAACGCTAAAAGAAGTACAAGAAATAATAAAAAAATGTCACAATGGAAAAACACCAGGTAAAGATGGAATAAATATTGAATTAATAAAATATGGAGGGGTAGTCTTGCAACAACAAATATACGAACTCATAAAGAAAATATGGAAAGATGAAAAGTGCCAAAAGAATGGGAATCTGGACAAATAGTGACAATTCATAAAAAAGGTGACCAGCAAGTATGTAAAAACTACAGAGGTATTACTATGTTGAATACGGTATATAAAATACTATCCACATTAATACAAAGAAGATTAGTAAATGCAGAAAATAACATAATTGGACAATATCAATGTGGATTCAGTAAAGGCAGATCAACAACAGACGCCATACATACAGTCAAACAAATAATGGAAAAATCAGTTGAATACAATCTGAATATAGAAATGCTATTTATTGATTTCCAGCAAGCCTTTGACTCCATTAAAAGAAAAAAGCTTATGACAGCACTTGAGGAGCTAAATATACCAGTAAAATTAAGAAGACTAATCTCGATGACAATGAGGAAAAATAAAATAAGCATTATAACACAAAAAGGGGAGACAGAAGAGATCGAGATAAATAAAGGGGTCAGACAAGGAGATGCGCTGTCGGCAACATTGTTCAACCTAGCTTTAGAATAAGTACTTAGAAAAATAAATAAAGGAACGCTTAGAACACGAGGAGGACAAATAATAGCATATGCCGACGACATAGTTATTGCAACGAAGAACAGGAATATAATGATAGAAATGCTGCAAGAAATAATGATCGAAGGAGATAAGATAGGATTAAAAATCAACGAAGCAAAAACCAAAATAATGCTGCTAGGAAAGAATGCTGAAAACAAAGGAATAAAAATCGGAGAACACACATTTGAACAAGTAGATACGTTTAAATATCTAGGAATTATGTTATCAAGTAAAGGAGAAAGAGAAACAGAAATTAAGGAAAAGATTATAGCAACAAGTAGAGCTTTTTACGCAAATAAAAAAATATTAAAAAGCAAACTATTAACAAAAAATACCAAACTCAGAATATACAAATCAATAATAAGACCAATAACATTATACGCAGCTGAAACAATCACAATGACAAAAAAAGAAGAAGAAGATCTAAAAATAATGGAACGCAAAATAATACGAACAATTCTAGGACCAATCAAGGTATCAGAAAATGAATACAGAATAAGAATGAATTATGAAATAGAACAAGAATTAGAAGGAGAAAATATAGTGAAAAAAATTAAACAACAAAGAATGAGATGGCTTGGCCATGTATGGAGAGCAGAAGAAAGGGATACAATAAGATCAATAGTCGAGTGGAGCCCAGGCGGAAGAAGAAGACGAGGAAGGCCCAGGTCAACATGGCTGAGAGAAGTGGAAGAAGATCTGAAAACAGCTGGAATTAGCAACTGGAAGAATAAAACAAGAGATAGGGAGTTGTGGAGGAATATTATAAAGAACATCTAAGAAACAGGAACGGAGATTGATCCACTCCAATAAAATTGGATCTAGAAAGCTTCGAAGGAAGCGGCGCAACCCCATGGGGGTGTTAAGCCACTATATATATAGTATATGAATAATTATAACTCAAAATGTAATTGAAACTTAAAATTATGTTGCCAATTATTTATAATTAATGAATAATGATTTATCTTCGAGCCACTTTGACGTCACAAGTGAATTATGCGCTTGCGCAGAAGGGATGGTGAGACCTGACTTTTTGAACATAGGTTGCATCTTGAGGCATTACACTACTCGTTTCTCTGTTGCCATGGGAACCCAGCGCGGGCTGGTTAAGATAGACGATACGTTCTACGCGAGCCACTCTGACGTCATTTTTGTATAAAATTTCATTTTCTGAGAAATCTAGGCATCTTTGGGTGAAATAAAATGTAGAATATCACTTTTGAGGGCAATCTTGATAAAATAAAAAAATAAAAAAAATACGCTAAACTTCCCCATTGTACAATATATCCGTACAGGATATTCAAGATAAATATGATGTTCTTATCATAACAATTCCTGACACAAAAACAAATCGAAAGAGAGTATTCACAGTAACTGATGAAATGGATGGTACAAATCCTCTTGAATTGTATAGAAAATACAGAGCATTGCGCCCAGGACACGTTAATCACGACAAATTATTCATATATTATAAATCGAATAAATGTAGTATCCAGCGTGTAGGACTACATACCTTGGCGAAAGTACCTTCCGAGATAACCAAATATTTAAAGTTGCCGAACGCAGAACTGTACACAGGGCACTGTTTTCGACGCAGTTCGGCTAATTTGTTAGCGCCGACGCGGATTTAACCAGTATCAGAAGACATGGGGGTTGGAAGAGTTCCACTGTGGCCGAAGGTTATTTGGACGACTCACTCGAAAATAAGAAAAAATGTGCAAAGTTGATACTAAATTCCGAACAGAAAGTAGTTGTTGTAACATACGAGGCATCATCATCAACCGAAATTTCGACCAGTGCTGGGAATTCGATGTCCGTTCCCAATGAATTTTCTTCTGGAAATCAGCTCGACCCGCACCCCTCTATTTCAGATGCAGGAGTAGTTTTTAAAGAACTGACAGCTTGCGCATTAAATATATATGTAAATAAACCTACATTGTAATAAACTAAATATAAATAAACCAATAGCTATTAATAAACCATTTTGATTTTGAGGATAAAATTTTAAAGTCCTAGGACTTTAAAATAATATTTTAAAGTTCTAGGACTTTAAAGTTTCACTTTATGTTCTATAAATCGTTCGAAAACGTTGCTTTAGAAACCAGTATAACATAAAATATATTAGAAAGCGACGAAGACAATAAAGTGACAGATATGATTAAATTGTGATCTTTATTTTATTAAAAAAAAAATGCTGGATGCAAAAGAATTTTACCTCCAGCATGTAAAAGACTTTTGCATCCTGTGGGCAGAAAAAAAAACAATCACTTCACTTATTGATAGTTGTCAGGTAAATATTAACTTCTGACAGTTTTCGAGAATAGTTATTTACATCAGAGTCAGGAAAATAATACATTGCTGTCGAGGAGCCATATTGAAGTATGAGGGACTTCATGCCGAGTATTTTATGGCTCCAAGATAAATACAGATATTTTTCTGACGAATCATGTGAAAAAAATTGTAAATGAACAAAATCCAAACTGTCGGGTTTGCATTTTTGATGCGTGCGCGTAATGTAATTTGCAATGTCTTGTGAAACTAATCACAGAGACGAGTTTCCTGATTCCTATAAATCAGTGTCTGCCAAACTGTTTTACCTTACGGCATATTAGGCGAAGAGAATTTATTTTGCGGCACCTGAAATAAAAGTCTCATTAAAATTAAATATACTTTATTAGTACGAATTACACTAAAAAAATTAATTATAGTAACATAAAATAACATTATTTCATGGACATAATAATCGTAACATAATAATAACAATAATGATGGAATCTAAAAAAAAAAGGTAAAAATAAAATGTTCCACCAAGTGCCGACAACAACCTCAATTAATACTATGATTGAATCTATTTTGAGAAATAATTTTGTCAAAAACAAACAAGTATTTCCTCATCTATCATCTGTATTTGTTCTCTTTTTTTTCTATTTAATTTTCATCAGCGCCGAAAAACGTAAGTCCAAAAGGTAGAGATTTAACGAGTATATACGATATAATAGCGAAGTCAAAATTATGATAATTTTAGCAAAGAAAATAAGAGATTGTGAACAAGATCGTTTTTCAAGTCTATTAATTTTTTTCTCATGTTAATGATAATAGCATGTATAGTCGTAGATTTGATAATCAAATGATGGAAAATTATTTGTATTTTTAAATCTTCCGCAACACACCTAGAATCTCTAGCGGAAAACTGCTGTGCCGCGGCACATAGTGTGGCAGACACTACTGTAGATATAAAAGAAGCGGCAGCCGAGGATGTAGCAGATGTACTACTCAAAAAAAACAGATACAACAAAAATGTTTAAAAATTAGCCAGGCAAATGCAACTTTCGCACCGCATTTTAGTAGCGAAAATAGTACTTTCGCTTCGGTTTCAGAAACAAATATTTTTTGCATCCTGGATGTAAAAGTCTTTCGCATCCAGCAAGTTTTTGGTATATTATTGATCAAAATAAAGTCCTCCACCATAGTAGCCAATTAGGTAACATATCACTTGTAGTCAATCCAGATCATAATTCTGTATAAGTTTATATATCATAGTTTAAAAAATATTGTTAGTTCTTAAGTTATTCGAGTTTTTAGTACAGTAGTACACTCCATGTGCCTAATGGGAAAAATCTTCGAGGTGCAATAAAAATTAGTTCGGTACATACAGAATTTTGGAAGGAAGCGTTAAAAATGTTATCGACAATGGAGTTCGTGGACGAAACAAAGAGAAAACCAGGCCGGATTGCTTAAGAAATTGGCAATTTAAAATCCGTGGTTTTCAGTTGGTCTGGAAAAATTTACAGGGGATGGGGATTAAATTTCTTTTGTTAAGAAATTTAAACCAGGATTCCCTAGAAATTTTTTTCGGTTCACTTAGAAGTCACGGGTTACGCAACGTTAACTCTACAACGAAGGATTTCGTGGCAGCTTATAAAATGCTATAATGATTAATAATTTCATGGCTCCTCATTCTGTAGGATCCAACTGGGAATTGGATATTTCCGAGGGTTCACTATCAAATTTGAGAGATATATTGGAAGAAGAACCCAATAATGACGAGGCTGTGTTGTGGCACCGAAAAATAATATATAATATAAATTTTAATGAAAACCAAACGGCATTATTAAAAAGTAATTTTTTTCGTGGGTACATTATAAAAAAAAACTTTTTACATCATGCTCTAAATGCTCTGATAGTTTAAGAGTCGCGAATGTTGGGCTTCAACATAATTTAATAACGGAGCGCGAATATTCGCAAAACAGGGCCTTGGAATATCAGCAGTAACATGTTTCACGCATATAAAAAACTATTTATTAGATAATTACACACTTAAAGAAAATTTTATACAAAATGCAACAGAATTTTGTAGAGAAAATGTGAACTTTGATTTTTTATTATGTGCTCAGCATAAAAATTAAATTCGGGACAAAATAATAAAGGAAACATTAATGTTCATCACATATGGGCATATTAAAGAATTAAATAGAATGATGACGGGGAAAAAAATAGTTAACATTTTAGTTGGGGATAAATTAAAAAATATGGCGAAAAATAATATGCCCTTAATGAAAAATGTAAAAAAAATGTTTATTATATTGTACAAATATATATATATATATATATATATATATATATATATATATATATATATATATATATATATATACATCTTTCTATCATTCTCGATCCAATTGTTATTTCATACAATTCGAATCCAGACCAGTATAAGCCGCAGGAACTAAAATATTGTTTAGCTGTTGCCGTATATCTTTTATTTGTTACTTTAGGTAGCGTTGTGAGCAATATATACTCTAAAATTCAATAGTAGAATTTTTATGTATATACACATACCATGTCAATCCTAATGACGACAGTCCATTCTGAACCAATATACAGCAAATATAATATCACACGGTTTATTCTGATCCATTGCGTTGTTGCCATACTTACATGCGTTAACTGAACTACAATGCTGAAAGTTTTTGAAATTCGTAAGTAGTTAGCAGTGTGGGATAAAATTCATCATTAAAAATTAAGTTATATATTTAGTTATTTTATTTTTCTCTAAATAATAACGCAAATACAGAAAGAAAAATAAATAAAAAGAAATTCCGCAGTAAAATCTAGATCTTTTTTAACTTAAACTAATATTATGCATACAATATTTATATAGGCACTTTTAGTGTTCCTGTATAAATATTATACACTATTTTGTAATTCGTTATGTTCTAATAAACGATTCCGATACGTTTTTCTAGACATTATTACGGATCGAATGAGCCATCCCACGTATTTTTTAGGAGCATTATGTCTATTTTTCACCATTTTCAACTTATTGCCTAAACTAAAAGACCGAAATATACAAAATTTAACGCGTAAAACAGACCTCCGTTTTTTGAAGTAAGAAAATATATTTAAAATGGTCTTCAGTTTAACTGTTTTCTGCAATGCGGAAGTTTAAATTGCGATAGCTTCTATAAAAATGAATAAATAATTTTTTCTACGACCACCATGAAAAGTTGATATTTATGCTGTCTTTTGTCATCGTAAAATTAATGATTACTGAGGAACGAGCAAAAAAAATACTAAGCGAGCGGTAAGGTACTTAATTTGCTCGCTTAGATAAATATCGTCATGGATACAGCAACACAAAACAGGAAATTGGTTAAGATCAGGGCATGTAACCGAAAAAAAATACTGGTTAACGGTTAACCCTTATAGAGAACGTTATAATAATAACGGTTTTAGCTCGAAAACCGATTTTTCAAAATTGGAAACCGGTTAATATATCGGTTAAAAAAATAATTAAAATTAATTTAAAAAAAGTAATTATAAAATTTGTTTAAAAAAATTACAGAACAATTAATTAAAAAAAAATTACCATCGGAGAAAAATATAACAATTAAAAAAAAGCAATTTAATTAATGAATATTCACAAAATATCCCGTAATTTGTATCTTCAGAAAAACGCAGGTCACTTTTCAATTTTAAACATGCCTTTGTTGACGAAGACCGTATTTATTTGGGACTTTTAAAGTAACCTTAACGGCCAAAGAGACTACCTACATTTATGACTCTCCAATAAAATGTTAATAGTAAAAATTGTCATGACTCATGTTCAAATACAAATAGAAAACACAGATATAAAAAAAATATTAAATTTTTTTCTCGCTTAATGATATTAAAATAACGGTTAATGTTCGCTAAAACCGGTTTATTTTTTTTTGGTTAACGGTTACCGGTATTTTCGACCTAAAAAATATCGGTTAAAATTACGGATAAAGTTCGCAATTTTCGTTGAAAATATCGGTTACCGGTTTTTATTAAACGGTTTTTTTAACCGATTACATGCCCTGGTTAAGATTGAATTGAACTTACTAAATAGGTATTATTATTTTTTTATTTCGTTAGTAAAGTCGTAGAAAAAATTATATATGCATCTCTAGCGTAAAGTATCTTTATTGCTCTAGCTCGATTGATGAGCACGAGCAATAAAGATTCACTTTACGCTCTTGATACACAAATAACTATTTTACATGATAAGATTAACCTATAATAGCACTTCTAGTACAAATATTTAAAAAAAATATCAACTCAAAAATAATTTTGAATGTTTTATTCAGTGAAGGTTATTTGAGTCTTCAATAGGATCAAATTTCGTTGCCTCGTACTTTTCATCCGGTACCAAACTTACTTCATTATAAAAAAATATTTCTCATTTTTTATAAATGATTTATTTTCTTTAAATAACATAACATTTTTTTACATACTTAAAGCATTCTATTGACATATTTTGGGAAATAATGAGTTTAAAATTTAAAAAAAAAATCAATTTTCTTTGTGATTTTTAGACTTTTTTTTATACGGAATCTGGATTCTTGCATGCCTTTTCATAGCTGAAAGACATGTGTGATACGATAGAATGGTCGAGATTTCGTACTATTAGAAATTAAAACATTCCGAGCAAAATTAGAGAAATAACTTGTTTGTGTCATACTCATTTTGTAGATATAATGTTTATTCAGATTAATGTTTAATTGTTTAATTTGAAATTAATTTTACTTAATTTTTCGACGTTATGCACCAAATAGGTTATTAATACTTTGTTGCGCAATAAAAGTTTAAATATTATTTTAAAATTGTGAAAAACAACATTTTTATAAACGAATTAATATTTAAAAGTAATATTATTAAAATACGACATATTTAAAGAATATGTACAAATTGCAGAAAAGAATGTAGCACACAATCTTATTTAAAATATAATATCCCGAGAGTTAGTTTAAGCAATAAGTTGAAAATGGTGAAAAATAGACATAACGCTCCTAAAAGTACGTGCTATAGCTCATTCTATCCGGAATAATGTCTAGAAAAATGTTTCGGAAGCGTTTATCAGCACATGACACATTGCAAAAGTTATAAACAATTAAAGGTGAAGATAAAAGTCGTATTAAATTTTTCGATTATATCTTGGAAACTATTAATATTTTGAGAAATTTGAAGAAAGATTCTTAAAGAGGAGGAAATTTCCAAGAAAAAAGCTTCTGACCTCCGGAACTCTATCTCCATTATTTATAACTTTAATTTAACGCTGAAAATGGGTCTCCGCGCGACATTTTTATGTTGCGCGCGCGATGTCAAAAACCGAGTACATCACATTAAATATTTTTTAAGGTATTAAATATTGATTAAAAAAATTTCAAAAATTATGGTGTATTCAAAACACTTCAAGAAATTTACTCCTGTTAGAAATTTTATTTAAAGTTAATTTTTCTACTAGTTAGACGATGGGTAATTAACAAAATTTCCTCGTCTTTAAGAATCTTTTTTTAAAATCTCAAAATATTAATAGTTTCCGAGATATCACTGAAAAACTAAATACCTCTTTTATCTTCACCTTTAATTGTTTATAACTTTTGCAATGTGTCATGTGCTGATAAACGCTTCCGAAACATTTTTCTAGACATTATTCCGGATCGAATGAGCTATCGCACGTACTTTTAGGAGCCTTATGTCTATTTTTCACCATTTTCAACTTATTGCTTAAACTAACTCTCGGTATATTATATTTTAAATAAGATTGTGTGCTACATTCTTTTCTGCAATTTGTACATATTCTTTAAATATGTCGTATTTTAATAATATTACTTCTAAATGTTAATTCGTTTATAAAAATGGTGTTTTTCACAATTTTAAAAGAATATTTAAACTTTTATTGCGCAACAAAGTATTAATAACCTATTTGGTGCATAACGTCGAAAAATGAAGTAAAATTAATTTGAAATTAAACAATCAAACATTAGTCTAAATGAACATTATATCTAAAAATTGAGTATGACACAAACAAGTTATTTCTCTAATTTTGCTCGGAATGTTTTAATTTCTAATAGTACGAAATTTCGACCATTCTATCGTATCACACATGTCTTTCAGGTATGAAAAGCCATACAAGAATCCAGATTCCGTATAAAAAAAGTTTAAAAATCACAAAGAAAATTGATTTGTTTTTAAATTTTAAACTCATTATTTCCCAAACTATGACAATAGAATGCCTTAAGTATGTAAAAAAATGTTATGTTATTTAAAGAAACTAAATCATTTATAAAAAATGAGAAATATTTTTTTATAGTGAAGTAAGTTTGGTACCGGATGAAAAGTACGAGGCAACGAAATTTGATCCTGTTGAAGACTCAAATAACCTTCACTGAATAAAACATTCAAAATTATTTTTGAGTTGATATTTTTTTTACATATTTGTACTAGAAGTGCTATTATAGGTTAATCTTATTATGTAAAATAGTTATTTGTGTATCAAGAGCGTAAAGTGAATCTTTATTGCTCGTGCTCATCAATCGAGCTAGAGCAATAAAGATACTTTACGCTAGAGATGCATATATAAATTTTTCTACGACTTTACTAACGAAATAAAAAAATAATAATACCTATTTAGTAAGTTCAATTCAATCTTAACCAATTTCCTGTTTTGTGTTGCTGTATCCATGACGAGCAAATTAAGTACTTTACCGCTCGTTTAGTATTTTTTTTGCTCATTCCTCAGTAATCATTAATTTTACGATGACAAAAGACAGCATAAATATCAACTTTTCATGGTGGTCGCACAAAAAATTATTTATTTATTTTTATAGAAGCTATCGCAATTTAAACTTCCGCATTGCAGAAAACAGTTAAAATGAAGACCATTTTAAATATATTTTCTTACTTCAAAAAACGGAGGTCTGTTTTACGCGTTAAATTTTGTATATTTCGGTCTTTTAGTCTAGGCAATAAGTTGAAAATGGTGAAAAATAGACATAATGCTCCTAAAAAATACGTGGGATGGCTCATTCGATCCGTCATAATGTTTAGAAAATCGTATCGGAATCGTTTATTAGAACATAACAAATTACAAAATAGTGTATAATATTTATACTGGAGCACTAAAAGTGCCTATATAAATATTGTATGCATAATATTAGTTTAAGTTAAAAAAGATCTAGATTTTACTGCGGAATTTCTTTTTATTTATTTTTCTTTCTGTAGGTATTTGCGTTATTATTAAGAGAAAAATAAAATAACTAAATATACCTATAACTTAATTTTTAATGATGAATTTTCTCCCACACTGCTAACTACCTACGAATTTCAAAAACATTCAGCATTGTAGTTCAGTTAACGCATGTAAGTATGGCAACAACGCAATGGATCAGAATAAACCGTGTGATATTATATTTGCTGTATATTGGATCAGAATGGACTGTCATCATTAGGATTGACATGGTATGTGTATATACACAAAAATTTTACTTTTGAATTTTAGAATATATATTGCTCACAACGCTACCTAATGTAACAAATAAAAGATATACGGCAACAGCTAAACAATAATTTAGTTCCTGCGGCTTATACTGGCCTGGATTCGAATTGTATGAAATAACAATTGGATCGAGAATGATAGAAAGATGTATATATATATATATATATATATTGTAACAGTACATTACCTACCTTCTCCGCAAACATTCATAAATTGGCCAAAAATCATCTAGTGGAAGGTTTAACTTACCCTACGTTGTGTTTATTTCATCGTCGTAATACAGAGTAGCTGTTAATAGTCGAGGAATCTGGACAGGTATTTGATAAAATAAAAGAATGATATTCACTCCAAAAGACAGACAAAATATCTATCTTGTGCATTTATTTATAATTACGAAATTCGGAAAGTGCTGTGGAATATTACGCTCTCCGGTATTCACCTTAATAACCTGGGGGAAACCACAGCCAAAACCAAAACCCCAGATAGAGAGACAGTTTGACAATATAACAAATATATAAAAAGATGCATTCAATTCATAAAGAGTTGTCCCAATAATTTATTATAATCATGTATGGTAAAATTGAGTGACTGAGACCAAACTTATATTGTTTGTCAGTTACAATTGTAATTGTGTGGGTTGTAGTTTGTTTGAGTTTTATTGTTGGTTTCAGAGTCGGCATGCCGTTGCTCTGATATCTTTTGTTTATAGAGCGCTCTGTTTTGTCAGAGGGCCATTATTTATATTTTTATAGATGGTCTGATTTGCAAAGACCGGCCCATGAGCTCACGATTCTACCGGCCCTAAGAGCACACAGTAATCGTGAACCGGCCACGGCGAGCACACAGTCAAAGCTATCAGAAATAATTGTTGATAGTTGTATTTGAGGCAGACACCCAGCTGAGCTGGCGAATCTGTTGTGTTTGAGTAAATTTACAATTGTTAGACAACCAATATTAGATCGGTTATATTTAATAAAAATATGATATCATTGTGACAACCATAATTTCATAATTAATATTTTGTGACATTTATATAACATAATAGACACATACCTAGCTTGTCCGAGTTGAGTCGTGGATAGCCAAGAGTATTGGTAGATGAACTCCATCGTGGTGTGAATTTAATAGGGTTTGGCAATAAATACGGAGACGGTTTCAGAGGATCCACCAGGTCGTCTAGGCGCCAGACATCTGCCTCGAGCGCCATATTGACGGTCATAGTGGGGAGGAATAGCTTTCGTGGCTGCCAGACATCTGCCTCGAGCGCCACGACAGCGGGTTCATAGGGTGCACTAGGTTGTCTCTATACGCCAGACATCAGCCTCGAGCGCCATATTGACGGTCATAGTGGGGAGGAATAGCTTTCGTGGATACCAGACATCTGCCTCGAGCGCCACGACAACGGGTTCATAGGGTGCACTAGGTTGTCTCTATACGCCAGACATCTGCCTCGAGCGCCATATTGACGGTCATAGTGGGGAGGAATAGCTTTCGTGGCTGTCAGACATCTGCCTCGAGCGCCACGACAGCGGGTTCATAGGGTGCACTAGGTTGTCTCTATACGCCAGACATCAGCCTCGAGCGCCATATTGACGGTCCTAGTGGGGAGGATTAGGGAGGTAGAGAAGTGGAGTCAAGGAGCCCAGGAAAACATACCTCGGACAAGCCAAGCATAGTGGAGTCCTGGATCTGACTCCTCGAGTACAGCTTTGGACTCGGGTTATATACAAAAATAACCCTCTTCTCTCCTTCAGAATGAGGGCGTTTCGGGGGTAGCGTCTTCCCTCTCCACCAAGATCCAGACGCGTGATCGTGGAATCTTCTAGAATCTACATATCAACCCTGCAGGTACAGGCTCAGCGTCTTGTAGTCTGTCCCTTTCAAGTGGTTTGGCTATCTGGCTTAAGCGCCAGGACGTGGAGTCCATGGGCGTGCGGAAGATCTTTTGAGAAATCTTGTACATTTCAAAATATCTAACAAAACATAATATAAACCAGGTCTTGTAGATTATTTATATTATGAATCAGCCCTCGTATTCACTCGGCTATGGAGCATTTTGTTTTTTACGTTTCTTATTCGAAAATATGAAGGATAACCTTCAAAATACAATTTATTTTATTAAATATTTCAGTTAGAAAAGATCTTATTACACAACATTTAGTTTTATTAGATGCAAAATTAAGTAATCTAACTAACGATACCATATACACCCGATTTTATTTAGCGGTACAGATGGAAACAGCAAAAAACTGTTTTCCCATGTTATTTCCCTATGTCAAGGTTTTCAGCATTCACCCTGTATATATATATATATATATATATATATATATATATATATATATATATATATATATATATATATATATACCGGGTGTCCCAGCTCGACCGACACATGGGAGTTTTACATGGGAAATCAGTTAATTATGAATAGTATCTCCCCATTGCAAGATATTAACTTGAAATTTTGTATACTTATTGGGGAATATTATTTCTATGGATTACAGTTATTTGAAATATGTAATTTCGTCTGCAAGACGAGATTTATTAAATTTAAAATCTAACATTTTCGTTCAAAATCAGTCAGCCATGGAAATAAAAGAAAATATCTATATGCAGTTCTGACAGTTAATGACATGCCATTGTAGATATTTACATTTTTGTAATATTGGTATATTATTTAACAATAAGAAACTAAATTCAACTTAAATAATATTAAAATACAGGGAATAAGAATTAAAATCAGTGATACTTCACTAAACTGTAAGATAAATATTTTCTTTTATTTCCATGGCTGTCTGATTTTGAACGAAAATGCAAGATTTTATAATTTAATAAATCTCGCCCTGCAGACGAAATTGCATATTTCAAATAAGTGTGATCCATAGAATTAATATTCTTCGATAAGTATACAAAATTTCAAGTTAATATCTTGCACTGGGGAGATACTCTTCATAATTAATTGATTTCCCATGTAAATCTCCCATGTGTCGGTCGAGCTGGGACACCCGGTATACAGGGTGAATACTGAAAACCTTGACATAGGGAAATAACATGGGAAAACAGTTTTTTGCTGTTTCCATCTGTCCCGCTAAATAAAATCGGGTGTATATGGTATCGTTAGTTAGATTACTTAATTTTGCATCTAATAAAACTAAATGTTGTGTAATAAGACCTTTTCTAACTGAAATATTTGATAAAATAAATTGTATTTTGAAGTTTATCCTTCATATTTTCGAATAAGAAACGTCAAAAACAAAATGCTCCATAGCCGAGTGGATACGAGGGCTGTTTCATAACATAAATAATCTACGAGACCTGGTTCGAGACCACCTCAGCCCTACTTTTTTTTAATTAAATTATGCTTGAAATATCTTTATTATATCAGACTATTTTAATAAAATAGCAATATTCATATTTTTATAAATAAAAAAATCCAAATATTTAATAGAATTATTATTTGCTGTCTGTCAAACTTAACAATAAATTCGAATTTAGTTTTTGATATATAATTTTGTATTTCATGTTTCGAAACATGATATTTTAAGTATAATTTAATTTAAAAAAAAATAGGGGCGAGGTGGTCTCGAACCAGGTCTTGTAGATTATTTATGTTATGAAACAGCCCTCGTATCCACTCGGCTATGGAGCATTTTGTTTTTGATGTTTCTTATTCGAAAATATGAAGGATAACCTTCAAAATACAATTTATTTTATCAAATATTTCAGTTAGAAAAGGCCATATTACACAACATTTGGTTTTATTAGATGCAAAATTAAGTAATCTAACTAACGATACCATATACACCCGATTTTATTTAGCGGGACAGATGGAAACAGCAAAAAACTGTTTTCCCATGTTATTTCCCTATGTCAAGGTTTTCAGTATTCACCCTGTATATATATATATATATATATATATATATATATATATATATATATATATATATATATATATATATATATATATATTAGTGGACCTGTCAAGGTTCGTTCGCTTCCCATTGTTCTGTTTATCAGAGGGTTGACGAATATTCCAGAACTTAATTGTTCCACTATAAATAACCCGAGCAGAAGATCGCGAGGAAACTCTAATATTGATATGTGTAGTGATCGTTGGTGATATAAATATTGTGGAAATAAATATTGCGTGGTATTAAGTGTTTAAATAAATAATCTTAGTGTTTATGTTTTAATTAATAATATTTAGTCTTAAAATAGATTTTATGTTTATTTATTCATAGTGTTACTTATTATAATTATCTTTTAAAATTCACATTTCATTTATTTAACTTTGTTATATAAATATTCGCGTTTGAATTATTTCTTTACACTTCACCTAAATAAATAAACGTTACAATATTTTTATTTTTCTACTAAAATTTTAGCTAGGGATTATTATTTACAAAAAATCTTATATGTTCCTAATTATTTTATTATTAAGATATTTCCAAAAATTACACTAATTCCGGTTGCACGATTAACACTAAAATCTGATCTAGGGTGTCAGAATGTTATATCGAAAATATCAACTTTCTTATTCACTACTACTTGAGTAATCGTTACAACATCCATCCATCCATTCCTCCATCCATCCCTACATCCATCCATCCATCCACACTCGCGGACAGACATCATCGCAAAATTTTAAAATCGTATTCTAGAGTCTGTGTTAAAATAAAATAGGGAAAGTAGTAAAAAATGATATATACGACTGTTTCTTTACTCACAATTAAAATACTGTACAAATGTTTACTTATGTAGTACGTAGTATTTAACAAATATCTCTTAACTGCTACTAATACTTACATAACAAATTATTACTTATGCATATATTAACAATTTTAGTACACTTTCTTATACTCTAGTTTACATAACTCATTCGTACTGTTGCAATTTAAATTTGAGCGGCTGTTCTGGTACATAGGTGGGTGTGATTTTATAAGTGAATGGTTCGTGATGATACTCAACATTATACTTTCTGAATATCTGCAAATATAGCTATGTTATTTCAAATCTGAGGATGGGTTAATAGAGTACCTTTGCCAGCAAGATTTGAAGTTCCATTTCCGCGAATCTACGACCTAGACAAGCCCTTCTTCCGTACCCAAAGGGTAGAGATACAAAAGGGTGGATGGGTTTTTGGTGCGGGCAGATTTCTTCTTTTTCTGACTTCATCCAACGTTCTGGAATGAATCTTTCTGGTTCATGGAAGTATTCTTCAGAATTGCTCACTACGTGATGTGGAAAAATTACGTGTGTCTGTAAAACAAATTTATGGAGAAGTTTTAAAAATAAATTTTAATAATTTACCCCTTTTGGAACATGGTATCCTCCAAGAATAGTATCACTGGATAAACTTCTTCCATTTACTACAATTACTGGATACATCCTACAAAAATATTCTAACAATAAAACTGCAAGCAATTATTGAACAAATACCTTAATGTTTCTTTAATGCAAGCTTTCAAGAAACTCATCTTCTCCAACATATTATTATCTATAACTGCGTCGTTAGAGGGAAGAATTGTTTTTAATTCCTCGTGCAATTTTCTCTGTTTGTCTGGATTTTGAGAAAGCTGATACATTGTAGATGTTATAGCCAATGCAGTCTATTAAATAAATAATTAATATATACATCATCATGAATGATTTGTAGTGACTTACTGTATCAACTCCTACAAGAAGTAAATCGAGAGCAAGAACAGCTGCAATTTTAGGATTTCCAGTCTTTTTCAATATTCTTTCTATGATGGATATATCATGTTCTTTTCTATTGTCATTTGGATTATCTTCAACTTTTTCCATAGTTTCTGTTATGTATTTCATGCACAACCTAACATTAATACAAAAAATAATAAAAATTATATCACATTTTATTGATGCGAAATCTACAAATTTTTAAACTTGTTTCGAAATTTTTTTGCCTACAAATTAAAATGGTTATTTAATAATTTTGTCCCGTATAATTCATTAAATTCGTATTTCTTTCCAATTTTGATATGTGGCCTCATACATTTATATATATATATATATATATATATATATATATATATATATATATATATATATATATAGCATTTATAGTTGTAATAATGTAAAAAAAATGTTACAAAAATTTTATTTACCAAAATATTATCATGAAAGTACGTTTATTTGTGTAATTTTTCCTGCTGAATTAATTGCCATTGTCAGTAAATACTAAAGAGCGTCTTACAAACGAAACAGGTTTTGCATTTTTCTTGTAATATATTATGTCTTTGTTTAATAACTGTTTAATCATATAGTTCAAAGTGTATAGTTACAAAATCTAGATGATCATAAAAACGAATGTTATTACTGTAACAATTAACATTGCCATTGAATGATCGCGCGAATAACGCTCGTCGAATAATTGCTTTCGCTTTCAAGTCCAAGTTCAGCGCGAGTTTTCCTCGTGTGACATAACATGAACGTGAAGTGAAAGTGTTTCACTTGGCCAGCAGCCGGCTCTTGAGAAAGGTAATAGGTGGACTCCGAGCATCTGGAGTTCTAGATACCGGCTTATGGCTTATGTAACGCGAATTGCGTGGAATAGTTTGGTAATAAGTATTGAACTGTGAATTGCCGTAAATATATGCTGAGAAAATAAACACAAATGTTTCCATCCGGTGTTATTAGAGCATTGTATACTTTCAAAATCGAAACATTCTTTTCCAAATTTCAACTTATAAAACTCGGTTTAAGCAATAGCAACACCCAAAGCTTAAAGCATTTTATATAAAAAAAAACTAAATATTACTCCAATACAATTTAAATAATATAATTCTCGTCAAGTTCTTTAATTTTTAAATCTATAAAATTAGGTCAACAATATTATAGTAAAATTGTGAAGAAATATACCTGTGATTTGTTGATCTAAAGTTACATATTTAAAAGCTAAAGAATGAACTTCATAATTTGAGAAAAATGAAATGTTTGAATTTAAACGTTTTAATTATTTATATTTTATTCAAAATATATACGTTTTGAGTAGATATTTTTAGATTGTAATTCAATTAAATATTTTATTTTCATTCAAATATTAATAATAATATTTTTTTTACAAAATGCATCTATATTTTTTTTTAAACTTTACTTTCCTTGACTGAATGAGTTACGCATGGTACGCATATTTTTTAAATTACATGCGCATATGTAAAAGGGCGCAAAGAATGAAACGTAACAATAATAAAAAAATAAAGAAAAATAGACATATAGAATAGTTGATAAGTAGAGCTCTTTTTGCGAGATATTGTATAAGGTCAGTAATTTTGTTCGAATTTAAATATTCGAAAATGTGGGTTTATTTCATACAAACCCGGGCTTCTTGTGCTTGTAAAACAATATGTCAATATAATTAAAACAGAAAAATATTATGGCTGATTTCTGACGGATTTAATTTACAAATTTACATATATAAATATAAATTTTATATATCTGCCTTTACCGGTGCATAATAAATTTAAGAAATTTATAATTAAGAATTTACATTAAAAATATCATCTTTTTATATTCTAATTGTAAATTTGAACTATGTCCAATCATTTCAAACAATAATTTTGGCGGGAAGAATGTCAGTTTCAAATGACAGGGTAAGTAACAATTACATTAACATTATTCTCATTTCTTGTCAAATCTGTAGATAAAGTTTTATTTGTTTGCATGATTGTATTCTTTGAGTTTTATTCTTTAAGGGCCGCTTGCATCAGTATTTTCAGTCATAAATTTCTTAAATTCATCATGAACCAGTAAAGCCAGATATATATATATATATATATAATTTGTATTTATAAATGTAAATTCGTAAATCTAGATTTGTAAATTAAATCCATCCAGCCTTCTGTTGCTTCAAATTTAAGCATTGTAGGTATAACTGGGCATAAGATGTCATATAACTGTTATCCCATTTGCGTCAAACCACGTGATCCAATATAAGAAGTTGATTGGATACATTTCATACATTTAAATGCATTATAAACCAATAAAGTAAATCGTAAATTTCAAATCTAAATTTGTAAATCTACATCTACAAATTAAATCCAATTTATTACAAAGTTTAAGTATCCATTGTTCTACAAATAAGTAGTCATTGTTTTTTTTATTGAGCAACATACTCACATTCTAAAATCTTCCAAAGCACCAATATACTTCCTGAAGTTTTTGTTTTTGTAAACTCGCCATACAGGAAACCTCAATTCTACTTCGGCCACATTCCAAAAGAAAGTATTGATGGAATTAATTATTCTTTTAGCTTCTGAAGTATCTGATAGGTTTGGCTGGAGGCATCCTAGACGAATGTCTAACGCCACACGAATTACAGCTGCAAATAAACACAAAGAAATTTTTAATAAAATATGTTGAAATTGTGAAAAAGAAAAGTTATTTTAAATTTCTAATGAAGATATTTCATTGTTAAAATGTTACTCACATTCTAATGCCCACTTATATAATTCTTGTAGAAAATTATCTGGAAGTTCTAAGTTTTCATCTCTCATCTCATTAATTCTGAAATTTAAAATTAAAATTTGTTAAACAATACAAAAAAGACATTTCATAATATCAGCCACAATAGGAAAGTTTTTTATAGAAAAAATTGACGTCATATTTCGAAATACTCGTAAGAGATCTTGTTAACTCGTTTGTTGATTTAATCATAGAACGATTAACAATTAACTAGTACGGTGAAATCATTTTGTTCTAACATTCACGTTTCGCAAGTATCTTTGAAAAATTCTAACAATTTTTTTCTCCAGGATTTTGCAACAAAGAAATTGATATATTACATAGATTTTAATTAAAATGCTATAACAATGCTTGGGTGCTTTGTGACAAAGCAAATTGTTTAATCTTATTTGTAAATGTGATCTATATCGAAAATAGAAAGTAGGAAATCCAATATCGGTACAGACCGACACATTAAAAAAATGGAAATTTAATATAACTTGTTGGTCTCATTTGTTATATAATGGTCAAGTTGGCATAGATTTGTCTACGCTTTAAAATCATTAAAAAGAAATAAAAATCAATTATTAAATAACGTGAAGGATAGCAAAAAAATTGTGAAATTTATTATCATATGTTAAGTAATATGTTAAATTATCTTTAAGCGAAATAAACTCAGGAAGATTTTGTGTTGCAAGACGCGGAAAGATTTAATAAGTTAAAGGTTTAAATGTCATCAAAGAAAGTCAAATTTTTCACGAAACCAATATTAGAATGTTTGTTCTTAAATATTTATTACTTAGGTGCACCAAGATACTTCAAACGTGAAATATAAATCAAATATAAAATACAAAAAAGTCTTACACATAATCAGAAAAAAATCATTTCAATTAATAGTTATAAGATTTAATAAATAAATTTGTGAAATTTATACATGATAATTTTCCTTCATGTTTTAAAAAAAATTCAGTAGCAACCGTTACAAAAAATTGATGTTTTGTAATAAGATAAACTACTTCATATTATACAAAAACATTAAAAATTTTATTTCATTTTGGTAATTTACAGCATTAGGTACTAATTTAAATAACGCTAAAAAGGTGAACAGAAACAAAACAAAACAATTTATTTCATACATATTTTTCGATTTCAATTCAGTAGTTTATTTTCGTTCAAATATTAATTAAAATATTTTTGTTGAATTGAACAGGAAATGAATCTTGGAAATAATGGTTTTTTTAATGTTTATTTATTAAAACGAAACGACGTTTCAAATCGTGGTCGGAGTCATCTTCAATTAACAAGGATGGAGTTTTTAATCTTAATTTTAAGTTAAATGTAAGACTATTATATAAAATTTATAACAAATAATATTGTAACGTCATCCTTGTTAATTAAACCTGAAGATGACTGCAACCAACAGTCGTCTCGTTTTAATATTTTTTTTTATTAACGAAATTTTACAATCTATTCATATGAACAATGAGTAAGTATTTAATATTTTTTTTTAATAAATAAACGTTAAAAAATGCCATTATCGCCAAGATTCATTTTCTGTTCAATAATAATATTTCCATACAAAATGTAGATAAATATATTGAATTCAAACTTCAAAACAACACGATTTATCTTAGGAATTCATTCTGAACTTGATTCATTAAGATGACCCATGAAATGCATTCTGTTAAAATGTGAATTTGTACTTAGTTTTATACTTCATGTTTTACGTTTCTTTTTTGTGTGCTTTGTCTTAAAAACTAATATCTTACCGAACTAAGAAATCTGAAGCAATTGTATCCAAAGGTTCTACATATTTTTTAGCAGTTTGGGGTTGCAGAAGTATATGTTGAACTTGTCTACGAAATTCTTCCCATTGTGAACCGTGTCTAATAGAAAAACAAAAATTAATAGTTGTAAAAAACGTGGAGACTTCAACGCTAGATCAAGACAGAAATTAATTGAAAGACTTGTTATTTTAATTGTTAAATGAAAAAGCTTTACACTCCAATGATGCCAGCATTTCCCGCAAAGAACTCCTTTCTCAACTTTTGTTTATAATAATGTAAAGAAGGCATTGACGGTCTTCTCGGCATATGTTCTTCCTGTTTAAAGACCTTCTTGATTTCATCTCCATCGAAAACAAACAACAGATCCGGATGTCCGATCAATCCTCCAACTTTTGCAATCCTTCCGTAGTCCTTGCGAAGATGCATCATCACTTTATCCAGCTCATGGATTTTGTAATGTCCTGCAACGCTTCGATGAGTACTTTCTTTTTGCTCTGACATTTCGGCAATATTTTTAAAACATTAGATACACTTAACCGATTTTACGCGTTATGTAATTTAGATTTTCGTATATGACAATTAGTAATGCATTGTTAACGTGCAATATTTACAAAAACAATGTGGAACATATACTTGTTTCACAACCTTTAATATAGAGCAAATATTATATAAAAAGTGTTTTGACACACATTTTTAAGCAATAATTAAAAATCTTGTTTAATTCTAATCAATTTTGAAACCTCTCTCTGAGTGCCGTATTTTATGGACATTAAGACTGAAGCAGAGAGTGTACTGAGTGTACTTAGTACCAAATATGAGTAAAAATATAACTGTTTTTGAGTGGTTTGTAAAGTACTAATGATAACTTTATACACATAATTTGCACTATTTATTTAAAATTTAATTTGTTATAATTATTGCTAAAAATATTTATTTATTTATATAGTTATGTATTTACCAATGAAAGGAGCGAATCTCCAAGCATTTCCAATAAAGGGTAACTCCTTAGGCCCCGGAATTTCGCTGTACGGTTTTGGGAAAACGTCAAACTTTTCATCAAATTTTTCGTCAAAGTCCGGAAGGCTAATAGCTGCTGTGCTTCTCCATCTCTTCGTCACTTTGTTACTGAACACTAAAATTTGTGAACGCATTTTTTATACAATAACAAAGACTTAATAGTAGTTTTTTGGCAGATTCTGAAGTAGTGAACTGGCTGGTAATGTCTGGGCGATGTTTATAATACTTCGTCGAATGGTCTAGGGTAGGAGAAAGCATTTTGTAATCTGCAGTCTTTTCGAGTCTATTTTTGAGTGGGGAATATAGTCTGTAATGAACAAGTTGCAAAACTAGTGGTATTCACAACACTGGTCGAATTTCCTCGTTATAATTTCCCTTCTCTTTTTATTTCTAAACATGTTAAAATGAATAACAAATCATTTTTATTTCAGATTTGTTGACTTGTTTTCTGTTTGAATTTCAATGTTCCTGTAAATGATAATAATTAAAAATCGGATTCTATGCAATGGCAGGTATCGTTTTTATTAAGCATATTAGCAAGTTCTTTTCGTATGTTCACGTTTCATTAAAAGTTAGTGCCAAATATGAAAATAATCATGCACATTTTTTATATAATAATATTTTATAACAAATTATAAAAAATTTTACATAAAAATGCATAAGTATATAAATGAATATTTTAATCCGTTTCTCAAAAAATATATACATATATTAATTTCATATTTCATTCATAAATCTATATACTAAAATAAAATTGAGGATTGTTTGAATAGATACTTCGGAGTTAGCCCAGAAAAAAATAACAGTCTTAAAATAATTTCTTACTAGATGTTTTTTTAATGTTTGTTAATAATGATAGATATTACTTACAAACTATATGATCTTTTAATTTTGCTATTATTAGTTTTATGTATAAACTGTATATTATTTAATTTTGCTACTAATATTTTATAATGTAATTACCTAAGATTTATATATTTCATGAAATGTTTGGAATAAAACACTGCATATAAAAATGAAAATAAAATTAGGAGAAGAGTACCTTTTTTTTTTTTTTTTTCTTTATTAATGTAATTAACAACTGGCTTGACCAGCCAACCAGTAAATATGATATATGGTTTTAACGTGTGGGAATATAATATTTATAATATTATTTCCTTTAAAATAAAGATTGTCTTCACAGGTCTAGGGGTTTGTTTCTTTTCAGTCTTCTTACTTCGTCCGTGTTGTCTAGTAGGTTCAGCGCTAGGTGGTTTGGGTGGCAGTTGAGTCTTTTGTGATATCTGGTGGCGTATGAAGATATTTGTTCTTGAATATATGAAATCCGGAGGTCATTGTGCAGTGTTTGGTTACTGACGTACCATGGGGCATTTGCTATTATCCTGAGTGCTTTATTCTGGGCTCTTTGTATTATATTTATATTTGTTTTCTTGGCACATCCCCATAATTGAATGCCGTACGTCCAAATGGGTATTATTATGGTTTTATATAAAAGTAATTTATTCTCTAACGATAATTTTGATTTGCGTCCAATTAGCCAGTACATGTTTCTTAATTTTAAGTCCAGTTGTGTGCGTTTCTTTTGAATATGTGTTTTCCAAGTTAGTTGTTTATCTAGATGCATTCCAAGATATTTAACACTGTCTTGTTTTGGAATAATATTGTTGTTGATTGAAGAGTACCTGACATTTTTTTTTGCATATTTTGATTTTAAAGTGTATATTTACAGGTTTTTTTGCTAATCACGCTTATTTTGATCATTCATCTCAGGTAATTTGAAATAATGGCATTTATAAATGAGAGAGAAGATAAACTGCAATAGAAAAACTGTTTATTTACACAACAAACATATACAAAATTGAGATTGATCAAAAACAATGAAAAAATTGACAAAGTTTTGTCCACGAAGCCGTGGAAGTCTATACAGAACAAGTGGCGAACTTAGACAAATCAATCGGTTGAATTTAATCCTATTCACGTCCAAAAAATGCAGTAACATTCATCTTAATATTCACAAGGAGCGACCCCGAGAAGAATGCCCTGGGCCGTCTTTACAATGATGGAAATGATATTTTACAAAATATATTCAATCAGTGTTTGAACACACTTAGTTATTCAAATAGTGAGTATGTACAATGAGCCCTATTTACACGGTATTTACAGGATGATTACAATAATGATATTGAATATTACGATATTACAGCCCCTTGGGAGCGGGCAAAATGCACAATCCATTCAACTATTGATACACTTTATCACATTTAAAGTTCATATGAAATATATACAGAGAAACTTGACAAAACGCGACCGCCTTTCTGCACTTGCAACGTGTGATTGTCTTCACACAAACCTACAATAAAAATATAAAACGCGTAACTGGCTTCCACATTAGATCTCCCTCCACAAATCTTCCCAAACTATAAAATAAATTAATTCATCTAATTTTGCTCTAAGACGCAAAATGTCTATACTTTTCTTTAACTTTGTCCCAATTTGGTTGCCATTTACGTGGGCAAGCAGTACCGGCTTTAAATTAATTGTAAAATACAGCATTCCTCAAGTAAGTTTAAGTCGAAAAAATCTTGTATACACACTCATGTCCGAAACTCAATATTACATGATTCAATTTAGTATAGCAGGCCCTCAATACAATTACTTTATTTATTTAATGATGTTCAATACAAAGTTAATTACAAAAAAATTGTTCAAAATGTCTTCCCTCTGTCTGAATACATTCTAACCCTTCCTATAATTGCACATTCCTGGTTTGTAATTTTTTTTGCATCCAAAGATAATAGTTGAGATGCGGCGATGACCAACGAACTGTACCTTCTGTACCAATACACTGGTTATCAAAGTTGTATTTAGATATGTACTAATATTTTAAAGTAAAGTAAATATCGGCACATTTTTGATTTGAAAATGTAGTCAAATTACTGTTAAGATAATACAAATATGAAACGTGAAAGAAGAAACAATTAATCATAAGCAATATAATTAGAGCCATGAATTTATCAGTAAAATTTACGAATAATTTTTGGACAGTACTAGACAAGCGATTAAGAATAATTTTTTATTCATCTTGTCGTTATTTCGCAGAAATTATGAGTAAATTTATAGTTCGAATTATATTTGTTTGATTATTTCGCGAATGACAATAGTTCTAACAAAATATTTAATATCAAAAAAATATAACCATAACGATACTAATATGGTTTTATAATTTTTTTCACTCAAAAATTGCAAAAGAAATTCTCTGATTGGATGAAAATTATTTGTATAGAATAATAAAAAAGTGAAAACAGTCTGCTCTATTAAATTTAATATCGTCAATAAATTCTGTAATATTGAGTTTTGTACATGAGTGATGAGTGAAGGTATTTTCGATTTAAAATTACCTTTCGAATCGCGAATCGCCTGCATATGTGGTCAACTATTTTTCATTTTTGAGGTATTGTTGATCTTAAATATATTTGATCTAGTTTGTAGATTTCCCTGCCGTAAAGCCAGCACTGCGGGCAAGTGCCAAGACGAATGACGTCCCGCCCTGAAAGACAAAACGGCTGAAGACGTCAGCGTCTTGAGAAAGGCAAGCCGCTCATATAGTAAATATTAGGTGATGTAATATACAGCGGGGTATAGGTACTGGTACTGGTACTGGTACAGTCTCTGTAAACCACCAAGAAATAGTAAAATGTGAGACATGTGATTGGCACAAACATTCCCATGGGAATCCACATACGAAGAGTTTGCATCTTTGATCGGCTCAAAACAGGCTCGCAATACCAAATTTACACAACAAGGAATTTTATTCTCGCACTTTGCACCTTTCTAAAATTAAGAAATGTGAATTCATTTGCATGATCCAAAAGTTGACGATTATAATAATTATTCTACAGAGATGTTATTATTTACAAACAGAGAAATTTCGTTTGTATGTTCATTCAATAAACATTCCTTGACTATTGACCGATTTTTACAAAATTTTATATATTACTGTTTAGATTTCAACGGAAGTAACGGCTCAAAAATTCAATAAAATATACCTAATACAGTACATACAATGGACTACATGCATACATTTTTTCTTTTAAAAATATTTATTATTTAAATTATTCATTTTTCCTGTTTCGTCACGTTAACAGAATTTATGAGTCAAAAAGATATCTAAAGACTAAAGACCTTATTCAATAGTGCCCAACCTTTGACTTATCACAAATTGAAAAACAAATAATGGAAAGCTTAATACTGAAAATTTTCTACCAGTTTTTTATATCTATATTTTAGTGCATGTGTTATGCGATTAATGAGATTTTTATCTACCATCTTAGATCCCAATTTTGATTTTGAAATGTTCAAAATAAAAACAAACTTATTTTTGTAATTGTATTGCTTGGAAATGTATTTAAAAGTTTTCTTTATTGATGGTTTCCTTCATTTACAAATCTCCGAAAATCTCCAGTTGTATTATATTTTTTACATTCTAGTTTTTTCGATGACTCTCCCAAAAAAATTCTAACAGAAAACAGAATGTCGACTTGTGTGATCTTATATACAAAACAATGCGCTGCATTCTTTCATTGAATTTTTCTGCTAAATATTGACACAAGTTTTTGATAAATATAGATATTTTGCATTAAGGGACAGAAACGCATGACTTTTCCTGAGATTACAAAATAGGGAGTGTAAAATAGTATTCTCTGCTAAAGTGTATATACTATTTTTTCACGATATAAGTATCTATATTTTATATTCAGTATTTATTAACATGTACAACCCATGCCCATAATTTGAAATTTTAGTAATTTTTGCAAAATTTAAATTGTCATCATAACTGATAAACATTTTTTACCAAAAATAAAGTCAAGTCAATAAAATAGTAACTATAAATAAAAATTATCTATTTTATAAGATTCTTACTGAAAACTTCATCGAGAATTTTGATTATATGTATACCTAGTATTTTATCCAAACTAATCCAAATATAATTATAACGCTCTAACTAAGATAGATAAATAAAGCAGGTTATAACTCACTAGTGGCTTAGAAATAATGACTCACTGTTTTGGTTCGTATCGTATATCTACGTCAATAGTAAAAAAATCCTTAATATATATTTATATCAATTATTAAAAGGTGTTGGATAATTTTTTTTATGGCACACGTGTGTTAACTACGTAAGTCATTTGAGAAAATACTCCATTCGTTCTAATGTTTCGTACGATAAAAATTTCTTACGTCACGTAATGTAATGTACTTGTACTATAAATAACTATTACTAGAAGTTGAAGGATGAACGTCCCAGTATGGAAATTTAAATTTGGGATAATGTTTATAAAGACCTATTTAACATATTTAACTGGAGAAAACTACCGAAAACTATAAGGGAATTTAATAAATGAATGCATAACAAATTTTTCAAGAAGATAAAATTGCAAACGATGATCTTCAACAAGGTGTCGCAACGCATCTTGTATAAGTCATCGGGTTAAATGGAAATGGAAAATGGTCATTCAATGACTGAAATCGGTCAGAAATAAATTCACTAAGGAATAGTGTGAATAAGACTTTTTATAAACCTTATCCCAAAAAACTATTAGTAGCCTTTGTAAAGTTTTTATTTATTACTTTTCTAGGGATTCTGTCACAATTTCTGAATCCTACAAACTGGTTTCTATTCCCGCTCAAAAAAAACATTATACCATCATTTGTATTTCAGTAATTAAAATTTGTGGCGAGCTATGGGTTGGGCATCCCATCTATAATTTGAGCGGTATATGTCAACAAATATATTTAGCATGTAGCCCATTGGCGTGGTAAGTGTAAGTGCGAATGAACCCTTCGTTAGCGTCTGCAGAGCCTAGTAGTACCGCTAGGTCGTGGCAGTTTACAGGTTAGTGACCTGTCAGACGGTGGACTCGCGCTTGGCGTGGTGCATGAGCGGCGTGTCGGCCGTGGGCTCGTCCTGCTCGAGCGGCTGCAGCGGGATGGCCGGCTGGGCGGGCAGCGGGCTGGGGCGCGGCAGCGTGCGGTACCCCGGGCCCGGGTACAGCACCCCCGGCCAAGGCTGGCCCGGCCAGGGCTGGCGCGGCAGTGTGCACATCAGACCGCCGTTTCTCAGCGTGCAGTACCTGCCACAAACATTACATTATACACTTATTTATATTTATAATTACCAATAAAAATTAAAATGTGTAAAATACCTACGTATATAACTGACCGATTGTTTCCATGTTTCTCATACAAAAAAATAAAAGTGTGTTGAGTATACTTCCATTTTGGTATACTTAGGGTGACCAGGTTTATAACAATAACAATTAATATTTTTTTCTGTATATGTGTTATGTAACAAATATAATTCATTGTAAGAGATATTTAAAACTCATTAAAATTGCCCTTATAATGTTTTATGAGACGGTAAAGATTCCTTCAGCAATGTACTTCTGACCAGGAACGTGTTCAAAATTTGTGTTAAGATATTTCCAGTTATGTAATTCTATAATAATGCATTTTAAATGTAATCTAATTTATAACTTGAAAAGGGATTAAAATATTACGGGATTAGAGAAACACAAACAGTTATTCAAAATTTTCTTTACAGAAAGATTTTTTTTTTCTATTTTGGACAAGTCGTCAAGAAGAAACGATGTTTCTCTGCTTGCAGTATTTAGTAGTATATGTATCACATTAGTCTGTTTCAAATGTCGCAACAACTACAAATAATAACACAAAATTCTAATTTAGAAATTTGTTCCTGGAATTTAAAATACTTAAAAAATTTCATCCATTCATATTTTTATTACATTACAAAATAAATTTTACAAACGTCAATGCATAAATATAAATATTAAATTTAATATGATAACCATAAAAATTACGGGTCTCGAAAAGATATTTCCGAAAACGGGGTCGTCTGGTCTCCCTACATAAGTAGACTAATTTTTACTAAAAGCTAATTCGGTTCAACTGTCCATAATACAGATCGACTAATGAACAGATAGACAGACGGACGGATAGACTGACTGCATACTAAAAATAAATAAAACGTGTTAAAAAGATATTGGCTAATAATTATTCTAAGGGTCGGTTTTTCCATCTCTGGTTAAAGTGTCGGTTATCTTAAACATCGGTTAATAGAAAAATATCGCATCAAAAGACTGATGTAAGTTATCAAAAATATACCTACGTTATTTACTATTTCGATGCGATGTTTTTCTATTAACTGATGGTTAATGTAACCGGCACTTTAACCAGAGGTGGTAAAACTGACCCTAAAAGTAAATAATAAAATTAAAAGAGTTGAATTTGTCGGGCGGTGACTTACCCCACGTGAGGAGGCGGCGGTCCGGGTTGCAAATGATGCAACATCCCCCCTATCCTACTAGGACTAGTCTCTATCGTGCTGATCATCTGCCTCTTCCTCACGAACTCCTCCTCGTCTGTCGGCTGCGGGATGACGTCCGGGTTCTTCTCGTCGCTGTCGCACTCGCCGCCGCTGGACTCGTGCTTGGAGACGGGCGAGCCGCCCGCGGCCTGCGGCTTGTCCGCCTCGCCGCTGCCTCCGCTGCCGCGCCGGTCGGCCGACGCCGGGGACTTCAGGTGGCGCGAGTGGCAGTGGAAACGCAGCACGATCAGGATCACGAGGAATACGATGAGGAGGGCTGCGCCCACGCCGATTAGGATGGAGATTGTTGGGGTGAACTTGAAGGGCAGGCCTCTCGGATGCTCTGAACAACAATTCAATGTAGTTGTCATCAAATATTATATATAATCATACAATTTTCTTTTGTGGACCACTCATTATTATCTTCTATTGCACGTAGTAAATTATTTTTTATCGTAATCAGACATTAAAAAAGGCTTACAGATTTCAGGATATTAAGAGCATTGTGTACAGTTTGTGCAAAGGCTGCGATCATCAGTGACGTATAAGGGGGATAGACCACGTGATTGGACTATATTTTATCCAAATGGACAAGAAAAAATTTCTTATGATTCAAACTGAATACCGGCAGTTTAAGACCCGTAATTATTTGGTTTACTGGAAAAGGAAGAGACGGAATTATATTTTCTAAATAATCCGCTAGAGGCAGCAGTGCATAGGAGTCTGAATTTACACCATGTAGATTTTTTTTTGGAAACAGATTTATTAAAATAAAACCACTAAATGTCTTTTTTAAAATATTCACATGTTAGAAAGGATCAATGTAAGTTTCTGTAATGATATATTTTCAAAAAAGGTCGTATAATATGTATAGTAACAGTTAACAGTTACAGTAATGTTGAAAAATAAAAATAATAATATTACAGAAACTTAGATTCATTCCTTATCTAAACACATTTCGATCCAGTTTGTTCTATATCATACATACCAAATAAAGCAGTATCGCGTAAACCATGTTTTCGAATTTTATAATCGTTTTACATCCTTTATTTACCTAGATAATAGTAAACTGGTAACTAAGTCATAACTGTAATTTTACGATAATATTATTACCGTACTAATTTGTCAAATTAACATGGCACAATTGAATAAAATAATTGTAACCATGGTATCTTATCAACCCATACAGATTTGATCACGAAAACGTTATTGTCAAGGGAATTTTATAAAATAATATTTAATAATAACCTCTTTATTTTTTTAAATCGGTAAGCTGTTTAACAATCTACAGATGTTATGAATATTACAAGGCTTTAAATGTCTTAAAATCATCACTCTACAATCTTGACATTCAATTGACATTTGCAGCGATTATGATACATTTAACAATTCTAGGTATGTAATAGTAGCCTCGCTGTATCAATTATAGTGCGTCATTGTTTTCTGAAATGACAACCAACAATGTTATTACGTCATTGCTTTCTGAAATGATAACTAATAAACATAATATCTGTTGTCACTGACGTCACTGTCATAGACTCGTGAATGATTGAGTGACAGCAGATATGGATGTTGATTATCATTTCAGAAAAAAAATATTGGTTGTTTTTTCAAGGCAGTAAGTCGCTTTTACTGGTTGTACATCTAACAAAACGGTAAATAAATTTATATTTATTACAAATGAATAAAAGTGCTTACTACAATTATTGATAAATAATGGTACCTAACGAATTATTATTTTCGCTTTTATTTCTTCCGCAAAAAATACTTATCATATTATTATTATTTTTCATTTCACACAATTTTTGTGATCTTGTGATTTCCTAAGGTTTTATATTTAAACACGCATCACTTTTAAATTTTGTAAATATTCTAGAAATTGTGGAAAGGTTTGGCTTAGGATATACAAAAATTAGTATACATAACTGTTACACTACTCAATCTATAACGAATATTATACTAAATAATCATTCGATTTTTTTTTTCATTAGTAAATTTCTTATTAAATTTACATTTGGGACAATATGATAGTAAGTATATATAACTGGTATTTATAGTAATGACAGAGAGTACTATTTTATCCTTCTAAACTGAAACCCACGGTATAAAGAGCAACAAAAAAATAAAGTGAAGAAAAGCAGGACGAATTGTGTAAAAAATAAAGGAATATTTGTAGGTGGTGTGCGGATGTTGTGTGTGTTTAATTCTCATAAATTTGCGTTGCGGGTGGCGTGTGCAGTTTCTCGCTTTGGACCACAAATTTAAAGCTGGTCCTCTGCATCGCCTATAACCCCATAAAAACAGATTGCATCCTCGCGGAGACAGGCGGTATTTATCTCGCAAACTGCCCCGAGTATTTCACAATTTACCCACCAACACCGCCCGCATAAATAACTCGCACTGATATTACTTTGTTATTGGCGCTCATTTTTTCCACCTCCTTCGCCAAGTAAACATTTTTTAGCCCAAACTACATTAGAAAAAGAAAAAAGGAAAACTAAATAACGCACGAAAAACGACCTCATAACTTTTTACTTCTCCACCCATTTTACGTAGGTGGTAACTTCAAGTTTTCAAATCCCTAATTTTTGGATAACAATGCCCAGGTATACTTTAGATACAATTTACGTATTTGTTAGAATACATTGATAGAAGTGAGGCAGGTGATAGAAACTCAATAAAAGTAAACCTAAATTTAAAGATATCCGGTGTTCACGATCACCGGCTTATACTCTATTTGAACAACTGCAAATGCAACGGTTAAAATTTCAAAAGCATTTAGTTTTTGTCCACGAGCAAATAGACCAATTGAAATTCAAAAAGCACTTGAGATATGCCTCAAAACTCTCTTTTCTGAAGCAGGTAGTACAGCGGAAGAAAAATCGATAAACGCTGCGAGCATTGTAAAAACAAGAGTCATTTACCTATTGAAGAAGTTTGAGGCAGGAGCCTGTTTGCCTCTGCGCGTCTGTGTAGTAGGGACTGCGCTGGGTGTACGAATGCTTTCGACAGAATATATCGAATAGGAAAACTGTGGGAATTTTAAAACTAGATATTGTGAACATATTGAGCATTAAATTTAAAATTTTCTTTCCTCATTTTGTATGGTGAGGCATTGCCTCATCTGCCTCACCTACCCCGTGACTAGGCGTCACTAATTATTAGAATAATCATTATAGGAATGTACATATGTACAAGTAGGTCGAAAATTTTATTCTGCAGAAATAAATATTAAAATTTACGTTCACGACGCTAGGCAAATGAATGCGAAAAGCGACGCTCGCTCCGCGTAGTAGTCGCGAAAGAAAACTCCGTTTGTGCCATGTGCCATGTTCCAAGGTATTCTGCCAAAATTTATTAATATGAGTAAAATTATTGATATGTCTGAAAGTCAAAAAGTAAATCATGTAGATAATATAGCTAAGAAAATAAGTGTATGTAGAAATCGGGGAGAAGATTATTGTAATCAACAATTTGATTTTTTAATAATTTTTTATTTATTCTTGTAATCAATCTATCTAATATATGATCAAAGCAAAAAAAAACAGCATTTTAATCGTTTAAAACCAATAATAAAATCGAAGTAATTATTTTTACCACAAACCGTTATTATTATTAACTAAAATATTGGCAATTTCTAACGGAAATAAATTAAAATTGGTTTTAAATCATTTTCTAACAAAAAAATTAAATTCGTTAATTCGTATGTCAAATTTAGTTCTCTATTTAATTGGATGCCGGTTTATAAAGAGTTTAATTTCTAGTTACATGGTGGCGCAGTGGTCGATGTTTTCCAAGCGTGTACTGTCAAAGGTTGAAATATCCTTTAAAATTCTTAATTTATTTTTATTGCCTTTATTACTTCCGATTCCTAAATACATTATTAGCAACAGTCTTATTATGTTGTTGAATTTAGTAAAATTCCCAAAATAAAAATTCTTTATAGGTAATAAAAATTCACATGCACTTTCATTTAAATATCTAACTTTTTTCCTAGAAGTGTAATTTTCATGTGATTAGAGAAAATTGCCCCGTTCACGTGACTATCAATTGCTATTGATCGTCTTATAGAAGTTTCTACATTCACAATTTTTATATCCTTTTACGAAGTACCTAAAGGAATCCATTTCGACTAGTTTCGACGTAAAGTCTGTACGTTCGTACGTATGTATCCCTCATAACTCAAAGATTGTTACTGGTAAAGTATTGAAATTTTGTATATAGGACTATAACATCTAGTTGTACACCTGTATTTTTTGTTGCAATCTACAGTGCCAAAAAGGCACTTTGCTCGAAGGTTTTTTTGAATTCTTCGTATAACTCAAGAAAGATTACTCGTACAATGTTGAAATTTTGTATGTAGGACTGATTGAAAGATTGTATTTTATTTTCAAATGAAATTAGTTTGAATGAAGTGCAGCATAAAATATGTTTAGTTTAATAGGTGTACAAGGAAACGGAGTCATTTGATGTCCACATCAAATTTTTTGTAAATATAAATTAAACTTGTCGAGGACTTCAGGATGAAGCTTGAATGGGAAGAGTAATGTTAAAGATGGAGGACAGCAAGTTAAGATGATATATTTGGAGGAATTTGAGCGATGCGATGTCTTATTGGAATGTTTTGATAAGTCCTTGGGGAGCGGTGGGTGTGTTTGGCAGTGCAATACAATAAACAGATGAACAATGCGGCGCTGACAAATGACGCTCGATTATCCAAAGTGAAAATTAATTATCGGCGCTAGTTTAGCCCCTAGAGACAGTTGGAGCTCGACCAATGTGATAATAGCCCATCATACAAATATTCCAGGCGAGGATTAACATAAAATTATACCCACGAGGTACCAGCGAATTATTACTCATTCATGTCATACTAATTTCCATATAATTAAATACACCAAAAAATAAAACTTTACTGCAATCAGTGATTCTTTCAGAAATTTGCTCCAGGGAGGCATTTCTGAAGACCGGGTACAATTTTAATTAAATTTGCATCATACAGTAGACCAGTAATAGCGAACCTATGACACGCATGTCAAAGATGACACACTAAGACACTTTGGGTGACATGTATCGTTTGTGGACAGTCTTTGTTTTTTCCTCTTCATACTTTTGTAAGACCTTATATTCGTCGTTAAAATAATACGAAACCGACTGATGAAGTTAGTAATGTTTGCTTGAGCTGCTGAACTACACGAAGTATCAATCTATTTTTATAAGGGATGCAAATTTCACAAAATTATAGATATTTGTAAATATGACACGGCATCCAAGTTAAGTTACGTTCTTTCCGAATTTTAAGAAATCTAGCTCAAACATTTGGCATCATTGCAATACACCAGGGGAATAGAGTGTATTTGATAGATTTAATTTTTTTTAATAAATCTAAATTATTTTTATTTATCTATAATACTTTCTGGGGGGCGTTGTGTTTATTATGCCTAAAAGAAACACTAACTGAAACCATTCCTTTACCTTTCTCAGCTGTCAGCTGCTTCTCCGGCAATCGCAAAGTAGCAGCTTGCAGAACAACAGGCTCGCTTCTTCCCTTCGCATTGTACGCAAAAATAGCCGCTTGGTAATGTGACCCGGCTTCCAATCCACCAGCAACTGCAAATCTAGCCACTGGACTGGACAGATTCGCTCTTAGTTCTTGCGTTTGACTTTCTCGAACCTACAGATTCGTAATTTTATTTCGCGCTTAAAAATTGTTCAATATAAGTACCTGAAGTAAAAATGACTGGGGAAGGCCTCCGTTAAATCCTTCATTACAACGAATTGAAAATGAAGTCATGGAAATGTTGGAGACAGAACAATTGTGGACCTGATCCGGACGACCTAAAAATAATATAAATATATAAATATTAATAAACATGTTCAGCGCAATTTGCTCTACACGTACACATATGAACAGACCGACATACATCGCACCAAAATAATAATAAATGCCTTGTGAAGACTAAATTGCAAAAAAAAGAAAAAAAACTTGGAAATGACACAAAATTTATTCCTACTTGCTTCGTCTACAAGTCATCGTCTAGAACTCAACAGTACATAAAATTATATAATTAACATAAGTCATCCTTTAGGGTGTGGTTGTTTCGTGTTTAACACATCAATTTTGTTTTATTATTTTGACTATTTCCATGTTTAAATTAACGCAAACATAATTATGCAAACCATTTCCAATTTTATCTCCTGAAGAAGACCCATGTAGGATCAAAGTGGTTAAGACTGAATTAATAAATTATGGCTTAATTCTAGTAAACATCTCGTATTTATTGATTAAATTAAAAAAATTAATAGACAATCAAAAATAAAAAACTTAAAAGAGCATGCATTTGAGTGATTGTATTTTTATATATTTTACATAAAATTGATATATTAGGACTGATGTTCTGCGTACGTTTGGTTTTAGTCGGTTACCGTAAAGATCGGTTAATAGAAAAATATCGCATCGAAAATCTGACATAAGTTGTCAACATTATTTCGGTTCGGTTCGTTTTTATTAACCAATGGATAAGGTCACCGACACTTTAACCAAAGGTAAAATAACTTATCTACTGATGAACGACCTATGGGCTGTTTTATATTTCGCCTATTTATATAAAAAATGGCCCATATTACGAACTCATTTTTATAATAATAGCGCTTTTAGGATGCCTGCCTTTATATTTTAATCTTATGATGTCAGACGTCACTTCTAACATAATTTCTTTATAAACGTGTGCTCGTAATATAGACCAATATATTTGTTCATATTTTTTCTCAATTCTTACGGAATAGGATTCAATTTCACTGGGGGGAAATAACGCCCCATCACCCCCCTTGAATTCAACAGTGTTTGTGAAAACATTAATTCATGGATATTCAGTATAATATACCTCTTTTATTATATGTAGTTAAAATGAACAAATAGGAGATGGAATGACCGGAAAACTACCGGTATGTATCCGGTAGTTTATTTGAAATCGAGATTAGCAAGATCCCAAGCGACCGCAGTAACAGTAAGGGAGTGTAGTGTATTTAAATCTGCAATCCCTCCCGTGTGTCCCGACCGGGGGAGGCTAGTGATGTCGCTGGTCGTTACGTTTTATAATCTTTTAATTCTCTACAAAGGCGGGAACAATGGACGGCCTGTCTTTTGTTTTTATTTCATGGCCTAGTAGCGAGAGAGTTAGTGAGAAGTTTAGAGGCGATTTTAATTATGAAGAAAATGAAATGAAATGAGAAGGATGTTAAGAGAATGGCCAGCTTTAACGATGTTTTATTATTATTGTATACTCTGAAGTAAAGATTTGTCTAACAGAATGAAATACAATTAGTGTATCGTCACAGTTTGTAGCCCAGTATTGGGTGTGGCTGTTTGCGAATGCATTGTTTGAGTTTTTCAAAAAATAAACTCACGTCTTCAATTTCTGCTACAAGAATTATTAAACTTTTATCTAACATCTTCGTCGTATACGTATTGCATAGATGATACTTTTATTCTCTATCACATATAACATAACAACAACAAAAATGAAATAGAAATAGTACTATAACCGCGGTAACAGATATTTCCAAATATTGAAAAAAAAATACGTCATTCATTTTAATTATTTATTATACAAGTGTGTTACATTACAAATAAGTCATGTGAGTAATTTTTAGCTCACGAGACCGTTAGGTCGACTGGGGTATTTTTCTCAATTGATTTAGGTAATTAACATACGTGTGCCATACGTAGTAGCCAACACCTTTAATCATTGATGTAAAATATATAAAAGCTTTTTTCCGAGAGTTGACATTTAATAAAAAAAATAGTGTAGAGATATTTTATAACCAACGTAGTTACTATGACATGAACCTACAAACAATGAGTTATTATTTCTAACCCACTAGTAAATTATGACCTACTTTATTTATCTAAAAACACCATAGTTCTAGCGTTACTATTACACGGTGTTGGATAAATTTATTAAAGTGGTTGGGCTTCGACATTTCATTATATGTTGGAAGTTCTGTTAGTTTAATCTCCAACTTTTTTTGTATACTTCATGCATTCATATTTTTGTACATAATACTGTCAGTTTTGACATTTATTTTCATCGGAAATCGACATGATAACATCAATTCCCTTTTTTTCCTTGACGATTTGAATCATAAGGTTACGTATATTTTATTTTTTTATTTAGTATCATATATGTAAAAATCAAAATTTGGCAACAAACACACTAATGACGTAAGTATCAACTCAGGGAAACCGAGTTTATTCTTGTCTTTGTGTTGGGAAATAATTATGCGAAAGACAAATTTCTTTGGCAGATTAATTTAAAATTTCATTTAGGAATAGTTCGTTAAAATATTAAAAGTCTGTCGGTTTAAAAACGAATTAAGAGCGTGTTTGAAAGTTTTGGTAAAATTTATACATTTATAATTAGTAGGTAAACTCTGCTGTTGGAGTGTTGACGGAGAATATTAAAAACTTGCGCTGCCTTCCGTAGAGCGAGTGTTTGATTAGGACATTATACACTTAGATATTTTTACTGCTAACTATCAACTTTGCCAATCAAAACTTGTCACGTTAAATTTTATCACACACTACATAAAAAATATTAGAGAAGTTTGATATTTCTGCAATTTGGGAAATGTGTGGGTGGAAGCGGTGGATTAGGAATCTGCAACCCGGATAAAAATCCCGGAAGGGTTGCGATAGCGTGCGAAATAATCCGGGTTTAAACCGGAAGTGGTGAGATAGTGTGACGCGTCAGCAGGAAGCCTCCAGCGCTTGTCACTTGTTTCTACTTACTCGATGAATTAGGGGGATTTTTGCTCCCGGATATTCTCAAGTTTTACGGCCCTATTAATTGCAAAAGACACAACAATTTGTTGTTTTATTTACACACAAACCCTCAACAACATAACAAAAAAATAAATCTTTTTGTAAATAATGAAACTCTAGATCACATATCAGTCAATAATTCTTATATATTTATAACTTTCCTTTCATCATTTTATTAATAAAGTTTCGCGACATCACTAATCAATAGTTATACAAGATGTTAATTTTAAATGATACATTGCTATCTCAAAATACCAAAGAAGTCGGTTAAATTAGCAAAAGAATTTCTATTTCAATGAGCATAAAATTATTATTTTTTTCAATCAGTGATACTCAAACTATGGAGACCAACTTTTTTATTTTAAATGGGATCATATATGTTTTCAATTTGCTTATTACATAGAGAATTTTATTCTATAATATTTACATTGAGATTTTATTATTTATTACGTAAATTTCATTTATTAAAATAAGATTATTTTGTTTGTTGTACATTTGCATTTATTTTATATTATTATTTTTTCTTGTTTACCCTTCAGTGGTAAAGTCCTAGAAAAGATATACCAGCATTTTTATTTAGTTGAAGTATGCTCCAAAAATGCACTAATTAAAATAATATTAATAATAAATTTTCAGAAAAAATAAGTATGAGCCCTTTGTGTAAGAAGTGCGGAAGAGAATAGTAGAAAGAGATAGTGGTAGAACAATTTGTTATTTTGTTAGTGTGGTCTGAGGTAAAAGTCAAAGAAATAATTGGAATAATTCGAGAGTAAAGTTTCGTAAACTAAGTCTCTTTGAAGTCGCGGCGGACATTCCTAAAAGAATCGTCAAACTCGAGATAAATTAAAGAAATTGGCTGAAAGACAAAAACGCTAAAAGGAATTAAAAGCTTCGACTTCAAAGTCACCTGCAGGAGATTAAAGACAACACACGCTGGGGGATAATGGCGGGGGTGGAGGATTCTGGAGTCCCACACCCGCCGCATGTTATGAATATGATTTCCTCGCCTCGACTGATGCTATAATTGTGAGCGGACAGTTATTTGAATGTGTGCGCAGCCATTTTCCACGATGTTCATTTTTCCCCGTGTTCTTTTGTTAAATTCGCCGACCGGGACCCGTTTGTTTTCCGATGGAAATGACGCCACGCGACAACACAAGATAAAAATTCATGTAATTATTTCTCTCTATATGAAACGCTTACAACGAATATTCCAAACACATACAGAATAAAAATTGTTACTTGCATATTTTCTGCAAATTATTTCTTTTGAAATATGTATCTTTATTACTAAAAGCTGATCAACAAACTTTAATATTCATTACAATCCTTTGAACCGAATTTACCATCACACATTCATCTAGAGCGATATATCTGCGTAATTACATGCAGCGATCGATATAGTTCGGTCCAAGAACATTTGTTTGACATTTAAATTCGGTCAATAATAATAACAATATTGAAAATCACAAATGGATAACTCATAACAACAGAAATCTATCCTTAATTAAAAGTTTACGTTTTGACTAGGTATGTAAAGAATCGGCCTGAAAAGGATTCATATGGATTTTTGTTTGTTTACTTAGAAGTGTCTTTCTTGATAATATTGAAATTAAAATAACTCAAAATAAGTAACTTACGAGAAAATTATTTATCGGTATTTTTAATGCATTTACTAGATTATTCAATGATAATATGTACTGCAGAAGTTATTTAGTTGTCGATATATCCAAGGTTATTATAAAATTAAAGTGTGGAAACGTTACAACATTTTAGAAAAGCAGAACTTCTTCAGTAGTTATGGAAAACTGCTGCTACTGTTAAAACAATTTTTGCAATAATATATTAAAAAAAAAATTACGACCACTATGTAACTTGCAGTTTCTTAATACTATATAAAGCTTCAAAGTTGCGTATTTACCAGTCGTGATAGAGCGAAAAAACATTTCTCACAGTATTTGCCAATATTGATCTTTATATCCTATAACTCTTGTGCATCTATTTTTGTTCTAAATTATAGTGAGCCACCTATGCAGGATCACGTATTTTCCAACTTGTTGTGTCATTTCAGTACTCGACTTTGTCTTGTGTCGAAACTATCACATCACATGGGAAATAGGCGATTTTCTGTACTTGTTGCTCAAGAAAATACGTCCTTTGAATCACAGCATCCAATTAGATGTCCTTAAATTACATAACGCTTCAAGGGGGAAGGAGGTCTAGAGTACCGTTGGCAGCTTTACGGGTGATAGGTGGGAGTTACGTAATAATAAAATAGAATTGAAAATATTTTTAAATTTGCTTTTTACATTTGACTTACAATATTCATAGAAATTATTACTAATGTAATAATTCTACTTATACGAATTGTTAATGTATTCGTTTATTCATTAATTGAGAGGGAGTGGTACTGCGTTACTATATATGTAGGGGGGGAGGTCATGGTTGCTTTACGAATACGTTACAAGGTGATATAAAAAATGTCCAATTTTGCTGTAAGTAATTTCGGGACTTAAATAGTTTGCTGTTGGTCATTCCTGCAAAGCATTTTACAAAGTGAGTTTTCCATTAGTAAATCTTAGAATCTGAAGAAAATTCGGTTTGCTGCAATAGGGTATTCCAAGTTTTTTTTTTAATATTTTAATATGTAAATAAAAATATTACACCCGTATTTTTTATTTTCGCCGAAAAGCTTCTAATACGTCAGAAAAAATCTTTATTGAATAATAAATCGCACCCTACAAAATCGACGGTGCCGCTGACGTCAGCAGCATCGCTGAGCCAACAATTTGATTTAAATGTATTAAAGTTTCATTTTGATATTCGGTTAGTAAAATTGAGAAAATTATAGATTATATTCACCTTAATATTATTTATACACGATGGACATTGATATCTAATAAGTATGTTTTTAAAAATTCGTAGGCTTGGAATACCCTATTGTAAGGATTGCTGAAAAGCTACCTATAAATTCTGAAAAATAAATGTGGATGAACGCGGTTATCGAGTTGAGCTCGAATACCCACACCATATCTACTTGAATTCTCTATATTGTTATCCTAATTACATAACAAATGTTCTTAGTGCAAACTATAAAATAGTAGTAATAGTATCTGACCTGCGGCGATGATGTGGAACACGCAGGGCACCCTCTGCACGCCAACCCTGTTGGTAGCGTAGCACAGCAACGTCCCGTAATCCAGCTCGGTCATGGGGGTGTAGCTGACCAGGCTGGTGGTGCCGGCGCGGGCGATGTGGTTGGCGGCCACGTCCACGCTCTCGGCGGAGTTGTTGAAGGTCCAGCGGAACATGACGTCGGGCGGGTTGGCGTCCACGGCGCAGCGGATCTCCGCCTTCTCCTGCTTGGCCACGCCGTGCACCCGCGGCTGCCCCGGCCGGCACGTCGGCGCGAACTGCACGTTCAGGTGGAAGATGGAGCTCTCGCCGTCGCCCTCCGTGTTGTACCTGGGATGGGAATGTTGTTGATGTTTTCAAAATTCTTTATGGTTAATGGTAATGATTTCTAATCAATTTAAACGAGTAATACTGTATCACAGTATAAATCGTATATACAATAGTTGCACTCTCTGTCGGCACCTTTGAAATTCTGTTACATGTCAGATTTTCTAGCGCACGTAAGCCCCGCCCGTTGGAGGCCCAAGCGGGTAAATTCAAATAAACGTCAAATGAAATTAACACAGGAATACTGATAATTAACACAACACAATGTATCAGAGAACTAAATGTCACAACATGAAGCACGCTGAACAATTAAATTTAATAACAGAAAACTTGTGTTTATATTTCGAGCCAACACTGACAGCTGCCCCAAGTAGCGGGGGTGAAAACTTTCCTCCAAAGGGCGGAGTTAAGAGCTTCAAGGTCAAATTTTCGGGTAACAAAAATACCTGGGAGTGCAACTACTGTATATACGATTTATACTGTGACTATATACAAGTCACTGAAATGTTGTGTTGTGTAAACTGTAAAGTGATGAAACAACATGGAAGTATGTCTGTACGCGACAAAGAGAGAAACTTAAGTTGATATTTTATACCAGGTGTTTTTTTTTAAGGTGCACACAAGAGATTTTGCAAGCTGGTGCTCCCAACTACTAATACCAATGGTTGTGGTATCAACAGGAAGATAATTTTTTTTACAACAAATGACATCAAATACATGTATATTATGTCGTATTTTAATCGAATAAATTAATTTTTTAATTTATTAAATTTCTTCATAATAGTGATAGTCGTGATATTTGAACAAAAAAATAAACAAATAATTGACATTTGACTTTTTTTCTGTCAGAAGATATGATTTTTTTTTATTTATATTCTATTAATAATTATTAAATATTCAAAAGCAGTGCTTTTTTGCGCAAAAAAATCAGATCTACATGTAATACATAATGCACATATGCAGAATTTTTTTATCTTTCTATTGATACCACAACTATTTTGTCAATTAAAAGAGGGGCCCCAGCCAACAAAAAAATAATTTTCCATGTTAATCTCCTATGTGCACAATGAAAAAAAAAACACCAATATATTGCAAACATACATGGGTATTTTTCTCGCTGGAGAACTCATAATCACTTACGTCCGTACCTTGCATTTTTAAAATTGTGCCCAGTAACCCCCTTATATTCTAAACTTACTTAATCTTATAAGAAATTTTCCAACGAATTTGATAGTGCTAACCACAATGTTATATGTCATTGCAAAAATCTAAAGAATATAAGGCACGCAGCGATATAACCAATGTAATTTAAATATTATGAAAGTGATGTATTCTATAAATCAAGACAAAAAACTTCTTTCGTCCTTTCTCTAAATATTTCCCGCTGTATGTTAATGTCTATCTCTTAAGGACGAAAATTTATTACTTTGTTACAAAAGTAAAAAACCGAATCACAGTTTACTTATTTAAAATATTTATTCGCAGAATATGTGGATAAATTATTTTATGAATGAACGGCATTAATATTTCGATTAATATTAAAGATAAGGGATGTTAAACGGAAAAAATGTTTTAAATTTGAAATGAAGCATTTTCTTGGGAAAATGTGAATTTTAATATTTTTGCGTTGATATAGAACACTGTGATTAACATTATTAATTTGTCGGAAAATTTCCTGTAAGATTAGCTGGAAATGTACTAAGTATAGAGCAAACTGCGTTACAGCACCTAAGTCATCTTATCTTTTTTTTAATTAAATGTTTTTGTAAATTTTCTGTCATATATTTCTGTAAGTAGCCTTGAAATGTATTAGATATATTTGTCTCTAGGCATCATAATTGTAATTTTTCTGTTACATACCCCACACACGTGTAGTTGCCCGCGGTGGACCGGGACACTCCCTGTAGAACTAGACTCTGGTTGGAGATGATCACGCCTTGCCCTACGTTGTGATTCAGCGTTCGCCCCTAAAAATAATTGAATATGCAGATTGAGTAAACAAAAGGCGTAAGAACAAAAGGCAACCGTGTGTGATTTAATGTGACAACAAATACGGCTCGTGTGAGCTAATTGTGGCGCGGGTACGCAGTTTTCAGATCACTAATTTCGTATAATAGCCGCGTGTGCAGATTAAAAATCTCTTGTTGGATTATAAACACCGACGCACCTTAACAAAGCCTCTACGCTGGACGTAGATTAAATCATTATTCGCGAAATATTACCCTAGCTCTTTCAAACACCAACACGCGTTAATACATCCAGACCTTCCACTTACATATGCACGATAATAGCCTCACCTTTCACACTAAATATTTTAAAATATATTTTTAAATAAACTCAGTTTACAGTAAATTTAATAAATATTTAACTGTCACATTTGGTTGCCAGATTTTTACCAAAAGTTTATTAAAATCCGCTTAGACGGATTTTATCTGCATATGTTCATACATATACAGGGTGTAACATTAGAACTGACCACCGTCATTATTTTCTTTATTATTTACATATTTGTGGATGTGCTGCACCAAACATAAAAGGAAAACAAATATATCAAAAGAATTAAATTTTCTTTATTTTCTGGTTTCTTTATTTTCTCAGTCAAATGCAACAAATCTCTCACTTTAGTTTCAGTTAATTTTTTTTACCACGATCGTCCTCAAACAGCAAACACGGAAAACAAAACGAAATCTTCTTACAACCACAATTCCAGTTGTTTCTTAAATATATGTCTTTGTTACATAATCTAGTATATGATTTGTCGCAACTTTTACCCGAAATTTCTATGTTTAGTTCAGGTTTAACTGCCAATTGTTCCTGATAAGTAAAGTTTGGAAAATTAATTTTTATGTAATTGAATATCTACATTCATTTTGAAACATGGATTTAAACTTCAAAGTAAAAATTTAAGGTAAATTTTAATTTGTAAATATTCGTATTGCTACCGTTTTATGATAATCAATTTTAATGAATAAAAAGTAAGCGTGATATCTACTTATGAACTGCAGTTTTTGCAGCTCGTATCGAGCATAACATATTGTACGCCGAACTCCTTCCGATGGTAGAGGACGTCTATCGAATCGCGTAAAATACTATAGCAGAACACCATAATTAGTCAGTGAATGTTACTGGGCGAATAAACTATTCAGTGATCAAAACAAAAACATTCGATTGTTCTACAATTGATATTATATTAGTGACGATCGTTTTGTCTTTTCGAACATCTCATGATGTCCTTTCGTACAGACGAAACGATCGTCAATAATATAATATCAATTGTGAAATAATCAAGTGTTTTTTTTTTGTTTACCTGTATTCATATATGTTCCACCAAGTACCCACTACAATATCTATTTCAAGTATATTCAGTGATCGTTTGACTGATTCACTGATTGTATCACGTCTCAGTGCATTTGCGCTTATTAAGCCACAATATAATAAAAAACATAAATAAGTAATTTTGTTATTTGATTTTTACTTATATTTTAATAATGTACTTAAATGATTAATTTAATAACGCGAATTTTTATTTAAAATTTTTGGTAGTTCTGCTGTTCTGCACCTCTGCAGCACTTAAGGACGAGCCGCCATTGCTATAGAATAAAGTTTAAGGAGACCAAGACGGACAACCTATCAGAAAAAATATTTTTTAAAGCAGTGATTCTCAAGTTGCAACACAAAGTTAAATTTTATCAAATGGGATTGTACATATTTTTCATGCCTATCCGATAGCATATTTTTTCTAAATTCAACTATGGATTAGCTTTATATTGTTACATAATAAAACTACAGAAAAAAATGCAATTCAAATTTAAATAAACACAGTAGACTATGAATGAAAAATATAACAAAAGAACAAAATATAGCTGCTGTCAAATAATAATTGTTTTAAACTGTTATTTTTTGTGTTTGAAGAATATTATTATTTTTTTAATTTAAAATTACACATGTTTTTAATTTCTCGGCAAAAAAGTTCAAAGTACGTGATAAGAACCTTAATTCGTGAACATCTGTTAAAATCTCGAAATATCAAATTCGATGTGATACATTATCTTCTTTATTAATATTGACCAGTAAGATTTTTTGCACAATTATTCATTTTCTCTATACAGGTCTCTGCTTCCATAATAGTAAGTTGTTTTACTAGTCTAACAAACGGTAAGTAAATTAATATTTAGTACAAATCCACAGAAATTTCTTTTTTTGCTACTAAAATTAAAAGGGCAAAAATAAAATAAAAAATGACAAGACATTGAAATTTGCAAAATGGACACCGATTATCGTATTTCATAATTGATTTTTAATATACCTCATTTTGTACAATAGTAATTGCGAGAAATTTCGGTTTTTATATTTCAACAGAAATATCCATTTTGATTAGTTTCGACGTGACGTCTGTATGTAAGTATGTAATTAGGTATCTCACATAACTCAAAAATGATTAACCGTAGATTGTTGAAATTTTGTATATGGGATTGCTACAATATCTAGTTGTGCATTTTCTTTTTTTATTGTAATCGAATGCCGAAATGGTTTTTATGTGGGACAGCTAAAACATCTAATTTGCAATCGGTAATGCAAAATGGGCACTTTTTTTTTAATTTTTCGCATAACGAAAAAACCTTTAGCCGTAGAATGTTGAAATTTTGTATGTGGGACAACTTCTAGTTGGCAACCTTTTTATTGCAATCGGCAGTGCCAAAAGGTTACTATGACCTCAGTTACAAATAAAAGTTTCAATGAAGTACAGCAAAAAGTATGTGTAATAAAAGGCGTACAAGGAAGTGATGTGGTGTCTTCATCAGATTTTTGTACTGATATTGAGGAAAATATAATTTTGAAAAAAAATGGTACAAGCATTATGAACGGTAAGAACTCCCGATCTAAGGCAATAGTTAGAGTCCTCGCTAATCGGTAAAATGTCCTTACTTAATATATATAAATATAAATCCCGTTATTCTACTTATTTAAATTCCGAGATTTTACTCGTTATAGATTGAGTGATATTTGTGGTAATATTAGTGTATTTATCAGTGCTTACATTATGGCGCCATTCGACTTTGTAGACAGGCGGATGCGCATTGATAATGCAATCAAAGTAGACGTCCGTGCCTTCCCGGATGGTGTCGGGCTCCAAAGACGTGCCCAGGATGATTCGGGCTTCTGGTACATCTGTAAGCAAAAGCAATTATTGCCACTACTGCACTACACAATTGCCTATCAATGCTGAACTGAACGCTACATTTACCCAATAGTTTGCGATCATAGTTCAGGTAGTTCAGTTAATTTGGAAATATTAGCAGAGACAGTGAACAGACAGGAATGTTTGCAATGCGGCACCGAGCATTGCACAATGAGCGCTCCGCTACTACATTACCACACCCAAATATAGGCTCAAGTGTCTATAAAACTACTCGCTCATGTATTTATACGGAGAGAAAGGTTTGTGCTTGTGGAACTTACATTGTATTTCTAATCTCCAGCCATCTTCCAGCCCTTCAGACTCTATGACGTTGTTTTGAGCCCTGCACGAGAGATACTTCCCTGCGTCGTCTTTGCTCGGGAAAAAAGTCAGAGTAGAAGTTGTTGTGTTGCCATCATTTGATGTCTGCAACAACAAAACAAACACTACACTCACAAACTCATGGAAAACACTATTAACTTCTTATATAAAGAATTATAACTTAACTACTTATAATTTTTATTCGAAGTTTTATTATTGGGAATTACATACACAAAAGGCTTTAAATGAATTTAATTCTTGATCGTTGAAGCAATAAGACATAGTTTTGTAAATTTATAATTTTTCTATTATCCATGTTAACGATATAACTTTTTTTATATAAAAAAAATATATTTGACTCAAAAGTTTTTATGTGCACACTCGATTTTCTATTTTTGTTAAAAATCGATTTAACAACACCATGCAGGGTGGCCCAATAAAAATTATCAGCGCAATTTTTGGCCACTTAACATTGATTTTTCAAAAACGCTCGAATACGTCAATTTTAGTAAAAAGGGGGACACCTGAATTGATTAGTTCCAATGGCATAACAACCCTAAAATGGAGGTGTACTGCACCTCAAAAATTTTAAATAGAAAAGGGTGTCAAACATGTCACAGTTCGAAAGGCCTTTCAATTCTCTTTTCAACAGTTTTTTTATTTTTCAAATCCGATCATTAGTTCCAGAGAAATATCGTTTGAAACAAATTTTATCAGGTGTGTAAAACTGCAATCAAGTAGGCTTAAACAAATGACTGAAACTCAAGTATCAGTTGATTAGGTGTTCAAAATGACTACCACCAACTTCCAATAATAATAAAGATTTTGCTCAAAATTTTGGAGCTACAATATGTTGCCGTAAATCTTATAAAGATTTGGGTAGCGTGGCATAAACTATAGACTTCAAATAAACCCACAAAAAGAAATTTAACTTACAAATTGTATATTACATACAACTTATCGAAAGAGTTGTTTATTTAGTTTCTCTCATTTGTTTAACCCTACTTGATTGCAATTTTGAACACCAGTTAAAATTTGTTTTAAACGATATTTCTCTGGAACTAATGATGCAATTTGAAAAATAAAAAAAACTGTTGAAAAGAGAATTGAAAGGCCTTTCGAATTGTGTCATGTTTGACACCCTTTCCCATTTAAAATTTTTAAGGTGCAGTCCACCCCCATTTTAGGGTTGTTATGCCATTGGTACTAATCCGTTTATTGCAAAATGAATGTTAAATGGCCAAAAATTGCGCTGATAATTTTCATTGGGCCACCCTGTATGATTCATCCACAGTTCAGTTTTTTATTTTGTACTGACTCATTTACAATTTTGACTTGCACTTCTTGAGAAAGACGCAAGTGGAGTCGATACCTATCGGAGCTGAAATAAAGCATTCGAAAAATGATTGAATTCCAGTATTTTATTACTTCTCCCAATGCTATCTACGTTTGAATATATTTATAGTTTGTAAATTATTAACAAAATTACAACAATTTTTATAAGAAAAGTATTTTATACGTATGTTTTTGGTACGATATGCACATTAATTTTGTAGTTGATATTTTAGGTTGGATAATAATGCTCCGTAGCGACCATTTTTCCCTTCTCTAAATACACGAGCTCTAATTCAATTATGATGTCAGCATAGTAGGGTCGGGGAAGAAAACAGATAGTTTGTTTCTCTTTCTTTCGCTCTCAGTTTATCTGTTCTCACGATTCCACCAAGATGACGTTACTATATCTTTCCCCATAGTTTTAAATACGAATATTGAATCGATTTAAAAATACGCGTATTTAATTTTTTGTCTAGTATCATGTAGGTACCTAAATATCAAAATTTAGTCACATTACGTGGAGTTTCAAATAGGTCGCGTACTAGTAATTTTTCTAGCATTTTCTGAAAGATGTAGGTACTAAGTAATTTTTAAAATTTAATTCGTCTTTACGGCTGAATTATTCAGTTTTACGCATTATAACATGAGAAATAAACTAAATTAAGTTGATTTTATATAAAATAAATTAAAAGTATTTTTGTTGCAACCGTTGGCAGTCTTCTTTATGATTATTAATAATTTCTCTCTGAACTTTGGGTATATTTTTTTTACTATACGGCTAAATTACTAAATTTGTAGATGTTATATAATTATAATTACCTTATTTTTATAATATATAAATCAAAAGTATTTTTGGTAATGTACCGTTAAGAGTATTTTGTATGATTACTAATAGTTTCTCTTTGAACTTTGCTTATATTTATTTTTTAACGCATGATAATCGAAAATATTAATATATGTAAATTGTGTATTTTATATATTTTTATAATGTTAAACTATTGCTGGAATGTGTAGTTTATGTGAATTAAGTAAACTGTTTATAGTTTTTGAAATAGTAAAGCGTTAATTGTGATACAAATGTAAAGTACGAGGGAGTTGGGAGTTGTTTAGTATAAAATCTGGTAAGTTTTTGAGTAGATATTTGATGATATGGTAGGTTGAAAAGAGTGTATGTCAGATATTTAATTTGCATGGAGTCAAAGGGCTTTCTTGTATTAAGCTGGGGTTGTTGGAATCAGAGAATTAGATATTAGGGCTGCGAGATCAGAGGGGAGTCGTCGTCAGTGAAAGGAAAGTTTTATTCGTGTCAGACGCAGATAGGAATTTTCTTTGCTTTTGTCAATCAGCGAATACACACAGATATTTTGTCTTCTTTCTGTCTCCCCCACACACAAAGAAAAGAACAACAATCAACATGAAAGAAAAAGACATTTGTTAGCGGATAATCCAAATTACAGATATACGATGATTGGATAATGAAAAAATCATTACATTACATCAATCAATTTGCAATATATTTTTCACGGAACTTGTTGGAATAGGGAATTCCAAGACAATCGAATTAAGAGAAATTAGATGAAAAACAAAGAATATACATAATAATGAAATAAAATAATATAATTAAAATATTTCACAAAAAGGGATTTTTTTCTTACAGCGTGACGTCACATGTACGAAATTTATCAATATTTTATTGGCGACTGAAAAAGATAGGAATGACGAAACCTGAAAATTTTGGTACCCGGGTACCCGATATGAATACCCGGGTAATACCGGATACTCGATAAGTACCCGTTACCCGATAATAACCCGATACCCGATAATAACCTGATACCCGATAATTACCTGATCCTCTTAAAATATCCGCTATTCTTTCATATTCATCTTTTTGATACAAATTTTTGTTATTTGCATATAAATTTATTAAATGAACAAAAAAATATTATTTTCTGATATGGAAAACATTGTTATTTTATATACCTAATATACGAGAATATCAACAGTATAAAATTAAAACTTATTGCAGAAGTACATTTCATTTAATTACTTAGGAATATCTCATATTTCTATTCGCAAATATCAGCATGGATGATATATCTGCATTCAGTCTTGATCTTCGTTTTGCTACAATGTTTCCGTCAGCTGAAAACTCTCTATAACTGGCAAGAACAGTTTTGAGGTAATGGGTAGATTTCGGGTAACGGGTAATAAACAGGTAACGGGTACATTTCGGGTAATCGGGTACTATTTTTGATACCCGGGTACATTATTATCGGGTAGGTTCCGGGTACCCATCGTCATTCCTAGAAAAAGACTGTCAAGTTTTGATTGGTGAATGAACAATGACGCCAATCTGTCTGACAAATGAGCTTGAAGAGCAGAAATAGTGTACTTCAATTATGCACTTTTAAATTATTGTCAATTGTCGTTGTATTTGTAAATAGTGAAATCGTGCATTATATGTCTATGTCGGTCTGTGATTTGTGTACTATTAACTTTAAAAGTAAAAAGTTGTTACGAGTGCAATTTGAAGGATGGTTTGTCTGAATGTAATTTGATTAGCCGAAGTTCGGGATGTGGAAGAAAAAAGCGTGTGGAGAGGGTGATTGTGTCGTAATGAAACGCAGTTTAAATCGCAGTTAATGAAGCTGTTTTCTGGCGGCTTTTTTGCCCTGGAATTAAATATTTCGCAACTAATTACGGCCGCATTACACGCTTAGAGGACTTATGAAACCACAGTTGAACATTTTATGTTAATTATTTCACATTTCCGCACTGCACTTCCCGTATTACGTTCCAGAATCGTTTTGTTATCTTGTATAAACAGAAAAATTTATTACTACGTGGAGAATAAAATTTGTTATGCTAAATTTATATCAGTATTTAAATTCCAAATTATTCATCCGCTCTCTAGAGGTACATTATTTACTATTTGCGTGGAATGTTAAATTTTTCATAATTAATTTCGAAATTTATTGCTAGATAGGGTTTTCATTGCATAAATATTTGAAGAAAAACATTTGTTTTACAATCGTTCCAATTTCGTCCAAAATGTTTTCCGTAGAAAATCTTTTTACCCTTTGGGACCGTCCTTAAATTACATAACACCAAATTGGAGAATTTTTTATATAAAAACCAATCCAAAGTTTTTTTTTACTCAAATATGAAAAGCAAGTTTAAAAATATGTTTGAATTATATTTTATCGTTACATAACCTACACATTAAAAACCCTTACCCCTTCGTAACGCCCACCTCCCCTTGGAGCGTGTCGTCATTTAAGAACAGCCTCTTTTCAAGCTCGTCATTTTCATAGAAATTAATTCCCTTTGAAGTAGTCGTCTAAGTACTCACAGTTTCTTTCGTCCGTTCCATTCGCTGTCCATTCCTCCACCAAGTTATACTCGCTGGAGGTCGAGACCCTGAGGACTGGCACAGCAAGTCGTACCTACGCCCAGCACTCAGGGGTTGATTTGCCCCCAAAATTTTTACGTCTAGAGGTCCAACTGAAATGAAATAAGTACATATTAATAAAAAATAATAAATAATATAAACCGTCTACAGAATATCTCTGATTAGACATGTTAAATATAATCAAATTAGAATCAAACAGTATGATTCGAGGTAGAAGGAAGATGGTGACCGAATTATTTCAGATAAAAATTAAAAAAAAAGTGTCAAGTAATCTCACTCTAAAATTTAATTTTAATACATTCAAAGACATGTAGTTCTTGTAGTTCTGAAATTTATTTTTTAAATGAAAACTTTTTAAACATTTTTTTTTAATTTAAAATAATCTAAGATGTACTACAATATATTAAGAAGTTTTAAAATACTTTTATCTACAACTATTGAAATATGGGTACATTATACGTGTGATACTACATATAATATACTACTCATATTACACAAGTGTAAAAGTTATATTACACGCTACACTTTTTTGTAATAAATAGAGCATATAATTTAAAACATAACATTTTAATAAACTGTTAATTTATTAATAATATATTTTTTATTATAAATATCAATATAAATGATTATAAAAGTATAATAAATACAATTTAAATAGTTATTTTGACATTTAAGTGCTACTGTGGCGCCATCTGTTAAGCTATATATGAACTACTCACAGTTAACTGAATATTTAACAAATAATTATCAGATATTTTATATGCCTGATAGTTGTAGATAAATTATGGTATTTGACTCGCATAATATGGCTATATTACACGAGGATGTAATTAAAAATACGAGCGATAGCGATGAGTATTCTTAATCATCTTCATATTATGCTTGTTAAATAATATACTATTATCAGCCATTTGTAATTGTTATTAAAAATTAATAGTTCACAAACTTGTTAAGAGATGACATGACCCATATTAAAACGAGACAAAATTTTGCATATTTTACAGTTTCTGACTATTTGATAAAATAATGTACTTGAAAAAACTTGTTTTAAATTACATTTTAAAGAGGGTTTACTTGACACACTTCTTAATATTTTGAAATTTTTTAAATTTCTCTAAAAATTCATTGAAATTATTATCATTTATTAATAGTTCTTCAATTTCTTAAGAGATGACACGACTATTAAAAATTATGAGATTTGTTATGTACCCATATCATTATATTTGTAGTTATACGTTTTTATATTGCTATTTTAAAGTTATATCTTCTATTTGTACCATAAGGTAATTTCTCTATTGATAGGAGTGGTTTAGTGTTCTTGCTTCTCACGAGTAGTATAAACTTAATACTGCAATTCAACAAAGAACATATTCATTCGCGACATTATAATTTAACAACAGATTCAAGCTTTTAAAACTGTATAAAATGTTGTATATTCTTAATTTATGTATATGTTTAGTTATAATTGCATGTTAGGCTAAGATAATGTTTATTTCTAAATTGTATTTATTTGTATCAGTTGTGTATATTTTGATAATGCTGTACATTTTTCTTCCATACCTAACTCTCTGTACATTCCTTTCTATTATTCGATATCCTAACTTTCTAAATTTCAAGGTCTAAGTTCCAACCCTTATCTGCAGGTCATTGCAACCCCTTCCCGTCTCTCTTCCCCGATTTTTGGTATATAACCTCCTATCCAAGTAAACTCTTCCTCATTCATTTCCGATTCTGCAACTGGTCCGTATCTTCCACAAAAGAATCCACAAAAATATTTTCGTTATTTAATAAATTTAGTTAGACAAAATTCTAAACTTTGTTTTATTGCTGCTAACCTGAGCAGTATACAACAAAAAATTGGTGTCAGAAGTGAGATTTTGCTGACGTTTTATTTCTCGAAAACGACGATTTTAATCGTTAATTCGGCAAACGAACCACGTGTTCCACGAGGCGAGTCCTGATCCACTCCAGCATCTTCCAAGACGCATACATAGGAGACCGGCATCATACCGACTTGTACAGTGAGTAACTTAAGTATTTTTGTAGTTTCTTTTTAATCTTGCAATTCCTATAAGTGACATCCTTATTCCACGAAAATTCTAAGTTTGAATAAAAATTATTTACATACCATTGCATGAAAATTATTAAAATAAATATGCCAAATAACGAGGCTTCTATTTCCACAGTCGAAAAATATAAATTAGAATTTTTAACAAGTTTATTACCCACAAATTTTGATGGTAATCCCCATAATTTACGAAGTTTCATCAAACAAGTTGATGCTGTTTTTGAATTAGCACAACCAAATCAAGAAATACCTTTATTATTATTCTTAAAAAATAAACTTACGGGCAAGGCTCGAGATCAAATTGATATTCACTGCAATTTAACCACATGGTCAGAAATTTCAGATTTGCTTCTCAATCTCTATCAAGATAAAAAATCTCTAGATCAGTTACTCGAAGAATTAAATACGATTAAACAAGAAAGTAATGAAAATGTGTCGCAATTTTTTCAAAGACTCGAAGATTTATCTTCTAAAGTAGTAGGCTCTGTACATAATTCAAATTCAAAAAAAGATACTGCTAATATTGAGGGCAGATCTTCTATGATTACCGATATTACTTTAAATCGTTTTATTTATCATTCGCATCCCCAAATTTCTCAAATGCTCAGGTACAGAGAATTTCAGACAATAAATAGTGCACTTACTGCTGCTCTTGCTGAAGAAAAAGTATTAAAGTTAACATATAAGCCGAACAATTTTCTCAGGTGTAAAATTTGTGGACGTAATAACCATTCCACTAATAATTGTTTCAAAAAACAAAAACCTATTCATTTTACACAAAACTCTCAGATGGATACTAATTTAGTAAAAAAATGTAAATATTGCAAAAATTTTGGACACGTTATCGAAGAATGTCGTAAACTACAATTTAAGAATAACACTAGACAACAAAGTAACTTTAATAAGAATAATCAAAATTCAAGTCAAAACGGTAAAGGAAATGTTAATTATTCACATCAAAATTTTCACAATGTCCAAAGCTCACCGAATCCACCGATAAATTTAGAACATATAACTGCCGACTTCAAAAACCTATTATAAAAGTATCTAATTTACTATTTACCACTAATGACCTAACGTATATTTTATTTAATTCACAAAATTCAAATTCTCCAGATCAAATATTGAAATTTTTAGTTGACACAGGCGCTTCAACGTCATTAATATATTCTTCTAGCTTAAATAATTATAATCTAGATAATGAAAACAGTATGACTCTAAACGGCTTATCACCTAATGCTCCTATTTTTACTATCGGCGAAACTACAATTGTGTTGAACATTCATGGGTGTACATTGAATAGCAAATTCCAAATTTTAAATACAAAAACAAATATTCCATTTGACGGCCTTATAGGTGACGATTTTCTCCGAACTCATAAAGCTAAAATTGATTATTCTACTTCATCTTTGTCCTTATGTTCTATCCCATTTCCTATCCCATTAAATAGGAATACTCCTCAATCATTCGTAAACACAATTACAATTAATGGCCGCACAGAAACTGTTATTCCAATTAAAGTAAAAAATCCCAATAACCTTAAAGAAGGAATAGTTCATCCAATAAAAATTCACGAAGATCTCCTAATTCCACATGCTATAGTTCAAGTTAACAATAAAAGTGAAGCCTTAATTACAGTTGTAAATACTTCACCTTTTAGCCAAACCGTTAATGTACCAGAACTTCCCATTGAATCAATTCCTATTCAAAGTCATATTTATAGTTTAGCTCCAAATCAAGCAAATAATAACATTGACTTTAGATTAAAAACTTTAAATGAAAATTTACGACTATCCCATTTGAATAGTGAAGAAAAAGATTCTCTTCTTAAAATTTGCTCTGAGTTCAATGACATATTTTTTTTACCTTCTGATATTTTAACTCGTACAGACAGTACCTTCATGGAAATAAATACCCATGACGACCTACCTATCCATTCAAAACCTTACCGCCTTCCCCAAGTTCATAAAAATGAGATAGAAAAACAAATTGAAAGCATGTTAGCACAAGGCATAATAAAACCATCGGTCAGTCCATGGGCTAGCCCCTTATGGATTGTCCCTAAAAAGATCGATGCATCTGGTGAACGTAAATGGCGAATAGTAATAGACTATCGCAAACTTAATGAAAAAACAATTGGCGATGCCTATCCTCTTCCTAATATTGAAGATATATTGGATCAATTAGGTCACGCAAAATATTTCACCACACTCGATCTTGCTAGCGGATTTCATCAGATTCCTCTTAATCCAAATCATTCAAAGAAAACTGCATTCAGTACACCCAACGGTCATTACGAATTTACGCGTGTCCCTTTTGGATTGAAAAATGCACCATCTTGTTTTCAACGCATGATGAATAGCGTCCTCTCAGGTTTGACCAATAAACAGTGTTTTGTTTATCTGGATGATGTTATTTTGTACGGATCATCATTAGCTGATCATAATGTTAAATTAAAAAATATTTTTTCTCGATTACGAGAAAACAATTTAAAACTGCAGCCTGACAAGTGTGAATTTTTACAAAAAAGTTGCGAATATCTCGGACATATTATTACGGAAAAGGGCATTGAACCCAATACAAAGAAAATAGACAGCATACGGCAGGTACCTAGACCCAAAAATCCCAAAGAAATAAAAATGTTTTTAGGACTAGTCGGATATTATCGAAAATTTATAGAAAATTTCTCAACAATTGCGAAACCACTTACAAAATTATTAAAGAATGACACAGATTTTATTTGGAATAAAGAACAAGAAGTTGCTTTTGAAAATTTAAAACAGCGATTAGTTGATAAACCCATACTGCAATACCCTGATTTTAATAAACAGTTCGTACTAACTACCGATGCTTCAAATGTTGGAATAGGTAGTGTTTTGTCACAAGTACAAGACGGAAAAGATTTGCCAATTGCATATTATTCGCGCACTTTAAATAAAAGTGAACAAAATTATAGTACGACTGAAAAAGAGTTACTATCAATTGTAAATTCTGTAGAACATTTTAGACCATATTTATATGGACAAAAATTTGTTATCTACACCGATCACAGATCATTACAATGGTTATTTAATTGCAAAAATCCCTCTTCAAAATTAGTCAGATGGCGTTTACGGTTAAGCGAATATGAATACGAAATTAAATACAAGCCAGGTCGTGTAAACTCAAATGCGGATGGTTTATCTAGATTATTGCCAATTGACAATGTTGATATAAATGTAACAATCAAAGCGGTTAGATCCTTTGAAGATTTTCTAAATTTCCACAGAAATAATCAAATTATTTCTAATTATGATAAAATAGATATCCCATTAGAAAAAATTAAAGAACCAATTGTTTTGATATGGTCTCAGGATTTAGATGAATCAAATGTATTTTCAGAATATATTAATAAAAATTTTGATTGTTCAAAATTACAACCTAGCTTAAACGGAATTTCTAAATTAAAAAATGGTAAACAAATTATATATATTGTTTTTCCTTTAAATAATAATTTTGATAAAATTGAACAGAAAAACCTTTTTGAATGTTTACTCAACGTTAAAGGATATTTAAAAGATGAAAATTTTGTTCTTGTCCCTCCATTTAAAAAACATAAAATAAAATTCCCCCATTTAGTAAGTATGTTGAAATTTATATATAAACATGATAATATTAAAATTCTCAAAAAAAAGATCGTTCCAAAAACAAAAGAGGAAATAAATAAAATATTAGCAGAAAATCACGACAGCAAATTATCTGGTCATTCCGGTATAAACAAAACTTATTCTAGAATTAAACAAAACTTTTATTGGACGGAAATGAAAAAAGATGTAAAGAATTATGTAAAAAATTGCTCATCTTGCCAAATAAACAAAACAAATTTTAGACCAGTTAGACAACCAATGGAAATTACGACAACATCTGAACTCCCATTCGACAGACTAGCTTTAGATATTGTAGGACCTTTACCTTTAACAGAGGCAGGAAATAAATACATAATGACTGCACAAGACGACTTAACTAAATACAGTTTCGCTATACCTGTCCCAAACCATGAAGCTATTACAATTGCTAAGAATTTAACATACATCATAACTAATTTCGGTATACCGAAAACAATACTTACTGACCAAGGAACAGATTTTACTTCCGAATTAATTAAAAATCTAACTAAACTTTTTAAAAGTAAACATATTACATCAACGCCGTATCACCCTCAGACGAACGGAGCATTAGAGCGGTCTCATTTAACTTTAAAAGATTACCTTAAACATTACATAAAATTAGATCAATCTGATTGGGATGAATACATAAATTTTGCAATGTTCAGTTACAACACGTCTGTACATAAATCAACAAATTTTACACCATATGAATTATTGTTTGGTAGACAAGCTTATTTGCCTTCTTCAGTAACAGAAAAACCTGAATTACTTTATACATATGATGATTATGTAAAATTATTAAAAAATAAATTAAATACATCTTTCCAAATTGCCAAAGATTATATAATAAAATCTAAAGAAAAAAGTAAAGAATATCATGATAAGAAAATCAATCCCAAGACATTCAAAATTAACAATTTAGTATACTTATACAATAAACAATATAAACCAAATTTAGCAAGGAAATTACAACCAAATTTTAAAGGCCCATATAAGATTACTCAAGTATTTCCTAATAATACGGTAGAATTAGAAATAGGTAATAAAAGAAAAAAATTTCATACTAATTTATTAAAACATCATGTTTCAGATGCATCTAAATAAGATCCTTCTATCTCTCTTTCTTTCCCTTTGTTTTCATTGCATAAAAACCGATCATTATAAAATTACATTGTTCAGCAATTCAAGCGGATTATTTTATAACAATTTAGGAACTGCGAAAGTTACAAATTCTAAATTAACATTATTAAGTTTTATAAATATTACTCACATTGATCTATGTTTCAACGTTGCAAAAAGATTTTTTGAACAATCTTCAACTCTCTGTGAGTCTATTGAAAGTAATTACACAACCATTAGCCATATGGATTTTCATTGTGACCACACATTAAAAATTATTGAAGATCAATTAAAAGACATTGAAAGCCAATCTGAAATTCTGAGTCATATTTCTAGCCAAAATTTTCGCTCTCGTGAACGTCGCGGTCTTATTAATGGTATTTCTTATGGATTAAAATGGTTGTTTGGAACACCAAGCTCTGCAGATGCAGAATACTATGAAGATAGCATAAAAGCACTTCTAAATAATAATAAACAAACAGATACTCTTTTAAAGGCTCAGGTCCAAATCATTTCGAATACTATTAAAAGTTTCAATGACTCGGTTATAAGTTTACGTGAAAGTGAAATGGAAATAAATAAAAATATGAAATTGATCAATAAAATTAATAGTGGTACAAATTTAGCTTTGAATAAATTAAACTTAGAATCTGTTGTTACCCAACAAATAATTTCACTTTTATCATTAACGAATAAAATTTCAAATAAATTTGAAAATTTTATAAATTGTGTAAATTTAGGTAAACATGGAATATTATCTCCAGAAATTCTAACACCAAAAACTTTGTTTGACGAACTTTTGAATTATAATGGTCCCAACAATTTGCCAATCAAAATTGATTATGACAACGTGCATTTGTATTTTAACATTTTGGAATTAAATATTTTCTCTGCCAATAACAATATATATTTTGCCATTAAAATTCCACTTGTAGATAAATCTAATTATAATCTTTATCGATTAATTCCTCTTCCAATGCAACATTATAATTTTTCCATATACTCCTACATTGAACCGAAAAAACAATACCTTCTCCTCTCCGAATCAAAAATCCATTTCACCTTAATGCAAGATCTAAAAGACTGCAAACAATACTTGGAGCATCGTTACTTGTGTGATGCTGTACACATTCACAAGAAGATCGACCAACCAACGTGCGAAACACTGCTACTGAGTCCACACATCAACAAGATTCCATCCAGTTGTCAAACAATTAACATAAAAGCATCGATTCAAACTTGGAAATATCTAGGAGACAATGAATGGTTATTTGTGATGCAGAAACCAGTCACTTTAACGCTCCTGTGTGATTCATCCCCTTCCGAGGACATCGTGTTGCATCAAACAGGGATAATAAGCATTAACTCTACCTGTAAAGGATATACGGATGAGTACTTATTAACACCGGTTCGAAGTCCCAAGAGCAACATGTCACACATTGTTCCATCAGTAGATATCAAGAGTGATGATTGCTGCGCATGGAAATCTGATAGTAGCCCTACTCAGTCTATACAGTTGGATCCAATTAGACTGACCAATGTAGACCTAACAGAACTATCCTACGCCAGCAAGAAATTAGAAGATTTCGACAAGATCATCACTAAACAGCTACAGACCCCCTTTATTGTAACACATACAGAGTGGTATGTCATAGGTTTGGCAACAATTGGAGGCATCGTTACAGTGTTAGTTGGTGTCAAAGTGTTTAAGTGGTGTCAGTGTTTTGCTTTGTTTAAACAATGTTTCAGAGGACCCAAAAATAATGAACATCCGTCTACAAAATATGAAATTGTCAATGCCCCCCATAATTCAAATTCTGATGTACCAGTAGCTAGTGAAAGTTGCGTCCCCGAAATAATAAATATGAAAGACATTAGTGCCCCAACTCAAATTAAAAATAAGTCCCTGCCAAGAAAAAGTAATATACCCTTGTAAATCGATAAACTTTGCCCACCGATTTCCATTTTAAGGAGAGAGATGTTGTATATTCTTAATTTATGTATATGTTTAGTTATAATTGCATGTTAGGCTAAGATAATGTTTATTTCTAAATTGTATTTATTTGTATCAGTTGTGTATATTTTGATAATGCTGTACATTTTTCTTCCATACCTAACTCTCTGTACATTCCTTTCTATTATTCGATATCCTAACTTTCTAAATTTCAAGGTCTAAGTTCCAACCCTTATCTGCAGGTCATTGCAACCCCTTCCCGTCTCTCTTCCCCGATTTTTGGTATATAACCTCCTATCCAAGTAAACTCTTCCTCATTCATTTCCGATTCTGCAACTGGTCCGTATCTTCCACAAAAGAATCCACAAAAATATTTTCGTTATTTAATAAATTTAGTTAGACAAAATTCTAAACTTTGTTTTATTGCTGCTAACCTGAGCAGTATACAACAAAAAGATGACACAACAATAAAGAATCATGACGGAATTTTGCAAATTTTGCGGGTTTATTGAAACATTAAAACAAATTTGTACATGAAAAAAAATATTTGAAATTAAGTATTAAAGGTGTTTACCAAAAGCTTTGTTGGATATTTTGAATTTTTATTATTTCATGAAAAATTCATTGAAATTGTTAACCACAAATGAATAGTATTAAAAAATAATACGAATATTGAATTGAGATTAAAATTTTCAGGAATAATAATTTCTGGCTGAACGAAACATTTTTAAAAGTATTTTATTTGAAAAAAAGTTGGTTGGAATTAATTTTTAAGAGGGGTATACTTGAAACTTTTTTTGATATTATGAATATTTTCACTCAATTTTTTCACGTCTTCAAAGAATAATTTTCCGGAAGGTTAAAAAATGAGGTCTATATCAGGATTTCTGGAAATCGCTTCGTGCACTCATCATTATATTAACACCAAACATTTAGCTTTACTTTTTAAAACTTGTGAATGTCCAACAAAATTATTATTTATAAATTCGCTAGCAGTACAAATGAGCAGTAAAGGATGATGATACATCAATTTGTAGCAAAGCCAAGGCCGAGAAGAAAAGCAGAAGAGCTGGGATGCTTTAAAGCAAACAGTTTTATGTTTTTAATGTCATATAACGTTTACTGTAGCCGACAACTATTGTTTGTACAAAGACGCGACCCTAGAAGTTATTACCTGAGTTTAGCGTTTTATACGACTAGTAAAACATCAAATTTACTTTTATTACTAGCGTTATTACTTATTTACTTATCACACAAATAGTAAACATATTGTATTCACATTATGTTTCTCATTCCAAATTTCAATTTTGAAGGAATTTACATTATAAATAAATTTTTAGGTAAATATAGTACATAAAAATCACATGCATGAGATTTTTAATAAAGAATTTTATTTACAAAACCAAATCATAAATAATTGTAATCTGCTATTTATTAATAAACAACATTATAAATGTACCGTACCAAAATATAAATAAACATGAGGCTTCGAATAAATTTATCAGCGAAACTATTGTGAGTTTTTGTACTATTTAGAACAGCCCTGAAAAATGCTTGAGCATGCTGGTATTAATAAAAAAAATGGCCATAGTGATAAAAACAATGTAATGAAATATTTCCAGGTAAAGCGAATTTTTACACATTTCACATCAGTTATTTTCTATTTTCCCTTCACTTTATGTTAGTTCTAGTGAAAATTTTTAAATTTAATCTGTTTATCAACAAGTAATATCAAATAACTTGAAATTACTTGATATAAAATCAAGTAGCTAAAATAGAAACTCAAGTCAAGTCAAGTAGACAATTTTTGAAAAGCTTGATTTACAAGTCAAGTTAAATAAGTCACAAAAACGGCAAGCTTCTTGATTTGATGAAACTCTATATTAGCTGACTTTCATTAAAGGACATCTATAAAAACTTTCTTTTTTTTACCTATTGTGCCGAAAGTTACATGATGTAATAGCTATTGTTATACCTAGGATTATTAAAAGTATCATAATTGCCACAGATATCCATTGAATTCCGAGCTCGTATGATTCACAGCCGTTATAGTTTACCGGCTACAGAAAACGAAGACTTTATTATTAACTAATTGTCTGATATTATTTTGACAGTCAGTATGGTAATATTACCGTATACATACCGTTAAAACTTTAATACCCCCGTTTTCTTTCGTCTATCTGTTTATTAACATTCAAAATCTTTTTTTTTGTATAAGCTCTTTATTATAAGTTAATTTGTTAAACCAATAGGTACTTCTAATAATGACATTTTTCCACAAATGAGTATTCTTTACCTAAGATCTGCTGTTTGTTATGATATTATTTTCTCTGTTTTTTTTTTTTATTATTTTGACCCGGTATTTACTACCTAAGAGAGGGCTGTCTACTACATGTGAAGTACTCTAATTCTTACCCAACATGTAATTAGATCAATCAACCTCCTTAAAATCCAATTACCGTAATGTTTACAATCCGAGAGAAGGTTGCACCCTCATTGTGAAGTATTTTAATTCTTGCCTTATGTAATGTGTTTAAAATCACCCTTCGAAAAAAGTAGACGCCATAATATTTACTACCTGTGAGAAGGGTATTCCTTCGCTGTGAAGTACTCTAATTCTTGCTCTAATTATATCAAAAAAACCCTCAATGAATTAAACGTGTAATTTCTATATTAGTTTATTAGTTTTGTTTTCGTTCTCTGAGAAAACATTTCTTTATTTAATTTTAATTTAAATAACCGAGAGAATCTGTAAGGATTTTAGATAAATTGAAGAGTAGATATGTGCAAGAATTATAATGAAACAAAGGCATGTCTGGGTAAAGGAGAAAACAACGTCGCCAAGAAGTGCAGAATGAAATAGTTGGAATATCTACCTGGAGTAGGGAGTACGAAGCCCGGAGTACACGGAGCCCGGAGCTGAGATAGAGTAGCGGGCGGGGAGTGAGTGAGGATGTATAAATAAGATCCGATCGCGTATAACCGGAGCAGTAACGGGCTCGTAATTTCTCTGCCGGTTTAAATTAAGATCCGCGGTCTGCTGAAATTTACCGTACTCACTTCACGGCGCAGGGCCGCACTGAGATGTTACAGGCCAGCCAGATAATATCTGATTTATAGCGGGGGTGTACACGCTCATATTCTACTCTAATCATCTTATACTTAACCCCGGCCATTCATTATTCATCAACATTATTACTTATCTTACAAATTTTACTTCTGAAATAAAAATGTGACCAGCAATACACACATGTAGTAAGTTATATGTAGCGTTACATTTTTAGGGGTAAAAATGTGTATAAATACATACGAATATTATCGGCAGAAAACATAAAACACTATAAAGTTTTATATTTATGTAGTTCATAGTACAATCATTATTTGTAATATTTTTTAAATAGAGTTACTAAAAAGTCATCAAAGTAATATCCGCGAAATTCATAAATATGACCAACAAATATTTCTCATATACCAACACGTTTCGGCAAATATTTTGGTTATAATTATTTTGTTTATATTTTCAACAATTTCTAAACCAATACATCCCCAAACAACAGATTCATTACCGTTTAGGAGCAAGCTACAAATCTCATCAAATCTTTTTCCAGAATATCTCCAAAAATATTTTGTCCCATAAATTATTTTATTTAAAGTACCTGCCTGAAATTTTCCATAGATATATTTTATTTTAATGTAATTACCAGTCGATATTTCAGCCATTTTCACATATAATAAAACTGTCAGTTATTTATTTATGAAATAAATAAAATATTTAATTTGTTATATTGGTTAAATTATTTGATTTTTACCTATAATAAATATTACAGATAATATTTTTGTTTCATATTTAGTTGATATTTTCAAAATGTGACCAGCAATACATACCTGTATTTGGTACATGTATAAATTATATAAATTTAATAGGCTGCAACTGAAATAAGTACAATGTATTTAACCACTGATAGAAGCAACAATATTCACTTGTACCTTTTTCTTGTAAATCTTTTAGAAATTGAGGTAAATTATTACAAAATTAAGGTGGTAAAAATGCTAAAAAAAAATGAGATATTGAAAATAAGATAATAATAAATATTGTTACTCTCGACGAGCTCTACCATTGGTTAAATTGAATGTACTTATTTTTGTTAAGTATTTTAATTTTGATGATTTTTCGTTTTGATTAGTGGTTACACTTGAGTAGTAGGTATACTAATTTGTTAGTATATAGCCCCATGCGTGGACATTGCCGATTTGATTCTATCGGCTTTATGATTGGTGCAGGGTGAAAAGTCGGCCAATACCCGCTTTATAGCTAAATATATCATTTATAGAGATCTGTTTCCAGCAGAATGCCACATCCAATCTGGGTAAAAGCCATCATGATATATTATTATTTACTTTTAACTTATATATTTCATTTCTTTTCACTACTTTTTGTGACGATAATAAAGTATTTTTACGAGGATTTTTATAGAAAGTAAAGTATAAATTTATCAAGATTGACAGCTTGATATTTTTACTAACTCCCCACAAAAGCTTAAATTGTATTAAAGCTTTCTATTCTTCGCGAATTCCTCGTGCTTCTCTGGGAGTTTTACATGCATGCCTCTTATAATCCACCGCTTATTGTGCTGCTAAACCACTCACACATACCATTAATTTTTTTGTTTATAAACAAAAAATATTGTACAAAAAACCTTCTACGAATAACATCCAATAAATAGCAGAAAAGAACAGGAGCAAGCAACATTATCTACCCGTAAAAGATAGATAGTGACCAGTTTATTTCAGATTAAAATTAAAAATTTAACAAAAAAATCTAACCTAAAATTTTATTTTAAGACTTGTCTATTGTTTATAGTAACTTCAAAAAGTAAGTAGTTTAGCTGAAAATTATATTTTCGCGCTTCCGTCCGATAGGACTAGACCTCAAAATCGTCCGGAAACTGTCTGTTTGCCGGCCTGGGCCGGAGAATGTAGGGATGCCAACTTAAATATTTTAGTATTGCATTCTGCCAATTTAATTTTTATTAATATGTAAAACGTTAATTGAAACCACTATTTTTAATGTATTATTCATATTATATTCGTATTATACTATTACGATTACGTTAATTGTTGAAAAATATCAATCCACATTTTTAAATTTTTTTAGGATAAAACGAATATCTGTAAATTTTTTCAATGAAACAGGTGAATTGTTTATATAAGTAGGTTATGCGCAAATATTACATAAAAATAATATATAAAAGTTTAAGTAGTAATAACATTTCTTTAACAATTTAAAAGTGTCATCGAAGCAAAAAATGTATTACACGCCCAGAAACTCTATTATGAGATCTCGCATTTGCAGACCTCGCTTTCAGCTCGACCTGTCAAAATAAACTCGCTCTCGCAAAAGTTCAGTTTCTGGACTAGTAATACAAATAATTATTTCCAGTATTTCATATCAGCTGTCATTCATATCATTTTATAACCTCAATTTTCTGAAAATTTTAATAGAAAACTATTTAAATGATTTCATATATTTTAAAATATACTAAGATACACTAGAATAGATATTATAAAGTTTTAAATTATATTTTATTGGATATTGTAATCGTTAATAAAAATTAATAGTTCTCTATTCATATTTTGCTGATTTTGCATATTGTACAGTTTCTGTCTAAATGAAGCATTTTAAAAATAATGTACTTGAAGAAAATTATTTCAAATTAAATTTCAATTTTTTTTTCTGTCAAAAAATGTTAACATTTTATTCTAATAGCAATGCATAAAGTAGGCATTTTTTTATGGTTATGTTACCTTGATACGTTGCGCGATGTACCTAGAAAAAAGTTTTTCACGGTTTTGAAAAGGTTTTTTCACGGTGATGGAAAACCTTTCTTTACTAAATTTATATAGATAAATAAAAATATTATAATTAATAATGCAAATTAGTTGTAGAAAAAATATTATTTGTATTTTGTACGTGCACTTAATACAAAAATAACTATTGGTTCCAAAAAAAATTATAGAAATTGTTAATCACAAATTATTAACTCTTAAATAAGTTAAGAGATGACACGACCATTATTGATTTGGGATTAAATTTTTCAAGAATGATAATTTCTGAGTGGACGAAACATTTTGAAGAATAATTTATTTGAAAAAAGTTGTTTGGAATTAAATTTTAAGGAGGAGTGTACTTGAAACTTTTTTGATATTATGAAGTTTTTCACTCAAATTTTCACACGTCCAATAAATAATTTTTCAAATGTTTAAAATATGATATTTAGAAACCCATTTTATTTTTAACTGCATGGAAACAAGCTTGATTATTAAAGATTTTATGAGGGTATTTTTTATATTTAAAATGTAGTATTAATGGTTTTATTTTGCTTGTAACTGTACATAAAAAGGATTGATTATTTGAGATAGTGTTCTTTTCTTGTTTAAGATACAATTTTGTAAAAATGCTAAAAAATTGAGATAATAGATGTTAATAAATATCGTTGCTCTGGACGAGTTCTAACACTGGTTAAATTAATATGTCTGTTACACCCTATAGGGAGTATCAGCGAAGACGATCCCCCCCTTTTAACTTTTTTACTATGAGAAATGGAAAAAAATGCTTCATATAAAAGTTTTATAATATTAAATATACTACTTGATAACGTACATAGAAAATAATAGAAAGCCTGATTTACAAGCAACGACTATAAATTTTTATTTTTTCAATGGCAACCTAGAATTACAAAAAAAATATTTTAATTTTACCAAAATAATTCTAGGTTCCTATTTCAAAAATAAAAATTGATAATAGTTGACTAAACGAACAATATTACATTGTAATAAAATGTTAACTGTACTATTTAGCATTGCCGTCAAAATTTCAATTAGCATTTTTTTGTTTAAGTGTTGCTTAAAATTTAAGCCTTGTGCAACTGAACATTAATGTAATAAAATTTACCTATGAGCAATTTTTTTTATTTGCTATAATAAAAAAAATAAGGAAGGGAGGGGGGGGGGGTCTCGTCTCCGCTGATACTTATAAGAACTGCCTTATAAAAATATTTTTCGCGCCACCGTTCATGTAAGTTTAACATACTTCCATAACAACGTAAGTCATAATAAGATCCTGATAACTACCGTTACCTTTGTCAACGGGAAGTTATAGAAATAACTGTCCTCCTAGCAGGGTAGTTATCAAAAACATATAAATAGGTACTTTTACATTATTTTAAGTTAATTGCTGCTGGTGGTGCGAAAAATATAATACGCGACTCGGCATGCAAGTAACTATTCTCGTACGATAACATGAATTTCGGTTCCGCAGGTTCCTTCTCGAAAGTTATATTGTAATTACATTCCTTGTAGCTTACATAACTATTGTAAATCTGTATTGAAACAAGTATCTTATTTATTTATCAGTTATAGAAATATTTATATTGTAAGTAAATTGTAATCATAAAATGTAGATTCTAAGATAATTGGCAAGAATAAATTGGTGATATAATTATTATTAATAATAATATTTTTGCAAGTCATCAATTAATTTTAATAACAAAGCTCGATTTTTGAAATTCGATGACGCAGGAGTACAAATAATATGATAAAGTGGATGTTAATATTTATAAATAAAGTAGATGTGGTGATCTGCATGTAAGGTTTGGAATTCCATGAGTTCTGGCCTGGCAGCGCCACGTATGACGTGGCGTCGACGCTCGCGACGTCGCAGTAACAAATGGAAGCCGCCGCACCAAATTCTCTGCATTAATCTCTATTCTAATAAGATATATGGAATGCTGGTTTTCATCACTGAATACTTACTTGTTACATCATTAATCTATATTACCTCTGCTTGCTACACAGCCGTCATACGTCACACCACACGCGTGGGTGGCCCAGACACGGTTTAGATTACACCACCAATTGTTTGCCACGCACATCACTCATTCTTTCTCTATTTTCACCTCTCTTAATATCCTATGAATATTAAAATTAACATTTAAAAGTTCTGTCAATAAACGCAGCTACGATGTATAAAATACAGTAAGGTGTGTTGCCTTATGTACTACAACACATAAATGCAGTGTTGGTCCTATACTTCTATCCTTCAATTTTCATATTTTTTGCGTTACCGTAGACACAAGGAATTTAGCTACTACATAACTAACTTCCATAGCAACATAACATAACTAGTGACTTATAACATTTATAATTTGTTTACCATTGTCAACGGAGTATTCTAAAAAATAACTGTGCTACTATAAGGTAATTATGGAAATAATATGGTAAGTGGGGGTGAGATGAACCTTTTTGGAAAAATATCTATTACTCTATAATATTGCATAATATTTAAAAAACAAAATTTATTTATAATAACATATAATCTAGGCTTACTTATAAAAATAAAGAAACAAATTTGACTATATTCGAAAAACTACAAAAAAATATTTTATTCGCGTTCTGAAGTCCAACAACCTCCACTATACAGGTGAGACGGGCCAAGGTTATGAGAAGAGGAACTGATTACCATATTGTTGTTATTTGTCATATGTGGTACACTGTTGGTAAACGCCAACCAAAAATTACATATTGTATCCAATTATTCATCTTTATCTTTTTTTAAGTAAATTCCCTTGCATCCCGTATATTCGTTTTCATAATCTTCAGTTTCTTCATTATCATCACCCTCTGATTAATTATTTAACAACAGTTCTTCAGAACTCATGGAATGCAACTAGATCGTCTCGTCTACCTTTTCATGTACGATTTTTTTCCTGTTTGCCGATTAAATTGATTTTTTTAACAATAAAAATCCTCCGTTCCATCTCTCCTCAGCATAGGTGGTCCATCTACCCTAGGTTAAATAGACCACTAAATTACTTATATGCATGACTATGTACAAATAGAATCTCATTTTTAGGTTACATTAAGTCTTACACAAATGTTTATAAAGTATGTACATATATAATTAGGTTAAACCTACCAAAGTAGTAATTAACTAAGTGTGTACATAGGGTATAATTTTTTTTTTGGCAATTTTTGAAGTAAATCTTGATCGTTCAGTGCATTAATTTTCAAGCGACTACTTACACTATCTTTAAACAACAAAATTAACATTCCCTATGAAAGATATAATTCACTTTTAAAACCAAAAATCCATCTCTCCTACGGGGCCGTCTCTCCCCTACTTAACTTACTAATATATATTTATTTGGTCGTTTGTAGGGGCCAAAGTTATCTATAAAAAGTTGTAAGTAAAAGAAATTGAACTGTAAAATGGCCCAAATTTTACAGAAAATGGTGACGCAGAAAATGTAATAAGCGACTCGAAATGTAACAACAACTATTCTCATACGGTAATATATCTTCTCAAATGTTATAATATGTACATACATTCCTTGTAGCTTAAATATCTACTATTTTTAGAAGAGACTTTGACGTTTGTTCTTTATTTTTCCATGGTAACTGCTATCTTCAGTTAAAAGTATACAAAAATAATGACAACATGTAGATTTCATTATTTAACTAAAAATTATCTTCAAACATATCATTATAATTGTAATTGTATGTAGATTCCAAATATGTAAAAACATAAATATTTCAATAAAAATAAGAAAATTGTAAAATAGAAATTGTTTGCAAGTTCTCGAGATAGCAAAGGTGGCCCGTTTAAAATAACACGCTGTAAACTGTAGGTTATTTGTACATTTATTATAATTTACAACACATATATGTCTAAAATACTCTAAATGTTTATAATAATATTTTTTACTCGACGTGTGAATACTGCTAAAATATTATTTTAAAATCAAACTATTTAATTTTTTGTATAAACTATCACAAAAAATATATTATACATAAAATCCCTAAAGGTATGTTGTCACATGTACTACAACACATGCATGAAATGCTGGTCATATTTATACCCTCCTCATATCATAAAATCTATTTTATTACCTATTTATAGTAGTGCATAATACGTTAATATTTAATACACTTTATTATTATAGATGTCGTGACTAATAATAAATTAGGATTAACTTTTATTAAAAATATTAATTTATGGCTAAAAATAATATTTTTTGACAAAAACTCATTTAAAAAGTTTGTTTAAATTTAAATTTTAGAAGGAGTTTACTACACGATTTTTATAAATTATGGAATGTATATTTTGTTTGGAAGGATTTTTATGCAAAATTACAATAATATGTGTGGTATCTAGGTAAGTAGATAAATTGGCTTAATGATCTTCATCAAATATGAAGGAATGTTTTTTTTTTAATAATTTATGTTTAATATAATTGTAACTACATTTACTCTAGCGTAAATGTATTTCTTGCTGTTTTATTTTTAATTGCAATTTACTTAGCTTAACTCTTTGGTAATATGGGAAAAAAGTACCTGAATATTAACGGTGTAAATGTTACGTAGCTAATTTTACATGTCACTGAATTAAAAGAAAAGTATTGGTCTGTATGGGTAAAGTGATTGTTACGATGTCCCCCCATCCTAGTTTAAACCTTGTGGAAGTAATCTGCAAGTTGGCAGCATCTGCGGCTCTTTATATATTCCGGTGGTTTAGAGTCGGCAAAAAGAAGAGTGCGTGGAATTAATAAAAGTCAGAAGACGTCGGAATTGATTCTGATTAGTAAAACAGTTGAGCGTGTGTGACGTGAAACAGAAAATTGAAGCTGGAACTCGCCGCCGGTTGCGATTGGCTCAAATTACTCGGAAGTAAAATTCACTGACATAGAAACACGATAAACTTCTTTTTCTATTTTGTAAAATTGCTCGGCTGATTATGAATCCACTCACGGCTGCTCGTCCGCTCGCTCTGCGGATAATTAAATAATATAGATATTATACTAAGTCCATTCTCTGCATCACTATGCAGATGGCATCACACACAACCCAACTATTGTTCTACATCACTGCCTCTACTCTTACACTTTATTCAACACTATGTTCTTTCTTTCACATAATTACTGTACTTTTCTCTTTCTATCTTTATTTATATCCATGTTATACCTACATCTTGTATATTAAATACAACATTAGATATACTACTGGGATTTCTTTCTATCTTTATATATAATTTTTTCAGCAGTAACAAACACCTGTATTAATTTTAAAGACAATTTCACCCGCAGTGTTTTGTGAATTGAGCCAATTACATTCGAATTAGACTACCAATTTTCACTAGTGCTTATTGCCGCTGTAATTTTACGACTAAATAGACATTGCTTAAATACAATGTCTGTCCAAATTGTGACTAGTATTAATTGAAAAAATATATATGTATATTTCGAGGAATTAGGGAATACCATTTGTGACGAGAATTTTGCTTGTGATTTTTGTATATTTCACTCCAGTTTGTTGTTTTAGAAAATAGTCACAACAAGCAGTCGTGATCAGGACGACAAAAATTGTCAGTAAAATTTCTTTCTTTCTGTAGAATCGAATAGTTGAATCGTTATATACATATCTCTATTTTGAGTTATGGTCTCAGGAAGTCTTAAGGTACAACAAAAAAAATTAATTTCAAAAAATCTCTTATAAACGATGTTTGGATTGAATATTTTTCCGAACTGTTTTTTACTTATCTTTTTTCTTGTGGAATAGAATACTGTTGTGACGAAATGTGTATTTCTGCTCATTTTTGAATTTTGAGTAAGGTTTTAAAGTGAAAAAACTCATTTCTAGGTGAAATTTTTTTCAATTTTAATTTTGATCGTTATGAATGATCTACGCTCTACTTTCAAATTTTCAAACGAAATATATTTATTTTTTTGGTTTGTGAGATATTAAAATAAAAATTTCAAAATTTTAATAAATAATATTTTATCATAGAATCAATGACATTTTTATGAAATTAGCTATACCTACTCAATAAGTAGTCGTTGAATATAAATCATACATAAATTTTTGAATACAGAAATATAATATTGGGTGTCATCCTGTCATCTCAACATTACTATATAGTTCTTTTGCTTACAGTTCATATCCAGATGCAAGGTAGCAGCCAAGGGCGGAGTCCTATTGTTGTTTTTAGCTTGACAAGTGAGTTCAGAATGGACATCTCTCCTAGAGAGAGCTGACACTCTCAATTCATTCCTCACATGGGACTGAGTGCCCGTGGGTAGAACCACACTGGCGTTTGAGACTGCGATGTCGTTTCGGAACCACGTCACCACTGGCAATGGCTTAGCTGAAAAAAAACAAGAGGAATTGTTAATAACAATCAGAAAAAAGGTCAAAACATATTTACTTATTATTAATATATTTTGTTAAGGTGTTAATTGCTGATACTTATAATCAAATTTAAATAGCGTATTTCAAATTTACTGTCCTGGTAACTTTTCACCGCCTAAATTTGTAATTTCTGTTGGCAGTACGCGTTACTGGTTATAACCGTGGTTACGTCTCGTATTTACTATTTATCGTGAAAAATCGAGAAATAGTAAAATTCATTAGTTATAAAGTACATAGGTAATATTGTATTTTAACATGAAACAATCATTTTGATGTACATTATGTGTTTAACAATAAAAAAATTGGAATCATTTTGTAAATTTTTGTTGTGATTATCAGCTGTTTTACATAAACAAGATGGTTGATGGAGTAAAAATAATAATAAATTGGTGATTCAAATTAATTGTTATCCGCAACACAATGACCTCACGAAAGGGATAGATACTTTTACAAAACAATGAAATACAGAGGTTTTACGTAAAGATTAGAAGCGTTAAGGCAGCTGCACAATAGCCCTAGAACGAGAACGTGAACGAGAACGAGAACTGTAAAAAACATGAGTTACATACTTTTAAATGTACGCATGCACAACAAGTTTCCGAGAACGGAAAGCTTTCCGTCGCCCGAGAACCAGAACGGTAATGTTCGTCAAGATTCATCTTTCCCGTTCTCGTTGCGACTCAGTAACCAGTAGGAAGAAAGCATGACGTCATTCTTCAGTGTATCTCCTGGCACAGTGTCACTTGTCATATTTTTGCGTATAAATAAACATCATCGATGCACAAATGAATTCTTCGTCCATTTTTGTGAAACAAATAAAAACTAATCGAAAATTTAAGGTTATGCAGTACTGCTAAAACGTCATCATATCCGTATCGTTACCGGACAATTGTACATCTGAAAGCGTTTTTTGTTTCCGTTCCCGTTCTCGTTTACTTCCCGTTCTCGTTCTCGTTCTCGTTCCAGGACAATTGTGCAGCCGCTTTTAGTATAAACTAAATAATACATTTCTCTATGTATCTTGCGATGATAGCACGGAAATAATTGTTTATGATTCATTGGTACATATTGTAACGTTTTATTTATTTATGTGAAGTGTAAAAAATGATTTAAACACTAATATTTATATAACTAAGTTTAATAACAGAAATACGAATTATAAAGATAATAAAAATAAATAATACTATGCATAAACAAATATAAATACCAATTTAAAAAAATAACAATTGTTAATAAAAACTTAAACACTAAAAATTTAATTTTTTCTATTGCATATGTTAAAGTGCAATTTTATCAACTCAAAATAGTGGATAAAGTACCACTTTAACCGTAAGGGTAGATAAAGTAACACTTTAACAGCAAGGCCACTACTGACATTTTAAAATTGTTCTCATATAAAAATTAAATTTTTCTAATTTCAATTTCTTTAAAATCAGATACAGAAAAAAATAGAATTTTATACACGACGATAAAATTAAATAATCGACTCGCGAAAAATAATTCACTCGCAATTATATCGCTCGTGAATTAATACTTTCTGCTTGTGGATAAAATATTATTTTATCGTCTTGTATAAAAAAATAACTATTATTATCCTGGGACCTCTATGGTGCACTCTACATACTATTAAGAATACATGACTTTGAGATAAAGAGTTATAAAAAGATTAATTATTATTTTAAGAACATTTTCTTAGTTAATTTTTGTGATACTCATTAACATTGTTACTAATACTATTGTAAATATATGATCTATATTTGGTACTAAATTTATAGGTAAACGATTATCATAAATTTTATATAATTTAATTCGTTGATTGCTACGTTCAATGTGGACTATTAAAAAAAGTGAGAAAATCGTCCTTTATACTTATTTTTCCTCGCATTTTGGAATATTGTAGCGAACCCAGGGTCACGGCGCGGGCAGCGGCGCGGGCGGCGGCCGCTAGCGAACAGGTCAGAACACGTCCGTCCGCTCCCCATTGTTCTGATTTCCAAGGAATCAGCGAATATTCTAGAATAAACTGTTTTACTTAAATACCCCGAGCAAAAGATAGCGAGGACAGTCTTGTGTCGATACGTCTAGTGAACAGATGGTGATGTAAATAAATAGATAGTGATATAAATAGAGAGTGATATAAATATTGTAGAAATAAATATTGCGTAGTTCTAATTGTTCAAATAAATTATCTTAGTGTTTAAGTCTTTATTGATATATGTTAGTCTTAAATTAGTGTTTATATTTGTTAATTCTTAGTGTTAGTTATTTTTCATTATTCTTTATAATTCATATTTCTTTAATTAAACTTAGTTATATAAATATTAATGTTTTTAATCAATTTTACACTTCACCTAAATATATATTGTAACGTTTTATTTAAGATCAGACTGCGTCCTGCAAACTGATTTGCATTCGTACACATAGCAATAGACATTACTTTTACTTTTCAGTTGTTAACTTTTTATATTCATTTTAACAATATAAAACAAATGTAATATTTGTTAGTAATAAATGATTTAAAAATTTCAATAACAAAGGTTAGCTTTGTAATCTATATAGTTATAAAGTAATCACGTGATTTTATCCCTTTCATTACGTCAAATCTGTAGTTCACCTTTTAATCGTTTGGTGTGTATCGCTTTAGCTTGAATCGCGAACAGTGACGCATTTTGTGATTATTTAATAATATAACAGCAATGATTACTAAAATTTAATAAACAAATATTACGTTCGGTATATTTATATTGTTGAGTTATTTGGTATATTTTCACATATGTGATACAAGACTATAATGTGGTGATAATAGTGCAAGAGCGTCGCTATCCAATGGATCAGGGAGGGGTAAGATGATAGATAGAGGATATGAATTGTAGGTAAAATAAATACAATTTGTAAAGATTTAATCGTTTACTGCAAGAAGAAAAAAATCTTAATTAAAACATAATCTTCTTAGGTTATTTGTGTATTTTTCGACTAATTTATTATTAAAATCTTCTAGGTTCTCATTTTTTTACATAACATAAATCAAATGATTCATGTTCCTGGCCCCATACAGGTTGAAGAATACATCAATGAATTAAAGGTTAGATTACAAATATTCTATTTGTGTTTGCAGCATGAGGTGTTATTATTTGTTTTTGTACTGTTTGTAACGATAAAATAAGAATGAATGTTTATTTAATGAATAATGGTCGGCCTCAAATTTCGGTGTAAAATTGTAATTTAGGTTTGGTAATATATCACACCTCTAATCAGAGCGAACAATACAGACCCCTATAAATCCCAGCTGAGCCGGTCCTGAGCATCCCCAAGGATCTGCTGTGTTATCACGTGATTTAAATCTGAAAATATTCCCGTATTGTATCGATTCCGACCCGGCTTGTTCTTTTAATTACAAGCGTCTTAACCGCACAACAACCGTTTGGATTAGGGATTCTGCACACTCTGGAGAATACAGAGTAGGGCTTTACAACCTGTACAGATTTTGGAGCCTTTTTAACATGTAAAGCGATATTTGAGAACTGCTGTGGTTAATAAGTACCGAAATATAGTTGCATGAAGAGATTTTATAACTCATTATAGAATAAGTTGATTATCCTTTATTAAGTTATAGATTCTTTTAGACAGGTATTCTTTTCTGTCGTATAATACAGGTTATCAATGTCACGTGACTGGTAATTTTCTTCTACGACATCAAAACTATACTTCTAGGTAAAAAGGTTGAATATTTAAGTGCACTATAAGCATGGGCGCCGCCAGGGGGGGCAAGAAGGGGCAGTTGCCCCCTCTTGGAAAATGATCGAATAAGTACTCACAAAGAGAAAAATTTAAATTTAATATCATATATTAAAATAAATGAGCAAAATAATTTATTTTCTTCTACTTCAGCACCAGTTTTTCTTATATGTCTCGCAAAAATAACAAAATATTCATCCCAATTGGAACCAGTGACAAACGCATCACAAAAAGTAAATGTAGATTTGCTTTCGGTAAAGAACCACGTGGAGCAGTTAATAACTATTTTTTTGCAAGAAAGAGAGAATTCTAAACCGTTTTTTCCAAATTTTTTGAAAAGAGTCAACTGTTCGCAAAAGAATTTGATGTAGAATTGAAAAAACCTAGAATAACGCAATGTCAAACTATGAGATTCAATGTTACAGCAAATTCGGAAGAAGATTACTTCAGGATTTCCATATTTATTCCGTATATTGATTCTCATCAGCTCATTAAAATCTAGATTTTCCGAAAATACAAGTACAGCCTTCTCAATTATGCATTTGCATCCTGCTCATATTTCAAAATTAAATAAAGAAACAATAAAAAGTATTTCTGAAAAATATAACATTGAACATGGATACAAATGTGGCAAAATAAAACAGTTTCAAATAACGTAGATATGGTTACGTTGTTAAATGAAGAATGTATTTTTTTCCAGCAATAAGAAAAGCAATTAAAAATTTTCTTACTCTACCTCCCACCACTTGCTCAATAGAACGATCTTTCAGCACGCTTAGGAGAGTAAAAACATGGCTAAGATCAACAATGATCTAGAATCGTTTAACGGGACAATGTTTATTAAGTATTCATCGGCAAAAAATTGACTGTGACTGTGATCGCGAGAAATTTATTGAAGATGTCATTAATATTTATGGTTTGCAACGAAGAAAACTAAAAATTTTGTTTTCTTAGAAATTTTGTTTTTTTAGATTTATTATTGTTTTTTAAGTATTTTGTTTTGTTTATTTTTTTTTAATAAGTGTTTCATTAGAATTTATTATTTGATATTTTTTTTTCAATAAAAGTTATGTATATAAAAATATTACTTCTATTTTTGTTCTCGCCCCCCCCCCTAGAAAATTTCCTGGCGGCGCCCATGACTATAAGTGCGAGTTTTTGTTATAAAGAATGCTAATTTTAGTAATTTTATTAAATTCAACTATATAATCTAAAATAATAACTGAACAAGTTACAAAAACTCTCGGTTTACTATTTTTATGAGCAAATGTTACTCTTTATAATAAGGAAACATTAAGAAAAGAAAATCAAATTGCAAAAATATAAACTTGTAATTGTTGTGAAGGGTTGAACTTTTTTTTTCAATATCTTTATCTATGTATCTATAAAATCACTAAATTCAATGCATTTGAAATTTTACTTATTTTTATTTTTAAACTATAAATTAGATCCTAAAATATATCAAATCTTAATAACAAAAGTTGGGAACCTCTGTATTCCATAAAGTGGGTGTCTTATACAAAACTATTCACATGTATAATTAAAAAATATGAACTCTATGAATATATATATATAATATAATATATATACCTTTAGGAATTTTATGAAATAAAATTTCATATTTATTTATTGTACCTTTTAAATCAGTTAAAATTTAACATTTATACATTTTCGCATACATGAAAAGCTCATTTTACTTAACATGTACAGCTTGATCAATTGTGACATAATACAATAAATGCATTTCTATCTGTTAAATAATAATAGTATTACATTTATCAAGGTGAGAACTCCATCTATTTCTAGACATCAGCCTGCAGCTTATAGTGTTTTCCGAACCAGTCGGACACAACGATAATTTTATTTGGATAAAGATATCTAAAGTTGGAATTTGAACTCAGATCTTACAATAAGTTAAATAAGTTATATTGAAAATAGATGTATAAAGAGTGAGAGAAGAAAAGTTATGTAACAATTGTTAAGGGAAAAGAGGACTAAATGATACAAATGAGTGAGTTAAGTATACGTCCAAGTTGGCAATGATATTTGTCTCAATTTATCCTACAGAACTATGATTAAAACTTGTACAGATCCCAAATTCAAACATATTAATACGGCGATGAAAACGCTGTTTGAGTTTTCATTATGCAAATTTCATTGATTACAACTTCTCTCTGTAAACAACTCGTATTAATTAACTTGCTAAATTTACCAAAACTAAATCAAATTTGCCATACACATAACTACCAACTGCTTTTAATCCATCACCGATATACATATACATTATTGCCGAACACAACGTGTACATTACTTACTTACATCAAGGAAAGCACTACAGCACCAATATTAAACTTAAAAATACCGGTCTTTCTGAATTTTTTTATTGAAATTTTCGATTTAACTTGTTTTGAAAATAATTGAGCTTAAGATGATATTAATAAAACGATGAAAGGTGTTCACAAACCTTCAAAGAGAAAAAAGCAATGATTAGACCAACAAATTAGACAGGAAATCTCGTTTTTGAAGAACATGGCACACTAGGGTTGCAATTACAATTAATCTACGATTATTTACTATCAATAGCTCCAAATAGAACAGAATTAGAACGAGAATTTTTAGATATTTCTCAATATCTGCTCAAAAATTATATCCAAATTAAGTGACGGAATTCTAGATCATATTTGTTTCCTGAAAGCATATTTTAATTTTAACAGCCATAAATGAAATTAAAATGTTTGTTCAATATTCTAGATTTTTATTTATTTTTCTGTTTTTACACAGCCGCATTAATACCAGCATTGAGATCTCTGTCAAATATATTTTATATTTTCATACGATTATTTTACTTGAAATTGACATTATAAATAGTATTTATTAAAATAGGTATTTCAAGTATTAACTCCATTTGAAATATAAACAGAATTGTTTCATATTTCTTAATTTGTAATGTGTGAAGCTGACTGCAGCGTAGACAATACTGCGCCGACAATACTGCGCACTTTAGGCCGTGCCCATAAATTTAATTAGTGCATCCCAAGTATAAAAATCTTGACTATTCGCGAAGAACATCAACTCGTAGCCACCTAGCGACAAAATCTGGAAACCGGCAAAGTAGTAGTCGTCAGCTGATAACTGCATGGCCGCATAGTGTTTTTACCGCTTTGTGTATCGTAGTCTTCATAATTGTAATATTTAGTATCTGTTCATACCTCTGCCGTTAAAATAATGTTTTTCTAATATCCGTTTACTATTGTTATTTTTTCATTATTCCTTTCTTTCTGGATTTCATCCACATTTTTACAAAAATTCTAACTTAAACCTTCTCTAAAATTAGTCTTTATGGAGATTTCTTTATAGAACATTTCTAAAATTTTATTTTTCTGTCCTGAATTGTTATGACGAGCAAAGTAAATAAAGTATCAAAACTTAAATTGCTGTGTATGGCTGCCACTCTAAAGACAGCAAAAAGTTAATAGTCAGTTTCCATTTGTTTCGGAATAAAAAAACGAAAAGAAGGTCCGCTTGTGCAATAAATTCGGTGAAACGAAACTAGTTAATAAACGAAAAGCATAAATTAAACTTACTTAAAAACGACATGTTATAGAAGTACAAATATATATGTATATACCTACTTGCCGTAAAATATGTAAAATAATATAAAATAAGATGTTTTACAATAATTTTTATTTGTAGTTACTTGAAAATGTTAGGTTACAAAGGTAAAAAGTACACAAAACTTTAAAATGAAACAAAATCACACGTTTACAAGGCAACTACAGTCAGAAAAGTACTACAATGGTCCTCCATTTTGAAATTAGCATCAGCGCTGCCACCGGTAATGTTCATCGCGAATAGAGAATTAACATGAGAAAACAGTTTTTTTAGTATTATCATCTATCTCGATAAATATAATAGGGCGTATACTATCGTTGTTTAGATTATTTATCTTTGTTTCACACGAACTTCTTTTCAACCTTTACCAAAAACATCAGTAACAATTATACTTTAAAAAAATTACACTCTATGTTTTCGGTCACCCATCCCTGTTTAACTTCCTTGTAATCAAACTTAATTCTATTAATTCAATTTTTTAACATTTATTTCCTAAATAAAGTGGCTTCTGTGGTGTACTTTCCACGTTAGTAAGAGTGCCACAAAGGTGCCTTTTAGTAAACTAGTGAATGGTAAGCTGTGTGTGCCGTATTTAATTATTTTGTATAAGTAATAAACTCAAGCAATATTACTATTTACTTTTAAAAGGAACTCTGCCTAAGAACTCGTTAAATAATAAAATATTTTATTGTAATTTAAATTTGCAATAAGAACAAGTTCATGTCAAATAAACTGAAAATTAATTTTCGTTGGAAAATCTAATTAATTTTTAATATCTAACAATAAAATTTGCGTACATATGCTACGAAATTAAATAGTACATAAAATTTTATTTCATGTTAAACTTCATGTTACGTTTTTAATGTTCCATTAGATAGACGAATGAATCTTTACAGGTAACAGGCTTAAAATATATAAAGAAAAATTTCAATAAATTAATTAAATTTTTTAATAACATGAATTCATTTTTATCTTGTTACAGTAATAAGGTATTAATACTAAAAACTTTTCGGTTTTTAAGTATAAAATTGTTTTTTTCACTCGAAATAATCCAAAAAAACACATATTTGGTCCAAAATCTTGGTTCTTAAAATAGTCCTTGTTGAAAGACAACGATATACAGATTTCAAATTTACGAACATGTCTCTAAAATTTCAACGATTATATCAATCGATTCTATAGGCAATTTATACATAAAAAATGTTTGTTCCACATATGTATACGTTCTTTGGAACGATTTGGTGAAAATATGAGAATAATGAAAAAATAAGAATTTCAGGTTTGCGCTGTGGTGTTTTTAAGTAAATATCGATGTACTGATTCCAAATTTTTATACAGAATTTAATTATCTCGTACCGTTGTCAAGATATTTACATTTAAAGTTAGTCATCTGTCCTGTTTTTATCGCGCGAACAAATAAATAATAATAATAAATAATTAATTTTTTAATCATCGCATCGATAATTATTTAAGACCAGATTTTAGGAGAAAAAAAATTTCGAGCGAGAAACTGTAATAGAGGTATACCTAAAACACCCTTTTTTCAGGTGCAATTTTGAAAGCAAAAATTTGAAATCAGCGCATCACCGTCTATCAATGTAGACTTATTTTAGTATCACCCAAAATGGGTTTTTTGGATTATTTCCTCTGCGTATGAAAATCTAAAAAGTGATTTTTTAATGTTTAACTATATGATTGGAAATAACTTGGAGATGGAAAAATATAGTAATTTTTAATTAGAAAAGTAAATTTTTATTTTTTTATTGACCCATCAGTTAAGCAGACAATGATTGTGTACCGTAAACTTTTTAACACAAAAAGTGAAAGATTGTATAACACTGTGTATTCTTCTTAATTTTATGGTAACGTAATGTACATTACATAATACTTGGTAGCATGGTGTAAGGCTGTTAAGTAAATATAAGAAAAGTGGCTGTTAAAAACGGCGTATGGGAAAAGCGCACCAAATGTTTTTTTTGTGACCAAAGCGCACCAAATGAATATTACAAAAGCGCACCAGGGTTTGTAATTGAACTGTTAACATATTAATTAATTTGATGTAACTATTTATTCAATGATGGAATAAAATCTTTCAGAACGAGTAGAAGTCAGAACAAATAGGTCTAACTTTGTAAATCCATGACTTAAATTTCGTACGAAATTAATTCGTTTTATATTAGCCAGCAGTTCGTTAAAATCCTTGATACAAAATGTCGTAAATTATAAGAACGGTCACGAATAAAGCAAAGAAACAATTATACACAATGATTTTATCTACCTAGGTTAAGTCAGTTTAGATTACGTTAGGTAAGGTTAGATCAGGGAAGGTTAAAGTAGGTCAAGTTAGATCAGGTCAGATTAGATCAAGTCGGGTTAGAGCAGGTCAGGTTAGGTCTGGTTAGATTAGGTCAGGTTAGGTTAGGTCAGGATAGGGTGGGTGAAGTTAGGTTAGGTCAGGTTAGATCATGTCAGTTTAGATCTGGTAAGGTTAGATTAGCTCAAATTAGATTAGGTTAGGTTAGGTAAAATTAGGTTAGGGTACGTTAGGTTAGGTTAGGTCGGGTTCGGTTAGGTTAGATTCGGTTAGGTTAGGTCAGGTTAGGTTAGGTCAGGTTAGGTTAGACCAGGTTAGATTAGGTCCCATTGAAAAAAAAAACAATACTCCTGTTGGCAAATTTCATTCTCATGAGCAATAGCACACTTTACATGCTCATTGAAAAATAAACTTTTATTAATAGCGAAAAAATATTTACATATAATAAAAGAATAACCCAATTTAATTAGAAAATACATTGAACACAAATTTCGGATATGGTCCAAGACAAATGAAAGTATCTGTTTAAAGGAACCTTCATGGTAAGTCCCGTCAAACTTTATAAGGGCAATCGGCTTATTTTATAATGAGTTTGAAATATCTGTTACAGGTACTATATGATAATGTTCGACCCAGACACAGAATCGGATGTGTGTCTTGCGATATTTATTGATGGCAGTGCATAACAGTGGCTGCCTGCATGTTTAAATAACGAGGAGCACTTGTGAAGCGGGTTAATGATAAAACTTTTTTGTTGCGCGTCTTTTAATTAAACTTCTTCAAACATCGGACATCAAACGTGTGACAGAGCGCGGTGGATATGTCAGGCAAGGAGAGCGAGCGAGACAGTTGACGTATTCAAATGCTGAATAAACGTGAAAATGAGGAAATGAGAGCGACTTGAGCAAATGGGCTTTTTAAATGTTGCGCTACATGCCCAAATTATCGACATTCAAATTTATCTCCAAGTCTGCGACCTACGCCCTCGCATTATTCCTAGTTCTCCCACTACAACACCGCATTTACCGACGAGCAAAAATAAAAGTAACCATCGTTCATAAGTCCTTACTTCACTTCACTTATCAGTTATCACCATTCCACTACAACACCAACAAATACACAATGTACATGATAATAAATACAACCCTTTAACCCTTACTTAATCTGGCTAAAAGGTAAAGGGGTACTCCTATACAACCAGCACTACATTACAGACTAACTAGTCACAAAGTCTAATTTGAGTTGCCTATTGTTTGCGAATAGGTACCGCGTTTCAGAAAGCATCACTTGCAATTCTGATTAATCAATTTTGAATTGCGTACCCCGGAAGATAATACTTGTAACACAAAAATCTTTATTAACACAAAACATAAAACACAAAACAATAATTTTAATATAAATTTAATGGCCGTAACGAAAAGACAAATCAATTCTATCAATAATCTTCTGAAATCTTTCCGTAATATATCACATCGCTTCCGCAAAATCGGCCTGGAAATTTAATTTTCCTGCCTAGGCAGTCGTAAAATGCTACGGTCTCAAACATTTTCTGATAGGTATATTTTATATTTCAAAACAAAATATTATTATTTGTTTTATTTGTATTTTTAAGTAAATTTCAAAGTCAAATATGTGGTATATGATATCATATGAATTATACTTATTATCAAAATATTTAATAATGTATAACAATAATTTTTAATCTCTTAGTTTGTGATCTGGCAACGTTCAATTTACCTATACGCGAACCAAACAACAACGTACTAGTAAAATACAAATAGGGTATGTTTAATACATATTATATTGGAGTGTTCAATTAGCTTAGCAAAGCAGCGAAATTGGACAGCAAAGGGATATGACGTCAGTTCTATATTTATATATTAGTTCATTTCAATATAATCTTACTTTGTCCGGTAGGTTTCTTTATATGACCTATTCATGGTTGTCTCCATATTCGTCAAGAAAAGACCAAAGTCCGTGCCATTTATGTAAACAACTGTTTCTGTAATATTTTTTTCCATGACAATTCCTAACCTACTTGACTGTCTATTACATAATTAACTTGTAACGAACGGCTTGTACACTTTGCTGTTGGGTGTACGAATATAATATTTGGATGTGCACTACTGAATTTATAAAAAATGAAAAATGTATTATTTGAGGAATGTTTATTTATTTAGTAGTAGTTGATGACGGTGTATGTGTATAATAACAAATTCAGTGGATTTATGATTTTGAAGGGTGTGTAATGAAGAAAGCTTTCTTCTGGTCGGGAGTGTCCGGGCAAGTTCGGCAACGTCCGCCATAACTCCCGAACTTAGCATCCAGATTACTCTGGGGACTAATGAGGGAACAAAACAAAGATGTTAATCAGTCGGCCATGACTGCAGGCAGTCGGGAAACTTGGGGAAAAAATACTTTATAGGGTGATTCGGAAGTCACGGCTTCTCGCCCCAGGCGCCCGCACTTCTTATTTTACTTTAATCGACACTTTAGCGCCGCTTGCCCCAAAACTATAAATACACAACACCCGAACTTGCAGACATCGCGCTCTTTGTTCTCCTGCATGTATATGTTACAAACTTCCCATCCATACAATATGTATCATACTATTGGTTACAATTTTGGTGGCAGCGCATTTTTTTGGTATAATATAGTTTGATAACATATATCAACAGTATTTTGATGTGGAAACATAACCTACACTAATGTTTATGTTATACACATTTTCATACCTGTTCACAAACAGACTTTACAGACAAGGACTCGAACCGAAAAATTTTGGGGTTCGGTTACGGGTAACGGTTTTTACATTAATCAAAATTTGGTTTCAGTTCTCGGTATCAGTTTTTTGAAAACAACATATTGGTTTTCGTTTCGGTTAAAATAAACACATAAATTTCGGTTTCGGTTAAAATTGTAAGTTGTTTTGAGTAAACGTATAGTTACTTTAATTTTAAGTTCCGACCAAAGTAAGACTGCGTCGATCGTCCGATGTGTTTCCTAGAGTTACGACATATCGCACAACATAAGGCTTAAGAGGTCGCTAATTTTGCTAAGTGTGGCTGTGAATTAATTACGTATTAACTAGAATTTCATAAAAATAAATATAATTTATGGTTAATATTTTCAATATAGTGCAATATTTAAATTTATACTGGTTTTAGTGTCGATATTTTTTCGGTTCGGTTTTCGGTTGCAAAATATATTTATGTTTCGTATCAGTTTTTGGTTACGGTTTCATCAAAAGTCAAATATCGGTGCGGTTTTCGGTTACGGTTTCGTTACTATTCGGATCTCTGCTTAAAGATAATGTAGTTTATTGTAAATTACTAGCCGATATTTTCGAACTCAACTTGACCTTTGCTTAACTTAAGTTTTTATTTTTATTTTTTGCTGGTTGCATTATCAGAATTTCCTGTCAAATATCATAAAAAAGAGTAAATGTGAAATAATTAATAATGCAAATTAGTTCTGTTATAAAATATACCAATGCCTTATCGAAAGAACTATTTTAGTATATACAAAAAAAAAATAGTAAATATGTAAAACATTTGTATTTATATGATATTTTGTCTGTTTAATTCCGCAAAGTAGTTCATAGAACTACGAACTAGATGACTCTGACGAATCTAATTCCAAAACAGCGGTACGCAAAAATATACAACAGGCTTGCCTATCTATATATTTTTTAATCAACAATATTGGTGACTTTTTTCTTTGTGTATGTTAAATTTATAAACTGTTTTTATGTATTTGATTTGATTTATTTCAAGTAATTGCATCTTTTAAGGGAATACAAGATTTTTCGATTGAAACATTCTATTTCTAAATATATAGATAATTTACCTAGTTATTTCAAGAAATTTTTAGGTAATAAAAAGAAGATCTAGGGAAATAGTAATTTACATATCATGTGTGGAAATGCCATTTTTCCTCATGAGTATTTTGTGGCGTGATTTTGCGAACGTTGCAATAGAACGAATCCGGGAAAAAAGTTCACGCAAAAGGTTTGACAATATTTTATGTACAAAAATCGTAAAATCAATATCTTGTTTTCTTTTTGTACACATATTTTTATTTATTGTATACATATACTGTGGTTATGTGTTTCAATACTAACAAGTGTTGTCAATCTATCAACATGACAGCAGTTGTAGCCAACATTGTACATCAAATGCGTTTTCTAAATTAAATTTCATTCAATAACCCAATATTTTCTTTTGCTATTATTAGGCAAAAGAATATTTGAGATATTATACATTTTTATTGTAAATATAATTTTTAATAACATATTATATAGTATGAGTACAAAAAATGAATTCGTTCATGGATATATCTATAATATAATACATATAGTTATATATGTATACAGAACGATTATAAACACATATTTTAACAAAATATAAATAAAAAATTTGGAGAATAGAAGTACATAACCTGCACTACATGTATGTTTTAAAGAACATGTGGCAATATAACCTAAAGTATTTTTTTTATAACATATATGTTTTTTGTATAATATGGGCGTGTTGAAGTTGAAGTGTATGTGGCAACCTGTATATACACATGATTTTGGTTTTGGTTGGAGCGTATAATATGCGTAGAGTTGGAAGTGGTGAGAAAGATGGTTTGATATATTCTGCGTGTGGCACATAATACTTTCCCATTTTGCGAAGTTTATCTTGTTGGCGCCTCCACCAAATTCTCTTAAAAACTTTCTAACATTGATTACAGCTCCATAATCTGCCTCTCCGCTGCCACTCTAATAAATTACGTATTAACAAGTGTGTGTTTACTAAGTCGATGATATAAAAATATTATGGCGGAGCTGCGAGGAAAGTTCCTTTCTTCGCCATAACAACAACAGAGCCCGCTACGCAGTAATTCAAATAAAAACAAAACAAGTTAATAGAATGTCGCCCGCCTCACTTCCTGATCGAGTTATTTTGTTTATATAACAAACACCTATCAGCGACAGATGATATTGCCGGCCCACGCGCCTTCGCTTCTCTCTGCTACAATATCAATTTCATTACGCCAGATATCACACAGCCTTTACAATAACTAATCTTGCGAATCAATTACAATCCAAGCTTTTCTTCATACAATATACAATTTAATCATAGAACCAGCACTATATGTATGTGTTGTAGTATCTTAGCTATACTTGATATTACTTGATAAACAGATTACTAGAGTATTGCAATTTCCGCCATTTTGACTTCAAAAATTGCTAGACAACCTTAAAATTACGTGCTTTATTTAGAAGTAGGTTGTTAAAACTAGGTATTTTTCAAAGAAATTAAAGGGTCAAGTTTTTTAACCAGAATCCTAAGGAGCTGTTGAAAGAAAATTTTGCAGGCATGTTCTAATTACATTTGAATATAAAATTTTAGAGATTTCATATTCAAAGCTAACTACTACAAAAACCAGCAATAGTTTAGGAGATAACTTTATTAGAAGCCTCATGTGTTTTTTGTTAACAAGTTGCAGATTAGAGTTATTTATGATTTGGTTTTGAAAATAAACATCTTAATGAAAATTATGTTGTAATTTCTTTAAACTACATATTCGGTGCTTTTAATTTAGCGACGCAAGTCGACAAAAGTTAACTTGTGTCGACGCAAGTGCTTTACATTTGTTTTGTGTCGCTATGACTTGGTGATACAAGTCGACTCCTACTGAGTCTACAAATCTGTGAAGTTACGGAAGTTATTTTCAAAACTATTCAAAAGAAGGCAGAAGTGCATATACGGTAAAGGGCTGCTAAATGTATGTTATTTATCTAATAAAACAAAATTATTTCAATAACAGTAACTTAAAATTTAAACTAACTTTATTACTTGTCAAAAAAATTTTTGTACTCTTAGAATAAAATCTGTTGATTTTCGTCAACATAAGCAACGTCGAGAATCTCAATTTCCCACGTCTCCCTCAGACCAGCGTGCGAGAAATTTTGGAAGACAAACACTTCTACTTCTAAAGCATTTATAAAAAGAAACTCTATTTATAATAAAAAAGTATAATTTCCCAAACATCCTTTTACATAATAATAATAAAAAAATAGTGAAGTATTGAATGAAATTTAATTAAGAAAAAATAAATTTAGTGCATATGTTGGCAACAACTGCTGTATGTTGACAGTTGACAACACTTGGCAATATTGAAACGCATAATGACAAAACAGTGTAAGTATGTATAAAATAATGAAAAATGTTTGTATAAAAATAAAAATAAATCATCGATTTTATGATATTCGTACAAAAAATATTGTACAAACCTCTTGCGTGAACTTTTTTTCCCAGATTCGTTCTATTGCAATGCTCGCAAACTCGCGCTACAAAATACTCTCCTGGAAAAATTACGTTCCCTCACTTGATATATAAATAACTATTGTTTCTCTTAAAAATTTCTAGGCATTACATGACAATTGACTAATATAGGAACGTAGAGGACACTAGTGCGTATACTATTACACCCGTTCCATTAAGAACTTAACATGAGTTGATGATGATGATATGATGTACATTGATTAAAAATCAAATCATCTTGAAGAATTACTTAATTTTTCAAGTACTTCAAATATTATTACTTAACGTACCCTTCATAAGCTTCCGTATTCTATATATAATGCATACTTATATGGTAATAGATTTTGACTCTGAAAGTGATAAATTACAATATCGTAAAATGTAGGAAGAGCGCTGTCACCAAATAATTAAAAATATGTAAATTTGTTGGTGTGTGAAGTATGTCAATTTAGCTTCATTTCTAAGTATGGTAATTAAAGTTAGGTACGTGAAGTGCAATAAGTATGCGAAAGATAATAAAGTTAAAGTGTATGGAAATCTTAATAATGCGGTTAGTTCGGAGAATTTTTCTTGCGAGCAAATAGAACACGTCGATAATTGAATCTGCTCAAGTCGTGATTAAAAAGTAAACAAATTTGTGTAAGTAACTTGTGATTGTATTAAAAGTAGTAATCCAAATTTATTACTTCTCTGGACATTAACTTACTTAGCAAGTTTTAATCAAAGTGTCTGGCTTTAAAAGTAATTTAAAAATTTTCGAATTTAGAAAGTCATTCATCTTGGTCAGGAAAAATGATAAATTCCTAAATCGACTCCGGGCGCTCTGGATTCTGTTGCTTGTGCCTGGTGCTGAGTGTTTTCTCATAGGCCCATAAAAACTAATTAAAAAATTCTACCTCCCAATCGATACGCATACTGTTTACAATTTATTTATTACAACGTTCTTTTCTTCTTCACATGCCAATATCTTCCAAACATCACCACCAAATACATCTTACATCAGCATTATTTAATAAATACTGTTTAATATTTTGGATTCTATGATGCACTCTTCACATCAGCTACCATATAAATATATCATTACAAATATCTGCTGTAAAATAAATTGGCATACCCAATATTTATATATTTATATTTAACATATTTAGTTTCATAAATTATGAAATTATCTGTGTGAATATTGTGGAAATATCGAGTGATATATGTCAAATAAAAAATATGTCATTTATAGATTCTACCTATAGGTATATAAATTTATATTTCTAAATATACTCATATATCACAGGTGTGTATTGCTGATTATATTTTTGAGTTTTACTTTAAAATATATCATGTACATACATATTTACACATCGGTTAATAATTACTCAGAATTTAAATTGTAATATTTATGAAATGAGGTTGTACAATGGGCTTTTTCCGCATATCAAAATTTAAAATATTTTGAATATGTTTTCAATAAAATAATAATGTTAACAAATGTAATTTCACAAATACTGTATCTGTATGGTAATATTATTACCCTACTTATTATAAATATAAATAACGTGGGATAATAGGATAATAACCTGTAAGCATGGCGTCATAGCAACCCATACAGAATAGATCACAAAAACGTCATTGGCAAGAGTATTTTGTAATATAATATTTTATTTATTAATAAAGTCTTCATTTTTTGAAACCGGTAAACTATTGAACAAACCACGGATATTGATCATACCAGGCCCTAGATGTCTTAAAATCCTCACTCTACGAACTAGGGACGACCAAAAACAATCGATTTTTTAAAAGGAAATATCGATTTTTGAAATCGAAATGTATGTTTTGATAAATTGAGTAAAACATAATAAAACTTAATATTTCTGTAATAATTTTCTTACAAAATTCAGTAAATTAATACAATTATAAATGATGCAGGATGAAAGCCGTAGGAAATGTGCTCATTTATCACTTATCATATATTGAAATAAATATTAATTTAAATTGTATTTTTATTTCATTATATTTTTATAAAAATATTGTTAATTACCTTCATTAGTCAATACAATACTTACCAACACCAGTCTATGGTTGTTCACTTTTCTGTTCCCGTCTAATTTTATACAATTATATTTTAACATTTATTTTATTATAATTTTTTTGTTTATTAACATTTTTTTTTTTAATTTTAAACATCGATTTTTCATATTCGATGTTTATCGCAAATCGATTTTTTTTGATACATCATTTGATGAGAAAATCGGTTTTTTAATTTTTAGCCATCCATACTATGAAGTTAATTGACATCTACGGCGATTACAATACTCATAACAATTGTAGGTATGTTAATACTTTTCAGCTATTTAGCTGTGACGTATGATGGCCTCTATAGAAAAAGACAGATAAGAAAGTGACAAACTTATGACAGAGTACAGTTTTTTTTCTAATAAATAAACACATTTTATTTTCATTGTCAACAGGGAGAACTCGGTTTTTATTTTTACATATAATTATAATTATATTCTTATTTTTGGTGTACTATCTTCGAACAGAATAGTTCTCGTTTCTTGTTTTATGTCGAAACTTCAAAGGCTGGAGTAACGTACCGAGGTAATTTGAATTTTTATGGAATTTATGTGTCTTAAAACGGAGATGATAAACATGAAAAATTTTCATATATCAACTTACATTTAAAAAAATGTATGTGATATGTACTTTATTTTCTTTTGTGAATTTTATTGAGATATACGCTGGTAATTACTGCAAGACTGAACTAAATAATGTGTATGAAGAAAGTTGTAATATTTGTGGTGTATTTATTTATTTTGTGGCTGGGAATTATAAAGTTGATGCGTCCACAGTTTCCGTGGGTTATTTAATTTAGCAGCTCGAATTTCCATACGAAATAAAACTTGAAAGAGTTTTCATTTTCTCATAACATGCGCCTCGTTTTACGTTATTTGATCTCCGGAAAATTGCGGAAGAATCATTACAAGATACTCGGCACTGTAGCAAGAGCTGTTGTTAGGTTCTACGGCCTCCATGCCCTATGCCTCCCCGATGCTTTGCCAGCAACTTTGCACACACAGGATAAGCCCATTACGAATATATGCATTATTCTCACAAATAAACATTTCATTCTTTACCACACACACCATTTTACTAATGAATACAACACAATCATATTATTCGAGTTTTTATGTCATTTATCAAATTACATTTCAATTTAATACAAGAGAAACTGCAGTCTCGTTTTAACATAAATACTATTTTAATATTATATCCCTACCCTTGTCTAAACTAAAACTAGCTAGTGTAACGACATATTATACAAGCAAATACAGTCAATGAATGTTGCAGTAAATGTTTAGATAATTCAGCTGGTCCATATTTAGTAATGGTAGATACCAGACATATAAAATTTGAATAATTTATACTTATTGATTTATTATCGACTATACAGTTTTAATTTTTTATTTAATAATTTTATTGTAAGTGTACTCCAGATATTTTATACATACTTATATATTGAAGTAAACAATGTTATTTAAAAAATATATGTAAAAGTATAAACGATCAAAACTATATACATGTATTGTAGTAAGGTACCACCAACATAATTTGTATAATTTTTTTTGGTAATTCTGTTAATAAACATAAATAATTAAAATGAATAACATAGATATAAAGAAACCATGCAATAAAAAATAAATTAAAAATTAACTTGTCAAAAATAAGTTTGTTTTATGGTGCGGGCCCATAGGCTGCATCCTAGATAGCTCGTGCATAAATACGGCTCTGAACATGTAGCAATGCATGAAGCAATTTTTATTTACTAGAAATAGTTTTACCATGTTAAATGCATATGACAACACTTTGCTGGGATATACAATGTGATATATTTTAACTTTGAGATAGAAATCAAGAATGTGATATTTAAATTTACAGGGTAGACGAACAGGTATGTTATAGTACATGTGGTAACATATCCTACAGAATTTTATAGTTGATATTATATTAATAATGAATATGTTTGGGATAATACTGGGTGATATTTGGATAGAAGTGTGTTATGGGTTTTGTGATTGGGTGTTGATTGAAGTGAGATATTAGCTGGAGATAATTCGCTGCTCGGCGGAGGTGATGAAGGTATTCTGCAGGCAATAAAAACACGGAGGTATCTGGGACACGTGAGACCCACGTCACTGTGACAAGTTGCCTCAATTTAGCCAACGGTTCGTCTTGTCCTACAAACTAGCCAAGAACCAATCCGCTCTAACTCTAATTCCAATCATACCCATTAATACAAAAACCTTACTACTTCTCCTATGAAAAACACTCCTACTTCATTACTTCTGAAAGAACTTCTTTGTTCTATTATTTATAAAAATATGCCACTTTAATCAGAAGGTACAGAAAGGCAACTTAATGAGATCTAATGCCCGTTTGTACCGTTTATTTGTGTAAATTCTACTTCTGCAAGATAAACATACGTATAATAATATTAACAAGAAAATTAAATTCACAATAGATGTGAAATGATACAAGTCGATTAATATTTTAAATCTATCCATAGTCAATAAAAACAAGAAATTATTATTCAAATTTTATAGAAAACCAACATACTAAGATCTCTGACATTATTAAATAAAACAAATTTAATCAATCTGTAAAATCTGTAAAAAAAGAACGAATTTCATACGTTTGACGACACCACTTAGTAGGGGTGGGATTCCATATAACTTCGGTTGTTATCATTTGAACTTGTTATGATATCAATTGCAAATATCAACTAGAAAAAGAACTTGCAATTCTATAAAAGTCATCATTATTTGTGGTTGATACGTACCTACACATATAAAAAACACAATTTCCGCCATGGTGACATTTAACGTTTGACTTTTGTAATTGATATAATAACAATTTCAATTGTTATTTGTAGTTGTAAAGAGTTAGAATAAAAAGGCTAGAAAAATAATAGTAGCAAACAATGGATATATGAACAAAAGTAGGAAACTGTTAAGTTAATAATAGTTTAATTTTAATCCCCCGTGGCATTTTTAAAATTACAAGATTAATAAGATAAATTATTAGTTCAGGTGCATGAATTTTGACTGCTTTCTATTCTATTCTAGTAGATATATTTTGTATTTTATATGAAAATATCTTGTCGATAAAATTTGCTATAAAATATGTAAGTATAAAATAGTACAGGATAAAATTCCGTGACGTGTGTAAATTGACATGTAATGAAATGCTATTTGTGGTATGCAAGTAAAGTATGTAAAATAATAGAGGGAATGTGATGATGCGAGGCCTTGGGCGATGTGTATAATTAATGTAAGCAGAGTAAACAGCAAACATTTACAGTGATTGTATAGTATTTGGCGCATCCACCATTTTTGATATTTGTTGCGGGTGGCGTTTGTCAGCCGCCACAGCGGATGTTCGGGATTCCTAGTGAAATATTTAATTGCGTTTCACTTAGACCGCGCGCATGTTGAGCAAACACTGATAACCAACGGTGGTTAATTTATTTTTACAATGCGCCAAACAATTGAAATTTAATCTGAAGACAAACGCATAAAAACAAATTCATTTGTTTACGCGAACAATATAATTTTTATTGAAACAAAACCAGGCTGTTTATTTACGGAAACATATTTTTTCTGCCAAAACAAATGCTTTCATTGTTTTTCATAAATGTATGTTTTTACAATGACATCCAATAAATTATTGTTTTATATTAAATTATAGCCCCAGTGGACAATTCGTAGCAGATTTTGTTTAACAGGAATTACACATAACAATGGGGTTCTCCACCTTAAAAGCAAATTAGGAAATTGATCATTTATAGTAAATTTAGATCTTAATTTTGTATGGTATGAACTATCAAAATTTAAAAAAAAGTTATTGGTTTTTAGTTCCCTTAATCTCGCAATATTTACTCTTTTCTCTCGCACACATCTATCCTATAGACCATTTCAAAATGACGTCATAGAATCGCCGCCATGTTTGTTGAGAAGCATAGAGAACTGTCATTCGTCTTATGTCATGCGTTTGAAAGCGTTGTGTTCAATGTTTTCTACTTTTCAAGTTGAATTAGTATTTCTGAACTAATCTAAATTTAGAAAAAATAGTTGTTAAATACTGTGATCTGGGAAACTTGAGAAAAAAATATTTACGATATGGAAACGAAAAATATGTAGAATGACATAGGTAGCAAAATTATGCCAGTGGTTGTTAAAACTCGGACTATAATATTCTTATGCTTAGGTATTATTTATGCATAGTTCCAAAGGAATACGATAGTTATTTAAAACATATTTGTATATTTTTACAACAGTTGAAATTACTGAAATATAATAATACTATAACAAACTAAATTAACCTTATTGTTTGAGAACTGAATTGTCTTAACATAGACGTCATAGAATATTTAAATAAATATTACGGCTTAACAAATAACAATTAGGACTTTCTGAAATTACACCTACTTTTCAAATTAAATAAAGTTTCAGCTAAAAAATATAAATATGGTGGATGACCCTATTAATTGACACGTAACATATGAAGATGTTTAATATCCGGTATTAGCCCGGAAGTGGGCGGGGATTACGACGGTGGCGCCTCCTTTTCACCACACGTCAATACATCCGGCTCTACGGAGAAATGAATATAAAGAGAAATAATAATGTGAAAGGTGAAGAGGATTTATTCTGATTGTAAAGTGGAATAATTTGGGGTAAAATGTAGCAGATCTTCTTAGTTCTGTTTTGTCAAGTTGTGTAGGGCTTTGCTCGGCTTACCAGCACAAGTGCGCATTATTTCTCCGTTCAACATACTCATTAAAAATTTCCTTGGCGTAATGCTTTCATGAAATACACTTCGTGAGATGAATACATCTTCCCACACTCCGGGCTGCTTAGGAAAGTACACCACGCGGGTTCATTTCATCATCAGGGCTTCAGGGCCTTAAGCTGCTTCAAACTATTCGGACATAAAAGGATTTTATATTTAGTTACTAATGTAATAATCTTTCAGATTTGAACATTTCGAGATTTTAACGAATTTAGGTAGTAAGGTTATTCCGCACTAGAGCTGACAAAAAAAGTCGATTTAAATCGACTTTTAAAAAAGTCGTTCGATCGATTTTTGAAAAATATAGTATCGATTAATTGAATTTAGACGTTTTTATCGTCGACTTTTTCCATTAATTATACTTTATTGACTTTTGTTTTCAAATAACTATTTCGACTTTTAGACTTCGACTTCGACTTTCGATTTTAAAATAAAATTTTAAAATCTTTTCTAATTTTTTACCCTTAAACTTTTATAATATTAGTGTATTTTCAATAGGTTGCTGAGTATTTCTTTATATTTAGATTCAAAGAAAATGTATTTCCGGCTTCATGAGGGGAAAAAATGATTCCAAGAATAAATCACAGATTGCAACAATGATTATATAAAGGGATACAGGAAGAATTGTCCTGTCAAAATCTTTTAAAAAAATTGCAAAGCAATTCATGTACATATATAAAAATATATCTATCCAAATCAAACCTCAAGTGGTATTCTATCGTTAATAAGTTTGTTACTTTATAATTACCACTGAAAAAATGATTTATATAGAAAAATAAATATTTATTTATTTGTTATGTTTTTTCGACTATATCGAGTAGGTAATTTTTTTTCAGAATTTTATATTTTCACTTTTTTGATATTTTGACTTTTTCGACTTTTCAATTTTTTGGACTTTTTCGATTAAACCAATATAAACCAATCCAAATTCAAGATTCTATCTATTTGTATTTCTGCTGCCTAGGGGCTACCAGCAACTTGCGACCTCCCTTCACTCCTGTCTGCATTACGCTTTATCTCCATTTTCAGATAATTTTTTTTATTGTGATTTATAGTAGATACCGCCATAATTTTTTGTTCAACACTGATATTAAATAAATTAAAACTTTTAATATTTTTGCCGCCCTGAGCTATAGCCCATATAGCCCTCACCTAAATCCGCCACTGACGACAAAACTCCGTCACAAAGGAAATTTCGTCTCCTTTACTCCAATAAGATGCTATATTTTACAAGTGAGTTTTGTTAAGTGAAAATTTTTTGATGTTTTAAGAGTGCCTAGAAACCTATTGTTTATATATCTGTCAAACTTGGTTTTTGTTCACTTATTTTTATTTTGGAAATAGTCATCCGAAAACCATTCGTGGTAAAAATTTGTCTTGACAAATTTTCCGATTGCTTTACTCGAGCCTGTTGCTAATTTATCTCATGACAAAATTTTTTGTCCATGCCACTCGATAAATTGTTAGTCAACCAGTTGTCACAACAACCTAAAAAAAATTCCAGCAAAAATTAACCACTTATGATATTAATATGAAAAAATTTGATAAAACCGTAGTAGCCTCACCATGTCTACATTTTGTTTGAAAAATGTTGTCATTCATGTCAATCAAACAAATATAATTCAAGCTATGAATTTAATCGGTAAAATTATGATTATGTATAATTCCAGCGAAGTATCCCAACAATTATTTGTAAATTTTACCTACAAATTCATGACTCACATTATTTATGAAAAATAAAATTGACACCCAAGTGTAGATAGGGGTAATGTGTTAGTAGCAAGGTATAAAATAATACATTTTGTACAAAATTTTATTTTTTATAAACAGTATTTAAGAGTATGATGCACCCCCTTGGAAATATGCGAAAAAGTGATTTTGTAATCCCGTCATATCTTTGCTATCGTTAAACTTTTGGTAAATAAATAAATTGTAATTTATAGAGTAAGAACAAATCTAGGTCGAAATGGTATTATTTTTTTAATTTGTTGCTTTCTTTAATTAATAATTAATTATTATATTAATAAATAAGTTACTTCTCGTATAAAGAGCATAACCGCTACTAATTATATATACTTGCACGATAAATTCTTTTCTGACTTTTCGTATTAAATATGTAATTGTTCATAGAGAGCAACATAAGCATCGGTAGCTTACGGAAGGGTTATAATTTTCTATTTCACGACAGTTTTTTGAATCGGTAAATTTAAAAATGACTTTTGTTAATAATTATTTTATTGTTGCAAAAAAAAATATTTGAATCATGTTCGCTAGTCCCCTGGAGGAATTTTTGTGTGGCGTGCATGTGCGGCGTCGCATATATTGGATGCGTCGCGACGCGTAAACAGATGGCGTCGGTAACAGTTGCCTCTCAAAGTCAATGTTTATAGAACGGGAAGATCGCGATAGGGCTGCGTTGTCTATGGGAGCTAGGAGCTAGGGCTATTGTGTAGTACGTAGTGTATGGAAATTAAAGTAGGTCAGCGAACCGAAATGGATGAGTTATGGGCCGGGGTTATGGGGCATGAAGCTGGCTGCACCGCGAGTACGGTCCTGCGGCCTTTCTTTGTTTCGTCTCCCCGTCCTTCCGGTTGTGTTATCCGCTTCCTGCGTTCCATGTGTTCCCCGCAGTTTAAGATCGTTTTAGTTTTATCGATTTGCCCCGAAAAACGATTATGTTATCAAAAACGTACGCTTTAAATCGAATACGACGCGAACACTTGTTCCAGATAAACACACACGTTCCTGCCGTTCCTCAAATTAAATATCTCTTCTTTTATTGAAACTAATAAAAAAGTTTCACCCGTTTTATTAAAATACCCCGCGATAAGCCACTAATATTGCCTCTAATATTAACACCAGCCAGCCGTATTATACAACTGTTCCCTCTAATAACGTAATCAGCAAAAAAGCATATTAACACCCCATAAACTACAACACATTACTACATTTCTTTCGCTTATACATCTTACTTTCAATTTAATTACCAGCCAATACATCAACATTATTCACATATAAAAATAATAGTACATTATATTGCATACATATATGCGAGTGATAGAAGTCATTATCCATGAGTTTGATGTTTAAATTTTCATGTGATATACGTCTTTAATCTTTCAACATGGGCTTGCTATATGTTTTTTTTTTCACTACTAGCTTAGACACCCACTATTATTATTTTATTAACCTTTATTTCATATGAGAAATTGGTTTTCACTACCGTGGTCACCTTGGTCTATAACGAAAATAGTCACTTTTTAAAGAAACTCAACTTTCCAAATTAAATAAGTAAATCAAATAAGACCAAATTAAAAATCAAAAGTGTGTTGGCAAACTGAAACGTCAAATATAAATATAAAGACAGCGTACTGTATTTTTGTGAATATTAAGAACCAACGAAACAAGTAAATTTGCATGTCAGACCACGGTTAAGAAGATCATTATTGATCAGGGCCTTATATCCTTCGGTTGTTTCGCACCTCGGGACACAATTTGACCCTAGGACTATAATGATAGTCTTCTCAACCTGGGTGTATAATATACAATTTCAAAATGTTACTGCATGTTCTTGTTTTTGTTACGAAAATAGAATATTGTGTTATTAAGAGTAAAAGTGATAATTTTTCTGGCGAGCGTGGAAGGATAATTGTATGCGAGGCACACAAAAACACTTTTACTTTGAATGATACATACTATTTTTTCTTCAAATTTAAAAAAATAACTTAATACTTGATATTTAATTTGTAGGTTACTCGTCATTTGTTGATAATTTTAGAAACATTAGATTTTCTAGTGTTATAGTGACATTTAGGCCGGTATTACAGGTTTCTATTGTATAAGTTATTTCTTATTGGTTGATTATGCATAGTTTATATGAATACTTATTTATTTTATTTTTACTGCTGGCGGCGTAAAAAAAATAAAAATTTAAATTAAACACACAACAGATATCACTTCTATGACGTTTCAAGAAAAATTTTATTTATCCATAATAATAATTTTTTCTACAACTATCAAAAAAAAATTTACAGTTCGGTTATCTTGGCACAGTGTGCGAAGTATCTGAGAAAAATACAAAAATAGTATACAGGGTGGCCCAGCGAAAATTATCAGCGCAATTTTTGGCCACTTAAAATTAATTTTGCAAAAAACGCTCGAACACGTCAATTTTAATATAAAGGGGGACACCTGAATGGACTAGTACCAATGGCATAACTTCATCCCTAAAATGAGGGTGGACTGCACCTCAAAAATTTTAAATGGAAAAGGGTATCAAACATGACACAGTTCGAAAGGCCTTTCAATTCTCTTTTCAACAATTTTTTTATTTTTCAAATCCGATCATTAGTTCCAGAGAAATATCGTTTAAAACAAATTTTATCAGGTGTGCAAAACTGCAATCAAGTAGGCTTAAACAAATGACAGAAACTCAAGTATCAGTTTATTTGGTGTTCAAAATGACTATTTCCAACTTCCATACAATAATAAAGATTTTGCTCAAAATTTTGGAGCTACGGTACGTTGCCGTAAATCTTCTAAAAATTCGGGTAGCGTGGCATAAAATTTAGACTTCAAATAACCCCACAAAAAAAATCCAACTTACAAATTACTTGTTTATTACAAACAACTTGTCGAAAGAATTGTTTTTTTAGTTTCTGTCGTTTGTTTTAGCCTACTTGATGGCAATTTTGAACAACTGATAAAATTTGTTTTAAACGATATTTCTCTGGAACTAATGATCGGATTTGAAAAATAAAAAAACTGTTAAAAAGAGAATTGAAAGGCCTTTCGAAATGTATCATGTTTGAAACCCTTTTCCATTTAAAATTTTTGAGGTGCTGTCCACACCCATTTTAGGGTTGAAGTTATGCCATTGGTACTAATCCATTTAGGTGTCCCCCTTTATATTAAAATTGACGTGTTGGAGCGTTTTTTGCAAAATTAATGTTAAGTGGCCAAAAATTGCGCTGATAATTTTCACTGGGCCACCCTGTATTGTGTTATTAAGAGTAAAAGTGATATTTTGTGTGGCGAGCATGGAAGTTTGCACGACGAGCAAAGCGAGTCGGACAATTGCATGCGAGGCACACAAAGACACTTTTACTCTGAATAACACATGCTATTTTTTCTTCAAACTTAGAAATTTTAAAAAATAAACTACTATTTGACGTTTAATATGTAGGTTACCTGTCAGTTTATTCTTAGGTTATCTAGTTTTTATAGTGACATTTAGGGCGATATTACAGATTTTTATTGTATAAGTTACTTCTTATTGGCTGATTCTACATACGGCGGCGACAATATTATATGGTGGTTAGAATAAAAAATTATATTATGGAGGTATAGAAATTAAACTTCAACCTTGTCAATCACGTCACAGAAGATGTCACTTTTATGACGTTTGAAGAAAATAACTATTTTTAATCATAAACATACAAATTTGTATATAAACATAGTTTAGCTATACGAATATAAAAATAACCAATACCCTGTTCATCACGGGCGAAGACAGATGACGTCAGAGGCCAAAATTTTCACATTAAAAATTGATATTTCGCTTACCACGACATATAATGATTTAGGATTCCTTTGCGGTTGGTGTCATGAAAAATATAATAAGCGACTCGGAATGTAAGTATCTGATGCAACTATTTTGGTTTTGGTTTTAATATATACTTACATGGCGCGATATTTGAAATTGAATTATGCAGTGTTTACAACCTTTTATGGTGGGTTGATTTTTAATGCATATTCAAGTTACAAATTGAACTAGGTAAATTTAAAATTAATTATTATTAAAATACTTTGATCTTCATTTAAAAGTTCTTAATTGGGAACATCTTAAACACAAATTTCGGGTACAGTCCGTAGTATTATACGGCAAAAGAAATTACCTGCCTAAACGAACCTTTCCCGCAAGTTCCATAAAACTTCATAAGGGGCAATTGGTTTATTCTACAATAAGTTTCAAATATCTCCTCATACTATTACATTTACATTCCTTGCAGGTTGCAGCTTAAATATCTATATATTACAAAATTTAAGGGTACAACTTCATATATGACCAGCACTACATTCATGTATTGTATTGCAACATAACCTTCAGCATTTTATACAGCATTAAACATTTATTTTAATTTTAAATTGCGCTACCATCAGAAAATTAAAACAATGCTGCGTTATTTTTGTTTTGAAAATCGTGTTTGGTGATTGTAGAACAGTGCATGCAAGATGAATAATATTAGTATCTGTTAAGAAAACAGCGTATTAAACACGTTTCGTTAATGTGCTTACATTTTATCATAATTACTCGGCGATTAATTCAAAAAGCCGGCGCCGGGCACAGGGCTGGCTGCGGGTAATTGTTGGCTCACGTTCCTCATTTTCATAATTACAGCCCTGGTTCCGCACGCACCCACTTACTCGCCTGTGGACGCACACTCTAATTACATATCACTAGGTGACAAACGCATGCACCTACATATATCAACAACATCAGCTACAATCAGACTTGCTTTACACTCCCAACAAAATGTAAATATAGTTGTAAGAGATATTTGATTCTCATTATAACATAAGCCGATTATCACTTATAAACTTTTATAAGACTTAGGTATATCCGAATTTTGTGTCTAAGAAGAAGAATTTGTGTAATATGGCTCATTTCTTTATCTTTAAATGATGCATATTAGTTAGAATAACTTATAACGCCTAATCATTAGGTTTCCCAACCCTCTATAAAAAGTTGTAAACTTTGCATAAGTTAGTTTCAAATATCTCTTACAACAAGTATAATAGTATATTGTAATACAAGTATAGCACAACTGTTATTACAAAACGAATATGAATATTGAAGTACAAGCGTGACGAACAATGGTGGACTCAGAAACTTTTATAGAGGGGCGAATTACTTTATTTAGGTAATCATAAACAATATATTTTCTATTATAATGTTTAGCATAACAGTTATTTGTTTCACTAGTACAGAAACTGAAATTTTGCGAGACGGAACTTATATTGCCTGAAAATGCAAGATCACACAAAAGAGTTTCTGGGCGTCTGATACACAAGAATTCTTGCGTTGATGACACTTTTAATTTATTAAAAAAATATATTATTACTACTTAAAATTTTATATACTATAGGCTATCATGTTTTAATATTTTCGATTCACATGTTTGAATGAATTGATATTTTTAAATAATTAACGTAATCGCAATCGTACAACACGAGTATAATATGAATAGTAACTCAAAAATAGTGATTAAATTAACGTTTAACATTTTTAATAAAGTAAATTTAAATTTTTTGACAGAATATAATGCTGTAGTTACTTATATCACTAGCTCAGAAACTAAACTTTTGCGCGAGAGCGCAATAGTTTCTGGGCGTGTGATACACAAACTTTTTGCGCTGATGACACTTTTAATTTATTAAAGAAACATTATTTCTACTTAAAATTTTATACATTATAGGTTTTTATGACAGAAACATATTCGGTTCACATGGATATATTCATTTGTTTTATTCAAAAAAATTTGTGACTTCTGTTCTTAACCTAAAAAATAAAACGAATGTGAATTGATATTTTTAAAAATTAACGTAATCATAATCATACAAGACGAGTATAATATGAATAATAAATCAGAAATAGTTGTTTTAATGAACGTTTTACATTTCCAATAAAATAAAATTAAAATGTTGGCATCCCTACATATTGCCGACCTAGGCCTGCAAACAGAGAGTTTCGGTACTATTTTGTTGTATTAATTAACATAACATTATTATCGGATATAAACAAAGAACATTATACATTCGTCAAAATAACTATATACCTAGTTAAATTTAGGCGAAGGCTTGTTATCGATGAGAATCGGATCAAAACTTTCTTCGGATCCAACTCCTTTAAAGAGTTTTAATTTTCTTAACGTAGAAAAGCTATATTCAACCGTAGCATACAATAAAGTAGCGTTATTAATATTGTTAATAATTTATTTAGTAAAATATCAGCATCACATTGTTTGAGAACTTAATTTTGCCCTGACTCCGTATCAGATTTAATTAGTTAGTTATATGTGCTTCCCAACAATATTTCGACAAATAGTTATCGTTCTTGACAATTCTACATCTGCTTCAAATCAAATGTGAACTTTTATGTATCAAAATCAACACAATAAGATTGTAATTATGTCAATCTGACTACTATATTTCAAATGAAATAATAAAAAACAAGATCGTTTATTTTTTATGTTTTCAACATACTTTTTTAACTTTTCCATACGATCGTAGATCAATTTATGAAACAACTACCTACTTGTAGTACTTGAGTTTCATTTTCTCTTTGTAAAGACAAGCATAAATATGTTTTATATGCGGTGATTTTTGAGAGTATTATAAAGGAGGAATATATATACCACCAAAAAATATGGTATTAAAAATGATATAATTTTTATTGGAAGTAATAAAACAGCTATAAAATCCATACAAAGTCTGAGTTGAAATCTGTAAAGTGAAAAACTGGTATAAAGTTAACATAATGTATCATAAAATACAGATAAGTTTCTGGCATATCATGTATCGAAGTTGTTCCAGAAATGAGTAGAGATTTGAAGCAGGAATTAAAGAATATAGCTCGGTTCAACGCGCCTTGTTCTACTATGTAGCAAGCGACATTACAGGGAATTCTTAGCCTAGCTTTATTGTGCTTTTAGAGGCAGTAAAAAACCTCATAAAATAGGTTATCAATATTATAAAAACAAAGTCATTATTGATTTTTGTATTACGGTACGTGGAGTCGGTCATACTGGCTAGCTATTGCATGGGATAAATATTTATCAGTTATTGTATAAACACTTTTACGGCTAGTTTTATTCCTCTCCTACTGTTTTATGCATTCGATTTAAATAATTGAAGATTTACTTAATGTTACTGCGCCATCAAACTAAATACATCTACTGTACTAAACATTTATGCTTCCTGCTAACATCACTGTTCCTATTACGTTGAATTACAACACATTTCCTGACATTTTATTTTATTATTTATTTATTAATATAACCCACAACAATTTTGACAAATCGAAGATGCATAATAGTATATTATTATACGAGTTGAGTGCTCCAAAAACACGAATAAACAATACGTCGTATAAAATGAGTATATTATACCAATTTTTATAGTTTGCCTCACTTATTTTATAAAAATGTCAAATTTTTTTAATTATTACTTACTTTTTTATTTGTTTTACAAGTCATATACAAATAGATAGACAATAGAAGAGATAATTCATTGATACATGTGAATAATACAAGTAGTTTTTAAGTACCTAATTAAAATATAATACAGTACAATAATGATAAAATAAAGTGATACATAATCAAGGACAAAGAAATATAAATATATATGCGCACACAAACATATTTATTTCTAAAGGTATGGAGAATAATACTTGTACCTGTATATGTTATTACATTTAAATTAGTAAAATTAATTAAGTGTAATCTAGGGATTTATGATAAATAAGGTAACATTGTTAAATGAAGTTGGACACTTATAACTGTCATAATTCATTTATAATATTGTGAAAAAAATTAAAATCTATAAGTTAAAACTTACTTATTTATCAGGTTTTCTTTGCACAAAAGTTCCCAATTTATTTTAGACAAAATGATTCAAATAAGTGTTTTAAAGAATTCAATTCTAAATCTATAAATAAAATGAGATTTTTTAATTTTATAACGGAGAAATTTAACTTTAAATTTTGGGATTTTCAAACAAAAAATGCTTAATTATCGCTGTCAAACAGAAATAATTTTTTGTCATTGTCTATTCATTTATATTGAGTTTTGATCGAAGTTAGAGAATTTAGACGGTTTAAGTAATACAATAAAAATAATTTTATTTTGTAATTATTGATTCACGTGAATAATCATTATTTCCAATACGGGAAACTTCTTGCATGAAAAAAAAATTCAAGTTATAAAGTGGTACTACTCAGGAAAAAGCGCCAATAGCATTCGTGAATAAGTGTTTTGTGAGGTGACCTTGTAGTTTGTAGTGGAAAATAAAAGATGTGATTGCCCAAAACTAATCTTTATTGATGAAAAACTAAAACTTCACACGTGCACACATAAAATACATCTACGTATATATAACGCAACGTGGCCATGCATCAACTAGAAACTTAGGACATCTAGCGAGAGTTTTACAAAACAAAAACGCTATCTACAAAATATAATTTTTAACACAAAATAAATTGCTTTATACCAACACTTCCCCTTGTTGAAAATTATTTTTGTTTAACATTTTATGAATAAGTATTATACTATTTACATAAGTACTAATCCTAATTTGTCTACTATACATTTAGTTTTAGAACCTGACAATGTTTTGGTAAAGATGTCTGCGATATTATCTTCTGATGGTACATAATTAAAGACAATATTACCGTTCTTAACTAATTCTTTAAGAAAATGAACATCTATATCTGCATGCTTTGTTCTTTCAGAACTGCAATTGTTTTTAGTCAACGAGATGGCACCTTGGTTATCACAATTTACAACGCAAGGAATGGTCATAAATTCAACACAGTTTATTTCGCTAATAAACGTCTTTAACCATAGTAATTCTTTCGATACCTCCTTCATAGCTATTAGTTCTGCTTCTACAGTTGACAGTGCAACTCTCTGTTGCTTCTTGCACTTCCATATAACTGCAGCGTTTGACATAAGTATCACGAATCCTGAAATTGATTTACGATCTAATGGATCGTTACCCCAATCTGCATCAACATAAACCTTGATAGGCTGGGACGTTTTACTATAACACATACTGTATTCTTCAGTTTTCTTGATGTACTTTAATACATGTAATAAGTCTCTCCAGTTCTTCTTAGTTGGTGATGTACAAGATTGACTCAACTTACAAGTAGCGAATGCTAGATCTGGTCTCGTATTATTAGATAAATACAATAAATTTCCTATAGCCTTCCTAAATAAATTTTGATCACATAATTCTGTATTTTCTTCAGTAACTAGCTTCCCCTGCATTTGTAATGGGGTAGTAGCTCCCCTAGGGTTAGCATTTGTCATGCCAAAATCTGACAAAAATTTTTGCGTAAATAATCTCTGATTAACTACTAACATATTTGGCGATGGTTTGTATACATTCAAAGACAAAAATTGCGACATGTTACCAAGCATTCTTATCTCTAAACGTTTTGCTAAGTACGATTTAAAATGATTGATTTGTTCCTCACTTCCCCATATTCCTACATCATCAACGTATATGGCTAATACGATGGTTTTCTCTGCATCTGAATAAACACATGGATCACTAATCAATGGCTTAAGATTGTAATCCCTTAAAATTTTGTCTATAACTGAATTCCATTCTCGTCCAGCTTGTTGGAGACCATAAATTCCTTTAAGTAGTTTACATACATATTTTTCTCGGTCCCTTCCATGTTCTTCAAAATATAAAGGTTGTTCCATGTATATTTCGTCTGTCAAATCACTATTTAAATATGCTGACAACACATCCACATGTTCTTGAGTCCAACCCTTTTCTAAAGCTATTGCCATAAGAATTCGCACAGACTTGCGTTTTACTACAGGGCTAAAAATCTCTTGAAAGTCCACTCCCGGAATTTGCGAGAATCCTCTCGCCACTAGTCTGGCCTTGAATCGATCTATCGATCCATCTTGGTTCCTTTTCACTTTCAACACCCATTTGCTTCCAATTACATTCTTATTGGCAGGCCTTTCAACTATCTTCCACGTGTTCTTCTTGCTTAAATTTGATATTTCTCTTTCCATAGCCTCTAACCATTTGTCGGAATCTTCTCCATCTAAAGCTTCTTTAACATTTGGTTCATCTATGGTACATTGTGAAAAATTACAACCAATGCAATCATCACAATGCTGACATACTTCCTGTTGTTCTTTTCTGTTTCTGATTCTTTCTGACTTTCTAAGTATTACCTCAGGTTCTTCAACACAATTATCATTTGAATTATCAGTCTGTCTCATGGTTTGATCGTAAACTGGGTTTACAATTTCTTCTTCTATAAACATGTTGTCGTTTGCGAAGAAATCTTCTTCATCAATATCACTGATTTCAACTTCATTAAAATCATAGTTAATGTTCTTCTTGTAGTTTCTATCATTCTTCGTTCTTTCTTTGAATGGAAACTTGTTTTCTTCAAATGTGACATTGTGACCAATAATTACTTTGGTTTTATCTTTATGCCACAATCTGTAGCCTTTTACATGTTCATTAAAACCTAGGAAAACACACTCTTCAGCTTTTGCTCCGAATTTTCCATTATTTACATGAATCCATGCTTTGCAACCAAATACTTTAATGTGGTCATAGTCTTCAAACTTTAATTCTTTGCCTTTCCACATTTCCAGCGGGATTTTGTTTTGGATAGCTGAATTTGGGCACCTGTTTCTAATATAGCTCGCAGTATTAACCGCTTCAGCCCAAAATCGTTTTGGCATTCCACTTTGAATTAGCATACAAGTGGCCATTTCGGTCAATGTCCGATTTTGCCTTTCGGCGATACCATTCTGTTGCGGACAATCGGGTACGGTTTTTCTATGAATAATTCCGCTTTTGCTTAAATATTCTTTAAATTTTGAACTAATGTACTCGCCACCGTTATCACTTTGCAAAGCTTTTATTTTTAGATCTAAATTATTTTCTACCTCTACTTTATACTTGTGAAATTCATCGAAAACCTCACTTTTCTTCTTTAAAAATCTAACTGTCAAATACCTGGAATAATCGTCCGTGAAGGTAAGTAGATAAAGAGCTCCACCGAGTGATGCTGGTTCTATCTTCCCCATGATGTCACTATGAATCAGCTCCAAGGGATGATTCGTCTACCTCGAGCTTTGTTTCGGAAATCCTTTTCTTGTCATCTTGCCTCGTATGCAGATTTCACAGTTGTCTTCCTTCTTCACACTCTTCTCCCTCTGTAAGACTGGAATCTTTTGGATCGCTTCTTCATGAAGGTGACCTAACCTTTGATGCCAAGTAGCAGCTGCTCGTAGTGCTGTAGCTTCATACGGAGAATTACTTTCTGGAACATTTTCTGTCATACTAACTGCACCTGTAACATTGCTAACATATTCGGTTTCAAGCACAAATAAGTTATCTGACTCAAAAGCTTTAAACACCACTTCATTATTGTCTACTGCCTCTGCATAATTGTCACAAAATGTTACTTTGACACCTTTCTTAGTTAACTTTCTAACAGAAATTAAATTAAGTTCAAGATCAGGCACATATAAAACGTCATTAAATTGCATGGTATAACCTCCACATTTTTCTGTGAATTTTACTAACACTGTACCTTTACCTTTCACTACAACTCTACCTTTTCCTAGTTTTACACTACCAGTTATCGGTTGAAAGTTATTGATTATACTTCTTTCAGGCGTCATAAAATCAGTAGCACCAGAGTCTAAGTACCACACATTCATTTCTTTCTTGGTTAACAATCCGGCCGCACAAACGTAACTTTTGAACTTAACTTCACTCTGTTCACTTACTCTTTCTCCTGATACGGCGCAGGCTGTTGTTGATTGGCTTTGATTCATTTTATTCTTCTGAATTTCGTTTTCCTGAGCTTCGGGACAGTTACGAGCAATATGACCCCATTTTAAACAGGCATAACATTTTACTCGACGAGAATTATTTCCATCTGCACTTTCCACTTTAGGTTTGGAGCGTCCTCCATTGACTTTTCTTGCTAATTGCTGCGCATTTCCACTTTTAGCAATTCTCTTCTGTATTGACTGCTGTTTCTTGAATGCTGCAAATGCTGCTGCATCATCTTCTTTCTCTTCTTCCCGCATCATTCTAGATTCTTCTAAATAAAGCTTGTTCTTCACTTGTCTTGTGGTCAAGTTCGGCGTGTATTCAACTGATCGCACAAACCCTTCATATTTAGGCAACGGTAGACTGGCAATCATCATCACAGCGCACTGATTGTCTGTAATATTGAAACCACCCTCTCTCAATCTTCTCACCATGTTCTGCATCTGTGCAGTGTACTCCGTCATGCTCATGCCGTCTGGTTTCACATAAGCACCCCACTGTTTCAGCATTGTGCAGAGATGAATAGATGAAATACTGGTGTGAATTTCACTTAATACTTCCCAAATTTCTTTCGCTCGATCATACTGGCTGATATCTTCAATATATTCTACACTTACATACTTAAACAAATAAGCTTTTGCCTTTCTATTGAGTCTAGCTTGCTCTAGGTTAAGTTCTTCTATATCATTATAACCTGGTTCAATTGCAGACCAACAATTCTTCTCTATAAGATCAGCTTCGGCTATTACCTTCCATTGATAATAGTTGTCCTTCGTGAGTTTCATCAATGTAGTCGTCTTCTCTTCATCAGCCATACCTGCAGCTCTTCTTCGCCGGTATTTTCTTTCTTTGTTTTTACAATCACACTTTTACTTTGCGACTTCTGGGCCCATAACCTGTAGTTTGTAGTGGAAAATAAAAGATGTGATTGCCCAAAACTAATCTTTATTGATGAAAAACTAAAACTTCACACGTGCACACATAAAATACATCTACGTATATATAACGCAACGTGGCCATGCATCAACTAGAAACTTAGGACATCTAGCGAGAGTTTTACAAAACAAAAACGCTACCTACAAAATATAATTTTTAACACAAAATAAATTGCTTTATACCAACAGACCTATTATCAAATACCTAGTAAAACTTCTATCCAGAGATTTTTGCAGAAAATTGAAACTTCAGGAAGATTTATAAATAATACAGAGCAAGAAGGAAAGCAAGGTTTTGGCACTTAGAGAATATGACCCAACCTTAGATGAGGTATAACAGAGAGATATGCTACTCTCCTATAGCTGCGTACTACCGCGCAAGCAAAAGATATAAGGTCGCGAATCGCTATCAGTGTTGACAGTCAGCTGAGTGAGGACAATCCTTCAGCTGAGTAGTGCACACGTACAGTTAGACGAACCTAATATTGGTCATAGTGTTTAGCACGTGTTTTATCAGGTACATATAATACTGAACGTATACGCCATAAACAAACGAAGCTTATCTTGTTTAAAAACCAGTAAATATACATTTTTCTATCATGTTACAAGTTACACTGTTTTATTTATACTTCCACCCATTTGCCAATTTCCTTGCTTGAAAAATTACATTTTATTTTAATAACGTAAAAAATATGTATATCTTCTATCAATATATAAATAATTTAAATTTATTGTTAATTTCACTCATTCACAATCATATTTCTTAAAGTTTTGTCACCTCTCCACTAGTCCATTGTACTCAATCAGCTGGCTGGAAGCGATTTTAAACCATAGAACTTTTGACAATATATTTGGACAATGCCATATCTCTCTGTTGTACCTTATCTAAGGACCCAACATTAAGTTTAAGAGAAATTGCCGAACAACTAAATATCATCCTCGCAACTGAGCATAACATTTTAAATAAATAGAAAAATGTTCCATTCATTTACCATTGCCACCAAGAACTATTGCCTCAGGATTTTAAAAATCGTGCTCATTTTTTGTGAAAGGGTAATGGAAAATGCAAATAATGACAGAAAATTCATAAAAAATATTTGTTTTACGGACGAATGCACTTTTACAGAGAATAAAAAATTTAATTCCCATAACTGCAGGCATTGGGCTCAACAAAATCCGCATTTAAATGTAACCGGCCATACCCAGAGTCCAGAAAGAGTGAATGTGTGGACTCGAATTTAGGTTCGTGCGTCATTGGTCCTTTCTTTATAAATAATTTAAACACAGAACGCTACATGGAACTTATAGCCGAAAATGTGGGTCCGGAACTAGAAAATTTTAATTTGAAGAGAATATGGTTCCAACACGGTGGCTTTCTTGCCTATAATTCTTGTGTAGTAAGGGTTTACATACACAGGGTGTTAATACCAATTTGTAACAACCGAAGTACGCGTTTATTATTCGGCTTTTGTTTTATTGTTTAATGGCAGTAAGCTTACTTTGTTTTAAATGATAGTTGCAGGTTGTTAAAATTTAACTTGAATAAAAATTTTTTTGGACAGATCAAAAATTGTTTCAGACAAATGTTAGTAGATAGTTCAAGGATTTTATAATTTTTTTATTTTCAAAAATCGATTGAGTGGTTTTCAAAATATCTTGTTTTCAAAATTTTTAATCGGTTTGATAAAATTGAAAATAATTTTAAATACAAATGTTTTAGAGAATCAAAAGCAAATACAGAAAGTTTTTTTGTATTTTTTAAATATTCCTTAAAATAAGGGAGTAATGACGATTTTTCGAAAAGTAAAAAAAAAACGCCAATAACTATGAACTGGGGCTCCAAATAAAAAATTTGAACTAAGAAAATTTGTTTGCTTTAATGAGTTTTAACTGCCGTTTTCGGTTATTACAACTTATTATTAACACCATGTACAGTGCCTTTTAAAAAAAGTTGGATTGGACGCAGGACCTATAAGCTGGACTCCAAGATTTTTTTTTTTTAAATATCGTAAATATGAGAACGATTCATAATGCTGAAGAAATAAAAAACTGTTTACAAATTGAATGCAGAAATATAAACGTCCGTCACCTTCACATGTTCGGACGGCAATAACAGATACTGCTTAGCCCAAAATGGCGGAATTTTTAAACATTTAATTTAATATGTTTTGTTGTGTTATTATTTCGTTTTGATATTTGAATAAAATATATTTCTTAATGTAGATTGTAGTTAATTTATTATTTAAGATCTTATCCTTTTCATTATTTACTACATATCTTAAAATGGTTTGACAATTTGACAGCTAAAAATGATGTAATTAATGAATTTTTGTTTGTAATCTATGGCTATTAAAAGAAATCCAAAATTTAATAAAATTAATTGTTAAATTTAACAGTTATAAAGCAACAAAAACAATTTTTTTTTGCTGATTTAGAGGCAGAATTTAATTCCCTAAAACACAATTTTAAAGCATTTTTGACTAAAATAAACTTGTGCGCAAATAAAAACGATTTCCCATGTTAATCGCCCATGGCCCGCTTTTTGATTTACACACTGTTTACATATACAAATTTATTCCTAAATTTATGCATTAAAATATTATTTAAAAATCAAATTCCCATATATATGTGTAAGGTGATAAATGGTAGGTCGCTTCAACTATACTCTGTTCTCGTTAAATAAGAGTAACACAAAAAATTTAGATTGGGGCGCATTTTCGAATGCTCACTAAAAGAAAGAAGCGCCTGATAAACATTAATTGTCATTAATTTCTGTCCACTTGCAATAGGTTTCCATTTATACGAAATTTTTCACAATTGTCACTCATTATGACAACAAATAAAAAAAAATTGTAATTAAAATTTTGCTTGTGTAAACTTGGTTTGCATTTTAAACTAATCATAACCCCTATACTTGCCTTCACTTTTAACTTAACGTGAACAGAGTATAAAATTGACCGGAGTGTGAGATTTGTTGTTCAAATCACAGCGTCGCCAATTGTGAAATCTGTAATTTAATATTTTCAAAATAGATGTCGATGGAGAAATATAAAAGATAATTTTGTTTTCTATCAAATATATATTGTTGATATTTCATTTATTGTTTTTAAGTTACCTGAAAGAAAGCGGAAATCGGTCATTTTTAACTTGCAATATAGATTGTAATAAGTTATGGTAAAGGTAAAGAGCATGCTGTTAATTAGGAAATTTTTAATATTATTACTAGTATGTTTAACATCTTGACGTTAGACGTTAATACTAATAACTTCTTTGTTGAGTACGTTTCAACACCAATCTTTATCCAAATAAAAATACTGCTGTGACCAAGTGATACGGAACCGGCTATAACTTACAGAGACTATAGGTGACAACATACACCACTAAAGCAAAAATTGTAAGGAAACATATGAAAATCTCTTTTCGATTTTATTTGCTTAATTATCTAACGGAATGATGTGATTATATTAACAAATAGAAATATTTATGTACAATAAATTATAAATAAAAAATATTGCACTGATTATATTTTACCAGGAGTTATTTTACGAATTAATGATTCTCTGACAGTAAGAATTAGTTGCAGAACAAATAGTGTGGTAGTGAAATGACAATACCTTTAGAAAGGATAATAATAAAGCAAGAGATGAAGTGTATTGTGAATGATATGTAAGTATATTGTAAGGAGATATAATTGCGGTGCAGTAAGCGTATTAAAGCAGCAATATTTCTCGCGCGACTCGTCTTAATAAAAGCGGCGCTCATTGCGATAAAATAAACAGGCTGCGAGCTTATTCTTAAATCAATTGCTGAGCTTGGAGCACAATACGGAGGCCGTCCAGCACAATACAATAATTTAGGATAACAATAGCGATGCACTGGGTTTTATTTGTGTGAAACAAGAGAGGATCGATGCGTGGCGTCCACTATAAATAACTCAGCCAACTTTACAAACAGAAGACTATCGCGCAGCACTACCAACTTTCTACAAACACACTCGCCAGCCATTTTATTTTTTACCCGGGGTTAGCGGGAAAAAATCACTGCTTTTATATTCCTTTTACCCGGCGACTTCGATCTCTTTGTAAATTTATAACCCCGGTACGGTGCTCGGCCATTTTTCAAATATCGCTAAGGAATATTTTATCTTATACACACAGAACTTACGCGCGCTCCTGCTCTTTTTGCCCGCCCGAATCAAACGCTAATTTCTATACATTGTACCCCTGTCCGTGTCATTCCATTTTAAAATTAAATTGCACGCCCGATATTGTCGCGTGTTTTTCTACACATCTGTCACATCACAATGACATGGACAAACATATTTAAACACCAAACCTATCGCTGTTATAAATTTATAAATTCCTACAAACGTTTCGTTTTGATTTGACAATCTACAACACCGCAATTTATCCCAAATTTTAATCTCCTTTACATACATAATTTTTATATATTTCAGTTTTATTATGCACATAAAAATAAATAATCCTACTACAAAAATTTAAAAAGTACTTATGTATATATTATCAACACTGTACCGTTAATATTGTTTTGAGGAAACTATTATTACAATAAATATATCTATGTATCTATGAATGTTGTTATTTGTTATTAGAAGTGTAGTAGTTGCACTAATCTATAAAAACGGTATTTAGTAAATTTAGCTATTCACTGTGTCATACATTTGATCAATAAACGTATTTTTTATTCATCCCTTTTACTAATCTAATACATAATTTAACTGTATTAACTTTCAGGTGTTGAGGTTTATTTATATATTTACATAATGTTAACAATAGTTTTTACCCTGTTCACCTCAAGAATATATTAGTTGCCTAGCCATTTGCGCACACCAAAAACTCAAAAAAACATGTGAAAATGTAATGAAAACTCGGTGTTGCAATATAGTCTTTTAAAAGAGTATTTTACGGACTCCAAACTGTCCCTAAAGTATCAATTTTGAGAAGCGTAAATAAAAATAGTTATTTATGATATTACTACAAAAAATGATATGCTGAAAAGGTTAGTTTTTGACACATTGATATAAAAAAGAATTATTCAAGGCAAGTACTTATATCTATAGTAAATACTTGTTTCATTTCTTTATATAGGAATTGTTTAAATAATAGCTATTTATGTAATAAGTAAGGAAACAAAGGTGGTTATTTAACACATACGAAAATTACAAAACGAGACAAAGGCGACTTTGTAAGAGCAGAAGTTAAATAACCACCCATTTCCATACGTGTTTCATACAATATTTTCAACTTCCGTTTGAATATGTACAAAAATGTATTTGAAATTATGAATTTTTGACATTTTGATAATATTTAGTTTTTAATTTTGTATGTTACTATAATAAAATGGTATTTATAAACAGATAAACGATAAAAAATATAGATGTCATTTGAGTTTTTTGAATTGGAAAATATGAGTCACTGTAAATATATTAAATATAATAAATGTGTTATTCATATTTATAAAGGGAATAAAATCTAAATTTTTGCAGCTGTTAATATTTTTGATATGCAAACTTTCCATTTTGATTTCGAACAAAATAAACAAATAAGACAATATGAAGAATTGCTTAATTTTGGGCGTCACTAAGTTACTACAAGAAAATTGTTGATTATAAACATATAAACGATATAAAATACGAGTCACTGTGAAACTAATAAATGTAATAACTATATTATTAATATTTGTAAAAATAATAAGACCTAAATATTCTATTTTTGAAGTTGTTAATATGTATTTGTAAATATGCCAACTTTCCAATTCGATTTCGCGTGAAATAATGACCACATTATTTAAGTAGTGCAATAATGGAATTAATAACCTAACTGAAATTAGGGAAATGAAGAGTCTCTTATTAAACGGAAGTATAAAAATGTTTATAGCTATTAGTTGAATCTTTATTCGTACATACGTATTAGAACGCGTTGTTCTGTGTAGAATATATATATATATATATATATATATATATATATATATATATATATATATATATATATATATACAGGGTGGCCCAGTGAAACAATATTTCTCTGGAACTAATGATCGGATTTGAAAAATAAAAAAACTGTTGAAAAGAGAATTGAAAGGCCTTTCGAACTGTATCATGTTTGACACCCTTTTCCATTTAATATTTTTGAGGTGTAGTCCACACCTATTTTAGGGTTGAAGTTATGCCATTGGTACTAATCTATTTAGGTGTCCCCCTTTATATTAAAATTGACGTGTTCGAGGGTTTTTTGCAAAATTGATGTTAGGTAGCCAAAAATTGCGCTGATAATTTTCACTGGGCCACCCTGTATATTTAAAGTAATTACCTAATAAGACAAACACTTACGATTTTAATTATAATTATTTTATATATATTGTAATGTTATATCAGCAAAAGTTTTTGAGCAATAAGTAAGTCATTATTTTTTTTTTTACTAATTCTAAGTTAGAAGCTTTATTTTTGGCAGCTTGAGTATTTGAGGCGTAGTGAATTCCGTCTCTCTCGTGTTGCACCTCGAGCAGATTTGCCGACGCTGAAGAGTGGGAGTGTGTCGATCCATCTAGGATGTCAATGAGGCGATGTAAACACAAAACTTCTCAAGTAGTCCCTTGGCCCGGTGCTGGGGCGACAGTTACACGACACCCGCACCTGCAGACACCGCCCTGCGCCGCTGAATTACTCATGGCCACGCAAAGAATTATACACAAATGAAAAGGGAGGATTTGCTCCTCCAACCATCACTTATTTAACTACAGACAAAGGGGACAGCCTTCTTTCCAAGCTCATCAATGTTTAACAGCGCAACAGCTGCAAATACGCTCTTCTCTTTACCGATTGCGACAATACCTCTCAGATCATGTGCAAACCTTAAAAACACTTGTAATAGAGCACAAAATAAATGAACAATTTAGGGAAGGCGAATTATAATCTTGATGGAAGTTAACTTTTCACTATTTATTTTTTATTTAAAAATGGCCCTAGTGTGAATTCTTCACGGCAGCTAAATTACGTCTGACATATCCAGAAAGTGAGTTGAATAATATATTTATTTATTTTTAACATTAAGATAATTTGTAGTCGGTATAAACTTGACGGAACTGAAATTAATTGAAAGGAATAAATGTTTATTTTGTAACGATCGTTTTGCCCTCTCGGATATCATTAGATAACTTTGTTTGAGAATGAGCTATTCAGAAACAAATACTCTTAAAAACAATGGCTATTCAGATAAGAAGATCAAAAACATCAGGCAGAGGCACAATAATACATCCTAAGGAAACAGAACTGTAGAAGACGAGAAGAAAGTATACATTCCATATATCAATGGCGTATTCGACGAAATAAGAAGAATCAGCCATAAAGTACTCATAAGGTTGTAGTCTACTACAATCTTAAAAAAAAACATCTTATTAACGACGACGCCTGCTACAACGAAGATCAACAATGGAATTTTACAAGTTGACTATGAAAAACTTAATTGGAGGAACCAAAAGGTCATTAGAGATCCCACGAAAGAACATAAACGCCACATAGAAAAATATAAGACTACAAAATCCGGAACAGTGGACCATGCTTGGGAACATCACCATTGAAGTGATCAAGCAAAAGTCATCTAAGAACGAATCATTACCTTACAAGTTTAAAGACAAGGTGCTTGTATATAGGTACATTCTACCCGTGAACTTAGTTGCTAGATGATTTCCATGAGGGCGAAACGCAGTGGAACCAAGTTGTTACATTTCTGTCAAATGCTCAAATCCGAAAGAAGTATATTCTATATACCGTCCAAAATTAAATGCAGCAGTAAAATAAATGGAAAAATCAAATGTATTTATTAATTTTTAGTTAAACAAAACAATCCTTGTACTAGCAATAAGTTTGTATACTGTTGTTCTGACTAGAACGAAGATTTTGATGTTTGATTTGTATTTATTCATGGCAACTGCTATTTTTAGGTAAAAGTTTTTCAAACTTAATACCAATATTCACAATCGTAGATTAAATTCGCATTCTGGCGGAGAAAAACAGTATTATTAGGGTGTTCCATTTAAAATAAGAAAATTGGGTCCCATATCTTACGAACCATTGGTTAAAATAAAATTTTGATTCAGTCATTTTAATAATAATATTGAAATTAAAAACGAAGATGGTTACTGGAAATCAGCCACTCTTTATTGTATTCAGGCTCTACAGTTTCGACCCCACATGGGAAGAAGACCCATGTGGGGTCGAAACTGTAGAGGCTGAATACAATAAAGAGTGGCTGATTTCCAGTAACCATTTTCGTTTTTAATATCAACACCTAGCGAAGAAATATCCCATCTCTCAATATTGAAATTGTTTACTAACTTAAATAACTTCATATATCTTATAGTTCTCAAGATTGCAATGGTGCCCCATTTAAAATGAACACCTTGTGTATAAGAGAAGATTCAGACTTTAAATGATTCTTAAACTGGAGAAAAAACAAATACAAAATTACATAGGATTCAAAGAATAAAGAAAAATAGTTTCTTGAGGTAAATTTAAAATATAAACACCCTACCAATTCTCCTGTATGGTGCTCGAGCCCCGAAGCACCCACAGAGTCGGCGCCTATGGCGAAACGATACAAAATAAACATTATTAGTGGAAAAAACTAAATGAATTATTTATTTCAATTACATATTTCAATTGTCCTTGTTCATATTGACACACCCAGCAATAGATTGTAAACCGTTAGAACACATTTTTTTGTATTTCCATAAAGGAATGCTTATGCACACGATTTGCTGAAACGTGAAGTGACCGTTCTTTGCTCCCAGCAGCTCGAAGCTCTCCCGTGATCGAATTAGCGTCGCGACGGTGGCAGGTGCTGACGCCCGGCGACAGTAATGTGAAGTGAAGTGGACAGCGGCTAGCTCACCTTACACACGCACACACACGCATCTGTGATAAAGATAAGTAGCTCTCTCGCCTGGCGCTAGAAGGCTGGACGTTGCTTTGATACGAGATATCTGTAGTCACGTTACGCAAAAATGTCCCTCACAGGAGATACATCACCGACTAATTAATTCACGGAGGATGCTTACGGGCATTACGAACAGAATGTTCGTAAATGTGAAAAATACAGCAGGGTTTATGTTTCTACGAATTTTACAGGCTTTGGTTCCCTATTTATGAAACTAGTTCGATTTGCTTTTGATTTCTATAGTAGTTGAACTTTCCAAATGGTAGGTCATGGCGAAGGATGCATTCATTTACGAAAATTGAGGGAAGAAGTATGTGGATAATGTTACCATGTGGCAATACTATCAACCATTACTAAATTTGTTTCACTTCGTCGATAAAACTACTTTACTGGTATATTATTTTGAATTTATAACGCAGAAAATTTTTCCACTAATCTGTGATTTTTTTTAATTTACTTTGAAATGCGTTTAAGTAAAATCCGGTTATAACGAGATCGAAAAATCTTAAAAATTTCATCGTTATAGTCACTATAACTGATAAAAGGAAAATAACGTTAGCGTATGGGAGCTTTCCAACAAGTGGTTACAATTTCGACGTTGTAACCAGTTTGTCGCTATAAGCGGTATAGTTATAAACGGATTTTAGTGTAGTGTTTTATTGTTTCTTTAAATTTTTACTTATTATTTACAATATGTTTTCTTTTTCATATTAAATGCTATTTTAAGACACATGTTTCAGAAATTATATTATACCTTTTAAAAAAATATTTGGTTTTCATTTCTTCTTGCTTAGGATATGAGAAGAGACGGGTAAAAAAGATAAAGAATTTTTGGATTCTACTTTTTAACTAGGGATTCCATCATTAGAAATATCTGTCTTCTAACAAGGGGGGGGGGGGGTATAGTACGTAAGATGATGATACAATGATGTTGATGACTGGGTACAACAGGAAAAAGGAACACAATACACGATGATGACGGGAGCACACATACACTTTTATAACTTAATCTTCATTTTATTTACATTACGAATTCATACTTATACCAGAACTAAACTTTGTGCATCAGACTGAATGATCCACCCCTTCAAGAGCCGGCAGCTTTGGGCCTAAATGCGTCTGAAACGCCCAAATTAAACTTATTTAAACCTACATTATTCTTACAAACTACGTACGCCCTACAACTATATATGACTAGGTACCTAAGACTGCCAACAAATTTTTATTATGAAGCAAATCTGCTTTCTGAATTTCTTATTTATATAAATACAAACTTTATCAGTGAAATATGATCCCATCGGCATCTGGCCTCATAATTTTTAATTTTTATGACAAAAATGTCAACGTCTGGATGCCGAAAACAGAATCATAGTTCACAGCAGAAATGCAGGACCACAAACAAGATGAAGAGCAGGATCGTAATTCCCATTTTGTTACACACTCTTTTTTCGATCGTCGACTTTTGTCGATGCATTGCTCATGTTCAGGTGTTTAGTCACATAAATAAAATGTATAGTGTATATATTTCGGGTTAAACGATCTTACATTTAAATTCTGTAAAGATTTGTTTGTGTATGGCGCTGTGTTGAGGTAATTGTTAGGTGCGTGGCATTGTGTATGGCCGACAGGTAGGCTAGCTGCAGGAGACTAGTAATTAGCCGGGGCTGAACGTTTCGCGATTTGAAGTGTCGCAAAGTGAAGCGTAATTACAGCCCGTGTCTCAGCAAGCTACGCCTTTTTACTCCCAGTCCCACTTCATTATACACTAATCACATCACCCACTCAACAATCTTTATTTTCTACAATCCTAACGGATTTGCAACACTTTCTTTCGTCCTCTTTATTATGTTTATCAACAGGAAAAACACTAGGTCCATTCCTTAATTAATTTTTGTAATTGATGAAATTGTAAAGTTCAATTTTTTGTTGTACAATTGAGTAGTGATTGTTGATTAGCCACTAACCATACCCATTCTTAATTCCATAAAATGGTCAAACTAAATCCAGTGCTAATTTATAAAAAGGTTTAAGTATGTTATTTAGTTCCAAAGATAACTTTACTAGTTTGATTGAGTTAGCAATATGTTTAGATGATTATCAGTACTTACAGATGAAAGTTTGTGGTGATATTTGACAACTTAGAAGTAAACTTCTTCGACTTAAACGCTTATGTAAAGTATGGTTACAATCATTTTTATTAAATACGTTTACGTAGAAGAAAAATATTTAAATAATTTTTAATGTAGTAATTAAGTAGAAGATCGGGATTTTAAAATGATGATATTAAAATATTTACTTATCTTTTTTCTGTTTTCGTTTTAAAATTCAAGTAGTCCAAAACACAGAACATTAACTGAAAACTAATTCTCAATGTACTCAATTTATATTATCGTATAAGTTATTGATTTCGGCGACAAAAATTATAGCTATTAACATACCTAGGATTGCTATAAGTACCATATCTGCGTAAATGCCGGTTTGAAATCCAAACTCGGAGATATTTAAGGTCTAGTAATATAACATTAGTATTTGTTTAATGGTTTATCGGTTTTTTATTAATAACGTTTTCGTTATCAAGTATGTATGGGTTGATATGACGACATGATTACAACTATAATCTCATGTAGTTTTGATAAATTAACATGGTAATATTTCCGTACAGATAGTTATTATTTCGTCATCAGCTTATTTTTCATAAGTAAACAAAGCCTTAATATCCTGAAATCGGTAAAATAATTTAACTCGGGTGCTATTCTGTTTGTGAATATCTATAATACCAGAAAATCCGGAGTAAATATGTAGTTTTTTATGATTGTGGGGAGAGAAAATATGATGCAATATGGAGAAGAATAGTTATTCAGCGGTGATACGTAGTGAATTCGCGTTTGATTTCCAAGTTGTAGGTAGGGTAGAAGTTGTCGCTTGTCGCATAAAACTCCCGACTGCGACTCGGAGCCTCGACTCCGGTATATAAGTTGTAAACTAATATTTCGCGGCGCCGACTCGTATCATTAACCGAGAATCGTGCGTGTCTGACAGACACGTGACTCCGGCCTGACCAGCTTATCGCCGCCCTGTCACGACCAGGAACATCTCAGATACTACAAGGAAGCGGCAACGAATATGCACACACCAATGCGGAACACGTCACTTCTCAAATCCAGAACGACTAGAGCGGGAAGTTGTTATGGTTACACAGTTGCAGGAAAATATAGGAAGGGGCAACAAAACATCCCTGAAATAATTAAAAAGAGATTGAAGTTATTTAACTTGATCAAAACGAATATGCATGCACACTCCAATTTGGAACTTCTTATTTCCCAACCAAATATCTTAAACCAAAGGACGACTAACACGCGTAAGGGTAACAAGGCAGACATCGGGTGGACCGGAGACAAATCTATATTTATATTTAGCAAACAATAATAGTTACTAATGATACTAGTGTGTGAAGAATTACTTTATGCATGAGTTACAGCGTTACAGGGTTTAAGGCACGAGAGAAAGCGAGTGTCTTAATCGTAAAACTGCATAAAGTCCGTCATACATGAGTGTCATACAGTATTTTACCTACGAACCAATTAGAAAAAAATAAATAGAAATATAAAAATAAAAATAGTTTCTTCTACATTCATTATAAAATCAATTCTGTGTAGTCTAGAATAACGATGCCCAAATGATAAAATATCATTAAATTTGCAAGAAAGTATGTAATTAATTTTCTCACTAATATGATTCAAGAAATACCCGACGCACACAGCAAAACAGTTTCTTCGTTGGCGGCACAAACAATATATTGGGACTGGGTTGCGTTCAGTATTCTTCAATAAAACTATCGTGCAAATTTCTTACATTTAAAAATATATTGTACAAAATCTAAATGTATGATAATTTGTAGTATATATTTCTACGTATACTGTATCGTTGGTACCACTAACGAGTGTTGTACGTGACAATTGTGTCAAAAAAAATTATTTCATTTGTTAACAGAGACCGTTGAATAATGAAAATCCCATTTAATTTACATTGTTCTTTTACGCACGATTTGGTTTGTATCATACACGATTTCATTAATAACATACTCCACATGCAATAACTTGCATATTAATGTGTTCATTATAGGATAAGAGTACTTAAAATAATATATAACAATTTGTATACTTGAAATTGTAAATATTATGTACAGGGTAGTGATTCAAATACCCGAACATACGGATATAATGTGTGAAATCAATTTCCTGCTTTTCTAATTATTTTAGGGTATAAAAGTTTCAAATAACAGTTATACAACATAACATTCTGCATTTGATCCAATAAGCAAAATTAATGCTATTGGTTTCAGGATATTAAGCCTTTGTTTACATAGACAAAAGTAAGCTGGTAACGAAGTCATAACAGTACGTGTATAGTAATATTATTAGCGTACGAACTGGTCAAAATAATATGGGACAATTGGATAATATAGCTGTAACAATGGCGTCATATCAACTAATACAGAGTTGATCACGAAAAGGTTATAGATAAGAGAATTTTACAAAATTGTTAAAAATCTTTTGATAGATAAACCGTTAACACTTCCTAATTTTCAATTCCATACCTACTGCTAATTTTGGGGTGATTTGCGATATTTTCATTTCATTATTCATCACGTAAAATTAATTCTGCTTATTGATTCAGACACAGATTTTTATGCTCTGCAACTTTTGTTTGAAGCTTTTTTTACCGAAAATAATTAAGGAAGCAGAAAATTACGAAAATATAATTTTTATATTTTAAATCTCTATGTTCGGGTGTTCTGGTCATCACTATGAATATTATTATAAAGTATCATAATATTATACCATAGGGGTTGTATTGAATTTTTAAGATTATATATTACAAATTAATATCAAATAAATACCGTGAATGTAATTCGTAAAAAAAATTGGCTAAGAACAAATATAAATTAAGAGTGATTCTCCAACTTGACTATTAAATATTGAAAATTCCATTGTCAAAACACTTGTTTCAGCTGAGGAAGTTTTAAATATTTTTTGTGACAAAAATAGAAAATTAAAATTAATATAAGGATATTATACTATAGTCGAAAAGACAGATTGAGGCCGAGCCTACCTCAGCTACAAATGCTAGTTACGCCTATTTACACGGGAAGTTGTTAATCTTACACAGTTGCAGTCAAACACAGGATGGGTCATCACGAAAAAAAAACAGCAGCATTAATTAAAAAAATAATGTGGGACGGGTGAACATGCAAAAAAATATAAAATAAAATTGCCGATTTTCAAGATTAGGCAAACGCTAATATTGGTGAACATATTAAATTTAAGAACGCGGAGAAAAATAGTGGAATAATAATAATCATCATTGGTAGTACTATAATTGTATAGTCGCCTAGATTAAGGAAAGATATTGCGTTAATTCAAAAGTAATAAATTTTTATTTTATGCGTTTCATATACTACAATTACAGTGTTCTTCAAAACTTGTGGGTTTCAAACCACTCGGTCACAGTAATATTTTTATTTGGTTAATAATTAGTAGTGACACCGCTTCCCGGTGGAAAAGTAGATATATTAATTAAACAAACAAACTAAAAACGAAAAGTGAAACAAAATATGCAAAAGGGATTGATGTCAAGCTTGAAAAAGTGCAAAAGAATATCGGATGGGTGAACATTGACGGTTACTAAGAATGTAGTCAATCATTAAAAACATGATTATATGTAAATAATATTAATAAGTATTTGTTTTTGTGCATACACTTCAAAAGTGGATGAACGATTTTATGAGAAATATTATAAAGAAAATGCTGATTAAAAGTCATAGCTTTCCCAGTACAGATAATCATAATCTGGAGTAGTGTACTCTTAAGAAAATATGGTGGAGGTGGTTGTAGAAGATTTGAGAGTAAAAGATGGTGTTAGGGAAATGACATCGGTGGTATAATTCCTTTTATTTCACTTCTCGCTGGGGCGGTATTGAAGGGTTGGCGCAAAAACTTTCCATTGTGATGAGTCGGGAGTCAACAGAGTTAGTTCGTGTGATTCCTGTACCCCGGCTGAATACATTACCGCCATATAATAAGATTTAAGTTGGCGCAAGTACTGTTCGACGTACGTATTGAATATTAACAATGTATTGTGCGCTTATATTTATACAAGAACTTGCGCTAACTATGTGAATAGGAACTCACCTCCGAATACGTCGCAACGAAGGGTGAAGGACTGGCCCTCGGAGAAGGGGCCGACGACTGATGTCAACTGGGCGCCTTGCTCGTTGGTTATCACCATCTTCTGCGGCGGCACTGCAAAAATACATACAGTCAACAAATATGAATTATGAAATTTGCTGAATTATAAATTACAAACAATGAGGAATACAATTTCGCTACTAGTACAATGGATGTAGTAAAATATCTCTAATTTGAAAGCGTCTCTATTATATTAAATAATTAGTATGAATCCAAACGAATAGATTAGAAATTAATTGAATTTTATATGTGAATACTCCTGAGATTCATACCGGGGTAGATAGCTGTATGGATTAACTTGCTGTCTAGACAAATTTTGATTGAATCGTATACCTTTTCAACTAGACATGAGGTTTACCGGAAGAATATTTTTAAAGACATTTACATTGTTAACGGATTTTGTGACTAAATATAAAGTATGTCATACTGTAAAACTGGCGGATAATGAAAAGCTACAACAATAATGATGATTACTTCCTTTATTGACAAGATTGACACGACACGAAGGCACACGCATTTACTTTTGCTGAATTTTATTTTCATTATCTACGAATTATTAAAAATTAAAGAGTTTTTTTTATTTACAATAATACTAAATTTAACAATTTGTGCTAGTAGCTTTGGTCTAAAGTGTGTCTTAATAAATTTTAGACCTTTGCACTAAACTAAGACTATGTCTTCTCAACTAAGGCTGACTACATTCTGACTACTGAACTATGGCACCTCCCATTTTATTTTCTAAAAGGTAACTTTTGCGCACATGTATTATTTATAAAACGATACCAGGGCAGTAACGGTGCATTCTTATTGTTATGAAATTTGTTTTTCCTACGACCGTTAAGATATTTGCTTGTTGTATGTTTGTTATTGCTACGGATACATAGTATATTGTAAGCACATTTTGATTTCCCACGGTAACCATAGACAACGTTAAGGTATAAATTCATTTCTCACAGTTCTGTCAAAAATAAATTGTTCCAAATTTAATTAATTAGAAAATAATATCGTGGTCGTAGAAAAAGTATAGTGTACAACTCGCATGGAATGTTTATTTCATACTCATATGAAATGTGTACCATTCCATGCTTGTTGTACAATATACTATTCCGCGCCTCCGTGCCATTATGACTAGTATTACAGAACTCCAAATTGTCCAGAAACTATATATATATATATATATATATATATATATATATATATATATATATATATATATATATATATATATATATATATACAGTGTGTTCATTGAAATTCAGAACATACACTGATAGAAAAGATTTCTTAAATCAAAAATATTTTCTGTTTTGTTTTTGTATATTTTAATTGAAGAGTATTTTTTTAGTATGAAAACTTTAAATTTTCATGAGAGAATACATACATTAAAATAAAAAAATTCTACTTTTTGAATGAAAGTATTTTTTTTCTTGGATATTTTACATTGAAAGGAAACGAAAATATTTTGAACAGTAAGTATTAGAAAAATGCCGTTTTTATTTTTGATTACATCGTTTTCATTGAAGAAAAACTTTACTATGTGTAAAAATAAAGCTTCTGTTCAAACCAAAATGCAGAATGCATTTATTTCAAATTAATATTATTTAGAAATAAAAAGTTAATATTCGATTTAAAATGAAACATATTCTATATAAGAAAAATAGTTTTGATTTAAAACTATATTGTTTAAACCAAAACGGAGAATATATCCTATTAAATTTAATATATTTTAATATAAAAATTGTATATTCCATTTAAAATTATTTTTTTCTATTTAAAAAGAAATGTTTTCATTCAAAACGATGTCGTTTTAAATTAAAACTGCTACATAAGTTTGCGTGTGCGCTGTAACGCGTCGTCTTTAATAAGCCCGATGGCTGGTTGTTTCTTGGCGCTTGTAATGTGCGTTGTCTTTGTTTCAATAAAATGTGTGACGAAAAAGTAAGAAATTTATTGAGGGAATGGGATTTCGATAATTTGATATCAGTTTTTGATGGTAAGCAGTTTCATATATTTGTATTTATGTAAAACAGTATAATTTATAATGTAGCGACGACGTAACAGAAAAGTATGGTTATGTTTACAAAAGAATATTAATAGTTTGCCTTCTGTATCATTTTATGTCAACGATCTACATGCGTTAGATTTAATTATTTACGGCATAGCGAGAATTACAATTTTCGTAGTACCTTTTGTTTCTATTTTATTCCATGATTTTATCTTCCAAAGTATACATGTATGCTTTTTTTCATTCAATTACATGTTTGTAAATAATAAACTTAGCTTAATTTAAACTCTGTTTACTTAATCTAAGGTACGGAGGAGCAACTAGTACATAGAATATTTTGATATTTTTAATTTCGGTTTTTACTCATTTTTTTTTAAGTACACTTACATTAGTTTCTTCCTGCACGATGGCGCCTCTATCGCTATGGATATGGTCTCTTGTAAGCAGCTGTGTCTTGCTTATATCGTTATAATTAATTTCTAAAATTTAATAAACACCAAATTATGGGTGCTATCAGTGATTATTATTTTCAGAACAAGAAATTGACCACGACAGTTTGTTATGTTTAACAGATAATGTAGTAAAAGAAATAATACCAAAAATAGGGCCCAGATTAAAATTTATGAAAAAATTAAAATCTTATGTAATGGAAACTGAAATACTAAATGTGGTAAGACATGATTTTTTTTTATATTCTCTTTTACTTATTTTATTGCAGCATTAATGTTGAATATTATAATGTTTCTGCTGTTCTTTATAGTAATTATAGTAATGTTAAAGAAAATAATGTATTTGCATTTTAAAATTCTTTATTTTCCAAAACTGTGATGAAATTTAAAATCATATTCCTTCGGGGTTAACTTCTACTTGATTGTTTGATGGCTTAATAGATTATTTAATGAAAGTATACTAATTTTTATGCAGTTTTACGTGGAATAAGTTAAATGCTTAAATGAAACTGGCGTATAATTGATCGAAAAAAATTGGCAAATGAAAACCATTTAAAATTAACAATAATTATTACAGCCATATGAGATCGTACCATCTCTTCCAATAGTTGATGATCTAAGTAAACCATCTGATGAAGAATCGTCGTCAGTTACACTTAGTGTGGATAGCGAAGGAAATTTAAGTTTTCTGTCTCCAGAAAATGAGTCAATTCCGACGATTATTACACCGAGTAATGCACTTTCAGAAAAGAGGTACAGATCCCCTTCACCAGAGGCTTCGCCTGCTTTGTATAAGAAGTATAAATCTTTTCATGGAATTGATCAGTATAAAAAATCTTGTTTTCAAACCTATCATTTCGATCTATTGAAATTTTTAAATAAAAATACAACTGGATTATATATTCTCAATACTTATGCCAATGATAAAATCTTAAATAAGAAATGTAGAAATGCACTTGTTGCATTAATAATAGACGAAATGTTAGCAAAACAAAATTAGTAAGTTTTGTAATGATCTGATATTAAATACATATCATTAATATTTAAAATATTTTAGTGCGTTGACTAATGAAGATTTTGACATTCTGTCAGATAAAATTGTCAATATTTTTCCAAACGAAAACAAAAGTACTTACTTTATCAAATCTACTGCAATAACAGATAATACAGGCCAACGAAAAGTACTAAATGCGAAGGGAAAATTAACAGATAAGTATAGAAACATGAAACACAAATATAAAATTGTATTGAACAAACTACCGGATGAACAGATATCAGATAAATTACAAACAACAGGTAAATGTAACCGTAATTTGTTAATATGTATATATATATTTAATTACTATTCTGTAGTAGATGTTAAAGTATGCTTTGTTCATTTGTTTTTATTGCTGCTAACATAATTTCAATAAATCAAAAATTCTAGTACTGTGCGATCATATTTAGCTAATATAGAAGATGTATGGCAATCGGCGTACTTTACACACAGCCATCCGTAAAATACCACTTCGATAACCTGTGCGTTGTACAATGTGGTTATTTACATTAGTGGTAGTAGAAAAAGTATTTTAATTTGTATTTAATATAAACAAACTTCCATAACAACCCACACTATTCAGATTTTATAATTGTTCTTACATAATTACTTCATTTTCTATTTTTTTTTTCTCTTTAAAATCTGCTATAGAAAAAATAATAATTTTATACATGACGATAGAATTAAATTATCGACTGGCGAAAAATAATTCACTCGTGATTTCATCGCTTGTGAATTAATTAATAGTTTCCGCTCGTCGATAAAACATTGTTTTATCGCCCTGTATAAAAAATAACTCTTATTTTTTAAATTTAGACGGTATGCTTGAAAGTAAAATATGGTTGGAGAATAATTCAGAGCCGTGGGAGGAGGTCTTAGAACATTGGAAAATAACAGCGAATATGAGACGACATAGTGTAACAAAAACTGTGGAAGAATTATTCTTAGAATGGCCTATTTTAAAAAAATCATTTGGATATGTACTGGTAATGAAATTTACACAAATAATGGAAAGCCACATGATAAAGACATGTTTGAGAACTTGCTGATACCTGTTGTTGAGTAAACTTGATCCATATTTCATCTCAATGAAGTTAAATATATGTCACTAATTTGTTTAGTTTTTTTTATTTGTTAATAAGTTTTATTTAAAAGTTAAAAAGAAATACTGTTTAAAGAGAAACAATAATACGATGTATTTATAGTTATTATTAAAGATTTTTATTAAATTCGAACAAAAATTCATATAAAAATTAATGAGTGTTCTCAAAGAATGTTTCTTGAAGTGGAAGTGGCTATACTTTGTTTTTAATGTCTGTAAATTATGTAGATACATATTATAATTTTAGATTAACCATGATTTTAATTTAATGTATGATTGTGATATGGCTTTATTTAGAAAATTTGATATATTTTTTACAAAATTAATGAAATTAAAAAAGGAGTCAGAGCTCGACAAATATGGTCAAGAATTACTTAACTGTTTGAACACAGAGATGTCAGAAGGTAAAGAATACTAATGTGGTTATTCCAATTATATCTATTAAGTCTAATATTATTTCAGATTCTAAGTACGCTATAAAAATTACATTATTATCGTGTTTTTTACCACCATGTCGACGTTTACGCACAAAAAATAAAAATAATTGGAAACCGTCTATTAATGAAAGTCAGCAAAGCTTAATAAGTCATGTGAAGGTAAATATTATAAATTATACTGTTTTATTGAAAGTAATACAAAAAATTATAAATAAATTTCAAATTTCTTTGATACCGACCATAATACTACTAAGAGTAATATATATATATATGTATATTTTTTTTAGTTACCAGCGGATATTGAAAAGTTTGTAGCTGAAAGAAGAATTAAATATAAGAAATTCAACGTACCTATTCAACCATATCTGATTGTAGTTGGACCAGAATTGACACAAGTTCATGACATATATTTACAAGTTTGTAATACTCTGTACAAATTAGAGTCCACTTTAAAAGGTTTTGATACATTATTTAAAAGTTTCCACACATTAAATGCATCGTACCCCATAGAGAGTGAGCACATTTTTCTATTGATACAGAAAGCTATATATAATATAGAAACTCGCTTTGATAAGCATATTCCTCAGGTAGAGACTGCTTTGGCGGACATAGGGGAGATTACTTTGAACTAAGTTCAGTATCATTATTGAACTATTAAACATACTGAGTTGTATTTATGTTTTTTGTTTAAAACAATGGATTTTTATAAATGTCCATGTTGTGACTTGCAATTTATAGATACAGAAATATTTTTTTTGCATATTCAGTTTAAACATTCATCCCTGTCAGTTAAATCATATTTATGCAAGCAACAAAACTGTTCCAGATCATTTCAAAATTTTTATGCTTTTAAAAAACACATTTCATCTAAGCATTGTTTAAAATCTTGTAGCAACACGGAAAATACAATAACAGCTAAAAATTCTGACCACGAAAACGGAGTTCCATCGCAGATATTCAATGAAGAAACCCAGTATAGTACCAATTCAAATTGTTCGCCAGAACCAGAATCATGGAATCCTGAATTATTTTCCGAGTATTTAACAGAGTCTTCTCTAAAATTAATTTCAAAATTGTATAGTAAATATATTTTACCCCGAAATATCGTACAAGATATTTTAGAAGACATTACTGAATTAATACAAGGTTCAGTCAGTATTATTAAAGATAAAATAAAATCTAATCATAATAATAATGAAATAGATTGTCAGGAATACTGTACTTTTCTAGATATGTTTTCCGACCCATTTCGCCAATTAAAAACTGAATATCAAAGATTTTGTTACTTAGAAAAAACATCTTCTTTTATTAAACCAGAAAGTATTGTTGTAGGGGAAATGAGAGATGATAAAAAACGTGATTCTCGTGTGGTACTAGATTTTAAACAGTGTTGCGCACAATACATTCCAATCTCAAAAACATTACAATCATTTTTAGAAATACCCAATGTTTACGAAGAAATCTGTAATTATACTAATTCATTAAACAATATTCATGTTTGGCAAAATTTAACCCAGGCAGATTTATGGCAAAGTATTAAGAGTAAATATAATAATAATACTGTAATGCCGTTGATTTTATATTTTGATGACTTCGAAATTAATAACCCTTTGGGGACACATAGTGGTGTACATAAACTTGGAGCACTATATTTTTCATTAGCATGTTTACCTCCTACATTTTCATCAGCTTTAGAAAATATTTTTTTAGTGCAACTGCATTACACTATGGACCGAGCTAACTTTGGAAATAATAATGTGTTTCGAAATGTTATTAATGATTTAATAAAATTAGAAACAGACGGAATTAAAATAAAAATATCAACTTGTGAAAAACAAGTTTTTTTTGTAATGGTTTTACTTGTGGGAGACAATTTAGGTTTACATTCATTACTCGGATATTCTGAAAGTTTTAATTCTAATTATTTCTGTAGATTTTGTAGAGCTTCAAAAAGTGTAACGTTAAAACAGATTTATGAAGATAAATTATATATTAGAAATTGCACTAATTATGACCATGACTTAGAAACTTTTGATACAGGAGTTAAAGAAAAATGTATAAGGAATGATATTCCCAGTTTTCATGTAACTATAAATCTATCTGTTGACGTGATGCATGACTTGTTAGAAGGGATATGTAGGTACGATATGGGTTGCATAATCTACAACTTCATTTACGTAGAACGATTTTTTACCTTGGATAATTTAAATAATAGAATAAAATATTTTAATTATAGCAATATAAGCAACCGTATTCCACCTATTCTAAGTACCCATGTAAATAAGAAACATATTACATTTTCTGCATCAGAAATGCGTCATTTGGTTGAAAATTTTTCTTTACTTGTCGGTGATTTAATTCCGAATGACAACATGGTCTGGAGTTTATATCTATCACTTAGAGAAATACTATGTACACTTTTAAGTAAATATGTAACTAAAGAGTATCCAGATTATTTGAAATGTCTTGTTGCTGAACATCATAGTCTTTATATTGAACTTTTTGGTGATTTGAAACCAAAATATCATTTTCTAATACATTACCCAGAGCTAATAAAATCCCTTGGTCCATTAATATATGTATCATCTATGCGCTTTGAAGCACGACATAAAGAACTAAAATCGAATGCTAATGTCGTTAAATCAAGACGAAATATTGCCTATACTATAGCAATTAAAAATCAGCTTTCCTTTTCTAATCGTATTTTAATAAAAAAAGGTTTAGAGAATAAATGTGAATTTGGCCCCACAGTCGAGTATGAAAATAATTTGAATAATAATATATATAATTTTAATTTAGATCAGTATAATAACTTCTACTATGTGTCTTGGGTTACAGTTAATGGCATAAAATATAAACCACAGATGTTGCTTTGCATAGGTAAAATAGATTTTTCAGACATATTTGCTTCCATTCAAAAAATAATTACCAATAGCTCAAAAGAAATATATTTTATTTTAAGAAAATACAAAACAATTCACTTTTCTGAACATTTGTGTGCATATCACATTGATGAAGATAGTAGCGAAAATATATGTAAAAATTTAAAAGAACTGCCCGAAATACTCCCATTTACTTTGCAATTTGGTGGAGACGGCAAGTATTACATTTCTACCCGGTAAAAATCCATTGTTTTTTAATGTAAAAATAAATATTATTTTATTTTGTTTTGTAATATTACATATTGTGATATATTGTGATATATTCTATAATAAAATTAAAATATGAATATATTTATGCTGTATTTATTTAACCTAATCATTTTAATTTAAGCTATTTTAATTTTTGAATTAAACTTTTAATAATTTTGAATGAATACAATCAGTGTATTAACATAAATAAAAGACAGTTTAAATGAAAATTACTTTTACTTCAATTAAAGAAAACGGTAATTTATCTGAAAATTGCAAATTGTTAATAAAAAACAAATTAATTTTGAATGAAAATTCTCAGAGTATTAGTATAAATAAAACAGATATTAAATCAAAATTACATTGATTTCATTTAAAGTGAAGTGCTACTTACATGAAAATTATAATATCTTATGGCAATAAGAATAAATTTTGATCTGAATCAAAATTTATTTTCTATTAAATATCCACTTATTTATTTTTAGAATATATTTGTTTTATATCAAAATTAAATTAGTATTCATAGAAGATAACTAATCAAAACTGTAAAAGTTTTCTATGAATAAGAAATCTTTTTGGCACTATTCAAACAGATTTTTCTCTTCTTTCGAAAGGATCCGTTTTGTATCAAAAAATTTTTTTTATGAGTGTAGGGATTTAACATGGGAAAACAGTTTTTAACGCGCGTTGCTTGCCATTTTACTTTATAGCAATGTTTTATACACCAAAATTTAAACAATAAAATCTTGCATTTTTTGGTACGAAAATTTATTATTGACTATTTGACTCACTTTTAGTTTGGCCTGTCAAAATAAGCTCGCTCTCACAAAAGTTAATTTCTGAACTAGTGATACAAATAACTATTGTGAAGATCAGGTTGCACATAGCTTTGTTAATTTTAATCATAGATTATTTTTTTGACAGCAATGTATTTTTAATACGTGGCCATGATAACAATATCAAATTTATAAATTCATTTTTTAGCCCGACAGAAATCTCTAAACAACAATTGAGAATTGTAAATTGTTACAATACGTATGTTTTCACTAAAAGACCTCATTACTTTTGTTTGTCTTTCATCTATTGTCACGAAAATGTTATCATTTATTAATCGTTTACTATTGGGTTTTTCTTTTCACAGAATATGAATCATTTTAATTCCATTTAAGTGAATGTTTTGTGGTTATGTACAACTAAAGAGCAGAAATGAACTTAGTGCTTATATTTCTATCATACAATCGTGTTCCTTACAATTCTTTTTTCCAGTGTCTGTGTGTGTGTGTGGGTGTATAGGCGGAAGTGTAGACCGGCAGTGACGTCACAATCGAAATTCATTTCACGCGCGAGGTGACGTCGGGACGCCGCTGCCGCGCGTGACGCTTCGTTAGCCAATTAAATTGCTTTCAATCGTGCGGCACACACTGCCGTGTCACTCAGTCATTCAGTCACACACCCCCTACCACCCACACCCCACCGATCAAAAACTACTGCTTTCATCCTCTCTCTATCCAACCCCATAATCCCCAACTTCATCAATGTTTGCTATTCAATTATTGATAAAAGTAGGTTATGTAAAGAACAATGTCTAGTCATTCGTAGCATAACATTCCTAGGTGATATGTGCTCTGTGACTGTGTGAATTTTTACTTGAATTTAAATGTGTAGGTTTATGAGGCTATAGCCTCTTCAATGGACCTACAACTTCCGGAATCACTTGGACATACATAGCAGTATTTTTATTTGAACCACAGATCTCACACTCCGTTCATTTCGAGTCGGAGCGTGCTAACTAAGTGAGCCACCGCTACCAATTATAGAATAATATGACTTTATATCAATAATTCAAAAAATATTTTTGTGGTATCTAATATATTTAGTAGAGATGGAACCGACGCCGAATAATTATTCGCTATTCGGCCTATTCGACCATATTTTCATTATTCGGTGTTCGGCTTATTCGGCCTGTTCGGTTACAAGAAATAAGTGAAATACAATACTGTTTTATTAAATTAAAATATATAATAGAAAATAAATTTTAAACAAAAAATATATGTTTAGTTATTACTAATATATTTCGATTAAGAGTAAATAATTTATCTAGTTATATTGTTTGGTGGTAAATCATAAAATTTTTCTTGAAACTGAAATAATTAAATTTAATAGTAACTAAACAAAAATTTACCGTAACAAAAAATAAATGAGTTTAGACACTTCAAAATAAATACAATCATCTACGATATTAGGACCACCAATCACACTTTCAGACTGTAGAAAAATATATTATTGCGTAATGCCAAATGTTCGGTTAAAAATTCACCGAATATTCGTTATTCGGCTATTCGGCTGAACTGCTACTCGTCACATCACTAATATTAAGTGACTAAAAATGATCGAAAATTATGCATAAATGACTTTTAATAGTAATTTGACATGAAAACAATACAAGTAATACATTGTAAACGATAAATTTTCGAATAATTTTTAATGCACAAAAAAATGTTAAACTATGTGTAGAACAACCAGCAAACTACTAAAATTTCCTTATGTTACAATATTAAATTGTATTTTTTTATAAAAAATTATAATTTTATACGCGTAAGCTGCGTTCAGAACCACGTAATTAGTAATTTCAATTTCCACTTTCAATTTGCAATTGTACTTCCAATCAGAAGCGTTCACAATTATTTATATGTGAATGGAGGTTTACACTATATTTATTTTTCAGTCCTAATATTGCCAATAATTTATCAAATTTATCAGTATTCATACGTTTGTAGTACTTAAAGAACATTTCTGGATTTCCCAGTCTAATTTCTGCTAATATAGCTATTAGTAAAATCACAAATCACGTTGCTTTAATCTGTTAACGTTACTATAGGGCGAATCCATTAAAGTCTTTTTTGAAGTTTATTTTTGATATACTAAAGAGCCCCTACATTATAATACTTTCTAGGACAAGTTTATCATTCATAATTATGTATACAGTCATATAACCTCAAATTTAAAATGAATAAAGGTCAAAAATATATAAAATCAAAATGACACATTTTTATCCATTCACGTATGCGCATGCAACACTTTAAAGTGGAATCGAAAAGTTTGGAGCTTGCCAGCTTTGAAGTGGACGTACAAATTGGAAAGTGAAATTATGTTGTTGTGAACGCGGGTATTACATTACAACAGTTTAAACTGAACTAAAAAGTAGAAGTTTAAATTGAGACTTGGAATTATGTGGTTATGAATGGTCCTTAAATATGTATATCCCCATTATTTCTATTTTTCGATTAATTGTAGTAGCTATATTTCAGGACAGTGAAATATGACTCATAATTCACTCTTCTCGGCCAATCACAGAGCCACAAATAAATAAATAATTCACGTTTACGCAAGTATTATATTACAACAATATAAGCTGAATTGGAATTATTTGGTTGTGAATTGGCCTTTGGTATTAAAAAGTAATTTTCATTTCTCTTAGCTTTTTATAATTACTAAAAAATGAAACGCTACGTTAAACACATTTACAATTTAGATTGTCATTTGGGATTTTAGATGATAACATGAAACCAGTATAATATTCACCTACATAATTAGCCGTTTAAAAATAGACTAACACATCTGGTTTACAAGAGACCATTTTTAAATTATGTAAGCGCAAAAAAATTATATGAAATCAAACAAGACAATATTTCCACAAGGCAATATATGAGTAAACAAGTTCGAACAATAACACAATACCAAGTCAAAAGATAAATGATCAAAGAATTACAAGCAATAGCACAAATTTTATTCTTTGTAATCCTGTCTTGCAAGCAGCGATTCCTTACTACTTTGAAATTTGAATTTCTCTCTTCTCAGCAAATGGAGTGTAGTATGCAATATTCACTGTAAGTATATTCTGATAGGTTCAAATATTTAAATTCTTGCTATTTTATTGGATATTATATTGTATGGATAATAATCATGTTCCTACGAGTGTTATTGTTATATATTTGTTTTTAATTGTATGTAGTTGTAGATAGGAAGTGATCGGGTAGTCATTTAGAGTGGAGTGTGGAGGTAATGAGTGCGTTGGTAGGGTAAATCTGTTTCCGTTAATGTAGTGTAAAATCCCGTCCATTTGGCGGGGGCGTCTAGAGGCGGCGCTAATAGAGCCGGCGTAGTTAGCAGGACTTGCACGTTTTTCGCGGGAAACTTTTATTTAATTACAGTAATGTCTGTACGTTTACAGTCTCGGCCCTTTGTACCGTTCCATTTGCAAACAGCGATTTTATGTCACACCCGGAATTCAATTTGCGCCCCAAATGGAATTGTCACTCGCCTCCCAGATTTTTCATCAATCATATTTGTAAATAATTCATTTTACTCTAATTAAAATCATCAAATATGAAATTAATGCCAGATGTACGCTCGCCTGCTTGTTATTAATATTTAATTATAATATTTGCCCTTAATGCGTGCAATAACATTAATATCATTATAAGCACAACATATCTACATTTATTATCATCAGCAGATACATTTCCTCCCTTCGATATATTTTATTACATGCAGTAATTGCCGGAAAATATCGCGTGGTAATTACATTCTATCATAAATCATTTGCAATTTACAAAAATAAATATTTACTATAGGCACTCTGCGCACGTTCAGAAATTACCGGAGCCTAGTAAAGGGACTACAATACCGGCTCTGTGATTGGTTACAATACAAACCGAATTCAATCTGAGAAAATTCTCTGAAAAGTCCAAATACACATTTTTCGCTGAATATATATTTTTAAAAAGTAGGTTTTTTAATTTTATATTTCAATGGGATATGTGACCATAATCGAATTTCAGTATGTCACAAAATATAAAAACTAATCAGTATAGCTTCTCATTATAATAATAAAAACTAAACATTTGTTGAAATAATATAATTATAAACAATTAAATGTTTTGGAGAAGGAAAATGTGACGTCGGTATGGTAGGATTGTGGAAGAAGGCAAGTAGTCTATCTCTCTTATTTAACGATTCTACACGCTGACGGTACAATATTCCCTCCTAATTTTTTTAGTATTTTTCGTAATCTACGAATAATAAATTTATTCGTTTGACATCATGCAGTCATGTAAAAATCACATACCCCATAGTAGGTATATGAATAAATGGATGAAATACTTTGTTCTTGTAAAGGCTTTCATATAACAAAACATCTTATTTCATTCTAAAATATTGTCATATTGTTTCATATCCAATCATTGTTTCTAATAAAAAAAAATGAATGATATAGACAATGTATAAAATACAATTACTTACAGGGTAGTAGAATCCTTGTATATATAATTTAAAATAATTATCGTACAGGAAATTTTCAATGTTACCTACATAGTGCGTCAATCTTATATTTTGTGTGTAAAAACTTCTGAATCACAGTTTGTGATGTTTGACTCTTTTAGATATAGTATTTAAATATGTAAATGTTAATTGTTTAAATTAAATATAAAATTTATAATAATATTTATAACATGTATTATATTCATATGTGACGTACTGAAACAATGAACAATGTATTACAGTCAGTATAAATCGAATTAAATCTGGTATTTATACGGACGAAGTATAAAATACTGTAGGTTATGTTGCCATATGTATTACAATATATTTATGCAGTGCTGATCATAAACAGAGTGTACAATGAAATGCGGAACATAGGACTTTAATATGGGATTTCAAAACAGTACAAAGTTTTTCAAAATTAAACTCTACGTCAGATAAGATCATAATTGTTACAACAGCACGTCTGCAGTATCTATAATGACATCTTTTTAATTATCATAACTGACACATAGCTATTTTCTTTTATTTCCATGGCTGTCTGATTTTTGAACGAAAATGTTACATTTTATATTTAATAAATTTTGTACTGCAAACTTGATATTGCATCAATTACGATCTTCTTTGATGTAGAATTTAAGTTTGAAGGCGAGAGAATGTCCGCAATTTTTTCAAATCCTATGTTAAATTCCTATGTTCCGCATTTCGTTGCACTGTATTTATTTCTACCTTAATATTTTTATAAATACTTTATTAATTTCTTATGTTAGGGATGGCCATATACTTCTACAAAAAATCAATGTTTAAGAAAAATTGTTACAAAACAAAAAGAGTTTAACATAACATAACAAAATTAGGCTAAAACAAAGAAGTAGTGAACACCAGACACTAGTGTTCGTAAGTATTTTATTGACTAATGGAGGAAATTAACAATATTTTTCCAAAAGTATAATGTAACAGAACTACAATATCAATATAAGATAAGTAATGAATGTGCACATTACCTATGTCGTTGATTCTGTATCCTTTTTAATTGTATTAATTTTCTTAACTTGTACAAATATATTATACATAAGTCATAAAAATCGTAAAATAATCAATGTTTTATTTGATATATCAAAACATACACATCGATTTCAAAAACTCAATATTTCCGTTCAAAAAATCTTTTTTTTTTAAATCGATGTTTCTTGGCCATTCCTATCTTCTTACGAAAGAAAAAATGACTAATAAATATTTCACAACTATGCATGATTGGACGATATAGAATTTTTCTGGTATAAAAATGCGTTGAAGATATAAAGGTATGTGTAAAAAATGAGGTAATATCCTATTAGTATTAGTGAGTGTATACTGAGAGTAACTAGCTGAAAGTTCTCTCTAAAAATATTCCGTTAAGTAGGTCAATGTCTAGAATGAGGTGAAGGCACAACATATAATTAAAAATTCCGATCCATAGAGTTGTGTCGGAGATAATGGCCGGGGCTGGGGCTAGTGCAGCCTTCCGTTTTATAATTCAGCGCTACTTTCCAACTCGGCGCCGGGTAATGGACGCGGGCGAGACACCCGAGGCATTGATGAAAAATGTACCCGGCTTATTAATTGCACTGTATTACCCTACCTCATAACGACGCTCTACTCCAAACAGACCAGCAAAAATCTCCAATATTTGGTGCGCCCGAACAACCTAACACTCACTTATCTTCTATGAAACTTACATTCTTAGATATTTACAAAAGAAAATTACACAGGATAACAATAATAATAATAATAGAATGTAATTGTTTACGGTTATTTTATAATGCATAGTGACAAACACGTAGATTAACTTCTTCTTAATAATTTCTTTCACCCAGTCTTGACCTGATCCTGAATCGTCTTTCTAACAGAACCTTTCCTTCCCTTCTTTTTCGCCGAACTTCCCTGTACAATATCCATAGATGTTCAAAGATTCCTGTTCCCTTTCGCAACGCCTATACCTTCTCTCGTCACGTTATAGCCAGTATTTCCTGTTTCTCTTTTCATTTCTTTTCGTCCAGTAGATACCGTGATATTGACGTTGTTTGTATTAGTGTAAGTCTGTTGTTATAATTCGATTTTTTTTTATCTTACTTAGTTGTACTTGTTGTGGTATGTTCTTATCTGTCTTATGCAGTTTATATGAGAGGTTCTTTCTATTTGTGTAGAATAAACATTTCTTTCACAGTAAGCTTTTCTTGCTTACCCCCATTTCGTTAATTTGTTGTTTTTCTCTTTTTTGCTATTCCTCACCAGCATTCTTGCGTCAGCACAGAGTATATGAAATATACAGAAATTTAAAATTACAATGTGCAAACTTATATTTAACAATTTTTGCGTATAAACAAATTTTGAAATAATTAAAGACCATTATTTCTACAAATATTCGCATACAATGTAATATCTACATAGTATTATTATAAAATGTTAACGGTAGAGCCATAGGATAAGTACTACAAGTAAATTTTATAGTACAAGTACATACACTGCAAATGAAGATTCAATTTCTTGACTGGAATTTGGTTCATAGAAGGAATGAAATTATAGGTGTACAGTCAATTTGTAAACGTTTTATTTCAACTCCTACCTATCTTGGTCTCACTTAGGTTTTTTTCATGAAAATATGAATACCATATAAAAATAAAAATGAATGATACAATTATCAGATTTATTAATATTTGAGCAATATAGATAAATGATAATGAAAGATGATCAATAAAGGTTTTAAGTATAGAACGTATTTATAATTTGTCACAAAACCTTGGTTATTTGAGCCCCAGTTCTTTTTAGGAATATTGTACTATAGTGTCTTGTCTTCTCTTAAAATCGTTAATTAAATGAATGTTTCGAAAATTGAAATGTTTTGTGCAGGTACGAAGGTTGTGTGGTGACGGCTGGTGCGATGTATCCCAGTAGGACTGTGGGTATTTATTTGAGTTTAGAGCAGGGAGGGTTGTTTTAGGACGCTGCTCACTCAGTAAGATAATGTAAATGAAGAAAAAGCCGTGGCCGGTGGCGGAGTGCCCTGGGCTGTTTCCGATCCGCTGCTCGTGCCTGCGCCACACTCCGCTGGTTATCAAAGCGGCCGAGCTTCCAGCTTTTTTACCTCCGGCCAGCTGCTAATCACACGCCCACACAATTATCTCCTTATTCCAAACAACTCTTCACATCACGACTTCACTGCCAGATGCACTTACACGCAATCCGCACAATTAAATTAAACGAAATTCAGTTCAAGATGTTTCCAACAAATGCATGAAGATGGCTACTGTAAGTATTCCTAAATAAACACTGGCGTACCTCAGGGTAGTATACTGGGTCTAGTCTTATATTTAATGTACGCGGTGAATACTACAGTAGCTATACATAAGCAAACAATTTGCATCCCATAAAGAGACAGAAGAAGTTTCAAAAACTTTTCAAACGAATGGCGAAAAACTGGCTTATCAAAATTGTCTGAAATAAAACAGTGCATGTAACATTCTGTCCCACAGTAACAATTAACAATCAAAAAAGCAATAAACAGAAGCAAAATACTTGGATATACAACTTAACAAAGAAAATAAAAATTATTTTTGTTTATGAATCGAAATTACCAAGTATTTAACATGGAATTCAGGCGCGAAAACTATCTGAAATTTAAAAATGTAAACAGCGCCTTTCTAAATATAGTTTACTATAATTACACGTATTTCAGGCACAGAAAGGTAGCCAAAATATTATTTAATTTCATAATAAAATACTAATGATGTTAACATAAAATTTGAAATTAGACACCAAATTTACATATTTTTTTTCAAAAATTCTTGTGGGATTGGTTATTAGCAAGTTAGACACAATAATTTAATGAAAACCAGTTTTTTAATTACTTGAAAAGATCTATTTTATATCAAATTGTCAATGAGAACAAATTATTGATGTAAAATTATTGTATACTGTAATTTCTCCAGCATTATTGAAGAATTTTAATATATACAAGTGTTCATTTTCAATGGTCACCATTGCTATCTCGAGAACTATAAGAGCTACGAAGTCGCTTAAATTAGCAAACTATTTTTATTTTACAAGTCTATTAAAATGAGCTAAACAATTTTTTTCTCATGATATGGGGCCCAATTTTTTTATTTCAAATTAAACATGCTTTATATTTTTACATATTTGGAATCTACACAACATTACAAATTTAATGATATGTTTGAAGTTATTTTTTAGTTAAATAGTAAAATCCCCATGTTGGCATTAATTTTGTATATACTTTTACCTGAACATGTTTTTTCTCACAACCAGGCATAAAATACATACTTTATGCCTGAAAAGTAACTATTGATAGTCAACAAACAAATATATCAATGCTTAAATTTAATTTTGAAATTAATTTGTATTAATTCAGTTGTAGGAAAAATGTTGTATGCAACATGTGTGTAACAGTGTAACATAGTGTTTTTTTATCTCGTGTTATAATTTCCGCATTCGGCTACGCTTCAGGCATTAAACAACATTAAATTAAAAAGAAACTTTATTTACACACTAGTTGCATAAATAACTATAATTTATTTATGGCAACCGCTATTTTATTAATGTTAACATTGGGATTTTATTATTTAAATAAAAAATAATTTTATACAGATTCCAAATATGTAAAAATATATAGGGTGTTCTATTTAAAATAAGAAAGTTCGGCTCCATATCTTCAAAACCACTGATTTAAAAAGAATTGTTTGGCTCATTTAAATAGACTTGTAAAATAAAAATTGTTTAAATTAACCGACACCGTAGCTCTTATAGTTCGCGAGATAACAATGGCGGCCCATTTAAAATTAACATCCTGTTTTTTTATTTAGTAGATACAATAAGGATGGAGTGCAGAGTGGAATATGATAGAGAGAAGTTCTGTTTGTGTACGAATAATAATTTTAAATGTGAAGCTAATAATAGTCGTAATATGGATAACTGTAAGTCCTTCAATATTTTTGATGAGTTTTCACGTGTATATTGATAAAGCGAATAGAGTTTAGAGTAGAATATGATGGAGGGAAAAAGCTGTGCAGCTGCAGCCAACAAGTTCGCCGCGCACTCAATCCCTGTCCATCCGGTCACAGAATTAACAAGATGAATACTCCAACTTGGAATCTAATTACTGCAGACGCTGAAACAGACACACAGCAGCAGCCAGCCAATTGATTGCGCCCAACTTTCACTGCTAACAAATATCCACCAGTCCGGAATCCTCGATAGATACATCATCCCAACACTCCTAATCATTTCCTACCAAAAAATTATCTTTTACACCCTATTAACCTCCAGCTTCTTACAAACACGTCGAGGGGAATTAAGATTTATTTTAACAGCCCACACTCTTCAATTCGCTAGGTCATCTATTAAATATCGCCTGAATATTACACCAAAACAGACACTTTACTTCAGTTAATAAACTAATAAAAAAAAATTGACACAGCTATCAGCACAGTAGGCAAAAGAGAAACAGAAATAATAACAGGAACATGCTATTTATTAATACATATTAAACATTTCGTGATTATTTATACGCATAATTACACTGTATTTAACTTTCTAATTAATTTTTAATGTAAATTTCTATAAAATTTGGTTTCTCCGAAAACCTCATTCTCAAAAAATATTGAGTTTAATTACTTTCAAATTGTAATATATCATGAACAACAAATTAAAAAAAAATATCAAAACATTATTTATGTATAACATATTGTAGATTATATTGCCACAGTGGCACGCAGGGATGGCCTACCTTGTAGGTATACAAAATATATTTTGTCTTTTTTACTTTATAGTAAAAATTAAATTCTGAAACACAGCATATAAAATATATATTTTATTTATGTAGATGCAAGAGAAAAGAGGTAATAATATATCGCTGCTAAGGCCATACGTAGAGGCGAATTTTTTTTCGCCTATAGTCTTCATTCCGCAGTTAATTCTGTACTGTGCATTGTTGTTAAGGGGATGAACTATCTACAGTAAAAGTATTGTTCGTACTTTCGTACTATTCTAATACCTCTTTTTTGGTAGAGTTTAGAAAGAATGTTTTTAGAAAATATTTTAAAATAATATTCTTAACATCGAACTCTTTTTCAAATTTTAATTTTTCAAGAAACACCAAAATTTAAATTATATTTTACTTTTAGAAGGCTACCTATTGGGACTTCGACAGATACGAAGTTGGTTATATTGGGGCAAAATTTATTTTTGCTTAATGTCCTTTTACACTTATAACTTTCTTGTTTCAATTCATACAAGTTTCTAGACATTTTTTTAAGGAGAGTTGACAGCGATCCTCAAAATTTTTATAGTTCTTATATTTTTCGAGAAATTCTTATTAACTTTTAATTTTCATATGGGGCTCAAAATTGTCTTGAATTCTATTATATAGAGATTTTTTTTCTCTTTTCAATGATATAATACAAATGTTGAAAATAAACTAAGAAATTAGAAAATTATGGGTTTTTATTCATTTTTGGCAAGTAGTGTGCTTTGGAAACAAAATCTTTTATTTCAAACAAAATTGTGAGTTTTCAATTTAATTAGTAGTTAACTGTCAATTTTACTACCAAATGTCAGAAGTATGCTTTGTATTGAAATACGTAGATATTAGGAACATATCTTCAGCGTTACCCTGACAGGTGGAAATCGTACCCGACTATTTTCTTTTTTTTTTTTGATGAAAATTTAGGTGATTATTGACATGAACTGATAAAATTTTATTTCAAACAAAAGATTTTTAATTTTGTTTCTAAAGCCCATTTGACCGAAATGAATAAAACAAATAATTTTTCCAATTTCTTATATTATTTTCAATTTAATATACATTTATTTATCATTAAAAAGAGAAAAAAAACTGTATTTAATAGTATTAAAGACAACTGTGAGCTCCATATGAAAATTGAAAGTTTATTTAACCAAATTCTTATATCTTACGATTCTCTAGATCTCAATGGTTATCCTCCTAAAACTCTGCACATATACACTTTTTTATATTGTTTATTTTGTCGCCTACCTGTTTTCGGATCCACGAGCCGCCGCATATACTAGTGATGTGACGAATAGCAGTTCAGCCGAATAGCCGAATAACGAATATTCGGTGAATTTTCAACCCAGTATTTGGCTTTACCAATTAATATGTTTTTCTACAATCTGAAAGTCTGATTGGTAGTCCTCGGTGCGGAGCAGGGTTTATTTATTCTGACGCGTGAAAACTATTAAATTTAATTATTTCAATTTTATGAAAAAATAATGATTTACCACCAAACAATATAAATAGATAAATTATTTACTCTTAATATAGATATATTACTAATAACTAAACTATAATTATATATTTTTCTCTAATATAACAGCGTTGTGCTTCACTTATTTTTTGTAACCGAATATTCGGAATTAAAATAGGCCGAATAAGCCGAATACCGAATAGTGAAAATATGGCCAAATAGGCCGAATACCGAATAATTATTCGGTTTCGGTTCCATCTCTACCATATACTACAATTTAGTTTAATATATGTAATTGAAAGTATATACTTTTATTTTTGTTCACTTTAGTCATGTTATTTTTGTTTGTAAGAGTTTACTTCCTTGTAACTGAGAGAATCGAAGCAGGTTCTAAATCTGGTTGGAGTCGGAACAATTGGAGCAAAAACTAGGCGATGTCTTAAAAGTATTTTATGCAGAAATAAAAAAGTAGAAGAAACTGATAGGTCGTAGTAATGAAATTTGTAGCAGTTTAAGTTGGGTAGTGCGGGTAGGATGGGATAGTATTGGCATTATGTAAATCTGATGCAATTTTCTGGTTGAAATATCTGGCGGAGTTGTTTCTCGTGATAGGAAAATATTTGGCTGCGTGTAGCAGTGTATGAAAGTTGTGGAACACGGAGAATTCTATAAGTTCTCGGCGGAGATTGAATTTGAGGAACAATTGTTCCGGAGTTGGTGTAATCCGCGCGGGGCTGCGATTAAATTCAAAACAATGAGCGTTCGATGTCGCCCCGGGCTAATCCCCAGATATAAGAACCCGGGATTTTTTACCCAGACATTTGCATAAGAAAAGACACTGCCAGCGAATTATTCCCCACATAAATTAAACATGTCTCTATTTTCTTATTATGCAACGACTTTTATTCATACACTGTTTTTATACATTGTAATTATTACTTTTATTCGCAAGATCCGAAATATGCAAAATTATTTATTCATATTTATATAGAATAATAAAAATTACGAGAGAGAGAAGTTTAGGACTACCACTCCATGTGAAGACCACACTGCAAAAAAGGGGATTGATATTGTTTTTGTTTTCAAAAAATTTAGATTTTAGATTTGGTTTAATATTACCGTCTTATTTGTGCTATAGGTACGAAATATGTATTCCAGTAAGGACATAATAAACTTACAAATAACATAGGTATTATAAAAAAATAATAATAAAATAATAATTTAAAATACTGTAAAACACATGCAATAATAGTAATTTATTCAATGAGCGTGTAATGTGTGCAATAACTCATGAGGATGAAGTTTGCCAACACGAGCGAAAGTATCATTCGAATGAGTAATAGCCAGTACATGCGAATAAAGACTCTAGGTATACTTTTTCTACGACTATATCATAATAGCTATTTTTAGTACAAGTGAGCAAAATATGTCTTTTTCTCAGGGGCCCAGAAATTGGCCACACGAGCGAAGCGAGTGTGCCAACTGGACAAGTGAGAAAAAGACATGCTCACGTGTGCTAAACATAATTTTTTCCACAATCTTAAAATATAATTTAAAAAAAAAACATTGTACTTTTTTATTTAATAATGAAAATCTCAACAGTACAATTATGTTTATAAATTATAATTAAATTTAATGTAAAATGTATTATAATGTCTGATTGTCTGTAATCCCATGAAAACATTGTGCTCAGAGTTAGTGTATTTTGATCACTTAAGTTATTTACTTTGCTCACTTGTGAAGAAATTTATTTACTTTGCTCACTTGTGATTCAATATGCTACTTTGCTCACTGTTTTAAGTTGAATAATGATGTATTTTGCTAACGATTTTGGAAAAATATATTTTATTCAAACGTCATAAAAGTGATAAGTTTAATATTTAAGCCGCCGGAGTAAAAAAAAATCAGCTAATAAGAAATAAATTGTACAAGAGAAACTATGGCTTGGACACCGGTTAACCGGCTTTTTTTGTTCAAATTTCTAAAACCGAAATCTCCAGTTTTTTTTTGGAAAACAATTATATATTTATTTTTTAAATTGTTAATAATTTAATGTTCCTTAGGAATTGTTAGCGTTTAAATTTTTTTCATTATTAAATTCATTGAAGTCGTAAAACACAATTTTATGGATTTGATTTGTACGAATTTAATTTGAAAATTTAGTTCAGTCACAGATTTCTAAATATCTTCGTGTATATTTTTTTTTACGTTAGATAATTTGAAAACGCATATAGTTGTTAAACTAACGAAACATTCTCATACATTGACAAAATTAATTTGTTAAAATGTTTGTGACGGCTCGATGGTACATGAAATGTCGCTCCTTTCTTTTCATTATTTTTTTAAATTATTGCACAAATAAAATCTTGAAAGAACTATTTTTTTAGTGTAAATATGAAGCATAAGATTTTCTTGTAATTGAAAAAACCGGTTAACCGATTTTGTCTATTTTAAAAAACCGAAAACCGGTTAACCGGTGTTCTCTATTTTAAAAAACCGAAAACCGGTTTTTGATTTTTTACCTATTCCTAATAGAAACCTTTAATATCAACCAAAATATCACTATAAATCTAGATAACCTAAAAATAAAGTTACTAAAAATGACCAACAATTGACAGATTTTTAAAAATTTGAAAATTAACCCTGAGTTACAGAACAGGGGAATAAACATGTGTAGCAATACACTTTTGACAAATTCACTTTACGATGAATATGAAAATGAAAATTTGCTTTAAATGATCTATAATTCACCATTTGCAGTTCTCGTGTTGTATCTTTATTTCATAGTCAAATAATACAGAAACTATGAGTTTGATTGCGTTTGTACATAAAATTGTTCCATAAATGATATACCTTTCTGCAGTGTCGTCTTCACATAGTAGTGTAGCATACATGTGGTTATATTTCAGTATTCTAAACGTAATATACTCGTATATTTTTAGACAAATCTTATTTTAGCAGTAATGTAATTAACAGGCGATACCCACATAGAATTACAAGATATAGATAGATGATGTAGTGTATGGTAAGATGTGTGTGTGCTGACTCCGCGGGCTGGTAATTAGCTTCGGTAATCGGCGTGTGCGTTCCACTGCACACCACATACACATGCAGCGCACATGTGCACCCTACAGGAACTGTTGGGCTTCACTACACACCATCCCACGCCAACTTATACCGACCAGCGTGAAATAATGATATTGGATTAGTCTACCAGCGAGGCGAGGCTCTCAAGATAACCCAACATCACAAATATTCTCTCTTCTACAAACATTATATACTTCAACTTAAACCGAAAACATCATCAAATATTTTAAACACTATTCTAGAAATTTGTTTTGGTAAAAATATTAGAATACATCTAAATAATAACTTTGCTAATCGGGGAATTGGAAGAGGAGATGTCCAGTTGTTTGTACACTAATGCTTTTCGACTCTTATATCCCAAAAACATAAAATGTAAAGTGTAAAATGCAAGTCCCGCAACGCAGTCCTTTCACCGCAAAAAATTGTGAGATCTCATGTAGTCATGTAAAATAAAGTCAGTTATTTTAGTTAATTTCTATGGAAACACCTACATATGCAAAAACTTTGTTATAAATTGTTTCCTAATTAGTTACCTATACCAATATTTATAATTTCTGTATAAATATTGACCACTAATGCCTTTCGCCTATTATATGCCATCGAAAACATAAAATGTACAAAAATGAAAATGCAAGTCTCACAACGCAGTCCTTTCACCGCATAAAATTGTGAGGTCTCATGTAAAACAAAATCAGTTATTTTAGTTACTATATGTATATGGAAGCACCTATTCAACAACTTTGTTATAAATTGTTTATTGTTTCCTAATTAGTTACCTACCAGTATTTATAATGACTGTATCAGTATTATTCATCTTTATTTCTATAGTAAATATAATGATTTGGCAATCGCCCGGCAACATAATTACATAAAAATAATTTATTATTTAAAATACTCCTAATTGAACATAGCGCTAGCAGGCCTAATTTATGCAATATGTAAACAACACAAATAAAGTGCTCAAATCGATAATATTAGGTAGATGTTATTATGTTTCTGTGCGATTGCCAAGTTGTTATATATTATAGAAATAAAATTTCTAATATTGATGCGATCACTATAAATATTTACCCAAATTCTGTAAGGAAGTTACTAGCTCTTAGCAATGTTACTAACATCATTAGCCAGTAAAAATAGTAGACACTAAATAAAATATGAAAATGACAGCTTTTACAAATATTTCTATTGGTTAAAATTTTTAGTAACGTTACTAAGAGCTAGCAACTTCTTTACAGAATTTGGGGTATTGGTAGGTAACAATTAATGACAAAGTTGTTGAATAGGTGCTTCCATAGATACTCACTAAAATAATTGACTTGGTTTTACATGAGATCTTATAATTTTTACTTTAATATTATTTGAAGTTAAATAAGTTAAAAATATAATACGTGAATCGAAATGTAAGTACTACAACTATTATACTGTAACACAAACTACAGCTTCGCAAGTTGTGCCTTACTTCATAGCTCCTCGAATGTTGTAAAATACTTTCATTCCTTGCATTACGTTGGTTCAATACAGTCTAATTTTATATTAGCATTCTTGATTTCCATATGAAAACACTGTTGAGATATCGATTGGTGTTATTATAAAAGTAAAGTAGACAATTTGCGAGATGGAAGTATTATAAAGTATGCTAGGTGTATAATCCTTTAGTAAAACTATTTAATTTCGAGTATAGCTGTACGAGACTGTATATTCCGCAACAAGTATACTGTGTTGTTAGCAGGCTTGTTTGGTATGCATAGAAAACGTGCAGAGTAACCTAAAATATCTAAAAATGGTTCCGTTCAGCGCGGAACTCAGCCCGGTACGTGTTCCGGGTGCTCCGGTGACACTATCATTGCTCCGGGGAGACCGAACGCTCCTTTTCCACTTTCAATCTGTTGCGGTAAGCGGATATTATTTATGTACAGCAAAAAATACTTATCACATCCGCAATGTGTCACACATACTAAACAATTACAATTACATATCTGCTACAGGATCGTACCAACGATGTACTTTGCTTTTAAAATAATGCCGACCGATATTTCAATAAAAGACGATTTTTCTCAAATAATGTTTAAGAAAAGTTATATGTGATTAACTATGGATTGATATATTCGCGATTAATAAGCTTTCATAACATAAAAAAGTAAAAGTAATCAATCTAAATATAAATACTGTTACATTAAAGTAATCGCTGCTATTAATAGATCCTCTTTTTGAGTAACATAGCTAAAATACATTTGTGTAAAAACATTTTGAGATTTCCTCCATTGAAAGGAGAGTCACTCCAAAATTTTTATATTTCCGTATTCAGATTCCTAAAAGTATTTTTCTCTGTTTTGGTGTTATAATAACATATTCTCGCATACTTATTGGTGCTAGAATGGGCTTTATACTTCCACAATTTTTGGTAACATACTTGTATTGTTATCACGAATTGGTACGATTGTATTAAATATACAAAATATATAGACAAAGCACAAAAAATCACTGCTAACAACGTAATTATTCTACTTCAAATTTTCCTAGATGGAAATTGTTATATATTTTTGTAAAGAAAAGATGTAAATAAAAACAGGGAAAATAATGTAAAACGCTCGTTACAGAGGGTTATTCAAGCACTCGTTTGTTCATCTGAATTTCAACCTTTTGCTAGAATAGGTTATCCTTTTTAACTTTTATTTTAACATACTAATATTCATTCTAAAACGTAGCTAAAAATTGTAAATTAAATACTTTTCTATGCAAGTTTCATAAAAATGTAGAATTCGTAGGGAACTTGTAAATATATATTTTTCAGGTTTCTGCATTAAAAGATTTTTTTTTACGTTTCTCGGTTTGCATTTTATAATATCATGCAAGATGCAGTGATTGATGTACAACATTTCAATTAATATCATATACCTCACATGTAAAATAATAAATATTTGTCTTTCTTCGTTAATTCCATTTTGAAGTTTCGCTCGCGAACGCAAAAGATAGCTACAGTAAACCATGTATTTTTTCGTGACAGGTAGCAATTACACTTCACATCTGACGTCGTAACTACGACCAGTAGTTGACATGGTTAATTGTTAAATGTTTAGGACCAATACAACATGTATGCATTACCGTACATGTGACAACATATCCTACGGTATTTTATTATTCTCTGTGTAACATACATATATATTTCATATGGTATATTTGTTGTAATACATTACTAGGCGACATCTCTGGAGTATTCACACATAAAACAAATATTGTTTTAAATAATTATTTATTTTCCTGCGGTGTTAGTTGTTAATAATTTATATAAACATATATTTTGTTTTTGCAGGTAAGAAACAATCTATGTTGGAAAGTTTGATAATGGATCTGGTGCGATATATCGGTGAGTTGTCTGTTGTATGTGTGTATGTATGTGTGTGTGTCTTGGGAGACGTCCGACGTCGTCGCGTCTTCTTTCCGGGTGAGTAGGCCATGACATGCGGGTGTCATTTACATAATGGATGCAAATCCAGGCCTACCAACCTGCCCCGCACAACTAAACTCAACTTTATAACAATTTTCACAAAAAATTTTGCATACACACCGCGCGCCATAAATTTAATTTTCTACCCAGCCTCCGTTTCAAAGGCTTTTCACGCAATTTCCTTACGGCCTGCACTACCATCGTCATATTCATAAAAATGTTAATCGCTCCAGGCAACCAGCCGTTCTTCTCTCTATAAACATCGTCGTCCACGGCTTCAATACCCTCTATAAACACTAATTCCCAACAATGATCTAACCTCTTACTCTTTAGATAGACATTATATAATAGAGTAAACCTATAATACTTATATTTGAATGGGTAACCAATATACTATATTCAAAATTTTACAAGAACAAATATTGATATAAAATTGGTGGAGGCGCTATTTTTTTTTAAATATTATTCCTTTATTAATATTAATAATAAACTAATGATCTTGTATCCGTGATCTAGTAAATAGAGTAACAAACTGTAGTTCTTATGGTTCTTAGAACTTGAGTTCAAGTTCTGTCGAATTAAATTTTAGCATTTATTTTCCACGTAAAACTGGCCTCGACAAAGCATTCTTTTTGTTAGCTAGAGGTCCAAGGTTAGGTAGAGCTAATATCTGTGATAAAACTGACACACCCTTCAATAGGTAATGAATCTTGATGATATATTTATGTTATTTTTTTTCAAGATTACAAACTTTACTAGATATTGTACAATAATTTGTGATGTATTAAAGCAGGAATATTCACAGATAATGATAATAGGTAATTACAAATTGTAATAAATTGTACATGTAAAATATTTAGTGTAAAATAGTGGAAGTGTTATTTATGAAGTGTAAAAATATCAATCATCCATAGTTGACGTCTATGGTTATTGCGTTCAATTAATTCGATATTTTTAGACGTTATTAAAAAGAATGTAGCTTCGTAATTGGCATGAGCCAATAACGTAGCTGACATCTAGTGGTGAAATTTAAATTAAGAGCACTAGGGAAAACATTCCGGTGTTTATATGCTAGTTGTATAGGGAAACTGCTTTTCTTAAAGTAAAATATCTAGTAAATCAATAAGATATTGTTCAATATCTCTTTGCAGTAATTATATTATTTCACGAATATACATACATTATTTCTCCAACAATATTGAGTTACAAAGGAAATGGAAAATTAGATTATAGATAAGGAAAAAGGTAATTCCAATCTGAACCTTTGTTCTGCTGATTTCTTGTCTTCAGATTATCATTAATCTAAATGTTATGTTATTATATTTATTTTTTATTATTATATAATATTTATTGCTACAACTTTAAATAAAAAGCAATTTTAAAACAAGGTATTATTCCGACCTCTGATCGAAAAACCTACATTACGGAAGTTTACAAATAGAAAGGAAACATGTTTAATTAGTAAGAGTATCAGTTTATTATTCTATTCGGTAAAATATACATATTTATACATTTTAGGTAATATGATTGATGTAGTCAGACGTTAATTTAATTCCGTTTACTACATTTCATTTACAAAATACTACTACGAGTAGGTATTTTTGGTAAACGCTTGAAATATTATTATAATTTTAAAGCTAAATTGTTTGAAAAATTCAGATATGTTACTAAAATCAAATTGTGTAAATTGTAGGATAAGGTCATATTCTTACAAGAAAATACGTACTTTGAAATATTTAATTGTGATTACACTAGTAGTCATTATATATTTCCTTAGTTTTATCTTTAATACAGCTTCTCCTTCAACTATTAGTCTTCTGCACAAATTAAATATATGAAGATATCTCCTACAGAGATGAACATTTCTTTTCTTTTAATCATTTTACGCAAATAAACAAATTTAAAATACAAACTCAAGACTTTGCTTTTGCTCTAATACCAATGTATAAAATGAAATGTTTACCCTATTTCTAAGATTTCATTGCTGTTGTCTATTGTCAGTGGTTAACCCGGATAATAAGAGAAGTATAAATTTTTGATTATTTTCACTGAATTTGACATATCACTTTTTTTCAAATTGTTAGAAATTAATTGCTGCCGGCAACGGGAAACATATAATAAGTGACTCGGAATGTAAGTATCTCAAACAAATATTCTCGTAGGATAATATGACTTACTTACATTATTTGTAGTTTAAGTCACTATTAACTTAGGTTTTAATTATGGAAAATGAACCCCAAAACAAGTTTGGAGAACTTAAAATTTGAACACCAGATCTCTTACTCCGCTCAATTCAAGTCAAACATATTAATACACCGTTGCCTAAAATCTTATACAATGTCCAAATGTGTAAGTTTAAACGTAAAAAATATTAGTTGTTGTGTGGCGCCGACGGCTTGTATTTTGATTAGAATGTAGTACATAAGTTACGGAGTGCGTAAGTTGAAGTTTTCGTGTGTGGCGTAAGTCCCTGGGGAACTCGGGATGATGAATTATAGAAGAGTTAAGATAGTCGAGACTGACGGATCTTGGAAAGAAGCATCAGCACATGCTTCATACGTGGATTTATACCCACAACCAGATTATCCCGCTCAGCCTCGCTAACGCGCTTAGCCTTATTTGTCACGAGCTGAAATACCTAAAGGAATTATACCCAAAAGAAATACATTGTCTTGTACTTCACCTTCTAAATTACAAGCCAAATAAAACGTTTTAGTCTTTGGTACTGAATGTAATGATAATTCTGGCGTCCTCCATTATAACAGAAAATTGAGTAAAATGTTAGTTGTATTGATAGTAGATAAGAAAAAAATTGTGACTGAGACATATAAAGATTTTTTTTGAAAGATTGTAACCTTACATCTGGTTGAATGGCAGTTAGCAACTGAGCAATTTATTTATTGCTTTGGTTTATTATTTTTGATTCGTTTATTTTTTATTTTACTTTATAATAGTTTAAGGTGGAAGAGGTAAATGAAAAACATGTTGTATGAAATAAATGATTAGTAATTATATTATTAGTAATAAAAAGCATATTGAAGCTTTACATTCCAAAATTGCAAATTAAGGTTTTATAAAACATATTTTCGTACATATTTCACAACAACATACAATAATTAATCCAAATCCAACTGATATTTTAAATTTTCTTTAAATCGTAAATTAGTTTTGCGCGAGACCCATTGTTTGACATTAATTTCATATATACTTCTACGTCACACTAATTTTAAAAATTATTTATGGCTTAATGAGGAACAATTAAGAGTTGCAAATACTATTGACAAAATTATGTTAAAAAATTTTCTGTATATATAAATAGGGCAAGTTGTACTTTACGTTTAAACATGACACAAAAGGAAATGTTTTAATAAAACTGAGCGATGGGCAAATATCTAATGCACACATAAAGTTTTATATTTTTTGGCGGCCATATATATTTTCTAAAAAGCAAGACAACTTTCTATGAATTTTTTATGATTTGCTTAATTACTCCAGTGGTAGGACTGTTGATTATCAAATAATAAATGTAATCAATCACTTACAAGACGACTTATATTGCTATGGAAGTAAGTAATGCTTACGTCAACGATGGCGAGAAAAAAATGTAAGTGCTCCATTTCTTCAAAATCTAATATATATTTGATTTGTTATTTTGCATGTAATTATAAGCAAGTATTTAATTTGGGTTATTTGCATTTTTTTATTTTTCCTGAGAGTTTTGTCTACGATATGCAAGGTGATGTAATTGCTAATCTGCATTAATATAATTTGATATTTTATTTCTCTTTGGTAATATTGTATATTGAAGAATTTTTATTGCATCGGATTTAATTTGGAAAATGAAACCGTACGGGTTCTGGTCTGAAAGAAATTAATTATCTTCGATAGGGCGATATTGAAAATAAAGGCACGAATGCTGAATGCAGGTGGAAGAATTAGAATTTGTAATTTTTGGATAAAGAGCAGTGGGATGTAATAAGTTAATTTGCTGGATATTGTATAGGGCAAAGAATTCCTACAAAGGACCAAATATTAATTATAACAAGATATTACTTAACGCTAAATTAATTACAAAGACTTGGTATTCATTGTATTTAAATAAAATCAGGCCAGCATTGAGAGGAATTCTTTCAAACTCATCTTCGCGCACTTGATAAAGTTTTTAATTAAATGCGATCAAGTTGGGAGACGGTCAATAAATAAATAACGCACCATTGCACACCAACTACCACTCATTTCAGCTCTTCCAATCTGTATACATTTCTTAAATAAAACCAAAATAACAACATATTTATTATGTATTTTATACGGAAATGTATGCAAATTGAATTCATTTTTCGGATACAATGTAAATGTCAAAATTTCCATTTTATTATATTTCTTATGGTATATGAGCAAGTATATACAATAGGTACATTATGAAATATAAAATTACATCTCTAAATTCAGATCGCTGAGCCTACCTTTGCTACCTCAGAATAAGCGTTTTAAAAAAATTACCACAATCTTATTGTTGTGTACCGTGTACAGTAATATTATTGTTTTTGTTATTATTTTACTTAGATATACAGGGTGGCTGATTTTTCATTGTCCAGGCCATATCTCCTGAAATATTAAATATACAAGAAAAAGCTAAATAGGAAACTTGTGTAATAAGACCTTGCCTATAAAATAACGTTAACAGATATTTTCCATGGCCTACTGATTTGGCGGAAATATAGTTAACTTTGGTTTTTTAAATGGAACACCCTGTATGTTTTTACGGAATAAGATTCTACATCAATTTCTCTTTACAATTATGTAAAACAATTGGAGGTTTGCCTTTAATTTATGCTTAATTATGTAAAAAATAAAATTATGTGAGATAGCTGTGATTTGCAATTATTTTATTATTTATACCTGTAGACAACTGCCAAGAAACAGACAGAAGTATTTATTAGTTGAAAAGGTATTGTACTTCGTAATTACAAAAGAAAAATGAATTTCACAAATAGTGAAAAGGTTGATATGCTCTGCTGTTTTCACAAATCAAATAATAATTAAATGAAAACCATAAAACACTTCTCATAAACACTTGTATCAGATTTATAAAAAAAATAGTGATTAACAATGAGAAAACACTGCTGACTTATATAATTTTCTTTTTTGCATTATTAAGCATTAATTTAAGGCAAACCCCCACTTTTTATACATAATTGTAAAGAGAAATTGATGTAGAACCTTATTCCGTAAAAACATATAGGGTGTTCCATTTAAAAAAACAAAGTTAAATATTTTTTCGCCAAATCAGTAGGCCATGGAAAACATCTGTTAACTCTATTTTATAGACCAGGTCTTGTTACACAACTTCCCTATTTAGCTTTTTCTTGTATATTTAATATTTCAGGAGATATGGCCTGGACAATGAAAAATCAGCCAGCCTGTATATATAAAAGATAACAGAAAGTTGTATGAATTTCGATCCAACCGATAGCCATATTATCCGATATTCATTTTTTTTATTTTGCTTTTATTAATGCTTTTGTGTAAAATATATAATTAAATAATGTTTCTCCGACACCAACATGGTATCCGCATATTCTGCAACTAAAAACAGAACGAATACATTCTGTAACAGAATAATGTTATATTTTATATAAAGACAGACAAATCCCTATAGTTTTTTAATTCATCCATTTAAAATACATGGGAAAACTTAATTGTTTTCAAAATCAAGCCAGCTTTGCTTTACACGTTGTTTGTGATTTTGTTAACTCAGCTGTCAAATTGTAAAATAATTGTTACAAATACTATATAGTGTTATGTATTATTCCCACCTAGAGTTATAATATTATATAATAATACTTAACACTATATAGTGTTAAGTATTATTCCCAGCTAGAGTTTTAATTTTAGTTTTAATTTTATGTATTAGTCACAAGAAAAAATATATCCTGTACCTATGTGCGTGATCATTTCTTGCACACGTTTTAGTTTTAATTTTAATTTTAGTTTTATTTTTTAGTTGCAAGAGTATGCAAACTCCATAGTTTCTAAAACTAAAAACTAAAACTGTCAGCTGTCAGCTGTCATTAAATGTCAAATTTACTTCTCCAAAAATATAATAGTTATTTGTATATCAAGTGCTGAAAGTCTATCTTTGTCGAACCAAAACGAAAGTTGCAGCCTGAGCGAAGCGAAGGTTGCAATCGTTTGTGTTCGACAAAGGACTTTCAACACGTGTTATTCACACTATATTTTCTACTCCTGCAAGATAAAAAATAAGGAAATAAAAAATTATTTTTTAAACATAATTTAACATTTATTGCAAATTTTGTATTTGTGATGCGTATCCATGGCAGCAACAATGCAACAAACATTTATTAGTTCTGCAAAGAGTCATTTTCAACATGAAAAACAAACCAGAAAATTGTATTTTCAAAGCAGGAGTAGAAAAAGAAAATTGATTATTGTATATCATGAATAAATATTAATAATATCCAAAATTTAATTTAAAATGGATTGTGCTGTTTTGCACATAGAAAATGGGAAAATAAGATGAATCTGTGGTATTGTTGAAGCTGTAAATAATAAAAAAACAAAAATAGATCAGAATGGTGGGTTCATCCTATAAACCAACATTGTGTTCGAAAAGGAATATTTTAAAACCTCAGTCATGATATGAAATAAAAATTAAAACGAAAGAAACAGCATATTTGTACTGCAACTAAAGCGTACAATGAAAATTAAAACATAAAATTAAAACTAAAACTTAAAACAGTAGCTGGGAATGAGTACTTATAGTCTAAAACTCGTGTAGTGTTTATTCGAAAAACTTTTCTCAAATATTTTTAATTTATGAAATATCGCCTGGACACTAGAACAGAAGCTCCTACATGGAAAGATTTTTATTATTTTATAATATTCTCATAAAGTGATGGTAACAGTGTGTATATGATGGCAGGTAAAAAATGGTGGCAGCGCGTCGCACTACTAGTAATGAGTGCAACGTGATACCCGCTGCTCTAACCTTAATTAAAAATTAATTATTTGCTTTGTAATTAATTTCTTGTAAGTTTTTATTTAATTACGAAACTTTCAAACTTTGTTAAAATTAATTTACATATATGCTAAAATGCTTCAGTTAGTAAGCCAATAAAAAACATTTTTGATACATTTCATTATCATAGTTACCTTTGACAAAAAATATGTAATATATTTTAATTAAAACATACTTTTCCTTTTCGTTTGTCTATTTGAATTCTCATAACCTGGAATTAATGAAAAATATTGAAAAGACGCTTTGTTACACGCGCAATAAAATTTAGCTAATGCCTTTTTTATTTCTCAAGGAGGTGTATAGTCATATGATAAGTAACCAATAACGACACTCTTCAGCACTTTTGATGTAGTCCAACTACGGCCATATTGAGAGAAGTAACTGAACAGTATAATTGTTGATTTAGGATCCATACAAAAGTTATAAAATAACAAATTATATTTTACTTTTAATCACACATACTTTTCATAAGATATGGATGTTTTTAAGAACTCTTTTTTGTAAAATAAGGTCACACATTTATGTACAATTAAAATTAAAATTGACCACATTTTGTTAAATAGCTTCTACCGTGTTATAAGTTAATGAGTTGTAAATACCATTTATCTGTTCACTGAATTTTATATGTTACACATTGTTATTGTGACCCGAAATATAAAAAATATATTCACATAGTTTCAATGTCTAAATATTGTTCTGGAAATTAATCTTACAAGTATGTCATGTATCTGTCAATTGACTTATCTATTCTAAGACAGTAAATCGTTAATTGATGAATCTTAAAATATGAAAAACGTTCACATTTTATTACAATACAGATTGTTTCAACAATTTTATTGTTTATTAATTTTCATATTTCATAAATACAACACAAATATAAGGTTACTGTGAAACAAACCAATTAACTCTCACCTCCATATTAAAAGGAATATAAAAATCAAAACAAATATTGTCTATTTATTAATCATGAGTTCTGAAAGCTTCTTTCAATATTTAAATAATTTGAATATATATAAAAATCCAAACAAATAATTTGAATTAATGTGTTTCGCGGCCAACAGCTGACCCAACTAACCTCACTAACCGTCACTTGAATATGGTTAGTCTGGTAACTTAAAACTAACCAAAATTTTCAGGAACCGCATTCCGTAAATTAACCGGTTACTGCAAACAGTATCAGTAATCACTTTGGTTAAGTTTCGGAACATAGCATAAGTAGGGAGTTATGAAAATATACAAATCTGAGACAAATAGGCGTCCCGAGATCTTGTTTCGGGACACCGGATCATCAATTTTTAAATCGGGATAATTTCGGTCTGAGGGCCCTATATTTTTCTTTCGATACTCGAGTATTGATACTTTTTCTTCGATCCTATGCTGGCATCTGTAATTTTAATTCTTTAATTTTGATACCCACGTATTGATACTTTCTCAGTATCGCGTATCTCTATACTGTGGTGTAATGAAATCATTTACAGTTGGTGTCACGATCACGTATAATTTACAATCGCAGAATCCGTGTCGGTAAGTCGTCACGTCGCCTGCACTGGCCGGCAGTTATTGCTTGTATTCCCAGCTCGGTCGCCACTATATTGCACTTTTAAAATGTGAGCTTTGTTCTTGTAATTTCCTCCACTACTACTAACCTATATTTTCTTTCAAAATACTGCGCTAATCATAACTTACACCCTGCCTGTTATTTGCAAATGCTACCAAAAACTACATCGAAAAAATCAAACATACCTACTTCATTTCTTCTAAATGTACATTCCAATACTCTATACAGAGTTTGTTATTTTCATTCAGAGCTGAAAACGCATAGACTCTTTGAAAGATAAAATCTTGCAGGAATTTCTTTTTTAAAAATAATAGTTATTTAAACTAAGGTACCTATATAAGTACATTATAACTTTCGGGAATGTATGAACTGAGGTGGAGCCTGCGAATAGCTGTGTTAGGTACTTACATTCCAAGTCGCTTATTATGTTTTTCGCGCAAACAGTAGTAATTAACTTCAAATATTAATGTATTTGTAAAATATGACAGTTGACTTTTACAATTCACATTTTTTTATTGCAACTTTTTATAGTTAATTATTAATTAAATTCCTATGATTTTCATAATTAACCTGCTGGTAGGAGAGTTTGTCTACAACTACACATTGACAATGGTAACCAAATAACAGAAATCATCAGGAACTTACGTATTATGTTGCTATTGAAGAAACTTAAATTTACGTGAACGGTGGTGCAAGAAAACTGAAATATGTATTTTTTATTATTTTCTAACCAACTTCATCATAGAGGCACGCACTTTTATTAAATTTGAATTATTTATTTGTAAACTTTTTTATTCTATATTCAACTGCCAACAAAAATCACTTATATTTTTTTAACAAATATAAATAAATACTCATATAACATTATTATTAATTTTTTATGTATATTAAACAACATATGCATGCTGTATATGTTATAAACAAACATAAATAATTGTTTATACTAATTTATTTTTGCAATATATACATATTTTTAATAAATATTTTTTTTCTATATTCAAAAACTATTACATTATTAGTCGTTCAATATGAATGCCGACATCTGTTGACGAATCCTGAACTTACGTTGGTATAGACCTTCTAATTTTTCAATACTCTACAATATTCATAAACTACTTGTCTGTAGAACGCAACCAAGTTTGACAAAGAAAATATATTTTGACAGTGAAATAGAATTGCAAAGTTTATTTTAAAAAAAGTTCGGTACATCCTTCGATTAGTTGTTGATTTTGCACTTTTGTAGCAAGTAGTTTAGACAAAAATAGAGATATATTAAAATTTATTTTTTCTGAAACTGAAACGAAAATACTATTCTTCCTAAAATGAGGCGCGAAAGTTGCATTTTCCTGTCATGAACAATGACAGTAGATCTGCTACAACCTCTACTGCCACTTCTTTTATATCTACAGGAACCTCGTCATTGTGTTTAGTTTCGCACCTTAGAAATGAAAAAAGCTCACTAGTAAATACTTTTAGATAATCTAATTTTCTTATTAAATTTAAAATTATTTTTTATTATAATCAAAGGTTTCAGAAAGAAATAATACATGATTCGTCAGAAAAATGTCTGTACTTGACAAGAAGCCATAAAATACTCTTCACAAAGTGCCTAGTATTTCAATATGGCTCCTCGAATATAATGTATCATTTTTCTGAGTCTTATGTAAATAACTATTAAGCTACTGCTGCCACCAAGTTTTAAATGTAATACTAGTAGATATTACATATTTCAAATGAATAAATTACTGTAAGTTATGTTGTCACATGACTCACATGTACTGAGTTAGTCCTCAGCACGTCATCAATTTCTGTTGCAAGATTTATTAAACTTTTATCTTTCATCTTTGTCGTACAATGGCATAGATGAGAACTTTGTTCGCTATCTTATTATCGTACGTGCTACAGAGGAGTATGTATGCTATATCTGCCTCCAATCAACGACAAAGGATTAGAAAAGTAGTGTAAACGCTTGAAGAAATTTTTTCAAATATTTTTCCCTCGACAATTTGTGCTTCATTAAGGGTTGGTAGTTTCGTTAGTTTAATCAACATATACTTTTGTATATTTCATTTCTTATTATATTTTGGTATACTACTGCCAGTTTGACAATTTATTTATTTGGGAAATAATACGATTGCACCCAACAAGACGATATAATAAATCCCTCTTTTCCCCTTGACGATTTGAATCATATTACACTTGATGACGTGAGGATCGATTCAGGATAACCGATTTTAAATTCAAATATGTGATTTATTTATTTGTAAACCTTTACTGTTAATTTTTATGGCAAATAATATTGTTTTGTTAAAACATTTTTAATGACTGAAAATGTGTATTATTTGTGTTAGTTTTTGAACGCGGTATGCGGCATATACATATCGGGAGTGTGTAAGTATTTTTGTTTCCATTTTGCAGTTAACTTTCCATTAGCAGCGTAGTGTAGTGTATGAGATATTTGAATGAAGCTACGTTGAACAAACAACAGAGTTAGTGCATCGACAAGCTGCACTAGAATATTTAGAGCTGTTTACTCTACAGCACAGAGCAGCCGGCTTGTATCTTTGCTTACACACTTAGCTTTTTACACTACAAATTCATTACTCCGTCGTGGACTTACATGACGCTCGTAGGATTATAATATTATCACTACTCATCACAAACTCATTACTTTTCTTTGCATTGATCTTAACATTATTTTTTACTTTATTATGTATGCATTATAGATACAAATTTTGATAAAATAGTTTACATGTATGTATGTACCTTTTATTAATAATGTTAAGCCAGTGGTCGGATTTGAGCAATTTTATTGGAGGGTCAATATCGGAGTATCCAGGGCCGGCCCGAGAATAGTTAGCCAGATGCAAAGTACGTTGATAGGTGATAGCGCTTCCTTGTATAAAGTACAATCAACTCCATTAAGTAAATGTCAAACATATTTAGGTTATTGTTGAGTCAAACAAAGTGGTATCAGACAGATTGCCTAAACAAATCATTCAAGATACCGAAAACGAACCTGAAAAATATTTTAGAGTTTTAGCGTAAAATTGTGTTTATATACTATAAATAATCCAAAATTTCACATTTTTGGGTGCGAAATTTTGGTTTTTGAAAATACTCCATGTTGATACACGCGGATGAGCTTATTTTAAATGTATAAACAAAATTTAATTATCTCTTTTCGCTCCTGACATCCGTTAAAATAAATATCAGAAAATTAATACACTTATGTAATTTTGCATTTAGAATCGATTGGTAAGGTCGCCGCTCGCGTAGTCTGATCCTTTAAGGGTTAATCATCAAAAACTGTTTTTTAGAGCTCAAACGTTAAATTTAAACGTAAATAGGTATTTCGAGAATAGTAGGAGATAATTGAATACAGCTTGAAAAAATTTTCCAAGAGAAAAACTGAAATTTCAGTTTTTTTTTTCTTATTTCTTAAAGTAACTTTGCCAGTAGAATTGGCTGGTATAATCGTTGAGATTGTATCTCTATCTGTTTTAGAAATATTCCAAAAAAACACACTTTTTTGAGATTCATGCAACTTTGCGAGCAAAAATTTCAGTAACCAAAAGAGATAATTAAAAACAGTGCATGGACGACTATAAATATGAAGTATTTTCAAAAACAATAATTTTGGACGCAAAAATAGAAATTTAAAAATTGTAACTTTTCATATTCAAACTGTGTGTTGGAAATCATTTTAAGATTTAAAAAAGATTGAAATAATTTAAATTATAATTTTAATTTTTTGCGTGAAAGATTTTGTAAAAGTTTGTGTTCTTAGAAAAGTATCTGCATTAACTTCAATAATTTGTTCAAACTATGGGATGGCAACTCCCTACCCTTCATGTTTTCTGAAAAGAAATATGGAACTATTTATTTCGCAAAAAGAATGAACAGTAGTGAAAAGTAAGAAAGTGTATGTATTGCTGATCCATCAGTTAATCAGACAATTATTGTGTAGCATAAATCAATTTTTAACTCAAAGAGTGGAGGATTTTGTAAAAGTTTGTCTTCTTCTTTGACCTTGTGTTAATGAAATGTAGATTACATAATATGTGGTAAAATGGAGTAAGTCTGATGCATAAATATATGGCAAGTAGGGGTGAGATGGACCACTTGTTGGAAAAATAATTATTACTCTATAATATTGCGTAATATTTAAAAAACTTATTTATAACAACATAATCTAGGCTTACTTGTAAGAATAAAGGAAATATTTAAACTACGTTCTGAAAACCACAAAAAATATTTTATTCGGATTCAAAAAAGTCCAACTCTCCTCCACGATATAGGTGAGACGGACTAAGGCTATGAGGAGATGAACTAGTTAACATATCGTTGTCATTTGTCATATGTGGTACAATCATCCTTGTTAACGTTTTTTTAAACAATTTGCCTTGCATCCCAATATTCGTCTTCAAAATCTTTAGCTTCTTCATTATCATCACTCTCTGATTAACCATATAACAACAGTTTTTCAGAACTCAGGGAATAGCAACTAGATCGTCTACGTTTCTATATGCGAATGATTTTTTTCCTGTTTACCAGTTGAATTGACTTTTTTGACAATAAAAATCCTCCTTAGCATTAAGTGGTCCATATATGTTCTCAAAGCAGAGGTAAAACAACTAAATTACTTATGACTATGTATAAATAGAACCACTCATTTAAGTTACGTTGTCTTATGTACATATTGAGAAAGTAATTTTTATTTAACTAATTGTGTATAATAGATACCAATTTTTTTGGATTTTTTTTAAGTAAATCTTGAGTTATTCATTGTTTTCCATCTCCTACCGGTCCATCTCTCCCCCACTTACCCTAGGCAAAGTGGCCGTTAAAGAACTGACTACAGCTTTAAAAACATTGTTAAAAGTGTTTCAATAATTTGTTCAAACTTTGGGTGGCAACTGCATACCCTTGATATTTTGTGAGAAAAAATGTTGAAATGTTGATCTTTGAAAGCGGATGAATGTTAGTGAAGAGAAAGAAAGTGTGTACGATTTAATTACTGAGGCATATTTTCGGTGACTTGAGTGTTGTGGGCTGACGGTTGACACCAGATGAAGCGACATAAATCCGCGCGGCTGCATTGTGGCTCGGCTGACATTGACAGCTACACTCGTACATGACGCGGCACTGACACTCCGGCTTTGCTGCTAATACGATCTCGCTATGTAATATACATAGCCACCAGCCACCACCATATCGCTACAAACCAGAGCAGACGTATGACGTACTTAAAAATCCGAACATACTATCACTTCATAACAATGCAACGTGGTTATATTTTTGGTGGCAGCACGAATAATATAGTTTCTGGGTTGTTATATAGTAGAAAAAATCTGAATACAGCTCCAGCACTACATGTATGTGTTGTAACACAAACAAAAAATACAATTTTACTGCTAAGTAAACATTTACTAGACAAATGCCTAGACCGGAAAGTAAATGCACGCGCATATATTAACAATAAAATTTAATATGGAAAATAATCAGGCGGTATTTATAGTGGCTTGAGCCACTGAAAAATTGTCCCTATCCACTGTATACATTTTAATAATCAAACATATGTGCACGAATTATATTTATTATTTATTACTAGAGCTAGTAGTTCATAATAAGAATTGTTTAATTTTAAGAAGCGTATATTTACTAGTGGTGGCAAAGTCCGGAAATATTTGAGTCCGGACCCAAAGAAAAAAAAAGTCCGGACTTAAAAAAGTCTGAACTTTTCGGACAGTGTAAAATGCACCTTCACGGTCCGGACCCGTCCGGTGCATTTGTGTACCAGTGCACGGTCCGGTGCGGTGCGGTGCATAAATAAATTTACGAAGCAAATAAAATTAATTAAAAGTAAATTTTTGACAGCAATGATTTTAATACCCCAAAAGAAAGAAAACCGATTATTATATGTTAAATTAAATAAATTTGCACGGAAGTAATTTACTTGGCTGTATATAAAATCGGCCATAAAGCAAATAAAAGTGAAGTACTATCGCAGGTCCGGACTATCGCAGGTCCGAACACGGACGGGTCCGGACTCGGACGGGTCCGGATTTTTTCATCAATAGGGTCCGGACTTAGTCCGGACCCAAAGTACGGACTCAAAAAAATCCGGTCTCCGTTGCCAGCACTAATATTTACCTAATTTTGTAATAAACAAAATAACAAACATGTAGCATTAGTTTAGTATACAGGTGTCTCAAATAACTTGTTAAGCATGATGATCTCGAGTACGGTAAAAGATACGAGGTTGGTTAAATTAAACCAAAGTTGCCGCATTAAGCTACCATTTTCCTAAAAAATAAATGGTTTACTAGATATAAACGAAAATGTAAATGTTACCGGTTTTAATATTTGCTCATAACTTCGAAAATTAAAAGAATAAATGATTTTTTTGTGTTCCTACTATATACTTTTTTATAACGAATTTACGGGGGTTTTCAATTTTTTAATATGTACCGTTTTCAAGGTATCGATGTCAACTTTAATTTTTCATATGGAGTTTATAGTAAGTTGTGATAATTTTGAATAGAGCTTTTTTTGGTCTTCAACCATATAAAAAAGTCATATTTTATCTTGTTATCAATTTTTTTACCGTTTATGGATCTTATAATAGGTGTTGATAATTGTGAATAGAGTTTTTTTTGTTATTGAGCCATATAAAAAAGTATTTTATTTTAATAAATAATACGAAAAATAAAAGAACAGAATAAAATACAGCATTTGCTCAAATAATTCTCTAAACTGATGACTTTGAAACTCCGATATTAGGTTCTACTATTCTCGCAAATGTTCTTGGGTCCTCTATTTCTGCCTGAACAACTTCTTTTTCTTTCTCTTCATTTAATAGCTAACTATGAAATAGTGGTTTTGATAGACAAGTTTTTCTTAATTTTTATATTATTTATTAAAATAAAATAGGAAATAAGGTTCAAGAGCAAAAAAGCTCTATTCAAAATTATCGCAACCTACTATAACCTCCAAATGAAAAATTAAAGTTGGCACCGATAACAGTAAAAACGGTACCCGATAAAAAAATTTTGAGAACCCCCGTAAATTAATTATAAAAAAAGTGTCTAAAGATGCTGTACACCAAAGTCACTTAATCTTTTTTAAAATTTTATAAGTTATGAGCAAAAATTAAAAACCGTAAAGTATACAGGAAATCAAAGACATCGTTAAAATGGCAGCAACTTTGGTCTAATTTAACCGACCTCGTATCTCTTACCGATCTCGGAATCCCTTTGCTTAACAAGTTATTTGGGACACCCTGTATACCTAATTATTTATTTTGTAATAAATAAAATATCAAACATTTATCTTTAGTTTGGTAGGTATATAGAGTTTCATTTTTCATTTATTTAGGTATTTGATAAAAATCAATTGACATGCTAAGAGTATTTTTATAAGTTTGTGAGATTTTATACTTGTCTTTTTTGTATACATACTGTAATAATTAAACTTGAATTTAATAAATGAATGCAAATTCTGCGGGACAAAAAAGAGGGGTAAAACATGGTCGCTGTTTATTTTTCATATTAAATTATTTGACTTTGAACTGAAAAAATCTAGCTTTTGTATAAAAGCTGTAGCACTGTAATCTACAATGTTTAGCGCCGCCACTTAAAAATCATAGTGAAAAGGATTTTAAAGAAACTTGCACACCAGAAAATTGCTGCGAAATAAATAACCTATAGATATTAGTAATTTTGTAGAGTGGGAAAAAAATATTGTGGGCTGTATTTCAGTAAAGTGTATTTCTGGTTCTCAAGACATCCACTCTATTCTTCTTTCAGATCAGAAAAGCGCTACTTTAATACCTAATAGCACAAATAGATATATTTTAATTTTAAAATAGTTCCCATCCCAAACGACTTTTCAACTTATGTAGGTTCATGGAGAACTATGTAGCAACTTGCATCTGATTTTAAATTCAAGATAGACATCAAGAATGTATGTGTTGTAGTATATGAGGCAACCTAGCGTACAATATTTTATACATATTACTCCTATTCACATATCTTTTAATGGCTGTTCTGTTCACAGACAAATGTAGGGGATATAGTTTAATTATGTAGTAATAACCAGCCAATATTTCAAGAGTGTTCACATTTGAAATTATATTAATTTCTAAACTACCGTAAGGAGTACAGTGTAGATGTAGAAGATATCGAGATGAGAAATAAACCTGATTTTATTGCTTGCAAAGATTGTAGTGGAGTGATAAAGATAGAGGGTTATTAGTTTTGTTGTGGGTTGAGGAAAGAATTTAATATAAAATTCTGAAGATTTTGTATTGGTCTGGATTGGCGTCGGAAAGTTGGAGAGTGGTCAATCAAATAACCAAATATCCGTCGGACTAGCGAACTTAGGAACAAAGTTTAAAAACACTCAGGCGAAGCTGCTGTTTACCCGCCAGTGGCGTAGCCAGGGGCTAATCCCGGCCCGGCCTCAAGCCGCTTACAGAAACCGACACTCGCATTCCGGCCTTGCGGGGCGTATGTTATGATTATGGGTATATGCGCCATGGGACCGGCTCCCGTGGGACGAGCGCTACACGCGCACGGGACGCGGGTGTCATGGCTGCCCGGATGAAGAAAAATCGCCAAGAAAAACCCGCATCACCAGCCGGAGAAAAATTATGTCCATTGTTGAAGTTCGCACCAACTTTCCGACAATGCAAACTTCCCAAATATAAAATTCCCCAGGCGCAAGAAATACCAAACTTTACACGCCGGAAATCATACCAGAAATAGACGAGTGCACCAAGCCAAAAAACCACCCACTCTATCAAATTCCCTTATTACTTATTACCCACTTTATTCTTCACAAGCACCGCTTAAACTGATCTGGACTGGGATTCCGTAACTTCATCCGTTCCTATCATAGTTTTAATAGCAAATATATACAAAGTCAAAGACAATTTTTTTATTTACAATTGCCAAAACAATTTTCCGTTATAATTTTTACATTCTAATTCACGTACAGAGTACCGAAAGAAAAGGTTTGCCTTCGACGCGTAGCAGAGGACTACTCATCTAAGGGCGTAAATTTTTAATTATAAGATTAAAAACGTTTTTGCTATGTAAACTTATTGTGGCCATGAGACCATGCCAAAAACATTAATGGGATGAGTTACATAGCATCTTGCTGTTTTTGTGAAAACAACATATGAATTCTACCAGTTTAATGTATTTGATATTATCTTTATCGCTCGGCGGATTATTGCTGTTACTTTACCGCCCGCTGATCTGCAATTTTTTAGTTTTCACTATGGTGACTAAGATGCAAACAATCAATTTAAATGCAACACTGCGTAAAATGAATTTTCGATAACTATATACACTGATATCTATGTAAATCGAAAGGCAATAAAACACAAAAGATATTTCAGCTTCGAATCTTCATGACGTTATGAAGCTCACACATACGCATACACAGATACAAAGGTGAAATGTAAAGTTAAAAGACAGAGTAAACTAACTTAAAATTATATAGCTTTCAGACGAAAAGTGTTCTAATCGTTTTTGTTTTGTCGTTTTGTGTAAATATTTTATTAGAGTACTCGTATAACTACAGTTTGTATACACGAAATATAATTGAAATTACATGTAAACAAGAAAATATAAACTACCTTAGTTTGAATTTTACCTGCAAGAGTAAGCTGAATTATAGCGATTTTTAACGTTAGGGCAAATATATTGTAAATGTGGGATGACCCCTTTGAAATTTAATAGTTAAACAATCGTTTTTAAGCGCCTCCACCATATCAGTACATTGGGCTCTACTCTCGAAATCGTTCGTAAATTTAGTGTACATAACTGTACTAGTTGTGCATACTTTTCAAATTACTGTATTGTCGAACGTACATAAGTATACGTAGGTATATTATTCATTCGCAATGCTACGAGTGGTATTTCATGCGAATAACTGATTTAAGTATAGGTAAGTCTACCATAGTAACCCGTTTGTTTTATAATATCATTCTTCGATAATTTTGACCAATTAGACAAATGGCAAGTTAAATTGATTAGGCACATTTAGGTACAATTGCAACTCTAGAAGTAGTAGAAATGGTATATATGCATCGCAGGAAATTTTATAATAAAGATGATGGCCCACAGTACGAGCTCAATTTTACAGAGGTCTTTTGTTATATTATGAAAACAGGCTTCCTAAGTGTGCTTTTATTATAAAAGTGGATGTTTGTAACACAAAGTTTATACATCTGGATACAAAGATTTCCTTAAATTTTCCACATAACACGCACCACGTTTCTTTCTTAAATTATCCATGATTTTATTTATTTATCCAACATCGTGTAATTATAACGATATAAGTATGCTGTTTTTAGATAAATAAAGTAGGTCATAAGTCACTAGTGAGCTAAATATATTAGCTCACTGTTTTTTGGTACGTATCATAGTAACTACGTTATAAAACCTTCTCTACACTATTTTGTTCCTAAATGTCATTTCGAAATTCCATCTGTCAAAAATCTTATATGTATTTTATATCAATGATTAAAATGTGTTGGATAAAATTTTGTATGGCACACGTGTCTTAATTACCTAAGTCACTTGAAAAAATACCATACTCGGCCTAACGGCCTCGTGAGCTAAACTTTTCCCACGTGGCTTATCTGTAATGTAACACACTTGTACCATAAATAACTATTATTTTGACATATTTATTTATGGTACAAGTGTGTTACATTATAAATACGTCATGTGAGAAATGTTTAGTTCACGAGGCCGTCCGGCCGAATGGGGTATTTTTTTAAAGTGACTAGTAAGTAATTAACACACGAGTGCCGTACAACATTTTATCCAACTCTTTTAATCATTGATTCAAAATAAAAAAAAGTAATTTAACAGTTGATATTTTAAAATGGCATTTAATAAAAATAGAATAGATAAGATTTTATAACTTAACTTCTATGATACGATCCAACAAAGAGTGAGATATAATTTATAAACCACATGTGATTTATGACCTACTTTATTTATCTAAAAACATCATAGTTATAGCGTTATAATTATATGGTGTTGAATAATAGTGTATTTTTATATAAGGAATTATGTAAGTCATGAATAATGACCATAATCCCTTATATAATACCGTACTTGTAAATTCGGAAAAACGCATAAATATAAATGACAACATAAAAATAAACAATGACAAATGACTATAGCGTCAGCTGTCAGACGGACGCAGAAAGGTTGACCCACATATAAAATAAACGTGAATAATTTATTTCTTGTTCTGTGATTGGGCTGGAAGAATGGATTATGAGTAGTGCTGCCGATTTTCTGAAAAAATGAATTCGAAATTTCATTGAAAAAATAATTCGAAAATCGGAAATTTCGAATTTCAAATTCATATTAAAATTCAAAAGGAAATAGGTAATAAAAAATAAATGAAGTAGAGAACATGTTTTTTCTAATTATAAAATTATAAGAATAGATTGATAAACTATAGAATATGGATTTCACATATTTTATTATACGAGTACTAGTATTTATTTTAGTAATTGTAATTGATTTTGTTTTAAAAAGGTTAATCTTACCATATTCTCCAAAATGACAATTTCTTTTTACGGTTTCTATATTTATATACAAATAAAAGTAAATAAAATCGAAAACAAAATTCGAAATTTAAAATTCTTTCATAAATTTAATATTCAAAATTCGAACTTCGAAATTCGAAAAGTTCCAAAGTATTTTTTTCGAATTTTATTAACGGTACTAATTATGAGTCATATTTCATTGTCCCGAAATATGGCTACTATAATTAATAAAAAAAAAATGGGGATATGTTTCTGTAGGAGTAAGTAAAAGAAAACTCATCATCTATAACATTCCGAGGTGTCATTCATTTGATGTAAAATTAAAATGTTGTCACATATTTTTTCATTTTCGAGTGGTGCAAATATAAGTATACCTTTCTATTTGTGAGGGTGTTCGAGAATACAAATTTAAAATGTAAAATTTAAGTATACTAATTTAAACTGTTCCTAATACTGTAAGGAAATGTACGAACGATTTCGGGGAGAGAGCCCTTGGTATTTTTGTGATTCATACTGGAAATAGGCCGGTGTTATAATAATCCAGGTGTGTCTATTTATAGCGGAAGTTATCCAGCTAGTTACAAAGAGGGCTGCATGTGTCGGATTAGACGGAGAAGCGATTTGGGCGCAGACACACGTCTACGGAGTAGCAGTACAGCTGCAATTATACGCTAATACACGGCGCACCTTGGGCTAATGCCGACACTCGATACTCCACCTAGCTTCCGAATCAGATCAAAGCGGAAATGAGCAACTACCTCTCCACATGCAAACCAAACCCATCGAAAAACAATTCCTACTCTTGGCTAACACTACACCTACAACTTTAATCACCGATATCATATTACTAGCACGTTGGTTATTGTTTATCTGATGTTAGATTTAAAAATTAAAGAAATTGACTTGAGGTATTTTTAAATAAATATTGCTTGGATTTGGACACATAAGTTACGTGATATCGCGTAGAAGTATGTAAGTTACATACAATGTAAGTTTAAGTTGTGTAGTTTGTGTTTGTATTGAATGCATGAAGAATTCATAGAGATTTGTAAGTATCTGTAACATATGGGGTGTATTTTTTGCGACATAATTCTCGTGTGTTTATTAACACCCTGGCGCCGTTCCAGCCCGTTGTCTTACCCCTTCCCCTCCCGTCCCGCCAAGTCTGAAGTCAACGTCTCGCTTATTGAATATGAGTCTAACATAAAATCATAGTGTTATTGCAATTCTGCACTAGTCTAATATCTCCCTTAACTAGCCTTTCATTCCGCACTCTGCGCACTTACATTCTCGGCACGGCCCTGTATTAAATACACCAGAATTACCTCCTTTATTATATATCGTTCAAACGTGACGAAAAATTCCATGTTCAAAAATTCTACACTCCAAATTGCCTCCACTAGATTTTCCCAAGCTTCTTAAAACAAATATCTACCGTGAAACATGGATTTGTCATATCCATGGATACGAACTTGACAGAAATGACCAAAAGTGTTTATTTAATGTAACAAAGGTTATCAAATTTACGTCATTATTAAAATTTCATTGATTAAGGGCTGAATTCACCGTTCCTTAATCAAGACTTGATCCATGAATTCAATTCCCAATAAAAATCAAGCTAATGAGGTGATTAAAATCAAAGATCAACTGATCCGTCGTAAGCTTTGATTATCTTTTGATCATGGTTTTGAAATATTTATTTTATATTCACAAGATTTTAAAAGTTAAGATTAATCTCATATATGTAAATTTTCACAAATCTGTATAACTCTATATTTCTCCCTTTTTCGTACTTCTTCGCCATATTAATTTGTTTTCAGATATAAAAAAAAATTAAAATTTACACTCGTAAAATTACATAAATTGTCAAAAACATTAAACAAAACTTTTAATGAAGTTGGGGAATTAGAACAAATGTTGATTTAAAGATCAGCTTGATTCTTTGTCAGTTACTGATTTAACTTGTCATTTCCAAATCGTCTAATCTTCATATTACATCTGCTAGGTTTTATTTTAAAAATAACGTTCTGATACATTGTTGATAAATTCGTAACCATGGATATGACACATCTCATGTATCACGAAATTGTGTTTTAATATAGCGCTGCCACCATTAAAGATATGAATGCTTAATGTGTTTTGAATATGTAAAATTGCTGGATACAATAAGAAGAATGTAAATAATGAATAAATGAATAAAGGTGCATGTATATGAGGTGTGTGTATATAAGTAGAGAGAAAGAATAGAAGTGTATTTGTAGTGAATAATTTAGTGTTGTATCTGGTGATTGAGTGTTGTGCACACATCGAGTCCAGCGATACAACACAAGTATTTGCCGAGGAAATTACCTCGGATTCAAACTTATCCGAATTGATTTTCTATTATTTCCGCCCGTGCAGATGCATTATTAATCACAACACAAATCATACCGACCTACAATCAAAACCTAATAAACACTCGCTTTACATTTTAAAACTCCATGCTTGCACAGATCATATATTTATTTCTGTCGTTATTACTCGATGTCTCACTTATATTCTCATGAAAGGAAAGAATTATTTTACTTTGTCGGGTAGAAATACAGGGCTAGTACTACGGGTGGCAATGTTACTTACAGTATTTTATATACAGGATATATAAAAAATAAGTACATTAAATTTAACCAATCATTGAATGCGAGACAAACAGTATTTACTATAGCTACTTTTTTTATGTAAATCTTCTTGAAATTGAGTTAAAATTTTAAAAGAATTGTCACAAATGACATTACCCGTCCTTGGTTAAATAAAATTTATTTTTCTAATTTTGATATATTAGGTGTCACTTTTCAAAATGGATTGACCATAGGCCAGCACAATGAGTTACTTGTAACCACGGGTATTTTTACAGATTATAACTTTTGTAATAACTCAAATTCGTGAGAAAATTGTTTCATATTGTTTTTACTACAAGATCAAATTATTATGAAAATGCTTAAACAACTCGTTACATAATTTAAAAGGGATTAAAAATGCTAGAAAGTAAGATTTCGAAAATAGTTACTAATAAATATTGTTGCTCTCGACGATTTCTATTACTGGTTAAATTTAATGTACTTATTTCGTACACATAATTTACTTTTTATGGTAGTTCTGTACGCGAACAGACCGTACAATACAAATGATTTATTTTAAATTTCAAATAATTCCCAGACGATATCTTAACTGTATTTACTTGTAGACCTAAATGTAACAACACCTAATAATACTATTTCCTATTTCTGACCTTAGACGCTTAGACAGATCTTACATCTGAGCATTTGACTAGTGAGAAATAAATAAATAGTAATACATTATGTGTTTTAGTATATGTGACAATATAATCCTACAGTAACATAATATGAATTTATATTTTGATGAACTTTTATTTATATATTAAAATAAACAAAATATCTCTTACAATTTTTATATGTTTTATTATTGACAGTGAAGTTCAAAAAGGTAATATATTTAATTTGAATAAAATACCAGTCGATATTTTAGGAGTACAATGAGTAAAAAATGCGTAAATATGAAACAGTCCCCCCTGTTATTCATAAATTAATTCCCCCCATTTGCAGGGCATAACTCAGTGCTTTTTGCGTCATAAATATCTGATTTTTAATTGTATTACTGGCTGCGTATTTATCTCCACGCATGTGGGGCAATGAGAGATAAACTGTCAGCCTATGATCAGCGCATAACTAACCCTAAATAAAGGTGGAATGTATAACTCGCAAACAAAGAAATCATCACAATTTGAACAGGGATAAAATCTTTACGAGCGATCTATAATTGGCGTATTAAGTCTTCCAGCAAACTTTAAAATTAGTTCATTGGCGTCGCGCTGCTTTTATTTCAGGGGCAATTAAATCATTTCTCTAATTGTCCACTCGATAAAATGAATGTTATTATAACTGCGGTCTCTTTATACTCACTGCATTTAGATTACATTACCCCGCTGGGTAAATGTATCAAACATCATTTCTAATTCCTGCTAATTTTAGTTCAGTGTTTATCATATTCATGAAATGGTGTAATAATTGATTGTTACTAGTGTCTTGTTAATATCAGATGAGTCATTTGTAGAATCTGTTTCAACTTTAGTTGGACAAATGTTACACAGATAAGACTAAGTAAAAATCAATTCGATCGAGTATCAGTGCTACACAGTTCGTTTCATTGAATGGGTTACTTTACTGGAAAAGGTTGTAAGCAATTGCTCTATCAATATAACATTTTTGTATGTCACACAAAACAGAGTTTGGGTATGCGTATGACTGAATACATGTTCAGTGTTTTATGGTCTGCTGTTTCTTCTTATCATACAAAATTTCATTTTCTACTAAACTGATTAATTTGTCGCCTTTTTTCTTCTTCAAAGCTGGAGCCATGCAATAAACAGAAACACGTTGTCCTCATTTCTCATGTAGTAGAATTCATTTGTATTATCATGAAGTACACCGAATCATGCCGAAAATGTACAGATATAAAAAACACAGACATACGAGTAGAAATGAACATTGGTCAGTTCCTAATTTGAACAAAACTATGTTGTGCTCTGTGTTTCTTATAAATGGAGGATAAATCTATTGTAACGAGAATGACTCACTGCCGATGACTCATCGCGGCCGATCTATCTGATCAGGTAGTCTCGCTACGTAGATCAAGTGAGATAAGGGCGACGCCGCTATTGTTCGGAAATTTTATAGATTCACGAATATTCCACGAGATTCCGGAATAATTATCTACTGGTATAAATTGTCGCGACCAAGGAGAGCAACGTCAGTTCATTGGAGAACAGCGAGATGTGAAGTTGAAGTAAATATTTAGTGGAAATAAATTTTGTTATCTTGTGATAATAAATAACGCAGAAATAAATAATGTCGTGTATAAAAAATTGAATATTATTTAATAATTAGTGTGTTAAATATGTATTATTAAGCATTACGTTTAATTTGTGTTATTTTTATTTAAATCAAATTATTTGATATTTTTATCGTTATTTAATAAACTTGTAATATAAATATTCGTGTTTTGTGACTTTTTTACACTTCACCCATATAAATAAGCGTTACACTGTTTTAAATTGTATTATATTCTGTGTTCTATATTACTTAAAAATCAACCTTAAATCATTACATACATGAATTTATAAGTATACTTCTGTATTTAAATAAACAATGTTTTATCGCAAGTGTTAATAATGCTGGTATTAGTGAAGACTGGTGGAGGCGGCAGTACGTAACAAGTAGTTAATTTTATAGGGCAATGTAAAGGTCACATATGAATATGATACGCGTAATACCTGTTGAGATATTCGGATGAATTGTGGTGGATTATCAGCTGTGAATAAGCTTATATGTTAATACATTTTAATACATTATTAATAAACAATGATGTATTTTTAAATGGTGCTGCGCTAATATGTTAATGTATTCCAAATTTTAGTTTTGTGTAATCTACGCTAAAACAACAGATAGGTTTCGCTAATCTCTACTTTAAATTTGCATTATGCTGTGAAAAAAAAATCCAACTTGTCCATTACTGAACTGCACTGCGATGCATTATTGCTGTTTTCAACTTCACGCCGTAATTATCGCTGCTCATTTACTATTGTCCTGCAAGGAAATAAAATTATATTCTAGAATAGTTTCAAACTATTTTCACTATTTGTAAACTTTCATTTTAAATAGTTTTTGTTGTACTATTCAACAATATTTTAATCCGTTTTACCTTATACGTTACCTTTTTGTGTTGTAAGCTATAAGGCTACGCTTAATAAACGCACTTTAAGTCGAAAAATAAATTCCTGACGTACACCGTTTATTTATTTATTTTTATTTTTCCATTACTAGCCTAGACACAGTTTACTTGATAACCATGGTAACCTTGGTCAATAATAAATAGGGTAATCCTACACTATTGGATTTATCGAATGGCATATGTTGTATGTTTTGCACCTATTTCAATTATGTATAGTTTTGTATTAAATCAATTTACACGCCGCAATACTTCCCAACAATATTATTATCAACAAATAAATTTAATGCAACTTTGGTATTTATTTATATAAATATTATATTTACTAAATAGGTAGGTATCTTCCACAATGTTATACATGTATACAAATAATATTCTCTCTTGTTTACTCAGCTGCCACAATTTTAGTATAGGGTAGGACGGACATCATGTGCAGCGTAAATATGTGTGCATGTGTGTATGTGGGAGAGAGATATATTTTTGTGATGGTATGAAGTCGTGATGCCATGAATTTAGCCTCTGGGAACGACCCCGAAAGTTTATTAGCAAATTGATTAATGAAAATTTGCATATATATTATTATTTTTCATTAATATATTAATTAATTAATCCAGATTTTACGATTTTATATAAAACATGTTCAACTTTTTTTTGTGATGGCCCCCAATATGTCTTACTTTTAAAGAAATTCTATCCTCCAAATTCAAATATTATTTAACTCTTTAAAATCAAAATATGTGTAAACTACGAAATCATAATTTGAATTTGCCCTTTAAATTAAATAAATATAACAAATAAAAACATATCAAAAATCAAAAGGGAAGGTAACAAACTGAAATGTCATGCAGATATAAAAATGCTAGTAGTAAAAAACCAACGATAACAAATCCGTTACAGAATAGCTCCTTGTATCCCTCGGTTGAACCTCAGGCGTCAGATCAATAAGGGTAGTTTTCTAAACCTAGGTGTAAAATATACTAGTTTTATTACTATTTGTTTATATTAACATTTCAAATAATTGCACCTATCCTGTTCAGATGTACGTATGAAATATTTCGGTATATGTTATTAAGATTGAAAGTGATCTTTCAATTCTTACACATGTGTACATAGGAATATGGGAAGCGATTATGAGAGTGTAGAGGAATAGCAGGAATGTAATTGGATTGTTGGGTGTTGAGAAGGTAGTTGAAACTCGTTGTATAGGAAAGTAGTGAGTGAGCAAATGAAGTTAGGTCGTGAACAAGTAATTTGTAAATAGTGAGTATAAATCTTAGATAATCTAATATTCGCGTCAGTGTTGGCTGCTGCGCGTCACCTACATCCCGCTGCAATTCGCGCGTAAATTATTCCCCGCACGTCCAATTAACACGGAAGATTTCTTGTCGCGCGCCCCCAGCATTGTCCCGTAGCTACGCCACTGTCTCGCCCCGTCTCGCTCTGTAATTTGCACTGGCCGTGAATCAGGCCACCGTAAACGGAATACAAATTAAGAGAAATAAAATGAAATTCCTGCAACCGGAATGCCCTGTTAAATATTTGTGGAGATTGGGAGACGAGGACCGTGCATTCCCGCGCCCCGGGAAAAGATCCACTTATCAAAATATTAACTGGGCTTCTCAGCATACCGACAACATAACTTCCAACAAACATCATTGCCTTCATTTGCCCTTCTCCCACAAGGGCACCATTTTTTCAGATTTCTAAAACGTTTGTCCAACGCTTACATTGCATGTGTAATTAACTTCTCATTACTCTGATTTGACTGAACTCTTCAAATGATGAAGACTTTTTATTGTATGATCAACCTATTTAGTTGATCACACGGTGATCAAAATTCATTATTACCATTACCATTACATACCGACGTCCGACGTGCATCTGTTCGGTACATACGATGGAACGCAACTTCTACAAAATATGATAGGTTTTCGAGTGAGAAAATTACCTTCGTCATCCTTTACCCTATTTTGTAAAAACTAATCTAGTTCGAGACTTTCTCACGAATCCAAAATTAAAGTTACTTCATAAATTTGAAAGGTTTATTACTTAAGTTTACAGTAATGAAATAGTTATTTTATTTACATATCAAGTGTGGGAACGCCATTTTCCCGGATGAGTATTTGGCGCGAGATTGCGAATGCTGCAATAGAACGAATACGGGAAAAGAGTTCACGAAAGTTTGTACATTATTTTTTGTGCAAGAAACATAAAATCAATAATTATTTTTATTTTGGTAGAACTATTTGTATTTATTATACATACTATTTTTTGAACTGCCACTACAGGAAATTATTCATTTCCATTTAATACACCATCTGTGAAAAGGCAAAAATGCCCCACGACTTATGATTAGGCGACGGAAATAAATATTTCCTTCTTGACCAAAACCAATCATATTTAAGCAAAATTATTTTCATTTCGTTCAAAGCCAATGAACAAGTTAAGAACCAATGTTCTCTCTTCTCTTTATTGTTGCTATGGTTATTGACTGTTTGATAACAAACTAATTGTTTGTGCAAAAATTATTAAAATAAGTGTAAAATAAATTAGTTTATATGTAGTCGTCAAAAAAATATAGTGTGCAACTCGTGAAAAAAAGCTCCTACCCACTACTCATATCAAATCAAGTAGGTATGTCTCGTGCCGCAAAAATTATATGAATATTATTGCTTTTCTGCACTCGATAAACCATATACTATTTCATACTCTTACTGCTTAAATTTGATTAGTGTGCGGATAATTCAGAAAAAAATACTCTTATTTCTAAAGCATACATTAAAAAACTATATCTATAATAAAAAAATACAATTGCCCAAACATTCTTTTGCCTATTAATAATAAAAGAAAGTAATAGTGTTCACAGGTTGACAGCACTTGGTAGTATTGACATACATAACCACAAAACATTATGTATGTATAATAAATAAAAATATTTGTACAAAAAGAAAAACTAATTATTTTTTGTTTCTCGTACAAAAAATATTGTACAAACCCCTTGCGTGAATTTTTTCCCGGATTCGTTCTATTATACTTATATACTTATCCGTAAAAATGGCGTTTCCATATTTGATATGTAAACAATTATTACATTATTTCATCGCTACTAACTAATATATGGTAAATAAAGTTATTATAAAAAGTAAATAATTTTATGGTTTAATTAGAATAAAGATTAGTTTCCGTTGAGTTAACGCAAGGCTTAATGATTAGTGCATAAAGCTTGGTTTACAGCTCTAACATAAACACTGTTTTTGGTCTTTGTCCCACTGAATTTTTATATTCGACGTAGCCATATCTCAAGCATTCGTCGTAGTGAATGTTTGTTCACATTCAATTCACGAAAAAGTAATAAGATAGGTTAGTATATTGTTAATAAATATTATAACAATATTATTAATATAATAACATTATAATTTCTTTAAGGCATACAAGTGCAAAATAATATAAAAAAAATTGTTAAATATAGAGGTGAACCAACTGTTATATTTCATATGTGGCTATTTAAATTTGAAAATACCTATTTATATTGATAAAATACAATAGTATACAGGCCCGCATTTAAACGTGGGCAGACTGGGCTGCTGCCCAAAGGACCCTACCAAAAAGGGCCCCTACCAAATTAAAAATTTTATCACCAATATACATTACAATAAAAAAGAGCAACTTTACTAATTCTAACATAACGGTTAATTTTTAATAAAAGAAAATAAAAAAAAATGCATTGTTGAAAGATCGTTCTCAGTATTAAAATTATTTAAAAATAGGCTGAGAACGGTTAACCGAACAATGTTTAAAACATCTAGTACTTCTGAGCATCTATCATTTGAGGATATTACAGAAGATTTTGCACAGAAATATGTAAGAAATTTAAATAATAAAAAAATCATATCTTAAATTTTTATTCCATGTTGAAAAAAGGGCCCCCACCAACTTTTGCCCAGAGGCCCCCTTAGTATATTGTACAACAAGCATGGTATGGTACTCATTTCATGCAAGTATGACAGTTTGTAGAATTCGTCTTCGGCCCATGCTGCAAATCACACAAAATTTAAACAATACGATTTTTGACAGAACTGTGAGATAAAAATTCATACCTTAATTTTGTCTATGGTTACCGTGGGAGATGAAAATGTGTTTACAATATACTATATATCCGTAGCCATAACAAACATACAACAAGCAAATATTTTAATTGTCGTAGAAAAATATTATTATTAAATACAAATGCCAGATATTTGATCACAAAGAAAACAGATTTTGACACACTATACGCACATGTTCTGCTCATGAAAAAGGATATCCTTGTTTCTTTCCAACCGAACTACGTCGAGTTACTATGTCGAGTATATGAAGTTTGCAAACTTTACGCTTGTGCGCAGCGACTACGTCTACGTCAAGAATCAAAGTTAAGCGGTGTCAATACTCAACCGTATTCACGTTCGACACACATATTCTTGGTTATGTGGAAAAACTAAAACTATAACTACGTTAATATCTGTAAATGTACCTTAAGGCGTAATCGACTACGATCATTTTACCAGTCATAAGACATCATTTCCTAGGATAAATTTAAAGTTTGACTTCTCAAATTGATAGGTACATTTGTTTTACGAACATAATAATTCTCAACTTTTTAAATTTCAAATAAATATATAATAATCTTACTTTATAGATTGAAAAATGACAGTTTAAGCAGTAAAAGGAAGATGAATTTAGGAAGAAATATAGAATCGGGGACAAAAGGAAGACGAAACTTGTTTCAAAGACAAATTGGCATCTTGTGCTATTGCCGTTATTCTTTTTCTTTATTTTAATTAAGTATTAGTTCCATTTCCATCTCCACTTTTAACTAATACAAATACCGTTGTACCCGAGTGGTTTGAAACCCACAATTAACTGTAGGCTAAATGACCAAGATCACTAAAATATAAAAATTTGTCTCGAAACAATTACCTTAGGTATTTGAGGTCGTATTCAACAAAATGCAGGAACTATAATTAAAAATAAAATGGAAATACGTACACTATCTACTAAGTTTAATAAATTCGAATTATTCTAGTTCTTATGTCAAAAAATAGCTTGATTGATGAAGGAATGGAAGAACGTTTCTGCAACCTAAATACAGCGATAAGATTGTAGTAAGTGAATTAAAGAAGTTTTTTCTATGATTTTTATTTTCCAAAATATTTACTGGTTTCGAAAGAAATGTACCCAAAAATTAAGTTTATCGTAATAAGCGCGACGTGGCCCATACCCTAGACGTATTTTTTTTTACTTGTAATTGTATGTGCATTGCGATGTGTGTGTTCGTTTTTTTTTTCGAAACCAGCAGTGGGAATTTAACATGCCAGGGGCCTGAAGGGTTAAAATTTTTGGAGCCCTGTAAAATAAATTAAAAATTATATTTTATATATCTTTAATTTTTTTATCAAAAAATATGTACATATAATTATAAGATGTGTGTTTAGCAAGTGTCGAACCTAGTACTTACCAGGGGCCCCTAACAGAAAGATGACCCTTTTCCATTTATAGCAAATATAATTATATAATATATACCTTTTATTCTTATCATATTATTATGTTAAAGAATTATTGCCCTTTTATTTTCTAGTAATAAACCACTACCCTTTAAAATATTACCAGTGAAATCCTCTCATTAAAGTACCTAGGTATATAAAATATCATTTTAAAATTCTTACTAGTACCTACAGTTACAATAATAGATTGAATATCAGCCAATAAGAATCTAGATGACCGGCAATAATACGTTTCTTAAGATATACCAGGGATTCTGAGACGCATCATATGCCTTGAAGGTGGTTTAGTTCAGTCAAGTGGGAATTGGAGTACGTTTCGGCGTATACTCTAATTCTTGCCCTACTGAAGCAGATTTAGCTGCTCTGAATTGTGCTCTGTTTTCAGTGGGTTAGGAAATAGAGCACTCGGAAGTGTTTGCTCTAATTCTAGGTCTGGTAAAACCAGATCACATTCTGGAGCAGATTCGTCTACTCTTGATTGTGTTCAGATTTCTATGGGTCAGAAATTAGACTCTCAGAAGTGTTCAATTCAATTTTCCCTATCCTCCTAAACGCTTGCTTTTTCACATGAAGTCGATTGCGTCGACGAAATGAACTATTTTTTCATTCTTCGCACGACCGAATAAGTGGACACGAGCAGGAGGCCTTTATGGGCTTCCTGGGTTGTGGAACCTAAAGCGGCCGCTTTCACCGCTTGTGCGTAAATCCGCCACTAGAAACCAATGAAGTTTTTGGAAAAATATTTTCAATAAAAAAAATTGTTTAATTCATTTTGTATAACTTTATCGCTGTATATTAGTGTATATCTCTATGTGTGCATATATTTCAAACAAACACATATTACAACAAAAGTGACGCCTCACCTCATAAGATTATAATGTAAAAGCACGCTTCGTAAAAGCGCTATTACTATAATAGTGCGTTCGTAAAATGAGCCATTGTTTTGATAAATGGTATTATATATAAAATTTCTTTACTATATGGAATGCTAATTTTTAAAGTAATGAAAAGTCAGTAATTTAGGCATTATAACATAAGTATAAAATAGAAACTAACGATCATTCTTAAAAATATTTCTGTCTGAATTATTTACGCGAAATTGAAAATTATTATATTAATATATTATTTGTAAGATTTAATCGGGGCCCCTAAAACTTAAGTGTTTGCGGGCATCTGCCCGAATTGCCCTGTGATACCTACGCCACTGGCTACAGATGATAATAGTAGGAAAGAAACGTAGGCTATAGAAGTTTAAAAGTATTCGGGTATAATGGTTAAGTTTTTGGTGTTGCAGTGCAGTTTTATGGTAATAGTTAGCGATAAGTAAAGGGCGTTCACATATGCAAATGGGGCAGTAACTTGAGCAAAGTTTCTCTGTTCCAAATGTAAATATTTATGGTTTCTTTGCGGCAGTGAGGCTGTAATTAGCGTGCGACATTTAAACAAGAGCGTGTGTGTGTGAAGGGATAATGATTAGAGAACAAAGGGCTGGTTAATGAGACTAAAGACGGGCGTAGGGCACAAAGGACCTGGCGCACCGGACACTACGCGCCCTGCAGGTCAAGGATAACTACTACACGGATTTTGTTTTACACGACCAGGGCGGGCTGAAGAAACCGCCAAAGAAAACAGAAAATACTCCATCGGCTTACGTCCTCTCAACACACAATGGCTTAAATCGCACAAAAAATAAATAACTTTATTATCACTTACTACCCTCATTTCTGATTGAATTTGTTTTATAAATAAATATTGCGGGTTTATTCTGTAAAAAAATCATGTAAATCTTTATCATAACGAAATTCATTAATTAAATTTAACGAAAATTGTTATTTTCGAATACTGTAACATCTTTCATTCAAACATGCCGATATATATCAATCGTAACGAATACAGATCATATACACAGTGTGTACAACGAAACGCGGAACGTAGGACTTTAACATGGAATTTCAAAAAATTGCGGATACTAGATTTAGAGCAAAACTACAAGATTACAAAGTTGTTCGAAATTAAATATAAAAAAAAAACAAACACGAATTCAAGAGCTTGTTAGAAATAAATCAAATCCATTAATTAATCTTTTACTAATCTTTCTTTGTCCTGACAATGTCTTACCTATTGACTGCTTGTTACAATTATTTTTTTTAATCTAATGTGGACATCACATGACTTCCTTGTACGCTAAATTATACTAATTTTTTACTGCACTTCATTTAAATTTATTTCGCTTGAAAGTGAGATCATTCTACGGTTATCATTCTTCAACTTACATTCGTATCTTTGAACTTACCTTCGAAATGGATTATCTTTTGAAAATTTTATAAAAATATTTATTACTATTTCTTATTGCATTACACAAAGTTATTTTAATCGCAAAACTTGCAAAGAAAAAGATACTCTGGCAGTTGTCATTGTTGTTAAATTATTAACAAAAAACTAAATATTTCCTACAAAAGTTAAAAGCCAACTAATTTTCTGCCTATACTGAAGTGCCCTTTTGAAAATGCCGATTGGAACAAAACGGAGGTGCACAACTAGATGTTATAGCGATTCCATAATCAAAATTTCAACATTCTACGGCTACTCGTTTTTGAATTGTACGAAAAATTCAATAATCATTACGAGCAAAGTGCTCTTTTCCCATTGACGATTGCAATAAAAAAAAGGTGCAAAACTTGGTGTTGTAGCAGTTCCATATACAAAATTTCAACATTTTACGGCTTATCATTTTTGAGTTATGCGAGATACGTACATACAGATGTCACGGCGAAACTATAGTCAAAATGGATTCAGGGATAGTCAAAATAGATATTTCCGTTTAAATCTGAAAACTGAATTTTTTCGCGGTTAAAATTACAATACCTACTTCCTTTACTTCGTACAAGGAAGTAAAAATTGTTTCTAAATTAGTAGTACAGTTTTAGAATTTGAAAACTGTCGAAGAAGCATTTTAATAATTTATAATAGCATATTGCACTGAAAGTAAATTATAGTTTATTTACTTAATTTTTTAACAAATGAAAATGAAAAAAAAATGTGTAAAAACGATACAAATAGTATGTTGATTTATCGAAAATCGTTATCATTATTTCTTTAGGATCAATTGAATTTTGTTTAAAAAATAGTACTTTAATGTTTTTCGTTACAACGTTTCGGTATTCCATAAAGAAGACTTAAATAAAAAAAATCTATTAATAAGTCACTCATGATCTCGACATAGAAAACATTGCTGAATGTGCCATCTTTGTGTTTAGTTATGTTTTGTATCTATTCCAACAGTATTTACTTGATTTTGGGTTCGTTTTCCTTCTTGTCAAATTGTAGCAATAAAAACAGCGCAGCTACTATTTTACATAAATTATATTTTCTAATATTTTTTGTTTTAATGGATACCCATTCAAATATTAATTTTCATAATTGCTTTCTATAATTAGCTTGATAAAATTAAATTACAACTGACGATGTCTAAAAACAAATTAATTCCAATTCAAATTGGAAAAGGAATATTATTATTTATTATATTTTGCAAAATAGATGTACTCTTATATAATTTCTTGTATGATTTTTTTGTGTTTGTAATATAAATAATACATCTTGTAAAAAGCTTTATTGGAACCTGAAAAGAGCCTGTGTATGCTGTTGTTATTCAGGGGAACACACACTAATAATTTTTTAATCAAAGTCGCTTGCCAAATAAAATGTATTTATTTAGTGTGCGAGTTTTGTTTCACTCGTTCCAAATTGGATTCAGGTAATCAAAAAGGGATGAATCGCAAATTAGTTTACCTCTGACCTTTCGCAAACACTCATTCGCGTTCATTCGATGGCCGTTGCTCCATTTCATTTGTTCAATTGATTTCCATAATATCATATCTAGATGGATATTCTTTATTATATTGCCACGACTTTCACACCGAATTTCACAAGCCCAAATGATATTTCGTTAGAATCAAATTATAAATTCGTATATATATTTCTCCTTTATATGCATCAAATACAAATCTGAAATTCATCACATTATTATCAGAGTTCCCAATTTAGCAAACTTTCTACTAAATCTGGTAGGATGAGGTACGCATCTAGTGACTACATTTTTGGTTTGGTAGATGGTAGAAAATCTGGTAGATCATAATTTAATTTTAGTAAATTTCTGGTTGTTTTCATTTATACATTAATTAATTTTGTATGGCATTTGCGAAGGTAGCTACTTTATCATTAGTATATTGTATAATAGTCTAACCCGAGATAACCACTGAAAGTAGATTGCAGCACTGAAATCTTCTCAATAGGAAAGTGTATTTTATACATTGCTATTATAATTGAAATATCGAGTTTCAGTTTTAATTTTGTTTATTCGCGTGAAGTGAATAGAAGAAATGGAATGTTCATTTCTATAAGAGATGTCTGCATATATAAATGCTGCACTCAATGGTGGAAGTTAGAGAGATAACGAAACATAACACGCCTGCCAGTGTAATTACATTTAAAAATTTCAAAATATGTCATTTTTGTAATAATTAGAATATGACATCCAATAATTGTAACAATTTGATTTTTGTAACGATTTTGAATTTTAATCATTTATTTTTTAATGCCAATTACGTACCCTTTGCCCATATACATATAGTCTATTTTTTATAAGAACGAAGAGTGGAGAAGATAGGAGAAAATACTAAATAGTTATATCACTATAGTGCATAGAAAATACCTGAATATATTCTGATGATTTTGCCATGCAAAAGTTATATATTAGTAGAATATTTCTAGAGAAAATTTTAACATTAAATATGTGCTTTAAATATTTAATATATATTTTAAACTGTCATATAAACATAATATATGACATTAAAATACTCGATAAAAGAGCAGAGTATTCACTGATATTTGATTTTCATTGGTCGAATTTAAAAAAATACTGTAACCAAATTGGTTCAAATTTTCCAAGGGAAATAATCAATATTATCCAATCAGAAAAACAAAATCACAGTGCTCATATGTTTGCCAAATTTCATTGACTATAGAAAGTCATAGTCAGTACAATTCTAAAAGATTTTCTACAAAGTTTTAGTGGAAAACCATCTTTCAATGCTGGTAACACTTATTATTATATCTTATTATATTTTGTTTGTAATGGTTTTTGCGGGTAATTGTTTGAAGCGAACGTTTTGTAAAATAGATAGTTGAAGTGAATATCTGAAGATGAAGATATATGCAGGCTTGTGTTACGCTGGCAGCGTTCCGCGGTGTTTATCACTCTATCAGCCGATCACTTCACATGGGATAAAGAGATTCTGCAATAAAACAACCCCAGAATTTATTATTCCTGTACACAACAGCTTCAATCTCAGAAAACTCACATAGTCACATACCGGTGCTCGCTGCCGTCAATTATAAACATCTAGTGCTGTTTCTCCACCAAAAGTTTTTGCACAGTTCAATAATATGTGTTGTTTACCCATTGGATTTCCAAGTACAAATTACTAATTGGTAAGTGTTTTCGTACATTACTCACCGACATCGGTAAATAAAGGGTAATCTAACAACGATTACAGTTTAATATAGATTATGTTTTATGAATATTATCGCGACTCGACCAAAGAATATATGAGAATTTTTATAAATAATAATTTAATATTATACCCTTAACCAAAATTTTATAGTTCAAATTTGTTTCTATCTAGCCCCATTTAACTATTACAAGTAATTAATGATTCTGTAAATTTGTTACAATTGCGATTAATCTATTTATCTATGGAAATAAATGATTTATATTTAACAGTGACAATTATTATAAATGACAGAGACAATTATTATAATTGGCAGTGAAAATATTATAAAAATAATAATCGAATACTCTAAAAGGAACTCTACTAATACTATAAGTACTAATTATTTTAATAATTCATTTTACCGTGTTAGCAGTCAAAGCACGGAAACTCCTATATATAAAATATAAATATTAATAAAAAGTGTAAAGAGGACATGCGAGCGGTTATGTGCTGGACATATTAGATTTTTAAGTTTGTTTATTTTTCATATTTCTTTTTGCTGTTTTCATGTATTGTGTAAATTATTGATTTATTTTCTTATGCTTTTTCTGTCGGTAATATGAAATGAATAAATTGGTGTGGAGAATTTGTATGAATTTATGATTGGATGAGACGAATTTGGGCATTTTTGTGGAGAATATGTAGGCAATGAAAATGAAGTTAGTTACACACCGCGTCGTGATTAGATTAGACGTTCTTTTGTGGAGCAGACATCAGACGCGTATAGGCCGCGTGCTTTTTTCCAGTAATGACTGATGAAATATGCATTAATCTTGTATGAATATTTATGGAGTGTCAATATAATTTTGTGTCATTGTATAAATTTGAGATACGTGCTTTTTTGAAATATTTTGGTTTTTTAATGTTTGTATTTGCAGCTGCATCGCATATGGAATGCCGGAATATTAAACAATAAAGTTTTTTGCGGTGTGCGACCAGGGAACGCGGCTACACGGGTAACTGCTCTAGGAATGTTCCAAATTATTCAAATCGATTTCATTTGCATCAATATTAATTGTCCTTGTTTTAATTATCATTTCAATTTGCCGTTTATTATCTCATACATATTTAATCAAATGCGGCCAAAGAAAACACCCTGACCTGCACATCCACAAATATGCATGCTTCACCAACAACTCTTCTTCCTTTATCCCATTGACGTTACTGCCGGTGTTCCGCGTGTTCCAGCTACACGAAATTGCAAATCGGAAGGATTTCCCAATCTCAAGCGGTGACGCGATGCCTTTTGCATGATATGTATTCCTGTCTTAAGACTATAGTCCTTATTTAGAAATTGTTTTCAAAAAGATTGATCCAATTACATTAGAAAATTTAATCAAATACATCTTAATAAATAATAAAGTTCATGCAGTAATTTCAATGAAATTTTAACTCCATTTTTCTTAATATTCATGTTTTGTTTGTCTCAGCAAAGAAGTCCTTTTCTAAATTCAAATTTATCAAAAACTTTGTAAGCTACACTATGGGGCGACAATGATTTATCAGATTTATTAATTAAATAATAATAATTTCACTTGAAAACGAACTTACCAGAATAATAGAATTATCAAATATTTATATCAACTCGGTACTATTTTTTTTTTGTAATATGGTTTATTCTTTAACATTTTAATGAAATATTTATTAAATTGGATATTTATTTATCCCCATCCAGCGCTGGATTAAGGTTTTTGCCGCCCGTAGGCCTGCTTAAAATTGTGACACTGGTGTAGGCAGGATTAATAATAAAATGTTATTTGCAATTCATTTCTATGGGTCATTTGTAACTTACAAAGGTCACATGATAATCAAAACATTTGTGAACGTATCTACACAGTTTTTACAGGTATCTCCAGGTTTAGGTAATAATTATTCCTTATCTTATTTTTATTCACCACTCAGTAGCATTACATTTACCATGATCTTGATCATCTCTTGCTACAGTTGCAACAGAGGCAGGAAGATGTTTGAAGTTTTGCCGATTAAGTGCGGTCTTTTATTTCTCTTTTTTGGCTTTCACTAAGCGTTTATATTCAACGCCACTTAATCGCTTTCGGCCATCACTCATATTTGATTTATGGACTTGATAGTTGATAATTATTTTGAGTAAATATCCCCGAACGTAGGTATATGACGTATAATACACTAGATACCGCCACCCCCTTTAAATCGACTCTGGACACTGTTCAGTGTCCTCTGACCAAGTAAAATATTTTCTAATTTTTAAAATTTTTAATAAATATTAATTTTTGAAGTATTTTTGTTGCTTTATTTTTTCTTTCTAACTCATTTAAAAAATACAAATTCTGTCGCCCCTAATTGTCACCATTCACACAATTGTTTAACTATGTCCCGTAAGTTGTTTAAAAATTTTATTCACAGCTAATACAGGATGGCTGATTTTTCATTGTCCAGGCTATATCTTCTGAAATATTAAATATACAAGAAAAAGCTATATACGAAACTTGTGTAACAAGACCTGGTCTAAAAAATAGCGTTAACAGATGTTTTCCATGGCCTACTGATTTGGCGACAAAATATTTAACTTTGTTTTTTTAAATGTAACATCCTATATGTTTTTACTGAATAAGGTTCTACATCAATTTCTCTTTACAATTATGTATAACAAGTGGGGGTTTGCCTTTAATTTATGCTTAATTTTTTCATTTCTATAACTTAAATACGACATTTTCAAAGTAAAACAATTAAATAATTTATGTTTGACAGATGTCAACAATTGTTATTTATTTATGACAAGTCTCCTAGGGCATTTACCAGCTATAATATCCCTAGGTCATTGATAATTACGCAATAATTTTATGACAATTGCCGAAAGCACATTGCTTGATAACCGTTCGAGGCAAAGGGCTGTTACCTACATACAACGTGCTTGAGGAAGTTATGATCAAATTATAAGTTATTTATCATCAATGATCGACGGATACTTGGTGAGATCATTTTTTGCTTTTTTTATTTCCATAATCTAAATATGACATTTTGAAAGTAAAATAATTAATATTTGGCAGACCTGTACAACTTTTATTTATCTAGCAATCTCATGACGTAAGTGATAAGAGCCTTAGGGCTCTTTTCAGTATGTTTTAATTGGCTAGTGATCAGAAATACAGAGATGCTATTGGATATTTTTTTAGGCTAAAAGTTTCAGTTTAAATTTGTTTTGATTGGCTACTTTCTCACACGTGATCAGAAATACAGAGATTCTATTAGATATATTTTTGAGCTAAAAAAATTCTTGCTAACGAGAATTAACGATAGATTACATTAAATTTAATTTAAAAACGTATTTAATAATTGAAAATGTCCGGTTATGGGCTCATTAATTTTAGTTTTTTTTTACATTCGACAACACAGGCCCATGGCTGTATTGTTAGGCCACTACGTTCCCAGTCTTGATTGTTTGAGCGGTGGTTAAACATAGAAAGGATAAATATAAATGGTAAAGGAAAAGGAATTAGACGGGCGAGCAGTGTAATAGAAGTGGAGTTTTTGTCGCGGTTAGAACAATAATATTTTCTTTCTCTGTCGGTTTGCTTTGCGGAATTATCCTTCCAAACATTTACCTGCAAAGTGCAGTGGAAGATCCATCTTCCTCGGCGTCTGTAAGTGATTAATTTTCCTAGCTCTATCGCATATAAAACCGCAAGTAGTTTGAACAAATTTACAGAGGAATTCATTAAAATTACATTCATTCTTCTCGGGAAAGTTTGTGTAATATTTACAGCTCAGAGCCGCGCTGCCGTGAGTTGCGAAGGAAAAAGAAAACGGCAAGGAATCCTAATTATATATATACACGCTGAACGCCGTAGTTGTGTCGCCCGGTCGGGTCACTCACTCTCTATTCTTTATACTTTCCTCCTATTTACTAAACTCTAACATATACTTCCATTACTGTATCCCAAATACTTTAAAATAGTTACCAATTTCTAGCTAAACACCCGCGCTATATTTTCTAGTTACTTGAACATTTTGGTGGAGGTGCAAAGTCACGATAACAAAGAATTTGACAACAAAAATTTTGTAAATTGGAAATCAATTATTTACCCTATTTAGGTGTGTATATTTTTATTCCATTTATTAAACTTTAACTTACATTTTCTTGCTGTAGTCCAGGCGTCAGTAACCTTTTTTGGTAGTGGGTCAAATCAAACAAAATGTAACGAGAAGACGTTATTTTTAAAACTCTTTTTTCTTCAAACGTCATAAAAGTGACATTTTTTGTAGCGTGAAATAAATAAGTATCCATAAAAAAAAAGGTACTAAAAACCGTCAACTACTGACAGATTTAGAATGATATACTACAAATTGAACGTCAAGTAGTAAATTATTATTTAAAATATCTGCGTTTAAAGAAAAAATTGATTACCTATGTTATTCAGATTGAATGTGTCTTTGTGTGCCTCGCATGTAATGGGGGTTTCCAATACAACGCCTTTTTAAAATATATATTCTGCATATCAATTTTGGTCGTGAGTATACTGTAATAAAACTAAAATAATATGTAATTGTTGAATACTTTATTTAAAAATTGAAATTAAAATTTTATTTAAATGACCTTGTGACGTCATTCCCCTGATCAGTGTTGCCAACTATAAGTATATAAGTTTTAATTTCACCGGTTCGCAACACTGCCTCCGATAGCTAGCTTCATGTGATAAAATGACAGTGCAAGCTCGATTTCATTTATATCCTGCCTGGATTTCAAAATATATGAGAACATACACACGTGGTAACTGGTAAATGCATCTATCGAAAGCATGAATCACGAAAGCAGGTTATGTTTATATTCAATGCTTGAATTTACGCGGTACTCGTAGCCTAACTTCACTTCAGCTTTTAGCTACTTATAGTTCTATCTCATAGCGCACATGTACTATATTTTTCTAGTCAGGGGAATGACGTCACATCCATTGTCCGTAAACTTTATTAATTTTTTTCTCGGATACTATCAACTTTTTGGAAAAATAAAAAAATATGGGTCCAATATTTTGTTTTAAAGTTTATCATATAAAAAAATCAAAAAATCTTGGAAACCCCCATTGTCCGACTCGCTTTGCTTGTCGTACAAACTTCCACGCTCACTGCACAAAGTATCACTTGTATTCTTAATAACTCAATATACTATTAATGTAAATAATGGTAACAATGGTAATAAAAAAATATTTACAGATTAACAGCCTACAGCAAGAAAATGCAAATAAATTTGTTGCAAAAATGAATTTCTTAGGTTCGTGGAAGCCGACATTAAATACACAATGTAAAATTAGACATTTTTTGTATCCCCTTGTAACGCACTCATAACGCGAATATGAAATAAAAAAAACTTAAATATCATGTAATGCAATATTGTGACGCTTCCTTTATTTTACTGAATATTATATTTTTTATTAAGAATGTTTTAAATTATAAATATAATGAAATTGCTTTCTATAAAATTTTATTATTATGAACTATATAATTCTCATAAAATATCTGAACATTAAATATTAATACTTAATTTATATTTTATTTATATATAATTTATTTACGTTATATATTTTTTGTATTTTGCTCCATTGTTAAACGGAATAATAAACCGTTAAAAACTAAAAATTAACTCAAATATATTAAATTTTGTTTAGGATAATTTCGAAGTATTTCTAATTATAAATATAAAAAACAACTTATGGAACAATGAATCGTCTTATAAAAATCTAAATAATAAATTGGAACTATTTACAACTCAATAAAAAAATACTATGTAGAACATTTATTTCTTCATTAGACGTTTTAATTAATTATAATTAATTTCGATAAATCAAAAATCTCTAGCTGTTCGATCGCTTACTTTACACGCGGCCTTCCGTAATGTGACACTTAGGTAACCTTTAAATTGTACAATAACGGCTATCTACATTATTAGTTGTAGTATAGTAGGCATATTCTACACAAGCATGGCATGGTACTCATTCCGTACGAGTATGAAATGGACATTCCATGCGAGTTGTACACTATACTTTTTCTACGACCACGATATTATTTCCTAATTCATTCATATTTTAATAATAAAGATGTCTTCATTTCACTTCTTCCTAGCAACTAGTTACAAAATAAAATTTAAACAACACAATTTTTTACAGAACTGTATGTTATTAATTCATACCTTAACATTGTCTATGATTACCGTAGGAAATGTGTTTACAATATAGTATGTATCCGTAGAAATAAGAAACAAGCAAATATCATAATGGGCACAGAAAAACATTTTATGAATTCTATTTCAACTATGCGTAACGCACCTCCTTAAAGCGTTTCGTAATTACGAACAGCCCTTTAAGGTTCAGTATATAATATACTGTTATGAAAAATAATGATACATATTTTGAATAAAGCTTGAGTATTTTGTATGTTTATAATAGGTGTATTTTGCGAACTGGGATGTTCATGTAAAGTTTGTAGCATTAGCGCTGACTTTGTAGCTAGCGTATTGAATTGAGTGTAGGTTCCCGTGTGAATAAAAGATAGGCCCGATTAAAAACGTCTTTGTGCGCTTTGGCCGGGGAATGATTAGTAGAGTGAATGAATGGCCGGCGGAATCAAAGCTGAGCCGAAGCCTCTGAAAGCTTCGCCTCTGCTCTAATTACGCGCTCAAAGCAACAACCTGCACACATCAAATTCATATCTGATATTTCCGCCAAGCTCAGTCTCATAGTTTTTTCCCCCAAAAACAATGACACTTGCACGGTTTTTGCTACTTGTGTTCCACCAAACTCCGCATGCTCTAATTACGTTACTTCTTATACAACTTCTCGGCAATAACACCGTTCTCATTCTTCCAACTCACAATCTTCAAATTAAACTATTATAGTTCTTGTAAGAGATATTTTAAAATGATTCATGCAAAGTTTATAATGTTTTTATGGACGGTTGGGTAGCTTAGTGGCCAGGCGACATAAATTATTTCAAATCGAAGACTGAAAGAAATAACTTTTAATTTTCCCGAAGTCTTTCACGTAATCGTATTCACAATTTTATACATACACTAAGTTTTATATATTGCAAGCATAGATACAACGTTTCTTTTTCATAAAATTTAAGATTCCAGAAAATATTACGACAAAATGTATCTCTTGGAAGATTTGTATGCGATGTGTTACCACTAAAAAATTAACTTGTGGGTTGAAAGCTTGAAAGAGAATGTAACAAAATATGTATTTATGTCCTGTCCGTTATGAAGTAATGATTTTATTGTATATAAGTGGTAAAGTGGTATTAATATATAATAGGGTTTAGCCTGCAACCCTTTAGCGGAAAGTCCATTGGAAAAATCGTGCATAAAACATGGGACAAAAAGGCTCTCGCACAAATAGCAAAACCAGTGTCGGTTCTCCTGAAAAACCACCGGACAAAAACATCCGCCGCGACGCCGACGATGCTCGAGCGCCGCCGGACATGCCCGAGCACACACATACTCTTCATTTTGCAAAATCGCCAACAACATGCCAATTTTGAATCAATATGGGGCTACGATTTTTAAAACAAACCAAAACGAACTGCAACATTTTGCAATGAAAAATTGAAAAGATGTATTAAGGGGTTTGTTAGCACAGATCTTGTAAATGATATAGTTTAGTTTTAATATAAAATAATATTCAAATATGAAATAATAATTATGTAAGTTACAAGGAATGTAAATACGTCTTTATTTCCGAAAAAGTTGTAATAAGCGGAAGACCTAGTAACTTACGAAAATGTTACCTACAGAAGAGTATGGTTCGTAGTGTTCTAATATCTCATTTTTGATACATGTTAAAGAAAAATTTTATTGGAAAAATGTTTTTAAAATAATATTCTTAACTTCGAACTGTTTAAAATTTTGATTTTTCAATAAAAACCAAAAATAAATTATATTTTATTGAAAAATCAAAATTTGAAAACAATTCAATGTAAGAATATTATTTTAAAAATATTTTTCTCTAATGAGTACCAAAAATGAGGTATGAGAATAGTACGAAAGACACTTCCCTGTAGGTAGAGTATTTCCTTAAGATGATATTATATTATATTTTTTCACGCTACTAAAAAATAGACTTAAATATTAAATATTCGATATTATTTTCCTAGGAACGAAAGTAAAATTATCAAGTTCCGTCATAAATAAAATAAGTATTAAGTTATCTAGGACTATTATGAGTATTATAATAATAATATAACTAAGGCCGTGTATGATTCATGACATCCGTAGTTTGTTCAATAGTTTACCGGTTTATGGTAAGAATACGGTAATAATATTATTGTGTAGATATAATTATGACTTTGTTACCCTGCTATATTAACAAAACTTAATATCCTGACACCGGTAAAATTATATTACAAGTGTCTTACATACATCGTAGTTGTGGATGTAATACATAGTTACAATACAAGAAGAAAATAATGTTATTATAAAATATGAGAGTAGATATATCGTACCAGCACTTCATTTATGTGTTGCAGTATATGTGCAGTATATCCTGCAATGTTTAATGCAACAATTTCTACTATGGTAGTTTCGTTTTTAATTTCTTGTGCTTAAATATGACCTGTTTATTTTAATGTTTTTCTTGTCACAGCTGAAGATAAATGTGTGTTTATGAATGAGGATCGTGTACAATTATCGGTGAGTTATTTGATTAGAAAGATATAAAGTGTGAATGTGTTTGTAAAGAGATAAAGGATGTGAGGGTGTATAGCGGTATGATGGCTGTTATTTATGTGCGGGAGTGTACTGTAGCGCTCGGAATTTGTTTCTAAACAGATGGGGAAGTTGTAATAGTGGTGGGTTAAGATCAAACGTGAAGTTAGCTGCGCAGCGAACACTTGACAGTCGGGTAATTACCGTCTGGCTTCGACAGGCCCTCAAGACGTCCTGCAGGAGCACTAGCACAAGCAGGATTCCTGCCAGGACACTGCAGAAGCACGACTTTTATTAATGGAACACGACGATGACGAATGCCATTAATTAATGTCCTTGTGATTGTTTTTGTAATGAAACATTAAGATGTAATTGTTTTCCAAATGGCGACGCTTTTATGACAATCTTGAATTTTATTCGCTTTTATTGTGAATTAAATTAATGAAACCTCCAACAAACAACATTACATGAAACATTTCTCAATGCTTTACTACTCTCCTTATCGTATTAAATCGCTACAGCCTCAAATTTCTACCGAGGCCATTTAATATTCAGTGTACCTCATTTCAGCTAACAAATCTACCTTTTTCTTTGTATCATGTCCAATTTAAAATATAAAGTCGTATCTCTATTAATTTTTAAGTAAAATGTTCTAAAAATAAAAAACATTAATTAAAAAAATATATATATAAAAATTTCAACAATAAAATAGTTTTTAGGTCAGGAAATATCTTTTCGCAATATGTATACTTAAAGATTTGAAATTTTGAAATCAGGGTATCGGGATGTAAAATAGCTATTAATACCTAGGATTTTATGAGTATCATAACCGCTACAGATGTCAATTGAATTCTGAACTCGTAGACCAAGGGTTTTAAGATATCTAAGACCTTGTATGATGCATGCAACATCCGTGGTTTGTTCAATAGTTTATCGGTTTCGAAAAATGATGACGTTATTAATGAGAATATATTATAAAATTCTCTTGTTAATAACTTTTTCATAATCAAATCTGTATGGGTTGATATGACGTCACTGTTACAGTTATATTATCATTATTCAATTGTTCCATGTTATTTTGACAAGTTAGTACGGATATATTATGGAACAGACACAGTTATGACTTAGTTACCGACTTACTTTTGTCTATGTAAATAAATACTTAATATCGTGAAACTGATAAATAATATTTATTCGATCATTTTAATTATATTTAAAAACAGACTATTAGTGTAGTACCATTTTTTCGAAGTTATTTTATAAATACCTAAATTTTCAGACAAAAATGTATAATATATTGTATAACAAGAGTGCCACAATTATCCGAAAGAGATATGAGCATTATACTTGTGTTGTACAGTATACTTTTTCTATGAACAACACAAAGAGAAAACAATAAGATTTAGGTACTTACACATTTAAGGTTATAATGACGTAAACGAACTTTTGAAACATTTGCGTAACGTATATAGAATTGTGGGAAATCTTATGTATCAAACAGTTACGTTATGAAATAATTATTTTAAGTAAATATTGTGAGGTGTGATATGAGTTATGATTATTATACATTAGGGTGTAGCTTTGATTAGGTATTTTGCATTTTTTCCATTTTCGAAAAATTAAACATATTGTGAGATTGGCAAAGTCAGATATGTTTATCTACACTAACTAGGAGGAATATAAGCTATGTATCCATACTTCCAAGTGTGCAAGAAACATAACATACAGTGGAGTAGAAAAAAATATTTTCAGTTGTACTTAAAAATGTAGTTTAGAGGGAGTGTGATTGAATAAAGAAATAATGTGATTTTTGATATTTGTTTGAAGACAATGTAGTAAGTAAAAAGGGTTGTTGAGAAGGTGGGTAGGTGTGGCACTTTGTAACAAAGAGGAGGAACAGCGCCCATAACGAGCGGTGGCAGCGGGAGAACATCGTAAATCGCACGGTAGAATTTGATTAGTTACATACGAATACTCGGCGAGGCTTTTACGACGCACAGTACTTAGCTTTTATACCGCACATACACACACGCACGCTCACACAGCGCATTTACATACGGAGTACGTACCTAAGTCTCTAGAGGTTCTTACAGTTCGATAGCAGCAGTCAAGCACTAAACATGTGTGAGGAAACGAAACGAGAAGAGATTTCTACTTTAATTGAAAACTCTAACACATCCACCATCTAGCTTTCCTCTTTCAACTATTATAACTTCATACATACATATACAATATTCTTATATATACTGCATATATTCAAAAATTAGATACGCGTATTTATTAATCTCAAAATAAAATTTTAAACGAGGTAGTAAGTATCTATTCGTAATAAAAAAAAACTCTTCATCTGTTTATATGTCTTAAAAAATACAACTTTTAGGATTCGAAATATTATAAAAATACTCATTTTTGCGTCCAAAATGAGCTGATTTCAAATTTATAAATAGAATATTATTATCGATTTTTGTTCCTGAGATGTTTACATGTAAAATTGCACCTGAAAATAGTGTGTTTTTTAGGTATATCTCGAAAATGTATAGAGATAATATCTTAAATATTGTACCAGTCGATTCTACGGCAAAGTTGCATAAAGAAATGTTTTCTCTGCATATTTGTTCTTTGGAATGATTCAGTGAAAAATGAGAAAAACGAAAAAATCAGAATTAATTTTTCGCTGGGAAACTAAAAATTTTTATTTTCCGGTCATAAAGAAATAACGATGTGCTGATTCCAAATTTCTGAACAATTCAATTTTCTCTTACCGTTCACGAGATATTTACTTTAAAGTCTAAAAAACTGTTTTTTCATAGTATACCACTTAAGGGGTTACCTATGACATCGACGACCTCACCAATTGATTTTGCGGATAAAATTACTTAAGTGTACCAATTTTTAGATTTTTCTACCAACGGATTATAAAACTGATCATTTTCATTTTTTCGCTCTAAAAATGTATCCGTTGAAAATTTTTAATCAGCGCATCCATATTTACTTAAATCCAGAAAATAAAAATATTTCCCGATCGAAAAACTGAAATGGGGTATTTTTCATTTTTCTCATTTCAGATCGAATCGTTCCAAAGAAAGTATATGCAGAGAAACCATTTCTTTATGTAACTTTGCCCATAGAATCGACTGGTATAAGTAATCGTTGAGATTCTATCTCTATCCATTTTTAAGATATACCCAAAAATTGAGGTGCAATTTTGAAAACAAAAATTTCAGGAACGTTAAGACATATTAAATTATGTTTGTAAAATGAAATCAATGGACGTATATCAATATCGTCTGATTTCAGAAACCAACATTCTTTACTAAAAAATAGATATTTTTGGATTATTTCGACTGTACCTATATGGAAAATTTTACACTAAAAAAACTAAAAATTTAAATGAAATGGCAAATGAAATACTGTCAAAATTTCGATTAGCTTAAAATTTAAAAAATGTTGGTGCAATTGGGTATTAGAGATGTAAAGAGTTTAATTTTTAATAAGAAAATGAATTTTAATTTTTTTACAGACCCATCAGCTAAACAGACCATGATTGTTTACCGTAAATCTCGCCAATGGCTTGATTGTTTTTAGAAGTGTATATAAATAAAACGAATACCCATCTTATTACTGACTTCATTCTTTTTCGCTTGCGATTGCCTTCCATATAGATTTTTGTGTTTAATTTTAATTAGATTGCAATTAGTGCATTAGCGGCGCATTTTGTTAACGTGAGCGAAGGTAATGAATGTGGTAAATAGTTGGTGGTGTGCGTAGGTCAATACCGGGATTCTATGCCCGCCATTCGCGTATGACAAAGCGGAGTAATTTCACACGCGTCTACAGGGTAATAAGAACAATGCGCGCACCCTACGAGAGGCAAATTGCCCTGTATGAAATAGTTTGCAACTTATATACACATAGAATAAGTTTCCGCACTTTTTCTCCTCAACTACCCAGACAATTTCATTCTGTATAGTCATAAAAGTTATCACTACCATTTATTCGCTTTATGTGTGAGAATACTCCAGAATATTCCGTGGTAATTACTCTCAAACTATCTTTTACAAAAATTGTTTATTTCTCTCTTGTAACACGAAATTATCTCCATGTTTTTATCACACGTATTTCTGTCACATGTGTTTCGCTTTCAAAAATGAATATTAAATGTATGAAAATATTTGTATTTACAAAAAAATGCCAGACAGGTAAAGCTATAAATTGTAACCAAATAAAAAACAGGACAGCAGACAAACAGACATGGCAACAAGAGAAAAAACCTGCGCTGTCCTTGTCTTCTTCATCATTTAGAGTAGAGCGCATACATTACTATTATTCGGTTTAATATCTTAGACTGTGATCTGTGTCTCAGTGCGTAAATACTCCCTTTGCAAAACGCTTCTCTCAAAAAAAAATATTCAATGTCATCACAGCTGTCACATTTCTACCAAACGTCTAGACATTTTCTCTGTAGAACTTTATAAATACGTGACCGTATATAAATAGAATATATAAAACATATAAATACATTTTACCAGTTTCAGGATATTAAGCCTTTAACAGACAAAAGTAAGTTGGTAACTTAGTCATAACTGTATCTGTACAATAATATAATTAACATACTGATTTGTCAAAATAACATGCGACAATTGAATAATATAACTGTAACCATATGGCGTAACCTATACACACGAAAATTGAGTAGATAATTTTTAAAATAATATGTATTAATAAAACGTCTTCATTGTCTGAAACCGGTAAAGGTAAACTATTGAACATACCACGGATGTTATGACTTATACCAAGCCTTATGTCTTAAAATTTTCGTTCTACGAGCTCGAAATTCAACTGGTATCTGTATTATAGTAAATAATAAAGTCATTTTTTAGCAGAAACTTTTAAAATGGGTGACCAAATAGTGAAATTAAAATATAAAATAATATATTAGGTAACTATTAAGAACGGTAAGGACATTTTACCGATCGAAGATAATTGTTTGGAGAAAAGAACGAAGCGACGATTCCAATTATTGTCTGAGATCGGTATTAAAATTCATTCGTGAAATGGTATTTTTCAAATATTCGTTCCATTTTTTAATTTATTAAAGTCTTGTCTTTTGTGATTGTGTTTTCTGTAAGAAATAACAATAAAAATAATTTGTTAGGTACCATTGTTTATCAATAATTAATGCAGGATTAGTAACTGCACTTATAATTTTAGTAGCAATAAATGACTGATCTAAATAATTTCTGTACAGTTATATGAATTTAGTTACTGTGTTATCAAATGTAGCAATAAGTTAAAACAAATGTTTACGTCAAAAACAAACTCTGTATAAAGGCCAAAACAGATTGATTGTGCAAAAAATTTTATTTGAAAAGAATTGTTATTTTAAAATTAACTTCATTCATTATTGTGCGTTCGGTGAGTAAAAATTTAAATCACTTATCGATCAATAATTTACTGTCTTGGAAACCCAATCGATAAACAAATATACTATCGTGCAAAAAAGTAATTTAATATAAGTGAAAAATTTGTGGTGATGTATTTATTTATTAGTTTGTTCCGTTTGAATACGTTCGCAACTGCCACCAAAATTGGCGTTCATTTCCCATTTATGTTTGATAAAGAAAAATTGTTTGGTGTGTGTAAGGCCAAGGCGTGTATATTTATAAGCAAATCGTGTTTGAAAGTGTGTCATGAAATTCGGTGACAGTAATTTGAAAATATGCAGAGTATATGAGTCGGTACGCACACGCATATATCTTCATTGTGCAGACAAAGTGGGATCGGCGATAACTTTAGCTAAGATTTATACGCGCCGTCACCGGCGACACTAGCGGCCTGGGGACGCACTACTACCACCCATCACTCTGCATATTAACACCAGCGTTTATTCATCTAAATACTCTCTCGTCTTTTATACCCACATTTTGGGTACAACTATCACAATGAGAAAAACACTTTTAAAATATCATTCTATTTGTTTTTGTATATTTATATTTATTATTATTTTCTACTATATGCTACAGACAGAATCACTTGTTTAAGCGCTGCAACTAAAATTGATCAGTGTAAGTGATCAAATAAATATACCGCTTTATTCGTATTAAAAATGAATAACACTTTTCATAAAACTTTAGGTATTGAAGGCCCTGTTTAATCTAGAAATGTTGTTATCTTTTAGAGTAGCAATCCTCGAAAGCTCGCAAGTTCGCGGATGAAAAAATATCATCATTATATTATAATTCTTGATTTTATTATTTATTGTCATTTTACTTCTTATTAAATGAAGATTTTTTTATTTATTATTATTTTACATTTATTCTTTGTTTTTTTTTGTCTTGTATACTTTCTATTGGTTCTTACCTGTTTGCCGTAAACATAGAAAAGATGTGCCGCCGATTTTTTTTTTTATCGCAAACTAGTGTGTCTCAATAAAAACGTACCATGGACATTAACATATTTAGCCGCATCCAGAGTCTAGGAGAAAACCCGGTTTTTAATTAGGTTTATGTAGTTCTGGTTCAGACCTTGTTTAATTTAGTATATCCAATAAACATTTATTTTTATTTTTACATATTTATTACTAAGTAAATATTAAAGTATTATTACTAATTTATTATTAATTAAAGTAAATATTGATATAATTTTTTCTAAATATATTTCTTCTTCTTTGTTATCGTTCCGTGTTAGCAAAAAAGGTCTTATTTTTTGAATTAAATTTCATAACCTTTCTTTCCTGAACCTATAACAAATTGTTAAAGTAATTATATCCTATATTTTTATATTAAGAATTCATATTTCGATTTTTCCTGTATTTTTTTTTTTAATTCTTTATCATCATAATTTTCCAAAGTATTGAAATAATAAATAATTCATGTTTTGTAATTCCTCTATATTTCAAATTTCTACATAATAAATATTAATACATTACCACGAATATAAAATTAAATATGTATTTAAAATACTTACAACTGATTTTCTTAGTTAATATTTCATTAATATCACTTCAAATGTTAGTCACTAACATTCTTTTGACTTAAACCAACTTAAAACTATTGTCTTGGCAGGTCTAAATATTAAGCCTGAGTTAAACTAGGTTCATAATAATAATAGTATGTTATTATGTATTATGGTAGTCATTATTCTCGAAGATGAAGTTTGCAAATCATCTGAGTGATTAATGACTATAATCCAGAATATAATACTATACTTTTTCTACTCCTGTAAATTCAGAAAATCGCATAAATATTTTAGAAAATGACAACATAAAAATACTCAATAACAAATGACTGATCCAGATTTAAAATAAACGTAAATAACAAATAATTGATTTTTTAGTTCTGTCATTGGCCGAAGAGAGTTCATCATATGTCATTATTATAATTAACTATAATTAATCGAAAAAAAATAATGGGGATACATTTATACAGAAGTTGAAAAAATATTGCATGTATAAGAGGCAGAAAAAAAACTGTTGCAAAGTAATACCCTATTGCAGGGTAAGAGAAACGCTTTAGAAAAATGAACGACACATTTTTTTCATAGTCAACACTATTATAAAATATATCAGCTCAATATAAAGATAGATAGAACTTGAAAAGGAAGTATGTAAAATAAAAATGTACAGTTAATTGTATTATTGGCCAATTTGAAGATTAAAATACTTGCTAGTATATTTTCCCTTTATATTAGGAATTGTAGCTCAAAAGTTTCTAACAGATTAGGATGTGTCTGTAACTAGATAAGAGTCGTTAATAAAAATGTTGATTAGATTCCATAATATTGAGCTCAAGGTGAGGCTTTACTAAACGTAAAATAGTTTTAGAAAAATTATATTAATAGGTCGAATGATAAAACCCAAACAAGTGTAAGTTTCCATAATCTTGTTTTCGATATGTATAAATTTAAATTGAATTTTTGTGTTAATGTCAAATGTTAAATGAAGTGATGTTTGGGGATGTTATAGAGTTGTAGCGATTTGTAGTATCTAATAGAAACAAACATATTTGGTATTCGTGGCGGTTTGGCTTCCAAGTCCTTAGCCGGCCATCGATTTCCCATTAGTATTAGGTCCGATAAAAACACTGGTGTACGCAGCAAATCCCGGAAATGCCTGCTCCGCCACTGGCTACGTGCGGCTGCAGTGGCCGACACGACGCACGCCACTGCTTGACAAATGATTTGTGCTGGGTTATCATTGAGGATTTTCTATCAGTTTTTGCTCGCCCGAGGAGAATTAACGTTAAGTAATGATGAAGAGGGAAAAAACTGATTGTCCTAAGATGTATTATTTTTTCATCAGCCGCAAGATTGATAGATAGGTGATTGTAACATGTGAAAACATTTTTATTATATCTTGTTTTTTCTCGGTCTTTAAGACGATAAATCGACCACCAAGTCATTCTTTCTTTCCGAATATATCACTCAAAACTGCCACCATTTATTCCTTCCTCATTACCTTACTGATCCTAATATAATACACTGGTGTATCTAATGGAGGGGTGAGGAGGTGATCGACACAAGAAACCTAATGTCATAAAAAAGACTACTGGGTTTTCCCTTTCTGCATTTACAGCAGGATAAGGATAAGCGTAAATTTGATTATACCGTGTGTTCCAAGTAAGTGTTAATTGCATATGACAACACTTTCTTGGAACACACGGTATAGTTATTATGTTGTATGTAAACTGTTGTATTTTTTAATTTAATTCGATAATCTTTTTTAATTCAATATTTTTTTTTAACATTATCATATAATTTATTGGAAATGATTATCTAAAATAAAGACAAGTAATTCACCATTCTCCTTCTCTAAACTCTCTCTGAATCTAAAGTTTCATTCCCAGAAACACGAATTATAAAATAATAAATTTCCATTGTGTCCGAGTGGTTCAGAATCCACTATACTACGGAGATACAATCTATAACACTAAAAAATATTTTTTTAATTAAATTTTGTTAATTAAAAATTATGATTTTGTTGAAACAAGTTGGTCCCAAACTAATTATGTAAAATATTTAAAAAAAATGATCCTAGAAAGGGTTAATAAAAGCAGACATAGATGATGATATATGGGCACAATGTTTAAATAGAGGATTTATGTGAACTGTAATATAAAGGACCTGCGTGATGTAAGAGATATTGTTTGCAACAGTGTAGTAATGGTTAGTAATAGAAGTAATAGTGGGGCTAGTAGAGGTAAGGAGTAAGATACATTAAAGACGGGACGGAGGTACAGGTGTCGGGATTTCCGTGGCCTTTTGTGCGGCACTTTTTGGAAGTGACGTTTTGATAGATGTGTTTCTTTTGAATTTCGCGCATGCAAAGAAACTTTTGATAAATCAACGATGGAAAACTTTCCAAAAAAATATTTATAAAAAATTATATCAGGCATTCGTAGTGGAATGTGTATCATATAACTTTTTGTTTGCTGCAAGTTCCGCAGTGTTTTGTTTCGATGCCCGGCTTTTTATTCTACAATTCTCTTTTCATAAATTTCACTCAACCAACTTCTTGCACATAATTAATTGTTTTTCGGCTTGAATATTCATTTTTCAATCTACCTGACATTTTTTACGGAGGAACTGTTTTCTTATAACTGTCAAAATCTTTGCAACACAAAACAGTCGTCGTCCGGGCAACCAAACATCTTCCAAACTTTACGTATTATACTTTGTGCTTGGAACAATGTAATTATGCCAGCAACAATAACTCCCAACATCAAACAGAGTTGGTACTTTATATTGAATTGATAATATTTGTAATTCGAGACGTTGCTGTCGCTGCACTATGGAAATTTCATTTAGCTTTCCGAGGGCAAATGTTACATCGGGTAATAAATAAAGTAGCGCATAACGAGGCATGTGAGTACCTTATTATTTGGGTTAATAATGCACTGCACTACAAACTTACAACATCTCATTATTTGTAAACAGATGCTCATTTATAAACCGCCAACTTTGCTCTTTTTACTTTCAATACTGAAATTTAATTACCAGCTAACTGGAGCACGAAATCACGTTAAATTATAATGAATCGCTCAACAATATACAACTACTACAACTTATTCCACTTCTTTCTTCGCAACTTCTACTTCTTCTACTAGTATAACGTTGCCATTTATACTTTAATCATTAGTCTATATTTTAACAGTAGGTCCTCAAATCATTATAAAAATATGTTACTAATTAAATATTCGCAAAAAAAAAACAATAAAATTGTCTTCATGTCACAATCTTAAAAATAAAGTAATGTAATTATTAAATTTCGCCAGAGAGAATTATAGATCAGCACTACAGTATATTCGGTTTCCCTGAGTTGATCGTCATAATGTTTTTAGGTGAAATCGTGTGATTTCTGAAATAAATAAATGTCAAAGTATTAATAATGGATGAAATATACAAAAGGAATTCTAGATTAAATTACCAACACACAATGAAGCATAAATTGTCGACGTCAAAATCGCTTTAATAAATTATGAAAGACAGATTAAAACTATTAAAATATTTGAAAATATCCGCTACCGCGATTACACTACTGGTTTTTTTATTTTACTTCTTTTTTTTGATTAGGTTCGACTTCCTACTTTTTGTACATTAGTCCGGAGCTATTTCTGAAAGTTTTCCTATTGATAAGCGGCTGCGGTTATTTTACTTCTTGGTTGGATGCATATATACCCATTTATAACATGTATTATAATGAGATATATAGGCGACCCCACCCCCACCTTGGCTTTTAAAGTTTTAAAAATTTATTAACTAATAAAAATATATATTATATATAAAAATACAGTGCTTAACGCGGCATCGTTCAGGAAGTTTACAACCACTAATTTTGAAGAAACGATAAATAATTCATGGTTACTCGATATATTTTTAGTTATCTTTATAGAATAATATCATAAATTATAACACAGTGCATAATACTTTAACAAGAAATTATAATATGTTTAATTGTAATATAATACTTTTAATAATTCTAATAGAGAATTATCACGTCTCTTATATTTAATATAGATTTTTTATAATATTATATTTTAAATAAATATATTATAATTTTCTTGTAAAACATTAATATAAAAAATAAATTGATCGAACTAAAACGACGAGGAGCTCGTACCTATTCTATTTGTTGTTATATGTTTTTATATATTTTTGTCTTCTTTTGTAAGTAACACATAAATTTTATTTTTATTTTTCTTTTATTTAATGTTATAATTTATTAGAAGTTTATAATACATACTTTATAAACATAAAAATTAATGTGAGTTAAGTTCTTTTATAATTTTTTTTTTTCATTTTGTGTTCCCTTAGAAAAAAAATCAGCGGGCGCCTATGATGTTTTATCTATGCTAAGCCTATACGACAAAAATGCAAGATAAAAGTTTAATAATTCTTGCAGCAAAAATTGATGACGTGAGTTATGACTTTATATCTTCTGTGGCAACATAATCTATATAGTGTTTTTATGGATATAAATTTTTATAACTGTTTTGTTCTTAAATAATGCTTGCAAAAGTTTTACAAATAAATATGAAAGGCAAGATTTAACTAATAATACTTATAGTTTATGAAGATATTTGAATAGTTGAATGAATGTGGTTGTAAGTTTTGGAGTAGTTGGACAAAGAGGTGGATGGCATTGATTTGCGCCTATGAAACTATTTAATTTATGCTTGGTTGTGTTGTGTGCGAAGATTCCTGTGTGCATGTGTTAAGTATGTGAGGCTTAGCAATTTATCTCGGGTTACTTTGTAAGTTGCGTGGGAGCTGGAAAAAGCCACCGCGAACCCCAACTATTTAAGTAATGTCGCAGTGGTGAACTCGGGCCTACGACAGGGACGCGCCCCCGATACGGGGATGCGCAGGACAGGACTCCGCACTCTTCATTTACTCATCGTTGCTTCACGCAAATAGGTCATCCGAGCATGCGACACAATAACATTGTCATAACTTCCGATAAAATCACTAAAATACTTCTAAAATTAAGTAGTTATATGGTGCTTTAAAACATGTTTCTTCTGGAAATGTCTCTGTAGTAACGAACAATTTTTTTTTAACTTATGGTAATATAATATAATTTTCTTAAAAACAGTGGATCATATTATGAGCTCACTTTTATAAAGCACTTTTGTTAAAAGTGACAGCTGGCTTCATAAGATTATGATGTAAAAGCACGCTTCATAAAAGCTAATTTATTATAATATGTGTAAATAATTGTATGTATGTAATTGTAACGTTGTTGAAATTATATTTTATATCCATTTTAATTAATTGTATCAGTTACAAACAAAGCTATTATATTATTTTTCACTATTATTTACCTGTATTTGACATTAAGAAATTGTTTTTCACTTCTACTACAACCTTGGTAACCTTATAGTTAATAATGCACGCCACTTGTCAAACCTCCATATCATAATATTATTTGATTCATTAAACTAAAGAAAAATACAAATTGCAGATTCACAATATCCAGTCGTTTAATTTAAATAGGTAGGTAAATCAAATAAAAATAATTCAGGAATCAAAAGTTTAGTAACAAACTGAAACGTCAGATATAAAAACAAAAATGTACATATTAAGAAACTTGCAAATATTTATGTCCAAATGTTTTGTTATCATCAATATAAAAATGTTTAAATGTGTAAAATATATAAGTACACAAAATAATATATCGTTTTTATTTAGGTGAAGTGTACAACGTTTGTATGAATAATAAATTATAAAAAAATAAGTAACACCATGAATAAACAAATATAAACACTAATTTACGAGTAATAATTATTAATAAAGATTTCAATACGAAAAAAAAATATTTATACTTATTACTACGCACTATTTTTTACACGATATTTATATCACCATTTATATATCTTCACCACTGGTGTTAATATCAGACTATCCTCGAGGTCTATTCTGCTTCGGATTATACAGGCAAGAAATTAAACTCTCGAATATTCCGGCAGCTCCGTTGCATCAGCACAATAGAAGGGTGACTAACGGGTCTCGACCTGTTTCTGCTATATACCTGCTACCGTCGCCTGCGGCGTCACCTTGCAATCGCTACAATAATATACCTACGAGTATCTCTTGATTGCATCGTACCTCGGGACACGATTTTGGCGCTAAGTGAATAATGATAGTCTTCCTTTTAACCTTAGTATATAATATACTATTGTTGTAATTTTGGACAAATATAGTTTGAATATTATTATAAAAAAATCGTATGGATTTATTGAAATATAAGGAATATTATGGTTCCGTAACTAAATATATATTTTAATCATTTTGACAGGTATAATAATTGTAGCAAACAAAACTTACATATAGCCTCTTCAGAAATTTGTTAATTTGAATTTTCTTTAAATAATGTAAGCATTGAAGCTTAAGCAGAGAACAGTGAGGAATTGAATGTTAATGTCGCTGGAGTTACCCGTGGTACCCATTTCTGGGTATGTAGAATTTAGCATAAGAAAAAAGGTGGTTGTTAGTGCATGTGTACGCTGTATGGAAATGCGGGTTATGATGTTTTAGAAAGGGGTAAGGTGCGTGGTGCGTGTGGCACTTATCTGGGGTGTATTCGCCGGGATTCGCACAATTTGCCGGCGAGAGCGCCGGTAGCTGCTCCCACCCCCGCGATCAATACTCTAAGGACGGAGTGGTTGTCCGCAGGGCTGTACTCAGCCAACTTTCCTCTAAAGGGGTTCGCTTCTAACCCCAACACTCCCACACAAATATACTAATAATTCATTCATAATATATTATTGTAAACTTCTTTTGTCTATATATATTCTTTTATTCTATATTATTAGAGAAAATTTACAGTAAAAGTTATATACAGTATTGACCATTGATATAAGCACCAATAGAAATGTGTTTGTCTATAGTAGGTTTTCTTGTAAACTTTAAAATAAACAATAGATAATTCTCGTTGTCTTGTAGAACTAAATTACTAGAATATATTCGCTTGCAAGAAACAATAACTAGAATTATAGTATTTTAAAATTTTTTAGCAGTATATTTATCGTACTAAAAGACATAAAACACATGAGTTATTCGTGTATAAAACTAGATTAATTATTTATAAATCTAATTTTTATTCGAAAAACTATTATTTTTCATCACTGCTTCACATTTTTTGTTCCTACGTTCAATGGGGTCCTCCATTACTTTTTCAATTATATTTTATGAAACTTGATGATATTTGAAAGCAGTCTCTGGTATTTACAAGTCTTAATTGTTCTTCAGTACACCGTAATTATTTTTTAAATTTACTATGACGTACAAGTTCAAATGAAATTGATCTCAAACAATGGGGATCGTGCAGAACTGTTCCCAGGTAAAATTAATTAATTTATGATTTAACAAAAAACTAAAAATATAAGTTTGATTATTCTTTGTATATTTTTGTGAAATAGGAACGAAATTTACAATTTAGGAGTTCAAAGTCTGAGTCTGCTTTTGATTGCCACTGACATAATTACGTCATTTATTTCATTCAATATGTCTTTCAATTTTTCTTCTATATTAAATTAAACAAAACTATTATTAGGTAAAATGAAAATAAATTAATCAAAAAAATTAAACTATAATTGTATGTTGTAACGTTGGTTATTCAAGATATTTCGAATAGGATAGATGTACAAGAGAGGTACGTATAGATGCTTAAAATCTCAATTATTTCAAAAACTAACAATTTTTTAAACCTTTTTTCATTTCTATAATTCTCATCTACAGCCGTTGTAACTAACATTTTGCGTCCAATTCGCCATAATACATTTAAATGTGGGTTCTTGTTTGTTATTTCTTGTCATATGTATATCAACTTAAACTTGTATGTTAAAGTTTAAAAGAGACTTATTTTATTTTATATTATTAATACTCTTGAAAAATCAGTTGATAATTTCAAGAATTATATGTATAAAATATTGTTTGAAATATCGACTGGCATTAACTACAAAAATAAACCACGTAAAAATATTTGTTGTGTATGAAATACTGTTGGTTACGTAGCCACATGAACTACAACACATATGAAGTGCTGGTCCTATACATCTATCCTGTATATTTTATATTTAATCTTTTTTATTGTTATGTATGAATGTTGTTGAAATGTCGGCTGGAAATTACTGTTACAAATAGGTTTTACAACTACTCCAGACAAATATATTATTGAATAGTACATATTTTGTCTATAATGGACAAGTTATGAAAGCAATTTGTATATAACTCGGGAACTCTGTTTTTAACGGATAATAATATGATGTTAATACGTATATGGAACGATATGTGAGTGTTCGAACAAAGAGTAAATGTTGGGACGCGAGAGAAAATATAATTAGCGTTGTGTATATAATGTAAAATGTTGATATTGAAAAGACTAATCGTCCTCATACTCGGCTGTGTTCCAAATGAAAAATTAATCATCCATTTATTCCCGATGAATGGTTATCCATGTCCACGGACGAGACAAATGGAAAACAAACATAGTTCATTTTAAAAATACAATTATCATACTTCCCCTGACAAAATATTTTGTATTTAAAATAACAATTCATAAATTGAACTCATCACTTTGTGACAAGATTAAAATGACTGGTAGATTGTACCATCTACTGCTGTGGATTCATCTACTCGTGAATAAACATATCTACATGTGCTCTATTTACATTGGTGTATAAGTAGTTTACGTATGCATTGCAGCTGGTTATTACATGTGTGCCAAAACACAGATATGGGAGTTTTATACCTTTGTTAATATGCGGGGATATTACACCACGCTTACATGTTCAGTTAAGGCCTGTAGAATATGTACTACAAACGGAAAATTATAAATTAATATTTACAATTAAATATAGAACAAAATTTAAATTTTTTGAACCAAAGCAAGTTTATGGTATTTTGGTTTAAAAATTTGTTAGAAATATACATAAAATTATTATGACCAATGATAAATATTTAAATAAACTAGTATAGTAAGCTCGGGTTGCACAAAGCTTCATCGATTTTAATCATTTTTGACAGCAATGTATTTTTAATACGTGGCCATGGTAACAATGTCAGATAAATCAGTTGTTTTTTTTTATTAACCTTTCTACAACCGGACATAAGTATTACCATCTTGTAAGAAGTTTTGTTGGTCAATAATTTTTTAAGAACTTCTAGCAGCTAATTTCACTAAAGGGATTAGTCACTTATTCCGTATTTAGTCCAATTTTTGAGTCCGTTTTGTATTGAGAAAAGATAGTAGTAGTACATAAGATTTGTAGTCGTCTTTGACAATTTACAAGTAAAATTTTTTGACTTTCTTTCATGAAACCTTTGTAACGAGCGAGACTCACTGCAGATGTATCATCACTGCTGACCTATCTGGTCAGGTAGTCGCCTTAAAGGTCAAGTTAGATAGGAGCGACGCCGCTATTGTTCGGGAATTTGGAAGAGACCGAAAGGCTCTGGAATGCTCTAGAGATTGATTGGCGGTGGGTATATAAGGATTACTTCGGACGGCTCAGGGAATTTAGTATCTGTCGGAGTGTGTAGAGAGTCACTAAAGGAAGTTAGTGTCGGTCAATGCATGTCAGCGTATATAAAGTACAAATAAATAGTTGGTGATATAAATAATTAGCTGGTGATATAAATAACATATAAATAAATACTGCATAGTATTAAGTGTTTAAATAAATATTCTTAGTGTTTAAGTCTTTATTAATAATAGTTTCTCATAAATTAGTGTTACTATTTGTTTATTCATAGTGTTGCTTATTTTTATTATATTTTATAATTTATTATTCGTTTATTAAACGTAGTTATATAAATATTTGTGATTCAATTATTTCTACACTTCACCTAAGTAAATCAACGTTACACCTTTTCTATATTAGAAGGTAGTTATTAAATACATGTATTTACATGATTATTCTTTGAGATATGTACTGGTTTTGAAAAGTAAATGATCAAGATATTTCTATAATATAAGCTGGTACTCATTTAAAACTAAAATATATTGTCTGTAATATCTGTCTATGAACAGAACTATAATAAAATATTTATTATATGTAATAAAACTTTAGTTTATGTTGCCACATGTACTACAATACATACATGTAGTTTTGGTCTTATACTTTAACTCTTCAAAACTTTATAATGCGAAATAAAGTAAGCTTGAAAAAGGAATTATGTGAAAATGTTATTACTATAATTAATAAAAAGCAAACTGATACACTCTGCATTGAGTAAAAGCCTCAGGTAATGTATTTAAAAAGACCTGTTTATTTTCCATTAACAATAATTGCAAAATTCGTTTTCTCCCGGCAAAAAATCTTCCATACTCGTACAGGCAGTGTTTGTAAACAAACGCAGAGAGAGCGCGGCCTGTATCGGAGTATTATTAATTGTTGTTGGCGCGGCTTTCGCTTCTAAATCACCTGTAAACGGTTCTTTAACCAAAACTTTTATAAATAGACAGGGGAATTGTATCAAATTAGATCAGTCACGAACAGGGGCATTAGCGCCAAATTACCCCTTTCACGCCACTGGCCTGGAGTGCATGGACGCAGGCTTTTTGAAGACATTGATTTTCTTCATACATTTATTGCGTACGTGTGTGCGGCTTATCGCGTTATCAATTAGGGCTACCCTGCGTGTACGGGATTTTATAATGGGTTTTATATGGCGTGAACGCTGCTTAATAACTGCTAAATACTTTATGAGGAAAATAACTGCTTTATTCCACCTCAAATAATTGCCTCCTACTCGTAATTCTACCGTTTGTGAAATAAAAAATTATTTCTCTTACAAGAAACATATAATAGCCATTATTCAGAAGTATAGTGGAGGCGGCCTTTATTCCCATTATTCGTTTTTTAATTATTTTCGAAATTCTATCAAAGGACTGTATATTTCAGTAAGGGTAACAGTAGTTTTGGAAAATAACGTAATATGTAACTCATTTTAGGCCTATATTTATTATAAAATATGGTCTTACAGCTATTCACAATTAAAACAACGTCGGAGTTATTTAATTATAAACATTGTAAATCACAATATTTTGAACTGAAATAAACAAATAATTTTGTAAATTAACAATATTTTATACTTGTAATTTAATCACATAAAATTATAGATTGACATATGAATCACAGATCTAAAATAAATCTAGGTAATACCTTTTCATCCGACTACTAAATATTGATTCCAGAAATATTTGTCTTTACCTCTTGTCCTATGTTCAGTTCCGGTATATAGAATGAATAATTGATGTGAGTATAAGGGCCAATATGTTTTTACATCAATTCATATAATTTTGTTCTATCAATGTAAGTAATAAAATACTAAAGTCGATATATAAGTACTAAATTTCAAATCGGAAATGAAAACCGAGACACTTACGTGTCCTGAAAAGCTTTTCGAAGCACCTAGACAATAAATACCTCTAGATTCCTTAAATTTATGTTGTTTGTAAAAACAGAAAGATTTTTTTTAAGTTAATAATTATTATTATGTTTAGATTTTATTATTATAATGAGAAGCTACATATTTTATGACTTATACACTGATATTCGATTATGGTCTCATACCTCATTTTAAATTCTGTATATATTATACTATAACTGATCTTGCAGATGATATGTTTTAGTGGGAAAGTAAATAGAATGCAATGTTTAAAAGGCTAATGAAAGAAGCAGTGTGGAGTATGTGGTGTAACAATGTAACATTAGAGAGTAATCCAGATTCATGGGTGCGTTATAATTTGATCTTTTTCTTGGCGGGCGGTGCTGCGGCTGGATTTCCATTTTGTTTTCGTTGTGCAGGAAATAGGTTCGGGTTGTGGTAAGTGAGATTTCATGTGCAACATATTAGCAAGTAATATGGTGAGAATGGCTGCTCGGAATCCAGAATTATATCGTACAAATGTGCTCATTTCGCCAGTTCTTTGTGCCGGCCTCTAATGCGACCAAATGCACTTCGCATCTGGGTCACGGCACAATCCTCCCCTTCCTAAACAATCAATAACCTCCACCCCACACAAGCAGCACCAAATGGGAAGGGACGTATTGTTACCATACACGCACCTACACCAAAAACCTTTCTTATTATAAAAGGAAGGTACTTTTGAGAGTTGCAGTCATTTAATAATATCTACTAATATACCAACGTTTTGACTGTAAATCAGTATTCAGCAGAGTGCTGATAATATACAAACACATATACATTCAACTTAGGTAAGCAAACTTACATAAATTGTATTAAAATATGATCAAGTAAAACTATCAATCAAATATAGGTAAAACACACATATACATGTTATTACTTAATTGTTACCAACAAATTGACTTATACAAACAACTAATGACAAGCTAATTAAATTTTACAGTTTAAATATCATAAGAAATGTAACTACACAAGGAATAAACTAATTATTGGCACAAATGGCAGTGTTGTTTAGTCAAAATCCTAGAATAAATAGTGCTTTCGAATGTCGGTACGTGCGTTAACTGATTGTTGACATGTATAAATAACGTTTCTAGAGTAAGACGTTTATTCAAGTTCTTCTCTGAAGCTAGTATCCTAGTATCTTCAAATTCAAAAGAATGTTCTCCTTTTTGACAATGTTCTACTAAGGCACATTTGGAACTTAAATTTGGTTTTGCTGAGTTCCTTCTGTGTTCCTTTAATCTATTGTGGAGGTATCTCTTAGTTTGTTTAATGTAATCTCTGTTTTAATTCTGTAGTAGGGCTGTCGTTTTTCGGAATTTTGGTATTCGAATATTCGGATATAAAAATATTCGTATCCGGATAATTTGGATATCGAATAGTTAAATATTCGAATAGCCAAATATTCGATTATTTATCAGATATTCGAATATTCGGATAATTGAATATTCGGATAATCGAAATAGATCGTATTAAAAATTTAAAATTTTAATAATACTGATTTATTTGCAATTTTACACACATAGTTTAATTATACGAATTTCTAATAATCGGATTTTCTAAATATTCGGATATCGCAGATATTTGTACATTCCAGTTATTTGTATATCCGATATATTAGTATAGCCGAATTATTCTTATATCCGAATTATTCGTATATTCGAATTATTTGTAAATACGAGCTATTTGAATATCTGAGTTATTCGTATATTCGAGTTATTCGAATATCCGATTTAATCGAATGACCGAATTATTTGTATATTCGAATATCCGAATTATTCGTATATCTGAGTTATTCGGATAGCAAATTACGAATATTACCCAAATTTTTATTCGGATACTCGAATACTCAAATGTCGTTAACAGCCCTATTCTGTAGACAATAATGTTTGATCTTTGCATTGTGTTAATAGGGTATTTAGTATTACTGAACAAGGTATTAGCTGTTTTATATTGTTTGACCTTCTTATTATGATTATCTCAGAATACCAGCAACTTTTAAACTACAGCAGAACTTTCTTTGTGTGTAAAGAAAATTAGTACTTGCCTTTATAGAACGGATGAATAATATAAGGATAAAAGTATCTAGTTTCTACGAAAATAAAATAATGATAGCAAGGATATATGTAGTAGGAACAATTTGAAATTGCATTGAAAGAATACAATTTTATTATTTCCTGGAAAATGGCTGTATTGAAAGAATAAAAAAGCAGGTACGTCTTTCCGTCGGACAAATTCGTGCATTTTGCATGCGGGTGGTTTTATTGTAAGTTGTCGTTGCATAAACATTATTAGCAATAAGACAGAGAGGACGCGGTAAATAAATAAAAAGCCAGCGAGTCGCGGATAAAGTGAAGGAGCAAACACGGGCCGGCATCGCGTCTGCAGAACAAACAGCTACATACAGCGAAAATTTAATAATCCGCCCGATATTTACCTCCCCTGTTGACACACACAACAAATACACTATCGGGATAGACGAGCCATCAAATAAAAATTGCCGGACACAGCCCACACAAATACTCGAGAAACAAACTGCTTCCTTCACATATACATACTCCTCTGTACTTGAGAATTATATCCAGTAATAAGTATACATACATTTAGAGATGAGTATAATCAGGAATAGTAAAAATTCAATCTCGAATGTTGTTCGAATTCAATCGGGATAGTAAATATTATATTTTATATGAAAATTAATGCCATGGAGTAGAATTTAGAAGTTGAATGACATTAGTTTCATACATTCAAATTAATATGTATAGGAAAATAATGTGGGTATCTACCTATTAATAAAAATCTGAATAATAAAAAACAAAGCTTTTGGCAAAAAAAAGTTTTGAGATACGCTGTAAAAATATGAGTAAACCAAAGTATTTCTACAAGTAAAGTTGGGTACAAAGTTTACAAACAGACAAAAGGTTAGGTGGGAATTTTTAAAATAGCAACACATGTAATTTGTTTATAAAAGAAATTGTTGTTATAAAATAATGACATGTTACAGTTATTAAAATAGAGAATTACATGCTTACATTTTAGAGCGCTTTTGTTAAAAGTGATGTCTGGCAGTCTGGCCTCATTAGATTATAAATATAAAAGCACGCTTTCTAATAATATGGGCCAATATGTATTTAATTTTACATGAAATTTATACTCTGAATTTATTTTTTAACCAAAAATAAATTTTAAGCAATGCGCCAAAACAAAATTAATTAACGACCGTTGTTTAAATTAGTTTATATTTCATTTTTATCTATAAAATCATACAAAGATCTGATTATTTAATAACAAACACCCCTTTAGTTAATGCACTAAGTTGCCAAGACTAAAAAAATATGGGGCCCCGAATTATATTTTGTGTAGGGCCCGCTGGATGCATTATTTAAATTTTAAATAATCTTAATGCACTGAGGAAGTATTAGTATAATTGTAAAAGTATGCTTTTGAGGTCGAATTTTTTCTATTCCTGAATTATCCATCATCCTAATATACATACTATACTCTGTTTTTAAACTATAGACAGTAACTAAGAATCCTAGTTGGAAAATCAAAGCCTGTGATTGGCTGCTGCGCCATTTCTTGAAGCCGCATTTAACCAGACGAAATTTCAGGTTAACCTTCTCAAACGTAATTGAAACGTCAAAATTTCGGAAGTTGTCAAATCAATTGTTGAATTTGCACGTGTTTTTCGTTTCATTGCTCTTTTTGTGACATTTCACGAATAAAACCAGTTCTTTTCAGAACTATTAGTATTTCACTATCTATCATAGTTTTGGATGATGAAAATATAGCCTGGAAAGTATAACTTCTGACGTGACCTTCATTGTGACATTTCATTTCTCCCGCCAAATAAATCTAGTGATTTTTTTTGGTAACTTCTAGCGGTGTAAATGTGACTTCGTCTAGTGCTGTCTATAGTTTAAAAACGGAGTATAGTAATCTCATTAACGTTTATCATCTACAAAATCACTCAAACAACTAGCAGAAAAATCAATATTATGAATAAAATAGTGTCAGGTACCTTTGCCTCATGCTTGTCGTATATTTTATGCGTCATATTAATATACATAATAAGCCAGCAAATAATCTCCAAGGCTTTATCTTGGTTTGTTTCAATAGAAATATTGGCTGGAAATTGTCCAAGATTAAATACTTTATTTATAAGATCTGTTCATGCACAGAATTGTCATAAAAGCATATATTGCTTGCAAAATATTATAGACTATATTGTCACATGCAATGCTGGTCCTACATTTCTACCCTTTAAATTCTTATAATAATATTCTTTATTTTAAATCTACACTACATTTTCTTCAATCTTTGCCTGTATATAGAACAACCACAATATATTACATGTATAGATATGGGCAGAGGTAGCTCGCTTGATCCAAATAAATACCTCTGTCCGAGTACTTCGGAATCTTCTGTAAGCTGTTAGCCTCTTAGACGTGTTAGGCTGACAACCTACACCGCCAAAAATAAGTAAAACTAGTCATGAAACAAGTACCTTAGGTATTTGAGCCTCAGTTCAATTTAAGTCTGTAGTGACACAGCTGATGATGAACCTTGTAGATAATGTAATTTTTACTTTGATTTTTAATTACTATTGAAATATAGGTTGATATTATTTTAAAACAGAAACATATCATTTATAACTATAAGATCTACATATAGATAGTGTTATAAAAATATGGATATTAGAATTTATAATGAAATATTTTATTTTTCCAGGTGAATACTGATGAAATATCAACTGGTAACTACTTTAACACTAAAAGGTATGTGATTTGTTAACCATTAGTAAATGTATGAAATTGCTTTTGGTAATGATATTTATTGTAAAGGTATATTAGAAGAAAGGCTTCTGATGCTTATTGACATATTTAAGTAGAAGAAAACTGATTGTGTTATATAGTGTATGAAGAAGGAATATTGGGAATGTGTTATTAGTTTGCATGAAGAAAGGGCTGCAGTAAACAACGATGTATCATCGCGGAATGAAGTGCAAATGAGCTGGGGCCGATTAGGGTTTTTGGGCATGTAGGGCCGGTTGATGAGTAGCGTGGTATGTAATCTGCGCCGTGCCTCATGAATACATGAATCATAGCAGAGAGTGGATCGGCACGTGATTAGAGGAAAGCGACCTGCATATTGATTGTGGAGTTATTGCGTCAATAACCCATGTCAGATGCAAAAACCACCCTAGATGCACGCAAAACAATCCCACACACAAATTAATAAGACGTCCAACAGATGCAGTGGGTGGTCACCTTTATATCTAAACGAATACACTGAAATGAATAACACATTGAAAGAAACAGTCACTACTTACAATCTTCCTAGATAGAAAGGAACCATAAGTACCTAAGGTTTTGTTTGCATTTAACGATGGTTGTTAGCCTAAAGCTTCTGAAAGAGACCTGCAGCTTAAAGTGGGTTCCAAACCACTTGGACGCAGCGGTATTTACATTTGCATAAAGATTGGTAAAGCGAGATTTGAACCTCAGACTTCACCATATGCTCAGTTCGAATCAGAGCGCGCTAACCAAGTGAGCCACCGCTGTCCGTCGCTAATATCACCTGTTATAGGTGATATTGGAAGTACATTTCATATAATCCATATGACTAATCAAGCTAATACAATCATCATCTATGGCACAATATTCGTAGATAAAATAGGGCCTCAAGGACCTAAAATTCTTCATGACATGTTTTGCTTGAATTTTAGTGGTCTAAATCTTATGCAAGAGTCATACATCTTATAGTGGGTTATAAACCACTTGGAAACAGTAGTATTTATTATTTTTAATTTAAAAATTTACTTATTTATATCTGGATAACGGTTGGCAAAGATAGGATTTGAACGCTAATCAAGCAATCAATCGAATATGTCTTAGCAAGAACAAAATGAATGCCGTAGAAAAGAAAAGCTTATAGTTATTTACTTTAATATCTTTATGATATTTTAGTTGTATACAAGGATTGTTGATAGTAGAGTATGTAGTGGAGATTTGAGTAGAATTTGCGAAATGCCCCGTTAATGGGCAAGCTATTATGTTTATTTACTGCATATTGAAACATGTTGTGTACAAGGTGGAAGGTGGAAAAATAAAGGGGTTGGGTGCGGCAGCCTTTGTTCTTGTATGAAATTTGAAGGTGGCGGTTGCCTAGCAACGAGTTATTAGCGTCACACGTCAGCTCATCCATGGCCCACGTGATTAAATTAGGCAGGATTTAATCAGAGACCTACGCGGGCTTTTATTGTCATCTGACATAATTAAACAACTTTATTGCTCTTTCGTTACTTCTCACCTGCCTGCTGGATTAACCGCTGGATTTTTATTATTTCACTAAAATGGATTACACTGTTACACAGCCCGACTCCCAAAAGATAATTCATGGAAAAAATTACTGCTTGAAATATAAATATTTTTTCATGTAATTAAAAACACGGCGACGGAAGAATAATAATGAGCAAGATGTAAAAAGTGTTTAAGTTGGAAGACAAGACTTAGAAGAGTTGGAATATTGAAAGAAACTGCAGCCGTTTATGAAATAATTTGGCTAATAAAGTTTTGTGGAACTGTAGTAAATAAAGGCGGTGTTCTGGTAATGGAACAGGTAGAGATCGGGCTACTTTCCGGAGTTGGTCGGGCTGTGTGAAAAGCAGATTTCCGGGCGCTCTGATCACCGAATATTAATCAAAGTTGCTGGAACTAGACTAAGTTTTCCAACTTTTTTCTGAAATCTTATTGTTGGCCGGAGATGGATCTGGTGCTTTATTTGTTTTCCGGAATCCGAGCCGTGGCCTACATTATAGCCACAAGTGAGTTTTTCCGCAGACGTAATCGTTCACCGCTATTTTAATTAAAACTTAAACAGCACCGGCAAGTCTTGAATTGTATTGTTCCACGGGTAATCTGATTACGCATCGGATTCTCTTGTTTTTGTTTTGTACGGATTAAACGATTATGGAACTGGATACTCTTACATTTACTTCCCACATCCGCCGACGCTCTTTCTCTTTTCCCTCACTAGTAACCAACACTCAACTTCTTAATACGGACATGGAACATTCATTACTACCACCGCCATACTAACATTTCCACTCGAAATTACATTTCATCTTATTCATTTTCTCCAATATTTCTATATTTTTTCACAGCAATGATTTTATTTCATAATCAACAATTAAAATTAAAGAATTACCTCATTGGGATTTGAATCTATTCCTTATATTATATGTTCTGTTTGGTCTAAATATAATTTTGTTATTAAATTAAATAATCATATATACTAAATATAAGTACTAAATTGAATCGGATCGAAATCCAGGACAATTACGTATCCTGAAAAGATTCTTCAGGACGCCAGGAAAATGACGTCGGTAACCATATGACCCATTTGATAATTTCAAGTAACCCATTTAAATTCCACAAAACACCTGTAATATTCCAATATTCAACAAAAAACTACAATAAATTATAAAACATGAACTTGGAATGATCGTTTTGAGAAAATATAAATAATAGATTAATATAATAATAATTTGGGTCTATTTGAAAGTTGCAGTAACGAACAAAGGCGAAATACAATGACATTGTCCGAACGAATCTTCTCATTACTTGACGAACTGGTTGTACTCTCAGTTCTAGTTCAGTACTTCAGTTCACAATAATTTATTACTATGGACATACAAAAAATAAAAAAAAGATATTATTTCGAGATGTGTGGACTGCAAAGTATGAATGCATCGAAATTTGAAAATGGTGAAAATTTGATGTCTTTATGAGAAGTACAGATATAATTACCGCCAACACTTGATTTGACCATTGAGCGACAATTTTGTTTTCTTTTTTTATTACGTTCAAACTTGAAAAGCATATTGTCATTATTTTATCTTATTTTACACAAAAAAAAACTTTTAAAATGAAAATATTCATTGATTCGAAACTTCTTAATTGTCACATTTTAGTTGATTATGATCCGTAGCCAAAAAAAGTTGTCGACGTTTGTCTGTATAAGTTTTTTCGTGTTTATTTCGTATAGTAAACAAATATAGTCATAAATAAAATATAACAATTTTACTTGAAACTGATTGAACCGATAAAAATAAACAATTTTGTCAGAATTCTTGTTTTGATTCCCCTAATTGGATGAAATTGTTGTTGTGTAAAGACGTAATGATTTATGAAACGAGATGTATCTTTAAGAAGGCAACTCCATTTTTCCAGCGTTGTCAACTGTATGTAATGTGTAAGGGATGCAGCGCCAACGTCTTGTTCCTAAGGGAGCAATCCTCTACTTAATGCACAACTTGTAACTTCTTGCAAGTGCCGTATGTATTATTTATACGCGAGGGTTGATGTGTAAAAATCCGCGACAGCCGGCGGTAATTGTGAAAAACAACGGACTGCAGCGCAGGCGGAATTTAACATAAAATCATATTAATTCAAATTAATTTAACTAGCCGCCAACTGAATAACGCTGTCCGACAAATTTCACAGATTTTTTCATCATGTTACGCGTGTACACGAGCTTGATTTTTACAATGATGACAAATTGCGCAAACTAAAATAACAGGCAAACAACACTCCAATATCCCACACTGATTTTGCTCACTCCAAATTTTTGGCAGTAACGTGAATCACTTTGTTGTTGTGGAGAACAATCTATAATAAAAAATATTTAACCATGAAACAGGTACTTGTGGTGTTTTCTAGGCAAGTTGTAAATTATAGTTTAAATAAAATTGTTTATGGGTCAAAATTAAAAACAGGTTTGGCTTTAGAAAATTTAGTATAAAATAATAAGGACCAAAGATAGTCCTGAAATATCGGCTTCGGGAAATTGAGTGTATATTTATGGAGTAGATTATTCCGAAATTCGCAATGAAATGTTATAAATAATTTTAAAATAATATAAATCTTTAAAGAACCAAAACATTAGCTAAGGCACCTCCTCCATATTATTACCAGCATAGAATTCCATTCTATAATTATCTGTAGTAATATATTAAGTACACTAATAATGCAAAATCAAATATACTGCATGCAAATGTGTTGCCTGGAAACTGGCTAGAATGCGACTATACCTAGAGTATTTTTTCTTGAAAGCAACACTCTTTAAAATTTTTAATGAACAGTATCTATTTTTTGTTTTAAAATTTTTAATGAACAATATCTATTTTTAGTACAAGTGCGCAAAATATGTCCTTTCCTCACGCGTTCGGAAAAGAAATAAAAAGACATGCTCACGTGTGCCTATTATGATTTTTTCCATAATCTTGAATTTTTTCTAAAAAACAAAACATTGTTCTTACTTTTCTTATTGATGAAAACTCAAGAATACATATGTTTATAACTGAATTTAATGTAAAGCCAACTACAACAATTTTTTGCCCTTTCATGTGGAATAGTAGATATTTACGACTCCTGACGTAGATGGATTATTAATTAAATTTTTATTGTACTTTGTTCTCTTGAGAAGAAACTTATTTACTTTACTTACTTGTGATTCAACATGTTGCTTTGCTTACTACTGTAAGTTGAATAATAATGAACTTTGCTAAGGAGTGTAGAAAGTAGCTATTTTTAGTACAAGTAAGCCACAGCCAGTACGGTTGTGTGGTCGTGGCGTGTCTTGCCTGATAGATAAGATAATCACATATTTTCTTGGTATTCATATTTTTTAACTTTTTCTTGTTATATCTCGGAATACTTAGAATATTTTGATAATTTTTGCAAGAAAATATTTATGTATATATTGTGAATATATTTCGCATATAAAAATACGGTTTTGTTAAACATATACTCAAAAATAATTACTGCTTGTAGAACAACCCAATTTTGCACTTTGTAGTGCAATTTTCAGTAAGTGAGAAACTTTTCGGTTTGCAGAGAAAGAACTGTGAAAAGGTACCGAAGATATTTTTTCACTTACAATAAAAAAAGTAATCATCATTTTTGAGATTCAGCAATGTAAAGTTAAACCGTATATTCAACTAGAACGCGCATAGGTCATCTTATCTACTGTGTGAAGCCGGTAAGTAAGTATATGCACTGTACACTCTGCCAATGGCATGTTCTTTTATTTACAAATTTTCAAAATCAACTTCAACATGTTAGTCTTAGAATAAAGTATTATGTTTATTTTCAATACCTTAAACCTTAAACAATTCAAAAAGTCTACGGGCTTTAGAAAGAATTTTAGTTCAGTTTTGACTTTGCAAAAAAGGTTATAGGATAGATAGAAGAATTTATAAAAATATTTATGTAATTATATTAATTAAATAGGGCAACGGTAGATGTGTAATATATAGAAAAAAATATCATATTTTTATATCTATAATATTCAGAAATTAATTTTAATAAATTATTGGATTTTAGATGTTAATGTCACACCAGTGTAAATATATTCGCTGTAAGTTTCTGAATTTTTTTACTTTGTATGGAATATTTGCTATAAATATTGTTTTGATTGGGCTAAATATTAAAAATCGTGATATTTCTTTTGTTGTTAGATTGTGAAGAAAATAGTCTGTGTAAGAAATTGTTTGACTATTTCTATAGTTAAGACAATGTTATCCTCTCCAGAAATTTTATGTGCAAAGTCTTTATTATTTCTATCATCTCCACCTTATTTTTTCATGTTTACCATCTGCAAGTTTTCGGGGAAAAAATATCCGGACTTAATATTTTCGTCGTCGTCTTATGATGTGCTGCGCACGTTGCCTAATTCTTATTCAGCAAAAAATCTTTTTTAAGTAGTGCAAGTTCCGCTTCCTAAATGAATATTCAGAATTACCGTGATGGGGATTCCCCGGCCGCGACTTGGCAACAGCGCTAATTACAGCCCCGTGGGTGTCGTGCCAGTGTTGCCACCACCGCGCTACAGTACAGACATTCCTACAGGCTGCAGCCTGGTAAACACTGCCGAGGATACATCACTACATTGATGAATATTTATATCCGGGGCGAAAGATGAGCACAGGCGCTCTCCTCCTTAGCGACAAACACTCTGCTAAACAGACAATCCGCGACAAAAATATTTTCCTTGGACCATGATCTTCCAAGTACATGTTCTAGGATTTGTCGAAGTTTTATCCAATTACAGAACAAAAACAGTAGTTGTTTAGAGTGACTATTTATTTTTTCTTTATGAAACCAGTACCAGGCTTATGTCCTATATAGTAGGTAACATTAGGTTACATGCGAGGGCAAATAATGAAAAAAATGTAGCAATACTGTTGTTATTTTTTTATTTTTGCTGTTGATATAATTGACAGTTATTTTCAAAAGTAAACAGAGTTAAACGTTAAATAAACTGTTTTATTGTTGGAATCGATACAAAAATAACAGAAATTTCAGATACTATTATCATTCATTGTAAAAAATAATAAAAATAGAAAATAAGTATTATTACAAATAATATATCAGTATAAGGATCTCAAAATCAATACTGTACTGACAAAATCATTATAAATGGACAATCTATTTTGTTCCTAGTCATTCTTTTTTTTTGATTTAAATATTTCAAAACTGGAAAAATACTTGCTGCACATAATGCTTATTATGTTGGAGGTTATTAGTTTTCGTCTGCAAATATTTGTATGCTAGGCTTACTGCGATATTATCATGAATAGTAGGTAGGTAGTGTCCACTATCGAAATGGTATGTAATAAATAACAAACGAGTAATTAAAAAAAATAGTATTTTTTTAAATATTGGATTTAATTACCTTTAAATACTTGAATGATTATTAAAAAAATAAAAATTATTATTTTCGAAGTCCAATTGTATGATACCGGAATTGTAGAATTATTTTATTTTATTTCATTATTATCTCTGTGCATTGATGACGATAAAGAACATTGCTAAAATGATAGAAAATAGCGAACTTCAAGAAATTAAAAGAGCTGCTACATTAGAATTATTCGCTTAAAAAATTGTGTATTTATTTCTAAATAAACAGCTCGGCAAAAAATGTACATTATATCTGCGCCAGTTTACTTGTAAACTCAGTCTCCACTATAAAATGTGTTGTTGTATCTCCTAAGAGGCAACCGAACTCGCTGTGCAACAGTTCTCAGTAGTGTACTGACGGTTGTTTCAAATACCAATGTTTAAGTTGTATAGATGGCAAGTCTATAGCATCCAAGTGGATAAACACAAGTAGTTATGTTTTTTATTTTACGATATATCACACATTGTCGGTCGCTAGGACTTGAACTCCGGTCCCAAGTTCGAATGACGTTACAGCGATAGGAAATGTGCACTAGTTCGCTCAGCCATACAACAACCAGGATATAATAAGCACTTTTTGTACTTAAAACATAAACAATTATTTATTATTATTTATTTTCTGATTTCCCTGTTGGTACATTTTGTTTGAAATCACAAACCGATCAGTAATTCGTAAACATTACTGCTTTGGAAATTCAATTGGTAAATATTTCAAAATATCCGATGTGTTGGCCAGTAACTTTATCTAAATGAAAATTAATAACAGATAATTGTTTTTCTTTCATTGGCCAACGGGTATTTCGCAATACAGATTTTGTAGCATTCATGATGTATTTCACCGTTGAAAATTGAAGAATTTCGAAGTAAAAATAAACTGAGCTGTGTATTTTAGCAGAGTGCGGCATGTGTGATTTTTTGTTCGCAGTGCTCGTTGTGAAATTTGTTATAAAAATTTAAAGGTTTCCTCACTTGGAAGGTAGAGTTTGATATGATTGAGTGAGTAATAAAATATGATACAGTGAATATTGATGCGTTGAATGATACAAAAGAAGCAGAAGGAAGATTTATAGGTGGAGAAGGCATCGCATTCGTGAATCCATTAAAGTCGAATACATCAAACATCAGGGCGCGATGCGCGATGCGCGGTGCTGTTGGCTTTGGGTTCATCCCTCATTAGCCGCTTCAGGTTGTAGTAATTACCCCCCTGGTACTTATTTACGCCGTGTGTGCGTCGATTAATCATCCGCATAACGTGTACGTAAATACCCGCAAGCCCAAGACGCGCTTCTTTCGATTGCGACCCGGCCCTATAGATTTTTATCTGATTAATTACTCGAGGTAATTAGCTGATATTTTAATTAGCTTCTTTGTGAGATATTAATTGTTATGATGAGGAATTATTATCTGGGTACAACGGTATGCGCTAATTTATGTTTAAGCCCTTCTGATAAATTATACTCTGTCTTAGGCTCACTGTCAACCTAAATACTTAATGCGAGTTTAACCGATCTGCCCGTACTCTCACCTTCCAACGTCTTTTTAACCTTTCATCCAAACATACACAGTGTGTTCAAAAAGTTCCAGCACTGCCTTCCTTTAAACAGTAAAAGTGGCGTTATCGCTTGGCGACAAACGGGATCAGGGATCAGGTGGCAACAACCTTTGGCCACGGCTATCCCAAATTTCATTCCTCCGCTACAGAAACATATAAAATGTTTAAATCTGTATGTGGTGAGAATTCTATGAGTCATTCGCGAGTGTTTGAGTAGTTTTCGACGCTTGAAGCAGGAAGATAATCGACGGAAGACGATGAGAGATCAGGTAGTCCACGTTCCTATTCCAATAACTAAGTCGGGGCATATAGGTTCCACTGTGACTGGGGTGTTCTACAAAGATATTTGGGATCCTCTTTTTAAACAAATGCGGCATGTAACGTGAAAATTGTCGGAATTTTGTGTCCCAATTCGAAATTTAAGATGAAGGGGCTTCGGTACGATTCTATAAAGGTGATTGAAACTGACTTGTACTGAAGTGGAGTCGTTTTATAAGACGTTTTCCGTCCTGTACACTCTTTCTAATAGTTGTGTCGAAGATGCATGATATGAAATATATGCTTTTTCTCTGTATTTTATGGTCTTTGTGCGATCAGTCCTGGAACTTTTTTAATGCACTGTATATATACTGCGATAAACAAGAAAAATTCTTGGAATAGCGAATTGGGGAAAGTGGAACACAACAACTAAGTTCGATATCACGGAAATGACTATAGCGTGCAAATCAATTCTCGCATCGTCTATTTCTCCGCTTTATTTTCTAATCTATCATTAGTCATTAATACGGACGCCAGTTATACCTTATTGTTCCATAAAAAACATAGGTTGTCAATGTCTAATGAAGTAACTTTGAGTTTATGGCCAAACCTGAAGTTGGCTGCAACTTTTATCTGTGTATTACCAAAACAAGGATATTTTAACTGTGAAAACTTTGTTAAATAAACTTTACTGAGGTATTGTTTACAGAGGAAATTTGGAATGTATAAAAATGTATCATTCAAATTTGTTAGGTTTTTGCGATAAACCTTTCATTTTTCCTAAAAGCATAGCGTTCCGCATCTAACTTCAGGTTTGGCCATAAAGTTGAGTTTTATTGTCAATTTATCGTAAAAATGTTTAGTAATGAAGAAAAAATTCATATGATTATTTGTTATGTCTCGTTTTAGTTTAAGAAATGTTTATGATATGTTCGCTAATATCATAGATTAATTCTTCCACTGTTCCAAAAATATTTACACAATTTTAAAGTGATGGATGTTTAGATATAAACTGGAAGAAATGGACTGCGCGAAATGATGAAAATAAATATTATTGGCTCCATACAAAAAAAGAAAATAATCAACTGTATATTTTTTATAACGTTTTTACTTATAAATCAGTAATTAAGTTCATTTGACATTGACAACTTACGTTCCCTACGTTGAATTTTATCTGGAATGATACAGTGGTATAAGAACTGGTATCCATAGTAACGACTAATGACAGATAAAATGTTGCGTCTTAGCTGAAACTCACGATAGTATATTTTGTGGTAAACAAGAAAAATTGTTGGGATAATGATTTGGGGAAAGTGGAACACAACAAGGAAATGACTGCAGCGTAGAAATCAATTCTCGCATCGTCCACTTCTCCGCGTTATTTTTCCTGCGTCAATCATCCGCGTTATCGGAGGACGCGGCCGGCATTGAAATGATTAGGGAAATGGGCGCCGGCGATGGGGCAGTGATTGCGGACACCGGACTGTTTGTTTCGCGCGCTCGCACCATCCTTCTTCCACGGTTTTCGGCCTCACACAAACCAAACATACATAAATTCCGCAAGGATATTTTTCATCTTGATCTTGTTATTTACAAACGATATGTTTAACTCGGGGCTAAAGATATTAATGGAGGAGCGGACACTAAAATACGAGCGCGTATCAATACTTTGATCGGCCCCAATGCTGCATTCCCGGCTGCTGCATTCTCTGCAGCTATAAGTGAATGAGTTTCCTTTAGCGCTCGCATACATCATCCAAAAACAAAACAACCGTACATTGTTGACAGCCTTCAATCTCGAAACATAACTCATCATTTATTTATTACATCTACATCTCTTCCGCATTTCTTCACTTCAGTTTTAAATATTTCTACTGAACTAGCACCATTACTCTGAGGCGCCTTCGGCAAAATATTTTTGTGTCGGTAGGTACAAATAATTATAAAGAATCCATATCGATTTTATTTACATATAACAGTTTTTTCTTTTAGAGAATATATTTAAAATAAGAAAATGAACACATAAATTATGAATACTTTAAAAATTTTTTTTAGATTGTTATCAACACCATTTTTTTTTTGAAATGATAATATACCTATTAAAAAAAACCAAAAAAATCCGATTTAAATAAAAAAAAGCTGTTTTTTTTAACAGATTTTTATGCAACCTTGATAAACTAAACTTACTTTTTATAAATTAAATTTCAGCAACTACTTACTATTTTCTTTTATTATTATTAGGCGAAACAGTTTTTCAGACATTATACTTTTTTATTGTATATACTTGTTTTTTTTTTCCAAATTTTTCCCGCACAATAATTTGGAGATGTGGACAGCTGCCATTCCCAGGGTGTAAGAGTACAAAATAATATATTGTGTATCAAGTGCAGACAAGCAATCATATTCATGGGAGTATCATTTTTGTGACACGAGATTTAATCGATATGATATAAGTTTTGGATATGAGCTTTTTTGACAAAAAAGGTGTTACATTACCGAACGAGAAAAGTCCATATTTACATCTTCATTTCTTACCGACCAGCACATATTTGACATTTGGAGATTTTAGTGTTCACAAGGGCACGTTTACTTTGAATGCAAGTATAAAGAAGCGTTCGGTTTTGTCCGGGAGGTATTGGAATAGAGGCGAGAGTGTGTGCGTATATAGAGTAATCGGCATGTGGTATACGCAGGCGATATCCAGGCAACCTGTTTACATATTATTTACATCTAGAAAGCTCGGCTCATGCTCCATATGCCACACGTGCGACTCATACGCCCGGAGAATACTCCCTACGCCCTGCATCATAAATAATCTTACACTCACACCGAACTAGGACGATGCCAAAAACATTCACTCACTTTCATATTGACTACTCATTTACACACAATTACACTGTTCGTCTACATTCTAAAAAGGACACATAAAACTCTCAAACGTATTATAATAAATGATATGATTAGATTATCATCGATGATATTTCGATGTGCTGCTTCGGTTTCATAAGCAATATTATCATTTATTAATCATATTATGATGGTTGTCTAGAGCCCGTAATTTGGAGGGGCCCGGATTCAATTGGAATAATAAATACTATATTTTAAATTATGTTAGAATTATGTTGCCACGTAGTACAATTTAGATGAAAGTCTTAATAAGTTTATATTATCATGGGTCATATAACAAGTAGTAGTGAGCTTATTTTCCAAAATATTTTGAAAATATCACGATTGTTAATCTTAACGATGGAAATGTAAGGACTGCGAAGCAGGAGATGCATGTTCCAAAAATTGGCGTTAACATGAGTGATATTTTTTAATATTATCGATTTTTAAGCGAATTAAGGAAGAAAATACAATGATTACTGAAAAACTCACTGAATTGTCTCCATATATTTTCTGTTTATTATGTGGTATTACGCTTGCCCGCATTGTTAATGAGTTCATCTGAGCAATTTCCCTAGTGTTAAGATACTTTTTACTAATCGTTGGCAGCTGGCAAATATTTTTTCGTTAATATGTAATATTTATATTGTTATTAGTGTTGCTGTTAGAAATAACAAATTATTTTACTGACAATAAATTATTTCAACTTATGGGTAAAACATTTTCAAGCGTTGTGGTTGTCTAATTTTCATAAGAATTGTATTCTCAAAATAATATGTAGCAAGATACCTGTGAAAAATCTCAATAAAAAAAGAATATTTTTGATAAAAAGTGTTGGAAAATTAGTAAACTTTAAAAAGTTTTGAGATACCTATAAAATATAAACGAGGTAATAACAATAGATTTACAAATAAAGTTGGTTACAAACATTACAGAGTGGGGTTTTGTGGGTAAAAGGTAAACATCTATTTTCGGTAGAAAAGTATTGTAATTATAAAATTTGAAAATTATTACATGTTACGGTTATTTTGTAAAATACTTATTTTTACTTTTTATATTGATTTTATAAACTGAATTTATTTTTAACCAGTAATTATTTATGTCATTTTAAACAACGAACCAAAACAAAATTAGTTCTACTGCGTTGTTTAGGACAGTTTATATTTCATTTTCTTACATTAAATCATATAAAAATTTGATTAATCGATAACAAACACTCGTCTAGTTAATGACCGAAGTTGCTAACACCAAAAAAAAATATAAAAATGGGGCCCGTATATATTCTGCCTAGAGCCCATTGGAGGCTTAATCCGGCCCTGGTGGTTGTTTATAAAGTTTATGAATAAATACTTTAGTAACGAATGTACATAAGGTGATATATTTTTTTTGTTTTTTATCATCTATGTGATAAACTGATGACTACGGAAATTTTTAATGTTGATTGGCAGAAAATATCTTACGTGATCAATTTATAATAACGTCTCCAACATTCTCGGTAACAAATTATCTATTCTTCATTAAAATTAATATTCAAATAATAAGATTTGGTTATTTGGTTCTTACAGTGTTTGGACAAGAACATTAACTTCCCGAGTTTTCAGATATATTTTACGGTTTAGCTTTTAGCTGTTCCTCATTTTAAACTTCCATTATATTTTTTTTTTCAAAAGAGACCAAAATTGACAAGCGGGCCTCACCAGAGGTATGTTTAGATGATTGTGTACTTTGGGAACAAATGTTACTGCATTTGTGGTTTATCAGTTTGTTCTTTTATAGTAATGGCATTACGCTGGTACGTAGCCACAGAGGGGCTCGAGGGGCTAAGCCTCCACCCCCTCCCCAAAATTGTAATGAATTTAGTTTAAATTTATGCAAATGTATCTAAATGTCAGAAAGACATTTTATTCAATCATGTAATTTTTTTGTTGAAAACTTTCGCAATAATCCGTGTTTCATTTATTCAGAGCAGCTTCTCCGAAATGTTATTTAGTCGTAGCAGATAAGATATGAAATTTACCTGGAAAACATGCCACAGAAGAGTATAGATATAAGAATTAAAAAAATAAAGATTTTAACTTTAATTTTTCTCCATAAACTTTTAAGACATGCATTCACTATAAGAATTAGGTTTTAAAATATGAGGTTTATTGTTATTTGAAGAGATATGTGCGTTGCCAGCAATATTGCTGTGTATGTATTATTCCGGGAGGATAGAATAGTGGTATTGTTTTTTCCGTCATGTTCAATTTGATATTTGCCACTTTGGCGGCTATCAAACTAGAGATAAAAGAGTGGAGCACACAACAAAACGTCTTATTGCACACGAGTACTCTGCAGGCGTACGTCCTCCCCAACTATAACTCCGGCTCCAGCACTTTCACACTACATCTCCACAATTGATTTCTACTCGGAGATTTTTACTGCGGCTCTCATACACTTCATACTTCCCCAGAACACCTACACCGCCAAGTGAAGCGGAGTGCGGAATGCACAACAGATACACGTCAATTTACTGCAGACAGATTTATAACGCAATCTCAATTCTATCACTTTGTTTTCATCAAATGTTTACACACATGCACAAATCCACCGAAAAACTCTCCTCAAATATTCAAGCTTTTTATTTGGTTATCGTACACATTAATAAAGATGGGCACGAGTACTCTATAACAGAAATTTTGAGACAAAGTGTAAAGTGTGTAATGTATGTCTATACTGATATCTATTAGAGTCTTCTGTAGAAATTCGACACAATATAAATAAATTTGAGACAATTTCAGAGCATCATAATTATAACATTAGAAATGCAAGTCTTTTAAACTTTCCCAAATTTAATTAACTAAAACAAAGAAAAATTACTTTAATCTTGATTTGTAAAATGCGTTGCCTGAATCTATTGGAATATAAAAATTTTAAATGTAAAATAAAGTCTTTTCTGTTGGAAAACTATTTTTGTGTGTGATATTTCTGATTCTTAAATTAAAGTGTATTTAAAATATATTAAATCTGTTACTTTTCCTAAGTATTTTAATATTTCGTACAGTATGTATAACTTACTACAAACATTTATGTATTCGAGGAGGTATGAGCTGAGGTGAAGCTTTCAGAGGTCATGTTACCGCATGATAATAGTTTAGTACTTACATTCCGAGGCGCTTATCATATTTTTCGCACCACCAGCAGCATTTAAATTTAAATAATGTTAAAATATTTGTAAAACGTGGTCCACTTGACAATCAGATTTATTTAATTACAATTTTTAAAGTACATTTTGTTACATTGCTAGATGACCAAATGTATATGAAATTCTTATGAATTCTATAATTACCTTACTATTAAGACATACTTTCTATAACAGTCCGTTGACAATGGTAACCAAATAATAAATGTTACTAGAAACTTAAGCCTAGTTTATGCACCATTATTATAGTAATTGTCATAATCATAATCACTATTATAATCATAAAAATAATCATAAGACAAGAAATCGTTTATCTAACAGTATTGATATGACTGTGATTTGACAATTGTAGAATTGTCAAAATTGACAACTTCAAACTTGCATTGTATTAGTATTTTTAAAATGTTATTTTCACTTAAAACTATAAAACTCGCAAGATACATAAATCCACATGAAAATATAATATGCACTCACATAAACATAATTATATTGGATACACCATTGGCATTTGTAAGGCATGCGCACTGTCATATCGTCATAATCATAGTTACAGAATTAAATTAAACCAATTTTAATGTTATGCTTATAACAATGACAATGACAGTGACCACGACACAATTGCATAAACCCTGCTATTGGTTAAACATGATTTAATTTTGTTTGTGATTATGACAATGACTATGACAACGGTGCACAAACCAGGCTTTACAACTATGTTGCTATGGAAGTAAGTTATGCTTATGTCAATTGTGGCGCGAAAAACAAATAACTTCTTACCAACTGGTACTTAATACTTGCTGATTCAATAAATTTCAGTATTTATCTTTGATTATATCATGTATAATTTCTAAATTTTCTAAAACAAAACATCTCTAAACAGTTACCAATCCGTCTTTATGTTGAATAATTGGTTGAAAAAGCTAAAATTTATATTGCTATTTTTAACATATTTTTTAAGTGGTCACCCATTCAAATATTAACCATTCTTATCTTTACTTGACTCTCTACATCACTTACAAGTGTATGTATATTCAGCGACAAAGTTTTTAGTTATATTTACATTAATTCTTTGTCTGGTTGTTGTGTATTTTGTGTGGAATATGTAGACGTGTTTTTTGGCGAAGGCGGCGTCAGCATTCTTTTTGTCGTGATCATATTAAGTAATGGGATAATGGCAGAAGTTCAGTAATTGCTACAAATTTGAATAGCTCATGAGAATCACAAATTTATCTAGTGGAAAAACGGTGCTGAGCTGTTGGCAACACTGTCTAATATATCTCCAGATTTTATGGTGCGAAAATATTACTAGATTGGCACTATTCCCCTGAAATATCTGCATAGGTTCTACTACACCGAACAGGTAGAATTCCAGTCGCAGAAGGGAATACGCTGAAACTTCAGCGAACATTTGTTGAATTTATGAGTTTTATGGAATAATTAGTGTATATCAGAAAAGAGTGTGCGAGTGTGTGAAGTATTGAAAGCATTAGTTGTTGATTCAGGCGGTCGTAAAACAGCAATAACCACGCTGGCGATGTTGCCATTCAGAGTTAACATGCGCCACGCCGCCGCTGCACTGGGATGCATTTTACATGAAGCTATGGGCACGCGGCAACACTGCACTTACGTGACGTACAGCCTAGCCGAAGAAGATAAAAGATGTTTATGGGAATTCTTTATCACGCATTACTCCGCACCACCACTGAAATATGCACCTCTCGCTTAATATTTAAAATAAATACCCGTCGATTTATGGCCTATCAAACTCTCACTACTAGAAACAAATAAATCTGGGGTTCTCCTGCACTTTATGGACCCTTTATCACACAAAAACTTCCTTTTATGGACGGCATTGTTGCTACATGCGCAGGACCGGTAGCTACAAAAATAGACAACTTTGAGCAATATTTAAATAGCGTGTATTAATCCTTCAAATAAATAAATAAAAATAGTTTGATTAATTTTTTCTCTAAATTTTGATTCTATTTCCAATATAATAGAGATTTTACTTCCAAAAAAGTTTCGTTTTTTTAACCTTGACGCTCTGAACAATACGGAATGTTTTTCATATGTTACTGAAAACCTGAGCATTTGGACTTTGGACACTTGAGCTTGCATACAAAATTGACACGTTTTCGTTTTTGGTAATAAAGATCATTGGCGGCTCATGACTGTATCCACAGGTAGTACCAAAAAATAGTTATTTGTTTAATTAGGACTAAAAATATAAGTTTTTGAGTCGAGTAATAAAGGTTGCCGAACGACACGTAGCAGAGTCTGGCAATATTAAAAGCATTTTTGTCCGATTGAAACATTATATTTTTTACCCACAAAAATGACAGAATGCTGCGGGAATTAAAAGAAGGTACAAGTTTTTGGTTGTATGGTTTCCACATTGTTTAGTCGACGCCCTCCAGCATCTTGCACCCCGCAGCAATCAACAAACTGCAGGAATATTGTGCCCATAAAACAGGCATGGATGTAGTTCAAATAGTTTTGTTTGTTGTTTCATGGAATATTATTTATTTATCCATTTTTTGAGATTATAGTGGAACAATGCAAATTTAATTGTTGTAGTTCAAATATTTTTGATTGTGCAATACTGTCACTTGGCGCCTGTGCATTTTTATATTTTTTTGGTACTGGAACATTCCAGATGTTACGATATAGGCAGATTTATGGTGAAGGACGCATACTTTTGCGCCATCAAGCTTGTTTTCGAAAAAATAACTGTCCATGTTTGATACTTGGTGCCATCGGTGGATATCAATAGTTGAGTTACTTTAGCATTGTTCTTATTTACGGGATGAAAAGAATCGGGTAAATAATGATTGAAAATTAATAAAATATTTTTCAGAACTCATAGTAATTGAATAAAACAACTTTTTTTAGTTTTAATTCTGTATTTTTTTTTAGTAAACCTATTATTTTGGCAGCATAATCTGCTGCCTTCTTCATTGGCTTCCTATATTAAATATGTTATAATTCGTTTCTTTGATACTTATCTATTTGTTGTATCTGTCATTAGCCTGAGGAAGGCAGCAGTTTATGCTGCAGAAACATTGAGTTTAATAAATAAAAAATTACAGAACTAAAACTTAAAAAAGTTGTTTTATTCAAACATTGAGAATTTCTGGATTTTTCTCCATTAAATGGAGCTCTAGTGTTCGAAATTTCTTTCTCTTGTTGAAATTCCCCTGTACTCTTCGAGTGTTATGAATGTTTTGACTGAATATCACAAACACCTTGGTAGTTCTTAGTTAGTTGTTTTACTGTGTGTAAAGGCTCTTTCACCGTGGTATAAATTTATAAATAGTTTTAATTAGTCTATTCTTTGTGAATCCGTGTTATTGTAGATATATGTAAAACGGTTATTTAAAATTATTTGTAAATTAAAAACGTAAGATTTTAGAGTTGATATATATAGTCAAGTAACGCGTTGTAGTTTAATTAAATTGTATAATAGCAATTTACATAACCAGTTAGAAAATGCCTTATTTTGTGTCACGGTGGGATATTTGCGGAGGGAGCAAAGTGAGACCTCGCAAAAAGTTATACAAAATTGCATTTTCTAATGCGTTCCATACAAGTTTTTTCTAATATTGTTCATTAATCTTTTTTTTTGTTAATTTTGACATATAAACTATCACTTTTAAAAATTATCTGATGTTTGGAATGGAACTAATCAGTGACAAAAACAATTCACTTTTCATCACTCAATGATGAAATTTTGTTATTTCCTAACGAGTTATGAAAAATATGATGTTTAGAAACGTCCGTCAGTTTTAAAAATATTTTTGATCGTGGTTCAGTATTAAATTTTTTATAATTTTGTTATTGTTGGAGTATTGTGTTTAATTCAGCTCATCCTATTACAACCCCTGGCTTTGTGACGTGTAGCACAACGCATAGGTAAAGCTCTATTGTTTTAATATCATTATCCTGCACCAATTTGACCATATAGTGACCGCGTCTGTTATCATTATTAACATTCCCTAGCCTGCTTCTCTCACGGCAGACTTTTAAATAAAGTGATGGCAGCGATTCGTTACCCTTGTCTCGTATAAAAGTTGTTCAATAATATCATTAGTGAATTCCTTTTCAGGCAAAAAACTCATAAATTAAAATCTCTTAAGCCAGGTACTATATTTCGTCATAGGCAACCGTACCAGTTACAATTGAAAAAAAACGATAGATTTTAAGGAAGTGCCACGGCAACATGGCAACATGGCACATTATAACGAGCCGCCACTGATAGATTAAAATTTATTGCCCAACTGTCATTCTGAATACGTGTGAAAGTGTTTAAAAATATATTATCGTTTACAAATTATAGTACGAAGAACATGAAATGATTGCCGCTCAGCCCGATGAGTCGCGTTTCATCGTCTGATGAAGTCAGACGCACGTATATGAGAGTAAAAAGCTCTAATCGCGATGTGGTCAACCGAACAGGTTGATTAAATTATTTTAGTTCAAATCTAGCTGTAAATACCTATTCCAAATTTAGTTTTTTTTTGTAATATTTTATTAATATGTACATATAACATAATTTAAGAAAATTGTGTTTTCGGTTTTTCTTCACCTTCCTTTGCACTCTTGTGTTTTTTTGTCATCTAAGTCATCATCGTTACCTAATCAACGTAAGATATCATCATATTAGCCTACTCATTTGAAATATAGCCTATGACGACCTTGTACTTGTAGGAAGACCATACCTACATACACTTTACTGAATGCTGTTGAGTTAGATCTATAAAAGAATAGTTGTTACTTACCGATGACGGTGAGGTTGACCTTGGAGTTGCGCGTCTGGGCGACTTTGAAGTCGACGCGGCAGCGGTAAAGCCCCTGGTCGGAGTCGCGGATGTGGTCGACGCCCAGCTCGGCGGGCCGCTTCTCCGGCATGAAGTACGCGCGGTTCGCGAACACGTTTTCGTCTGACCACCGTTCCGCCATCGAGAAGTCTCGCTCTCTACCGTCCACACTGCAACACAACACAATACCTCAACACCGTGCCTCCACCATATACCTCTAAAGTGTTGCTCAGCTGGTAGGGTTCTGAGTTCAAATCCAAAAATTGAAATATAAAGTTTTAGAAACAACGCTCGCTTATGTTTCATAAATAAGAATTTATTTATTTTTACTGCTATCATCAGAATATTAATATTATACAGAAATCGATATATTGTATATGCTGACAAAGGGAAAGAAGAGATCAGTTGTAGGAAAGACCAAATAGTCAGGTGTTCAGAAGAGGACAATATAAAAGATTTAATTATTCGTTCATTATTTTTTTTTCGCTCACTGAATGCTTTCTTAATAATGTAAGTTTCTACGAACGATAATCTATGAGCTTACTAAAGGCAGAATTTCTAAATTTAGATTTCCGGTTCTAGACACCTAATGGCCGATTTTATCACCTCTAGTTAAAATTCCGGGTACCTTAACCATCAGTTAAGAGAAAAGTATCGGATCAAAACAGTACATAGCGTTTATTTTTCTATTAATGTCATTTAATATAATCAGCACTTTAACCAGAGATGAAAAAATCTGTTTTTAATTTCTAGTCTTTCCTGGAATTGATCCTTTATTTCACTTTGTCAACATATTTAATGCGTTGAATTTTGTATAATATTCGTCTATTAATGATGGCAATAGCGTCTGTTCTTTCTTTAACTTTTTTAAATGTTTCACCGAGTTTCAACATCCAAATCAATCAACTATACTTAAAAATGTGTCTCAGGAATATTAAGAATCATCATGTATTATTTGACAATTTGAAACAAAAACAATTATATAGGTTTTATTAGGAATGACGAAACCTGAAAATTTTGGTACCCGGGTACCCGATATGAATACCCGGGTGCTACCGGATACTCGATAATTACCCGTTACCCGGTATTTACCCGATACCCGATAATAACCTGATGCCCGATAATTACCTGATACCCTTAAAATATCCGTTATTCTTTCATGTTCATCTTTTTAATACAAATTTTTGTTATTTGCATATAAATTTATTAAATAAACAAAAAAATATTATTTTCTGATAAGGAAATTAAAAAATAAACATTGTTATTTTTTTTAATCTACGAGTATATCAGTAATATAAAATTACAAAATTAAAGAAGTAGGTACATTTGATTTAATTACTTAGGAATATCTCATATTTCTATTCGCAAATATCAGCATGGATGATGTATCTGCACTCAGTCTTCGTTTTGTTACAATATTTCCGGCAGCTGAAAACTGTTTTTAACTGGCAACATCAGATTTTAGGTAATGGGTAGATTTCGGGTAACGGGTAATAATCGGGTAACGGGTACATTTCGGGTAATCGGGTACTATTTTTGATACCCGGGTACATTATTATCGGGTATGTTCCGGGTACCCGGGTACCCAACGTCATTCCTAGGTTTTATATTAGAATGTAAGAATTTTCTGAAAGTATTGAAAATAAAATTTCTACATTGTACTACTTGACAATTCTTAGAAACCCAGACAAAGTCAGTAAAATTGCTTGTAAAGGAAAACGAGGGATATTAATTCTGAGTATAGATACTTGACGTCCAGTGGCCGGTGTTCGTGGAATAGCTTGCCAATCGTGTGCAAGATCTAGAGCAGTGTGTTACTAAAGAACGATGATATATTCAATCCGGGCGCAAAAACTCGGCATGCAGTGTGAGTAATGTTCCAGCACCTCCGCCATTTTTCTCTTGCTGTACCTGTGCTGCAATATCGCCCGGGACAAATTAACACAGCAAATGAGTAGTGGAACAGATGTATGAGAAATGATAGTGATATTTCAGCGGCACGTGAGGCGTAATGAATTCCCCAGCCCCGTGATTCCACGACGTCACCCGAATGTGTGAAGAATAAATAAATAGCAGGAGGCGATCCTGCTGTTTACTAATAACAACGCGAATTTGACTTTACATTGCGAGCACGGTAAACATTTTTTCAAATGAGAGGATCAATATTGATGTTTCAGTTTTCCTACATGAATTTTTCATTTAGGGGACGGATTTGAGCAATAACTGGGTACATGTACATGAAATCATAACATTATTACAATTAAAAGTTTCAAAGTGAGAACACTTGTATAGCAACCCCACTGGTTCTGCTCATTCTACAAGTATTTCATTTACATGCTCCTCACTTTGTTAGTTCTATTAAAATTTCATATTCTGATAACCTCAGTTCAAATCCCGCTGAGATCAAAATTCATGTTTACCGAACAGATATACCATCTTTAGAAATTAAGGTATGTAACAGCCAGTTTCATTAAAGATACTAGTCACTAATTCCGATTAGTGTTACTAACAAATTTATAGCAATTCTTAATTCCCTGCAATGCCAAACTAAGTCCAGTGCCAATTCTATAAAGGATTAAGGATATTATTCAGATTCACAGATAACACCACTGGTTTGATTCAGTTCAATATTTGTATGTGATTATCAGTAATTGTAAGTGATACAGAGGAAGGTTTGTGAAGATATTTAAAAACCTAAAAGTAAATTTTTGTTTCTTTGACATATGATTTTAATAATTTAATAATTAAAAAATGAAATAAATGTATTTATTTATTTCAGTTAAAAATGTTTTGATTTTTACGTGTCTGTTTTCTCTGTTTCCATTTTAATAATTCTCTTATAGTAGTCCAAATCACAGAACAGAAACCAACTGAAAACCAACTAATACTCAATTTCATTAATTTATGGTATTGTATATATAAGTAACTGATTTGTGGCGACACGAAAACAATTAATTTAAGTGAAGTACTCTGAATTTAATATTTTTATGAATCTGGCTGCAAGATAAATGCACCTTGACAAATTTCATTTGCATTTTAAAGACTGTTTTAAAGATTGTCAGCCTACAGCAATTAAACGGAACTTACAACTTATTGTTCGTTCCAAACCAATCGATCAGAGCGGTATTTATTATGAGGTTTGAACCCAAGATCTCGTATTCTATCGGAGCATTTTGTAGATAGATAGAGGACGTGTACCTGTTTTAAGGAAAGCTCGTCCTTACCTGTAAATGGGGGTGCCCAGATCCTCCCGGTACCACAAGACAAGCAGCACCTGGTCGTTGGGCTCGATGGTGGAAATGTCACACGGCATATAGACGGGGTCGCCCATCACAGCTTGCACTTGGACCACGGGCACTGCAACAACCAAGCACATTAGCCGAGAAGCACTAAATCTTCCCAAGCGACAACCCGAGTGAATAGACGGCCTTACAGCCATCGCGGGTGTCATAAAGACGCAAAAACTACCGCAAAAACATAGCGATTGATTAAAGGGTCATTTAATTTTTATTAGCAGAGAAAATAGACATTCATAACATAAAAAGAAATCAAGAATTCGTATAAAAGATGAAAACTATAATAATAAAAATTATTAAAAAAAAAAACAAATAAACTTTGCTGTCGACTGGGTTCGAATCCGTCTCTCCGTTACTTGAAAACTATTTTTGTCGGAATATAAACAACAATCCTCAAAATTCTACAATTAAAAAAAATCTATTCTTACACTCATTAGTTGACTGACCTGTAATCCATTGAACTGGTATCCTTCGATACCCATACAAAATTTGATGTTAATATCTTGCACTGGGAAGATACTATTCCAAATTAACTGATTTCCTCATGTTAATCTCTCATGTGTTGGTTTCAATAGAAATATGAAAATCAAAATCGTTCCAAAACAATTGTACAGACAGCAAAATTAGTTAACTTCAAAATCGAAAACGACACGTGAAACAAATCATTTTATATTTTCGCTGAATATATTGAGTGATATTGTCTCAGAAATTGTGGTAGGCTTTTTAAATATTTATGTAAGTAGTACTTTGTTACTACCCTACCGATTACGGATGAATGGTTAAAGCATAAACATCCACTAACCAGGTGTCGTAAAGTTGTGTTTGTTGCCCCTATGCCATATCATTCTAATTAAAATGCAGTTAATTAAGGTATGTCACAAAATTTATAGGATAAGCCTGTACTTTACTACGTTTCCTTGAAGGTTTCTAAACGAACTGAAACCTGTTTTGGGATTGAAAACAATCATGGGAACGAGTATTTACTTCAATTTCAATCCAAGATCGATACCTTGTCGATACGACAAAATCTGGGATCATATCTGAGTTGCATAGAAACGCATGTAACTCAAAACTGATATGCGCAGTGTGTAGTGTGTAGTAAAATACAAGTTAGGTTTCTGTATAAATATAACAGAAATAATAATCTATGCCTTATTTGTATCCACTCATTATCCTTTACAAAATAAACTCACCGTAAACATAATCAATAACTTAAAAGTTGAAGCAGATTATTTGACAGATAGTGTGAGCTGATCTCCGTTTTGAGATCGTATTTAATACAGTACCTCGGGAACACTTACAATTTAGATCCCAAAACAGTTTTCAGTTCATTTTCAGTCCGTCATGGGAACGTACCACTTATATCACTGGCTACATGTACGTACTGTAACCTAAGACAAATTGTGTAGTAGTAAATAAATAAATACTTGTTTCTTTGCGAACGTGGCAAGACATTTCAGAGTAAGCACTGAGTATTGTTAAATGACGTTTTCATCATTCTTTTGAATTTACTACATAATCGTAGAGCAAATAATACGTTGTCAGATTTGCCTGATCCTAATTCCCCAACTTTTAATCAACTAGTAATTACTCTTAAAGTAAACTGTATCATTTTTACATTTAAATTCTGCGCTGCCACCAAAAATTCGCATAAAGGAAGTGAACAGATTGTGAATTTTATAAGACGATTATGATGGAATGAGAGTGGATAACTCCGGAAAAAGCGATTATTGAAATGATTAATTACGGGCGTAATGGAATGAGTGTCGGTGCGTGTCCACGCTGAGATATCTTGTCGCTGTAAATTAATTTCCATCAATCCCTGAGTCCTGTCCTGGCTGTACTCATCATTACGTGAATACATTTCCATTACTGCCGTCGTTAACCCAAAAACTCTAACCAATTGTCGCGGAAGACAGCGGGAAGTCGCTCTCGGGAAAATATTCCTTTATCGACATCCCCAGATGAATTACTACTCCCTACTTCCTATTAACTATTATTCATATGTGAAATAAAAGCCACCCGTTCTGCGAGATTACAAATGGAGTATCATATGATACACTACCACCAAAATTGTTCATGCAGGTTACTTTCCTTTAAAAAACTCAAATTCTATATAGTAGGAAACAAAAGTGTAAAAGAGCTGGGCAAATTACTCAAATATAGTAATTACGTATTAATTACTAATTATTGTCTGGAGTGTATTTTATTAGTCCATAATTAAAATACATGCACAAATAAGTAATTGAATTACTAAATATATAAAATCATTTACAATATTCAATTATTTTTTAATTCTCTTTTGTGTATAACAAAATAAATACAATTTAACATTTCACATTTCAAACAATAATAATAATCATTACGTGGGATTCACTTGATATTTATTGTAAAACAGAATATTTACAAAACATACATAAAAAGAAATATTATATTATCATTATTACCATCTGCCAAAAATGGCTCTTTTTTGTAACTTGTTAACAAATTTTGCTATTAAGTAAACATAAGGTTTCATTCTATTAATAGTTCGAAAAAAAACATTTGTATTTACATCGTAACACATCATGTATTCGTATATTCGTATCTGCTCACAGAATACAGAATGATAATAATAGATACACAGATCTAACATATTACATACATATGTATTTGCAAAAAAAAGTTGGAAAAATCAATAACTATAGGTACCCAAATTAATTTAATTTTAAATAATTATTTTACTTTGATAAGAATTGAATACTGAAAGTATTTGAAATGTTATTTATTATCCTAGAAACTTTCTAGATCCTATTTTTATTGGAATGGGCCTCCTTTATGTTAGATGTTCTTTATAATCGTCTTCCATAACTCCCTATCTCTTCTTTTGTTTTCCCAATTGTTAATTTCTGCTGCTTTTAGGTCTTCTTCCACGTCTTCTAGCCGTGTTGATCTGGGCCTGCCTCGTCTTCTTCTTCCGCCTAGGCTCCACTGGACTATTGATCTTATTATACTCTTTCTTCTACTTTCTATATGTGACAAAGCCGTTTGATTTTTTGATGTTTTATTTTTTTCGCGATACTTGCTCCTTCTAATTAATTCTTTTTCTATTTCTTAGTTCATTCTTATTCTGTATTTATTTTCTAATATCTTGACTAGTCCTAATATAGTTCGTATTATTTTGCGTTCCATTATTTTTACACTTTCTTCCTCTTATTTGTCCTTGTGATAGTTTCAGCTGCATATTATGTTATTGGTCTTATTATTCATTTGAATGTTCTGATTTTGATAGTTTTTGTTAGTATTTTGTTTTTTAATATTAATTTCTCTTTCTTCTTTACTTGATAACAAAATTCGTAGATATTTAATTGTATCTACTGGTTCAAACGCGTGTTCTCCAATTTTTTGTTTTCAGCAGTCTTCCTTAGCAACATTATTTTGGTAGTAATTTTATTACTGAAGTAATTAATTACTTCCAGCTCTGCCGTAACTATGACACTGTTTTTACACAACAAAATCATAACATTCACAACCGTATGATGATTCAACATTTTTAATAACGAATTTTTTTTCAATTCATGGACCTCACTGCTTCGCGGCAAAAGACTACTTCAAAGGAGTTTGTAGCTGAATTGATAGATAGAGCATCCTACTAGCAATAGGAATACCCTAGGTTGAATCCCAGTGATATTCATGAATTCAAAAATTGAAGTCTTCATTAAGAAACAAAGGGGGTTACGTAACTTTTGCTAAAATTACAAAACAAGACAGTTTCCTTATGTATTTCATATAATATTTTTTCTACTTCCGTTTAAATAATTTTTGACATTTTAGTGGCATTTATAAAATAAAAAAGTCAATATCAAGGACTCCTTAATTTTGTGCGTTATTAGTTACAATAAAAAAATTGTTGGTTACCATGTCAGATAAACGATATAAATAAAGTTGTCATTGTTATTTGAATCATAAAATATGAATAACTATGAATCTATTAAATATAATAACCGTGTTACTAATATTTGTAAAGAGAATAAACACAATTTTTTATTTTTTGTAGATGTTAATGTTTCTATATGATCCTATTATCCATTTTGATTTCTAGTGAAATATTGATCTTATAAATTCACGAGTGATATAATGAAATTATTATACTAACTGAAATTAGTAAAATAAGGAAACTTATTTAAATTATATAGTGTATTTGTATTTATATGCAATAGATGAAATGAACCGTACGTTTAATGAGAACCAGGTATAAATTGTGATTAAAAGCGTTAATTAATGTTAAAACTATATTGATATTAGGTGTAATTAAGCTTGGAATAGCTTTAAATTAGGCGCAAATTATCTCCAAAATTGCTCGAATTATTAACGAAAAGCTTCGTAATTAACTTGAAGATTTGTCTAAGAAAATCTTTGAACAATTGTTGGAAAAAGTGGTTTGGAGTTTTTGTCCGGACAATTATTTAGCCTTATTTAAAGCAACATTGTGAATGTTAAATTCCTAAGAAAGGAAAAGTCCGGATTTTCCCAAAAGTTTGCTTTTAATCGCGGCAATAAAATTTTAATCAAGTTTGTCCAAATCGCGAGAAAAACTTTCACACTGAGGATCCGAAAACTTCAATCTGTAAATCATTCTGGCAGCCGTAAAAAATTAAAAAACTGTTGGTCCGTTTTTTATTCTCGTTAAATCTAATTTATCTCCCTTCCCTTGCCCTTCACTAGAAATCGAACTTCGATCGCCCACGCAAATTCGCGCTACGCACTTCCCTGCGCTGATTTCCCAAAAAACGTTCTGCGTTCATCTTCAATTCATTCTCTTGCTATTGTCAATATTTACTTCATTGGTGTCACTAAACACATTTTCCTTGTTTACAGGGACTGGCAATGTTTTGTGGAGGCATGAGAAAAGGAAAAGAAATTAATTCTTACAGTGTACTTCAAAATATAAAAATCAGTGAAAATTCATAAAAAAGTATTTTAAACAAAAACCTGTATAAATGTACCTACCGTAAAACCAGCTAAGCAAAGTAACAAAAATAAACCAATTTTCCACTGACTGAATTCCAGTAATTTTTTTCCCTCATTATTTTTCATCCTTATCTTACTTATGTGTAATCGGTAGGTACATGAAATATTCGCGAAGTCAATAATTTTCAAATCAATTTGTCCTGATATCTATTTTCCAAGTACATAATTTCTATCTAATGGTTCTTACGGTATTTTTAAAACTTCTTTTAACAAATACTTGAGTGTTGATTGAAGAATCATAGAAAATTATAAAATCCAAATAAAAGAACACCTTTCAAATTACCAAGAATTTCTTTGGTGAAAGTGAAAAATATCGGATAATCACAAATTAGACCTAGTATCATTGGGCGTTATCTGGTTGAATATAAAATTTTATTATACCTAATCTCTTGTAGCAGTGGCGCCACGTGAATTAGAATATTGGTGAGGCAAGCGATAGCAACTGAACAAAAATTTATTGAAATGACATTCGTATATAATTAAGAATATCGGCATTGCTCCGAACGTCATTTGTTATCTGAATCCATGAAAAAAATGCTACAATTTTAAAACTTAAATTTAAAATCCCGAAGATATTTGGTGTCCAAGTCTACTCAATTATACTAAATTGAAACAACTGCAAATTCGGCGGCCAAAAATTCGATCGCATATTCGTTTCGACCACAAGCAAACAGACCAATCAGGAATCAGAAAGTATTTGAGGCAAATCTGAATACTCCCTTTTCTGAAACAGGTGTAGTGCAAGAGAAAAATTGATAAACGCGGTTAGCATTGTAAAAATAACAGTTGTACATACCCATTGTTGACATTTGAGGCAGGAGAATTTTTGCCTCTGCACTTCTGTAGTTGGTCTTGCGTTGAGCGTACAAATGCTTATTCAGCAGTACATATAGGATAGGAATACAGTAAAAATTTAAAAACTAGATCTTGTGGACATATTGAGCGCTAAATTTAGAATTCCTAGAAGATTAAAATTAAAAAATAGAATTCAAAATTCTCCTCTCCTCATTTTGTATGATGAAACACTGCCTCATCCGTCTCCCCTGACGAGCCACCACTGTCTTCTAGAATAAAGTACGACCGCCATTATATCTTTGAAGTAATAATTTAAAATCACCTGATGTGAAAAATTTGCAAAATATGCAGTTATTTATTTTGCATATGCATTACCCGATTTTCTTAAAAATATGCAAGTATTAACTTGCATTTTGCATATTTTCCGAACTTTAATTATGAATATGGGTAGGAAAAGAAAGGCTAAATAGAATTAGTAAACGCAACTTCCACATGTTGGCCACAGTGGATGCGCCTATAATTATCTCGTTAATAATGCATGAATTGTTATTATAATTTTATTACTAAATTCAGATCATAATTGAACAAATATTGCAGCATTAACTGCACATCTATTATGCAATACATATTTTAAATTCCAGCGCGATATGAATTTCATCAGCCGATTAGGTCTAATCAAATGTGAAACAGTCGCATTATGTAAATTGCCGTTGCGTTTTACGCGCACCTTCTAGGCTAAGTTGGGAATGTGATATTTGTTGTTTCAACATTTCACATTCCCATATGAATGAAAATATTTTGATGGAACTATACATAAATCACAAAACAACTGACTGATTGTTCAACAGTTGAATGATTGCTATTACAATGATTAATGGCTATTTGGAGTCCATTTTTCTCTTTAAATGCGGCCATTTTGTTGGTTTTATTCCCTTACTAGACTCGTGTGCGATCCGATCGCATATACAGAGAACTTTAAGATATATGATCCGCATTGCGCATGAATTATAGCCCCGTGTAATCTTATATTAATGTTAATTAATAGCGTTAATATCTTAATTAATTTCTAATTAGTTGGGCTGGTATAATTCAGCTCTAATCGTACGTTAATATCGTCCCGGCCAGCTCTATATAGATACAAAGTGAAACAGCCCCCTTTCTATAGCGCTGCCACCAAAAAACATTCAAATATCAGCATATATTACATACAATTCTTCAAACAGAACCCCATTAAAAATCAGTAATTACATTCAATTCAAATTATTTAAAATTCAAACTGCAACTACGGTACTACACATTTGCTCCAATTATTAAAAGGAAGTACTTTGCCATATTATTATTATATCCAAGCAAAAAATACATTTTTTTATATAACTTTTATATATTGATTAGAGAAAAATGCTTAATTTAAACATTAAAGTATACATATAATATTTATTTTTATAAATTGAATTGTTTGTAGATGGGGATTATGATTCCACTTGTATATTATTTTTCTCTGAAATCTCTTCTAGTTGCTACAACAGACTATTCTATATTTTATTATTATAGTATTTTAAAAGTATTATAATGATTTGGAAAACTATACAAATCAGAATAAGTAATTTAATTTTCATTAAATATATTAAAAATATAAAACTCTTAAAAAGTTTTGATTGAGTCTAACAATAAGGTAAGGTACTCTATATGTGAATACTCTTAAGAAAGCGGTTACTTATTATATCAAATCTAAAATACATATGAAGTTTAAAATTTCCTGACTAGGAATGGATGGAAGAAAACATTTTTTGATTTTAGTCAGGTTTTAAAAAGTTAATTACAACTCCGACTAGTTACGATTTTACCTAGGCCTTTCTCAGGGACTACAAAAGGTTTACATTGTTGTTAACAAAATTAAAAAAAAAAAAAAAAATTTTTGTTGTTTCAACAAAAAGTACATATCACTTACGTGTAAGACAGTTGATGAAATTTAGACATTAGTCGTGAATTAAAATTTTAATAAATTGGGACAAAACACACTGGATGATGATGTATAAAAATGTGTAAAATATTACAGATGTGTTAAAGCAGATAAATTACATAATTTGAAAAATCTATTTATGAATAAAGCTGTTTTAAAAATTGTTATGATAAATCAAATACTGTATATTATGTGAATATTATTGAAATATATATGGTACAGTTTATTTAATTATTGCATTATTTATGTTATTCTTGTAGTATTATTTCAAAAGTAAATTCTATCAGATTTTACGATATATATTTTTTATATTCTGTTCATATAAGAATGTTAATATTTATTACGCTTTATTACATATAGTATATAAAGCGATGATATTATTTAATACAGGCGACAGTTTCATTTTTATATATTTTGTCTGCGGTGTCATATTAATGGGAATGAAAGTTTAAAAGACACTTACAATATCTGTATCTTACCCTGTTATAATACAGTAAACTGTATTATGATCTAGTAAACGATATAATGATTTTTCGTTGGTTGAGATATAAGAAGGGGATGATGTATATATTTCTTTAGGCGTGCGTGTGTTGGGTGTAGTGTCGGTCGGTAATTAACCGTAAGGAATCTGTTTAGATGACGGATGACCGCGGTGTCCGGTTACCTAATGACTAAAGACGCTTAGGAGGGTTGGGGTCAACACACTTACACGGATCATGACCCAAACCCAAACATAGCACCAAATTAGGACACCAACTACTATGACGCAAAAATCCATACAACGTACAACAGATTACCCATCGGCTAAAGGCTAAACTATAAAGTAATGTATTCGGGAGTTTAAAATGGAACATAAAGCCGTTGATGTGCGATCCCATGCGCCATTTTTCCGGGTCCGGAATTAGAAATTTGGCGAATGTTTATGTGAGCCCCATACAGAATTAATTCGCGGAGGTCCGTTGCAGGAATATGGGGCATAACGCCGGCGGGTAACAGGTAATAAACGACTCTCCCGACTCGTCGTGGCCATTACGCCGCGGACATCATAACCTCGCAGTGCCGGCTCCAGAAACATCAGCCCCGCCAGCTGAATTGATTTGTCAAATGCCACACTTTATGCTTTTATAGATAGTAAATGCTTTATAAAACATACACTTTATTGCTCTTGTATTTCATTTTAAACTATAAGCCAGTTTACGCGCAGACACTTTTAAAATGGCTGAATATAAAAAAGCAGAAATAAAGAAAAATGTCAACTTGCCCAACTCAAAATCAAAAGATTTTGCAAATTTTGTTTACGAAATTGCATGACTAAACTGTCACCTCCGACTGGCCGTTTTTTAACAAAAGATAATCAGCTTATGCCATTGATGTCAGAAGATTAAATTTGAAGTTTCATTAAAAACCCTTCAGCAGAATTTGCTCTACACATATTCTCGTATGCCCACAATGATGGACCGATAGATATCACGCTAAAAATAGTTAAAGTTAACTTTTTAATTATCGAAATTAGCTGCACTAAAGTTAAATCAACTTAAATATTTAAAAGTATTTAATTAAATTAACTTTACATACTTTTTTTGACGATCGGGCACTAGAAAAGATTTATTGATTGGGTTTCCATGACGGTAAGAACTTCATACCGTTCTGGACATAAGTAGATTCATGATTCATGGTTAGTATAAATGCACAAACATGATTGAGTAAATTAATTTATTGCTACTAATATTAAAAGTGCAGTTACTAATACTACAATTATCGATAAATAATGGAATCTTGCAAATTAATTTCGTATATATTTTTTACACAAAAATTCAACCACGAACGATAGGACTTTGACATATTTCAAAATGAAACAAATGTTTAAAAAATGGCATGGAAGCGGATTGAAGTTTTCTATGAATGAATTTTAATATACCTCATTTTGGATATTTTTTTTACTGGGGAAATTTAATTTTAATTATACAAAAAATAGTATATTATAACAATAATTCGAATAATCGCTTCGCTCTTCTTCCAAACTAATGCCTTCCAAACTAATGCCTTCGATTGGTAAAATGACCTTAACGTTCTTAGATAATGAACTAAGTTTAATGGATATAATTAATCTTATTTTATGTGTTTACAATATATAAGAAATTATTGGCTTACAGGAATGGAGACGATTTGCGCTAATTTCTTTATAGCGTCACCTTTTCTTTCTATAACGCTTTTGTAAATAAAAAACATAGCAACAAGAAGAAAAACAGTAGCAATTAGCAGACAAAAGTATTATCTACGTACAAATCGCTACTTACGAATAAATAATACAAACACTCATTTGCTGATATTTTTAAAGTAGAATTTTTTACAAGACATTGGATGTCATTATTATTCAGTTCAAAAGTAAAACAGCCACTTTACAATTAATAGTAAATAATTTAAAATTTTTAGATAGTATAATTCTACTTCATGCAGGTGAAAGCGATATACATGAAATGACTAAAAATCTGAACAATCTGTAAAGGATTTATTAAAATTTATTATAGAAATATATTAATTGATCTAGCAGTAGTTTCACGGAAATTATATCCCTTTGCTATTTATTTTTAACCATTCCAATTAAACTTGCATCTGCAGAACAGTCCTTCTCGAAACTAAATATAATAGGAACATATTTAAGAAATTATATGTGCCAGGATAGTTTATCATCTTTATCTATCTGTCCATAGAAAATAATCTTGCTAGATCTTTGGATCTGTCACAGATTATTACTACATTTGCTAATGTCAAATCCCGCAAAACATTTTAGATGAATATAATGTAATTATGTATAAATAAATAATCAATTTCATTTTTTGTTTGGTCGTATTTAATTTGTTTTTTTATAAACCCTAAATAACTACGAGTGGGGGTAGGGGGGGGCGACAAATAGTTAAGAACCCGGGCCCGTAGAGGTGTTTAAACGATGAGAAGTACTTAATTTTACATCAGTCAAAGAATCCATTGTCAAAATTCTTGTAGATGCATATTTGTCCCATAACATACGTTTCTTGGGATATCCTGCTGAACTGATTTTAAGAACATATGTATTCGGAGGTTACAAAAGCTTATTGTGCGAAATACGAAATAGGAAGTCAGAAGATCAAGAAGAAAAAAATCGCATTAGTTCTTTAAAATGTTTTTTAAAAACAAGTTATTAAATAAAAACCAAGAGATTTTCAACATCAACTCGAAGACTCCGGGTCAAACCCGGAGAGGTGGCAACCGTAGTACATGCGGCAGATAAGTTGAAGTATTTTATGCAAGATTTCGTTGTAGTGTAGAGAAATAGAAATAGTGAAAGTTGTGTTGTAGGGGGCGTGTGGCCATGAAAGTTGTGTGTGTATTTTATGTGAAACTTAAGGAAACGGCTGCGAAACTACCCCTAATAAAGTGGCGAGTTGAGGCGAGAGTTTTACTACAATAAAATGATTTGTAGGCGATCTCGCTAAACAGCCAATCATTCTCCCTCAATCGAACCAATAAAAACTACACAACATCAACCACGTGTCCACTCCTTTGGCCGTGTCGGCGTTATGCTATCACAGCCGTTTAATTACGTCGTTTCCTATCCCGGCGCATAAACTGCTTTATAGCAAGAATTAATCAATGAATGTTTTACTGGGGATTTGCTTTATTGCTGGGCTAAGAATTATACCCAAATACAAATGTTCCGCCGAGATACTGCCCCCAAATACACCGCCTTCTTAACGACCCACGTTTACATTTTATTATCAACAAGTTGAATAAAAATCAACAGTTACGGTGCACATAAAAATGTACCGTGGAAACATTTACACAAATATTTTTATAAATTTATAAGCACGTCTTATAACTGTCTTAACTTTTATATTAATTATTCTGTACACTAACAACTTGTGTTATTATTTAGGAAAAATTTCAGGAGGTAACAAACACCTTCCCCCTTCCACATTTTTTTGTGTTGGCATAAATATATACCAGCTGTGTTTGCCTGAAGACTAGAAGTCTTTGTGTCGGTTTGTTAATTATCTGACAAATAACTGAACAATGACAGATTTATAGATAATATAAGATATAAATTTAATAAATATATACTCACACCTATTAATTAGCTGACAAATATATCAGAACTATGACAGATTTGTAGATAATTCATAGTTATTGACAGATTTCTATGAATACAAAAATCTGTGAAATCAAAATTAAAATGATATAGCCTGCTTTATACCAACTTCATAATGCGCAATGAACTACTATTTTTCTCTTTATATTTGCTTTGGCACAAATAAAAAAAATCTTTGCATGCCCCTTGCTAATCTTAGATTTTACCGATTTACATTTACTACAATTATTTAAAAAAATATAACTTCTTGCAAATATACTAATCAACAAATAACTTGATGATGAAAGTAGGTACTCTATGTTCCAATCTTCCAATATATTCTACAAAAACATCTACTATAGTATGCAACAAAATATTTTATTTCTTCTTCCAACATAAACTCTGAGCTTTGGCTAAAAAAGATTGAACCATAAATTATTTATAATTTTTGTAGGTAGTACATAACCGAGAGACTGTGCTAAATATTTCCATGATAATTTCCAGGTTGTGGTTTAGTAAATACAAGTGAAATTTGTTTTAAAAATAAGAGTAGTTGTTGTTGTTGTGTGTATGTAAACAAATGCATTGTTGAGGCTGCATGTTTATGTTTTTATTGTTTATGCCCGCTTGTTGACTATTAATTGATGGGTTGTTTGCGCGCCCTAAGGGAAGATATTCGGGCAATTAAAGCGCTGACCTGATCTCCAGCCAGATTCCAATTTAATCCGGGATTTGTGTATCAATTATATAAATAGGATAATATAATTAATTACGTCCTTACCAAGACCGCTTAGTTCCAAATCCTCTACGGGCAACTGCCCATATAAAAGTGTAAATGCCGTCTTATTGGTAAGTCCGGGAGAGATGGCGCACCAGGTGACATGACTTTTTCGCCAAAATGCAAATAATCATGTAACTACAACATCGACTGTTTCTACATTGACTGTGTATTTACTAAGGCAGTAAATTACACTTGTGCTTTGTTGTTCTACATAACAACAAATAAGTTATGATTAGAAATTGTTTTTAATACTCCTTGAATATATTAATACATTTTCTTAATAGACAGGCAGATATAGTCGCCTCCTCGGTCGCCTCGCTGTAACAATGTTAGTGTTTTGTCATTGTTTTCTGAAATGATAACCGACAACCATAATATCAGAAAACAATGGCACAATAGCATTGATACAGCGAAGCGACTGTAGAGTGCAGTGTAACATGCGAATCCAACTATGTTATAATTTTGTGGGACGTCTAGTTTTACGGAAGTGAGTTATTTTATAAAATAAAATTCTTGTAGTTAATGAGGTGGCCAGCACGTTGAAGTACCAAGTCCAACTCTTCGACGAAGAATAAAGAAAATTTATCTTAGTTACTATTAGTGCTACTTCATTATTTCGTGAAGTAGGTAAATAAAAAAATGTAAATGTACATACTCTTCGGGAAAATAATTAATTATTTAAAAAGTCATCTAACTTCGAAGATTTTTGCATGCAGAAAAATATAACTTTTTATATTTTGATTTTTTTTGTACTTGAGAGTTGAATTTATGTTTTTATGGTATATAGATATTTGAAACTATATAACTATATTAAATATTTATATAATTTACTTTATTTTAAAATAAAACATTACTAAACTACAACAAATTTTCGAAATGCGGGCCAACTCACCGGGACTTACCCTATCGGATTCTATTTGCGTCTATCACTCATATCATTCATTTAAAATTCATAGTAGCGTTAGTGCAAACAAGCTGGCTCGTAAAAATTCCAGCAGCGTCACAAGTGGGGCAATACAGCGACACAACTATCTAAATGTAAACTAGTCTGCTCTAATCGAAACTCTTGCTGCACTTCTCATCTCCCGGGCGCGGCGCTATTCTTCACAGGGCGATGATTAAAGCTCGCGTGTAATTGATACCCAGGTTGGCCCGGGCCCAGAGCGCTGTTCCATCTGGCAAAAACCTACAACTCTCAGCTGTTCGCTGCTTTACTGCTTGGCACTACACCCCGCAACAATCATATCACTTATTCATTACGCACACATCAGATACACTACGTGGCGCCTTCGCCAATTCCAACTCGGCGACGACCTTCTTTGCTTGATAGGTTTAGGAATGTATCATCGTGTCTTACTACACATTCATTACACGAACATCAGATACGAAGACCTTCTCCATTTTTAATTCGAACTGAAAACTACGTTTTTTCACCGAATGCCCTAATGCAAATGAACAATGTTTAAAAACTTAGACATAATGTGTAATAGTATTTTAGGCATTTCCGGGTGTAAAAGTCAACTTTACTCTTCATTTACAAAGACGGATGTAGTACTTTTAATCCCTGAAGGGTTAAATATGAATTTAATCCTATATGCAATGTATTTGACAATTACTTAAATATAACTAAATAATTATTAATAATTAATTAATAAGTATATATTATTATTTTAAAATGTAAATGCGGAAGTGAAAAATAGTGTATGTATCACAAGACTAAAGTGCCTTTAATACCTCAGGTGATTTATCCCTCGCCTACGGCTTGTGAAATAAACCTCATTCTCTGGATTAAATCATGCACTTTAGTCCCTCAGTATATAATATACTATTACATTATTAGGAAAGTAAAACAGCTTTTACTGCCTGTCACTTCTTTAAACCGGTGTGTGTATTGTACAATAGTTTATTTGTAAGTAAAAGCTGTATTTATACAGCCAACTTCAAAACTAACAGTAACTTTAACTTAAACACTAACAAAAACACTAAAACGAAAAGTAACTTTAACTTTAACACTAACAAATTAAAAGTACGGAGGTATACGGGACACTTTAAGCCAGAGTTGAGAAAAATTCAGGTTTTTCACAAAACCGGGTTTTATTGGGTTTTAACAGAAACGTCAAAATGTATGAATTTTTTAAGTTTAACGAAGTATATCAATTGACTTGTTTGGTCTTGTTGGCCGGGATTTGCTTGCATATTATATTATGTGTATTTTATAATCATAGTTTATTAATATTTATGTAATTTTTTTGACGTAGCGAATAAACTTTTTTTTAATATCTTTTTTCAAGTGGGTTATTTAAATGTTTTTTTTTAAGATCGGTGAAAATTGCAACAATTCTGCTTTAAGCGGTCATCTTCCCCTACTCTAACTTTACTTTAAAAGTTGGACAACGTTCATCTTTTGAAGTTAGTTTTAGTTGATTTCCGCAGTACGCATGCGTTCAAACTGTTGATGGAATCGCATGTTCCTGTTTGCTTATTAAAGTAAACTCAAACAAAATCAATTCAATTATGATTTTAATTTAATCAATTTATTGCAAAAATACTTACATTTTTACTATAAAATGAAGTGTTGTTTAGGTATAAAGTGACAAAATAAAAAGCATGAGTTTCAAACACCAAAGGCCTAAATGAGTCAGGTTTGTTAAATATGTATTATATTTGTTAAATATTGTTTATGTGATATTTTTATTTATATTTTAGCTGAATAAACTGTCCAAAATACTATTAACAGCGCAAGCGTAAGGAATGTATGATAATCAGTATAAATACTCATCACTAGATTTAATATTAAAGTTAAAAAAGTTAGTTTCAAAGTAAGTTTTAAGATTAGGCTGTATAAATAAAGTAAATAAGAAAATCATTTAACGGACTTACGACGTTCAACGTTTTATTTAATATTGTATTATATTTTTCAACTACAATCAATTTTGTTACTTTGAAAATAATGAAGAAAATAAAATAAAAATCTTACATGTCGTTGAAAAATATAAGAAGGAAAAATCTAGCATTTATGCCAATCACAAACTGTCAATATAAATATATTATAAATAAAAAAAAGAATAAAATAAAGAATTTAAATTTAGTACTATAAAATATAAGAATGTACAAACATTTTAAAATCATGTACAATACGCGAAAATGTGTCTTAAGAGAATGCAATTTTTTCTTTTATAATTTTTAAAGATTCCATATTTAAGTTTGATTCGTTGATAAAATGATTTAACGATTGGTTTTCGATATTTAAAGACAATAAGAACAAAAAGTGTTCTTATATTTTAAATTCTATTCGAGGATGCACTCTTTATTATAAAAAATAATATTAGCACTGTTTATGTTTTTAAATGTACATCCCAGAATTTTTATACTAAGAGGAATGAAGTGTTACAAAATACTATAAGGAGTATACACGGGTCAAAAAATTGGGTCTGCAGTGCTCTACCTGTGGATGGGTATATATTGGAAAAGGGTATGTTTTGATAGGGAACACATTTATCGACGCGTTGCGTACGTCAGAGTCGGTCAATCAGTCAGCGAGGCCTGCAGGCTTCGGTCAGCTTCACGCAATTACTATAAATCATTAATGGGTGTTTTGTTGTACCAAGCGCGGTTAGGCCGCGGCTTAACGACCCGGAACCTAAGACGCGGGTCAAAGGTCAACCCACCCCCTGACATTTGGGAAAGAGCAGCAAGAAACCACCCCCTGTTAAGCCTAACACAAACTTAACTCATACTCGCTGTTAAAACTCCAAATATTGTACCAATAAATTAGGACTAGAAACACAACGTTCGCACAACAGAAAAAATAGTCTAATTCATCGTATTTCTGATTACAAAATTCTGATGAAGAATATGATAAAGTGGAACGTAACTAAGTTTAAGTCTAGATGAAAAACTCAGGTTACCTAGATATCAAGATTAACCTGTTCATGTGCTGTAGGCAAAGACTCTGATAAATATTTGACTGCGTTCTCTTTCTATTGATAATAAAAATTTTATATTATACCTTCCATAACAAGTTTTTGGATTTTGGTATTATAGATAGACCAAAACTTTCTGTTTATTTTTTAATATAACATTTTCTGGAATTATAGAAATGTAAATATAAATGGAAAATAACTGGAACTATAATCAATACCTACGGATCTCGAATACTAAAAATTTGAGTTCATAATAATATGAAAAAAAATCCAAGACCGTATGTCGAAGGATTTTTTCTTAAAGTATTATGTACGATAACACTTTTTTAAAGAAAATTTTTATAAATAAGCCAGACATCTTTAATCAATTCATTCTTTAGCATGAGGGATATATGTCAAGATTATTTCACTCATTATAAATTTGACCAATCAAAATGCACAACAATGAAAAATGAGATTCTGATTGGTCAAATTTGTAATGACCTAATAACTAATGAAGTAAATTATCTCTTGTACACGAATTTATTATTGTACTTTTATTTATTTATTGAGTAGGCAAGTAATTACATACAAGCAGAAATGAAAAACGTAACGTAGCGATATCCAATAACGTTATAAGAACGTTTCATTTGCAAATTTTTTGTTAATAATGTAACAATAGTCAAATAACTATGTCCCAGTAAACAAAAAATAATGATACACTATAACGTTACTTGACGTTGAGAGAATGTAAATTTCTAATTTCCCGCCATTTATATTTTTCTACATTTACTGGACTATTTCAAATGCAGTAGTCATATACCGTCCATCATCCAACTGCCATACGATTGCACTTGTGTCATATTATATTTATAATTAGTAATGCTTATCTTATGGCAGGTAATTACAGACTAAAGTATTAATGTTTTAAATATATTTTTAGTTTACATTGTTTGTATTATATAAAATCATATAATGAATTAATTTTTTTTATAACGTTATGCAACAACGGAGCCTTAATGTTAACGTTATCCCATCTTAAAACTTCATATTTCCTATAACTTACTAGTTAATCTAGAATTTTGAAAATTGTTAATAATTTTAACAAGACTATTGATCTAGACTAAGAAAGTCTTTTCTTGTATTGAAATTTCTAAACAAGACTTTTTCCAGACTGGTCTTGCTAATCTAGACAAGACAAGAATCTAGAAATTCCAAATCTAGACAGCATCACTACTTAAACTCAGAACTAATGTTATATAATTTTATATTATATGTCCGTTGTAAGGACGAGTGGTTGTGCGAAAGCGTTGATGATATATAAAAGAGTTTTCCATACATCATCCGCTTCTGAGCCGGTAATCCGGGCTTTAAAGTGGCAAGATGCAGCACTGCAGTTTACACACTGAAATACATTAATTAAGAAACTCCGCGCGCAAAAACAATCCTCGCTTCGTCTCCGTCGCACACGTGTGGCCACCGCGAATTCAAACAATACGTAATGTTTATTTAAGAGTGGCCAACTGGAAAATTCTCTGTAATTAAGGTGGAGAACAAGGCCTACGCTGATGTTTATCTAGCTGCATTTAATTACACTTCTCCGTTGGCAGTCACATTACCATTGCCTTCCACATTTACATGTGAATATCAGCTGGTAATTACTCCATAAAATTTAAATGTATCATTTGTAAAATTCGTACTGCAGTGATACACATCAGCAAACAGTCTGCAACGTGAATAAAATTAATTGAAACGCATGTAATAAAATACAGGTGAAAAACGCCATTCAAATGCATAGAAAGTCAGTGATTATTAAAGTATATTGTATTGATAGTCACGTTTGTTAGAGAAATGTTGAACACAGTGTGCGAGTCTACAATTTCAAAAGAATATTCGTATGAATGGAATGTTTGATGAAATGTACAAAAATCAGGCAACTAGTCATTTGAGTATTAGTTAAAACATAAAGCTTCGGTTTCTGCGCATCAATCAGATGGAACAATGCAACGCAACAGTGTTGGCTGCGCCTGTGGATTACCCGGCGCAGCAAAAACGCAAATGACGATTTTAAAATTCCATTACATCGCCCAAACTACCCCGATGGTTTATACCCCGATACTTGCATCGATGTGATTGCCATTGTGTTCTAACAATAAGGACGACTGCGATAAACGAACTCCATGTACTGCATCAAAACTACCCAAAAATATATTATTTTATTTCTACTACAATACAAACAACACAACCTCTACTATTTTATACAATATAAAATATGATATATTGTTTTCACAGGATTTTTTTTTACAAAAGTAAAAAATGGTGGAGTTGCCGTTCCTTTTATAAGTTATAGGTACCAGTTGGAAAATACATTGTAATATTATCATTTATTTTGAACCAGGGCCCTTTTAGAATCGTCGTACGCCCATCTATTTAATGTACACATCATATTTATATAATTTACATTATTTTTGAATTTTTAGCAAGCTGCACGATAATACCATCAATATTCACCAATAATTAACATTTTTGAGGGTATAAGATTTTATATCATTAATAATTAAAAGCAAATAAAAAACATTGCAAATTGATATCACACATCACAATCACAAAAATGAACCAAAAATGGTCAAGAATACTTGAAAAATATAAGAAGTCACAATATGACGACAATTGATTTTTTCGATTTTGTTTAATTGGGTAAATAATTTCCATTAAAACTTTCATCACTCTTGTAGGTCCTTTATAGGTTCGTAACCTCTAGGCATAGTACCTTCTGTACCTAATAGACAAAACAGTCCTGTTCCTGATGGTAAAAATGTTTCATTAGGACTAAAATCTTCCACCCAATATCGAGTACAAACCTTGTTAATGTTATTTTTTTCCCTACAAATTGACAATAATTAATTGCATACCAAATGTGGGAACGTCATTTTTCTAGATAAGAATAGCAATAGAATGAATCCGAGAAAATAGTTCACGCAAGAGGTTTGTACATTATTTTTTATACGAAAAACATAAAATCAGAAATTACTTTTATTTTTGTACAAATATTTTTATTTATTATAAACAAACACATTGTTTTGTGGTTAAGTTTTTCAGTACTAACAAGTGGTGTCAATCTGTCAACATGACATTGTATATCAAAGGCACTAAATTTACTTTTTCTAAATTAAATTTTATTTAAAAGCCAACTATTTTCTTTTATTGTTTGTTTGAGACATTATACTTTTTATTGTGAATATGATTTTTAATAAATGCTACAGAAATAGGAGTGTTTTTCCAAAATTTCTCGGACGCTAATCTGACGTGGGAAGTTGAGATTCCCGACGTTGCTTAGGTGACGCGAATCAGCACATGTTATTGTAAGAGTACAAAATAGATATTTATATAATAAATAAGGAAATAAAGGTAGATATTTAAGGCACGAAAATTACAAAACAAGACGAAGTTAAATAAGCATCCAGTTTCTTTATGTGTTTCGTACTATATATTTTCTACTTCCGTTTGAATAAGTACAAAAATGTATTTGAAAAAAAAATAGTAAGGACTAATTTTGTGTTATTTAACCAATAGTACAACAAAACTATTGGTTATAATCACATAAGCGATATAAAATAAATACGAATTTCTATGAATTTAATAAATGTAATATGTAACTGTATTATTAATATATGTAAAGATAATAAGATATTATATTTTTATAACTGTTGATGTTTCTATATATGTGTGTCGACTTTCCAATTTAATTTCGCGCGAAATAATGATCTCATTATTGCACTTGTGAAATAATGGAATCAATATCCTTACTAAAATTAGGGAAATTTAAAGAGTCTCTTATTAAACGAAAATAGAAAAAGTATACATGTTAGTAGTAAAGTTATACGCATGCTCATTAAATTCATTATAGTTTTTTTTGTCCTTGGAGAAAGAATAACATTCCTGAAACCATAGGCGTGCATAGAATTTGGGTAATGGGGGTGCCCAGGTGTAAGAGGGAAACTAATTAATACTAGTTTCGTTAGTTGTTTAAAAATACAACTTTACAAAATAAATGGGATAAAAACGAACCAATAATGTTTTTATTGATATGGGATGGATAGTATTACCACAGAATAGTTACATACAGAAGCGACACTCGTGTCGGTACCTTTCATGTTCCCCTATCCAGTTCTATTACCTTGAAGACCTTTAAATTTGTGCTCTTCCCCTATCTCTCTCTAAGATGTGAGGAAACTTTCCTATGTTAAACAATGAGACCTTTAAATTTGTGAACATTCTCCATCTCTCTTTAATTTTCGTTTCTCTGTCTTACTGTCGCTTCTGTATAACGCTATTCTGTGGTATTACGTTTAAAATATGGGTCTTTAATTAATAGATTTGGCTTATTTTTGTACCGCATTTAGTTACACTTAAGTATATTTTTTTGCAAATAATTTCTCTCAAAAAGCATTTAGTTTTACCATTTTATTAATTTAGTGTTAAGTAAAAATATCACGTTTTAACAACAAAATTAAAAAAATACTAATTCTAGTGTAAAACAGATTGAAGTTTCTTCTCCAATCAACTTTTGAACCAAATATGAATGTATTATTCAAAACTATTATACAATTTTGTTAGTTTTAATTTAATAATGGGGGTGTCCTGTGCACGCCTATGCCTGAAACAGTGTTCTTGTAGTACTGAAAAAGTTGAATTAATAATGTCATATTGAAATGGCGAAACTGCAAATGTATATTGGTAAGACAAATATATGTGTGGGCAATTTGCGGTGTTGATATATATAAGTATATGTATTGTTTACGTGTGGGTACGTGTAGAATACATAACCGGTGAGTTATGTGCGGGTTAGAAATCAATTTCCGATGCGGGGGCACGTGTGCGATGAGACGCGAGGCCTCAGCTCTCCTTGGCCATTGAGTGCCATTGGCTTTATATTCAAACGTCTGCATCGCTCTTTGCTATTTCAAAATCATTTCTAGAGTTCTCCACGTCTAATCCACTCCAGAATGGATACTCGACTCACAAGGGTCCACATACGGCCACACCAAACAACCCCCACTCATAATTACATCACTACAAATTATTTACAAATGATGAATTAACCGTCAAATCATTATGACGTGATGTGGCGCTTCCACCAAAAAATGTTTCACAAAATAATTATATTCATAGACTGGTAGAACATTACAGATATATAGGTTGATATATGGGGAACAACAGAAATAAGTACATTAAATTTTACACAGTGATAGAACTTGGCGAGAGCAACAATATTTATTAGTAACTTTTTCTCGAAATCAAATTTTTTTGAATTTTTACCCTCTGATTTTTATTTTATACAAGTGATTAAATATTGTACATCAGTTGCTGAAAATAGTTTGTAATAATAATAAATAATAAATAATAACCGGATCAGATGACATCAAAAACATATTATTTTATGGCCGTATTTATTTGGTACCTACTTTTAGGGTCAACCCTAAACTGATCGAGAAATAACTAGTTTTACTTCTAAATGAATGTTCCATTACGTTTGTAATTATAGAAATTAGCGAAAATTTTAAAATGTCATATTTTTATTATGACAGAATAAATGTCAAACTTTGTGTCGTTTATTTCATTTTGTTTGCTATATCTACCTTTGAATATAAAATTTACTTACAAAACAAACCGCCATGCTGTTATGCCTGTCATGGGAAACAAGGGACACAAGTTGAAAGAAAGTGAGAGCAAACTGGTTGAACCTAGGTTGATCCTACCAACCCTCCAAAATAGCTGGGGCAGTTGGTTCAATTCGGGAACTGTCTAGTGTCAAGTAAACGAAACTAACCTACCAGGTTATTTTAAAAGTCCCAAATAAGTACGGCCTATGTAAATGAAAAAAAAAATGGATTTAAATAATACGGGGTAGTTCTTGTGCAGGTGTTGTTAGTTGTTGGTAGTTCTTAAGAAGAAGGCAACCCACAATGCACACTAGCATTACCATCTATTTGATATCGGTGGTTACATTTTGAACTAATGCAGAGGTTAAAAGTTATCAGCTATGTCGAAGACGACGAGGACGATTTTGCACAAGGATTTTAAAACTAAGGTTGACTGATGAAACTAAATTATTTTTGTTGCTGTTTAAGCAGTTAAGCTTCTTCGTCCTCTTCCTCAACAATTACTTTACATTTACTATTACAGCAACACAATTTCAATAATAATAATAAAATAATTAATAATTATACATACTGGATGAGCTTCAAAACCCCAGACAGCTCCATTTCTTCATTCTCGTTTTACATCTTGAATGTTACATACAAATGTAGCTTAGAAACTAATTTGGTATATATATGTATATGGGTCTGGATATCGATACGTGATATCCTTTAACCTCAAAGCGCTGCTGTTATTTTCCACACAAAAATAATTTTGTTTCATCAGCCAACCTTGGTTTTAAAATCCTTGTACAAAATCGTCGTCGTCATCGTCATAGTCATTGTTGATAACTTTTAATGCTAGTAACGAGCGCTATCATGTGCATTGCGGGTTGCCTTCTTCTTAAGAACTACCACCAATTAACAATCCCTACACACAAACTACCCCCTACATACAAAAATTAATACCTCGCTTAAGGACTAACACCCACACACAAGAAATACACGTAAAAACCCACCCATAGACAACAACCTCCACAATATCTCAAAAAATAGCCGTACGACAAAATCTACCCCCACACTAAAGAACAATGACCTTTGCGAAAAACACACAAGGCCATGGTCTAAACTGGATGACCGCGGTCATCGAGATCAAAATGAGCCAGAATCGACATAGCTATACTACTATCAAGCATATTTTGATGATTTTTTTAATGCATATTTCATGCATATTTTCACACTTTTTTAGTGCGTATAATCCGCTCTTTACTAATAATTCACACGTTCCGGTATTTTCATAATATTTCATCCAGTCACAAAAACAATGAAACAATTGTTTTTAACATATATGCATTATCAAACTTTTTCAAACAAATCTATAAATAATTATTATTGAAATTATAATATGTAAAAGTCTACCTTTACAAGTAGCGAATAGGCAATATGACGTTTCAAACGTGACACTTTACATATTTTGAAGAATTTTATCTCAATATCTAAAAGGTTTACAAAAAAATCACTGAAATTTAGTACATAGTACTGGAACGTGCACTAATGGCGCCTACTCAATCTTGTCGTATAGTCTGTTCAAAAAGTTTCTAAAGTCAAAATATTCACCATATGAAGATAGAAGAAAATTGTATTGTGCAAAAATGATCACTACAAATGTATGAGTATTTTCCAAGTAAACTTTTGCAGGTTACTTTTTCTCCCAACTGGGTTGCTACCAGTTCATTATTTATAGGAAAACTCAAATTCAAATGAGATTGAAAAAATAATTCCACTAATTTTCATTGTCAAAATGATTGATTTCCAAACAGATTTATAAACCTTAACATAGCAATGTCGTATCGCCTTTTTATTTTAAAATTTTGACATTCAAAATTAACAAGAGCTGTCTCACAGCTTCTTCGATCTTTGAAAACAACGATGTGAAAATCAAGCACATTTTGAAGTCCCTATAACATGATTTTAATATTTTCACGATGATGTCTGTCCGTGTGTGTGTGGATGGATGGATTAATGTTGTCTTAACTATTATTCAAGTACTTCAAAAAAAATTAGATTTTGGATATAACATTCTGATACCTTGGTTTAGATCTGATTAGATTTTGGTGTTAATTGTGCAACCGGAAGTGGTGTTTTCATGAAGATCTGAAGTGTTTTTCTAAAATTTCTTAAATAATTTGGAAAATATGAGAATTTTTCTAAATAATAAATTAATATTATGTTATTAGCTAAAATTTTATTGTTCAAATGTGTTTCTACTTAGCCCCATTCAATTATTAACTGATTAATGATCCCGTAAATTTGTTACAATTGTGTTTAATCTGTTTACATATGGGAATAAATGTTTTATATTCGACAGTGACAATTATTATAATGGGGTCCTCCATCAGAGTAGCAAATAAGAAAATTTAATTCTGTATGATAGGAACTATCAAAGTTTAAAAAAGTTATTAATTTTTAAATTTTTCTTATACCTTATACCTTTCTCTTTTACACATCTACTCTTTAGAAAAAATAGTTGTGCTATCAGGAATATTTGTATAAAAAAAATATTCACGATATAGAAATGAAAGACATATTAAATGAGAAAGGCAGCCACTGGCTGTCAAAATTCGGACTATAATATTCGTAATCATTTATAAATTATTTTATTAAAATACTTCCTATTAATATATATTTCCAAATAATGAGCACAATAGTTATTTAAAACAAATTTGTGTGCTTTTAAAACAGTTGAAATAGATCAATTTATGTAATTGAAATTTTTAGCGAACCCCGCTGTTTGAGAACCAAATTACCTTAACATCTACGTCATAGAACACTTTCATATATAAAAAAAATTGTGGGGGACCCCATTGACAGTGAAAATATTACAAAAATAATTATAGAATAATCTAAAAGGAATTGTACTAATATTATATGGCATGGATACTCACTTATTATAATTTGTAGGTATTGCAAAAATGAGAACCAAGAGAAACTCTGCGAAGCAAAAAAATGTAGCACATCAAAAATGTATAAAAAAGAAATAAAGAAGTGATTCTGCTTATAATGGAAAGTGTAAAAAGGACAGGGAAGAGGTTATGTGCTGGCCATATCAGATTTTTATATACAGAGAAAATGTGGCAGTGCAAGTTCCAGTATTACTATATTTCAATGTTCTCGATGAGTCCTACTACTGGTTAAATTTAATATACTTATTTCTGTTAAACTCTATATATTTACATATTGATATAAACTAAATTAGATTGAAACATTACTATATAACAACGGTTAGATTTTGGCTAGCATTATTTGTTCAACCCGTTCGATTGACCATATCGCGATCAGAACAGTTTGATTTCATATACGAGCTTCTGACTTCTGACAGACGATGAAACGTGACTCCTACAAAATATAATAAGTTCTCTAGGATTGAGCGCAAAATCATCCCTTGTCCTGCGTACCATATTTGGTAAAAACTAATACATTTTTGAACATTTCCTCACGAATCTACAATGGCGGCGATAAATTTTAATCTCTACTACAAAAAACTAATACGTGTTGATTCTGGATAAAAGAACAAGTGTCCAATCGTTCTGGTTTGCAGTAATATAAGGAAAACATTCCATATTAATGCGATGACATTAAAGTTATATTTTTTAATTTACTAATAATTTTCGGCCGATATGATATTTTAATTAATATGTAATGATTTATTAACAAGTAACAATTAGAAAATATAATAATAGCGTATCTAATGACGAGTGTAAATTGAAACTAATGAAACATGTTGTACTTGGAAGGCATAAAAACTAGCGCATCTCATTTGGAGTCGGGTGGTAATTGATACATCATTAGCAAAGTCATGTGAGTAATTTGATTTGGTGTTGTAGCCGGGGCTTTATCCAGTTGACTATCGCATTGTCATTCCGCGTAACGCCGGCAATTCAATTGCTTTTATATCGGATGGAAATTTGCACTACTTCGCAAATTGAAACGGTGATGGTCCGCGAATAAAATACTGCAATCATAATGATGGCCGCGGGAAAATCAAACGCTAAACACACCGTAATACGTTGCGAGTTATTGCAGTCATCTTCATCAAAGACCCGCCTGCAAATAGCATGGACACCCGATTCAATATTAATTTGCTCTAACACGGTCACAATCGGAATTATATCCACATGTTATTCCAGCCTTTAAGTTATCTCTACTATGTTCCAAATGGACAAGTATCTCCGTTAAATTATCTCAGAAACATTACTGAAGAACAGAAGAACATCTGGATAGTGTTCTCGTTGAGTTAATTTTTTCACTTTTAAACAGGGATGGAAAACGTAACGTAACGATACCTGATAACGTTGTAATAACGTTTAATTTTCTACTTTTTTGTTGATACCGTAACAATAACAAAATAACGTTATATAACCGTACCGTAACAAATAACGATACACTGTAACGTTATTTGCCGTTAAGAGAATATAAAGTCGATATATACTGATATTTTAATATTTTCCGGTAAGTATTATGTATATATAAATATCACTAGTAGCGTTTGAAGACTGTTTCAAATGAACCAATCACAAACCTTTTTATACCAATTACAGAATAAGGTATTTATATTTTAAGTATACTTTTATCGTTTAAATATTTTTTTGAATTTTTATTACAAATTTGAGAAAAAGTTATTTTAACGTTATAATAAATAAAAATAACGTTATATAACGAATTAATTTGTTCTGTAACGTTTTAAATACTGGACAACATTACACTGATATATTTTAGTTACACCTGTACAGTGAATTTCAGCTATTTTCCAATCTGTTATTAGTCATTACTCTAGATACCAGGTATGTATGTATGGACACCCGATTCAATATTAATTTGCTCTAGCATGGTCACAATCGGAATTATATCGACATGTTACTCGGGGCTTCAAGTTATCTCTACTATGTTCCAAATGGACACGTGTCTCTCTTAAATTATTTCAAAAATATTATTGAAAAATGTATGAAAAATATGTGGGTCTGAGATTTGAATCCAACACCTATTACAGGACAACATTATTCTGATATATTTTAGTTACACTCTTGCAATGAGTTTCAGCTAAGATGCAATATTTTTTAATTTGTTATTAGTAATTACTATAGATACCAACTAAGTAGATCATAAATTATAACATTTGTTTTTGCCAAAGTTTTTAAAGAATGTTGTTTATTTTTTGTCTATTGCACCTTGTGCAATATTCATAATTTCTTATTTTCGTGCATTTTTTAATTTTATCCATGTTTATGTTTCATACCTATAAACATCCAACATTTTTTAATATTAGTCTGAAAAAGTTTGGCCTATAACAGGCAAGATATGAATTAGTACATATTTTACAAACATTCTCAAACTATAACCATTCGAATGATTTCTTCATTAGTAAACAAAAATATTCAAATTATAATCACTAGTTTATTTGATATTGATAGCCTATATTGCATTTTATCTGGAACAGTACAATAGTACATATAATTGGTATCCAAGGTAATGACTAATGATAGATTAGTTAATATTGCATATTAACTGAAACTCACACGGTATAATTGCCTATGTTTACCAAATAGAATTCAATTGACCTAAGATACTCGTATATTTTATACATTATAGGAATATACAGAACTAGAACTGAATTTGTATTTAAAGGTATTGTTAAAAACCAAAAAAACTTGAGAACTATATATCATAGAAATTTTTGCTCAATTGCTACAAATCATTCTAGAAATGGGAAGGTCTTTAATTTGTAAGTAAGGTCTTTGAGTTTTTAAATATTTCTTTAACATTTTAAGTGAGTCGCCTGTGAATAGTTTTAGGAGTGTGTTTTTAGTAAGGATAACCGTGGTATTAAAATGCAGTAATGTATAAAGTTGTACTGAGGCAATCTGCTGTCGATGAATACATAAGCAATGATTGAGCATTCCATTAAAAGGCCCGGTCTGGTTGTTGTCGTGCGTCATCAATATCTGTACAGCTCCAGGACGCTCCGGACGGCTCCAGACGCCTCCAGACGCCTGCCATGACGCCCGGATAACTGATGACAAGCACCGACGCTCATATTTTACACAAACAAATATTCATTTGTCCGGAGATGCGCTGTTATAGAAACATCACAACACAAGTTTGAATTTTATAAATGTACAAGCAACAATTCGTAATTATTCACAGCGGAGAGATGAATCAGGGTGTTGTAAGTGAGTGGCAGTGCATAGTGATTTGCACGGCGTCACGTGTGATCACAATATAAGTCTGGAGCGATCGTCGGCTTGCTGAGGTCGGTGCGACAGCCCGGTAATTTACCGACCGATGTGTCAAGTGCAAGGTGAAAGAAGCTGACAGCTTGACGCCCGACCGTCACCCCGCATTACACACCCCCTACACGCCGATCCACAATCACATCACTTCATCATATACTTTCAGACCCAACAACACGCTTATTATCAAAACTGATACTGAAAACATTATAAGGTGTATTCAATTATTTATATTTATTATGTCATTTTCAACACTGGCGCTACAAAATTAGAGAGTTTTAGTGTGTTACATGACTTCTACAAACTGATTTTTTAATTGTAGTATTCTTTATTACATTAAAAATTGTAATTTCACAGAAATATGTTAAGAGATAAATAGATACGCTTATTTAACATTGCAACGTTACGGAAAATATTCCAATATTGTAAAATTTCTGTATTTACTCTTTTTCTAGATTTTTAATCAAATTAGAGGCCGTTTGCAAAAATACAAAACTATTTGGGAGAGTTTTATGTGCTTTTTGATAAACCATTTAGATTTTATCGCACAGAACAAAATGCTAGAACATTCCTACTACAATATGTATTGTTAGTTATGACATTGATTGAGGAATTGGAGATCTGACTGGCAACACGTTACTAATAGTGAAAATGAAAATATGACAAAAATGCTCATCAACCATTTTTAATGTGCAATATAAAATATTTCCAACCGTACACAAATTACTGCATGTAGGTAGTAGTAGATAAGACTTTTGATGAATTAGCCAAGAATTCAAGATTACTTCTCTTTGAAAACACCCCCCATAACAGAATCCTATATACGCAGGTTATATCTAGAAATGAACTTTACCCGCAATTTGGTAGAGTAGGTTGACAAGCCTAAAACCTCTGCACGAGATCTACTGTTTATAGTGAGTTCGAAACCACTTGCAAATAACGGTACTTAGGTATAATGTAACGGTAATATTTGACGACGATGGTAAACAAACACTAGTACCTAAGAAGACCAAAACGAACCTTAAACAGGCACATTTTATATATTTAGTGTAGAATTGTGTTTATAAACCCGAAATAATTAAAAAATATCCCTCTTGGTTTTTGAAATTAGTCCATATTGATAGAACTTCTTCTGCTGATGTTAAATTTAGAAACAGAAATTAATTATCTTTTTTCGTTCCAGAGATTTTTAACTCTCAAATCCGCACCTAAAAAGAGTGTGAATCTCGAAAATGAGTAAAAATACGATAACTTCAACGATTTCATTCTAGGGAAAAGTTACATAAAGAATTTTTTTCTCTGCATATATGTTCTTTGAATCATGTCGATGAAAAATGAAGAAAAAAAATAGATAAAACCTTTATTTCAGTTTTTCGTTCGGGAAGTGTTTGCATCCAAACAAAAAAGAGGTTTTTCAAATATAACCCTCTAATGGGTCGAGAAACAACCTCATGAATTACATAAGTGTACCAATTTTCAGATTTTTATTCCGACGAATACAATTTTTAGAGAGAGAAAACGAAAATCAACGAAAATCGAGAAAAACGCCTAATATGCCCCTGTGATTTTTCTCCGTTTTAATTTTTTCAAATTTTCCATTCTAAAAATTGAATCCGTCGGAGTAAAAATCTGATAATTGATACACTTATGTAATTTTGTCCGTAGAATCGATTGCTGAGATCGTATCTCGACACATTAGAAAGCTATGCTTAGAAAACCTGTTTTTGGGTTAATTTTGAACGTAAATATTTCAAGGACGGTAAGAAATAATTGAAGTCTGTTCGAAAATTTAAAATCAACATATTTACCGAAGTTTTGGAGATTAAAAGTTATCGAACGAAAAACTGAAATATAGAGAAAACATTTCTTTATGTAACTTTTCCCGTGGAATCGAATCGTTGAAGTTTTTTTTACTCATTTTAGAGATATACAAAAAAACACACTTTTTGAGGTGCAATTTTGAGAACAAAAATCTAAGGAATGAAAAAGATTATTAAATTCTGTTTTTATATTTGAATTCAGCGCATCAGTTTTTATTAATATGGATTATTTTCAAAATTTTTGACTATAAATGATTATTTGTTGAATATTCCGACTGACTATGCAAAATATTACAGTGAAAAATAAAAGAAATATAACTTTTCATATTAAATTTTGATTGGAAATAACTTGGAGAAATAAAAAGATATAATACTTTTTAATTGGAAATGTGAATTTAATTTTTTTACTGACCTGCCAGTTAAACAGACAACAGTTAAAATGTGATAGATTTTATAAAACTGTATGTTCTTCTTTAAGCTTATTTTTGACAGCAGTAATAGGTCCGAATGTAAAGATGGTGGAGGCGGCTGTAGATGTAGTTAGTAAATCACAGGTATAGTGAGCCGTGCTTATCTAAATGGGGCAAGAAACAGTTAGTGATAGGAAGGGTGTATCTGTTATTGAATGGGAATTATAGTAATGGATGTGCGTGGCGAAATAGCCGAGCAGGGAAGCGGATAAGTTCCCGGCGCGGAAGAAAAAACGCGTTTTATTTAAATAAATTGTTTGTGAAATGCAATTGGACAAAACCGTATTTTCCCGGTGAAAAATCGATGCTGCAATAGGAACACCACACCACCTGCAAATGTGTAAATACGCTGGAAAAAACTTATTCATTTCTAACAACATTTATCTGCACATATTTCTGTTTACTCATAAACTACTCGCCTTGTTTGGACTGCTGTACTGCAATTAAAATGTAAATAAAATATGTTTTACATTTTCATTACATGGAATAAAACGCCCAGGTCGTTTACTCACAAAAGATTTATTCAAACACACATCTATTATTTATGTTATTCTTATCCGATAAGTTGGTGTCCTTGTTATTTATTAATACCCGTGGAAGTTTGGCGTTATCAAGATTCCAATAGGCAGTTTGAGTATGAATTCCGCAGGGTATTCCCTCCTAAACATCCCGATTTCTAGAATGGAAAGGTCGGGTAGACGGCAGTAGAGAGTGTATTTAATTTATAAAAAAGTAAAAGTAGATTGTATGGGCGATTTTATTAGGGTTAAAAAGTCGTCCCTTGTGCCATCTTATCAGATGTCATCCTCGGATCGTACCCTTTCCTTCCGGCCTCCGTTACCTTCCGCACCTGCCCCGCCTGGCAGCCGGCGACGCCCGCATAGAAAGCGGATAATTTTTGCAGTGTTTAGTCGGCTGATTGGAGCCGCTTGTGTTATACTGTAATCGCATTACACCCAGTGGCGTGCGATGGATTTTCTCGGCCCGACTATAAATATTTGATTTGAAGGAAGTGTTTTCTTAAAGCCTGTTGTAAAGTGAGCCTCTGCAGGGAAATGCCGCAGACAAAGAATTCTATAGCTCCCTATAGTAAACAAGTAATAAATTAATAAAATTTTCGTGCTATCAGCATAATATTACATATAATATTTACTAATTCTTGTCAATCGGCTTAGTATATACATAATGATACACAATACATCATAAAATAAATAACGTTCCTCTTGTTAATAAAATATTTCAGTTAGTCTTGTTCATAGGCGCCGACTTTTGGATATTCGTGTCCAAACTTGTAATGGGACGACAGAAAATATACAAAATAAAAAACTTTATTTCTTAAAATTGGTACATAAATTAATGAAAAAGAAATATAAATAAATGAAGACAAAATAACACACATAAGAAAAGCATTTGTAATTTTAATGCAATACTACTCGTGTATTGTTAAGCTAGTAGGAAAGAGTATATTGTACCCAACGGAGGAAAACTCGATTTTGCTCCCATCTTTAGCAGCCCTCGAGTCAGTCTCGTGCTGTCACTTCACCGGAAAGAGCAAAACGTTCATCCCGATGGCAATGTTTTTGTAACGAGTGCAAAGAAAAACGGGCCGAAAAGTATATGTTTAGAGAGAGAAAAACATATTTTTACTCCCTTCACTGTCTCTTCAAAGATTGTATTTTTTTACAAAGTATCAATAGAGAGAATAAATATATCAAGGGAACAAAAATGCGTTTTGCTCCCTCTGAATAGGTACTTTTCGGCTCGTTTTGTGTGCATATGTTACAAAAAGTTATAGAAAGTGAAAATTGAGGTACAGCCATAGGCGAGGCCAGAAGTCGGGAAAGTCACTTTTCGTAAGTGGTACACATACTATTTATTTTTATCGAGTTGTATTCAATAATTAGTTATTTTATATTTTTTAAATGTCAGACAACCAACAAGATAAAGACCGTACGAAAATACTTCGTCTGTAGGCGTAGTTAGGGAAGTACTTGGAGTATCTGTAAATTTTAATAAAAATTATCTGTATCTGCATCTTAACGGAAGCATAGATATAGAAAGATAAAATACCTCTATACTTATAGAATGATAAATATTTTTTCTCTGCAAACCGAAAATTTATTGTAAATTTAGGTACTTACATTTGATTTGGTAATTATTATAAACTTCATAAAATTACACTCATTCTGCGAATAAGCACATCAACTTGTCAAGTATCATTCTGTTCTATTAAGAGAATAAAAAAATAATTTAGATATTTTAGAATAATTTATTCTGTTTGTTGATATTTTGGGAACTCAATACACAGGGTGTAACACCCAAACGGACTACCGCCATTGTTTTCTTTATTATTATAGTTAGAAAAAATACTATAAAATAAAGATGTAGAAGGAAGATATCTTATTAGAGAAGAAAATATTTTTTAAAGTGGTGGTTCTTAAGTTGCGATACAATTTATATTCTTACATAATAAAAATATTGACAAAAATTCGATTGCAATTTAAATAAATATTCATTTTTATTATTGATGACAATAATTAGGCTATGTATGAAAAAATAAACAAAAGAGCAAAATATAGCTGCTGTCAAATAATAATTGACGTACTCATTGTTGTAAATTGTTATTCTTTGTGTTTTGAGATTACTGTTAATTTTTTATTTAAATTTATTATTCTTGTTTTTCATCTATAGCCCACTGTACATAAATAATAAAAATAAATATATATTTAAATTTCAATCGCATTTATTTCAAAAATTTTATTATGTACGGATATAAAAATAATACATGGTTGGATTCAGAAAAAGGTATGCTGTCGAATAGGCATAATAAATATGTATAATGTGTTTTCTTCCCTGATAGGATGTCCCCCTTGGACTCCTACACCTTTATTCTATAGTATTTTTGTAACATTAATAATGAAGGAAATAATGGCTTGGTTGGTTTTGGTGTTGTTTATTAATTTGGGCCTTTAGGTCCCTAGTGTCTTTATTGTTACAATAGTCAGAAAATAATATAGGACGTTTTGGGCGTTGTTAGCCCATCAATAGCAGCTTTTAATGGTTTCTATAGCTTTCTGGCCGAAGCTAGCCTTAATATCAACTCCCCAGCCGCACACAATTTCAACAAATTCAACATCACTTGCATCAATTTCAACCCTTAACAAGACTGACCTAGTATGGGCCAAACGGATTCTTCTGGAATAAACAGGCCAGCTTCGAAAGGTGTCAGTTTTCGTTCGACTGAAAAATTTTGACGAACCGCTACACCTTTAATGAACGTATTATTTATTTTTTGTTGGTATTAAAAATTTTCGTATGAGGCAGAGTTCCCTCAGATTTTTCCATACGGAGGCTCGAGTCCCGAAGCCCCCACGTAGTCGACGCCTATGGTCTTGTCCTGACCCGACCCCAAATCGTCTAAGAGAACCACTTCTTCTGTTCTATTTTACAATATCCTTAGATGATATAAAGGTTTGTCCTTGCCTTCCTCAAAGCCTACAACTTCTCTCTTTACTTGATAGATGATATTTATTGTTCTCTCTTCATTACAATCTAGTAATCATTTTGATGTTTTTCTTTTCGTCCAGTAAATGCCACGGTATTATTGTACGAGTATTAGTTTGTATCTCTTGTTATAATTCGAATTTTTATCTTACTATTTTTTTCTTGTTGTTGAATGTCTCAATCTCTGATGCAGTTCGAAGTATGTCATACGCACCGTATAATGCCCACTTCTTTGCTAGTAAACTTTTAGTGCTTGTTCTCATTTTGTTAATTTATTTTTCTCTCCTCTTCTTTTTACTCGCCAGCAGAATTGAGTTTTGGATATTTGATCTTGTCTCTTCCATGACTTGCAATTTATTTCCTGTCTATCCATATAGTTCTGTACCTTATAATAATATAAGTACCTTTAACTATGGCTTCCAACATCATCCCTGTTTATTTCATAAAGGCGATTTCCTCAATATTTTGATATTCCAAGTTATTTGTGGATTGATTGTTTCTCTGGAATGTAAAGCCTAAGTATTGGAGTTCTTTCGTCAATATTTTCATCATGTCACTTTCACACTTATTCTCCGCTTTTTATAAATATCCCTAAATTAAATTTTCAATGTGTTTCTGTGGGAAACCCCCATTGTAGTTATGAGGGTAGGTAAAGCATAGTTGTGTACATAATTGCACAAAGTGTTCCAGGGAATAATGATTGCTCTGTAATGCTTCACACTCTCACCTAAATAGTTGGGAATGCAGAGGGAATAGCGGATTGTGAGCGCCTCCGCCAATTCCGATAGACATTGTGCACAAACCGTGTTTGGATCCGCGCCGTCTATCTTAGGTTGTTTGGAAATAAAGTTTGTGTGATTTGTCGTATCGCACAAATCCATTTTGCTCGGAATCGTTAGAGGATGTGGTGTACGTACGCTGTGTTTGCACTTGAAGACTGGCGGCTATGATTGTGATTTATCTGCGAAATGAGGAAGGAAAATTGAAAGTGTAATTTATGGCCGCGGAGCGGTGTGCGTATTTTTTGATTTATCTGTTTTGTATTAATGCGGGGCGGAATTAATGCAGGAATAATACGCCGGGTCTTAGGCGGCTGTTATTCTTCAATTACATCGCCCGGTTGCTACGGAAACCGACAGATGTACCCCGCAATCACAACCATACATTTACATACACAACACGCAGTTTCACTTACACTATTATCATCTCTTACATACATACATTTCCTATCATACAACAGTAGCCTTAAATATCCACCAGACCAGTCTCGGTCTCGATCATAAAGGGTTTTCAAAGACAGCTTTCAGAAAAATACTTATTGGATACAATGTTTATCATGTATAAGTAATAAAGGGAACATTCTCTGATTTTTATTATCCTAATATGAAAATAAAACATTAATGCATTTAAATTGACGTAATAGATACTAACAAACGCGTTATGGTCTCTGCATTTTCGCGCTGTTTTGCTATTGGCTGTTCTCAGTTGTGTAGATGACGTCAAACGCACAATAGATAATTTATGGAAACTTTAAGATTTTTTTCTGGCGTGTTAAAAACTTTCCGGCGAAAATAAAAAAATATGGGTCTAATATTATTATGTATAGATTAAAATATTAAAAATTGAAAAAACTTGAAAACTCCTATTTCAACTCTTGTTTCGTCTGCAACAATGTTATCAAAAATAATAATCTATACTAAATTTTTAAAGCATTTATTATAAATTAAGTCTCGACATCAGTCTGCTGTTAACTTCTTGAATTAAATCAATAAAATATGAGTACAGTTGCTATAGTACTCTCGAATAAGTAACGATGTTGGGTCGTGTCAAATATCATCAATTTTAATAAGGTTAAATGAACAGAGTTTATAGTTTTTACTGAAACAAAGTGTCTACCTGTTAAACTCGTATTTATATTAGGTAAGATGCTATAGAAAGAAAATAATGTTTTCAGGTTTACACCTCAGAATAGTTTCATGTTCCCCTATTCAGTTCTATGACCTTGAAGCATTTTGTAGACCTTTAAATTTGTTCCTTTCCCCTATCTCTCACTAAGATGTGAGAAAACTTTCCGATTTTAAACAATGAGCCCTTTAAATTTGTTCACATTCACCATCTCTCTCTAATTCTCGTTTCTCTGTCTTACTGTTGCTTCTGTATAAACCTATTCTATGTGGTTTACACTATAAACTAGAGCAATCGATCAATCGATTCTTGAAAAGCATAATATTGATTAATTGAAATTAGACTTTCGATAATATCTACTTCTCCATTAAGTAGACGTTGTTGACATTTGTTTTCAAATAACTATCTCGACTAGTTTTCGAGTTCGATTTCGTCTTTTCGGTAACCTGAAATCTTTTCTATTTTTTATAGCCTTAAACTTTTAAGCATTAGAGTATTTTCAATAGGTTTCTTTACATTTAGATTCATACAAAATATATTTTCAGCTTCATGATAGAAAAAAATTATTCCAGGAATAAATCACTGATTACAACAATGATAATATATGTACAGGAATTAAATAATTTACAGTGTTGTAATTTTATCTCAGGCCTGTATATTGTAGGAATGGATATTTGAAACTGTCTTATGCAGAGTTTATAATATTTTATAGAGGGTTGGGTAGCTTAGTGGTCATGTGTCATAAATTATTGCAAATTGAAATCATTACTTGAAGAAAGTGTTAGAAATTCATCATAATTAATAAATGAATATTGTATTTATTTATAAATTTTGATTACTGTAAACATATAATAGAAAATACTTAAGACACATAAATACAAAAAGTTAAACAGAGTCCATTTAAAATGCATTTTTATTCGAATATTTTAATCCAGATTTAAAATATAATTAGGAAACATATTTAACGCAAATTTAGATTTCTCAATTTTTTCGACTTCTCTGATATTAATTATTTCAACTTTTTTTAATAGTTGACGATTTTCGATTAGTCAAAAAGCTGAAAATCGACTTTCTGTTTTCAGTCTGCCAGTACTATAAACGCAATAAATGAAACGCATAAAACCTCAGCAAAATTGATGACATTTGACATGTCGCTACATCGTTGCTTATTCAATGCGACTACAGTAATGTTTAATGTCGAAATAATAATGTATTTAATTTACACTCTATGGCGTAATTTTCTGATCTTGAAATGACTTATATTTCATTATTTGTTTCATATGTTTTTAAATATAAAAACTGAAAACGGAATTAGGTGTTGAACGAGTGAAAATTGGAAGCAGATATTTAACCCATGTAATATTTTATTTGAAAAATCAGCCCCGTATAATTTGTGTGTTAATTTCCTGCTGGCGAAGTGTTGTGCGCGCGTGACTCGCGTGACAGTGTCGCGTGATCAGCTCGCGTGACCCCCAGATTGAGTCTGATCGTCATTGGCTGCTTATCGCTAAATTAATACGTTCTTCTGCTGCGACAAAGACCTCTAACTACCCACCCACACCCGGCGCCTTGCACCGACTCATGCTCGACCTTATCTTTCAGATTTTTGTTAATTTTTAAGGATTTTTTAAAGTTTATTACAGGAATTTCTAGGGCAATATAATACAGAGATTGTATCTCGTATAATAACAATAATTCTTTGTTCTTGTAACTGGAACATAAGGCAAGAATTTGACCTATTTCATGAACAATTAAATAATACACAACATGGTTTATACCTTAGCTAGATCACAATGCCTGATGTATTGTGTGCTAGAGTTACACCAGCCATATCTCAAGGGCATTCACGTACGGAAATACGAGATGTAAATACAGAGTATGATAACTTGAGAATATAACAGCTCTTTTCTTAAAAGATATATTGTAGTTTTCAAGTAATTGCCTGTCTGTCTTTCAATAGCATTCACATAAAAAAATGAAGAATGTATAAAAGAGGATAGAAGTATAGAACCAGCACTTCATGTATGTATTGTAGTTAGTGCCGGATTAATACTTTAAAGGGCCCTAAACATGTCCAAGCCAAGGACCCCCCTATTAATATTAAAATATTAAATATAAATTAATATAAGAAATGAAATATCTAATAAAAGACAATTAAAATAATTTCTTGTGTACATTTTTGCAATTTTTTTCAATAGACTAACAAAACTTGTTTGGTGCAAAACTGCAAAATATCAGATTCTATGCATAATAGAGATAAGTGCTCGTGTTACGAGCTCACTTTTACAGACCGTTTATGTTAAAAGTGACGTCTGGCCTCATATGATTATAATGTAAAAGCTCGCTTCCTAAACGTACTTTTATTATAAAACTGCGTTCGTAAAATGGGCCAAAGAATCCAATCTTTCTTGTACATATTAGCCCTTAATAGTATATTATTTAACAAGCATAATATGTAGGCTATATTACACGAGGATGTAATTAAAAATACGAGCGGTAGCGAGTATTTTTAATCATCCGCGTGTAATGTAGCCATATTATGCGAGTCAAATACTATACTTTATCTACAACTATCAGGTATATAATTTTTTTTATATTATTTGTAAAATATTCAGTAAAGTGTGAGTAGTTCATATATAGCTTAACAGATGGCGCCACAGAAGCATTTAAATGTCAAAATGACTTTTCAAATTGTATTTATTATACTTTTATAAGCATATATATAGATATTTATAATAAAAAACATGTTATTAATAAATTAACAGTTTAATAAAATATTATGTGTTAAATTATATGCCCTATTTATTACAGAAAAGTGTAGCGTGTATCATGACATTTCATATTACACTTGTGTAATATGAGTAGTATATTATATGTAGTATCACACGTATAATGTACCCATATTTCAATAGTTGTAGATAAAGAATTTTTTTACTCTTTTCAACTGTGAAAATGAATGTTCCGCTGAGCAATTGGTTATCTAGAGAGTCAAGAAAATTCAATTAAATGATAAAAAGTTACTATTTAACATTTTAATATTTTAATATCTAAGTATTATAATGTGCTCTTTGCAACGTTTTAATTAATTTATATTTATAATTTTAGTTTTTTAGTAATGTAAAAAGTATTTTTATAATCATTTTAAAATATTTTTTGAACTAAGTACGTGCATAGTATGCTCAGTATTAATCCACCGCTGGATGTAGTATATGTGACAACATACCCTAAAGGTTTGAAGTATTTTTTTACATCATAAATAATTTTTTCCTACGACCACTGTTAAAAATAGTATTTTTAACCGTTGCTTAGCAAGTTAAAAATAACAGTTTATAACATATTAAATACTTTTAAAACGTTGTCATTGACAACGTGTTAAAAGTAAAAAACAAATTTACTTTTAACACTTCTTATGTTCAGTTGTTCATAACAAATACATCATGACCTGTCATAAATGTCATTCTATAATACTTAGTTTTTATTTACTAATAGGTACATAACTGGGGTCGTAGGAAAAATAGTGTGTGATATTTGTGTTAAAAGTGATTTTATTTCGTTCGTGGGGTTTGTTACACTCGGCTTCGCCTCGTTCCAAACTTCCCCACTCACTCATAAAATGTCACTTTTAACACTTATATCATAAATAACTATTATGGACGCTCACTAATATACCTTACAGATATTATAGTTTAATTTGAATATCACCCGAATTCCCAAGATTATTTCCATTTAGAACAAAATGTAACGTTACAAAATATCACTTCATACTTATGTTTTTATTCCTTGTACGTAGTAAAGGAAGTATTGTAATTGCGAAAAATTTCGGTTTTCAGATTTTAACAGAAATATCAATTTTAACCATCCCTGGATCCATTTTGATTGGTTTCGGCGTGATGTCTGTAAGTACGTAGGTATGTACGAGTATGTACATGTATGCTATAACATCTAGTTGTGCACCTCTCTTTTTAATTGCAATTGACGTGCTAAAAAGGGTATTCTTTTGAAGTTTTTTTGAATTTTTTGTATAACTCAAAAGCGATTAGCCGTAGAATGTAGAAATTTTGTATGTGTGATTGATTGAATGTGTATAATTTAATAGGCGTACAAGGAAATCATGTAGTGTAGTAAAATTAAGAATTTGTTATTTTTTCGAAAGTAGAAGTATAGGGTGAACAAATGTGGTAGTACATGTATGTACTACAGTAATTTATAAGTATTATTTTTCTTTAACAGAAATGGTTGGTAATGTAGTTTCGTAATAATGATAGCATTTACAGTGAAACAAATAGGCATTATCGTGATTTATTTATAATATCATATATAATGCTCGTATAAATTATTATTAATGCATTTTTTCTTTTGTTACAGGTAAGAAACAATTTGTATATTACGCAAGGAATGGAATGATATTCTGGTGAGTTTTTTTGTCCCCACTTTAATGTTGATTGTTGAATAGTTGTAGTACATTGCGATAAGGAAAATAACAGTAATGGACACTTTTTAGAAAATACACATTTTTATATTACTGCAAATGGCAGGAAGTAACTTTTCTATTGAAGTATGTATATGATTCGCACTCAAAATTTGGTGTTCATTAATAAAATATTCATGTAGTTCATGCGTAGTTTTTGGAATTTGGAATTAGCATCCCCAAAGAAAATTTTTGTACATTTTAATAAATAATCTTCACCTTAATAGCAAGCATCTACATAGAATGGTAAAATGCCTATGTACTTATAGAAAGACAAAGATCTTTTGTCTGCAGGCCGATAATTAATTTATAATGCTAAATTGTGAATTGTATCAAAGATTCATTCGTAATTAATATTTATTTGAATGTTCTAATTTTATAGATCATTGTACTGCTTTTGGAGTAAGTAAATATATTTTAAAAGCTAAAATGATGTTTTTAAAGAATAGCAGTTAAAAATTAAATGATATTAGAAGTGTACTTAATTAAGGTACGTTGGGTATTTTTATAAACTTTATAAAATTACATTCATACTGTCTATAAACAAAACAAGTTGTAAAAATCATTATGTGCTATGAGGAAAATAAAAAACTGAATATTAACGTGGCAGTATTAAATATTCAAAATGAAATTTCAAAAAAATTAATAGACAAGATATTTTAGAATAATTTATTCTTATGAATATAAAACTGTTATTACAGTAGTATATGTTGTTATGTGACATTAAAATGAAATTTTATTTCAACTTTGAACAACATTTTATGTTTTTGTTTATAAATTAAACGAATAACTACTTTTTTATTTTGTAAACCAATTTTTTGTTTTATTTTAATGTAAAGATTTAAGCACCCCTCAATTTTACAGTCTAATTACGCGTATGAATATATTTTCATTTTATATCACATGTACTATTAATATACAAAGCATTGTCTTTATCATGACAGTTTTGGTGTTGGGGTGTTAGTTAAGATAATGATTGAAAAATGTAGTCCATCCTACGGGAGCGGAATCCAGCTCAGATCCAGAGAACAAATTTAAGTTTGTTGTTGGCAGTTAGAGGGAGTGATTTGTCTAATAATACGTGGGATCTATGATTACTTGGGAACTGAGCTGATCCCCGCATCTGAGCCCCGTGTGTGGAGAAGAATTGAATTAAAACTTTGCGAATTGAATTTCGGAGTGGAGACGAACACGATAGTTCGCTCGGCTTTTTACGAGCCGCGGAGCAGATCAGCGCCGGAACATGAATATGAATGCACTCCCTCGCCACGCAGTCGTAAACGAAACCTTTCCATTTTTAATTGCGGCATTAAACTTATTACTATCTTATAACTACTCCTCTATATTTTACTTATGAATATATGTATCGTTTATGTTTATGTAACATGTTTTGAATTCTAATTCACAATCGTAAAACGTGCAGCTCCTTAAACTTCCTTGTAATGCCTCAAAACTAAATGCCAAACCCATTTTGTGCAAAACCGTATTTTTTTGCTTGCATTTGTTACTTCAAAGTAAAAAAAAAATTCTGCTGAATCGAATGGTGTTGTCACCAAAAACGTATATCTACTTATTTTTGAGATATATGCTTTTAAAATGCAATACACTTATTATCAGGTGAAAAAATCCCAAAAATTTTCGAAATTTTTTTTTTGAATATTATTAAAAGATATCTTTGGGTACTAAAAGAATTTAGTATATTCTATAACTGGTATACAAAACTTAAATTTTTACAGGTTGCACCGTAGAAAATTATATTTCATTTTTTACATTTTGACATGTGATGTAGTGATGTAACAAAATCAAAAACTACGTGCCAAGTAAAATCGAATTTATTTTGAAAACATTTTCGGCTTTCTTTTTGTTATATTCAAAAATTAGGGCAGGAATAAGCCTCCAGGGAGCCCTAGACACTATATAAATCGGGCCCCATATTAATTTTTTTTGTTTTTAGTCTTGGCAACTTAGCTCATTAACTAAAGGGGTGTTTGTTATTCATTAATAAGATTTTTGTATGATTTAATGGATAAAATGAAATTAATTTTGTTTTGGAGCATTTTTAATTTATTTTTGGTTAAAAATAATTTCTTTTCTACTCAAAGTACATGTGTTCCTGTTTTTAAATTTTTCACCTAACCTTTTGTCTGATTGCATCCTTAGCACCCAATTTTATTTTTAGAAATACTATCATTTATTCATACATTTTTAAAGCATACCTCAAAACATTTTATAATGTATTAATTATTATCCAACATATTATTTTAAATGTATGAAATTAAAATCATTTATCTTCAAATAAAATATAATATTTACTATCCCGATTATATCTGGGCCTCTCTGAATTACGGCCTCTAGACATTTGTCTTACTTGTCTATTGGTTAATGTGGCCCTGGCAAAAATAGATTGTTAAACATATAAATTTCAGAGGAAAATATCAATAATTTAAAAATATTACAAAAAATAATTCTTAAATTTTATAGATTGAAAATTTTTCGGCTTATATCGTTGGTCAATTTTGGATTAAAACTAAGAATGCCTAATTATTAGGTTCTTCAATATCAATATAATTAAAACGGATAATTTTATCTCACCTATATCTGCTTATTTTGAGGGTGAAATTAAAAAGTCATATTTTGAAAGAATCGACATTGATGTTGAGTTCATTTGAAGCGTATTTAAACTTGACCACATTGTAACAGTTTGGGAAATGTTATGTGGAAAGAATATTAGTTGAAATATGTTTATGAATATGTAGATGAAGACATGCAGAACAGAATAATGCAGTTATGGGAGGTGTGTCGGTTATCCAGGTTGGATGAAAATTGCAGGGCATGTAGCCGTGTGCGGTTTGCGGTATATCGCGGGTATATTTGTGTGTTCTATGTGAATGTGGCGTGATGTATTCGCTGTCAAGGCTATCCAATCCCATCGCATCCCCGATCCTGGAATTCAAATCGCTGAGCGACCGCAACTCGTCCCGGGAAAATTAAGGCATTATCAAAATACGTCAAATAAATATCTATCGATATCTTCGCCTGTCAGCTCGCTGATTGAAAAATATGTCAGATGGGGAAACTTTCCTTAGGTACACACTCTGCGACCCACGCTACATTCAAATTGCCCAATCCCTCGCGATTTATTTTTATCGGTGTGGTTAACTATAAATACGCAAAATCAATGCGAGATTATACCAGGAATTAGGAATTTTAATGGAATATTTTTATGACAAATATAAAACAGAACAGCTGAATAATTTTCACTATTAAGCTTTTGTAGAAAAAACATTTATTCCTGTGCTACAACATGACAGCTACATTTTAACATGACAATTTTAACATCGCAATTATATGGACAAATTATAAAATTGTTATATTTCGTGTTTTACCTACCGTGTAAATTATTCATTTATTTTTATACAAACGTAGAGAAAATCATTTTTATTTGTGCTTTTGTTTATAGTTATGTTTATTGTTGAATTAGTTATCAATCAATGTTTGAAGACCTTTTGTATAGTAATACACAATAATTTGTTAGAACTCTTAACAAAAAGCTAATATTTATTTAGCATTCCTTAAATATATTTTACCCTGTTATTTCTACTTAGTTTATATCTCGTCTGGCTTAGTGACTTTTCAAGTTTTGTCGAAATCTAAGCAACCTTTGTCATTATAATTAAATGTATAAATGAATAAATTGTGTGATTTATAGATATTCAGAGTACACTCACAGAGTTATATTAATTATAAATATGGTAAAATACGATTGTAGAGATCTTGAAATGTGTTAGTTCATCAAAAACTCTGTATGCAATTTTTAGCACGATTCCTATTCCTATAATTCTCTTACAAAGGGGGTGAAATTTACGAATCAAAATCTCCTTTAAGATAATTTTTTATATAATTGGAACTCCTATTGATTTATTTGCCGATTCATTTTATAAGTATAACTTTAAAATTGTATTTAGTATGCTATCTCAGTATTAAATTCTACTGTTTGCTTACAGTAGGTATGTTTATCTTCAGATAAACTTTGTTTTTGTTCATTTTTTCTTAATCGAATTCTTACTTCAGTTTGTAATTCAGTTTAAAATTTAGTTTCTAGTTTATTTTTGTTAACATATCTTTTTTATTTTTATTTGTAATTGTATAATTGTTCTGTAATTAGGATTTTTATCATGTAGGATAGATTTTTCAAATAAATAAATAAAAAAAAGGTAAAATAGTATATTATACATTATTCACCTAGCAACAAGATTGTATACAAGGTGCTGGTAATATTTCGCAATTTAGAATAAAAAATAATTATTTAGCCCTCTTCTGTAAACATCAGGATTGATCCACTAAATGTATATTTTGCATACATATTAAATACATAACTATTACAATATTTTTATTGAAAAGTAGAGCTTTTCAATTAAAGTTTATTGGGGGTAAATGAAATAAGTAAATGTAAGTTAATTTAGAATGTAGTTGTAGGCAAACTAGGGAGTGGAGTTTCATGCATTAGTTGGATAGTGTAAAATAAAAGGGCGGTATGTAAGTGTGCTGGATATCCTCTCCGTAAGCCGGGTGTCCAGCGCTAGTTGTGCAAGCGCTAAACACAGCGGCATTATCCCAGCACAACTAAACACATTAGACAGTTTATAATATTTAAAACAGCAATAATTCCCCGTGTAAGCATATGTCCCAATTGTACGGGGCACATTAGCGCGAGAGAAATGTACAAACTTTACAGTCCCGAGTCCGGGTCATTTGTAAAGCGGCTGGCGGCGGCGGTGGCGGGGCCGCGATAACCACAGCCCCCTGTGTCAATCAATACAAGGCGCACGCTTCTACAGGTACACGTTGTAATACACCACCCCGGCACGTATGGTGCAGGCGACCATACCATCCACTACTCCAAACTATAAAATGCTGGAATATGACACGTAGTCAGGGGCGGACCGTGAACTAATACTGTTTGGGCGCTCTACCTTACCTATCTATCCGCCAGTTTATCAAAAAACTGTTATAGTTTATTCATAAGTAATATAATAAGAGCCATTAATTTATTGGAAAAATTTACGAATAGTTGTTGCGTAGTAGTAGTATGGCCATCACATGAAGCATTCTGATTGGGTGAAAATGACAAGTGTGAAATAATCAATAAAAAATATAATAATAATAAGGAAAAACACTCTGTTAACGTTTCAAAAAGTTTTTTTTAACAAATATTAATGATCATTTCGGCTTTTACAACATCATCAGAACATATTTTAATCCTTTCTACAGGTGTTTATTTTCTTCTATGAAAGTGAATGATGTTTGGTTGACTACCCTGTCATGAAATGTTTTTGTAGTTCCTTTCCTTCTGTTTTGTTGTTTTTGTTTTGCAAATAACGTATTTAATTTCTTAACTTGCGTTTTGTATTGACAGTGACAGTGGCATCTATCTTGTACTTCTTCTCAGATTTTGTTGTCGATGATGTCAAATTCAATTGGATATAGTTTGTAGAAAAAATAATGATTTCGCGTGTCATGACAGTTTTCGAATAACTTAATTTACGTAGGAGTTACAAACTCCCAAATGAATGCAGTAATAATTTTATTAAAAATTTAATACAGGAAATAACTGTAAAATAAAATTTTGTAGTAAACGATGATGTAGGTATGAATAATTACAAAATTGTTTTGTAAAAATAAAAATGTATATTTCACAAGAATTACAATAAAATCAAAAGAAAAAGAATTAAGTTTACATCATTACACGTAAAATTTATAATGAAAGAATATAATTCCAATAAGGCAGGAATTTACACATGTGAGAAAGAAACGTATACTCATACCCAGTGTTGCTACAACTCCAAACAGTCTTCCAAAGTAACGATTTGGAAAGAGTGTACAAAAAAAATATTTAAATGGATATTGATATTAAATTGTAAGATGAAACTACAAAAATATTTGGAAAAAAATAAAAAGGTTTTTTGTGTGTGGTGTATTCGTTGAGATATGGCATGGTGATTAGTCTGAGAGGAAAGTATTTCTTGCAGTTGTGTTTGCGAAAGAATGGCATTGGTAGAATTTGCGGTGCGTTTTAACATCTTAGTCCGGTCATTAGTAGAATATTTGCGTGTAAAAATAGAGGGGGAGTGGAATGTTTGGAAGTTGGGGTAATGATGTTTAAGGCTGGCAAGTGGCGGCTTCCCCTTTAAATAGAAAGTGCTTTAATGGAAACACATTAGTCTAATATGTTGTGTGTGCTGCGCTCTGCCGGCGCCGACAAACACTCCCCGCCAGGGGTGAACGCCACCATGGGTTTATATCACGGTATTGTCACTCGGGGGAGGACACATTAACACACTGCCTCCCTTACGGCAACAGCCAAACTATCACCCAAAAACAACATTCTTCAGCGAGCAAAATGGCGGAGGTGCCATCACATTACTTTATCTCCTACACTCTCTTAACAAACTTGGATATTTAAGACCTTTTCCCCCAACAAATGTTCCAAAAAAGAAAATACTGTTATGTATAACACTCAGTTCAAATCTTACCGACGTCAAAATTCTTTACTAATTCCTACAAGAAAGGGGTTACAGTGACGTCTAATAAATATTCTCTGCGGTATAAATATATCATTACTGATATCTGCGATTAACACGAGAAATTATTTCTCACTACCGTTTACTTAGGAACCAAGTTATCCTATTTATTATATTGGCATAGGTCAATACTGCAAACTGTCTCTTTTTAAAGAAACTCAAGCCTTCAAATACCAACATTATTAAAGTCAATAAAGGTGTAAACTTTGGATTCAAAATAATTTAATTTTCCCTCTAATTTAAACAAGTAAACCAAATAAAAACAAATCGAGAATCAAATGCAAGCTTAACAAACTAAAACGTCTGATATAAAAACAAATGCAGCCTACTTGATTTTTGTAAATATTAAAAAACAAGTAAATTTTCATATCAAAATCAATGTTACTGCCAATGTAATTTTTTTAAGTAGGATTGGGATTTAATAATAAATATACCATACTTGAGAAGATCAATATTGACCAACGACTTGGTGTGTAATATACAATTTCTTACAAGTACGAAAAGTAGTCATTTAAGCAATGAAACCAATCATTGATGCTATACTAAAAAGGTTTTCTTTTCTTTTAAATACCTTAACGAAAAACATTCGAATAAAAAAAATATTTTCTCGTAATAAAATGAGATTTAAAAAGGTATACTTTTTGCTTGCAATACTTTTTTATGAAGACAATTCCACTCATAATTTCTCATTCAATTTAATTACAGTATTTTGGTGAATTGAACCAATCAGATTTAAATCTCACTGACAATTTACACAATTAAATATGAGTTGCTTAGATACAACGTCCGCCAAAATTGAATATATATATATATATATATATATATATATATATATATATATATATATATATATATATATATATATGATTGTCATGCCGAAGTACCATTCGTAATTAGAATTTTACTTGTAATTTTTACCTAACTCATGTTGCTCATTGTTGCTTTAGAAAATCGTCACTCATCCTGCGTCATCAGTTATGATCATGATGGCAAAAATATCTAGTAAAATTTTAGTTACTGGTGGTATTACATATGACAATTTGTTGCCGATAAAAAAGAATGATATCAAGTAATGGTTGATAAGCAGTTAGGAATATATTTAGTTGTAAAGTATTTATTTTGTTTTGGAGACGGTGTTGAAATAGGGGCTGTTAATGAGCGTAGAATTGAGAGTATTGTCTGTGAAGATGCGTGTGTAAATGAGCATTAAGTTGTGTAAAATACTTGGGGCACGGTATGAAGGAAGCAGCATACAAATTGCAGAATTTAAACTCCACTTCTCCTCTCGGTATTTCAAAGTTGGAACTCTTCCCTATCTAATCTGATCTCTCTTACTAATGTCTGTCTTCTATGACAGTGTAACCCGGTGCATTCTGCAATTGAAGTGACGGTTATAGGGAGATGCTATCGTAAGAGTCTCCCCCAGTCAAGGCCCCCGGAAAAATCCCCCCACCGGTGACTTCCCTTATGTTCCGCTAACTCAAGCCTCTTACAAAACACTTACCTCCCTCGTGCTAATGTATCAACGATTTAATATCAGGAATATTTGCATAAGACGGGGGCTAGGTGTCATCGCGGGAATTAATGTTCGGAGGTAAATCCAAAGTGTTTGCTTTTTATTTATGAAGATTTGTTGCGACCGCCGGTAAAATATGGCAACGAAAGAGAACCCTTTTAAACGTAATGAACTAACACCGAATTCTCTTATTTATTACTCAAAAACACACCCGACAATATGCTTTCAAATTATTCTTCTTTTGGAATTTGAACTAGTGTTGCCAGGAGAATTTGTTTCATATATCTTAATATATAGTTCGAGTTACTACGTCACATGGATACGCTCCATTTTTATCTTACGCCTATCAATATATAGAAGTATTGTTTTTGGTCAAAATGCTCGAGTGTGAGTTTTCAACATATGAGAACGAATTAGGGTGCCTAGAGTAAGATTTTACCATTTTAACAGAGGTGTCTGTATGTGTGTATGTTTGTGTCTGTGACGATTTTTCTTTCACGATAACTCGAATACGATACATGTAAAAAAAATATGACATTTGGTATTTAAGGGTTACATTCAAATATCATGAACTGATTAAATGTAGACTACAATTGGTTCACAGGAAGTAGTACTTCACATAAAGCTTTAAACCGTTTTTCCTACAAAATGCATCTAAATACCATTTATTCGCAAATTATGTTATTATTAAATTCAAAGATTTTTTTAATTTTCTTCCGATCTGCATAATGTAAGTTCGGTTCCGGTTTTAGTAACGCCAAAAATAGATGTTTTTTTCGGTTATACAAATTTGATGAAGGAAATTTTAGGTATGAAATGAATTAAACTATCTTAACAATCAACTTTTAAAAATAAAAATTGAATGTTCTAAAAGATCATATTACAATATATTACTATAGTGGCGGGAGGTAATGTGTTGGACACATCAGATTTTATCATTTTATAGTAAATTTGCAAGGGTCTTCAATATACAAAAAGAAAAAAAAGTAACAATTTTTTTTTGCTTTTATTGACCCCAACAGTAATACAAAATAAATTATTCTAGTTATTGAAATTTGACCACAATAAAAGCTGTACTGATTTGAATGGGTTTAGTTTTAGAATTTTTTTAGATCGCAGTGCCATTCGCCATAAATCTGTCCATTTCCTAACATCTGGAATGTTCTACTACCAAAAAAATTATAGAAACGAACAGCCGCAAAGCGAGTGTGTTTGAAAAATATCTAATAAATCTTAATAATTTATAATCAAGCATGATCAAGGCATTTGATTCGTCTCTTTAGACCATTTCGTCTCCACCCTATCTCGACAATATTATACATTTGTCTCATCCAATGGCAAAACTAATTTGAACCTCAGACCACACTGAACAATATGCTTGAAATTATGCAAATATATATATTTATTATAAATTAATTTTAATACCCTATAAATTCCAAATTTTAATTAACAGACTGTGCAAACGTATATGATATAATTAAATTACAATATTTTGCGTGGAATCTATTAATAAATATAAACAATTTAAATAGTAGCAAGTAATAATTGGCAGTTTATTGAAAAATGGCGGTGGGCTGTTACAGGAGACAAATTTGATTTCCATGTAGGGGATAATGGAAACGTATAAATAGGTTGAAAACATGGCAAATATGAATATTTATTTAATTAGATCGCTGACAGAATGATTTAAAATCCATGTTTTCTGTAATGAATGCGATATATGCGCTGTTTGATCTAATTTGCAATGAATTATCCATGTGACAAGTCCGCGATTAATATGTTTATCAGATGTAATATATTATTTATGACGGGCTACAACTTTAAATGAGTTCTGTCGCGTATAATAAAACATTAATTACATCATATTTGCGATTATTTATTCATTGAATTATTCAAAATAAGAAAATTTTCATATTTTAATTAAACATGAAGCGGGTGGATATTAAATATTGATTACATTCGAATAGTGAATATGATTTCAGTGATTTTCGTAATGGAAAACAATGTAATAGGTGAGTGACCTATGAGTACACGTAATCCGTCGTTTATAAGTAATAAGTTTAGCAATTGTAATGTGTGTTGGCGAGCAGGTTAGAAGCATTATCGGCTGAAGGGAAAAATATGTGTTGAATTTGGCTCGGGTCGGAGTATGAGTCTTTATGATTATTACAACAAGCTGGCCGGGTGCCCAGAGACAAATGAGTGCACTTGACAGTCAATTGTATCAAAACAAATGCAATATACGCGGCGTGGGGGAAAAAGTAGAAAGCTACAAGCCTTAAGGGATGTCTCCGTACAAAAGGAAATATATGAAACGATTTAACAAAAGACTAGACGGGCGGATGTGACGTCAGAGGCCCTGACAACGGAACTGACAACCGGAAACGGATGAATAATACATTCGGCCCCTTCCACCATCCGCAAATAATTTTGATAGTGACATTTTCCGCACTTGATTGATAATGGTTCGGACTAGGCGGATAGGAAATATGTAGAAACAATACACCCAAGCAACAAAACACAACAGAAATTGAAATTTATACAATAACTAAGATTTATATCTGCCCATCCCCTATACTTCAATATAATTTATACCCGGTCTTGTTCAAAATTACAATAAAACAAACGTCAATATATTACCCTTTCTCTCACTTCCTTCTACGTACATTACCGGCGCAAAATTTCCGTCAGTCTACTGAATTTTAGCTCGATATCTAACGCTTCACAGGTATAATTGTATGAAGAGATATTTGAAACTAACTTATGCAGGGTTTACTTATAACCTTTTATGGATAGTTCGGGAACTTAATGATCCGATTGATGGGAAATAAATCTTGTTAACTGAAAATATATAATAAGAAATAAAACCCAAAATATACAAAATTTTAGTTTATTAACAGCAAAATGAGCACCGAAAAAATAATAACGTCTCTTTTTCATAACTTAAAACTAAAAAAGATATTTCATGTACATATCTCTTAATTTTCAATAATAGTTTCTATATTTCTATTCCTATAATATTTTAATATCTTTTCAAGTTACAAATTGAAGTATATTTAAAAAGAATTATTATTTAGAATACTTTAATTTAGATTTAAAAGTACATAATTAGGAAACATTTTGAAAATAGATGTCGGGTACGGTCTATTATTATACGAGAGAAGAAAGTACTTGCTGAAAAAGACCTTTACTGTAAGTCTCATAAAACTTTATAAGTGGCAAATATCTTTTTATACAACTATACTTCATTTATATTATTTTCATAGTATTATTAAAATTCGATACTAAACAGACACTGTAGACATCAGACCTTTCTGAGTTTATATTTCTCCAGAATATTTTCGAACTGATGCAAAAAACCCAACTTTCTGTTGTTTGTATCTCCTGCAGAAATCACCCACTCCATTTGTACCTTTCCCATTTTGTAAGTATTGTGTTCATTAGGCCTCATGTAAATTTCCAAATATTTGTTATTGGTTAGTAAAATGAACGCGCAAATGAACATTCTATTATTTAATTTATTTCCACTTGTTAATTCCAATATGTGCACTAGTTACACTCTATTAATTATAAATTCATTAAAAATTCCATCGCCTGACAATCACAAAACAAAACATAAACACATCGGACCGCGTTGCTATGCCAACTCTGTGCATCCTCACCGTCAAGTGTTTGATTAGCAAGACATGCTGTAATTGGGTACTTATGTTTCCAATGGAAACAAAAATAATGATACACTCTTCATGCTGAATAGGAGAAATCATAGCGTGCCCTGGCGCCGCCACGGGCGTGCATGTGGGGCAGGGAATAATGAAATGTGCGCGGATTATCTGACACTTGTTGATTAATTTGTACTTTCCATTGATTCTAAAATCAGACTAATTCGGATTACGCCCTTATGGATTATAGGATTAAAGCGATGCTTTTTACTCTAGCAAAACACAAGAGTTTATAGGTATTATATTTATACTTCCCCATTACATGTACAATACTGATACAGTAAAAAGGAATAGGCGTCATCTATCTGAAAAAAAACTTTATAAAATGAAACATAACTTGTAAAAATTATTGGATGTTATTTATTTTAAAAAAATAATACAAGTATAAAATACATGTAGTCCAGTCAAATTAAGGCGAAATAAGAACAATTCTGCGGAATGAATCTGAATAAGCTGAGTTTTTGAACAGATCAGTCTTTTGATATTCTGAAAAGACTGGCTGAAAATTCGGCAATGAGATCGCGAAATCAAGTTATCGAAGGTCAAAGGTAATGAAAATCGGGTTTTTGCCAATATATTTCTTCCTTTGCATCGCACGTTGTTAGAGACTATTTAAACACTTGTAGAGCACAGAATGGGGTCATACCACATTTAATAAAAAAATTGTTCTGAAAATTTGATTTAAATTAGTAACATAAGTTTATATTTTAGCTTTCAGATGTTCCCAGTATTTAAAATATATATTTTTTTAAATAATGCAATTAATTCAAATTTATCTCGTGACGCCACAAAGCAACAGAATATATTGGCGAACGACTCTCTAATGGCGAGATTTGAAACTAAATCTAAAAACTAAAATTCATAAATAAATAACTTCTATTAACCTCTTGCCAAATGTTTTCAAATTTTGTACTATTATTATTAAACAATTAATAATGAATACAAAATGGACAAATACAAACAGCAACACTTTTCTAGATTAGACGAATGGAAGCCAAGGACATGTCATGTTCTGAAAACAGTAATTAAAACGTTTCGTTTGCAACTTAAAAGAAAACAAAATATTATACAAATTAATTCAAATTTTTACAGCAGAAAGTAAATTAAACAATTATAAAATATTGAATTGAATCTAGAAAACCAAAAAATGTAGCTATAGTCGCATAATTGGCTAGTTCGTACTCTAAAAATGATTGCTTAGTGACGTCACCGTATAATGCCCCGAAACTTTATTAACTAAAAAATGAATGAAAAGTTATAAATATATAAGAATTATTGACTGAATTGTCATTGAAATTATCTTAAGTTTTTTGTATGACCCCATTCTCTACAAGTTTGGTTATATGCATTTCTTTCATATGACGGAATATTTGTAATAATTGTAGTTGATTTTCATATCATACATTGGAACTACTAAGAATAATTATGTTTACATTGTTTTTTATATCGATCGAATATTGATCTTGCCTTATCCATTTGTATATGAAACATTTGTATGAAACTATTAAAATTCAATTTATTTCATCCAATATTTGATTAAAAAAGGTCGTATTCATGTGTTGCCGTCTAGACAAGACAAGACAAGGCAATACTTTACAAAATCATGTCTTCTCTAGAAATTTCAAGACAAAACTTGACTAAGTCTAAGTCTAGATTAAATAGTCTTGTTTTGACATCAACACTCTAGATTGTTTCAAGACTCTACATTAACCTGCGTATATTCTTTAGACAAGGACGATAATTCTTTGGCAGAGTTCTTTTTCTATTTTACAATCACTGTTTCGGATGGAACAAGCTTCGCATGTAGTTATATTTTTAAAATATAAAATTTTTAAATACTCAAGACACATGAAAATTATCTAGGATTTTCTTGTCTTAATATAGTATAAGAAAGTCTAGTTCTAGACTGCAACACTACATATTCTATAATAATAGATATTAATAGATGCAATATTAAATAATCTAGCGAACGGTAGCACATAAATCCCATCATATTTAGCGGGACAGATGATAATAGGAAAATATTACATTTGCACCAAGGGAGGAAAATTCGATTTTATTCTCGCGGATGATGTTAATTTCCTATGTCAAGGTTTAGTATTCACCTATATAGTAAGTTATGCAACACGCATGACATTTTACTTCTATAATAAATTTATATCACATATAAACGTAGTAATAGTACATGCCGTCATTATTTTGGTAATATTATTTCATGACCTGCACATATAATTTTTTATTTCTTATTGAAAAGTTAATATAACGCTGCCACAATTTCTCTTGCTATGTATTACAAATCACACTAATGATATATAATTCTGTGAAACTTTGTACAGTTTCATGAAACATACATGAGTGGAGTTACACAAAAATTAATGTAATAGCAATGAAATGATAAATCGATATCAATACTACATTTAGGTTTCACAACAGTGTATCGTTATGTATTCGTAAGTACAATATTGTTGTTTTTTATATAATTAAATAGAAAAGAAATAATTCTCTTGTATTTAAGAAAAGAATTAAACTTGTCCGTTATTTCTGGAAAAAAGCGGAGTTTAAATTCTTCGCGTGTCAAGTTTATGAATGTAATATTTAATTTCTTCATTCTAACTTTTTTATTTATTCCTTTACAAAGCTCCTAACCGCTGTACAATTTTACTTCAATCATCATTATAAAAGAATAAGACAGTTTAATACTGCATTCATAAAACAGAAACTTTCTCTATTATTTTATAATCAGCACGTATTTTACCTTCATTTACAAGGCTCTATTAGCTGACAGATATTGTGTGTGATATATTTTACTTCTCTCAACTAAAAAGCCCGACGTATGAAAATATAAGAGAATGGCATTTGCAGACAAGTAGAATATATAATATATAAATACATATATTATTATTTACCAGCAAAATGTAACTGACACGTTTTTGATTTGATATAATCAGATATTTAAAAATATTACCTTATGAAAATTCATACAAATATTTTGAGTGCATGATAGCAATATTTTTATTTGATATATTATGTGTGTAGTTAAAGCGACAATATCCTACATCCAACAAGTAAATCTGCGTCTTATATTTTTCGCGGTTTCTTTTTGTCAGCTGTAAACAAATTTGCATGAAATATTTTTTGTAAACACTGCAGGGTGTTGGAGCAAGACGAAGCTAGAGGAATGCACAGCAGCGGGAGAGAGAAAGACGACTATCTAATCCCTGTAAGATGTGTAGTACACATTCATAAGTCACGGAGTCGCAGAATAATCAAGTTATCCGCGACATGAAAGCAACTGTTCTCGAGATGTGTAAATATCATAAAACAAGAGTTTCACAACTTCATTCAACCAGGGATTCATTTAATAACGACATCCTGAACTATAAACTCTACAATATTCCATTTTGTTCTATAAAAATGGTGTAGTCGTTGCTAAATTACACCTATTTTAACTGATTAATTTTAATTGTATTGGATGGTAATAATTGTAAGATATGTTTAGAAACAGAAAGGATGATAATTACGTCATAATTAAAAAGTGTTTATGAGTGCTGCTACCAAAATATTTATTTGAGATTATTTTTTTAAACAACGCGATGTTTTTGGAAATAAATGGAACTATTGCAGCATTAATGCATATTTCTCTCTCTCTCTCTCTCTCTATATATATATATATATATATATATATATATATATATATATATATATATATATATTTCACTTGAATTTTTTATATTTCGTAAAATTTTTATTTATAATTTGACCAGAATTTTACCGGAACTTTTATGCCATTATGATCACGATATCTTGTTGCCACGAAAATTGAAACAAATACTACGATTAAGAGTGATAATTTTCTAGGAAAAAAATTTAGTCACGAATGGTATTCAGCATGAGAATTATATTTTTTTCAATTGATTATTTGTCACTCAAACATTATTGACAAACGTTGTACCTAAGCAAAGTATATTTGGTCGGGAAATTACAACAGCAATTTGCAGTACAGAAAATCCATGTGTAGTTCGAATATGATTTGTTCAATTCACCGAATTGTGGATTTTTTTGCTTGAATGTTTGTGTGAATATAAGTAGAGAAATAAAGAATGTATTGGGGTGCATTTGTGCAGGAATGCAAAGCGTATAGCGATCCGTATTTCTTGGTTAGTTTATCCGCTGTTTGGTAGCGCTGTGTGTGAGCGAGAACGCCGGCATATAAAGGCTATTATCTGCGCCGAGTTCTCGCGTTGTCTGTTCTTCTGACAGACTGACAAAACACCAGATTACACTATATTAAAGTCGAATGCGACACGCGATATGAGCTGTATCAAACAACACTTATAATTGGATTTCTTTGCCGGAGTTTTAAACGCACATGACAACCAGATAACAACGAACTTTGCCGCGGGCCGAAAATCGTTATATCCACCGAACTGTTCCAATGCTTTCCACTAGCCTTCCTGCACATACGAACACAACAGGGTTTCTATGTTTTTTCAACATTAAATTTCCTATAAAAATATTACACAAATACTTTTTTTATTTTGTTAAGAACCAGGGTTGTTATGATTTAAATCACTTCATTTCATTTAAATCATTGATTTAAATCTTGATGTAAGTCAAAAAAAAATTATTATTTATTTACATTTAATAAAAACTATTTTCTAGTTACATTTACATATAAATAATTCATATCAAAGCATGTATCAACTTAAAATACAATAAACACTTTCCTCCAGATTCACAAAACAAGATTAGCTCTTAAACAGGTTAAAAAATGTCAAATTCAAGCTAAATTCCACATATTTAAACTAGTTTTGAGCTACTCCCGTTTTCTAAATCTGGCTGTAAATGTTTATTAGCATTTCTTTCAAAATAAAATGATCCCATATCGGATTCCTTGTCCCAACAGCATTCATCTCGACAATTCAAACTTTGTAATGGATCACATATAGGGACTTTAACGAAACTAACTAACCTAACCCTATTTCATCCCTTGAGTAATGGGATTCAGATTGTCAGCACTGATAAAAATGCATACCCCTATCTTAAAAAGATGAAATGATTTTTATTATATACATGTGATTAAGTATTACATATCTGTTATTAAAAATAATTTGTAACAATAAAATAAAAATCGGATCAGACAATCAAAAATAAAATTTTCATATTTAATTAAAAAAAAGATTTTTTTGATTTTTATTAAATAAATCACTATTAAAAACCCAAAAGTAAACAGGAAAAATATTAATAATTTTTGTAATCCATTAATAAGTACAATAGGTGAAAGAAAAAAGAAATATTTTTTGAAATATGATTATTTATTTATAAATAAGAAATATTGAAAACCAGATTGTCAGTTATATATTTATTGACAAGCGAAAGGGATTTAAAGATTATTTGTAGTAGTGTCTTTTGAAGCTTTTAGTTTGCGATATTTATTAGTTAAAAGGCGAAGAGCGTTTGAAAGAAAAAGTATTTAGTCCCTGGCGATTTGTTTGCGCAAACATTAAAGTACTTCCCATTTTAAATATTTGCCGTTTGAGTGAGCGCTTGTAGCTTTATTTCTCTCGGCTGAAACTTAGAGAAGACGCCTGGGAACTTGGTCTCCATTTATTATAATAAAATCACTAATTCATTTGCACAGGACTGTTGGTCGCCATTACGTTTCCGATGCAAATGGCGGATTCCGGATGCGGAATTATCCCAAACGCTTCCGGAATTACACTCTAACTTCGCACCCTCCATCCCCGCTAATCCTCAATCATTTCACACTACGTACAACATCCAGCGATTGTAGTGCATGATATACAGTGGCGGTTCATTTTTGCGTGTAACAGTTGCGTGGCACGGCCGAAGGAAATTGGCGCAGTGGGGATTTGTGTTAGTGTTCTCCGCATACACCTCACGTTTAATTCAATTTCCGCAAGGGTACGTGTGTCTGCCGAGTGGATTCCTCTAGAAAGAAGCCTTCACCCTTTCAGCAAGCCTTAAGACTATCGCACACTGTTCGGCACCGACCGACAGCAATAAGTTTGCACAGTTTCTTATGAAGGTGCGAATACTAGTCGACATTCTCTGCAGAATTAGTTATTTGCATATCAAGTGTGGGAACGCCATTTTCCTGGATGAGTAATTTGTGGCGCGAACTTGCAAGCGCTACAATAGAACGAATCCGGGAAAAAAAGTTCGCGCAAGAAGTTTGGTACATTATTTTTTGTACGAAAAGCATAAAATCAATCATTAGTTTTTCTTTTTATACAATTATTTTTATTTATTATATAGACATACTGCTTTGTGATTATATATTTCAATACTGCCAAATGCTGTCAACCTGTTAACATAGCAGCAGTTGTTGCCAACATTGTATACCAAATGCACTTTTATTATTCTAAATTAAATTTCGTTCAATATCCCACTACTTTCTTTTATTATTATTAGGCAAAAGAATTATCGAGAAATTGCATTTTTTTATTATAAATTTAGTTTTTGAATATACCTATGCTTTAGAAATAAGAGTGTGTCTTCTGAAATTTCCCGCCTGCTAATCTTGGGGAAGATGTGAGAAGTTGAGATTCCCGACGTTGCTTAGGTGACGCGAGTCAACAGATTTAATAGTTATTTAAGTTACAAGGAATGTAAATACGTCTTTATTTCCGAGGAAGTTGTAATAGGCCGAAGCGTAAGCCAAAGACCTAGTAACTTTCGATGATGTTAAGTGCATTCCGTGTTACTATTTTTCACGGTACTGAAAAATTAGGCTTATATAGGTATATTAAAAAATTCAGCCCGTTTGATATCTGTCATCATCATTATTAACTTTTTACTACATTTTTCAATGTAAGATATCTTGGTTTGTTCCTATGTTAATATATCAAACAGTAAAAATAAAAACAAACAATACTATTGACGTTTATTTTAAAATTAATATATTGTGGTAAAAAATGGATATTGATGAAGCTGCAAGGGCTGCTTTATTAACTTGTTTACCTGAAAAATAAAGAAAAAGATATACGGCATTATTAATTCGCTGTAATTAATTTTCTATATTTTTATATTTTTATAGACTGTTATGATTATGGGTATTGCCAGAGCCTGTAGAGGCTATGAATTTTGTATGATAAAAACGACTGACGTTATTGACCATGGAAATTATATTATTAAAATTCCGCAAAATAAAAAAGTTGTGTGACGTATTATTTCGATTGTCGGAAATATTGAAGAAACTATCGACTATTTAAGGAACCTTCAAAAAATGTTTTGAAATACGCAAAAAAAAATACCAATCCTTGCTTTTTTTACGCTACCAAGAAGAAAAGTATATGAGTCAACCTGTTTAAAAATTTTTAGTTTATAATATACAAGAAATACATCAATATCTACATTTCTACATAAAAATAATCTTTAGTTTCTAAAAGTAATTCAGAATCATTTTCAACGTCACCAGAACAAAATTTACAAAACAATACTATATCTTTTAAAAAAGAACAAACAAACTTATTAAAAAAAGAAAATATATTATTTAAAAATTGTACATGTAAAAATAGAACTGTAATTTTCAATTTTAATAATAAAAAATAAGAGTAGGTATGTATTTGTATAATAAATGCAAAATATTTGTAAAATAAAATATTAAATATCTTGATATCTTATATTATTATTTTCCTAGGAACATTTGAAATTATTAAGTTGCGTCGCCAAGAAAAAATTATAAACATATTTAAAAAATCACAAACGGCTACAGCATTTATTAAAAAGCTATATTTACAATAAAAACGTATAATGCCTCATACATTTTTTTTTGGCTGATAATTATAAAAGAAAATAGTAGGTTATTGAATGAAATTTAATTTAGAAAAAAACAATTTAATGCATTTGACGTACAATGTACAACAACAGCTGTCATGTTGACATATTGACAGCACTTGTTAATCTTGAAACATATAACCACAAAACAGTGCATGTATTCAATAAATACAAATATTTGTACAAAAAGAAAACGAATTATTGATTTTATGATTTCGTATAAAAAATATTGTACATACCTCTTTCGTTAACTTGGTTCCCAGATTCGTTATATTGCAAACACTCGTCCGGGAACCAATCCTTCCCACAACCGATCGTTCCCACTCTTGATATGTAAGTAACTATTTCCGGGATGTGCCGAGCCGATCAATGTAGTCGACAAGTGTGCGAAAGAAAATGACCGTATCGGCAATAGATTTTTTCTTGCCAGCCAAAAACATCCGGAAATGATTTGATTAGGTAGGTATTCAGTCTATTCTTATTTGTATTGAGTTCTAATTACTTTAAATTTTTAAATCACGACTACCGAGGAAGAAAAGTTCCAAAAATTGTTAATGGATTGTTCTAAAGTTTTGATGAAATTTGACACGATCATTTATCATCATTTATCAATTTTTTTTCTTTCTTCTCTTTCAGCTTCATCGTAAGCATGTGCCAAAATTACTGTTTCTCCATGTGAAGAATCTGTATTTCTGTATTTTCTTTCGCTGCTTGTCAGTCGTCTGCTATTGTTTTCTCTTGATCACTGCTCAGCAGGAAGAAGCATCCACACGTCCAGCAGCCGTATTCATTAGCCGAATCATTTATGGACGTTTTGAGCAGGAAAAATTAAAAGGGTGTTGTGAAGAGCTCTTGTGCCGGACCCGTGTCCCGTGTCACGTCACTGAATGATTAAGCACGGCGCGAATTGAATCCCCCGATTATAATTTGATCGTTTAAGTGGGTGGAACTCGCGGCCAAGGTGTAAATAGAATTGGGCAAATATCTGCGAATTACGCATTCAAATATCCACACGCCCCGCAAACATGAATAATAAATGCTGTGTGGCCGGACCCTCAAACTGTCACCGGCTCCGCACCCAATTATACGCAAATTCACTTACACACACTAACCAATATGCAATTACTCCCGCCTCACACACACCCATGTCACATGCAAAACTAAATCTCCCCATTACCTCTACCGCCCTCTGCGAAAAAACATCTAATTAAAACACACTGTCTCTAAATGTTCTTCATTCGCTTTCTCATAAAATACAAGTCAAATTACATTCTTTATATAAATAAATATCTTAATTGTTAATTACAATATTCAATTGTAAGAAAATCACATGTGAAATTAAATCTCTCTACTATACCTCTCTGCACCCTCTGGGAAAAATTATCTAATGGGGTCCTGAACCATTTTTTTTTCAGACAGAGTGTAATATATATAGTAGTGGAAACGCAACTGAAAAATATGTCGTGGTAACCAATATATCAATTTTTATAGAGGAAATAATGGCCTCTTACGTCATCTGTGTTCGCCAGTGATGAACAAACTGTCTGTTATGCAAGGTATTGGTTATTTTCATATTCGTATAGCTATGCTATGTTTATTTACTTTGTATGTATATGAATGAAATTTTTTTATTGGGTGTAAATAAAATATATTTTTCGTAACAAAAACCAAAAACATACAGTAAAATTTTGAAGCTGCTAGAACGCATGCATGTCTCCCCTCTACAAGTTCTAAGAAAAGAGGACGCGCGATTGACTTTTTAAAATCAGGCAACCAATGAAATTGTTAAAGACAGATGACAGGTTAAGACATCGCAACAAAATTTAATCTCTTGTAACTTGGGAACATATTTTCATATTCTTTTGCAAAATGGTAATATTTCGACAATTGTTCAGGACCCTATAAAATAGAATACACTTTCACTAAACGTCATTTACTCATACAATATAAGTCAAATTTTGATTTTAACATACTAGATAAAAAAATAAAATACCCGTATTTTTTTAATTGATTCATTATTCGTAGTTTACTTGATAATAATTATTTAAAAATTGAGGAAGGAATGTTGTGATGTCAGCGTGTTATAATTATTAAAGAACACAGATATACTGAGAGAGAAAGAGACAGCCTACCTACATTTTTCCATGATTCGCCCATGCTGACGTCACATATCCCTTCTCCAAAACATTTAATTTCATTGCAATAACTATATTATTGCAAACTAATGTTTAGCTTTTAATATTATAATGAAAAGCTATAGTGGTTAGCTTTTATAATTTATATATATATATATATATATATATATATATATATATATATATATATATACTGAAATTCGATTATGGTAATATATTCCATTATATTCTTTACATAAACATCCTAGTTATTAACTACAATACTGCTTTAGTTAAATTGTACAGATATAACCGAGGGATACTCATTATGACAGTTTGGTCAGTACAACTGTAAACAGACGTAAAAGTTTTATCATTTTAGTAGTCAGTACAAATCACTCTTATAAATCCATCAATAGTATTTCATAACTTCTGTTGCTATCATTTGAACTTGTTATAATGTCGCTATAAAGTGAACTTGTGATTCGATAACAATAATCGTTATCTCTGTTTGATACGTAAAAAGACAAATAAAGAACAATACACTGTTGTGAAAAACATCTTATATAAATTTCCTATTGCAGTAAAGAATACCGATTTCAATTTGTAATTGATACTTAATAAGTTATCAGATCCGAACAGTCTTTTACGCTTTCTGAATATTGACTAACTCCTTCGAAAGAACTGTAAAACTGATAAAATAGACAATAGAAGCTTTATTATATCGTAATAAATTCAGTTGAAATTTTCATGTAAATTATTATCGAAAGAAATAAAATGTGCAGCTTATGTTGTGTAGGAAAGTTGGTTGGCCGTGTTTATAAATACATCATGCTCCGTCTGTGTGCACACTTGAGGGTGAAGTCTTTTTTGGGCAGTAGAGCAATTCACCCTTACTTGTTGGGGCTCACTGCCCCAATTGTATATGCATAATGAATGATCCTTGCGTCCTGCTCGCTCGCACAGGCTGGCCTGCCGTCACAAGGACAATTAATTTATAACGAATCCTGGCAGGACACGAGAGGGGTGCTAAGCCCGGCCAAAGCCGCAACGGGTCGCGAAAAACTAATCGCCCTGCGGCTCTGATTCCCAAATCCTAAACACTACTAATACAACAAGCAACAACGGAAATTATTCTTACAAATATATATTAAAATTCCCATGGGGTTGCGCCACTTCTTCCCAAGCTTTCTAGATCCTTTATTAGAGTAGATCAATCTCTTTTACTGTTACTTAGATGTTCTTTATAATCTTCTGCCACAACTCCCTACCTCGTGTTTTGGTCTTCCAATTGTTGATCTGGGTTTACCTCGTCTTCTTTTTCCGCCTGGGCTCCACTGGACTATTGATCTTATTATATCCCTTTCTTCTGCTCTTCATACATGACCAAGTTATCTCATTCTTTGTTGTTTTACTATTTTTCAATATACTTTTCCTAATTCTTGTTCTATTTCATGGTTCATTTTTATTCTGTATTCATTTTCTGATATCTTTATTCGGCCTTATTGTTCGTAATATTTTGCGTTCCATTATTTTATTATCTTCTTCCTCTTTTTTATTATTGTAATAGTTTCAGCTGCAAAAAATGTTATTAGTCTTATTATTGATTTGTATAATCTGATTTTGAAGGCTTTTATCGGTATAACAAAATGTCTACTTATTTAAATGTATCTACTTGATCGGTTCTTATTCTTTTGTTTTTAGAATTCTTTCCTAGCAACATTATTTTGGTTTTAGTTTCATTGATTTTTAAGCCTATCTTTTCTCCTTCGATTATTATTTCTTATAGCATTTCTATCATTATTCTCCCGTTCTTCGTTACAATAACCATGTCGTCGGCATACGCTACTATTTGTCTTCCTCGTGTTCTAAGTGCTCCTTTATTTGTTTTTCGCATTACATATTCTAAAGCTAAAGGTTGCGCATCTCCTTGTCTGACCCCTTTATTTATTTCGATCTTTTCTGCCTCCCCTTTTTGTGTTATAATGCTTACTTTATTTTTCCCCATTGTCATCGCAGTTAGTGTTCTTAATTTTGTTGGTATATTTAGCTTTTCTGTAGTTCTTACTTATTTGTTGGTCACCTTGTTTATGAATTGTTATTATTTGTCCAGATTCTAATTCTTTTAGCATTTTTTCTTTTCTGCATATATTCTGTATGAGTTTATATGTTTATTGTTATAGAACTTCCACTCCAACTTTTATTAATTCAAATTTATTGTGACATTTTTTTATTATTTCTTTGATGTCTTCTACTGAAACGTTGTTTCTATTACTATTTATCTTGATCATTGTTTTGTATATTCTATCGTTTATATTTTTATACCGTGTATTTTGATTTTGTGAGTTTTATTTTGTGCGTGAACTTGTTGGTAAAATCTTTTAGTATTTCTTTTCAGCCTTTATTCTTTTATGTCTCTAATTTGAGTCTCGGTATATTCCCTCTTGTTTTTTCAGTTTTGTTGTACTCATTTTTTATTTTTTCATATTCTTGTTTGTCTTTGTTTTTGTACGTTTGCAACCATTTCTTTTTATTCTTCATTATACCTATCCTTATTTTTATTTTATTTCTCTTTTGAGTTATTTCATGTATGCATTTTTTTATACCATTTCATTTTGTCTCTTTCATCTTCATCATTTATTATTTCGTTTAGATTTTTACCTACCTAATTTCTTCTATATATTTCTATTTTATTCTTTCATTGTTTAGATTTTCTGTGTTCCATTTTATTTTTTTACTTCTATTTTTAGTGGTTCTTTTCACTTTTTGCCTTACGTTTGCTGTCACCATAAAATGGTCCGAGTCTGAACAAGCTCTTCTATACGTTCGTACATCTGTTACTGATGATTGTTTTCTTTTTGTTATAAATATATGGTCTATTTGTGCCTGCGTCACTTGATCTGGTGATATCGACGTTATTATATTCTTTCGGGGGTTAAATTTGTGCTGCTAATTATCAGGTTTGTTCTTGCTAGTCTGCATAGCCTTTGTCCGTTATAATTTGTGTTGTCGTGTATTGTGTCTTCTTGCTACTTGTTGTATGTACTCTTCCTTCCCTATTTGAGCGTTAAAATCTTCTAATACAATTATTGTATCTACTTCTTATTCTAATGTTTCATAGAACGTTCGTTTTCTTTCTTTTCGCATTCTCACTTGGATCATATACGAGGTTTGTAAATTCAATATATTGTCTCCCTCAAAATAACTTCTTTGAGAAGCCACACAGTACTGGAGACGGTTCTTCCTACCCTCATGACAGTGCTGGAACTCGGATACTGGAGTCGCCTTCAACTAGTCGGTTACAACCGTTTAAATATTTTGGAGTGGCCCAAAATGATTTCCTTTGAGGTAATTTTTCAATCTCGGGAAGAGGAAGTAGTCACAAGAACTCAAGTCAAGCGAATAAGGAGGCTGCTGAGCCACAGGAATGTTTTTATTCGCCGTAATCTTATTTTTTAAAAACCATTTTTGAGCAGATTTTTCTCATCCCCAATGAATTATTCAAAATTTGATAAACGGCAGTGTGAGTCAAATTTAACTCTTCCCCAATCATCCAGTACTCTCAACGGACGATCGGAATGCACAAGATCCCAGATTCTGTCGACAGTTTCATCAATTCTTCCGCTTCGTGTTTCATCTTCAATCCTGGCACTTTGAAATAACACTGTCTCCGTAGGTCTGTTTAAGTTTTATTTTTCATTGCACTGTGCACAAGTCTGAAGCAAAACCTTGCCAGTCTTATTACTTAAATTACACACCTCATATATTTAAGATGGATATTTTGAAAAGTGCCATATCTATTCTACAATAGGCCATACGTTCGTTTATTAGCTTAAAATTAGTTACATTATTTCTCAGCTCATTTAGAATAATAAATGCCTATCCGTATTGTCTTTGCTTTTTATGCCCTGAATATTTTACAATATAACTGTCTTTTAAAATTTTTCCTTCTCTACTCCATCTAGTTTTTAGTATTGCAGCAATATTTATTTTATACCTTACCATTTCTGCATCTATTTCTTTTTATTTTATCATAGTTCTGACATTCCAGGTATTAATTCTAATCTTATTATTATATTTTTTTTTGTCTTTCTTTGTATATATTTTTCTAATTTGAGTTGTAGTTGCGGGTGTAAGTTTTGGAAATAGGCTACTTTCAGAATTCGTTGCATAATATACTTTTTGTACGACCACTATTAAAACTGACACAAGGTGGGAAATAGGTAATTCTGCGCGAGTGGCACACTATACTTTTTCTACTACCACACTGCTAAACGTTACAGAACAAAAATAAATTGCTATTTGATATAAAAAAAAAACAATATGCGCAGGCAACCTCATAACGCATGCGCAGTGTTGGCAATTACTGTGAAAAATTATAATTTCCACACTGCACATATAGTGGTGGCAAATACCGTGAGAAATGATTTTTCACACTTTAACCCACAATTAAGGGAAACACAACTTTCAAGCTTTATACAGTGTGAGAAAAGTGCCACTTTCCGCAGTAGTTGTAGAAAAAGTACAGTGTACTATTGGTGCTGAATCACCTAGGTATTCGTATTTCTCAACTTGTCTTATTCCTGCACTAGACTTCGTCTCAGGCCGATACTTTTACATCTCGTGATATATAAACGTCTGACTGCACTTGTTTTACTATATATCCAAAAAAAATTGGATGATTGAATCAATATTTCAATGTAACGAACAAGAGAATATTTTTATTAATAAAATTTACAATTATTTCCATATATGTACAAATATTTGACATATTTGTCCAGAACAATATGGCATAAATATTAGTGGTTGCAACTAGTGTGAAAAAAGATATTTCTCAAACTGCACATGCACAGTGTTCGAAATGATTTCTCACACTTTAACTCATGTTTTTTGGAAATACGTAATTTTGAAACTAAATAATATAAGAGTGGAGATATTAGTAGAAAAATATACTTATGATTTGATTTTGGTACAGTAAATGAATATTCCATCAGACATTTTAGCGATATTTTTGGCGATTACTTTGTTGTGTATCGCGAACAATTTTTCACTATTCCTGCGGGTGTCTAGTGCACCATGACGGCTTGTCTAAGTCTGGAGGTTTTCATGTTTCGTTTTCAGGTTTCAGCCGAGCTGCATTTAACTCTTTCTCAGTAATAAATCATCTGCTGACAACATACAATGCAATATACGAAAGAAAACGGATTAGATTAGGCACTTCATAACAAGGACGGTATTTCACACCCGATAATAGGCACAATATCACAACATACAATTACTGAAAAGATTGTTTTGTGGCAGTGAATGTGAAAGAGCGGCAGTGGATTATTTTCTGCATGAATTCCCGTGATTTAAGAAAAAGCAATAACTATCAAAGTCGTGAGAGAAATAAAAGGGAATTGTGAGAAGTGAAACTTGTAAAAAGCCAATCCGTCTTGCTTATTCTGACTGATTTATTCTTGGGAAATTGTATTTGAACAATCTGTAGCTCATAACAGAAGCCGGTGCGGATTTATTGTTTACTTATATTGTTTGTGTTTTGTTACAGGTAGCCAAGTGACGATAGCTGAACAATTGACGGCGTATCCGGAGACAAGGTAGATTTATTTCCGGCTGTTACTAGCTTCCGCTGTAATTGATTCCATAATTAACGACCAGGGATTTATTTTAATATTGATTTTACCATTTGTGAGTTGTCGGCAATTATCGGGCATTTCTTTCACTAATAGTTCCATGTTTAAATATAATTACCGGTCCAGTAGTTGTGTTTATTCTTTCAAGTAATTCATCACGAGCCGGAGAATTTATTGAAATGAACTGGCACAAATTCTGGCCTATATATTATTGATCAGGCCCTAATCAAAGCACTTGGACTGCTGTACGCGTTTACCCTAACACGGAAAAACAACCCCTGCGTACAGGGGTGGAAACTCGGACCGCAAATGTCTAACACGGGTTGTGTGATATTTAGAACTCAGGTGCGCGCCCCCAACCCTGCTAGGGTTGCTCACACTACGTAACTGCTGGCAAATATCTTCATTCTCCACTTAATTACTAACTCTATGCATTCTAAATGTATAATTATAAAAAGGACCAGAATTACATGTATTTGAACAGATAACAACTTAGCCTAAAGTATTGTTGTATAAAGAGATATTTGAATCTCATTATAGAATAAGCTGATTGCCCCTTATAAAGTTTTACAGGACCGTGTCCGTAATTTGTGTTCAGGATTTTCCAAAGTTATGTACCTTTAAATCTAGATTAAAATATTCTAATAATAATACATTTTACGTACACGTAGGGCGATCAAATATAAACGAGCTTTTCTTGAGGATGGTTACGTGGAAAATATTAACAACGTTGGCAGACCTTGTGCATGTCTCTCTAGAAAGTAAACACGATGGTCAAGTAAGAACTACACCCCGCAATTGCACAACATATTATTAGTTTCTTGTTAATGTAAATGTTATTACTGCTGAAATTCAGCACAGTTGACATCCACAGTTCAGGGAAGGAACACTTTCATGAGTTTAGATGAAAGAATGGTATAACGAGTTTAAGAAAGGACGTGCACCGACCTCGCATCAACAACACAACGTAGAACGTCGAGGATGTTCATAGAAGGCGATCGGTACTTTACTGTTCTTAAAATCTTTTTTGGAGCTTCTTCTTAAACAAGTTCCGTGGTACTCCGTTCAGAAGTGTGTTACTCCTCCATAACAACGTCAGACGTCACACCGCAGTAGGAACACAACAAACATTGACCAACATGTATTTGTCTGTCGTAGAACATCTATAACCGTATTCATAGTACATCAGATAAACCTAATTTAAACTCGGTTTTCTTAGATCTAGTTAAACCTGGTTTAACTTTATGTATTCATAGTTATTTTTTTAGCTAGTTTAAGTCAGGTTTAATTAAACCTGCTTTTAAGAGATAAATCTAACAGACCTTGGTCTGCGAAAGTATAGTTCGTCGTGTTTTAAAGTAAAAAGGCATTGTTTTATAATAAAAAACTATTGACATTGACAGTTGAGACTGTTTAGAAATAAGTAAGTACACAAATTATAATAAATAGAACGATAATTTATAACTATTAATTTTAAGATGGTTAAACGCGAAGCAAACTGGAATCAAGAAATGAAGAAATCATTGCTGGAACAAATAAAAATTTATAAAAAAGAAATCATAAATAAGAGTATTAATTTCAATACAAATTCGAGAGAAGAATAAGCTTGTTACGCAATACAAACCACATTTGTAACTCATAGTTTCGTAGGGAATAGAAAGAAGTTGAAGGTGCATTGGAAAAGAATGATGACGACAAGACCAGTACATCGAAATTTAGAAAACATCGTTTTGGAACAAAAGGAGGTCCATAAATGAAAAATAGTACAGATTATGAAAGTCAAAAAATTGTGCCCATGAATTTCACAGAAGACAAGAGAAATTTTGATTGTGATAGAGCACCCGATCCTTCAAATATACAAATCGATGACAGTATACGAAGAAAAATGTTTAGATTAGATTTGTATGAAAAAAAAAAAAATGAAATTGCAAATAAAGCATGCTAAATTGCTAAAGAACTGGACAATATTAAAAGAATGTGGGAAGAAAAAATATAACAATGAGTAAAATGATTTACATATACCTACTATATATGTACAATTATCTTTATGTTCTTTTTATTAATAGTATAATGTTTTGTTATTGTTACTTTGATAGAATAAATTTTTCGTTGTTTAATTTCTTAAATTAATTTCAATTAAAATATGTATTTATCTATTTATGTAATTTTAATTTTTTAAACTACTGTGATCGCGCTACTATAAATAGGGAAAATTCGTTGGCTAGAGACAGACCTGGTTTAAACGTTCAGGTTCTATGAATACGGCTGCTACCGTAAAGCCGGGATCTATCACCATGCGACTTCCATTTGTTTGGGCAGCTCAAGAAAGCTCTTGATAGACAGCGCTTCACAATGAACGAAAAGGTGCACTAGTTCCTGCGCAATTGGTTTAATACACATTCTAGAACTTTTTATTATTACGGCATTAAAAAATTGCCTGTCCGTGGGAGGAAATGTATTATAAGATGGTGGATTATGTATAAATACAAGAAAAATTTAAACATTAAATTAGGAATGACGATGGGTACCCGGGTACCCGGAACCTACCCGATAATAATGTACCCGAGTATCAAAAATAGTACCCGATTACCCGAAATGTACCCGTTACCCGAAATCTACCCATTACCTAAAATCTGTTGTTGCCAGTTAAAGACAGTTTTCAACTGCCGGAAACATTGTAACAAAACGAAAATCAAGTCTGATACATCATCCATGCTGATAGGTATGTGCCAATAGAAATATGAGATATTCCTAAGTAGTTAAATCAAATGTACTTCCGTAATAAGTTTTAATTTTGTAATTTTATACTGCTGATAAACTCGTATATTATATAAAATAATAATGTTTTTTTTTATTTCCATACCAGAAAATAATATTTTTTGTTCATTAATTAAATTTATACTCAAATAACAAAAATTTGTATTAAAAAATGAATATGAAAGAATAACGGACATTTTAAGGGTATCACATAATTATTGGGTATCAGGTTATTATCGGGTGTCGGGTAATTATCGGGTAATGGGTAATTATCGAGTACTACCCGGGTATTTATATCGGGTACCCGGGTACCAAAATTTTCAGGTTTCGTCATTCCTACTTTAAATTGATTTCAAAAATATAAGGTTTATTGGAAATGGCTCGTTTATATGCTTTCCCGTACTTCGATTTATATCTTGAAAATAGATTAAAATATTACTAGGGACAGAGAAATACAAACAATTTTTGAAAATTTTCTTTTCAATTACATGCAGAAATCATTTTTAGTTTTACAGTCACTAAAATAATTATAAATAAACTAAACTTTGTATTTATTGAGTTTACAAAAATTATTCGGAGTATATTCAATAATACGACCATTTCTTTCCCTTCAAGTGATATCTTCAAGTCGAAATAATGTTTACCAACCCTCCATAAAATGTTGTAAACTCTGCATAAGTCAGTTTCAAATATCTCTTCATACCACTATATATAAAGCTATACATTTGTACATTCATAGAAGAGTAGATGAACAATTGTTTGTGTAAACTGGTGGAGGAGCCTATATTACAATCCATAATTAATAGGGAACGGCAAAGCTAAAGTCCATTTGATGTTAAATAAATATTAATCGATATTAAGTGGATATGTGCTCGGAGGTGTAGTGTTTCGCTGCAACATTTATAAAACTCGGCAACTATCCCGAGCGTGGATTACGCGGGCAGCGTGTTAATGCCGCGTGATAAATCTGAAAGTAAAATCGCGAATTGGCGATAACTCGCGTGCCTTAATTATTTTTTGCTGGTAGTAAACAACGCGTCATTTCCCTAATGACAAAAAAATATGCTCCGCCTTCCGCAGCCCACGCGGTTCATTATCGCGGGCTAATGACCCAAATAAAAGCCCCGCAGCACGCCCATGGCCGCGCGTCTCAAGACAAGCTAAATATTCATTATTTGATTACTCGCCTTAACGGCTTTACCTGCCTAATTATATTTCGCATCGCGAAATATCTTCATTTCATTCTATAATGTTCATTAGTTCTCTATACACCTTACCCGCAAAAAAATCGAAGCAAATTGTGAATATTTTTAATTAACTAGTTATGGGTCAAATTTTGAGCTATTTGGATCAAGTTTTTATATTTATATTATAAAAAAGTCTGATGTGGACACTACATGTCTTCCTTGTACCCTAATTATATACATTTCTTACTTCATTTAAATTTATTACGTTTGAAAGTGAGGTCATTCCACAGTTCTTGAAATTCCATTCGTTTCAAATCTTCGAATTTATAATAATAATAAATTCTGACTGTTGTCAATGTCTATTTATTAATAATAAATCAAATGTTTCATATAAAAACTAAAAGCCAATATAATTGTTATTTTTTTTAAAGTTTTTACCAAAGGTAAACTGCCCTTTTGAAAAGGCCATTTGAAACCAAAAATGGAGATGCATAACTAGATAATAAGATGTTATAGCAATTCCATAAACCAAATTTCGACATTCTACAGCTAAAAGTTTTTAAGTCATGTGAAAAATTTAAAAAAAAAACACTACGAATAAAGGGCCTTTTTGGCATTGGTGATTGTAATAAAATAGGGAGGTGCACAACTAGATGTCATAGCAGTCCCATATACATAATTTCAAAATTTTACAATTTTGAGTTATGCGAGATACGTACATACGTACGTACGTACAGACGTCACGCTGAAACTGGTCAAAATGGATTCAAGGATAATCAAAATGGATATTTCCCTTGAAATCTAAAAAACGAAATTTTTCGCGATTACAATACTTCTTTTACTTCGTACAAGGAAGTAAAAAATGCTAAGAAATATTTAATGCTTATCCTTAGAAGTAGACGTTCTTAAATTACGTAACGCAAAATTGGTCATTTTTTGATAGCCCTTCCCCCCTTGTAAAGCATCCATAATGCAAACATGAACCCCCTCTAAATATTACCACAGTACTTGACCCCCTCGTAAAGCTGCGTAATTCTACTCTTGACCAGGGGGTTTACCCTTGAAGCGTTACGTAATTTAATTTTGGTTTAGCAAATACTGGAACACTTTGTGAAGATAGAATAGTGATATTGAAAAATAAGTATTACAACATGATGAGAAGTTATTTGTTTATCAGTATATTTGTTTGGTAATGATCCCAAACTAATTAATAAAGTAAATAAAAAAGTTTTAAATATGTTGATAAAGTATGTTTTGATATTGGGGTGATTTATAACGTTTTAATTGTTATTGAAACATTGTACGCAAGTTTTATCAATATATTTCCGAGAGACGGCAACCAAAGGTTGTAGTTCGTTTAAAAATTCATTTGAAACATAATGGAAATTGTGTAGAGCTGCGCACATGAAGTTTTTATTTATAGTTGAAAGTAATTATGTACTCCCAGACAGTTTTTTGCAGGGGTATTACAACAATTGTGCAAATACTTTGTGTAAAATCTGAATATATTAAATGTAAACATCGTGAAAGTTTAATGGGCATCAGTTGTGCTGGAATTAAGCGCGGATGTCGCAGGCAAATATTGAATTGGGCTTGAAAGAAAGTCATTGCAGATAAACGGTTCGGTAAGTTTGTGCGAAAGAAAAGAATACAAATTGAAGTTTGAATATTTGATGCGGAGGGTATGTAGATGGGCAGGCGTGATTGGGGTTGGTGTGGTGGTCAGTAAGGTGAATAATGTATGTGTGCGTACCCCGGATCGATTCCGAGCAGGGAGATTGGAATCGGACGTGACTGCGTGGGAGGCACACCCCTCCCAATACTTCTTTTCCAATTAACTCTACCTGCTTAATTTACTATTACTGGCGCTACTTTACATATTGCAAACACGAACCCTCAACAAACTTTAAACAAATAAATCACCAAGAGCTTCTCTTTCAAATCATTTCATAAATTTCAGACACTTGGTAAGTTTCAAATAATTTTGTAAACTGTAATCAAAGTAACTTTAACAAAAAAATCAAACATTAGTGTAAAAATTTTCTACATTAAATTAAGTAAAAAAAAAACAAGTAAATTCGTTTTATCGACGAAGTTAAACAGACTTAGTAGTTCTTGAAAGTATTGCCACATGGTAACATTACTCACATGCTTTTTCCCCCAAGTTATATATTTGGAATGTTAAATAACAATTTCAGAATTTAAATCAATGATTTTTTTAAATCAATTTTATTTAAATCTGATATAAATCATGTGCAAAATAATTACAAAAATCGGTGTTTGCAAACAAAATCTCACGATACAAAGTAACAGTGACGTATCCAGAGATTCTCTTAGGGAGGGGCGAAATAACTTTTTTTCGATATAAGCACAAACTGAATTAAACCGACAAAAATAAACAAAATTATATATAAGTACAACAAAATAACTATGTTACAAACCTTGACATCTGTCCCGCTAAATAAATGGGGTTTATGTGGATTTGTTTGTTAAATTATTTAATTTTACATTTAGTGATATCAATAACTGTAACAAAATCAAAACTTTCTTCGCATTGAACTCCTTATCCTGATACAAATACAAAAGGGCAAGACACAAAAGTCTTTGCTACAACATTCGGTGTCTTCCTTTCTTCTCAACAACAGAAGACACATCCACAAAACTGGCCATCAGCAAGCTCTGTTATTTATTTATTTTTAATTTGTTAGGCAATGATTTAAAATAAATAATAATAAATAATTAAATAAAAAAAAATCGTCTCAAAGGGATGGGCCATGACTGTTATTATCTATGTCTTAGTTCCTCCTTTACTAGATAAAAGGATAAAATTGAACAAACAATGGTAATCTGTGAACCCTAATTTCGAAAAATTTCTATAGATACAGATATTAACATCTATATTATTAATATCAATGTTATGGTTATTTAACAACATTTAAATATTGTTTGTAATAATTTAATGCCTGGAGGTATTGATTAAGTCTAAAATTAAAACTTTTACCTATTTGTCCCAAGTAAATAGCGTTACATTCTGAACAATTTACATTGTTATGTTATTTATCTAATTTGTCTAGCTAGTGTCCAAAATTCTTTCTGAAAGTGACATGCCGTTTGCCGTATACAATAATTTAGTTACAATTTTTTTATTAAGTTTTTTTTTAACAAAGTGTCAATCATATCTTCTTAGCCGAAATGTACATTAAAGTTTATTATTTGAAACTTACTGCTTGTTTAGAATTTAAACAAATAACTTTAAGAGCAGAAATATATCTCCTCGTTGCAGTGCTCGCTGTGTGGAAGAAGAGCGCTTTATGAAATATGTTTGTGAAAATGATGTAGTAGTTTCGATTATCTGTTATCCTTTCCGGAAATGATAATACAGGAAATTGGCGTGCCGGAAATTGTGATAATAAATGATGATATTAATTGGTGGATCTTGTAAGTTAAAAGTTTGAAGTCTGGTGATGTATAGGGATCTGATGGGTTGTTTATGCGGCTCGCGTGGGCTTCGCGTATAATTTCCTGATTTGCATGATAAGGCTAATTCATTTGGCCGCGGACGTTTTTTCGCCATCTGTCTCCGTCTTGAACAAATCTCCGCTGCTCTTTTGTGCCGTCGCCTCCTAGATTTGTTTGCAAGCCTAATTGTCGCCTCGCATGTTTACATTCCCACTGTATGTTTTTGGTTTTGTCGTAGATTAAAGGAACTCATTGTTGGCTGATTTATTGTCAAGTGTTTTCTTTAATTAGTATGGAAATGGCTCAATGATTCATAATAAATTGGAATTTGGCTTATAAATTATTCTATGTAGTGAAAGCACGCAACATGGGGCCACGGTTTAATGTGATTTTTAGATTAAATATCGGATACTTATCACTAACTATCGACCCTACATTTACTTTCTTTTGCAGCACATTTGTTATTCTACAAATTAACCTGCCTTCTTTGTTCTATATACTTTTTATTTCAAGCCATATATCATGTCTTTCATATTTGGTTGGCGAGACAAATAGTTGGTCGATGAAATTCAGTCCAATATGAGTCAATGATTCTTTCAGACAATTTGCTTGGGGGAGGGGGTTGTCATTTCTGAAGACCGGAAAACAGTACAACTTTTATTTAAATTTACATTATATAACACATCAGTGATGGCGAATCTATTACACGCATGTCAACACATTTTGGAGGACACATGTCGGTTAAGGACAGTCTTTGCTTTTTCTTCTTCGTACTTTTGTGAGACCTTATTTCCGTCATTAAATAATATGAAACCGACTTGACTGATGAATACTTACTTCACTTGTTTAAGTTTAAATTGCACAAAATACCAATCTTTAACTGAAGATTTAGCAAATGCTATTCAACAACAAAAAGCTCAATAACGTAAAAAATATATTTTTAGGCGGCTGGTACATAAATTGTTGTTTTTTCGTATCTGCTGGCAACCTTAAAGTATCAATTTTTATTTGACATCTGTCAAAAATTGATTTTGAATGAAAATTTATAATTTCTTGTTGTAATCGCCTAAAAAATGTTGTGTGCAACTCGGCTAAAAGTTCTTTTTGGGCCTCATCTGATTTTGATTTTTAGGTTCGGCCAAAAAAGATTACTTTTACTGCCTTCATACAGAAATAACTATTTTCGCTTTATTAATAAAAACCTTGATACACAAATAACTATTTTGGACCGCTATTACATAAATAGTTCTTTTACATGTCGGCCGACAACTGTAAAGCATCAATTTTTATTATCAAAGTCTAATTTTTCGGCCCCTTTTTTGTTCATTATCGATTTAGATAGTTTTTATTAATGTGATTAATTATTGTATAATATAATGTGTAAGTCAAATATTATCTATTTCTTTACGAATATTAAATATTAATTAAAAAGTAATGAATTTGTGCGTGACAATAGCTGCTGTAAAGTAAATGCGGTCGTAAAGTAACTGCGGCCGTAAAGTAAAAGCTGCCTTAAGTAGGTTTTGACAGATGTCAAAAACAGATTTTGAATAAAAATTTACAATTTTTTGTTATAATCGGCTAAAAATGTTGTGTGCATCTCGAGTAAAAGTTCTTTTTTGTCTCATCTGATTTGTACCCTCGGCTGCAAACTTCGGATTCGACAAAAAGATCACTTTTACTGCCTTCATACAGAAATAACTATTTTCGCTTTATTATTAAAAAATGTACAAAAAATATAAGTTTTTTTTACTAGGACTACAAATTTCACAAAATTATAGATATTTCTAGATGTGACACTGCACCCGAGTTAAGCTATGTTCTTTCCGAATTTTGACAAATCGAACTCAAAGATTTGGCATCACTGTAATATACCGACGAGATTGAGTGCGTTTCTTGATTAATTTTTAGTTTTTTTTTTAATGGCTATAAATTAATTTTATTTATCAGTAATTTCTTCCGAAAGGGGCTGTGGCTTTAATCTTGAGATGCTTCGCCCCAAGGAAAGATGACCGAAGGAAACACTGAGCCAGATATCATGTCTTTCATATTTGTGAGTGACCCAAATTATTAGTCGATGAAATATACTAACATTCAGTCCAATATGAATTAGATTTGAAGTGTGTGCAATGGTGAAGTGGGTAGGCATTTACCGATGGCATGTGATGGGACACATATCAGCTCGTAATTTAATTAAAATGAGAATCTTATGAAATGTGCGAGTCCGGTCGTTGTGCGCGGTCAGTCGCCATGACTACCGCCCCAGTCCGCCCCTGCTCATTATATAATACCGCGAGAGCAACGTTGCCAAGTCGGCCGCTTGTTCATTACGTGATCATTCTTCTGTTTATGAATTTATTATTCGGGATTTGGAGTATTGAGACAACAATAAGAAGCAGACAATTGCTTTTTATAGCAGAAGATTTTAATTGCTCCTCTAACGATTCTTTTAAGACCCAGTTATTCAATATTTTTCAGGGCTGCCTTATTGTTTCGCAAATTACAATACTTCATTCGGCATATAATGAGGTATATGATCATAATCGAATTTCATTATATAAGTCATAAAATATAAAAACTAACCATTATAGCTTCTCATTATAATTAAGAAATATAGTTATTAGCAATTTAATGTTTCGGAGGCGAGATATCTGACATCAGCATGGTAAAATCGTGGAAAAAGGGAAGTAGACTATATTTTACGCTCGCAGTCTACCTCCTTTCACGATTGTACCACGCTGACGTCACAACATGCCTTCCCCAAATTTTTAATAATTATTTTCTCATAAACTATGATTTATTAATCGATTTAAAAAAAATACGGGTATTTTATTTTTTGTCTTTTATAAAATATGTAAAAATCAAAATTTGGTCACATACCCCATTATATATTTTCCAATATTTAGTGGTAAAGTTAGTGTAGTCGAATGTGTGAAATGATGCTGACGTCTGGTGGCGCAGGACGTAAGCATATGAAGGTAGGGTTGTGTGATAAGGGCTGTCAGGTAAAAACCCGTATGTCTTACATTGTATGTACACAATAGCCATTGTCTGTGGAACAATGCGAGTGACGCGCCGCTAACCGCTCCACGGTAAGATTAATTGATGGTAAAGGTTACATGCTGGAAAACAGACCAACTATCACGCCATACCGATGCCGCCGTAATTGCGCTTTCAACACCCATACACATCTTAAACAATCGCTTCTTAATACCCCATGCATTCTCATTACAACGCAATGTACCACTATCTCATCATCACTACAATATATTAATATATCATTCACAGATCACACATTTTGGAATAGGTGAACTGAAAAATTTCACCTGCCCTGTCAAAATTTAATAAACCGGTCCCATAATGCTTTCCTGCTTAAACGGGAAAGTAACACTGAGCCAGGCCCGGATTTAAGGGTGGGCAGACTGGGCTGCAGGTCAAAAAAATTGTCCAAATATGTGAACTACTGGAAAATAAAAAAGATCCACACTTGAAGACACTAAAATTCAATTACTTGCAAAATTTAACGTAATGATTTATTAAATTTTGTACATAAAAAATGATTCTACACAATAACAAATTTTTAAAAGAAGAAAATAATTTGTTAATCGAGAACACTTTATGTATAATTTAAACATAAGTAATATAATAAGAACCATTAATTTATTGCAAAAAATTAGGAATAGTTGTTGCGAAGTAGCAGACAAACGAGTGTCAAAAATGAAACCCACGTCATTTTCACCCAATCAGAATGCTTATTTTGATGGCCGTAGGTAGTTTTTCAGTCACTACGCAGCAACTATTCGTATTTTTTTTCCAATAAAGTCAAGGCTCTTATTATATTACTGATTATTTCAGGAATGACAACGGTTCAACATAAAATTTTTGATGTCAACAAAATGTAACCATGACTAATGGTATTGTGGTTTTATCAAATTTATTTTCTGAAAAACTATCTACTCGCTTTAAATGAAACATTCTCATTGGGTAAAAATGACGTGTGTGGAATAATAATAAAAAAGTCTCCTTTCAAACGTGGAAGTTATCGTCTAATCATCTGAGAACAACTATAACCAAACAAAGCCTAAATCAATAATTTAGTACTTCTGAGCATTAGTAATGATATTTTAAGAAAATTATCATTTGAAAATAAAAAAGAGAGGAAATATAGTGTCAGTGTGAAATTATATAGAATAATAAATCTATAGTTATTTGTGTATCAAGGTTCTAAAAGTGATCTTTTTTGGCTGAATCTGAAGTTTGAGGCCGAGGCAAAGCCGAGGCTACAAATCAAATGAGGCCAAAAAAGAACTTTTAGCCGAGGTGCACACAACATTTTTTAGGCGATTATAACAAAAAATTATGAATTTTCATTCAAAATCTATGTTTGACATCTGTCAAAATTTACTTTACGGCCGCATTTACTTTACGGCCGCATTTACTTTACGACCGCATTTACTTTACGGCCGCTATCGTTACTCGCAAATTCATTACTTTTTCATTAATATTTGTAAAGAAATAGTTAAAATTTGACTTACACTTGTTATTATATTCTAAAATATTAATAATCCCATTAATAAGAACTATCAAAATCAATAATGAACAAACAAGCGGCCGAAAATTCTGACTTTGACAGATGTCAAATAAAAATTGATACTTTAAGGTTGCCAGCACATACGAAAAACAACAATTTGTGTACCAGTCGCCTAAAAAAAATATTAGATTATTCATTTATTACAATATTTATACGTATGTATAATAATAAATAAATAATAATATAGTATATATTAAAACTAAATTTTAAAATTTATTAAAAATATCATAACAACATGACTTTTAGCTTCTATTTCATGTTGAAAAAAGGGCTCCCACCAAACTTTTGCCCAGAGGCCCTCACCAACATAAATCCGACCTTGACGCTGACTAGATTTTACGTATAATTACATTAGAGCAAGAATTGGAGCACTTTACAATGAATGAGTACCCTTCTCCTAGATAACGGTTTTTGTAGAGGGTGTTTTTGATCTAATTACCTTAGGACAAAAATTAGATCTCTTCATGTATTTACTTTAGAATGTTTTTTGGTTCGATTAATTTAGGCTTTTGGGGAATTAGATTATCTCTTTTATTTTTCGCGTATTTACCTCTGAAGTATCCATGAATGGATGTTTAATGATTAAATGACAAAGTATTTGTAGTTGTGTCTTCACTAAGTTTAAACTTGGATATGGCGTGTTATGTTTAGAGGAGAAAAGAATCTTTGAAGGTATAAAGTGGAGCGAGTTATATTTTAAATAATATAACAAGTGAGTTGAGAGAGAGTTCTTTCAATACGAACAAGTTTGTAAGTGTAAATGGAACGCCCCAGTTGCTGGAACTGTTGTGAAGTCTCCGATGAAGTGTATCTCTGAAATCAGTTGATTATTTGTATAGATGTATAGTTGGGAAGTAGAGATTACATCTTGTGTATCGTTCGCAATCCGATATGTTTGTACGTTGTGTGAGTCGCGCAGATTAAAAAAGTTCGCCGCGTTGTGCTGGCCGAGTATGAAGTTTTTAAAGTCCATTAATCGTGTAAATTGGAGCGAGTGATATTGTTTTCCAGCTGTATTACGGATAGAATGAATTATGATCCGCGATAAGAACAAGTAAGTGAGTGTAATTGTGATCAATCATACTTCAAAAATTACACACGAAAAGTAGGAATTGCTCTTTGTTCCCGGGAACTAAATCACTTACCCTGAAATACCTCCAGCGATTACCACGCGCTGTATATCGGCCGCATGTATCACACATGCCCGTTATTTAAATACATGAATATGGAGGGATTAAGATTACATTTTATTTAAATAATTTACACAACTGCATGCCGTTTTAATTCAATTTCAACAAAGAAAAATAGAACGTTCTCTTTACGCCAGAATAATAATGCTTATGGCTTTATTATGGCACATTTATTCATATACATACATTTCAACCTCGGATTTCGGATATAACGGCCAAAATGCTTGCTAGTCCACGTAGATAGATTACCTAAACATACATAAATTATAAACCTGCTGAAAAAAGAAATAGATGAGACCAAAGACCGAACCTTAAAAAATACATCTTTTTGGTTTTCAAGGTGAAATTGTTTTTATACATTCAAAATAATTAAAAAATTGTAATTTTTAGATTCAAAATTTTTGTTCCTGAAAATAATCCATGTTTTTGTTGGTTTATATCTCAAAAATGGTTAGACATACAATATTACCGATAATACCAGTCGTTTCTAAAGGCAAAGTAACATAAAGGAATGTTGTCTTCTTATATACGTTTTGTGGCATAAGATTCGATGAAAAATAAGAAAAAAACGGATATCTATTTCTGTTTTTCACTCAGGAACATTTTTCTCCAAAATTTTTTATTTTCTGAACTTAATAGGCCAGTCAAATAGTACACTAGAAATCGCTAAAATCGCAAACTAACGGCTAGTTCTGATTTTTTAATATGTTGTTAGGACCACTACCAGTAGTGTATATCCAAGTTTGCAGCTTCGAAAGATCTGTGCCAATTTCGTACCACTCGAAAAACCGCGAAATTTTCGCACTCTTTTCGGTATTTTCACTATATCTCCTAAACTATGCTTTTTTTCATGAAACGTCTTATTTATGTTTTGAAAGTAGATTAAATTTGCGACAATTTAAGTCTAGAACCAGCTTTCTAGGCCTAATAGTTACCAAGATAAGGCCTTGACATTATTTTCCAAAAAAGTGAAGTGTTAAGATTTGGTCAATTTTTTACCCCTAATTCGGGGAAAATATTCATTTTACGGGAAAAGTTTTAGGGAGAGATGTTGTAGCGAATGTAATTAGCTTTAATTTAAGCACAGAACAACGTCCGTAGGCCTGACTGTTTCCTCATAATGTTAAAAAATCCAAAAAATGGAAAACTGCATTTTTCGCAAATTTGCTGTGTTGAGTCCTCACAATGGTTTGAGGGTAGTTTGAAAGGAAAACCCATGTACATCCACAAGAAATGTAAAGAAATGAAAATGGCAGAATATGTGCATGATATTGATGACATAGTCAATGTAGTTTAGTAAAAGACTATTTTCTGTTAAACAAAGCTTAGAGCTGGTTGCCGAATGTGGTTATAATTAACACTTTCATTATACATACAGACAGTCTCCAACTAAAGAAAGCTTAAAGAAGGAAATGAAGAGAAGAACTGAATACGGACCATTGTAAATACATTATTAATAGGCCAAATATACATTTTTTTTGGATGTACATGGGTTTTCCTTTCAAACTACCCTCAAACCATTGTGAGGACTCAACACAGCAAATTTGCGAAAAAGCAGTTTTCCCATTTTTTTTTGATTTTTTAAGATTATGAGGAAACGATCAGGCCTACTGACGTTGTTCTGTGCTTAAATTAAAGCTAATTACATTCTCTACAACATCTCTTCCTAAAACTTTTCCCGTAAAATAAGTATTTTCTCCGAATTCGAGGTCAAAAATTGACCAAATCTTAAAACTTCACTTTTTTGGAAAATAATGTCAATTTTTGGAAGGCTGTATCTTGGTAACTATTAGGCCTAGAAAGCTGGTTCTAGACTTAAATTGTCGCAAATTTAATCTACTTTAAAAACATAAATAAGATGTTTTATGAAAAAAAGCATAGTTTAGGAGATGTAGTGAAAATACCGAAAAGAGTGCAAAAATTTCGCAGTTTTTCGAGTGCTACGAAATTAGCACAGGTCTTTCGAAGCTGCAAACTTGGATATACACTACTGGTAGTGGTCCTAACAACATATTAAAAAATCAGAACTAGCCGTTAGTTTGCGATTTTAATGTACTATATGACTGGGCTATAAGTAAATATGGATATTCTGATTCGAAATTTTTAAACAGAATTCAATTTTCTGTTAAAGATTTTTCAAGCATAATCTTCTATCTCGCTCGTTAGACCACACTTAGAATACTGCTCTCTTATTTGGAACCCAAATACAAACTTAATGACAGAATTTATTGAAGGTGTACAAAGAAAATTTATTAAGGCGGCCACTTTTATTGTGGAAGGTACTTATCCCGGTAGAGGTACTCCTCAATGTATATTATTAGAATCTCTCGACCTTCAATTTTTTACACCAAAGAAGAAGTAAGCACGCAGCTATTCTATTATTGAAAGTGATGAACAATACAATTGACTGCATATTTATTCATGATAGAATTTATTTTCAAGTACCCAGATTGTCTTCTAGATTTTCTAATACCTTCTACTTGCCTACTACAAGCTCAAACACATTGGCCAAGTCCCCTGTATATCATATGATCAAGTCTTACCATCACATTCAAACGCACATCGACATTTTCAACTGCAGTATTAGTGAGATGAAACTATGTGTACATTATTTTTAATATGTGTTCTTTCCTACACTCTAATTGGGCTCTAGCCTGTGGTGTAGTGTATTAAATAATAACAATAATAATAATAATAATGATACGACCTCAATGATTTCACCAATCGATTCTACGGGCAAAATTACATAAGTGTTTCTAAAAATTGCCTGATGTATCTATCCCTTGCCACTTTTCTCGATTTTGAAAAACCTTTTTTTTGGATCTAACAGCGAACATGAATATCTCGAGAACAATAAGAGATAATTAAATTTTGTTTTAAAATCTGTATTTACTTAAGTTCAGAAAACTAAATATTTTGGTCACAGAAAGTTTCCGAGCGAAAAACTGAAATAGATTTCTCGTCGAATCATTCCAAAGAATGTAAATGCAAAGAAAACATTTCTTTATGTAACTTTTCCCGTAGAATCGACTGGTATAATCATTAAAATTGTATCTATTCCAAGTTTTAGAGATAAAGGTACTCAAAAATCACACGAAAATAATTCTATCTAGATCTACATCTCTCAACACAAGATTAATTAAAGAAGCCATTGAGACCTTGAAAACTAAGAATATTAATCTCAATCACAACGATGGTTTGGAAATTAGTAAAGCATGGCTTCCTATATTAAATATGTTATAATTCGTTTCTTAGTTACTTGTTTACTTGATTTGTTGTTATTGTCATTACCCCAAAGGAGGCAGCAATTGTTTTATTATATTATGTTTATAAATTTAAAATTAGCGAATTAACGTCAATTAATATGGATTATTTTCAGAAACCACCATTTTTGACCCAAAATTAGATATTTTTGGATTATTTTCGCTAAAAAATTAGCGTGAAAAACTTTTCATGTTCAGCTGTGATTGGATTTGAAGATTTTTAACTCAAAAAGTGAAATGTTTTGTAAAACTTTGTGTTGTTCTTTAACTGTATGGTAAAGAAATAAACATTACATAATTTAAAATAAAATCGTCCCCAATAATTTACCCCTGGGTGCCCAAAGTTTGGGGAGGCAACTACCTACTGGCCGCTTGTGGGAACCTTGGTAATGGACAAATTTGGTGGAGGTGCTTTAGAAGCAGTGATGAGATGTGACGTTTTTATTTTTTAAGTCATGTAACAGTGACATTATCCCGTCGCTTATGTGTGTGTAAGTGTACATAAATCTCATATAGCTCCATTGTAAATTGATTTAAATTTACATAAAAGTAAATAAAAATACACTACACAGTGACATAATTCATGTTCCCGTCATACCGGATCCCGGCTGCCGGTCCCGTGGGAGAGAGCAGGATGGCGACTCGCTGTACGCGCCTCTCTCTCCTGCATGCTCTGCCACACGCAGCCGCCTTATATTCTTATTCAATTCTTGAAACTAAACATGACGTAGACGGGTGACGCTTGCATGATGACAGACAGTAATAAATATAACGTCGTGTGAGAGATGCCTTGCACCCGGTGCTTACATACACCACTTATTTCAAGGCGCTCTGGACACTGGACTTTCTACTTTAACCATTCATAAACTTACTTCTTCCACTACATCACTTCTCGTTCATATACCATCATTAATTCATCAATATCCTTCTTTGTCTTCTGTTCTCTACGTTAAATCTATACTTCTTCCCCACGTAGTCCTTGACCTATGTCTTTCTTTACCTCCTACACTGCTCTCCAAAATTCTCTGTGGTGTTCTCTACGGTAAATTCTTATAATACCTACCTTTACTGTAGCCATCTAAGTTTATAGTTTTACTTAGTGATTAAACAATTATCACTTTTGCGATTACCATTACGATTACGATATAAGAAAAAATATTGGTACGGTTACGATTACGACTAATTTTTGTAAATACAACAAAACACAATAAAATAAAGTATTTTATTATTTTAGTGCAAAAATAAAGAAAAGTATTACAAATTAGTCTTAAAACGTAATAACGTAAGGATGGTACGTTATTATGAAATGTGCACATCTAGTAAAGTAAATGTGCATAACATTTTATGGTACTGGTCGCCTCTAGAAATATCAGTTGCAATAACATAACATAATTCTATTATAACTAACAAAATAATTGTAGGATGAAAATAAACAAATGACAGCTTCTGATTTCAAGTATTCCCCTAATTCCGAGCGCGAATATATTAAAACGTATGCGTTCAAATTATCGATCGCGTTATAATCGTATTAACCGTGTAAGATAATCGACGATTACAATTGATCGTAAAATCACAATAATCTACGATTACGATTAATCTTAATCGTTATCGTTTTATCATTACATTTGGTTTCTCTAATAATATCTGGCTTCTCTTAAAACAGATCTATTTCGTATTCCTGTTTCCTATTTGTCACTTAAAAATCTTGGTAAGTACTTTTATTTCTCAGACACCTAGCATATTCTGCTCCTTTTGTCCTTGCATCCTCACTTTTACATATCCGTATTTTTAGATTTTTGGATTCATTCATTCAATATAATTGCTACGTTCTAATAAAGGATTCAAAACGAACTGAAATCTGTTTTGAGATTGAAAACAGTCATGGCAACGGGTATTGAGTTCGATTTCAGTCCAAGGTCGATACCATGTTGATGCGGCAAAATCTTGGATCGAATCTGACTTACTCTGAAAACTTACATGCGCAGTCTATGGTGAATAATGAAATATAGATTGGGTTTATGTATACATATAGCAGAAACCATAATCTATGCCTTATTTCTATACACTAATTTTCTTTTACAAGATAAACTCACCGTAACCATTATCAAGAAAAAGTTCAAGCAGATTTTTTGAGAGATAGTGTAAATTGATCCCCGTTTTTAGATCGATTTCAATATAGTGCCTCAGGAACACATACAATTTGGATCCAAAAACAGTTTTCAGTTCGTTTTGAATCATGGAAACGTAACAAATTTTGCTGATTTTTTTTGTCGAAATATTATATGAGATCTTTTCTTAAGTTGAGTCCTATTAAATAATTTTTTAAAACTAAGTTCAAAAAGCTAGCATTGTTTTAATTTGTAGAATATTAAGTATTAACGAAGGAAAGAATATTTTACCAACTGAAGATAATTATTGTCTGAAATAAGTATTCCTTATAATGTTTAAACTAATTTTTGCATGATCAAAATTAAATTCAAAAAGTATCCAAATGTATTAAATTATTTCATTCATGATAAACGAAAATCCGTTTCCATTGTATTTTCCAAACTTTCGTTTTGCAATTCTTCAAATTCTTAGTTTTTTCTAGTTTTGTAAGAAATATCTGCAAAAATAATATTTTAGGTATCATTATTTATCAATGTAGTATTAGTAACAGCACTTTTAATTTTAATAGCAATAAATAATTATGCTATATCATTGCTGTGCACTAAATATGAATTGACTTACTGCAGGGGAAATCCAATTAATAAACATTTTTTTAATTTCCGATCGTGCAAGAAATATATTTTTTATTATACCTGCGTCATAATCCTTGTTTAACAAACTAAAAAGCGTGCGACGCAAGATTAAAACAAGCCGTGCTTTAAAGTTACTAAGCAATACATAACTCAAAATTCAAAGTTATGTAAATAATAAATTTTAGTCAATTTTCATGTAAATTATGTTATGTCACATCAAGCAAAATTATGAACGTCAAAATAAAATTTCAGAACCCTTTTTGGCAGCGTATTGTGCAGGTATAATAAGAAATTGTGTATGATACACGTGTATATGACCATTTGCTTCTCGACGCTCTGTTAAACTTATCACATGTGCTTTAATTGCCGGCTTATTTATGTGCCCTATAATTTTATAAATATTTTAAATATTGGTAGTGTAATATAGTACATTATTATAATATGAGTTTTATAAGATGATACATTGCTTCATAAGTTGTTTCCAAAAACACGAATGGAACGATACGTCGTATAATACGAGCATAATATATTATTTTTTATACTTTGCGTCATTTTATTTTAAAAAAATCTCAAAAACGTAAATTACAAAAATTAATTAAGCGTAATCGAAGAATGTATGTAAAATATGGCAACCCTGTTGAATGAAGTTGAACACTTGTAACTGTCATAATACATATATAATATTGTGAAAAAAATCAATTTTATACGTTAAGACTTACGAAATTTGAAAATTATTTTAAATTATCTTATTTGGTTTTCATATTTATAATATTATAACAATTCCAAATTGTGTTAAATAATATTTTAAAATATTTGACATTTACCGTGGGGCGCAGTAGGTACTTAGAATTACCAATTTTACAACAAAAAAATACAAAGACATTTTAACAATACCCGATATTATCAAACCATTTTCGATATAACAATAGAGTAATTGATAACACAAAGTATAAAATAGCATATTATTATATGAGTTTTATAAGACGGAACATTGTTCAATGAGCTATTTGTGGCACGAGGAGCGCAGCGATGGGTGCTTCCAAAACACGAATGGAACAATATGTCTTACAAAACGAGTATAATATATATTTTTTTATACTCTGCGTCACATTTTTTATAAAAATCTCAAAAATTTATATAACAAAATTTAATTGAGTGTAATCTAGGGATTTATGTAAAATACGGTAACCCTATTGAATGAAGTTGGATACATAACTGTCATAATTCATAAATAATATTGTGAAAAAAATTCTAGTATATATGTTAAAACTTATGAAAATTTAATATTCTTTTAAATTACTTTTGTTTATTTACTTTTTATATTTATAATAATTCCAAATTTTATTAAAACATTTTAAAATATTTGAGGTTATCAATTTGACATTTGCCGTGAGGAACAGTACTTAGAAGTACCAATTTTACAAAAGAAAAATTACCGAAACAGTTTAACAATATCCAATATTATTAAACCGTTTTCGATATAACAATAGAGCAATTGTTAACGCAAAGTATAAAAAGATTATTATACAAGGTGTATCGTATAATCCGGATGCGTGAGCCTGAGCTCCATTTAATCACAATTCTTGTATCTGATAGACTTGACGTTCACGTAGCTAAACTAATAACGGCGCGCAGTGCCAAGAGGTTGTGCTAATTAAGTTTAGTTTACTTTACCGATGGTTATAATTGCTTGTGATTGGTTTTGTGGCTGCATGGCTTGTTTACCAACTTCTGAGGAAGATATCAGCTAATTGCTCAGATACCAAACGAAATTCCCAACAAACATTAATCACATATCACCTTACAAAGATTCCTCAACTACTTAAAAACTCTGCACAGCATTCAATCATGGAACCGATATATTATCGGCCGTTTTACTGGAATTGGGGGAGGCGCACCACATTACTTAATTTATATAAGTTGTGTATTCCTAGGAGAGAGTTGTAGTTGTAGTGGAGTTGTGATTGTAGAATTAGCATGTGTGGTTAGCGGTGTATGTGTGTACATGATGTATAAAGACGATGATCGTTGGTCTGCTGCTTAATTCATGCGCGCTACGTAGTACGGCTCCCTAAGGGCCTGACCCTAACTTCGCATGCATATACGATACACACAACTCCTTTATCTATACATAAGCAACACTTCACTTGCAGCTAATCAGCCGGAGATAAACAAAATGATCACAAGGTAATGGCATATAATTCGGGCCCCTGTTTGAGGGTAGTGATTTATAGGCCCGCAGGCGACGCCGGTATAATTGAACAATATATCAATGTTTGTCTTTTTTACGCAGGGAACTAATTAACCCTGGTAATGATGGTTTATTTGAATTACATATCTAATAAATCAGTGGCATTTGGGTGTTGAGGACATGGCACCAGCCTCTGCTCGGCAGATTTCATCATCTGTACGGCAAATATTTGTGCAGACGATCGAGTTTGATTAGATTTGGATGGAGTGATCTCAGATACAGACATTAGTTTCATTAGTTGACTCAAACGACACGGTTGTGTACTCAGGAAGGAAATCAAACGATTACACACAAATATTGCAGCTGACAACGTGTTTTATATCCACGCTCAGCAAACACACGTACACGAAATATTATCAAACGCCTACCATGTTTGCTCGGCACAATTCAATCACTCTTCGAGCCAGCTTCTTACTAACTACCCCTCCTTGATAAATCAACGGAATATAGTCATTGCAGGGACGTCTTCAACAGCACAAAAACAATCAAATCACACTAAAATCGTAAACGAAACTTCGATTAAGGATAACATCAATACAATGTAATGAATAATACAATAAATATATATAGAAAAGGCAAGAAAGTTTCATTAGTTATAGTTAGCGTAGAAAATATGACCCGCACGATTCAATGTGAGCATTCACAATAACGAAAACAGTCAGCGCTAACCTATGTTAACAGTGGTTAGCGCAGAGGTTTGCAAAGTTCATACTTTTGGTTAGTGAGTAACGGAAACAGTCAATCATAGAGAGAAATAGAAACTATTTTCGTTTGGACATATCGAGAAAATATTTCTGCTTTGGCGATGTTTATGTTTGATAAGGATTTTTCAGAGATTTTATTTTATTTCCGACTTCTTAAAATTTATTTAATGGTATTTTTACATCCTTGTAAGAAGTAAAGGAAGTATAGTAATCGCGAAAAATTTTGGTTGTCAGATTTCAACGGAAATATCATTTTTGACTATCGCTGAATCCATTTCGGGGCGTTACGTCTATACGTGCGTACATAACTTAAAAATTATTTACATTAAATTTTAAAATTTTGTATATGGGAGTGCTATAACATCTAGTTGCAAACCTTCCTTTTTTATTGCAATCGGCAGTGCCAAAAAAGCATTTTGCTCGAAGTGGTTCTTTGAATTTTGCTCATAACTCAAAAACGATCAGCCGTAGAATGTTGAAATTTTTTTTATGGAACTTCTATAACATCTAAATAATAATTAAATATATAATATAAATAATAAAAAAGTTTTTTTATCCTAGAAGTGTTTTTATCCTTAAAGAAAAAAAAATCAACGAAAATATAGTACTAATGATATTAATGCTGATTCTTAATATGCAATTTTCTAATCTATGACTACTAACCATAACTACTAACCCTTTTAAATTTAGATGTTTGTTTTCGATCTTAACTAACTTATAGTCCAGTCAAATTAGACAAAAAATCGTCAAATAGCATTAAAAAATCCCGATGTTTTGAAACTTGGAATATTTGTTGATTCAAGTATCCTGTACAACATACTATAAGACCCCATGGGGGGAGATGAGATTAAGTTTACAGGTACATTTTCTTACGTTTTGTAAAAATCTTAGGAAATACTGAGTTTAACATTCTCAAGAAAATAGTCCTATTCATTTTTTTCGTAGTGTCAATAGTTTGGAAGATAGAGTGGGAGAAAATTAGAAAAAATAATAATAATATAAATTCAATTACTCATTTAAATAATTTGATAAAAAAATCGTTATCCATTATATAGCTCACATCGAATTCCTCCTCATCCAGCAATTGGTATACAGATCTGCATTTCATACTAGCTTTTTGACAGCCACATACATCTCACTTCACGTATACCTACGCATTTACAGAAATGGTGATTAATACAGAATTGGGGATTGGAGAGTTTTTATTGGGTCCAAAGTGCCATCAGTTGTTTCCCAACCATTCTTGACTTGTAGGTAAGTACACTTGGAAAAAATGTCACTTTGTAGAACCTATTTGTTGGATGGAGAGAGGGAAGGTCAGTTTGAGCTTTATGAACTACTACTTGGGGTATTTCTAGAATTTCTAGAGCAAAAAAAAATTGATCCTTTTCAAATTTACTCTAATTTCATTTTGCATACGTTTACAATGTTTCGGCAAACTATAGATATTTAAGAAAATGTGAAAAAATGGACCTTTAAATGACTTTTCCCTTTTACACTTGCCTCCCATCTATAAGGACTTTTACTATGTTATACAGGTCACTCAAATTAACAATTTTGCCAAGTTTAAAAATTTCGGGATTTTTGTCCTATTTTGGCTAATTTGACTGAACTATTAAGTGCAGTGAGTAATTGATAGAATTCGGTGTATGTATATGCGAAGAAGGGGCGTGAGTTTGTTGGCCTGATGGCCGGTGGGTTTTTATAAATTGATAAGTTGATGATATTCGAGATTGGATGGCATCGGAGGGATCGGCCGTTATTTACCAGCAGCGCGGCTGATGGGTCGAGCTCTGAGTGTGTAAAGGTATCCGAGTCCAGAGCAGCCGCTTCCATTATACATTCTTTCAAACAATATTCCCGTGATCCTCCCCATATTTCATATCTTTTTTCCGCGATCGGCGTTATCATAACTCCCCTCTGACGATGGCAAATTGCATTCATGGCGCAGATGGGTGACAGCCAAGAAGAATCAAATTTTCCCGGAGAACAGTTTTTCTGCCCAGGCAAACGAGGTGAGAACAAAAACCTAATGTGATCGAAAGGTATCCGCTGACCCTTGACTCCCGGCCTATTTTTACCCAGAAATATTCCAGAACAAAGCCCTGACCGTCGCATCCACAATAACAACCACAAATAAAAATAAACTGCCGCTCAACGCGAATGCTAAGCAACGGGATTTTCATTCTTTATGTTTCCTTAAAGACTTTCCTTGCCCACACATATTCTACTGCCTCCACCGAACAAATTAAGAATTATATTACGTTAATTAAAACTTATTGATATAAAGCTAATCTTTGTAAAATATGCTTTTCGCAGAAAGAATGTGTTAAAAAGAAAACTATTCCAAAGAATGTATTCGAGAAGATAGCGAAGGTAAATTACAGTTATTCCACAATAATTTCCCTTATCTTTGGCGGAGAAACATTAAGTTTTCCGCTGTAAAATATTTTTGTGGGTGCAGCGCGAGTAATTCGTTAAGAGCTGGATTGAAACGCTCTACATTCGAGAGAGAAAAAACAAATTAGTTAAATGCACCCGGAGCCGGGAGCTACTCGGTAAAAACGCTAGCAGCTCTGATCTCCTGACGGCCTTATTAAGGATAACTATCGCTACGAAAAACACAACACAACATCACCAACTTTATTATCAACATCTCATATACACCACACCCACAATTGTTTTATTTGGACAATTTTGAAAAGCATGCCTCTTTGTTGGATAATTACATTGTATATTTATCTGTAATTATTTATCTACATTGAAACATATAATTAGCAGGACAGAGAGCTCGGCAGCGATTGGAAGAAGACAGGTGTATGTGTGAACGAGCACCCCATGTGTGGTGTGTAGAGCATGTGTGAATGGGGTGGAAATGCATTGCATGTTATCTGTATTTAACAGGTATTTGGCCTTGTGAACTGTTCGTGTTACCATGGGAATTGTCCAGAGTTTTCAATAGTAATTGAAACATTTGTTCTATAGTTAATATGAAGTAATCTTATTTTTGGTTGTGTAGCGTAGAGGATTGATGTGTATTTTTAATTACAATTGAGGATGGTTGCCCGGTATAAATTGGCGGTGGATTTGGGGTTGAAATGAAAGCGTAAGCCGGGTGTTTGTCGCTCTATTCAGCCTCTACAAAACCCGGCAAATCAGCAATAAAAAATCCAATTAGAATAGGACAGCGTTAGGGCTGGCGCGCACGCATGCCCAGGTGTGCGGGGTGGATGCGTGTAACGATCCCTCCGAGTCGCTTTAGCTGTTCCGCGCCGCATCATCTTCATATCTACTGAGATACTTTCCCAAATCAGGGAAAATTAGCAGAAACCGCTGTCCGTATTAGTGCGGGCTGTGTCGACCACGCCGACTAGATCTATGCAGATGAGACCGCAGACAAAGCTAAGCGTCTTAGGTTAACCACCCACGTCTACCCACACACTAAATACTCACACAACAAACCAGGGAGTCGAACTGGAACCGAACCCGAAGTTCAGAAACCAAATTAACCGATTTTTTAAATCTGAACTTAAACCCAAATCTTAATATTCAGTTTAAAAGAGCTGAATCAAAATTTGAATCCAGATTTCTTGCCCTGTTACCCAAAATACAAAAAAAGATTTTTATTACGGCAAATATTTATGAAATGAGTACAGCTAAAGTTGTAATTTTAATGTTCAAATATTGGTTCCATTATGTAACTGTCGACGTTGTCAAGTAGGGTATTGTAATGTAGGTAACTGCATACTACATAAGCACACGTCATTCATAATTTGTGTGTTATAAAACTAGTGCAATACATAAGACAAATAAAATAAAGACGTATTATTATTAATACCGCATTGATAAAAATAAATGTAATATTGCACTAGAATTATATAGCTTAGCGTGAGTTTTATTTTCTGTACCGTCACAAGTAAGAGTTGAATGATTATTTTCATCAATAAGATTTTTTAATTATTACTCCGCAAAGATATAATTTAAAAGAAAGAATATTAGAGACATTTTATTAATCAATAATTATATTTATTTTAGCGTTAATATTTAGATTGTTTCATTATAATTTATAATGCAATTGTTAATTATTGTTTTAACCCGAACCGATATTATCCTTTATATAAAACGGTTAACCGAAGAATTTTTTTTTCGGATTTTAAAAACCCTTTGCAACTTAGTATCTTTATTTTGCTTTGACCCGAAACCGAACCCGAACCTAAAAACAAAAAGGTTGGATATTGTTTGTGTGTTTTGTGATAAATCTGAGAAAACAAATAATTGAAAAGAGAATGAAACTGGGAAAGAAACATTTTACAGGAATTAGATAAGTTTTTGCTTTAGAAAAAAGATTCCCGTGGCAGTATGTAATTTTTGGTGACATCTCGACGTTTATAAGACAAAGAGCGTTTCCTCTGCCGAAATGAGAAAAATGAGATTTTTTACTTGTCAGCCATTTTATCTCAGTGGGAAAAACATAAACAAGTAGAGATTAGAGATTAGTGATTCTAAAGTGAAACAATTTGAGCGAAGATGTTTATCTTGCGCAATTAATCTGTGGCCGGGCAAATCTCAATGCAGGAAAGTTGGAATGAAACAAAGTTGTGCGGGGGAGGGCAGCCCTCCAAGACTCCGCCGGCTGCCCTTACACGCATATTACATTCGCTAATACATCACAAACTTAGCGCCGCTATGGCACGTGTGGGACGCGCACTAACCCTGCTGCTATTCATTATAAATGACACAAACAATACTGCCGTCTCTTTCATTATTCACCGAGTATCATCCGCCGCACGCCCTACCTGTCCACATACACTCTCCAATCTTTAACTACATCTGCTCATCATTTATTCATATTTTGATAGTACATAATATTTACGTAGGTTTGCTGAACAGGGTTTCACGGGCTTGGTTTGAAGCTTGAAAGCTTGGCTTCAAAAGCAAGCCGAGCCTTAAATATTTCAAGCCAAGCTTTTTAAAATATCAAGTCAATCTGTAGATTTATTTTAGTTTGAAATTTAATGCCAAGCCAAACCTTAAAATGTTAAGTAGTATTTCTTAATACTACCATATATAAATTTTCTTTTGTACTCATAAAAAGCATAATTTTGATTTAGTTTTCATGACTTTTCTACCAATCAAGGATATTTCCATTTTCCTTCAAAATAGTTATTTTTATAAATCTCTTCAAATCTCTTCACTGCATCCGTTCATATTTGCTGCCCACAACTAGTTGCAAAAATATTAGTTCCCTATGTATAGGCAAAATTATTTTTTTATCCGTTTCATCCATATAAATTAATGTAAACAGAATCGGAATTAGGAAATCGATTTTTTCCAAATATAAATAGACAAATGGAACTTACCAGATATTAATTTATTTGGATCAAGGATCAATACTAAGACTATTTTTTGGAAACATAGAATATTTTTTTATTCGTATTCCCATGTTTACAACTATCGATAATTTACAACAATTAAAAATGAAAACTTTGATGTTCTTCAAATAATTTTAATCAACGCCTGCAATGAGCAGAATACGCAGAGAAATTATGAAGAATTTGAAAAAGCTTGAAACCAAGCAAAGCTTTTTTCCAAACCCAAGTCAAGTCTTATATTTGAAGCCAAGTAACTAAACTTTCATGTTCTGCAAATAATTTTCAACCAATGCCTGCAATGAGCAGAGTACGCAAGCGCAGATAAATTATTAAGAATTTGAGAAACCTTGAAACCAAGTCAAGCTTTTTTTTTAAACCTTTGTATTTGAAGCTAAGATACTTGGCTTGGTGAAACCCTAGGCAGAAGTGTACAAGTTTTGCAGGCAATTAAAAATCCGTGTTGGCGATGATTTGTGGACTGGGAAGTTTGCGGAAGGCATAACAATCAGGCAAAGTGTGAATTTATTTAGCCGGCAGTGTTTAATATTAAATTAGTCCTGAAATTTCGTGTGATTTAATTACTGGCGGAGATTATTATAAACGAGCGAAATGAACCACGAGCGAATTCCAACTTTTTCACAATAACTTTATAATCCAAACACTCGATAACGGATTGTGATTTATACACGAGCAGTGACCCAGTTCAGATGGAGATTAACCGGCGCTGCTTTTTATGTTTTTATATGTTCATGATTACATATTATTTACGGGACTGCTGTTTAGAACAACATGTCATTATTTATGTATTATACACATCGCGATAAAATTTTTGGTTTAAATTATTCAGGGAAGTTTATGAAAGTTTGAATGTCTAAACATACACATTTATATACATTAGCAAGATGATTAAAACTAAGCGCACTTTGCAACTCTTTAAAGCGAATAATTCCGCCAACAATTACGCACATGAATAATAAGCGCACACAGTTATGGTGTTGTGGATATGTTCACAAAGAATCGCTGTGATGTAATATTCATAGCCCAGATTAGCGCTTAGTAATTGGTTTCATCTCCAAGTAAATATTGAAGTTTGCGAATGAAATCAGGCGAATTGAATAATTGAGATTGATTTGTAAACGCGCACAACAGTGCTCGGATAATGCCGTGTTGTATGTATATGGGAGTGCGAATGTGAGGGTGGATATTCGCACGTTGATTCATGGAAACGACTTGGAGAGAGCTATAAACGCCAGCCGGCACCCAAACACTCGCGGTCAACACAACTTACACGAGCCACACCCAGCCCGGCATAATTACAACGCCACTGCAACTCATACGACCTGCCGCACAGATTAAAGAACAGCCTAATGTGCAGTGACGTACATCAGGGGTAATTGCGCGGAAAATGCCGCCCATTTTTACCTTCTGCTCGGCGCGCAGATTTGTCGCAACAATTTACCAAATTTCAAGTAAGGAGCTTAGCGAAATTAATGACATTTTAATCCCCAAGAAACATTTGTATTCATAATTAATTATTTCTTTTCAATTATTATTTCGGTTATAAATCAAGAATTGATGAAAGAACACAAAAGTTTATTAATTATTTTAAAAAGAATTTCATTGTGCGAAACTCGATAATAAATTCGGGAGAAAAAAGAAGTCTGGAGTCAGTGAAATATAACTTAATTTATTGAAAAGTTGTGTTCTGCTAGTTCGCAACTCACAACAAAAATAGGCGACACTGGATAACTTTTAGTAAAGTCGATATTATATACTTCAATAACTCGGTGTGTCGTGCTGCTTTGTTTTTAATTCATGGCCGGTGTAATGAAAGGAAAAAGCCGCCAGTCGCCGGCCGCCCGGTCCGTCCAGCGCTTATTATAGACACACGCGGCACGGCGACCGGGAAAAACTCCCACCACGAGATTAAAAGAAAATCTAATCTTCCGGAAAAACTACATTTCAGTCTGAGGACCAATCATCCTCTTGTTTACCTTACAATAACACAATATAGGCGGGCTCGGCCTCAAATAAAAACACACACACAACCTCCGTTCATTCTTATATTGTACACGGAATTAGAGATAGGTGAATGAATCATTAGCAATGAATCTCTAATAGTGGTAGTGGTGGGATAAGTTGTATCCTCGAGAGCAGTAAATCAGGGGAGGGCCTGAGGTAACCGCGGCCATGATCTGCATCTGGTACGTGGTCCCGCTGCAGCCAGAGGCGCTAATATCGCCGCCAAGGACGAGCAACCCTGCTGATTTTTAATTCGGGCGTAAAGTGCGCTCCAGAGCCGTAAAATCACGCGTTAAAACTTTATGGTGTGAAGTCAGCATTGTATTGTAATTGCGCGAACATGTGATGCACAGGTTTACGGACACTTACCCTCGCATTTCAATACCGGCTTGCATTATTCACCAAGATGGAAACGTACTCCAACTATTTCCCTTTCAAAAATCACTAAAAAATCTGTCATTCCGCTTTCCGCTATTAATGCTCCAAAAGAGATATACCTTTATTCAATAATTATAGCACTATGTCCGAGTGGTTAGGAACCACAAAATTAAGAGTGCGAATATCATAAAATTAAATAAGGTAGTGAGAGAGAAATAATCCACATTAGAAAAGTAATTATTAGTTTATAATATTAAATAATGTTTAAAATACAAATTAGAAAACTGGATAGCAGATTTTGGCTTTTTTCGTATGTGGTTCGCTCTTCTTGCAAACATCGACAACAAATTACACAGTTTATCCAACCATCGTTCTTCGACGTTTTTTATCTTACTTGCATCTCTCACATTCGTTTTTATAATCTTCAACTTCTTCATTATCATCACCCTCTGATTAATCATTCAACACTAGTTCTTCAGAACTTGTGGAAGAGCAACTATATCGTCTACCTTTTTATGTGTAATTGATTTTTTTCTGTTTCCCGGTTGGATTGATCTTTTGAACAATAACAACCTCTCCTCAGCATAAGTGATCCATCTGTTCTCAGAGCAAAGGTAAAATGAACTACTGAATTACGTATGACAGTTCACAGATAAAACTATATTTTTAGGTTACGTTAAGCCTTGTGCACATGTTTATAAAGTATGTACATAAATAATTAGTTTAAACCTACCAAAGTAGTAATTGTCAATAAAAGAAAGAAATTGACAGTAAATCTTGAAATATTCAGTGTTAACTGCATTCATTTTTAAACGACTACATACACTGTTGCTAAACAACAAAATTAACATTCCATACCAGATATATCATTCTAATCAAATTTTAAAACCAAAAATCCATCTTCTTCCGGTCCATCTTTCCCTCACTCACTTACGCAGGAATGCGGTTCCGTAGCAAGAAGTATAAGAAAGTAAAGGATAGCATTACAATTTGGAAATGCGGGTATAATGGATGTGAGGCCTTTTAAATCTTGGAGGATTGAATTAAAGTCAGTCCTCTTGTCCTCAACTTGTCACGGGGTCCGTTTAAAAAATGATGGTTGCGGCGCGGTCTGACACTTCCCCAATGCATCACCGGGAAATTAGATAAAGGCTGCTTCACTTATATTTATTCTGTGCTTCCTGCAGTCCGATAAATTCCGATTACGAGGCATAATCTCCGTAAATACAATTAGAGCACGGCGGAGTATGGAGTTGTGTGAAGTCACGTGATGCGAATGGCCGGTTCGCGTGCGGGATTTATTACTGCAACGATTTGATTAATCGACACTCCACTTGCAAACTCAAGGAATCATACCGGTTGCCCATATCCTCGTTTTCGGCCACTCCAGCGCATTCCTTTAACTATTCCTTCTCAGGAAACATCATTTTACTTACACGTAAGTTTTAGTATTTTTTGTACATTAAATAAATGACTGTATTACGTAGGAATAGTTATAAAGTAGAAAGGATAAAGGTAGAGTAATATTCTTAATACATAATTCGCAATAAAGCGTGTTTGCGAGGGCGTTGTTTAAAGAGAAACACGTAGAAGTTTTACGAGTAAGTTTCACGCTTGTAACGTTTATTATCGGGGCTGTAGTGCAGTATGTCTGTCTACAGCTCGCATTAATTCCAATTTGAGTAATTTTTCGTTTTCTGCGCTGGCTCTTGCAGCACACTTCAGCTCGATTGAACTTTATTCAGTGCGGAAATGACATCACGATTTTCAATTTGGTTTTGTTTGTTTTTGATTGCACATTTGTTTGAGCCACGGCGCCATGGTAACGGTAACGGCGGACAACTTTACAGCAAAATATAAATAGATTGTAAAAAGGTTCCTAAATTAGATTTTTCGGACGAGCTTGATACTGCCGATAACTTATAGCAGAAAAGGACTAAACCGGCCAACAACAATACAAGATTTACTCGCCGTTCTCCCAATAATCCCGGCCAGATAGCTACACATCTACCTCATACAATCATTTCTATACTTACATCTCGATGTCTACGGTACAAATAGGTGGTACATACCTGCAAAAGAAACAAACATCATTAGCGCCTTTACACATGCATACACAATGGAGGTGTAAGGGTAGTAAAAGTAAAAACAGGCCTTAGCATTTGGTTATGAGGGCGAATAAAACTATGATGTAGTGTTTGTCGCAATTACCGGCGCTGCGAGACAAAGGAAAGAAATCGCGGCGGCTGCGACAATGCCGAGATTATCTTTTGTTCTGCCCGGACAGCTTGCTAGATGCAACTGCACGCTGCATGTTATTTGTAACGTGCCCCGAGCTTATCTCTCTGATATTTTTCAGACTTCAGACGCTGCTCTGCTGTTTACTCGGAAACTTGCAACTATTTGTAACGGCCACTTGGATTGGTTAAGTGATTTATACGATAATTGTTGACAAATACTTTGCATTTCTTCAAAACTAACAACTACTTTGATCTAATACAACTACTGGCGTTTTAAATAATGGAAGCGCTCTTTTGATTATATAGTTTATTGCTTTTACACAAAATATAAATATAAGCAACAAAAACTTTATTGCTTCGTACATATACTAGTTAAGCATACAGGTGGAAAATTAAAATAAACAACGTTTTCATGAAAGTAAAAGGAATAAGTCAAGAACTAAAACCGTGAACGAAATGTCAGGAAAACCAAAGAAAAAAGAACACAAGGTAAAGAGAAACACAGCAAACATGTAATATGAGCAATAAATAAAGTACTTTTTTCTTCAAACGTCATAAAAGTCTTCTTCTGTGACGTGATTGACAAAGTTGAAGTTTAATTTCTATGCCGCCGTAATATAATTTTTTATTCTAGTCGCCGTTTAATTTTTTTCGCCGCCGTATGTAGAATCAGCCAATAAGAAGTAATTTGTAGAATAGAAATCTGTAATATCGCCCTAAATGTATAAAAACTAGATAACCTAAGAATAAAGTTACTAAAAATTACGAATAACTGACAGGTAACCTACATATTAAACGTCAAATAGTAATTAATTTTTTAAATTTCTACGTTTGAAGAAAAAATAGAATATGTTATTCAGAGTAAAAGTGTTTTTGTGTGCCTCGCATGCAATTGTCCGACTCGCTTCGCTCGTCGTGCAAACTTCCATGCTCGCCATATAAAGTATCACTTTTACTCTTAATAACACAATATACTATTTCGAGACCTATGACTAGGGTGTCCCGGCTGGATTTGTCCCAAAAAATTATTCTATTTTGTCTAGGATGTCATTGTAAATCAATTAAAAAGCACCTATGACTAGGGTGTCCCGACTGGATTTGTCCCAAAAAATTATTCCATTTTGTCTAGGATGTCATTGTAAATCAATTAAAAGCATTTTTTATATACTTTCTTTTAGCCTATTTGCGACGGTCAATGTTACATTCTTTTAGGAACGTTCATTGCCAGAGAATTGCCAGAAATTATTAAAGTTCGTATCATATTGTATTTTTATTTGCTGCTGTTGTATAAGATTTTTATATATTCAATAAAATTGCTGCAAAATTAACTTTTTAAACTCCTGGTACGGACGGTTTGTTTTAGTTTAAATCTTCAACTATTTTTCTGTTGTAAGTTTAGTTCTTCATTTATTTTTATTTAATGTATATTAAATCTTTTCAAATTTATATAAATTAAAGTTAAGGAGAAGATTCACGGTTTTGAAGAAATACTATTAATTTTATTGGTACAAAAAGAAAACAATATTTAATAATAATTTTAGTTATATAATATTTTTGCCGTAAAATATGTTATAAATCGAATTATACATCTAAGAGATTTATTAAAATGTAAAGGTATCTTTAGGCCCTAAAGTGTTTTGTCCCGGATTGGTATCTAAAAAATCTGGTTACCCTACCTATATAACTAATCTACTGAATATACTAGCATAATAATAGCCCTTATAGATGGACTGTCCATAAAAAATATATTAAGATAACTGTTGACGCAGGTCTAATATTTTATAGGCAGTAAGAAATTTAGTGGAGGTGAAGAGATAAATTGAGTGTGGGTGGTGATGGGTATTAGACACGTATATAGAACACATTGATACAAAGTGGTACACAAATGTATCTGAAGGAGAAACAATAAAAAATGTGTTGTCGCTAGGGAAGTGCGATGTTTGTCCGTGTGAAGTCGCGCTCTAATCCATCTTCCTCCCACGCACCCGGTTATTCGTACCCCGCCGACGTGATAAATAGTTTTTGTAACGATGCTGCGGACGTCTGATTTCTATACGCGACTCTAGCAAATGCTTTTACCTACTACAAATAACATCAAACGATACCGACACAACTACTTGCTTCATACACTACTGCACTTCAATTATGTCTATCAGCTAAATAACACGCTTATTTTTCCCTAGGATTGTGTACCAAGCAACTGCGATTGTTTGTTTGTGATTTTACAGCCACTAAACACACCAACTTAGTTCCTAGTTCACTATGAACTATTATACAAAATAAGTACTTAACTTATTACAATGTAATAACCTCATACAATTATTAATTCATATTTATGTGTATATTATACTTGCGGTTTATATTAATAAATTTTATTCATGAAAATATATATTTGAATATTCATATATTTCAATTTTATTTAACTTGTTCTTAAAATTATTATTTATAATTAAAAAAAACTGACACAAATCGATAACCCTTTTGATTGATTCATCAATACTTTTCCAATCTGTGACTGGTTACTCAAATTCAATTTTAAATGAAACATTACAGTAAATTTGGAAACTGATTTCATGTGAAAAATTTTAATCTGTTTTTTAAAACGATGGTTAATGAATCCAATATAATTCATAAATTTTTTGTTGTAATATAAAATCAGCAGCATGTGGAATTAATATTTTTGTTACATATAACAAAATAATTTTACACGTAATGTAGGTAATATAATTTAGAATTTAGATAATATGTTTGTATGTTAATTAGCAGCCGATATCTCAAGAGTGATCTTAAGAGAAACAGGGCATGTTGCGGTGGCTGAATGATAATAAAATTGAGCAAATGTGTGTTGTGTAGTGTGTGGGTGTGAATGAGTATCCGTGTGTGCATGAAGGGTTTGTTGCTGCGTCTTGTAGTATAATTAGCAGCTGAGACACATGTCTGTATTGTTGCGGCACACAAAGAGAACAATAAATTCTTGTAAACTTAATGGCAGCCGTGTGCGTGACCTAGCAAACCTACCCTAATTTATTTACCAATCCGGACCTGATTGATCCTTGGACCGTACTCGTCTGAAATGACACCAATTAAACGAAGTACTGGCCGGAAATTGATATTTATTGACGGCTACGCAATAGGAAATAGAATAAGAGAAATAAATTAATTATATTTAGGGTTTTACTAAGCCAAGTAGCTTGTCTTGCAATACAAAAGACTTGGCTTGTTTTTTCAAGCTTTTTATAATTCACTACTCGGTTTGAGGTTGAATCTGAAAAAATAGATTGTCATAGTTTCAAGCTTTTTCAAGTTACTTGATGTTTTCTTTGCGCATGCGTACTCTTCTTGTAATAGCGCAAAAGTCGGCATACGAATTAAAAAAATAAATATGGATGAAACGGATTAAAAAATTAATTATGTTTACACAGAGGGTTTGCGATAAAATTATTAGACATTATAACAAAATAAATTGAATCTATTTTGTTAATATTGGACCCAAGACAAATTCGATACATCTGCTGTTTATAAGCAAATAAGTAGTAAAAGATTTGAAGAGATTTATAAAAATAACTACTTTAAAGAAAAATTTATTAATACGGAATATTCTACTACGATTTCTGATTCAACTGCTTGTTCACGGAAGATGAGTGAATACAACGTAGATTAATAAATTTATTTCAAAAAAACTCTTAATAACAGCACGTCTTGAAGATATGTTAATTAGTACGAGTATATGAAAAATTTCAAGCTGTAATTTTAAATATTCGTGATTGGTGTAAACACATACATCCAAATTTGACGAAAATGGAAGATTATCTTTCTGCTTTTTATGAGTGCGTACAATAGAAAAATCAAATAGGTAGTTGTAATAAAAAATATATGTCTTAAATTTAGTATTTCAAGAAAATTGTTAAAGCTTGATTAAGAATTTAAGGCTTGGTTTGATTATCAAGATCCAAGCCAAACCCGTGAAACCCTAAATAGGAAACAAAATAAGGGAATACATTAATTATAGTGGAGTTGCGTTTTCCAGTAAAGTTGCAAGTATGTAATATAGTTGATAAAGCGTTTAAATGTCAATCGTATATGCGTGTTGTGTAGTGTACGGACAGAGATAAGTGCGGGGGTCTTGAATGCATGTCACGCCAGAGAGAAGCATTGGGTTAATTTTACACGCACAATCCCAATGGCAACACACAATGCAAATCAGGGAATAATATATGCACTCAGCACTCTTTGTTCTCGTTTGTTCATGCTGCGTTCTATTGTTCCATAAAAACACTCCTGTATTGAGGGACGATGCAAATTATTTTCTGAAAAATCAAACTTTTCACCAGCCGCTGTTTGTGTTTGTTAATTGAAATTTATTGTTTTTAAACGAATTATAGCGAATTATTAAATTACTGTTTTATATTAAAGCACTCATTGATTTGTACGACTTAATGACAAATATTGTTTGCTGGAACAATGCAATCAAACCATACAGTCAATTACTACTTTATTCTGTTACACTCGTGTGTCCAATATATCACTAATAACATATCATAATATTTCACTTCATTATTGCACATCACATGCATATATAGTTAAGTATCTCTGCTCTGCTCTGATGAAATTTTAAAATGTTCGATGGAGCTTCCAATGTCATCAGAATACAATTATCTCTCACTTTCTCATGGAAATTCTGCTGGAAACTCTCTCACGACAAGATGTACTGAATATTTAATTCTCTTTACAAATTTCTATTCCCTACCGCACTTAATACATCACAATACACTCTATTATACTTCAAAGACAATACGTGCAAGCATATTACTATCACTAAGTCAATATATCAACTTTCCTTCATAGCATTTTAATTTAGCCTGTACTGATGTGAATACAAGGAAAATACTGAAATAAAACTGCTCATATAAGGATTGACGTCTGTGTGTATACCCAGTGCTGGGTGTGTGTGTTTGTGTTTGGCCAACAGCTCGGCTTTGTGCTGTACACTGGCCTGCTCTAGTTAATTGCTGCGACTAATTCTACTATTCAACAAACACCAACAGAATGTGGTGCGGTGGTGCAATGCAATTTATACTACACCTAAATCATTATGCACTGCCCTAAGCCACACTTTTCATACTTAACCTACACTAAAACATCATACACTAACTATGGTGGAGGCGCCGGAACTACATTCTTCATAAATGCGAATAAACAATGGCGATTTTCGGCACATTTAAATAGGTAACTTACAAGCACAGTTGGTCATTATTGCACATTTCATTTGTATTTTATGACGTTAGGTAATTGTGTTCCAAATTAATCATTCGGAGCAATTTATTCGTGCAGTATATAAATATTTTGCCGAGTCAATAATACTTTTTCTTAGTAATTTTTTTTAAAATGTTCTATAGAAATAACAGGAAATAGGTTAATATACAGAATGCTCAGTAAAATAATATAATAAAAGATTCACAGTTGAATTAATAAATGCTAAGTAGAATTTTTTGGCTATATTTATGATATTTTCCATAAATAATAGGAATTTATATTACGAAGTTTGTTAATTTGGCGAAATAAAAGCTTTAATTTTTTTATTTCTTTTACAATTGGTTAGTTTAGGTTAGATTATGTTAGGTTTGGTTAGGTTAGGTAAAGTTTGGTATGATTGGATCAGGTTAGGTTAGGCCTGGTTAGGTTTGTTTAAGGTTAGGTTATATTAGGTTCCCAAATCATGCTTTACCATTAATTGTATATAGCAGAATTATTAAAATACTTTGAAAATATATTTGTTATTATATTATATTATATTATATTAATATACACTACATCTCTTGAATATATATACTTGTAAAATCTATTTAGCAAATTTATATTATACATAGCAATTTAGTTTCTATGACGTGGCAAACGTTCTTTTAGACAGGTACTTGTACTTTCTTCTGTTCTATAATACCATGGATCGTACTCGATATTCAAGATGTTTTCTAATTATGTACTTTTAAAACTAGATGAAAGTATTCTAATAATAATGCATTGTTTAAATGAACTTCAATTTTTATCTGAAAAAGATATTAAAATATTATAGGAATAGAGAAATACAAACAGTTATTGAAATTTTTTTAGAGATAAATAAAAATATCTTAAATTTTGAACATGTCATCAAAAAGAAACGACATTAATTAATTTACTTCTTTTTATTTATTTTCAGTTTACAAAATTTATACAAAGATTAAATTCAGTATGAATTTGTTTAATAAGACCCATTTATTTCCCTTCAAGTAATGCCTTCAAGTTGGAATAATATGACATCTGATCACTAAGATTCTCAACCTTCCATAATAGTTATTTATGATATAAGTGTTAAAAGTGATATTTTATGAGTGAGTGGGGAAGTTTGAAACGAGGCGAAGCCGAGTGTAACAAACCTCACGAACGAAATAAAATCACTTTTAACACAAATATCATACACTATTTTTCCTACGACCCTAGTTATATATTAGTAAATAAAAAATATAGAATGACATTTATGACAGGTCATGATGTATTTGTTATGAACAACTGAACATAAGTGCTGTTAAAAGTAAAAGTGTTTACTGTGTTATAAACTGTTATTTTTAACTTGCTAAGCAACCGTTAAAAAGACTATTTTTAACACTGGTCGTAGGAAAAAGAATTTAAACCGTGTTTATTAGTAAGTCAATTTTAAATATCTCCCCATACAACTTTAATTCAGCTTAGTCAGTTGATTGAAATTACATGTGAAATATATTTTAATCGTAAGAATACGAATTATTAGAACATCAAATGTAATTGAAAGTTAGAATTATATTTATTTATTTATAATTAATGATTTTTATCGAACTTTTGTGACGACAGAATACAGTTATGCTTTTGCATAAAAGGGATAGTGAAACGTAACTTTTTGAACGTAGATCGTAGATTGCGGCAAAACTCCCTGAAATTTTGTGACGTCATTTTTGTATAAAATTTCATTTTTTGAGAAATCTAGGGATCTTTTAGTGAAATAAAATGTAGAACTTTTGAAGACAATCTTAATAAAATAAATCACTTAACTTCCCCATTGATTATTTTGAATTAAATTTCTTATTTTTTAAAACACAATTTACTAATCAGAATTACACTTATTACATTTCATAATTTCCGAAATACAATTAGAAACATGTAGTCACGTAAAATCATTTATCATTCATTATATTTGCTTACCGGTCAACACTAACCCTTTTTCAAAGAGTTATATGCTATATCTTAATACTGATCAACATTAGTACTTATAAAATTAATCGTGTTATTATCAGCTATAAAGTATTTATGTAGTAAAGAGGAGTATGTATGCAGAAAGTGTTGCGGCATATAAATATGTGATGCGTGGAGTCGCGTAGTAAAACGTTTGTAATGTAGTTGGGGTGTTGTTTGCGAGTATTTTTTATCGATCGCGGTATAAACCGATGTAGCATATTTAAATCGCCGAAGGCGTCGTTCCAATGCGTTTCCAACACATTTCACATTTACGACTATGACTTGTTAACCCAGTTAGGTGAAGAAAGCTTGCGATATGAAACCGTGTATTTGTGTTGATACACGACTCGTCCATTTGAGTTTAATTGATGAATGCATCGCGAATTGATTGAACAAATGCGCTGCTGGGGTTGGATGTTCCCAGATAAATGTCCACTAAATCCAACTATCAAAAATCTCATTTCGGATTTGTTAGCTCCATTCACGTTTCATTTGCTCGACACGACGCAAAAACACAAATCTCTACATTCGCAAAAACAATAGGGGTTTCTACCATATTTTTTTTATAATTTATGAGGGAAACAAAGACTATTGGTGAAAATCCGATGAAAATGTTAATAATAACAAGCGAATTACAGATTTTCTAAAGTTTGAAATATAATCAATGTGACGTCACGAATATGTTTTTTATATCAAACTGTTTTCTTCGTGGTCCAAAAAATATGCCATTTGTAAATTATATACATAAAATATAAATTAATATTACAATACTGTCAAATAAAACTGTTTAAGAATAATAGTAACACTAGTGATGCAAATTTTTAATACATTACACATAAACAGGAAATGTATTCACTAACCTCGTGTGTAATGCTGTCCCAGTTGTAAAAGAAATAACAAAATGAATATATAACACACAAATACAAATGATAACACTTCAAAAGTGTACAATTGAAATGTACTGTAACTCAAAGTCACGTCATTTTTGTTCTTCAAACTTATTCGTTAGACTTATCGGCGACATTTTTCACTTGCGAATTAAAACATTCGCGGCCTTTTCCAATTGCCAAACAAAATATGTATGTAATTCGTATTGGTGACGTCGCTCTATAACAAAATTCTTCTTCATTTCGGAAGTATTTCAATTACATCATTTTATTTTTTTTATTAATATTCATTATTATGCGTATTCTTTCTATTTTCTTAACAAATTTCTCTTAATTCGATTACGTTGGATTCCCATTATTACCAAATATTCTTATCGTCTTTGTGTGTGTGATTTCATAAAAAATAAGCTTGGAAATTTTGATCGGAGGAGTTTATGGGTCGTAGATAAGGCGGCCATATTGGGTCAGCAACAAATGAATGTAGATTTAGGTCCTTGGGGCCGGGCGCGTCCCTCGCGCAGACACGCGGAAGTCGCGATAAAAACAACGCAACGTCACTTCCGGTCATCTGCACTGTAAGATACGCGGACGCTAGAACACCGCCGTCCCTTCGGCCTAAGATACGCACAGAAAGGAACATTTTAAAGTGGACCATTCTCGCCAGACAGTCAGCAACTATTACCCCAGATATATAAACTCTTATCGTTTCCTTAAATCTGCACCCAAAAAACTATCCAATTTAAGTTATTACAGCCATATCCGAACGGCTGAGCTCGGATTATAAGGTGTTGATATTTCTTGAAAGTAAGCGAATATGTCTGTTAAAGAACTATGTAGTCTGGTGAGTGTTGCATCTTCCTTATTTTTAATATTCAACATGCAATTTCAAGAAAGATTGCTACATTCCTAGTTTGCTACATTTAATAGACTTAAACCTAGGAACCGTTTTTGATAAGAGTTATGAATGCTAGTGTGAATTTGTTTGCTAACCCCAAAATACTATATTTATTTTTTATTCTATTTTATAATTATAATGTTTGTATCATATATACATATATACTAGAGATTCGACCATATTTTCACTATTTGGTATTAGGCTTATTCGGCATATTTTAATACCGAATATTCGGTTATTATTAATATATTTGCAATAAGAGTAAATAAATTATCTAGTTATATTATTTGGCGGTAAATGTCCTGAAACTGAAATAATTAAAATTAATAAGAATGAAAAAAATTATATTAACAAAAAAAAGGGCGAGCATTTTAGTACAAATATACCTCTCTTCTCAACGAGGACCACCAATCACGCTTTCAGAAATATATTATTCGGCAATACCGAATATTCGGTGAAAATTTCACTTAATATTTGATATTCGGTTATTCTGTTGAATTGTTATTCGTCACATCACTAGAATATACAGAAAACCTCGCTTAACGTGGAGGGCATACGTTTCAAACAAGTCTCAAAACTAAACGAAACAGCGTTGATCGAAGTCATCTTAATGGGCATAAGAGAAACACAATAGAGAATAAGGAAATTTATCAGTTTGTTTGTAACTCATATTATTAAATGTACTTAGTAGTACTTTTTATTCCTAATACATTAATAAAAATAAAAAAAAATCCTCATTTGACAATTCTTGTTTTTTGGGAAAAAGTAATCTATCATGGTGTGCCTTTTCCTTTCTCGTATTTTTTATAAAATGATGAAATTATGAGTGTGAAAGCAACAAAGTCGTGCAATTTCCGAAAACTGAAATTTTAATTTTATGTTAGAAAACTGGAGTTAAATAAATCAATGAAAAATTAGAATTCAAAAAAACAGCGTAATACCGAAACAGCGTTAATCGGGGTCTGTATTTGTTTATATACCATAAAAAAGCTTAATAAATATTATTTATATTATTGGCCATAACCGAACGACTGAGCAGGGATATATTCAGAATGTGAGTGTTTGTTTGTGTATGTGTATGGTGGAGGTATGCGGTGCGAGGAATTAAAGGAAGTCATATCTCGCGTTGCGTGCTGACAGTGTGGTTTAGTGCGGTTGTTTATCATTATTTGCGAGTTAACCGCATGTAAATGCGTGGGTTTTTCTATCCGACATAAAAATAAATCTTCTACAAGCTTCAAACCCGCCACTGGCCGCCGCTCTTTAAATCGAACCATTTTTACATGAGAGAAAACGCCCTGCACGATTTATGACGCTAGTTTTTCCTACGGCAGAAAAAATTCGCGACATAGTTATCAACTCACATTAATGACCTGCGAGAATATCATACGCTGCACACACACCATCCCAATTCATTCAAAAACGCCCAAACTCTACATAAATCGTTTCAATGCCACATCAAATAATGAACAGAAAAGGAAAAATTGTAAAACTCTCAAATCTTCATCAATTAAAAACACGACTCCGACAAATGTTCTTGTAGACATAATCTTTATCTCTCAATTAAAAATGACGACTTCTTTCCAGTCTGAAGAAAAATTCCTTACGAACTGTTTTTGTACAGTAAAGTTCATATCACTTCAAATCGTATGGAAAGGTTCCGGGTTCAAATAATATAGTACGTCTCATATAGAAAAGGATCTGTCTTATTTCGTTCGTATTCCGTTCAGCTTTTTTTAGCTTTTTTCGGTAATCACAAGAAATTTTTACTTGTAAGATGTAAAAGTTGGTAGTTCGTACTCGTATAAACAGTCAATTTAATAATTATATAGACGAAATTCAAGAAGACAAAACTTCATCGGGATAATAAAAGCAAAGGCCCATATTAGCAATGCACTATTATAATGAAAGCATTTTTAGGAAATATGCTTTTACAATACAATCTTATGAGAACAGACGTCACTTTTAACAAAATCTCTATAACAGTGGGCTCATAATATGGGCCATTGTATTTCATCAATTTCTGTATACAGGGTGGCTGATTTTTCATTGTCCAGACCATATCTCCCGAAATATTAAATATACAAGAAAAAGCTAAATAGGAAACTTGTGTAACAAGACCTCGTCTATAAAATAGCGTCAACAGATGTTTTCCATGGCCTACTGATTTGGCGAAAAAAATTTTAACATTGTTTTTTTAAATGGAACACCCTATATGTTTTTACGGAATAAGGTTCTACATCAATTTCTCTTTACAATTATGTATAACAAGTGGGGGTTTGCCTTTAATTTATGCTTAATATTGCAAAAAATAAAATTATATAAGTCGGCTGTGTTTTTTTTTATAAATCTGATATAAGTGTTTATTAGAAGAGTTTTATGGTTTTCATTTAATAAGTAACACAAAACAAAAAAAACAAAATTATGAGTTGACATTATTTTTATTATAATATGCTCTATAATTAATAAAATTAAAACAACCTTAATTTAAGTTTAAATAAACGAAATTAATTAAATACATTGTTTTACAATAACTGCTCAAATTGCCTTCCATTGCATTTTGGGCCCGCTTAATCAAATTTCTTCTGGCGTCACGCAACATTTCGGGGGTAATTAGTAAGCAGGCTGCAGAGATTTTATTTTTTAATTCCTGAAGGTTTCGGGAAGGAGTACTGTACACTTCGTTTTTTAAAAAACCCCATACAAAAAAGTCAAGAAGAGATAAATCTGGCGATCTGGCAGGCCACAAAATTGGCCCTCTGTTGCCGATCCAATTTTGACCAAATTGATTGTTCAAAAAATTTGTTATTGCAGCTCCATTATGAGGTGGTGCGCCATCATGTTGGAACCATAAATTTCGTATTAGAGCTAATGGAATATTTTCTAGATAATCTTGGAATTCATTTTCTAAAAATAATAAATATCGGTTCTAAGTTAAAGTTCCATCATAAAAATAAGGTCCCAAAATTTCATTGCCGACTATCCCTAACCATACATTAGTTGAAAAACGCTCTTGCGCACGACTTTCAACAATTAAATGTTGGTTTTCATCATCCCAATGATGAGTATTATGTGTATTAAAAGTTCCATTCTTATGAAAATTTGATTCGTCTGTCCAAACTATATTATTTAGATATTGTCTTCCCACATTCAGGACCCACTCGCAAAACACAATTCTATTGTTGGGATCATTAGGATGTAATGTTTGGACTAAATTTATTTTAAAAGGTTTCATTTTGTGCAATTTTAAAACTTTTTGAATTTCGTATCTGGTCATATTTAAATCAAATGCAGCTTGTCTTGTAGAAGTTCTAGGATTGGCTCTAAAGTAAGCTAAAATAGTAACTTCATTATCATGATTAATTCCTCTTCGATTTTGAATGCTTCGTTTTGAAAAGCTACCAGTGGACCGAAGAGAATTTTCCAAATTTTGATATGTATTAACATGAGGTTGTCTTCTGTTAGGATATAAATTTTGATACTCCATAGCAGCTAGACGTTTATTATTATTGGATTTGTGAAAACAGCAGAGCATATCAACCTTTTCACTATTTGTGAAATTCATTCTTCTTTTATAATTACGAACTACAACACCTTTTCAACTAATAATCACTTCTGTCTGTTTCTTGGCAGTTGTCTACAGGTATAAACAATAAAATAATTGCAAATCACAGCCGACTTATATAATTTTATTTTTTGCAATATTAAGCATAAATTAAAGGCAAACCCCCACTTGTTATACATAATTGTAAAGAGAAATTGATGTAGAACCTTATTCCGTAAAAACATATAGGGTGTTCCATTTAAAAAAACAATGTTAAATTTTTTTTCGCCAAATCAGTAGGCCATGGAAAACATCTGTTAACGCTATTTTATAGACGAGGTCTTGTTACACAAGTTTCCTATTTAGCTTTTTCTTGTATATTTAATATTTCAGGAGATATGACCTGGACAATGAAAAATCAGCCACCCTGTATACTTTTTAATTTATTTAAATTTATAAAGAATGAAGCGGTTAACAGTTTATTGATTCCACTAACTTTAATCACAGAACGTATGTGCAATGATGCTAGGATAAGTAATAATACCGGCGGTACAAATTAAAAAAGGAGTTTGTACTGAAAATAGACAACGATTTTTTTTAATATAAATATTTTCAAAAATTGTTTTTTCATATTAAAATAATTCCATGCCACTGGTTGCATGCGTTTAATATTTATGGTTGCTACCCCTAGGTTATTAAATCAGTGCATTTATGAACATTCTTTGATGTGTGTAGTTATAGCTACTAAAACTATGTACTGCACAGGGCAATTGGTAAGAAGGACAAGGGTCTACGACGGAACAACGGTTATAGTACTTACTGTGCGGAACATTACACTCCACTGAAAATACAATAAGTACGTTCATAACCCCTTAATTTTACAGAAGATACGCAAGAATTATTGACGAGTTCATTTCTACTTAATAAATATCCGTAAATGTGCGAGGTTCTTGATTTCTTCAATGGTGAGGAAAAGAGTAAAATGTACTGAAATTTGTTGGCCTGGTCGTCGTAATACTTTCCCGTCTTCTTGAACTTGTTGTTGCATCAGATGCTCAAGATTGAGTGACAGATCTATTTCTATTTAATAATTATCCCCAAGAGTGTGAAATCCATGAATTCTTCAATACTGGAGAAGAGAGTAGAATGAAAAGAAATTTGTTTGGATGGTCGTCGTAAATAGTGTGAGAATGTAGGTAGCGGAAGAGCGTGTCCCCCATTCAATTATTCTGTGGCCGCTCGCCGCCATATATTTATTTGCAAATAAAGTAAATGACGGTGATATTTCGGGATGTAAACCAGCGCGGCGACACGTAATGTATTCGTGTAGTGCGGCCGCGGCCACATACGTTTAAATTTTTGTTCGTTTTGAAATAAATTTTCCATAATTTCAACATAAAGCTCTTGCTGGCGAGCTATTTATTCCCCGAATCAATACCAACCACGTGATAAACTCACCAAATTGTTTTTACACCCGTACGTTCCACAAATATTCACACTCCGCAGCACAGGAATTAAGATTATATTTTACAATAAATCCCTCAACTCTCTAACTACAATATGGGCCACAAATCCTCTCGCAATCCGTTCGCTTTACTTGAATTTGTCGCCGTTTATAGGCGCTATGAAACCACACACACGTTGTGTTTTAATCTGGGTAATATGGGGTATGTAGGCCAAGAATTCCTCTTATTCCAGTGACAATTTCACCTGAATTTCATGTGGGTTGCAGCGACTTGAAGGCAATATATATTGCAGAATAGTTGGGATTTCTTCCCAAGAACTATCTGTGGTAATTAAGCCAACAGGCAGTATAATTCGGTGTAGATATCATCACGTTTATAAGCAGTAAAATAACCGTTATTGTTTATGAAACCGAGCGTGAAATTTTTATCGTTCCTAAAGCGCCTCCACCAAATTTCGTTGCAAGCCATCATTTTAATTTATTACGATATAAAATGCTATCTACTCTATACATTCCATACAATGTTTCAAATTAAAAATATCACTGATATTGTCACACACACTATTACATCATATTCATTAAATAGGTCAAACTAGGTCAATAAATATCTATCATGAACTCATTCTTTGTTAATTGACATAAAACTGAAACCCAACTTATACGTGCAATGAAATTATTTGGTGAATTGTTGTTTATTGCATTTACATAGTAAATAACTAAACTATATCGCAATAATAATAGTAATAATATAGTGCATTAATTAGTATTATAAATAAACAAACATACATAGTTTATAATAGAGTAAATTGAACACGGCGCCGCCACCAAAAGTTTGTATTGTCCATGTGGTATTTTTCCCCATCTCTGGAAATTGGATATGAAAGTTGTGTAATTATATATGTGTGTGCACGTGAACTGGCACGTGATCTGGCGGCACACGTGACGCAAGCCATCCCCCAGGACTCGCAAGAAAAGGGAAGAATCTTTTGAATATTGAAAGTTGTGCTGTGGCTGTACTAGATTGTTACCGAAACGTAATACTTGTTGAAAGTGAATAGTTTATAGAGCTGTAGGTAATAATGGGAAACCCAATCTAGTGGCCGGGCTGTCCGATTGTAATAGGTGGTCGTGCGCGCTGTAGCAGTTTAGATATAGATTTTAATTGACCAATCAGCTTGGGCCTGATGCTTCATTGTCTTACAATTACATCATTTTCCCCCGATCAGATAGCAGCTGAAACCATTTCATCGTCTTTTGTCTGTACACTCGGGGCCAAAAACTAAAAATACCCGATATTGATATCTCAAAGGAGTTAATCAGTCAATTTAGAGTCTTTGTGTAAATAATTAAGCAATTAGGCACCTCTTTAATCTGGTTACAAATCGAAAATTCTGCATCGCTCGAGGCTACGTATCCTTGTTGTCTGCAGGGGGGTAATAAACGAAGTTATGAAAGAAGATGAAGGTAGGCAGGCCCGGGCTCAAGGGGGGAATTTTTAAAGCCATAACGCTCGACCCGCGCCATTTTACACTTGATGTGAATACATAACTCCCCGGTATTGAATTTCAACTCGAGATGGAAGAATATCCCGATATGTTCTGGCAAACATACACACACCTGATGCCCTCGTCTCGAATTAATACACCAGTGTCTTGCGCCGTATATCTCGCGCTGTACGTTTAATTATCTCCGTTCTCCTCACATCCTTTATTAAGTTTTCTTTTTCCGCGATATATTTAGCCGGCAGTGTGTCCACCAGCATCTGACCAGCTCGTTTGTCAAGCTGAGCTCAGGCCGCCTAGCTTTATTATTATTAATTGCACCATCTTGCTCATATGAATTACTCTAATTACATTTTTACTCTGATTTTAAATCTACTTGGTTTTATCTCTTTGGACGAATGAGTAATGCATATTAGATATATACTCGTAAGTGTTTATTTGTGCGTAGGAGAGAAAGATTCGGTAGTGAATTTAGTAGGTAATAGATTTATTATTATTAATTGCGTGTCATACTCATATGAATTACTTTAATTTCATTTTTAATCTGATTTTAAATCGATCTGTTTGGACGAATGAGTAATGCGTATTAGATATATACTCGTAAGTGTTTATTTGTGCGTAAGAGAGAAAGTTTCGGTAGTGAATTTGGTAGTTAATTGCAGCAATCCGAGCAGGAATCTGATTGGCGATTAACTCCCGGTCTCCCAGAGTTTCTCCGGGCGCTCCGGGTAGTCCGGGCCTTCCGGTTCCGGTTAGCAGCTTCATCAATCCCCTCAACTGCTAGTGACACCTGTCCGCTAGACCTAAACACCCTGCTCCTGCACTTTACACCACGTACAACCGATACCATTCAAATTGAGACGTGTATCTGTAGCGACATACGATACTTTACTACACTAATTCACACATAGCCTACATAAATAGATTTATGTGTGCTACGGTGTGCTTGTGATTTTAGTGACAATTTATTTTTAATACATCAGTTATTAGCGAGCGTGCAATTGTCTGTAAAATATGAAATGATTCAAAACAAAACTAGTCAGCAAAAAGTGACAAATCACCCGCACAGTTAATAATAAAATACGCGAGCCCTTCGCCTCCCGCGTGCACATATGCAACCTGCACTATCACACGCACTATCTGTCCGACATTTGATAAAATATATTTTCTCTGTTCAGTGTCAGCCTTGATTAATGTGAATTCAATAAAAAGCAATTAAAATAAATAGGCTGGGGCGCACGCCACTGGCAGGCGCGGGCCCGTGCCACCTACCAGTGGCGTACGTGGCGCGTAATCAGTGCAGCTTGACAGCCGTGTAATTATATTTTCAAATGAAATGCAGGAGCGATGTGCATATGTTCGTCGGCTGTCACTTGTTCGCCTGGATAATTATATGTAGATAAGATTATCAATTCATTTGTTTCATGGCATACATGCGATGGAATTGTCATATATTATTTGTCCTGTTCGGTTGTTGTTAATTACGGCTAATTAAAATTGCTTCAGGCCGTTTGTACACACGCCATTTTTATATATCCGGACCTCAATTATTTATTGCGAGATTGGATTGTTTACTAATAGTACGTACATAATACATTCGTCAATAATCTACATAACATACTAAATAAAATATAGAAAATGCATTCTACTCCTACTCGAGTATGTATGTATGTAAATAAAATGCAGTGGCTTATGTTGCCATATGTACCTCAATGCATAGGTAAATACTTAATAAAATATTGGATAGTAATTGCACATAAACGAAACTAAAATCAAACTTTACTTAAGCTTAATTTTATTTACATTTTTACACTTTTATCAACACAAATCACGACACTCGATTTCTCTGCCTTGAAGTATTGCCGTCTAGTACTAAACTTTCTAGACTCTTGTCTTGTATTGTCTAGATTATCAAGGCAATACAAGACTTTATTATTTTAGATCAAGACAAGAAAATTCTAGGTAATTTTCAAGATTCTTGATTAATTTTTAATTTTTAATTTTCGAATTATAAATATAGGTATCATCCGAACTGAAACAGAGATTGTAAAATAATAAAAGAAAGCTGCCGAAGAATTATCTGTCGTATAAAGCTTACGCGTAGGTTAATATAGAGTCTTGAAGCAATCTAGAATCTTGATATGTAGACAAGACTTTTTAATTTAAACTTAGATTTACTCAAGTCTTGTCTAGAAGGGAACACTAGAACTGAACTGAATACATTGTTAATCAGAACATGGATTGATCCACCCACTTCCAGAGCCGGTGTAACTCTGGCATTAAGTGCATCTGGTACATATAACACGCATAACCTAAACAAAACGAAAATCGACTGAAACTTAATTACATTAAAAGGACTACATTACGACTACGACTGAACTACGGCTAAATCTATCTAAAAGTGTCACGATCGAACTCTACAAATTTTTGTTGAGAGGCAAATCTACCCCGTCAACTTCTTATCTAAAAATTCTTTGAACTATTATCTCAGCATCTGGCCCTATAACTTTTTATTTTTATGACAAACATGTCAACGTCTACACACCAATAAGAAATGCAGACCCACAAACAAGATGGAAAGCAGGTCTGTAATTTCTGCCTTGTTATACCTTGTCAGTTCAAGTACAGGGGTGTAAGCGAAGAAACGATGCTGTGTATGTAGGCGGCGTGTAGAACTTAAAAATGCAGGAATGGTGTAAGTGCGCGAAGCGTTTAAATTAATCCCATCTTAAAAAACAATCCGGCGCCGTTGGGTCGGGAGTGAATTGTAAAGATCTGGCATGTGTGGCTGGGATTTGCAGCTAATTCCAGGTCGCGGTAGGCTGTGCCAGTGCTCAGATGAAAGTCGCGCTGTTCCGGGAATTATGTGCGTTGTAAGCCACTGTTCCTCGCTCCAGGCTCCACGCTCTGGCTACAAAGAATTATTCGCACTACTACATGTGGACTTTTCCCTCGCGCATCACATTATATTATTGTAACACTGTTTATTTTAAATGTACAATGGGATTGCTGACAGTAATACAAATTTAATGAGAAAACTACTGAATTTCAGATAGTGTATATACTCTATTTTTCACAGTTGATCCTCACGTCATAAATTTCTACCGTAAGAATTATTCAACTTTTATCTTGTAACTTATCTCATTATCGTACGTGTTACAGGGAAGTATTATTATATACTATCTGCGTCTTGAATGTCCTTCATATCATTCCTGTCATTGATGACGGTGATTTTGGCGTGGATAGTTTGTGCTTCATTGTGTTAGTAGTTTCGTTAGTTTATTCTACAACAATTTCCGTATGTTTTATCTATTTTTATATTTGTATATAATACTGTCAGTTTTGGCATTTATTTATTTTGGGAAATCACATGATTTCACCTGACAATATATATTCCTCTTCCACTCCAAAGATTTAAATTACAAGGTTGCAATTAATGACGTGATAGGTATTTATGAATGTTGACATTAAAAATAAAATATTGTATATTTAGTAAGAAAAGTGATATTCCCCGATGATGGTGGATATTGAGGGACGAGCCGTAGGCAAGGCCAGCAATTTGAGGAGTCCCGGAAGACACTTTTTCTACGTGGTATACATATTATTTTTATGGGGTTTATATTCAATAATTAGCAATTGTATATTTCATTTATAAATGTCAGACAACCAATAAGACAAGATTGTTGCGTTATAATATCTCAGGGTAGCATAACAATGATATGTATATATAATGTACAGTGGCTCACAAAATTATTCGTACACCTAAGTTTTATATTTAAAAAGTGAAAAATGGAGTACTTTAAAAAAAATATTGATGTATTATTGACGGGATCAGATTCTCTTATTTTCCAGAAACAAAATGCAATAGCCAATTATGAAATAAATATTATTTTTCTTATGTTAATTAAATAAAAACAAAATGTGTACAAGAACTAGGTACACAAAATTATTCGTACACTTATGAAATCTTACATATAACGAGTCAATATTTATATTTATAAACATGAAACATCTGTGATTGCATAATTATCATTTGTCTGAGTATTTTGTATAAGATTTTTTTAAAAATAGTTCACAAAAATAAGAAATTATGGTAGTTGAAAGGCTAATCTGCTTGAAATTACTTTGCCAGTGTAAATCTTTAAGGGAGGTTGACAAAATTAAACGAAGATCGCACTAAATGTTGAGAACCATATAAGTAAATATAAAAATGAGAACCAGTAAAAAAATATTCACCGTGGAGGCCTTAAATTATTTTTAAGTCAGCAGAATAAACTATATATTGAGCGTTAAGTGAAATCAAATCCTAAAAATCCCCTGAATAAATTAATATTAAGAATAACTAATTTTTTTAAGGGTCTATTGGAACATAGACTATTCAAAGAACTTTAAGAAATTTTGATTCTAATGGTCTTATAGTAAAAAGTGGGCCCTATAATTCCAAACAAAATAAAATAAAGAGACTCGCATTTGGAAACAGTACATTAACACGGATTGTGTTTTTTGGAAATTGGTAATTTTGCGGATTTGAGTGGAATGGCAAATCTTTTGATTGGAGAAATCCAAATTCTGAGCTTAATAACTGCAATTTATATAGTACAGTGAAACACGGCGGCAGGATCATATTAGTTTGAGGATATGTAGGAGCTCCTTATGACTATATGGCCATTAAAATCAAAATTTCTTAGAGTTCTTCGAATAGTCTATGTTTCAATATATCCTCCAAAAATTTCAGATATATTTTTTGTTAATTTATTCAGGAGTTTTTAGTATTTAATTTCATTTAATGCTAAATAAATCGTTCATTCTGCTGATTAAAAATTTTCTTACGGTCCCCACGGCAAATATTTTTCAACTACTCCTCATTTTTATATTTACTTTTAATGTTGTTAACAATTGAGAGCAATATTCATACAATTTTGACAACCTCCCTTAAAGATATACACTGGCAAAGTCATTTCACATAGATTCGTCTTTCAACTACCGTAATTTCTTGTTTTTGCGACCCATTTTTGAAAAAACCTTTTACAAAATACTCAAACAAATGATAATTATGTAATCACAGATGTTTTATATTTATAACTATTAATATTGACTCGTTATATGTAAGATTTCATAAGTGTACGAATAATTTTGTGTACCTGTTTTTGGTACGCATTTTGTTTTTATTTAATTTACATAAGAAAAATAACATTTTTTTCATAATTGGCTATTGAATTTTATTACTGGAATATGAGAGAATATGATCCCGTCAGTAATATATCAATATTATTTTTAAAAGTACTCTATTTATCACTTTTTAAATAGAAAACTTAGGTGTACGAATAATTCTGTGAGCCACTGTATGTTATTTTTCCTAGTCTCGTAACTACACTAAAATACCGGAATAATGCAGTTTCCGGTTAGAAAACACACTGGAAAAGTGTCATTTTTCGTCTGATTAATTAATTCGCGTTAAATAGAAACTGTGATAATTAAGTGGATAACGCTGATCGGTTCAATTTCAAAGAAATCGTAAGCGTGACTGTAATATTACGCGGTCTTGTTGCCATCCTTGCAGATGTCTAATAGTTTTATAAAAACAGCGTACTAGACAAGGCATCATTTGCTCGTAGATCATATTTCGTCATTAGTTCAATCTCCTACAACGAAATATCAATAAAAATGACCTCTTTAATGGAACATATGACGTTGTTCAAATATAAAGGAAAAAACTATGGCATTGCAGAAAATTCCGGTATTTCTTTATCGATTATAATATTAATACCAACCAGTGTTTCTTTCAGGCATATCCCGGAGTATTCGCAAATATTCATAATTAATTAAGATATTTCAGAACAACAATTCAGACCTTCTTAAAAGCACCACTTCCGGTTACCTGATTAACACCAAAATCTAATCAGATTTAATCTAGGATGTCAGAATATTGTATCCAAAATTTCACCTTGTTATTTACTGGTATTTGAAAAATCGTTATAACATCCATCCATCCATCCACACTCACGGACAAACATTATCGTAAAAATATTAAAATGTTATTGAGACATCATTATCCCCTCACAAAAATTTATTATTTATTTACTTAAAATTTATACAAACTAATGCCCGGTTTTTTTATAAGCCAGTCAACTAACCTATCCGGTTACATTAATTTAACTCGCGGATTTCTATACTATAACCATTAGTTAAAATAACCTAGTGATTGAAACTACTGTTTAAATTACCTGAATAACACCGAGGTAATAAATTTTAGTTGGGAGTCTAATTGACAGTGACAGTCACACTTCAAAATTCATTTTGAATTTAAATAGTGTTATTATAAATTATAAATACTTTTCTTGTTTGAGTATAAATTTTGCATCAATTTTTAAAGTGTAAATAAACAATTCTATGTTATCTATAACATATCTTTAAGGTCCTTAGTAGAAACCATTTCATCAGTTGAATTAGTTTTTTCAGCAGACGATGAAATTGCAGATCAAATTATAATATCAAGACAGACTGTAGAATTATATACACAGTAACCGATTTCTTGGCTTCGCCGGGAGTAGATTATATTCTGATGTCAAATACAATTCGACAACAAAATAAATTTGTATTTCTTTATAAATACAGCCTCTATCACGTTCTTTATTAATTTTTATTAGGCCTACACCCTTTTTACACTTTACTATGTAACTTCTATGTTTTGTAACTACTTTTTATTTATTTATTTTTTATCTAATATTTGACAGCTTATGGCTTATTGCATGAACTGCCATATATTGTACAATATTTAGTTCAGTAACTAACCGATAATTTAACCATCGTTTACAATACCGGGCATTAATCATTAAAAAATAAAATAAAAGTATATTATTTTTTGCAAGCTATTACAGGTATATATAAAATGTAGCAATTGGTCACGTACACCATATGCCTCGTCGGAATTAAAAATAAAAGTGGTAATATATTGATTGGGATTTAGTGACATGGAATAATTTTGTAGGTGCAGATTGTAGGTAGTAGATAGTTAGTGCACAGAATTAATTAAATGAAAATCAATAGAGATTGTTAGTCGGCAGGTCGGCTAATCCAGTAGAGATAATCAGAATAATGCCATCACGCGTTGATCGCACGTAAGACAACATCCAGAGCCAGTGTTTCATTTCCTGCTGGAGAATGCCGGCGCTAGTACACAGCGACCCTTTTTTCTTCCATTAAAATTTCAATTTCTGGTCCATGAATGTTGCAGCAGCGGAACGGTGGGTGTGTCATGCAGTTTAGCACTTTATTAAAAATTTCCATAATTTTCCGAGAGGACAAAGTTTGCCGCTTCACGTTCACTTTCGCGACGAAGAAGCTGCGAGATGTTTTCGCTGCCGCTTACGCTCTCATTGTTTACGTCCGGTTTCAACCCTTTCGAATAACAACCAATTAAAAAATTATCCCTTTCCTTTCTCTTCTTTCTTTTATTGTTGTTTCATTGTCGAACAACTCGCCAAATTAAAAATAATAATTCATTACAGCTTCCCTGTTAATTTGTGCAGGGTATAGATGTCTGCGCAACAATTTATTCGTACAATATTATAAAAAGTTACATTGCTAAGTAAAAAAATATATTGCTTTGTTAAAATTAGATATGCTAAGTAAAAAATCTTGGTAGGTACTAAATATTTGTCATTATATTTAATTCGCTTTCTATGTTACTTTATGTTTTGCTAAGTCAATAATAATCTTTTAATATACCTGTATCATAAACTTTGTTTAACAAACTTAAAAGCATGCGAAAAGGCAAGATTAAAATACGCTGTACTTACGTAACTTTGCTTAGTGTCATCTCCATTAAACGTCCAAATCAAAATTTCTGATACTGTTTTCATGTATATTGTGCAGGTAATAATAAAAAATAGGGTATGATACCCGTGTATAAGAGCCATTAAAGCACTCGTGGTTTTAATGAGTAGACACTTGTATCATAATATTCTATTTTCTAGTAATACATTTTAAAATGTTCGGTAAAAATAACAGGCAGTAGACTGTATTATAATACAGAATTTTATTGTTTATTTTAAATATACACTTGTAAAACTTACTTAGCAAATAATGACAGACCGTTTCTGTATACATATATTATAGCAGAAAGTATGTATGTGTGGGGTTTTTCGGCTTTTCATTGTGGCACGGAGAAATACCTGGAGGCTCCGGAACACTCGTGTGCAGCTTTGACAAGGCTCCGGAACCCTCGGTCATGCTACGTGATTACGAGATGTGCATTACATCACAACAGAATTTATTATTAGACACAGACAACGACCGCCGACTCAGCACACCACAACCACCTCAAATTTATTCAATTTAAGACGCAGAACATGTTTTTTCATAACATTCTTTACATATAAATACAAATATAAATTCCATACCCATTATAATAAGACGTTATCATTTATACATATATATACATATATATATATATATATATATATATATATATATATATCTATATATATATATACTCTATTTTCCACAGTTGATCCTTACATCATAAATTTCTGTTTCAAGAATTATGAAACTTTTATCTTGCATCTTTGTCATAGCATAGATAAGATTTACATTTGCTCTTTCATTATCGTACGTTTTACGTAGTGGTATATAATATGCTATCTACATTGCAAAAAATGTCAGTTTTGTCATCAATGTCATTTAAGCGTTAGTTTGTTCTACAACTTTTTTTTGTATATTTCATCCATTTTTATATTTTTATGATGCTGTCAGTTTTGACATTTATTTACTTAGGAAATCATATGATTTCACTCGACAAAATGGTGTCATCAATCTCCTTTCCTCCTCCACGGTTTGAATCACATGGTTACAATTGATGACGTGAGAATCAACTTCGGAAAATAAAGTGTATATGTATATATTGCAACAATATGGAAATTTACTGCAGACATGATCATTTGGGCACTTGAATCACTTGATCTTGCATTCAGAATCGAGACTTGTAACTTTTTCGAAATAAAGATTAAAATTTATCTCCTAACTGTCATTCTGGATGCATGAGAAAGTGTTCAAAAAGATTAGTTTTTATATAATATAGTAAGGAGAGCAGGGGATGATTTCAGCTTATCCCTAGAAAATTTAAGATATTTTGTAAGAAGAGTCGCGTTTTAAATTCTGAGCAAGAGCTCAGCTGGTAGCTAAATAACGGTTTTTCACTATAGTAGTGAATAATGGTGAGTGTCTAAGTAGCCTAAACACCCACCATTATTGATCTTTATTTGACATGAGAAATTGTTTTTCACTACCACTTACCATGGTCACCTAGGTCAACAATAAATTACTATTATAAATAAAATATTATTGACCTATGTAGATAACTTAAACTGTTACTTTTTAAAGAAGCTCAAGTACCCAAATTCATATATGATTTGAATCATTTAACTCAAGAAAAGTGTATAATTCACAATTGAAATATGAAGTCTAATTTAAATAAGTAAATCAAATAAAACCATATTAAAAATCAAAAATAAGGTTGGCAAAATTAAACTTCAAATACAAAAACAATTACGGTCGACGTTATTTGTGTGAATTATAAGAAACAAGTTAACATTCATATCATATTATTTATTATTTATAGAAATATGTTAAGTGTACTATAAAAGATCGAAAATTCTGCATGTAAATTTGTGTTGGATGACTATGTTTTGATAGGAATTTGACTTTTTCTGTGAAATTTCAATGAAAATAAACGAACGCAGATCATTTTTAATGCACAAAATATATTTGTTTGACTACTTTTTAATAAAAAATTACTGTAAGTTTCCTTATGTTACATTCCATTTTTATATGAAGAAATTTATAATTTTATACAAGTTACCTGTAAAAAGTAAGTAATTCAGTATTTTTCATTTCTCGGAATTGTTTATTATTACAAAATAATGAAAAGTTCAGTTAAACGTAATATATACAACACGATTGAGATGGTCATTATTGACCAGCGCCTTGTGTCCCTCGCTTGCTTCGCACATCGGGACACAACTTAACGGTAGATCAATAATGATAGTTTTCTCAACCTTGGTGTATAATCTAGTATTATATTTTTGTTATAATTTTCATTCATCCGTAATATTGTAAATTCGTTTATAAATGTCATGTTAATAAATTACTGAGCTTGTTGTTATTTTGTTGTGTTATGTCGTCAAAACCATCATCGTAGCATTATTTTGAACATCCCCTTATTACATTATTAAAAACTGTTCTAAACATGAAGATATACTGAAAATATAAATTTTATATAAGGACGTATAATATACATTATTTTATTTAAATCATCTGTCCTCAATTTTATTGGATCCGTCACTCAACTCTCAAATTATGAATGTAAATGTAAATATTTTTTTATAATGAGTTTGGTATAAAGTTTTATGCATTAAAATACTGATATTCTTTTTATGATTTTGCAGAAAAATGTCAGTCTGGTATATTAATTACATTTTTTAATATAAATCGGTGTGAATGGCGTATGTTGGAACCGGATTTTAGTGTAATGATTGTCAAGCCATTCTGATATTGACAGTTATTAATAATCGTTAAAAAATATTTTGAAGCCAACATAAATCACATAATTACTTCAGCTTGGGTGAGTGTGTTTCTCTCCAGATGAAAAATGGTCGGTTGTTTTCAGTTTATATTATTTACTTCCAGGCACATGCAGCAGTACCGTTTACTGTATGTTCATATCTCCCTTTAAATGCGCGAGAAAAAACAGTTTAATATACAAGAGTTATTAGGCGCGGGCGTAACTTTAATTTGCATAAAATCAGACGAGCAATGCACTTAACTGCAACAAACAGAACATCGCTTCACACTTGCGACACGCAAATTAAATCAACAGATTCAGATTCTGACCTACATTTATTTGCATTTTTATTTCCACAAATTGTTTAATTTGGATTGTAATTATTTTATAGTATATTGCAAAGTAAATAAGTTAAATCGCTATATTCAAAATTAATTTGTTAAGTACAGTTTACAAGTATATATTTAAGGGAAACAATGTATAATAATATAAATTCTAAATTATTTTAATACCTTTATTAAGTACAATAATTAGACCCTTAAATATATTTACTTAGGTGAAGTGTACAAAATAAATGAAATATGAATATTTAAATAACTACCTTTAATGAACAAACAATAAATTGTAAAAAGATAAAAAAATAGTAACGCTATGAATGAACAAATACATACTCTAATTTAAAAATAATAATTATTAATAAAAACTTAAATACTAAAATTAATTATTTAAAAATTTAACACTATGCACTATTTATTCACACTAACTATTTATTAACTATATTTTATTTATTTCTACTTTACATGTCGCTGACATGCACTGACCGACACTGACTGATTTCAATGACTTTCTTCACACTCTGACCGATATTGACTTACTCAATTCCTAGAACCGTTCGACGCGACCCTTAAATATCTGCCGCCAATTAATCTATCGAATATTCTAGAGCCTTACAGTCTCTTTACCATTCCCGAATAATAGCGGCGTCGCTCCTACCCGATTTGACGTTTAACGTGACTACCTGCTCAGACAGGTCAGCCGTGATGACTCGCTCGTTACACTATCCTAACCAATTGTAGAAACAATACAAGAAAACAAAATCTTTTATTTAGGCAAATTAACAAACTTCGCAATATGAATTCATTTTATTGATGGCAAACATAATATGGAAATATAGCTAAAAAAATTCTATTTAGATTTAACTCTGCATCTATTTTAATAAATATAACGTTTAATGTTTTACTAAGAATTCTATATACAAACCTAGAGATTGATATTTGTTCCGAACATTTTTAAATTTATTTCTAGGAAAAAATATTCTTGACTCATCAAAACATAAAGTCGCATAGAGAGCTAATTAATTACTACGACAATTATTTAAGTACGTCGTAATTAAATTATTTTCAAGATAAAATATTTTTCTAATATATCTAATTTTAACATAGTAATATTTTTTTATATTTAGCAATGTAATTTTGCACAAAATTATAATACTATGCAAAAAAATTATTGCGGTTTAATTTTGGTATTGGCTTCCCGTAGACTTATAATGCGAAAATGATGAAACACTTAGGTATTCAAGTCTGTGAAACGATTATAATATTATAATTAATTCATGGAGCTCCTATCTCCGAAATAATTTAACTTTCCTGGCGGAGGCGCAATTTTTTACCCTCCATATCCTACATCGGTTCGCAATCGCAATATAATATTACAATAATTAATCAAGCATAGCTTCATGTGAAAGTCTTGCTACACGACATCTCAATTTACAATCAATAGCGGCGAAATCATATAGTAATTAGCTCACATATAAGGCTTGTTCCCTGTTCATCCTATCACACTACCCACGCAGTATACGCATTCACTTCATATTCCAAATATACTAATCAACTCTGTTAATTAAAAATAACAATGTTCTATATTTTATTGCAAAAAATATCTGCCTTTTATTCAATATTTCATATACTTGTACAATAAATAATATTTATTTTTCATTTTAATAAAACAATATATTTTACATATTTTTTTAAAATAAAACAAGAATAGCTAGAAGTTTGTACAAAAATATTTTTGTTTACAAAATATTCTTCAATTTTATTTTAGCGGTATAAATATACTAGAGACCACATTGTGTAATTATTTTATAGACCTTATTAATAATTAAAGACTCACTTAAATAGTTCAAATGTTCGTAATGAGATGTCACTACCATTACCGTTTTAGAATTAATTGAAATTTTGATAATTAATAGCGTTCATATTTTTAAATTTAAATTATTCAAAATTTGGAGCGATATATAATTAATTTCATTGATTTTGAAAATTAAGTTATTTTTTTAAAAAAAAAACCTATTAATTTTAGATTTCCACGAAAATTTAAATTCTAGGGATATTTAATGTGCTTTTGAGAATTATACATATAAGGACATTTATAAATAAAGAAAAAATCCAGTAAAATTTAGATATTTAAATAATTGTACCACTAGATTTTGTTGAAGCAGTTGTGATAAATTGGAATTTTAATGATTAATAGGACCAGTGGCGGATCTATCTTTTTAAGGGCCCGAAACTAAATTTTTTTGCGGGGCCTCTTTAAAATATAAATTGCAAAAATTACATTAATATAATAAAGGTTCCTTCTCTTATTTGGCTCCCACATTGTATAATAACATTCCAAATGATCTTAAAATGCTTTCTGTAAATAGTTTCAAGAAAAATATAAAAATGCTCCTTGTTTGAAATTATAATGTTATATGTTGATTATTGTAATGATTGTTAAAAAATAAGTATGTAAATGTCTGGCTATATGTGTAAATTCATAAATTGTTTATACGGTTAGGTGGAAGAACAGCCTTTGGCTGAACCTCGCCATTGATGAATCTGTCAATAAAGTCTATTATTATTATTATTATTATTATTAAATTGAAATGTAGTTACATAGTATTTTAAATAAAAATTATTTACTCTCCTGTTCTATACAGTATGCTTCTTTCGGCACTTTCTCATTATCCAAAAATTTCCTTATTTTTATTCGTTTGTTTATATTACAATACTTTTTATTTGTATATTCATATATATTTAGCGCTTTAGCTTCATGATCATGATTTTAGATCTAAATGTTTTCTTGTTGCCTTTATAAAGGAATTCAACATTATTGTAAGATTTTGCTAATATCATATTCAAAAAATGTGAATGAAGGTACATATTTGACATAATAATAATAAAAAAAATCTTTAGGCCCAGTTCGGGGGCCCTTTAGCGTTGGGGGCCTGAAGCTTAAGCATCACTAGCATCACTAGATCCGCCACTGAATAGGACATGTATTTTTAAATTAAATTTAAATTTGAGCACATATGCACTTAAATATGTAGTATTTGAAAATTGTATTAGTTTTTTAAAAGTGTTATATGTGTTAAATTGTTTTGTTAACTATAAACTGTAGGAAATGTTTTTAAAACATGCGTTTTATACTGTGAAATTTTTATTTAAAACATTTTTTGGTTAAAGCTCTCATTTCACATATCTCTATCTATTCCCTCGTTCGAAGTAAAAGAAGTATTATAACACGAAACATTTCCGTTTTGAAATTTCAATGAAAATATCCTTTTTGACTATCCCTGAATCAATTTTGACTAGTTCCGACGTGACGTCTATACGTACGTATGTATCTCGCATAACTCAAAAATGATTAGCCGTAGAATAGAAATTTTGTATATGGAACTGCTATAACCTATAGTTCTACATTTTGTTTTTTATTGCAATCGGTAATTCCAAAAGGATACTTTGCTCTGGGTGTTTTTTTTTAATTTTTCGCATAACTCGAAAATAATTAGACGTACAATATTGAAATTTTATGTTATAAGATCTAGTTATACATTTCTCTAGATAAAAAAAATAGAAATGATAATAAAAATGTATTTATTTGCTAAAAAAACGGTTAATAACAACCAAAATAAGTATTATATACATAATATCTTAAATTAAATGACATTTTATTTAAATTAATAAAAATTATGAAATTTCTCATTTGTGTATATAGGTACATATGTATAGGTATTTTTATAGACAGTCTTGGTGTACAAATTTTTGGTGAAAATTTTTGTTAATTCGTATCTATAAAATAAAATAAAAGTGCTTGAGCTTATACTACTACAGCTGCTTGAAAATTTGAAATGATAGAAAATATGGTTTATGAATTTATTTTTGATAATTTATTACAAATGAATACTGTGTGAAATGTGTATTTTAAATATAAGTATATTTAATTCAAATAATGAAAGCAAAAAATTTCGTAACTCTGAAATTTCTTGATTAACAGAATAAAGTACAATTATTTTTATTAGCGGTTTAAGATTATAGAATGTTCTTAATTAAATACAGGTAATACATACCATTATTTAAATTTTTATTTTGCAACCCCCCTAAAATGACTTTAGCCCCTTGTAGAAAATTATCTAGCTACGGTCCTGGTTTTATTCAGATGTATAGTTTTGGTTTTACAATAGATTTCCTTTTTGTTTATGAAATAAAAAATTGATATTGCTTTCAAAACAATTAAAAAAATGCTGTAACACTTACGGCTGGTTATGATGGCTTTAATTAACGAATTTATAATTGATGATTTAGATTTTAAAATATAAACACACTCAAAAGAAATGTGATGGTTTATGAACGATTTACAAATTTATAAGTTTAAAATGTAGATTTGGAATATAACCAATTTTTATATTCTAAATTCTAAATTCCAAATCCAGCCAATCACAAGAAAGAATTGCACTGACGTTTTTAGGTTAAGTTGATATCAAATTGCAAATGACAGTTTGTGAGTGTTATTTTGGTTTTAGCAATTTTTTTTTAACTAAAAAAAATTCATCTGACTTCAAAGAAATTTCAAACCAACAGTGAAACATCAAAATGTAATATAATATCCGTGATTCCTTCTGATTGGATAAATTTATGAAACTAAAATCCATCATAAACCAGAAAAAAAAATCAAAATTTCTAAAATAAAATAAATTTATTAAAACTATAAACCAGCCTTTAGATAACTGTCAAAAAAAAATCATGATTTTAATAGATATATGTTTGTATTTGTATTTGAAGGTAAATTGAATTAGTATAAGTTGTAGAGATAGAGCATTTTATGGGAGGATAGTGATTTGAATGGATGTATGACGTACGTGTAATGTGCATGTACGACAGAGATAGTGTTGTATTGAACGGCTCGTCTACATATTTGTCGTGGCCGTGTGTGCAGTGTATCAGTATCTGGCGCATCTAGTTAGCGCTTTGTGAGGCCGGCAGAGCCGTGGTTTTGTTTATACGTCGCGGAGCGCTGCAGCGAAGACACGTAATTGTAGCCGAGCAGTAGTGCAGCTAATGGTTTGTTTCCAACTATTTCTCGTTATCCAATAACGAAGTGCTGCAGCTGCAGCTCCGTCAAAGATCCACACCTACCCTTCATACACTCGTCAGTCGTTTATACTTTTTACTCCCGCAGTTAGTTTAGCGCTCAGCTCTACTTATTACACCACGATAACTTTTAACGCTTAACATCTCTTTATTTTTTTATACTCTACAGTTCAAATGTAAACTGTTAACAGTTTGTTTAACTTTACACGCCATCTCCGACAACTTTTAAATTACCACTAAAATAGTAACAAGGACATGTTTATTTTATGAATCAATTTCTTTCTCCAATTTGGAAGGTATAGATATACACACTATTTCCCGCAATTGATCTTCGCGTCATCAATTGTAATTCAAATCGTTGGGGGGACGGGGATTGATGACATCATCTTGTCGGAAAATCGTGTGATTTTCAAAGTAAATAAATGTCAAAATTTAACTGTATTTTATATAAATATAAAAATAGATCAAACATACGAAAAGACTTGTAGAGTAAACTAACGAAACTACCAACACAAAATAAAGCACAAATAATAACAAAATGAAGTTTATTTAAATATTTGAAAATATCCGTTATCGCGATTACAATACTGTTTCTATTTCTACAGCATATAGGTATAGCCCTCTGTAACACGTACGATAATGAAATACGACAAAAAAGTAAAATAGATAAATAGAATTCTTGCAGTAGAAATTGATGAGGTGAGGATCAACTGCGGAAAATATAGTGTATTTATGTGGCCAGCATTGCATGTATGTATTATAGTTTATGTGGTAATGATATGTCCAAAACACTTTTTGTGACAGTACAAAATATTATTAATTCAATTCATATCTAAAATTTCTTTGCATCAAATGTATAATATATTTCAATTTAACATTAACCGAAAACCGATAAAAACAATTATTTTTGACGTAACAAAAACCGGAACTGAATTTAACTTGTCAACTGCATAAATAAATAAAATTTTGTAAACATATGAATAACTCATCTATTTAATAGAAATTTCTCAGTCTACACGATGTGTACAATTAAAATAATTTATAGGTATCTTTTTTTCTGTTTAGCTAGAAGTTATATATAAAATGTAATTATGAAGTCCCGCAGAAAATTAAAAAATATTAATAATTAATAGTAACATAATTAGTGAAAAACTAGTATTTAGAGGTATTTTTTATTTTAATCAAGATCTAATCATTTTATCATATTATATTAGTACATAATTTTGAAATACCATATTTCTATCGCATTGGAAGTATCGTGACGATAAAGCCACACATACATACAGACATCACTGAAAAATCGTATTGTAGGGAAGGAAACCTACTTATCTATACTATAAATATATACTATGTATAGGTACTATAAATATATCCACATATAAAAATAGAAAAATGAAAAATATATTCAAATATTTTTAATAATTGAGGCGAGCAATATTTATTATAATATATGTACAATCTCATTACATATTCTTTTTTGCTTAGCGGGCGCCTTCACCATATATTCCGGGCTTGGTGAAATTTGGGTACGGTGTATTATTTCTCTTTTCTTGCGGCTTGTAAGAAGCGTATCCACGGAACAAGAGGAGCACAAAGCGATGACGTCACGTGCATTGTGCCGCACAATACCCATCATAAATAACACAAAAACACCCACACCCACTATGCACCCGGCATTTGTTTATACGTCCGTATACACCGCCCGTGAAATATCATATGTGCTGCATAGATGGAAATCATCCATTGCTCTAATACTTTCTATTTGTTTCGCAAGAATGCTGTGGCGTAAGTAGCTAAATCCACAACCTCGTTTTTGTTAGTAAAAAAGCGCCATAATAAAATCATAATTCAAGCCATCTATATGAAAATATTATATACCTATATTGAGCATTTTTTAATTTTTACTTTGTTTCTCATATTTATTAAAAGTTTTTGTTTTGTTTTGTTTGTTGTAAGTTATTTTAAACAAGAACCCGGAACGGAACAGAAACCAAAACGATAAACGAAATAAATGATAAAAAATCCGGAACAGAAACAGAAACGAAACGAAATTCTAAATGGTATTTCCGGAGTGAAAACGATATAACCGAAATAAAAATTCCGGTTAATTACGTTATTATTTTATTCCTAATACACATTTTATTTTTTAAAAATTTAAATATTATGTCTCATGTCGTTAGGTATTTACCGAATTATCAAACATACGTGTGTAAGATGTCAAGTTATTTCATATTTTTGCAGCTTGACAATTCCCAAACAAACACAGAAAGTGTTGACAATGAACGATAATTATATCAACGATTATTTGGGCACTTCTACGATGTACTGAATATATCTAACTATCGTAAGCAAATGTACGACAAGTTGCTTACGTGATATGATTAAAATTATTAAAAACAGTCAAAAATCTATCATTTTTATTTTTTTGTTTCTCTCGATCATATCCAGATTTATATTTAGTAGCAAGGAATGTTATTCTTGTTCCAAATACTGAAATCACAGTTGAGAGAGCATTTTAGGCCCTTAAATTTATTTCATCCCTAATAGAGCTAATATTACCGAAAAAATAATAGAAGATATATTATATTGTCGTTTGAATTATTTAATCTTTATGCATTAATCCTATGAACGTAATATGTTTTTAATTTTCAATTATTATAATAATAAAAAAAAGTATATAAAAATCTCTGAAGCGAAATAACACAAGTTTGAAACAAATTTTTTTTTTCGTTCGAACCGATGACGTACGTACGTAGACGTCATGCTGAAACTAGTCAAAATTGATTCAGAGGTATAGTCAAAATGGATATTTCTTTTGAAATCTAAAAACCGATTTTCTTCCCGCTTACAATACTTCCTTTACTTCGTACAAGGAATTAAAAATAGTGTAATGTAAAAAATAATTAAAAGTAAAATTTACGATATTTTTTAATATAAAGTACCTATACATATTTATTAAAATTAGTATATTAAAAATATTACAATGACATCAATGGTATATTGTATTAATATTTTTTTATTCAGGTGAATAAAAAAAATATATGAATTTAAATAAATGATTGAAAAGGCGCCTAAATGTCGAAAATGTTGAGAGGAGAGTGAGCGTACCCAGCAAACCCCCCTTAGTAGGTAACGCGACTGCAAGAATGGCTGCGCGCTGAATAGCAGGACGTTGTATGTAAGACATTGTGCTCGTGTAAGCCTTGTGCAAATTGAAATATTCTTGCTTTTCAAAGTTAAAATGGTAGAATATGGTGACAAATGGTCAGTAAAATATTCAACCCTTTTGTAGAATGCGGCGTGTATGGGAGTTTAGAATGTGAGGGTGCCGTACTTGGTAACGAGTTTTTGATACGTCCTGATTCGGCCGTGACGGAGTGACAAACGAGCTTCGTCTGTTTTGTAAATCTGGATTTAATTCCGATGCCTCCCTGTTAAATTATGAATTTACGCTGCTGGGATATGTTGTTCATTATGGCGGCTTTTTCTCACATGCCATTGCCTCTATCACAAGTTTGCTCTTTTATTATTCATGCTAATGCTGTTTGTAATCTTTAAATTAAACACTCTACTACTACATTTATAAACAGCCATTCTATTTGTTTAAATACATTATGTTTTCTTTGCTACTACACATCCACAATCACTGTTGTTTACAATCCTTACATAAATAAACATTACACATTACAAACTGATTTTACACAGTTAAGTTTTAAACATTTAAAAACATACAACTATTGCAACCTATTTAACCCTAAAATTTATTTTTATTGTAAAAAAACGCATAAGACCATCGGCGTAGGGCCCGCTTATAGATGAGGCCCCCAAAGGCCCGATTGCTCTAAAATACATATTTATCTATTTAATTTTTCAATTTTGATTTCTTATTTTTTCAAAATACAGATAGAATCTATGTTCTTTCTAACATTACCTTTAATATCTATAACTCATTCGACTTCATTTCCCTTATAAGCGGTAATGACTAATGTGAAGAGGAAACTTAAATTTTTAAAACAAATTGTGCAACAATTTTCCCCCAGAACTAGTACCTATAACGAGCGTGCGTACCCTGTATAATTAACCAGCAGAATCTGCAAAGAATATGAAACCTTTATAATTTTATGTAAGACAGAATTGACATTGTTATTGTTGAGATATAACTCCCTTGATAAACATAAATAAAGACCCAATCTAAATCTACTGGCAAATATAGAAATAAGAAAAGATAAGTACCTACCTACAGCTACTTGATGACCAGACTAACCTTACCATTCACCCCTAATAACATTCTTCGAGAAATTGTAAATTACAAAATTCAGACAATAACATTTCAGAAAATTGTTTAAATGAATTCAACCATTCCATCCTTATCTCTTGTGTGTGTATAATCAGCTAATTTTCGATTTTTCGACGTTTCGGTTATATAATGACCACATTCAGGGCTATTTAACATCAAAGATGGTCATAGTATGACCGACACTTGGATTCAATTCAATAAAATGTGTTTAACCACAGTTACGAGTAATTTCTTCAAACATTATCAATTCCAAAATGGTTACTATCGTTCTCATAAATTTAATAATAAACATACATAGTAAATATATAAACATGTGTACTGTTTTTGTAAAAGTGGAAGAAGGGCCCGAAGATTTGATGAAAGGGCCCTGTACCAATAGCAACGATAGTAACCACGTAAATATGCCATATAAAGAACAAATTATTGGACAGACAAAATGTGTTCAACAATACAGTTACGCATAATACCAAATATAATGATGAGTAATCATTGTAATCTCTTCCTAAATGTAACTCGTTATTCACACAAAAACTGGTAATATTTAGAAAATGCCATTCATGGTAATTCCAATCTTTCGTCGTTGGGATAACTAATTATTTAGTTGTAGGATATTGAAATTTTTATATGGAACTGCTATAACATCTACTTGTGAACTTTTTTTATTGCAATAGGCAGTGCCAAAAGAGCACTTTGCTCAAAAGTTTTTTTAAATTTTTCGCATAATACAGAAACGATTATCCATAGAATGCTGATTTTTTTTATATTTCTATACTGTATTGACGTATTTGCTAAATATATTTCATTTCCATTACAAGGTACAAATGAGAAATAGTTAAAGAAATAAAAAGTAGAATTTGAATGTGAGTAGATATGTATTTATGAATGCTGGTGCATTTGTGAATGACTGTGTAAAAAGCATCTTGAGCTTGATTCGCTGTGTGTATGACGTGAAAGCCGTGTAATTAATAGTCAGTCACCGCCGGACAAATGAGGCTCGCCAAGCCGCCGCCGTCGCGGCGTTATTAAACGCGACGCTGTTTTCTAGGATTCACTAGACGACGTCGTCCACGAGCTTAAACACTAAATTATTGTGTTTAGACTCAAATTATGCTACACACAACGACTTTAAATATCATTATTTACTTTGAAATACACTGCAGTAGCAAGATAGATTTATAATTGGGTTGTAAATAGTGTACACAACCAAAATAAAGGAGATGACTCTGTCTGGAATAGCAATTTGTACCCAATTTACTTACAAATAAAATATACAAACACTACGTGATATTTAAATTATTATTTTGATGTATTTTAAATAATATATTTTCAATCAAAAAATTTTCAAATAAATTTGGAATTTAGCTGACGGGCAAAACAAGTACACATCACAGTAATAGTCACTGGGCAACGCAATTTGGTAACCATGGGCGCCCGCAGGGGGGTCGAAAGGGTCGATGGACCCCCCTTTCATTTATGAATTGTATACCTTTTTTTAATAAACACATAATTATATTTTTTCAGTCTAATGTATCTCTTCTTTTATAATAATTATTGATAACAATATTTTTTCAAATTTATTTTCAATATGTATTAATATATGGTAAGCGGCTTAATCGATAGAAAATGTTAGCGTTGAAGTTGAAATTGGATTGTTCGTCTTATAGTATTCAAAGATGGCACGACAAGATCATGACATGTGAAGTCAGTGAATCTGTTAATACTAAATCATTATACATATTAAAAGTATAAAAATATTTTCTATTCTCTACACATTCTTTATAAATTGTCTTTTTCAAAAATTTCGACCCACCTTGTAAAAAACTCTGCGGGCGCCCATGTTGGTAACCAATTTTCGTGCTAAGTTCTTTACTAATTATTGAGTAAATTCCTGAAAATTATAAAAAAAGTATTGTACTTCAAAATTAAACATATTTTGCTACTTTTGATATAATTTTTATACCTGGAATCATTAAAAAAGTTTAGATTTCGTAATAAAAACTTGTGAAAATGTTCTTGAACATAAGGTTGATTTTCGGTTGCCGTGAAAACAGTTCAACAAACAGTCACCAGATTGAGCGCCATTAAATTTGTTTGACATTTGGGGGAATATTAGTAGAAAATATTAACTGTGAGGAAATGTTTAAATATATATTTATTGTGTGTTTTGTGAATTTAAATCTTTTAATTAGAAAATGAAAAGATTAGGATAAAAAGTTTTAATACTTATTTTGTATTGATGTTTCACTAATTAGTTTTTATCTTTACAGGAGTGTAACCAGACGAAACAATGCAGAGAGAGAGAGGAAACGAGAAGAATTGTCTGAAATGTAAGTGATTTGAATATTGTGATAGTTGTAAAAGTGTGTGAGTATTGCGGGTATGCGGAGAACAAAACCTTACATTTGTCCCATGTTTGCGCTATAATTAATTAATTTGTGGTTGTCTGGTGCAAAGCATTGTTCGGGCTGTCACGGGAGCACACAGCTAGCCTGCCCACCCCCGCGCATACCTACCTACCGCGTCTTATTACACTCGTAATTAACTTTTATTTCCACCCCCCGCCCCAACGTATTTTATTGTCTGTCTTATAATTTTTGTTCGGTCTGTATTCGCACCCCTGACAGTGGAGTATAAATAATATTATTACCCCTAAATTACCCCAACAACCCCTCAGCAAATGACAAGTGGATTACGTTGCTATAGGTACAGATGTGTCTCCATGGAATATTGAATTTTTTCTAGAACTGTAATTACGATGGACCAATTATATTTACATATTTGATTTTCTTATTCTTCTCTTAATATCTGTCCCCATATTTACGAATGCCAGTTGGATAGTTCATTAGTTATTAATTTTAAAGTTCGAAAATAATTTATATATACATGAAGCAATTTATAAAGATTCGAGTGAAATATATAAATATAAAGAATGGCAATGAATGTATAAGTGATGAGGTCCATTTCCGTGGCCATGGTAATGAGTATGAAACAGATGAATAATCTGCATGTCAGATGTAAAAAAGATAAAATCATTTAGCGTTGCTGGGGTGTAATTAAAATAGAGATAATTATCTAATGAACGCGTGTCACTTGTCACGATGTCAGCTTGTTATCACCAGGCCGTTGCTAGGAGATGGATGGCACTTGTTACGAGATTTTTAATTGTCTCTTAAATACTCATTTCTTTCCTCTAAATAACTCACGGACTGCCTTAGCGCATAACTGCATTACCATTAACGTTATTTAATTGTACTAAATTAAATCGACACAACACAATCATAATAATCATTTTTACAAAGTGATAGAAAACAGGATGTATGCCGTGATCTATTTTATCATAAAATATTGTATTCTTCATATGATCAAACTAGTGATCGTCGTTTATATCTAAACTTTCTAGAGTCTTGCCTTGTCCTGTCTAGATTATCTAGCGTAATCCGGCAAAAGTTTTGTTTCGAAATTTCAAGATAAAACAAGGCCTACTTATTCTAATCAATATTCTTGACAAAATTCTAGACAAATTTCCAGACTCTAGAGTAACTAAGTTTTAGGATATATGATTTTTGTACTCCCGTAAATGATTCGGTTTGTATAAAGTAACAATAAAAATTAAAAGTATTTCTATTAATTAAGATTAAGAAGGTTTACTTATGTATACTTACTTACGGACCTATTCGATAAATAAATAAATGTAATTATGATAAATACATCAGATTATAATTCTACTCTAGTATTTTTTTTTATAATTCAAGAAAATTATTATACATATTAAAAAAAATCCTTTCAAAATGTATATTAACAAAAACCAAAAACTATAGAATGGTAAGGTATACGAAAAAATAATTGAAATTTGTAAAAAGCTCATTTCTTATTATAAGGTGTTTATTGGTATACGTACATGTGTAACATTGATTGTGAAATAGAAAGAGAACGTTGCCAAAGAGTTATCTCCGTCCTCGTCTAAAGCGCATGCACTGGTTAATTTAGAGTTTTAAAAACAATGTAGAATCTTGATAGATAATACTATAACACAACTTTTTACTCTAGAAATAGATTAGTTAAGTCTTATCTAGACGGCAACAGGTTATAACCAGTTTTTCAATCCCTGCCAACTTTAGCTGATACTCACATTGCTCTGTGTTTATAATATGTTAGAAATAATTGTTAGAAAAAATCCCAAAGTCCCGACATCTGAGCCGGTCCTGCTTCCTGCTTGTATTTGATAGGCAGGGACGCTACTGAACAGAGCCAGAACCAATCATACCCAGCTGTTATCTTTCAGTAAGGGAGTTGTACTGGTAATGTATTCCTGGGGCAGTTAATAGTAAATTAGAAAGGAAATTCAGTGTCGTCTGGTTGCGTTAAGGGCTCGTGTATAATAATATATTTATGTGTAATTTGTTGAAGCGGGGGAATTATCGAAATAATGAGTAATTTCCGGGTAGTTAGTTAATCCGGGGTGTCGCGGGATAAAAGGACGCAGAGCAATCACGTGAGCTGTCTGCACTCAGCACGCGGCAGACAATTGAAGTCCGCGCACAGCACTCTGGCCTGTCACTTGATACGATAATTACAAATCTATTAGGGCCGGGCCCCTTTTCTCCCGCTTGTGGCACGCCACTGCGCCAATCAGTGTCCATTGTCCCGCAGCACACTCAGCTGAATTTGTTGCTCTTAATTTATGAGAGTTGTGAGAGTGAATCACTCCATTGTTCCCCGTTTATTCCAAATGTTAAATATTCCAACTCTGATAAATAACTCCACTTCGTGTATACATTTTGTATCACTCATTTTTCACCTACATTTTTAATGCAATCAATTTGTTTTTACTATAACACCAAATACAATAGGCAAATATTTGCTCAAATTTAAATTTTATTTTATTAGATTAAAAAAATAAATACTTCATAGGTTTTTCAATCATGTTTTGTATTCAAATATTTAGTTCATTATTGTATTCAGTTAAATATTGTAAATATTCTAAATGTATATATCAAATATTTCCCACTCATACTCTGTTAATTCATCCCTCTGGCAGTATTTTATGCAAGGCACTGTATACTGGCAGACTGCGAGTCCGGGTTTAAATCCTTACGAGTGAAAAATGATGTGTATGGATTGCGGTGCGCACTTAACACAATGACTTTCCAGCGCGCACTTCCATATTGACATGAAATTGATCCCGAATCACAAAAAACTGACACAGGAATTTTACATCAGAGCCAAATCACTCGCACGAGATTTATTAGAAAGTGAAATTAGGGGTGGAACGTATAGAAAACAACCGGGAGGGTATTCACTCATATTTCCTCAGAATAACTGCAACTGCAAGTTACTGCAGCTTATGATACTACCATGCATGATTATAATCGAATTTCAGTAAGTAAATCATAAAATATTACTTTACAATAATATAGTTATTAAAATTAGATGTTTTGGAATATATGACGTCATCGTGATAGGATAGTGGAAGAAGACTGTCTCTTTCTCTCTCAGACTATGTGACACTGCCGCCACATGCCGAAAAAATAAAGTAAGAAAGAGAGGGGCTAAGAGTTACAGGGGTAAGTTGTTACAATGGTCAGAGCTTTTGATGTAAAAGACATAGAAACACGTAACAAAGAGAGAAACAACCTTCAATAATCACGCCACCACTGTTTGCTGATTCAGGGAGGTTGAGTGCCGCGATAGTCTATATATTTATGAGGTAGGTACCCTCAAATCAACACTTGCGTAAAGTTTGAAGTATCATAATTTTTTTGTTTTTTTTTTAGTTTCTGGACCTAAGGCAAGATCATTGTTGTTACTAGACCTTACTTAATTTTTCTTGTTTAGTAAATTTATAGATGTTTCATATGTGCACACTATTTTTTTTTAATTTTGCATAAACCTTCTTATTCTTTTATGTCCTACATTTTTTCATTTATTATTTATTAACTAAAGTTTTTAATGCTTATATTATAGCACTATGTTACATTTTTTTTTAATTTTGTTTAACTCTAGGTTAGGACCCAGGTAGGATTGAAACCAGTCGAGGCAGATTAAATGTCAATAAATTGACTGCATTCCAATATTGTTTTATTATCCTATTATTTAGTCTCATACAGTTTAGATTTAACCATGTAACTTGTTCATTATAGTTTGAGATAAACTTAATTTTTTATTGGGTCATATGGTCGATATAGATATGTAATTTATATGATTGTAAGTCAAATAAAATTTTAAAGTCATAAAAATTATTATTTCATGTTATGGAACAATTTGCCTCGAGATTGGAACTTGTAGCTCCAACAAGGGGCAAAATGTGCGAATCTACTTTCCTAAAAAATACTCTCAATAAAAAAAAGAACTATTCATTTAAAGACGTCATTAGATTCCTATTATAATCTCAGATATATTTTACAGCAAACAATTTGAAAAAAAAAACATTAGTGATATATGGGGAATTTAAATTTTTTTCTAAAATTGTAACTTTTAGCCCCTCTCACCCCTACAAAGATTGGGAAAGATAAAGCACTATTTTTTCTCTTTATTAAGTCACTTTACAACTTTAATAATTCTTAATGGGGAAGTTTAGCGTGGTTGAAATTACATGTGAAATATCTTTTAGTCATAAATATATGAATAATTATAACTTAAAATGTAATTGAAAGTTAAAATTATGTTGCCAATTATTTATAATTAATGATTTATCTTCGAGCCGCTCTGACGTCACAAGTGAGTTATGCGCTTGCGCAGAAGGGATGGTGAGACCTGACTTTTTGAACGTAGGTTGTATCTTGAGGCATTACACCACACGCTTCTCTGTTGCCATGGGAACCCAGCGCGCGCTGTTTAAGATAGATGATACGTTCTCCGCGAGCCACTCTGACGTCATTTTTGTATAAAATTTCATTTTTTGAGAAATCTAGGCATCTTTGGGAGAAATAAAATGTAGAATATCACTTTTGAGGGCAATCTTGATAAAATAAAAAAATAAAAAAAATACGCTAAACTTCCCTATTTTAAGTCCAGTTGTGTAGGTACGTCTCTTTTGAATATGTGTTTTCCAAGCTAGTTGTTTATCTGGATGTATTCCAAGGTATTTGACACTGTCTTGTTTCGAAATAATGTTGTTGTTTATTGTGACATTGGGGTTTGCGATTCTTTTAGTAGTAAATGTAACGTATCTTCGTTAATTTTAATAATAATAATTTTAATTTATTAGATAAAACCTAAACACGTTGCAAATTGTACTAGATATGAAGAAAATTGAAAAAAAAAGTACTTTCGTACTGCAGTATCTTAAAAAGTACAAAGTACTAGATCTAGTACTAAAGTACTATGGCAAACTGATTACTTCTCCAAATTTTTAATAATTTTATGTTCTCGTAAACATTACGAATAATAAGTCGATTTTAAATAATACAAGTATTTCTTTTGTGTAGAATCATATGTAAAAATTAGCGGCACGTGCAATAAATTAAGATTATTTTTTAGTTATTAAATATTGCTAACCACAAAAATCAAAACAGTATAAAATAAATTGAATTTTAAATTTGTGCAAACATGAACATGAGTAAAGTATTTACCAAAATTCAGGTTTACTGACGAATACGAATAAAAAATTGAAAAAAAATCACGTTCACATCGTGCCCGCTTTGACCCGTAAAAATTCATGACCCGTACCCACCTCTAGTTTTACACAAATTTTATGATATTAGAGTTATATTTGATTAAATAATTAATAATGATGTTCGTGCATTATTTTTTTTATTTCGAGATCCACGACCGGTCCTGTGTATGAACAAGGTCCTGTAAACTGTATATCCTCCTTTAAACGCAATTAAAATTGTTTGTGAAAAAATAAAATTCGCGGCTCATGTTTCGAGGCAAAAGGATGATTCGCTAACGTCGTTAACTCGCTGTTGTCGCGTTTTCAAATGTGTAATATAATTTAGTCGTTAACTTATTGATACATCTCCACAACGCATATTTTACCCGGGATAATGTTATTACAAACAAAAATACAAACAGAAAAATAATGAAGAACAAAAGGATTGAAACAAACGTGTCGCTCATACAAACAGCCAATTAAAATCTCTGTTGCTATCGCGTTAAATTAGCCCACCACGCCAATCTGAAAAAATATTTCAAAGTTGTAATTAGCACATGTGGCATCTTTCAAATTACTAAACAATTATCGCAAAAAATGCCCGCGTTTAATTGAATTTTAATGCAATATCAATGATCACATGGGATGCCACCACAACCCGGGCTTGCGGTCCTCTGTAAATCTGCAACATTTAACATTATTTTTTACCACATAAAAATTTAAATAACAGGTAAAAAATTATGCATAGGGGACACGAAAATTTAAATTTCACATGTTGGAATTATAAAAAAATTTCAACAACAGTATCTACAATTTTACTGAATTTTCAGATAGAATACCTACAACAGAAAATAGCTCTGAAATAAGGATGGCCAACAAAAATAGGTTTTTTTTAAAAAATCGATTTTTCAAAGGGAAATATCGATTTTTTGACATCGATGTGTATGTTTGGATAAATCGAGTAGAACGCCGATTTTTTTTAACGATATTTATGGTTTATGTATAATTTTTACGTAATAACATTTTGTACAAAATTAATTACATTGTACATTAATACCAAAGATTACTTACACTACGTAATCAGATCAGATGCGACACTCTTTCTTGATACTTTTGAAGTCAAAGTCTCCAGAAAACATTTTAGCGACCATGTTTTTAGTGAAAAATTCACTACAATCGAGTTGATTAATAACCTACAAAGCGTATTTCCTATTTGAAATTACAAATTCAAGTCAGATAAATAGCTATTTTTAGTACAAGTGAGCAAAATATGTCTTTTTCTCAAGGGCCCAGAAATTGGCCACACGAGCGAAGCGAGTGTGCCAACTGGACAAGTGAGAAAAAGACATGCTCACGTGTGCTAAACATAATTTTTTCCACAATCTTAAAATATAATTTAAAAAAAAAACAAAACATTGTACTTTTTTATTTAATAATGAAAATCTCAACAGTACAATTATGTTTATAAATTATAATTAAATTTAATGTAAAATGTATTATAATGTTTGTAATCCCATGAAAACATTGTGCTCAGAGTTAGTGTATTTTGCTCACTAATGTTATTTACTTTGCTCACTTGTGAAGAAATTTATTTACTTTGCTCACTTGTGATTCAATATGCTACTTTGCTCACTGTTTTAAGTTGAATAATAATGTATTTTGCTAACGATTTTGGAAAAAGAAGTTTTTTTTATTAAATTTAAATAAAATTTTAAATTTGATTGCTTCTTATTATACGGTAATAAAAATAAAAATTTTGAAATACGTGATTTCATTTCAGAAATATAGATACTAGTACTTAAGATTTGCTATTAAATATAAAATAATTTTTCCATAATTTGCATCTAATAACATTTAATTTTTTCATTAATGTACCTTTCTGAATTTACAGAAAAACGAAAGAAATAAATGTCTTTATTCATGTAACATGAAGTACATACATCACATTATCACAGCATAATGACTTTACACTTACTCATTTTGAATATGAAATCTAAAAAACGGCCATTTACGAAAAACGTCATGCGCAAACAACCTGCGCAGTTCTGAATTTACCCCAACAAAATCCACGAGTGCCGTATTTGATTACGTAGTATAAATAATTTGTGTTAATACAATTAAAAAGGATGAAAGATGAAAAGCATAGGAAATGTGCACATTAATCACTTATCTTGTATTGAAATAAATATAACTTTAAATTGTACTTTTGTTAGGTTAATATAAGTCAATAAAATATGTACCAATGTTAGTCTCGAAGTTCACTATTTTTTGCTTAGGCCTTTGTATAGAATTGGTTTTATTACAAATTTCGATTTTGTTTATGAAATAAATTACTAATATTGCTTTCAAAACAATTAGAAAAGTGCTGTATTAACAATAAATATTTCTAAAATTAAAAAAAAATCATGATTTTGCTAAACTTGATTTTTATCGTAAATCGTTTTTTTTATATACATCTTTTGATGTGAAAATCCATTTTTCTATTTTTTTGTCATCCTTCTCTGAAATATTCCTGTTAAAATTTTGTAATAATATATATTTATGAAGTAATATTATGCGATCACCCATCCTAATATCAATTGTATTTATCCTTGCTAACTCCAAGGTTAAAAAATCGTGTTTTTTTTTTTATAAAAATAAATAAAACAAGTAATTATTAACAAAAATAATATTTCATGTAAGCATAACTTACTTCCATAGGAAGATAAGTTTCTGATTTGGTTACCATTGTGAACGCCGTCAACGGAGTTTTATAGAAAATAACTGTCCTACTAAGCTAATAGGGTAATTATGAAAATCAAACTAATTTCATATATATTTGGTCGCGTAGCAACAAGCAAAATTAGCTATAAAAAGTTGGAGAAAATAAGAATGTTCTATCGTGCACGAATTATTAAATGTTTAATTTGAATATTCAGTCAAAAAAGAATTCAGAGTTGAAGTATATATTATACAGGGTGTTTGGCGAAAGGCCGGCACCCAAAATATTTCGTTTATTTTGAGAGATACAAGAAAATGTTAAGGAGCAAAGCTAAACTAGACAAAGGGACTCATAAAATGATCCTGGTACAAATTTTGTGTCACTTCCGGTTTTAGCGGAAATGGCTCCAACTTTAATTCTAGCATAGGGAATCGGTATTTTTATATGTTTTTACGGAATGTACATAAAATTAGCTTTGCAATGATACCAAAATATCATAGTTTTACTTCAACCATTTCAAAATGGCGACAATTTGTTTTCATATTTATGTACTTACAACTATAGGTAATTAACGAAAAAAAAATGTTTAAAATACCTTACAATAATCAACACAATACAAAAACCTTCTAAATATAACAAACAAAATTAAAATTAAAAATACTCAAAATGGCCGCCGTCATTTTCTGCACAATTTGTCACATATAACAAATTTTTCCATTACATAGCCATGCAGGAAAGGTAGATTTAATATTTTTTGCCATTATTTGTTTGGTTTTAGGTAACAAAATCTCAAATAGCTAGCTATGATGTATTTTTTTATGAATTTTTATTGGTAAATATTTTAAAAATAAACTGTCGCCGTTTTGAAATGGGTGAAGTAAAACAATGATATTTTGGTATCATTGTAAAGCTAATTTTATGTAAATTTCGAAAAAAAATATAAAAATACCGATTCCCTATGCTAGAATTAAAGTTGGACACATTTCCGCTAAAACCGGAAGTGACACAAAATTGTTACTACGGCCATTTTATGAGTCCCTTTGTCTAGTTTAACTTTGCTCCTTAACATTTTCTTGTATCTTTCAAAATGAACGAAATATTCTGGGTGCCGGCCTTCCGCCAAACACCCTGTATAATAGTGGTGGTTCATTTATTAAGTTAAAATTGTTATAAAAAATAAAATTTTGACATATGTGTTATTTTATAAAATTGTTTGATTTTATAAAGAACAAGTAAAATTCTATTGTGATATGTCAGAGACTTTTTCCTCTGGTTGGGGATTTGCGGAGTGTTTTAAAGTTATCAATCCGTGGTATTTTGATTGCGAGGGGCCGGGACATTTTTTGTAACAACGCAGAAATAGCGACTTCCCTTGCGGGAAGAAAGGAACTTTTCAATACATGTTGAATGTCGCTCATAAAAAATGAATATACCTGCGCGATAGCACTGGGCGCTTTCAGCTCCACCATTAACCCCTCGGGCTGTCGGCATAAAGGGGTGACTTCCGAGTCATCCCGGACCATATACACCACTTGTGTATTTTTATATCACGAAAACCCCCGCACGAATGTACCAAAGTACACTGAACTTTTCTTTGTTCACTATTACCTCATACTACAATAAATAAATTATTTTCTGTCTAAAATTTCCAATTGTTGTAGTTATGTTAATATATGTTTTGTTACTTTATTAATAATACATGTGCAGGAAAGGACAAAGGATTTGATGTGAATGAACAATAACACTCTCGTATAATGTTTAAACGTAGAATCCTGGCGTTTATTTTTGTGAGATGTACAATTGATTTGTACAAAGTAAAACAGATGAACGAGATAAAGCAAATTTGATATGAAAACGGTAAAATATGAACATCGGGCTTAATAATTTGAATGTGTTTGTACTGCCGGTCATAACTATATTAAAAATAAATATTGTTTGGTGGGTGAGGAGTCGAGGCATTTCATTCCCATTCCCAATCAATAGCTTTAGATTAATTGTTACCGTTCGGTTTATTCAAATACCGGTTTTAATTTACTTGCTAAACTTCATTACATATTAAATAAATATTTAATGTTGCCAAATAGGTGTTTTTATAACTGGAAATATATTGTATGTTTTTACACTGTATTTAGTAACTATTACCAATAACTATCTACGATATTCCCACTGTATTATTATTAAAAATTTCTCTAGGAATATGTTCTACTAACCTTATTATTTCACCCACTTTTTATTGGAAGAACCCGTATTTTGCTCCACAATTTTTTATTACAAATAATACTATTTTCAAAACGACAAGGTTTTTCACTTCACTACTTTTTTTCTTATTTTCAATATTTTCTTTCTAAAACTTTAAATAACAGTTTAAATAATTTGAAACTCTTTAAAGGTAGTTACACAAATTATGCTGTTGAATTATAAATAGTGATGTCATTAAACCCGTATCTGCACCTATTTCTAGGTACTATTGAAATCGGTATCTCGATGTGCTGATTCCAAATATTTAAATAGAATTGTTTACAAGATATTTGCTATTAAGTTAGAGAGTGTAACTCAAAGCAAGGGTTTCTATATCGTAGATACGATCATTTCGTTTTTATCATTCGATTCCACCGACCATGTTACACGAAGAAACTAATTTTGAACTTTTTATAAAACAAAATGATATTCTTAGAAAGTGAAAAAAAAATCCTTCCAAAATTATAATTTGTTGGATTTAAGTTAATTTCAAAAATTCAAATACTCTGGACGTTTCGGACAAGAAAAATGTCCATCATCAGCTACAAATACATAATATAATAAATTTATAAATACAGGAAATAATTGTTTATAACAAGAATATTATAACAACATAAAATTTGTTTTGATCAAAAAGATCGTGGAATAATAGAAAGTTACAACTCACCAAATTAAATTTTGTAGATTAAATGGTTAACAAAGATTTGTCATTGTATGTAAATAATATGTAAAGTGAGACTGAATTTAACATTGTTCAATGTAATATTGTAAAAATATATTGTCAGTAAGTATTTGTCTGTAATTTAAAAAGGAAATAATGAATAAAAATATGAACGGTATCCGGTATCTAGGTTAAAAACTTACCAATAAAAAATTTACATGTTAAATATCTATTTAACAATTTTAAGTAGTAAGATTTGATGCAGAAATTATAAATAATTTGTTTAAATTTGAAATCAGAATAGAAAACTTCGTTTATATTTTCGAAGCTTTCTCTCAAAAACATCAATCTCTTGAAGTTCCCAAAAATTAAATTCGTTTTATTTATTTCAAAAAGTAACCCAGATAATTATTTTTTTTTTTAATATAAAACTATATGTGTAGGTTTTCGTATTTTGCGAGAGGTAAATAAATGGTTGTGTCTTCCAAAATGATTATTCTTATGAAGTGAAATGTAGAGAATAGTTTAGAGACATAAAAACATATAATAGAAAGATATATGAAACAATGGTGCAGGAGAGAGTGAATGCGGTGTTTTCTTACAAAAAGAGTTGGTAATCCTGGTCTAGGGCAACGAAGGTTTCACCGACATCGCTGGAGCTTGTGCTGTTGAATTTTTACTTTGATCGTTTAGCGTTAAGTTAATTAATTCTTTTGTTTAACAAACACAAGCGTCTGAGATCCTCCTTTTCATTGGGGCTGCGCGGCTTTAGATCTAATCTCGATGTAATTAGCTATAAATAATTATACAACTTACAGATGCATTTTTAAACACTTGAACACTTCTATTTTTATCCCCTGCGGTAGACTTGCAAATGAAATAGTTGTGAGAAGCTGTCGTCGCTTACTTTGTAGTTGCTCCTTTGTTCGCATTGGTCGCGCGGCTGCTTCTGCGACTGCGATTGGCCGGGTAATGCCAGCAGACACGCGATATTGAAATATGCCGAGCGCCAGCACCGAGTTCTCCTGTAAACACCATCTACATAACTACATTCCTGCCATTCGATTGCTCCCAAATATATACCTAATAAAAATATTTTAAATTTCATTCAAACAGCTACATCCCCGTTCCAATAAGATTTTATTCAGAAAGAATACCACAGCATTGCTATACTGTGACCATAGAATCAAAGTTCATAACATTCAAAAATGAGAGAATACTAGGAAACATTTAAAAAACTTTATTGCAACAAGGGGATGTTCAAAATGATGCTACGATTTCCTTGGAGATGTGATGATGGCGATGCACGAAACAAGTTATATGTAAAAACATAACAAAAACTACTACAAAACGGTTATTTCAGCTGTCGGGCTTATACAATGTACGTATACAGATCGTTTAACTAAACGCACCGCGATCAGAGCTCATTGCTCTGATATACCTGCATCTGAGCATCTGACTATTAGACAAAGGAACGCGAGTCTTACAATAGTTATTTTTGTATCAAGAGCGTAAAGTGAATCTTTATTGCGCGTGCTTGTAAATCGAGCTAGAGCAATAAAGATACTTTACGCTAGAGATGCACACATAAATTTTTCTACGACTTTACTAACGAAATAAAAAAATAATAATACCTATTTAGTAAGTTCAAATCAATATTAACCAATTTCCGTTTTTGTGTTGCTGTAACCATGACGATATGAATAAATAAATAATTCTAAGCGAGCAAATTAAGTACTTTACAGCTCGTTGCTATGGAGACGCGCCGTAAAGTATTTTTTTGCTCGTTCCTTAGTAATCATTAACTTTACGATGACAAAAGAGAGCATAAATATCGACTTTTCATGGTGGTCGTAGAAAAAATATTTTAAGTTTTCGGGGGCTGACCGAATACCTCTTCCCTCCTAACCACATTTTGTAAATATTAATCTTCTTCTGGACACTTTCTCGGGAATCCAGAATGACACATAAATTTTAATTTTATTGCCAAACAACTAACAGGTGTTGATTCTGGATGCAAGATCAAGGGACCCAACGCTCAGATTTACAGTAACATACGGACAACATTAATTATTATATACATTATTCTAATATTGACAAAAACCCCACCTCATACAATAATTCAAAAATCAACTTTCATCAATGGAGAAACTGCATATCACTGTTTTTGTCCTGATTTTGACTTCACAAATATTGTGGTTGTGTATTAAAAATGCATAATGGCTGTGTGCATTTTATGCGATAAATAATTGAGTTGGTAATGTCATTTTTATTCGTTCAACATTGTAGTTTTATAAATATATTTATGATTGAATATGAAATGTATTTTGTAAATGTTATAATATTGAAAATTGACTGCACTAATTCAATAAAATTTAAAAAAGCGCTTCCACCAATTTCATGATTGTGTGTTTAAATAAATTCAAAAATATTTGCTGATTAAAACAGCAGAATATAATGAAACATGCAATAATTTCAATCAAATTACATTACATACTTCGCTGTGTAAACAGCGTAAGTAGATCGTCAATAACCAAATAATAAATTGCGTTTCACATTGGTATAATTGTCCGTTCGCACACACACATAAACATATCGCATGCTGAGCTTTAAGCTCTATCATTAAGCGCCCTCGTCTCTCATTTATTTTTAAGTTGAGCTTCTTAATTCAGCTGATGGTTTGCTGCACACAATTTGATCATAACTCAAGCAGATATGGCCAGGAGGGAAAGAGAATCTTGTATAACATGCCTCGGCTGTGCTTTGATGTCCGCGTTTTAATTAGCATACTGAGAGGGTGACCAGATCTCGAGAGATAGCAAAAATATACAATTCCAAATTCGGCATGTTCGAGACGATCAGATCATATTTTTTTTATACATCCCGCAGCAGTTTATACAGCGAATTATAGTGCAAGATTAAGATAATAGAAGACGCGGTGTAGTTATGATTAGCCATGGAATGGTTGAAGTGCAGAAATAAAAGATGTTAGTGACGGTGTGGTAAGACAAACAGTGGCGGCTGAAGGGTGCTCCAGACACATCACAGGCTGAAGCCGTGTTTAATCAAAGTGCTCGAGCAGACGAACAATCATAACTCCACCAAGCATTGCCACACACACTCGATTGTTCCCAGTGCCAGTCAAACGCACTCCAGCGCCACACATGCTGGTCCACGCTTTATTTCGGCTGTTTCAGCTGCAAGCGGCAAAGCCCGCCATTGTTACATTCCGTAGCGTAGCTACAACGCTACAACCCTTTTTGGAGGCGCTCGAGCGCCTGCAAAAAAATGTGTAACCAAAACAGAAAACTCTGTAAGAGAAATAAATATATTTGATTTTTTCTCTCATATCACAAGATACAAAATGTATCAATAGATGTTTACTAGAAAATAATTATTAAAAATTTGGGAAAGGGATATTGTAACCTCATTTTAGTAGAATCGTGAATGAAGAGTTAGACTTGGAACGTAAGAAACAGTCTACCTGTCTTTTTCCACGATTTAACTACGCTGACGTCACATATCCCTTCTGCAAAATATTAAATTTCTAATGACTATATTATTGTAAAGTAATGTTTAGTTCCTTTTATTATAATGAGAAGCTATAGTGGTTAGTTCTAATATTTTATGATTTATATAATGAAATTTGTTGTTGTTGTTTTGTATTTTTGTTTTTCTTTATAGAATCAAAGTTATTGAAGTATTAAAAGTATTAAAGATAGATATTGTCTAAAATGCAAAGCGCCTGCAAATCTGTAATCGTAGCTATGCCACTGGTTACATCTACAATCCATAGAATATTTGATGTTAGTAGTGCGGTATTTGTTTGAAAGGATGCGTATAGGTTCCGGGAAAGCAAGCAATCGGGAGAAATTAGCGCACAGTGACAGGCAAATTGGGTAGGGCACACGCGAGCCCGAGTACGTAGACTCCTAGCGAGTATCGGGTTCCGATCAGAATTCAATTCCGGCCGGAGTAATGTAATATTTTTCATTCGCCTGCGGCGGTGGCGACGCGAAACCCGACTACCAGGAATCAATTTACAATGCAACATTATTCACAGCGTGTTTGATCTGCAGACGCACTCACCTACACGAAAATATCACAAACACCCAAATTATATCGTCACATTTCAACTTGCACACCCTCTCCAAAATAATATTCTTCTTTCATTTCTAATTAAAATAATTTTTGATACCCCCTTCTTCCCTTGTAACATATACTTGAACCCTCCTTAAAATATGACGTATCATGAGTACTTGATCACCCCGCAGTTTATACAAACCATTCCAAAGTTTTTTTTTTACCCAAATGTAAGTAGCACTTTTTTTACTCTGTATAAAGCTTCCAAGTTGCGTATTTCCCACAATCGTGAATTAAAGTGTGAGAAATCATTTCTCACTGTATTTGCCAACAATGCGTATGCGTGAATGTACTCTTTGTGAGGCTACGTACGTCATATTGTTTTTGTCAAATAGATTTCGGAAATGAATATTTATTTTGTAATGTTTAGCAGTGTGGTCTTAGAAAAAGTATAGTCTGCCACTCATGCAGAAACACCTATTTCCCACGTTGTGTGATTCCAATACTCAACTTCGTCTCGTGACTAAACTTTCACATCTCGGGGAAGTAGGCGACTTTCTGCACTTGTTGCACAATATACTATTTTAATTATATTTTATCGTTACGTAACGCACACGTACCCTCAAGCAATGATACAATGCACTATACCCCTTCCCCCTTTAAGCATTACGTAATTTGAGGGCAGCCCGTAGAAGGAACAGTCTCAAGGTAATTGTTTTGTGACAAGTTGTACTTGCATTTTTATGATGTAGGCAACCCTGCATTGATTATATCAGTGATTTCAAAACCCAAAAATTTTGTCGCTTTAGCCAAAATAATCGAAGAAAGTAAAATAACGTTAGCGTGTATGGGCTGACGGTATAACCAGTTTGTCGTTATAAGCGGTGTAGTTTTAAACGGATTTTACTGGATTTTTTTTGTTTCTTTAATTATTGTTTACAATATGTTTTTTCCATAATACCTTTTTTTAAATATACTACACACTACACTACAAATCAAAAAATGTTGATGTAAATAAAAAAAAATCGATTTAATTTAAGTCGGATTTTTATGCAATCCTTGGTGTATGTTGTCAGCCTACAGCCTCCGCAAGGAGTAATAGCATATAATAGGTTCCGACCATAAAAGTTGTGTCAAATGTTCTAATTCATGACCTATTAAAATTAGGAACTCCATGAAATGTGATTTAGTTTATTGAAGTAAAGAATTAGATAACTGGAAATGAAATTGATGTGGGTCAAACATGAGATGAAATGAAGGATAATAGTGAGATGTAGAGGGTGTATTAATATCCTGGCGCAGTTGATGTTGCGTTCCTCCCACACAGCATTATAAGTGCGTGCAAGTGACGTAGCCACTAAACTTAACAGATAGCCGGAAATCACTTCCTTCCTCGCGTCTTAGCGCACAATCCGGGCCCAGACCTGGCTTACACCAGCAACAATTAGCCGAACATACCGGCCGCAAACCCAACGGGAATACAGAATTTTTTACAGTGTAAACACACAGAAAAGTTGGGCAAACATTGAAATAAAAATCTCCAGAGCACACAACGGCATAAAGGCTTGTTTGGGTAGTTCACAACCTACATAAATATTGTAAATAAATATATCATCACAGCTTAGTATTTACCGGAGATGATATATTGCCCCTAAAGGGAAGAAGAAAAAGTGGCTGATAATTGAATTAAGTGTTGATCTTGTGTGTTAACCGGGCGGAAACAATTGGACGTATCTTTTATTCTTCATAAAAATATTCTCTTTACGATAATGACGGGGCAATAAAAGGCGATGCGAGTGTATTTAAGATGTGAGTAGGCCGTGTCCATTAGTGGGTGTTATCGAAACATCATCGCAGCACGACACGGAGCCGGCTCCGGGCGATCCGGCCGTCTGATCGCCGCTTTACGGCCCAACAATAACATCCGACCGACCGATGACCCAGCGGGTAATTGTCTCATACAAGATCCCCCATTCACTTACAAACTGCTCTATTTTCACTCACCTACTTACACATAAATAAACCTTCTCTCATTCTCTTTCCAATTGCGAATTTAGAAACTACCCACAAAACCTTATCAGATGGTATAATTCTTGATATTTCAATATATTTCGCTAAATATATTTTTGTATTACATATTCCTTCTATTTTATGTAGTATTTTCTTTGTTAAAAAAGCTCAAATTTAAATCTATAAACAAATTGAAATCTGCCTCAAACTTTAATTTAACCCTTTCATTAGAAAAAAAATAAAAATATATTGTTTTCAATTTTTCCATTATTGGATGAAATATTAAACAACAATATTTACGAAAATTTATTTTATCCCAAATACAAAAAAATATTATTCCGTTGATGTACCGATAGTGATAAATTATAATTATCTTTTATATTTTATGGTACTCTAAGAAACAGTTTATGTCAAAAAATGAGTAGGAAATTAGTTTGCACCCCGTGATTACACTTCGCTTGAAACGCTGTGGTTTGTAACAGATCTCTATCAGAATCGCTGATCTATACTTAACATAACAAAAGTGCATCCAATACTTAATTTTTATACTACTAAAAGAATTAGCAGGAACGGTGATTCCAGCTTTTGTTTAGTCGTGCGTGTAGGAAAAGAATAGTATTTATGTGATTCTATTTTGGAGTTCGATGTAAAGCCAAATTTTCCGGTCTGCAACTGCGTAGTGGGCGTTGAAATTGAAAGAAAGTAATGAAATAATGAATTAGGTTGAACCACATAGCAAGCGTCGGTCAATGCAATATCGAATTGGAGATTGACAGTGATGACGGCGGTCGGGTGTGTCCGTGTCAATTCGGGGCGGCTCGGGCATGGCACGCCGCGACGCCGGCAGAAATCAGTGCCGGTGACGTCAGCTCCACGTGACGCCATGCATGTCCGGCAGGAATGCGGATGGACAACAAGGAATGCAAGAATAAATTATTGCATCGCCCGGATGCCTGCTGAAAAAACTTTCGCGCCAAGCTTGGATAACTGGGCGGGACAATCGATGGGACAACGCGCATACAATACCCAACATTTATTACCATTTTTACTATTAAAAGGAAATGCAATAAAAAAATATTTTTGATGTTTTAACTGGGAACATAAAGCGAACGAGTTTTAAAGTGAAACATGAATGTTGGTAGTGCAGAATTTTGATAAAATAGCAGTAAAAGTTTGGACTATTTCCCGGGTAAATATGCGGTGGTATTATCTGTGGTATTTTGGCGTAATATGTGCGGTGTAAAACTGCTCGTTCATAATTTTTTACGAACATTTTTGCTCTAATTTGCCAGCTGTTGCATATCGCAGTAAAAATATGTCATCTACCAAGATTCGTAATTACAAAAACGTCACAAACAGACATATAAAAAGATGATGATAACATTTAATTATTCTCCAAATATAGCAACGCGTTGTACACTAAACATATTCCTTCGTGCATTTGTCTCTGTTTAAAATAAATATGTAATATGAAATATCCGAGTGTAATAAATGTAGGATTTGATATGAAATATCTGGCATAACTCTGGGAAGAATCTGGCAACAAACGAACATCGGACGCGGGTTTATCTGTTGTTTCCCGGACGTAGCCACGGCAACGTGAAAATTACGAATTAGCCCCGAGGGGGCGGGCGAGCGCGGATCTAATTGGAAATATCCGAACAAATGAAATACGAACCAGCTGCCACACTACTATATTAAAATTCTCACCGCAAATCTCCGCGTCACCCGCATAAGTAGCTGGGAAACTACACCTGTACCATATAATAAGATATTATAATTGCTGTTTACGTATGTGTGAATAAACCAGTGGTACTTACAAACTTCGCGGGCAGAAACAACAAACTTGTGAACTCACCTGCAACAAACGAAAATATTCAATTAAAACAAAAGCTATCTGCGACAACAAACAAAGCCGACCGGCGAGAGAAACGAAAACAAGGGGTAATCGCAAATCCAACCATCACTCCTATTTGCCCAAGATGTGCGCATCTATACTCGTACTGCACGTCGATGTGTGTCATAAGCGCATTTGCCGCAATGTGTGTTAAATACAACGGCACACTCACAACTCATATAAATTGTAATGATGTATATTTATTTGTTATGTCACAAAGCTATCATATTTTATGCAAATAATACAAGTTAAGTATATACATATGATAAATAGTCTAAATATATCAAAAAAGCTCTGACTAAACGATATTTAATACACGGATAAAAATGATATGTTATTTAATATATTTGAGTAATCTGTTTCACCGGTATTATTGGTGGCAGTGCTATTTTCTATGAATGGTTTTTTGTGGCAGTTATAATACGTAATGATGTAAATTTATTTGTATAATGTGGCGAGAATCAATCACTGCGGCCCAAATTACATTCCGTCCGTGTCTCATCAAAGAATCGAAATTCCATTTAAAATTGATATCATGACACAATATTATAATAAAATATAGTTTTATTAGCCGGCGGCACGACAGAGGAAATGTATTCCACACAAAAGACTCCAATCGGCATGGCTGTGTAGGTGTATTAAAAGTAAAAAATGACAGCCAGGCTGTTTATTCAAATTACATGGTAATGCCAATGAATAATATATGTGACAACGGATACCACTGATGCATGCAATTTTTACCGCTAAATATTTAATCAGCGCATGTATTAAAAATTCCATTTTAAAATATTTCTTTAAACGAAAATTCTAACACAGTTCGGCGGCGTTCAGTTCATATCCACTCTAAAATATAATGTGTTCGGACCGAAGTTAATTAAAATAAAGTGCACTATATACAACAGCCTTTAAGGCCGTTACGTCCCCGTGAAATTGTTACATTTATTTCCTATTCATTTTAACTGGCGTGTTACATTATTCTCTACCAAACTTTATGGCTGTGAGTTTTTTAAAATAATTCATTTGTTGAGATGATATAAATGCAGTGGGAAGATGGAGTTTTTGCTCTATAAAATGATATGTTTCGGGTTTGTATAATAAAATAAAACAGCGTAGCCCTGAATTTTCCGCGTTAGAATCCGCAATAAAAAGAATACAAAACCTGCTCATTTAAAGTTTTACTTCCGAAAAAACATGAGTAACCATCTCGGAAACAATTACAATTTAATAGCGCATCAGTCATAGCGCGGGGGCCGGGGCTATAAAAGTCTCCGTGGAGCCCGGAGGGAGAGCAGCAACCACTCGGCGTGCTCGACAATGCGGAATGCATTTGTCGCTTATGACAAGCCGCAGCTTTAATAAAACCTGCAGGTTCAATTCCCCGAATCCATTTGCTAATTAAAATGAAATTCCGTCCTGATTGTAAACAAAAATCATATGAAAAGTCGTTTAATTTCACATTTTTGTGTAATTCAGCCAATGATGAGAGCTGTAACAATATTTTTTATAGTAACATTTTAGCCATTAGTGCCGTGGAGTATCATTACACGGGAAATATTAAAAGCTTGCAAAAAATCATTCGCTCAGCTTTTATACCAGGCTATTGATTCACTTTGCAGCTTGTCACTGCATAAATTCATCCTCTATAAGCATCGTTTCAATAAGAGTACCTGGCCAACATTCCAGTACCATTTCCTGCCCAGTCCCATACCTTACCAAACGTTCTCTACGCGTGAGTGTGTACGAAGTGTGGAATGAACATCTCGGTAATTGTGCACTTAAAGTTTCCTGCTTCCTGCTTTATTTACGCGTATTATTACACAGCAGGACAGACACGCAACGAAATCAAAGCTCCTGCCGGCGAGAAACGGCCTCATCAGCAAACGCCACATCGCGAATATAAAAGTTTAATGAGGAACAGTTGTCACTTTTAATTAAAAATACGGGATTGCTTTGACAAAAACTTATGGAAAACTAATGATTCCAGGCGGCGGGGAAAGTTTCAGCCAGAGTCTAAAATATTGATAGAGCGCTACTCGCACAGAATAACGCGGAATCAGTCATTCTTTCAGAGAAGGGTATTTCTGAAGTTCGGAGGAGCAAAAGTAAATGGTCTTAAACCTATGAAAATAGTACAACATTTAATTAAATTTGCATTATACAATAAACCAGTGATGGCGAACCTATGACATGAATTTCAAATGTGACAAAGATATTTTAAGGTGACACGTGTCGTTTACGGATAGTTTCCGCTTTTTTCTACGTACTTTAAGACTGAGACTGAGACTTCATTTTCTTCGATAAATAATTAAAACAGACTAACTAATAAAGTTAGTGGAATCTGCTTGAGTTGAAATTGCACAATATACCAATATTACAACTCAAGTTTTAACAAATACTATTTAACAACAAAAATATAAATTACATGTCTTCGCTTTATTAATGAATAAATACATAAAAAATATAACTCTTTTTACAAGAGCTGGAAATATCATAGTAGATATTTTTAGATGTGACTCCGTACTTGAGTTAAGCTACGTTCTTTCTGGATTTGACAATCGCGATCAAAGATTCGAAATGCACTGACGAGATGATCATATAATTATATTTTGATTTTTTTTAATAGTTCTTAATTATTTTTAATTATCTGTAATTACTTCCGAGCGGGTGGTGGATTTACTCCGGGGGTACATCGCTTCCCCGGAAAAATGCCTGCAAGAAACACTGCGCGAGATGATTGTAGTAATTAAGTGCGGATGTTTTGGCTGTTGTGTCCCATGAAGTATCGGCCGGTGTACGTTGAAGCACTATACGTGTATCCCATTTATAAATGTTATCAGTTTTCCTTTTTTCCATTAGACTTGGCACGTTACGTTTCCTTAGACGGAAGAGCGGTTAGCAGACAGACGAACAACAATTTTCTTACACAAAATAGAAATCCATTATACACGTGATCGTGTTAAACGAGATTCCCGCGAGCACTCGGACTCCATTCATACGCGGCCCTGTACTCTTTTCTTTTACTCTACAGCGCAAAATCAATCACTGGGTTGTACGTTACTAATAAAGTTGCATTGTTAGGGTAACATGTCCCTGTGTGTGTCTCATTAGTGCGGTATTATTTACACTGCTCCAGCGCGACTCCGTACGTTTTAATCTGGGGGAATAATTTCCTTATGATCACAGCGGCATGTGTGTGCGAGAGAGAGCAGCAGCAGTGATGGGCGACGCAGGAGATTTATCACAAGATTATAAAGCATAAATCTCGCGCAAAACAAACTTCTAATTCAAACAGCCGCACTAAATCCGCCAGGTTTTGTTTTATCAGGCCTGGCCCTTACAACACAACTCTCCTCAGGGAGTATGACATACTTAAACTACTATTAACACGCCCGATGCTAAAAACACACCGCACACATTACTCACCACAACTCTACACACGATAAATTATACACTTTTAAAATGCAACAGCCACAAATCAAAACTGCAAACGCTGCACACCATAACTAACATAATTCATTCCTACATAAACTTACAACTAAAGGTATATTTCCATTATCATATGATAATATATACAGCCATTTCCAGCTTTGATTACGGCGTATAGCTAAGTACTAAGAAACAATGTTTAAAAATAAATGTTTGCAAACTCCAAGCTTAGTACCTAGGGCGTATGGCCTTATACATATCCATTTAACGTTTGTACCTTCTTGAAATTTTTCAATCTACAAAGATCATATCTTGATAATTATTATATGCATAAAATTATAAAACAAGGAAAAAAATGTGACTGCATTGGTAACAGGAATGTTTCATAATTGCATCAGTTAGACAAGTCAATAAGTAAACATTTTAGCAAATGACAATATTTACTAAGCAAAGTAACTGGAAATGGTGTATCTTGTACGAATGATCATAGTGCAGTAAACAATATGTATCGAGCATTAAGCCTTGTATCAACTCCGTGGAAACCAGGTTTAACTGTTTAGCTACACTTTTGTTTAAGTAAGTCATTTATTTTTATTTTGTTGTGTGCCTGGACCAAATTTGGCGTTATATTGTTAGTGGGTTGGTATGTGTGTCTTCACGTAGGTGGGAAGCAACGGAAGCAATTATGTAGTGCGAGGAGATAATCCATCTTGTCCGGCTCCTGTGCTATTATACTCTCATGTATCAAATATGAGACTAACGCCGCACGACACGTCTTACCACACACACACGCTTTACATAAAACATGACGTGTCCGACTTTTCGCACTTCCACTAAGGGAGGATGCATGTCGAGTTGGAGCTCGTATTGATTGGGCAAGAAGGAACGCAGTGTCCATCAAGGCTCATTACCAGACACGACAATCCACTTACAGCCGCAGGTGCGTGCCGCGTGCTCATATCCCTACACCGGCCATTCATCCACTTTAATTGATCCAGCATCCCTTACGCTAATAGTTGGAAAGTGTCAACACCCGCTCTTGCTCTGGCTTTGTAAGTGGTGCTGCTTGCTTATTTATTTGTAAAGTTATTGCACAATGCGCGGCAAAAAGAGCAAGAATGCAAAAACTGGTGGCAGTTTTATTCTATCCGCATAAAGTTTAAAAGTATGTTTGAAAAAATAAACAATTGAGTTTGAAAAGCACAGAACAAAAGGCAAAGATCAGAACAAAATCTACAAGTCAAGTTAAAGTAATAAAAGTGCCGTGAGTGCTTGTGTGACGTCACTCACAAACAACCCGCACACATTCATATGCACGATACTCCCAACTACAAAGTGCATACTAAGCTGCTTACACGACTTTTATTCTATCCCATATACACATTTCACATAATGAGATATACCACCACCATTCGATCCCCAATTCAAATGCAGAAAAATCCACACAATTTACGTGGTAATTTATACACAGCCAGTCACGCAGCAAAGTTTTAATTCTCCAATATTACAATTACTGTTGTTCCTTGAAAAATATTCCGGAGAGGCACGCGAGCAGGAAATGTTGCCTAAGTTTTACATGCAGGACATTTGCAGCCGTTGTACAATTATAACTTGGATTAGATTCTTGTGACAGTTCTATTTAGAATTACACATAGGGGAGATCGAAAGCGGAGATAACTACTAGAGGAACGTTCATTGTTGGCCTACACTTCATCATTTTTATCCGGTCAGTCACGGTGGAAGTAGAACTGTATCAATACGGGAACACCCTTCAGATACCGGCAAATAATTCAAGAAGAAGTTAAAGCCTGACTCTAAATTAAGTAACGGGGGGATAGGGGATGTTAATGTCTACGTTACATAACGATAAAATATAATAATTATTTAAGCTGCAAGGAATGTAAGTACATTATAACCTTCGACGGGGTATGATCTAAAGGGAGCTTGCAGCGTCGAAGTTTATAATACCGTACGAGAATAAATTGTGTTAGGTACTTACAATCCGAATCGCGTAATTTTTCACGCTACCAGCAGCATTTAACATCAAATAATGTTAAAGTATTTGAAAATGTGGGTCACTTATTTATTTGCAATTTTTTATAGATTATTTTGCCCGTTGCTAGACGACTAAATAAAATTCGTATGATCTTCATAATTACCATACTTGAACGGTGGAAAAAAATAGTTTCTGTAAACTTCCTTTTCACATTTGGGTAAAAAAACATTGGATTGGGTTTAAATAAAATTAGGGGAAGAGGTCACTTACTGCGTTACGGGTACGTTACAATAGGAGACTGGGGTATCAAAATTTTATCCATTTTACGTTACGTAATTTAAGGACGAATACTTCGTTACGAGTAGTTTTTGTATTGTGGGAAATATGTTAATTATTTTTTGTGATTTAATCTGGCAAAATGACCGGTGAGCGAATAAGATTTTATAGATTTTCTATTCTGCAGAGTCGTTTAAGTTTAAAGTGAAATTAGCTGATTGCAATGCAAGGCAGCAAGCAGCGCTTCAAACGAACTGATAGCATCGCCCAATATTCCTATTTATCCGCAAGCACAAATTAAATTACTATTCATACTTGCAGCCCGATGGCACATCATCTCATGTAAAAATGAACATGTATGCATAGCCGTAATGCGAAGGGATATTAGGAGGCATTATGTCCGAATACGGCGCTAATTGAAAATGTGAACGAAACATATTTCGCTATTGGATTATGTAAATGGTAATACAATCCGAGGCTGAATAAATCGTCTGCCAATCAGGCGTTCTAATGAACAGTGCTACAAGCAAATATAGATAGTTGCAAGGAAAATATTTACCCGCAGGGATTACAGCGGAATCCTGATTATTTGTTAAACGCTCGCGTCGGCTAATCTGTCAATTTATTTTTCAAAACTATCCGGCCCCATTCATCATTCGATTATCATACAAACAAGTCCGCAAATACACGTGAAACAATTTTAATATAATTAAAATCCGTCAATCAACAAATGTAACAGGGATAATTTATTTCATACATAATCAGTTTGATTATCGCAGCATTTTCCATTCGATTAATATACTAAAGTCTTAGCGTTGGAGCCATGCGCGCTATCCGGCTGCATATTGTGTATTAGCAGAGTTGCTGTAAATAAACAAATTCCCAGCTAAATTTGATATAATTCGCGAGTGCGCGTGTAAGTGTCTTTTGCAAGATGACGAAATTAAGTGCAAGTTGTGTTGCAGAAGCATTCATGCAAACTTGGTGTTTATTAGTTGTTATTTTGTTGTGCGTTGTCATGGCTGCCGCGCTGTTCGCTTGTCTCGAGATAAATAACCCCTTATTACCTTTTTCATCTGCATACTTGCTCTATATTACATCAACTATGTTATTTATGCTTCAGCAGATATTGCACTGCTCCTCACACCCACAACTGGGCGCAATTCCTGATTTAAATATTCATTACGGAACAAACAAAACAAAAAGTTAATTTCACACGTGGCGACCTCAACAAATATGTTTGTAATTAGTTCTCCGAGTACGGATTCGATTCCCTCCGGTGGCAACACTGGCACTGTATCCGGATGTAAATCTCAGGTTGATTACTTCCCGTTCCCGTGCGTTCACTTTCCGGCCAACTCCCGAACCGCTCCGTACGGTCACCAATATCCACCCTTATTCATTCCACGTGTTTGCTTTCCGCCAAGCCCCGTTTTCATTCTATACCATCAACAAATAGGGAAAAAATTTACATAAATATGAATATATTATTTTTTAAAACTGATGCTTGTTAAATAAACACAACGGATAAACTATACACAAACACAGTAATTAAATATCTTCTCTGTTGAATAAAACATATAAATTAATTATTATATTTTTGTTGCAGATTTAAAACAACTTCAACGGTTGCAAAGACTACGTTTACGTATAATGGATACACATACAGACACTACCAACAGAAAGTTCAAAACATGAAGTTGAATTTTAAAAATAATATAATATCTAACATTTTACAGAATATTCATTAATTGTAATATTCTCTAAGGCTGGTTTCCACCGACTTGACGCATGACTTTATAGTCAATAAATAAAGCTTAATACATACCGCGTAATCCACTAATCAGCTATTTTGCTTAGTGACTAATTCAACAGAGATGCCATATTGTCAAATTGACAACATATTGTAAATAACATACTTTCAAATAAGAAATTCTGAATTATGAATTATATCGTGAATTACATTTACACGAATATAATATATATTAGTCAGAAAGAATTCTGAAATAAAGATAAATATATATTTACCTCTTATAAATATGCATGAAGACAAGCGTGCTAGGTAATAAGCTTCAATTTACAAACATTTGTTCTTAAGCATTGCTTCCCAGTATTTAATCATTACGTTTTAATAAAAGCTAGAAATGGTAGTACATACGCCTTAGTTATTATACTATTATACATTAGGACAGTCGGTTGAAATAAAATTCAAAAATGTGTAATAATTTCATCGTATTATTGAAGTGACCAAGAAAAAACTTCTCACCAGATAGTATTCATGGTGTTCCAATAACGTATTGGTAAAAACTGTTGTCGAAACAGCATCATGTTTAATAAAAGGCACTATTCATGTAATATTTTATTAAATGTATATATTTACAATCTGTTTGTAACATTCTATTAGTACTGAATATGTATCCAAATAGAATACAGATCGTATAGAGGATTTAATATGAAATGAGTTTTTAAGAGGAATGTATTTGAATAATAGTGTTAGCGGGAGAAGCATGTCGAAGAGAAAGGGTGGCATGTAGGGTAATAGGGGATAAGTGGGGAATTATGGGGTTATGTCCAGGGTGGTATTAGGCACAATTTGTGCCTGATACATCGAGATTTACGTCAGGAGCAAGTATCGCAACGAATAAACGTCACATAACATTTACGTAGCGAGAAGTTTACGCCCTAAATCCACTTTGTGTATATGTATCACCCGCCTGCTTCTTGCGTCTGACAGAGACGCGCGTATGCGGCCGTTCGCGCTACTGACGAGGACAGACAGCCGGCTTATCCGCAACTTTTGCGTATTTTATCGATTTGAATATGCATAAAGAAAGTTCAAAACACAGTCTGTTGGTTTGAGATAAGAAAACGCGAGAGAGAAAGAAAGTGGAGTAATCACTTGAGAAATTGATTGTACGGAGGTTCGGGCGATCTGTTGCACACGCCGCTAATATTTTAATATATCTCACCCCGCAGAATGCACTGAGCCTGATTTATACATCACTTATACTCCCTACAATGCACTTTAAATGCCTTCTTCTACGCACAGCACCCTCGGAAAAACCATTTAAAATATATATCAACTGCCAACACACCATGTATTCACCATTTGCTATAAAATGTGTATATAATTCCAAGCAGTGTTGCCAACTTAGTAGAATTTTTCTAAATCTAGAAGAATCGTTTATTCATTTAGTGACTAAATTTTTATTTTTGTAGATGGTACAAAATGCGGTAGATCACAATTAAATTTTAATAGAATTCTGTTTGTTTTAATTTACCCATGAAATGATTTTTTATGATAAATACATATGTAGGTACTTTATCATTCGTATATCGTATAATAGTATAATCCGGACTAACCACTGGCAATGGATTGTAGCACTGAAATATTTGTAATAGGGGAAACATTGAATTTTATACATTCGTATTATAGACGAAATCTCGAGTTTCAATTTTAATTTTGTTTATTTGCGTGAAGTAATTAAAAGAAATAAAATGTTTATCTCTACGTCCTGCAGATATAAATACTGCAATAAGACCAATGGTGGAATATAAAGATAAAACTTAACGAAACATATCATTCTGTGTAGTATATACTTAAATATATCAAAGCATGTCATTTTTATAATAATTAAAATATGACAATGATTTTTAATGTCAATTACTTACTCCTACCCCTACATAAGTATGTACGGTGTGTGCAACGAAATGTGGAACATTGGACTTTAACATGGAATTTCAAAAAATTTCGGTTACTCTCTCTCTTGATAGATTTAGAGCAAAACTACAAGAATACAATGTTGCTCAAAATTAAATTCTACATCAGATAAGATCATAAATGATACAACAGCACGTCTGTAATAAGAGATATATGAAATATAAAACACTTTCGGTAAAAATTAAATGAAGTTTCGTTGATTATAATTCTTATTGTCTGTATTTTAATATTATTTAAGTTAAATTTAGATTCTTTTTCTTAACTTATCTACAATGAAATATTATTAACTGTCACAACTGACACATAGATATTTTCATATTTCCATGGTTGTCTGATTTCTGTTGAAAATTTTACATTTACTTTGTACTCTTGTAGTTTTGCTCTAAATCGGTCAGGAGAGAGAGTTTTCGCAATTTTTTGAATTCCCATGTTAAAATCCTATGTTCCGCGTTTCGTTGCACACACCGTATATAGCCTACTTTTTAAGTGTGGAGAATATAGGAAATAATACCCATTATTATCCAATCAGAAAAACAAGATCAAACTACTTCTATCTTTACCACACTTCGTTCTTATAAAAAATACGAGATTCAATAGAATTCTAGTAGATTTTCTTCAAAATTTGAATGGAAACCCATCTTCCAGTGTTGGCAACACTGATTTCAAGTTGTTTAAAAGACTCGATGATATATTTATTTCTATAAAATGTAAATATATCCGAGCGTATTCAAATTGCATATGGTAGGGCGATTTTGAATAAAAATATAAATATGTAAATAGCCGTATCCGTGTAGGCGAGACGCGATAGCAGTTTCATTTGACACGTGAGGACGCGTATGTGCGGATGCGGATGCAGCCGACAGCTCCTTCGCCCGTCTTCCTCCACTTTGTCCGCTCGGTGTCTAAGCGACGCGGAATTAAGGACGAATGTAATTTAAAAAAATACATTGAGAAAATTACTTTTTTTCCATTTAAGCGGCCAGGCAGCTCCAGGGGTAAGGGTTGTTATTTAAAATTTCCCTGTTAACAATAACGCAGCGCTCTTGGATAATCAAATCATTTACGGGGTAAACAAAGACAGAATAATTATTCTCTCTTTACATTTTCATGTTCTATCTTTATTGCTAATAATTTTTGGAACAGTTTAATGGGGTCCTATACAATATTTTTCATGTATATTTTTCTGAAAGAACAGGGAAATAAGAATATTTGTGAAAACGCGTACAAAATTTTTTTCGTGATAAGCGATATATAAATTTTTAAAGTGAAATTTTGGCCTGTGATATTGTCTTCATCAGTTATGAACAAATTGCTAGCTATACAGGCTATTGGTTTATTCAATAGATATTTATGTTTATATACAAATTTATACGTATATACTATTGAAAATTTCAAATTGTCAATATTTTGTTGATCAAATTTTGTTAAAATTTGCTAGACATGTAGTTATATTAACAAAAAACTTAGTTGAAACCAAAAATTTTTAGTTAAAATTTGAATTTGTTAACATTTAACAAATATAAATGTCGATATATAACTGTAACAAAAGTTGTTGTGTTATTAACGAAATAGTTTTTATTGATTAACAATAAGTTTTGTTAATTTCAACAAAGTGTGTTATGTCAGATGAAAACAAAATTACAAGTTAAAAGAAGACAAAATATTTTGTACACATTCACAAAAAAAATTGTTACAATAACTAAATATTTTGTTACGTTATCAATATTATTTGTATATTTCATAAAGCAACAAAATATTTTGTTAAATTCACGAACAAGATTTTTTTGGTACGCGTATGTATTGCGTTGCAGTTTAGTTCAGCTGTAGAGAGTCAAACGGACAACAGTGATTAAAATTGAGGTTAGATTTTGTGTTTTACTCTTGATTAACAATTATTTATTTTAAAAAATGGATAAAAATGTGGTAGACATATTTCTCCGACAGAATCGACGGAATTACTTCGGCAATTAATATAAAAGAAGTTATACTTCAGACTGAAATACTGAATACTGAACAATAAATCGTCGTGATCGTACGACATTAAATTATTTTAGAAACAAAGTCGGCATCGGCAGCACCTACACCGCCTTTGCCAACAGAAGATAATGATTTAGAGAAAACTGAAGATGTCATCCATTGACTCAAATAATCTACCCCGCAAAACACAAAACAAATAGAGTTAATATTCAAAAAAAAACAGAACTTACTCTCCATTATAGACGACAAAATAAATCAATCAACATATTAGAAACATTTCCAAGGTTTGCCGATACAAAAGGCTTGGTATAAACTTTGTTTCATTTACTGTGGTTACGTTATACCTACTATGTGAATTTATTTCAGATCAATTACGAGAGAAACAAAAATTTATTAACACTGCTGACAAAATATTCTCTGTTTGTAAAGAAACAATAAAAAATGCTAATTGTTCAGTTACATCAGAAACTGGTTGGAATAAAACCACAAGGATACCACAAGGATTTTTGTAGCCCTACATTTGCTTCCTCCTACCTAATGTACACGATTACACGATTTATATACTTGTGTAAAAATATGGAGATTTTTGTTTTTGCAATAAATTATATACTTTGTCTAATAAAATGTTTTATTGTTACCTAATTTTACATTATATTTTGTTATAATATTTACTAAAATATTTGTTAATATTTTTAAAATAAAATTGCATTTAACAAATGGATTTGTACAATTTAACTAAATTATTTGCTACTAAAAACTAAATTAATTGCTAATTTAACAACAACAGATAGTATTTTGTGCAAAATAAGTTGTAGAAATAACTACATATTTTGTTAGATAACAACAAATCGTGTTATTAAATTAACTAAAATTTTTGTCAATTGTAACAAATACATTTTGTTAAATTTCACAAAATCGAGAGGTAAATTAAACAAATATGGGTGCTAAAAAGTAACAAATTGATTTTGTTACAATTTAACAAATTATGTTAACAACTTCATTTTAACAAAAGTTTAACAAAATTTTTAGTGGACCTGGTGAGCCCTTTAATTTTGTTAATATTTTGTTAATTTTAACAACCAATTTCTAACTGTGATATGAATGAAAAATTTTCGTGCAAAATTTCACTATATTTTTAAGTGGAAATGATAATTTTCTTGCAGCTAACTTTCATGTCTTCCACTGAAGTGTCAAATTTTAGCAGTTGTTTGAGAACTGCATTCCGCCATTACAGGTAAATTTTAAAACGATAAATCTTGAAAAATATAATGAATTACAAGGAAATATTCGTTTTATTATGTCTATTACTTTAAAACTTAATTTATCTATATTGTTTTTCATTTTAAATACTTTAAATTATTTTGAAATGTATTTAATGTCATGTCAAATGAAATATTAGTAATTTGCAATTATGAAATGAAATTATAAAAAATTGTATAAGTAATAAATTGTGAAATGTTTCAGGTTTCAGGCATTTGACGTGTTGTACCACTAACTGCGCTCGTGGGAAGTCTCACGTCGCGTGCCTAAAACACTCATTTCGCAACTTATTACATAAATATCTATTTCATAACAAAAACAAAAACGTATAGTAATATTTTTATACTGCCAAATAAACGGGTACCGCCTACATCTCTCCCTGCCGCAAGTTCTAAGAAATGTGGCCGCACGATTTCCTTCCTTAAAATCAGGCAACCAATAAAATTATCCAGGACATATAACGTCACAGCTCGTCACAATGAAATTTAATCACTTACAGCTCGCGAACGAATTTAATATATAATTAAAATATTTACACTAATACTTATTAATTAATGTATATTTTCATATTCTTCTGCAAAATGGTAATATTTCGACAATGGTAAAGAACCCTATTATTTGAAAGTAATTTTTGTACGATATCTGTGAAGCTTCCCCACAATTTCTACGCAAAAATGTCGATATTTCCGTTATTAAACGTCTTATAAATCTTATTTTCTTTCGCGTTGTAATAACGTGAGATATCAGAATGCTCTGTGGTAAGTGTTCGCGTAAAGGTCACATAATGTACCGCAATTTGGCTAGAACATAATATTTTTTCCCGCTAACCATCTAGAGATAATCTCAAGTTTTTGAAAGTATAGTAATCTAGTAGCAGAGTCATTATTGTTTTTCTTCTCGGTGTTACATTTATTTTAAAAATTTGTAGAAGTTCTTGGTTCGAGTATAAGAAAGTTATATCTTAAGCAGGATCTGCCGCCTCATTATTCCTGCAGCCTGCGTCTCTGTCTCTCCTGCTGCGTCTCGCTTCCACGCAGCAGGATAAATGCCAGACACGTTTTGTAATTTGAAAAGTAAAAATCACTGTTAGATATTAGAAGTTTATTTCCCACTCAGCGCATATTTCATGCAGACAATATTCACTCAAAACGATATACTTTACATGCATAAAAAATTCACATTTCTCTTTGACACATTTTACTTTCTTTTTCAACTAAGATGCAATATTTACTAGCCTGCCATATGAATATGAATTACATATACCATCGTACGGTCTCAGATGAAATGCAACATAGGTTGTCAATGTCAATAAATTTGTCATAATTTAAAAATTCAAAATTGTAATGTTAAAAATGTTTGTTAATTTATATCCTAACTATCCTAAACCACATCTTTCGAGTTTCTTATAATTTCTTTTACTGGAGGTTTTTAAAATTTATATATGGGGGAAATTAAAAACATAAACTTAAAATTAGAAAAAATTTGAAATATGATAATCTGTAGTTGAAAGTATTTATAATCATCTAAATTATTATTTAAAGGGAAAAGACATCTAAATTATTATTAATGGTGCAGTTTTTGTAAATATATTGAATTTTTATTGATATTTATTCTACTTTACATTATTTGTAAATCAGTAGGAGGACAAGTTTATTTGATATTGACATCCTTTGTTGCATTTTATCTGGAACAATACGATTTTATTTACTAACATACATAGGATTGTTATGAGATTCATAATCACCGTAATTAAATATCGAGCTCGTACAGTGAGGTTTTTAAGACATCTAAGGCCTGGTATGATTCATAACATCCATAATTTGTTAAATAATATATCGGTTTCAGAAAATGACATTTCGTGATTCAATCTGTTTGGATTGATATGACGTCATGGTTATAGTTATATTATCAAATTGGCCCATAGTACATATTTTGACTAGTCAGTACGTTAATAATAGTTCTAACTTAGTTACCAGCTTTCTTTTGTCTATCTAACCAAAGGCTTAAATCCTAAAACCGGTAAACATTTATTTATAATTGGTATTCATAGTAACGACAGGCTAACAAATATTGAATCTTATCTGAAACCCACGGTATATTTAAAAACGAGTACATGAACATGAAGCAGTGGACTAGTGGCATATAAAACGCGATATAGAATTGATGTTGCGTGGAATAATTGGGTAATAATTCAGTGTGGAATTGACATGTGTTGGAGATGTCACCGAGGCGTTATAGCAATAACGCCCATATAATTTGATTTGTTTCGCGCCCCTATATTTACTGCTGGAAGTATCTAGTGAAGTTCACAGCCGTCTGGAGCCGGCGTCGTTGCCATGCAGGTCTCGCCTGGAGGCTGCTGCATCAGCACATGTTATTCAATATGACAGTGATGAGAGCACGGGAATTTCATTGCGGCTAAACCATACAGACGCCCGTAATTGGGAGATGATGGGCTCTGTGCTTATTCACCTACAAACCTCGCAGCAAAATCCATACCAAAAATATCACACTACCGATTCAAACATACAAATTCTCTGCTTTATAAAATATGGGATAAAATTTAAGTGCGTTCGACAATAGTATACTGTAATATTACTAATGTCCAACTGAAGTTTCGGTTTCGGTCAAAAATGCTAGTTTTGGCTATGATGTATCTGGCGGTTTCGGGTTTGTTGGGAACGGTTTCACTCGCCTATTTTTTTTTTGTTTGTTAGTTAATAGTTTTGATTTGTACGTTATTTTATTTTTCTTCCCTTCGAATATATTATTATTATATTATAGTTATTCTGAGACTCTTAGTACAAAGGTGCAAAATGCAAGATGAGGCAAGATCTCATTAATTTAATTCGTAGAATAAGGAAAAAATAACGTTATTTTAAGATACTAGCATACTATAAAAGAACCTGTCAGTTAGTAACAAATATTTCTACAGAAGACTACTTAAATAATTGTGATTATTTCTGATTTTTGTAAAATGGTGATTGATAACTAAAGTCTTTACTTTTTTAGTAAACATAGTTTCTCTGCAAAAATAAAGTGATTTTATAATAAAATAAAATCTTTTATTTAGTTTAATAATTGATTAGTACCTTAAAAGGTACGAAAAATAATAGATTTCTGTATTTAATAAAAATATATCTAAATTTTAACAAATTACATAAGTTTTGGTTTCAGTTACGTTTTCGGCCGAAACTAGAAGATGAGCCAAATATTCGGCTACGGTTTTGGTTTCGGCTGAAAATTGTGTTTCGGTCGGAAACTAAATATTGCTAACCGAGTTGAAAGTATTTTATTACTGTCGAGGGCGAAGATAGCTATAGCCCAAAACATAATGAAACTTTTCACTGAGGTTTGTTACTATTTTATTCACAATCTGAAATTAATAAATTCGCATGAATAAACGAATGTTTTGGTTTGGTGTTGATCAACTGTCACATATGCTGTTATTTCATCGAGGTTGGAAAGTGTGAAGTGAGTATATAGCCGGGGTTAGAAAGTGTCAACTTCGTGAACTTCCCAACCCCAGCTATACTTACGCTGTACTTACCAATCTCTTGGAAAATAAGGCTAACAATAACTTACTTCCTTAACTTTAGTTTGTAATATAGCGATTTCTGACTTTTAAAAAGTTGGGAAGTTAGTTATTGTTAACCTCATTTTCCAAGAGGTTGGGAAGTATAGTGTGAATATAGCTGGGGTTGGGAAGTTGTCACTTTCCAACCCCAGCTACTCCCTTTACACTTTCCAACCTCCGTGAAATTAGTATTTAAGGTTAGAAATGAAACAGACAAATCATGTGACAAATGATCAACAACAAATCAAAGCATTCCTTTTTTCATGTGAGTAATAATATATTATTGCTGTCGTGCAGTGTCAGTCATTGACAAGATTTAAAAAAAGTTATTTATATAATATATATTAAAAACATTTTGTCTCGTTATCTGTCGGTAGATACAAACAATTATATAAAATAAATATGTCGATATAATTTACTTTAACACATACAGGGTGGTGACCGCGACCCCGGAACATAGGACTTTCACATGTAAAATCATACTTTCTTAATTTCCTGCTTCCCTAATTATTTTAGGTAAAAAGGCTTCAAATAAAAGTTATAGAGCATAAAATTCTACATCAGAATAAATAAACAGAATTAATTTTACATGTCCTATAACGGCAGAAATTAAATATGAAAATACTGAAAATTAGCTCAAAAATAGGGATAGCCGTGGAAATGAAACAAAATTGTTAAGAAAAGATTGACATTTTATCTGTCAGAAGAATATAATTTAAAATCGAATGTTAGTGACGTTAGTGATAATAAAACGTCAATCTTTTATTTTATTATCACTAACGTCACTAACATTCGATTTTAAATTATATTCTTCTGACAGATAAAATGTCAATCTTTTCTTAACAATTTTGTTTCATTTCCACGGCTATCCCTATTTTTGAGCTAATTTTCAGTATTTTCATATTTAATTTCTGCCGTTATAGGACATGTAAAATTAATTCTGTTTATTTATTCTGATGTAGAATTTTATGTTCTACAACTTTGAAGCTTTTTTACCTAAAATAATTAGGAAAGCAGGAAATTAAGAAAGTATGATTTTACATGTGAAAGTCCTATGTTCCGGGGTCGCGGTCACCACCCTGTATAATAGTTTTCTATTGTGGAGAATATATTTAAAATAGAAAACTGAATAAACAAATTATTAATAATGTTGTGATAAAGACGAAGATGATTATTTTTTTAGAAATATAGATACTTATTCAAAAGTAACCGTACTCAATACGAATGACCGACAATACAAAATGCATTTTAAGAATGTTACCAACAAAGTTTAGAATTAGTCCATTGACTGATATTAATATATAAAACTGTTAAAATAATGAAAATTGTAGAGGATAACATTCTTTGGCATTAGAAAAAGAAGGAATGATGATGTTTATTCATTATGAACCTCCATATGAACCGCCATTTCGCCCGCATTCTCTGATTTACTTAACTTAAATTTAATACATTTACGCGCCAACTAGTAAAACACATCTCGTGCAAATACGTGAGACCGTGAGAGATTGGACATGTAGTGTAAGCACTGATCGCATTACACGGAATGTGCCGCACGTTTTCTGCTGTAATCAGTGTTAAAAATGTTACATTACAAAAGACAAAAGTGCGTATCGTTATCAAACGAAATGCTGACAAATTTGTTTGTCTGGTTTGAACTGTTTAGTAATGTATTGCTTAGAAAATATTGAAATTCTACTTTAAATAATTATTCATAAAAATTCAGCACTGTCTCAAACTTTTCATCGGTAGTTACATCGTGATATCTGAAATTAATAACAGAAATATGAAAACACAAAATGCGTTGGTGTCGAGAAAAATGGTGGAGGCGCCTGTGTAGGGCGAAGAGGAATAAAAATAAATCCATAATGAAGGGTACTCATGTCGGAGTATTAAGTTATAATTAGCAGGATTAGATGTGCAGGGCAGACAAATCCTTAGCTAATGAAATAAAAACTAGGCAGCGCGACAAGACGAGGGTAAACAGCACGTCATAAATAAAAATCCCGGATACGGCTCTGCGTAATGACGTCACACCGACACGGCCTCTTGATTAATGACGTCATTAAGATGTTATGCACGTTTCTTTCCAATATTTTATAAACATCCCTCTCAACAACCCGCCTAAAACTCAGTTCCACTTAAAATACACCAAGAAATAATTAACAAATTATGGAAACCTGAATCGGGAAGGAATAGGGTAGTTTTTAAATAAAATTCTTATTACCAAACGAATAACAAATTGATAAAATATTAACAACCTGTAATAAGATGGAAATTATGGTACTGCTTTCCATCTTGTAGTTAATCTTACATTTTGTGGGCAATAATTCTGTTATTGATGTCTGAACATTGGACAAGTTTCTTTTACAAAATAATATTTTATATAGGGCCAGATGCTGATGGGATTATAATTGACAGATAAATTTATTTATCTAAGATAAGCCGAAGAGAGCTTAGATTTCCTGTCTCTCCCTCTATATTTGTAGATTTAATTCGTTTAGACGCGTAGTTAAGTCGGCATGTAGTCAGTTTAGTTTAGTTTAATTTCAGTCGTAGTTCATAGTTCAGTCTGATTACTAACAATGTCAAACAAATCAGTTTCATTGTAAGATGAATTATAGCGTTCGTAATATTCGTTTTAATAAATATTCTGTAAATCGTGGCACAAAATTCTTATGTGGAACTTGTTTCGTGACATATGTTACTTGCATTTTAATGATGCAGGTTGTCACCCTACAGTCTCTGCAAGGTCAGCACACACCGAGCCGATGTGCGGTAACCCATCCAATTGAATAGGGCGGGCTATATTGCTTATCTTCATCGATTTTTTCATCTCTGATACTCTGGTTAAAGTGCCGGTTACCTTAACCATCGGTTAATAGAAAAGTATCGCATTGAAATACGACCGATGCGATATTTTTCTATTAATCAATGGTTTACGGTAATCGACACTTTAACCATTGCTGAAAAAATCAACCCTTAATCAAGTTAATTATATGATTTGATTGCGTTCTTGTTCCTTTATCTTTTATCACATCACACAAGATCCCATGTTCCAAACCCTGGAATTAATTTTCAATGTAAACCTCTAATCCAATGCAGCCAGCAATACATGCAAGTCTGGTCTGGAGAATATGATGGAATGTATATGTTTGTAATAAAAAAGCTTGGGCAGAGTATAGGGTGCTAATCAATAGCGGCAATCTGCAGAGACAAGCGGCGGAACATTCCTCGGGACTCCGGCTCCGGCACTCACGGCTGGGACGGATTAATGGAATGCGGGGAATTCTCAGCTGAGCCGCACGCACAAAAATCCCAACACATACACCCCCGCCCACCCGGCAATTAATAACTACACCGCCCACGCCATTCATACGCACCCAGCCGCGCTTTTAAACTTCTTACAAAGCACTTCACTTCACCAACCCTCTTCAACCTTTATAAAGTCAAGTAATGCGAATGGGAGTACAGAGTTCACCCACATGCTCCATTTCCATAATATATATTCATGCAATATACATTACAGTGTTTTTAATTATTGAATCATTCATTTTCATTACTTATCATAAAGCACTGTGACAATATATTAAATTTTAATCATGAAGAATTACGTTTTGTTATGATTATTTATATTTAATTATTATTGCAAACCTACATATGTTTAATAATGCAACAAAACATACCAAGCACATCCAACTTTTTTGTACTTAGCTGTATTATTACAACTTGCACCTAATTTACATATGCATATACATATAAAAACAGATTTAATTTATTATATATTTAACTCGGGGCTAGTCACTTTTCTCTGTAACACTATAATAGAATAATTAACATGGTTTTCCTCTCGTACGGTTTTATAAAGTAACCCACACGGCGATTGCATTCCCACATGATTTTTAAAATCGTATAATAACATCCCTTACATACAAATCCACATATTTTTAATTATGTATTAAAATACTTCTTTTTATATTAACTGCGCAAAGTTTATGTTTTCAGTGTATGAGAATGTCACTTTTTTGACGAGACTTGTCCAGTCAAAAAAATCAATGGAACGCACTATAAACACTCCACGCAAAATACAAACAAACTACAACTAATATATTTATTGAAATAGTAATAAGATAAAATTCAAAATCATCTTTTGGTAATTTATGAAAAGTAACAGTTACTATAGTTTTGTCAACATATCGTTAATAAATAATGTGCCCAGTGCGCGGAAAATGTACTTAGTGCGTAAAGTGCACTGATGGAGAGAGTGCGAAGTAATTAACACAGAAAGCGAAATACATACGTTGTTGTGGTTATATGGTTACATAATTCAATGAAAAATTGCCGTCCTTCGTACGCTAATATCAATGCATACACTTAAACATCAACTTTTTTTGAAAATTGTATAGAAATTGCAAAAAAGCATTCATATCCAAGCGAGTATAATTTTTACGGCACGAGACATAGTCCATGAACATGGAATTAAGCTTTTTATGACAAGTTACACACAATATTTTTTAGGCGACCACATAAAAAATTAATATATTTAACACTTATTTCAATAATCTTCACAAAACGATCGGTTTTTTATCAAACAGTCAATAGTGGTAACTATAGCAATAATAAAGTGAATAGAGCTTGTTAATTGGCTTTGAACGGAATGGAAATAATTTTGCTTAAATATTCTTTTTGGTCAAGACGAAAATAATTATTTCCGTCGCCTACTCATAAGTCGTGGACAATTGTTTGTTTTGACAGATGGTATATTAAATGGAAATGAATAACTTTCTGTAGTGGCCACCTAAAAAATATATTTCTCACATTTTATTACATTGTTCGGTTTGTCACACCTGCTTTATCACAAATATCAGTAATAGTATATTTATACCGAAAAGAACATTACATTTTTATAATTATTAAGTAAAAGAATGGGTAATGATATTTCACTTCATTAGAAGTGAGAGATTTAGGGGGCAATTTTTATCCAAATAAAGTACTGCTTTTTGATAGTTGCAAATTCTGCAGGCTAACAACTTAAATAATTACAATATAAATAAAACGTGTAACGAAACAAGTATCTTAGATACAGTCTGCTTCTCGGAGTTGACACGTCATCAATCGGAACCATATGATTCAAATCGTTGGGGGAAAGGGGGATTGATGATATCATCGTGCAATTTCCGAAGTAGACAAATGTTAAAACTGACAGAATTATATACAAATCTAATAATGGAGGAACCACACAAAAAGAGTTGTAGATTAATTAAACTAACCAAATTACTATCACACAATGAAGCACAAATTTTTAAAATATTTAAAAGTATCCATTATCGTGGTTCCACTATACTTTCTATTTCATTATTGACGTTAGTTAGATAGAATATATTCTAGAAATATAATAATTATTCGGTATTCGGTCTATTCGGCCATATTTTTACTATTCGATATTCGGCTTATTCGGCCTATTTAGTACCGAATATTCGGTTACAAGAAATAAGTGAAATACAACGCCGTTTTATTTTATTAGAATATTTAGAAAATAAATTTAAACAAAAGATATATGTTTAGTTATTACTAATGTATCTACATTAAAAGTAAATAATTTATCTAGTTACATTGTTTGGTGGTAAATCATTAAATTTTTCTTGAAACTGAAATAATTAAATTTAGTAGTAATTAAACAAAATTTACCTTAACAAAAAAAAATATACTTCTCTCCGCAGCAAGGACCACATATCACATACAGATTGTAGAAAACATATATTATATACCATTCTGTAATACGTACGATAATGAGATAGAGAAAGTCTCAATACTCTTATGCCATGCGTATACGACAAAGATGTTAGATAAAAGTTTAATTATTTTTGCAGTAGAAATTGATGACGTGAGTCTCAACTCCGAGAAACAGACTGTACTTGAAACCTTCTTTCACATGGGAATGCTGTGTCACAGATGATAAATTGTTAGAAAGTAAATTATAGAACAATAGAACAAAAATAAGTTAAATGTATTTGTCTATTTGGTGGATATGAGAAATATTAAAGACCCCTCTTGCTATAATATTAATTAGTGATCGCACAATGTGGAATATTCGAGAACGATTTATTGTCAATTATTTAGACAGGGGCAAAAATTCACATGTAGGGGTTGTTCATGTGTGTAAATCATTATCACATGTAGTCAGTCATGTGTGCACGGGATATGTAGTACACGTGTGTGTACATACGCACGCACCTACACCCACACAATACGTTACATCATTACACATCTCCTTCGCTTCTTATATTGATGCTCATATTAATATATTGGTGCGCTAAAGTTTTCTTCCTTTTACTGCATATTACGTTCTATAGTAAACACATATATGAATATGAAAAACTTATAAACTACAAATAGAAATATGTTCGTAAGTTACGAACAGTATATTAGTATATATTTATTATTAAAATGTAGTGAATATATTTCGTATACGGGAAATTGGTTATTTAGTGTAATTACCTTTGCATATGTAATAAACCGTTTTTCGCTATATTTTTAATGAACGAATTTTACATTTATTCTGATTAATTTATTATGCACCCTAATATTTGCAATAAAAATAACTTTATTTATTGCATTTCCATAAACGAATGTAATGAATTTAATTTGAAAACATTTTGGGGAATTTAAATGGAGAGTTTGGTGGACGGTTTGCACGTAACGATGGGGTGTAAGTATGTCGTTGGGCAGATAGGATACGGGACAATGTAATACGTAAGAAGAATTTGTATTTTAGTGTGGAGATAAAATGATATTTTGGCGAGAACTCAGCCCCGTAATAGCGAATTATTGAGCAGTAAAATGCAAGCCGCCCGACAGAATACAATTGGATACTTTCCTACACGGCACAGCGATATTTCATCAAATATAACTCCTATTTCCTTTTCCTGCACCGGCTAACTACATGTAATACCTTCCACCACTAAACATACACCCAATTATCATAATTCATCATTATAATAATTTATCCCCCAAGCAAATTTAAATAACAACGGGATTTTTAACTTTGCTGCTGTGCATTCAACGGGAAAATTATATGCATAAGGTTTCATACTTTACAGATTGACTAACTTTATTACAAATAAAACATTCGTTCTTTTCTACTACAGAACTGTTTGTTTACGTGCAGAAAGAACTGGAACGCATATTAAAACACACTAAAGTAAATATTTAATCTCTGCTTCTATTTTAAATGTTGGGCACTTTGTTATATAATAGCAATTACTCATGTTGTATATCTGGATTATATTTGGTACAAATTTGGGACCGTGTATTTATAAAGCAATTTTTTATACGACGTTGGAGCACAGGTATCTCTGAGTAACTTTATGCGTATATATTTTAATAATACATGTAGGTGCGTACGCTCCGCTTATAGCGTAACTTCTTTGTGAAGATATTTTACATATTATATTATTTTCTGGGGTGACACACAAATACACTGGGTAATCTTATAGAGCCAAGTATTCTAATACTAAGCTTATTACATTTAAATACATACATTATTTTAAAACATATGTATATTGTTCAAGGTATGTGAAATATAAGGAAAATGTAGTAAAAAACTTATAAGTTTGAAATATGTTTCTGTATATCGCTTTGTGCGGTAACTTTTGGTGGAGGCGTCGAGTATGTAGGTACTTAACATTTTTACTATCAAACAACAAAATTTATAAATTAAACAGACACAAATAATACCGTGAGTTTATTATAAAGTGAATCATGGGGTTTGTCATAGCCATGGTTACAAATTGAACAGCAATATGTCAGCGTTCATTTTAAAATTAAACACAGGTTATCAACTCCATGTCGTTATTAATTGTCAAATTGTGTATTTTTTTAACTAACATAGTTCTATGTCGTTGGGTTAGACGCGGTGGAGAAATAGAGTGGTCCGTAGGTCTCTTGACTTCACACCAGTTAATTTTTATTTACTGGGGAACATTGAAAATGAAAGTATTTAATGGCAATATTTTTAATAATTAAAGAATTAAAGAAAAACAAATTCAAAATCACTGTAGAAACATCACAGCTGCTCAAATTAGAAATATTATAAATAAGTTTTACTATTGTTTAAAGTCAATATTATATCTACTATATTTAATTTTATAATGAATGCAATGATACATTGCTGTCAAATTCGTAACCATGGATATAACAAATCCCTTGTTTCACTTTAAAATAAATTGACGGTATAATATATAAATAGGAGTGCAGGAATATAGAAATAATGAAAGTGCGGATAGCGAATGAGTGAAGTGTTAGAAGTTTTGGTGGAGGCGCATGTTCGTGTAGTGTGTTATACCATCTTTGGCCGCGTGGGCCAGGTGCAGGGCAGCCAGTGCGAGGAAGAAGAGCGCCATCAGGTCATCACTCACTGCACTGCACGGTCACGGGGACACTCGCACTCACGGGCACTGGGCGCAGAGCAGCAGCGGTACGCCTGCCTCGGAGCCGCGGCAAGCACTGCTGCCCGCCGCCCGCACCGCTCATGCGCACGCCCGCAGCCGCGGCGCCGCTCCGCGCAGGACCACCCAGCACCACCTGGACCTGGACGTCCGCGGCTCGAACCTAAACCCTACACCCAAACCTAAACATACTCATAGTAGTGCCTCACTTGTTTACAACAATCTCAGGTTCAGATTCATGTTCGGCCGTCTTTATCCAAATAAAAATATCGCTGCGTTAGTAGCTTGCAGATTCTGTAGGTTAGCAACCTACAATTACATTACAATTCATGTAAAACAAGTACATTAGGTACTTCATGCCTTATTCCACATAGAAAAAATAAGTTAAATTTTGAATATGAAAAAATGTTGAACAGTTTTAATATAAGTAATATTAATTAGTAATTCCAAAATGTTAACAAATATAACAAAAGTTTTTGTAAAACCTGGGGTACATATATATAACTCAAATTTGTATCTTACATCTAAAGTAACATTAATCAAAATTACAGAATGGAGAAAATTTAAATCAATTTAATAAATTTTCTGAAATATTCGAAGTTGTTCCTTATTTTGGGCTTTTCAGTCGTTATCGTACACCTTTCTGCTTCGTAAAATACAAAAATTTGTGATAGGTCTTGGTTAAGGCAGTAGCGTATCTTTGGTATGATATCGAGAAAGAGTAATAACTAAAAACACATAATAAGAATATCTATGCACTTCATTTAAAAAACATTAATTTGTTGGAATACAGAGTAAATTATTAGTTTTAATTGAAATGAAAGGTTAGAAGTTTAATGGATTATTAAGAAAACCAAAGACGTTAATATGTTATATTATATATTTTTTATATGTACACATGGTAACATAATTAAGTCGCCTGATTATAAAATAAAATATCCTCCCCATGGCTCTGGATACGCCACTGGTCTGATGAATATTGGTTGAGTCAACCTTTGGTACACATGGAACATTGTACTGCCAATCTCTCGTGCGTCTCTCGAAATGACTATGATTTTTATTGTGTGCAGCAGCGTCTTTGTAATTCAACGGTTAATTGTATTTAGTTTCGAAAAAAATCTCAAAACTTTTGTTACATATGTTACGCCGGAAAAGACTCATGTTCTCAGTATCACTATCACATAGGATTTTTACAAGATGCACTGCTGATAGTTACTGACATAAAAATTAAAATAATGTAAGATAATCCTTCACAGGAATGTAAAAGGTGTAGAGAGAAGTGAAGTACATTCCATCGCTGTGCTTTGTGTAAAAGATAATGAATATTACCTGTTCTATATTAAAATATTTTAAAACAAATCCTGCGGGGAACGAAACGCTTAAAAAGAATGGAATACAATTTATGAAATGGAAGCCAAATTTCATCCTCGTTAAAATATAAATGACCAAAAAATAAATTTCCTTCCTTTATGTTTAACTAGCGAGAGAGGACATTATATCCAGCAGCTTCTTCGATGCATAAATCAAAATCGGACAATTTCCATTACAGCAGTTTAAACTGTCGCGCAGAAAAATGAAAAAATAATCTGGCCCGTCGACGTACGACACAAAAAAGCAATAATCACAGTCAATTCATTATCGGAGGCGGCCGGGGTCGTCTTTGTTCCGGGCGGTACCAACGACTGATACATGCATGTGTATGGAAAGAGCTTTATCCAGCATAATTAGTGCGGGTAATGAAGTATTTACCTCTGTGTTATAAGCGAGGCAGAGTTCCGTGGAATTACCCGTCTCGGATCTCACGCTCCAGCCATTTAACACACGGACTAATCCGAATAAGTAGCTGCACTTCAAGTGATAAAATTTTATTGCCGGTCCGTCCTACCGTGAAACAACGGCCGTGTACTCCGTACACAGATACAACTTTAACTAGTCGCTACTTAACCTACCCGAAACTACCTACTAATCATTAACTAACCGACTTGAAATTTCATTACGATTCATATCGCCCGTATTCTTTCCACAGCTCTCGAGGTGTACGAATAAGTGGAATTGTTGGCAAGGCAACTATTTGAGTATTAAATATACTATTAAATTCCTCCTGCATCGATGTATCTCCGGATATCGCTGCGTCAGCAATATACGTTGCGTATTGAGTGATATAAGAATATGAGATACTGCCTGCTGCTTCAAAGGAGCCGAATTATACACAGCCAAATTGAATTTCATACAGAGCCTCAGCTATTCCTCCAGCGATGCT